>JAEOAD010000010.1:34792500-36265000 GCA_036365145.1 Orientallactaga sibirica
ATCTTGATTAGGAGAATTGAAATTAGGATAATTGAAATTCACCTTAACTGTGGGTGGCACCATCCCATGGGCTGGGGTCCTGGACTGTGTAAAGAGGAGAGAGCTGGCTGAGCAGCATCATTCCCCACTCTGCTTCCTCACTGTGGACTGAATGTGAGCAGCTGCCTCAAGCTCCTGCTGCTGTGCCTCCCCTGCACAATGGATTGTGACCTGGAACTGTAAGCTGAAATAAACCCTTCCTCTCTTTTTAAAAAATATTTAATTTAATTTATTTATTTATTGGAGAGAGAAAGAGGGTTGGAGGGGAGGGAGAAAGAGACAGAATGGGCGCACCAGGGCCTCCAGCCACTGCAAACGAACTCGACGCGTGTGCCACCTTGTGCATCTGGCTTATGTGAGTCCTGGGGAATCAAACCTGGGTCCTTAGTCTTCGCAGACAAGCGCCTTAACCACTGAGCAATCTCCCCAGCCCAACCCTTCCTCTCTTAATGGGCTTTTTGTCACATATTTTGTCCCAGCAACGAGAAGGTAACAGATACAGACATCTTTAGAGCCTCTCTCTTCCTACAAAGTTTCTAAGTCCTTACTGGTGATATTAAGGGCTATCTCTGTCTCAGCATTTTCTGGGTACATAGATTCTTGTTCAGGCTACCAGTGAGGTAGATTCTGGCAAACCCGTTTTTATGGGTGAGAGAGTCTATCAGAAGAAATCTGCCCTAAGATAAATGGCTGGGTCTGAAGTCACTCTCCAGGAGTATGTTGGTGGCTCTCAGTGTGTTCCCAAAGACTAAGCTCTTGAGCATCCCCTGGGAACTTACTTGAAATGCAAGATTGGGCCTCTCGCAAACCTACTGGGTCACAAGTCCTGGGAGAGTGGCTCAGCATTTGAGTTTACCATGCTTCCAGGGGATTCTAATTTTTTTTTTTTTTTTTCAAGATAAGGTCTCACTCTAGCCCAGGGTGACCTGAAACTGACTGTAGTCCCAGGCTGGCCTCAAACTCACTGTGATCCTCCTGCCTCTACCTCCCAGAGTGCTGGGATTAAAGGTGTGTGTCACCATGCCTAGTTTTGCTATTTTTTTTTTTTTCTGACAAAGCCTTATGTAGCCCAGTATGTCTATAGCCAAGGGTGATCTTGAACTCCTCATTTTCTGTCCCTACCTCCCAAGTGCTGGATTTACAGAAATGCAGGTTTACAGCTGGGCATAGTAGTACAAGCATTTAATCCTAGCACTGGGAAGACAGAGGTAAGAGGATTGCTGAGAGTTCAAGGCCAGTTCTTTGAGACCCTACCTCAAACAAAAACAAAAACAAAAACAAAATCAATCAATAAATAGGCTGGGCATAGTGGAGCACACCTTTAATCCCAGCACTCAGGAGTCAGGAGTAGGAGGATCATCATGAGTTTGAGGCCATCCTGAGGCTACATAGTGAATTCCAGGTCAGCCTGGGCTAGAGCGAGACCCTATCTCAAAAAAAACCCATAAATAGATAAATAAATAAATAATAAAAATGCAGCTTGCATGCTCACTTTTGAGAAAAATGATGGCTTGGTGATTGAGATGGGTCTGAGTCCTCTGACAGGGAGCTATGGATCACTGCTTGGTGCAGAAAGTTCAGGGGGTGGTATGGTGTGGCCTTACCTCTGTTAAGCAGGGTACCTGCCACAGAGCTCAGACAGTGATGGATCCCTCGGAAGCAAGGCAGAGCGTGAGGCTGGGCCGAGGGCTGCTGCTGAGCCAGCTGCCACATGCCAGCCTTGCTTCGCGTGATGTATGAGTCTCTTCCCAACAGCAGCCACATATGGTTGACTTCATTCTAGGAGAGCTTTCACCCCAGAAGATCCATTCATCAAGCAAACAGTGCCACACAGCCTGGCTTCCAGGAAGTGCGAGCATGTTACGGTAAGTTACATGACAAAGCTCTTTCTGCGGACTCTTCATCCAGTCACCTGCCACCATCAGTCCTGCCACTTAATGACCAGACAAGGAGAGGCACACATTAAAATTTCTTTTTTAATTTAAATTATTATTATTATTGAGGTAGGATCTCCCTCTAGCACAGGCTGACCTGGAATTCCCTATGTAGTCTTAGGGTGGCCTCAAACTCATGGCAATCCTCCTATCTCTGCCTCCTGAGTGCTGGGATTAAAGGTGTGTGCCACCATGCCTGGTTCTATATTTTTCAAGTTTTTATTTATTTGAGAGAAAGAGGCAGATATATAGAGATAATGGGCTCACCAGGGCTTCCAGCCACTGCAAATGAATTCCAGACCCATGTGCCACCTTCCTTAGGCTTTACAGGCAAGTGCCTTAACTGCTAAGCCATCTCTCCAGCCCACATTTAAAATTTTTAATCCTCCCATAGCACTTCCACTCTATCAGGAGGGTGTTTTCAATATCACCCCATTGTCAAAGTAGGACCTTGACTCACAGAAAAGTTAACATTTCTTTAGGACTATTCAGCTAGCAGAAGGTAGAGCCATGATTTGAAATAATAAAATCTCCCAGCACTCAGGAGGGAGAGGTAGGAGGATAGCTGTGAGTTCGAGGCCACCCTGACACTACCTAGTGAATTCCAGGTCAGCCTGGACTAGAGTGAGATCCTACCTTGAAAAACCAATAAATAAATAAACAAATAAATAAAAGAAAATAATAAAATCTCAGGAGGCTGAGGCAGGAGGGTTGGCATTGGCATAAGTTCAAGGCCAGTCTGTCTAAGAAGGGAGTTCCAGTTAAGCCTGGGCTACAGAGTAAGACCCTGTCTCAAAAACACAAAACATTTAAAAAAAAAAAGTGTCTGTTTCTCTCTGTGTCGCTCTCCAATAATAAATAAATAAATAAATAAAAAGTGGAGCGGGGCATGGTGGTGCATGCCTTTAATCCCAGCAATTGGGAGGCAGAGATAAGATCACTGTGAGTTCAAGGCCACTCTGAGACTATATAGTGAATTCCAGGTCAGCCTGGACTAAAGAGTGAGACTCTACCTTGAAAAAAAAAAATCCTAGCACGTGGGAGGCAGAGGTAGGAGGATTGCCATAAGTTTGAGGCCACCCTGAGACTACAGAGTGAATTCCAGGACTGCCTGGGCTAAAGAGACCCTACCTTGAAAAATCAAACAACAAAAAAAAGTGGAGCTGGAGAGATGGCTCAGTGGTTAAGGCGCTTGCTTGCAAAGGCTGATGGCCTGGGTTTGATTCCCCAGGACCCACATAAACCAGATGCACAACGAGGCACATGTGTCTGGGGTTTGTTTGCAGTGGCAGGAGGCCCTGGTGCTCATTCTTTGGCTCTCTCCTTGCAAATAAATAAATTAATAATATTTAAAAGAAACACAGAACAAATAAGTCATGAAGCCCCACCCAGGATCCACACTTTTTATGGCCTAATTGCTTCTCATGTCTTAGTTGTGAGCTCACCCCACCCAAATCTGTGGTGTTGTCCCCATGTTGAGGTCACTGAGGTCTATGCAAAGCTCACACAGTGACACTCTAAATGTCACCATATGCCCCCACACCCCACATCCTTGCCTGGTTGATTCTGAGAAGCCCAAGAGGGAGGTGGACCAGGCTTGCTTTTTCTATCATCCGTTCTAAAAAAATATTATTTATTTATTTGAGAGAGAGAAAGAGAGAGAGAATGGGCATGCCAGCGCTTCCAGCCACTGCAAACGAACTCCAGATGCATGCACCCTTACATGCACCTGGCTTACGTGGGTCCTGGAGAACTGAAAGAAAGAAAGAAGGGAGGAAGGGAGAGAGGGAGGGAGGGAGGAGGGAGGAGGGAGGAAGGGGGGAGAGACAGGGAGTGAGAAAGAAAAACTAAATAAAAATGTTGCCTGAGGCTCTCCTCTCTTATCCTAGTCATTGAGTAAGGAGCCTGCACTTGCGCCTTGAGTCAGGGTTCTGTCAGAATTGCCTGCACTCCAGTATCCCCTTTGGATTGCAACTCTATGAAGACAAAGACTTAGTACATGCATACGTGAACGCATGGACACCAATGCAACGGAACCACCATTCTCCCTAGGTTCGAAGAGTCTGAGTTCTGAGATGTGCATCAGTTTTTTTTTTTTTTTTTTTTTTTTTTTGGTTTTTCGAGGTAGGGTCTCACTTTAGCTCAGGCTGACCTGGAATTCACTATGTAGTCTCAGGGTGGCCTCGAACTCACAGCAATCCTCCTACCTCTGCCTCCCGAGTGCTGGGATTAAAGGCGTGTGCCACCACGCCCGGCAGTGATGTGCATCAGTTTTATCATCAGCTCCCTCTTCTGATTTATCTGTTGACTAGGGTTTTCACAAAATCAGGTGAGGTCTGACCCAGGGTAAATTCTTTTTCATCAGGAGCTGGAAACTCAGCACTTGCAAGTGAAAGCCAAATCAGTGCCTGATTAAACAGACAATGAACGTGAGCACGGGGATTACACAGCAGAGAAAATGCAGCACACCAGATGAGACGCCCCGCACCTCCACCTCGCTTGTTAAACAACTGTCTGACATACTAATGAAGTCCTTAAAGGGCTAAGGCAGCGGAGGCTGCAGCTTGGGAATTATATCAGGGTTTCCTTTAAGCTGGCAGCGAAGGGAAGCTGACAGAGGGTTCTGTGTCCACCCAGGAGTCTTCTTCAAGCTTTTGCCTAGGGCCATGTCTCGGCTCAGGACTGAGGAGTCTCATTTATTTGCATACAAATTGCTAACATCTACAGAGTCTTTGCTCAAGCAATTTTTAAGTGAAATGTTATTGCTTCCCTGAAGGCTATAATTCTTGAGTTTGGCTCGTCAATATTCCTCTCACTTCTCAGCTACTTATGCTGACCCAGATTTTCCATCCCAGGGGTACACAGGAGAGGAGAGAGGCAAAGGAAGGGGGTATATGGGTGGTAAGATGACGGAGCCTGCCTTTTAGGACTTCCCAGGATCTGCTCTGAGTGCATACAGAGTTAGCCAGGAGGCTGGACACAATGATCATCTCCATTTATGTTGAGGAAAGACAGGGTCAGAGATGCTACTTGAGTATTTAAAAACTTTTTGTGTGTGTGCGTGTGTCTGTGTGTGTGCGCGTGTGCGTGTGTAAGCACACAAGGACCTCTTGCTGCTGCAAACAAACACCATACATTTGCATTACTTTTTGTATCCAGCTTACATGGGCGGCTTGGGAATTGAACCCAGGCCCCCATGCTAACCTTGGAGTCATCTTTCAAGGTCACACAGCTAGAAATGGAAGGACCTAGAATCCAGGATGTCTGATTTCCAAACTTATTCTTAAACTACACTATTTCTGCAAAACATATATTCTTTTTTCGAGGTAGGGTTTCACTCTAGCCCAGGCTGACCTGGAATTCACTATGTAGTCTCAGGGTGGCCTCAAACTCATGGTGCTCCTCCTACCTCTGCCTCCCGAGTGCTGGGATTAAAAGTGTGCACCACCACTGTCCAGACAGAAATTGGCCCTGATATCCATGACCTTGCAATGCCTAGCAATACCTTTGCAAGACCCTCATAATAGAAGAAAAAGATGATGACATCAAATTAAAAGAGAGACTAATGGAGAGAGGGAGGGGATATGATGGAGATTGGAGTTCTAAAGAGGAATGGGGGAGGGGAGGGAAATATCATTGGTTTTTTTGTATGTAAGTATAGAAGCTGTCAATAAAAAAAAAGTGTGCACCACCACGCCTGGCTCAAAACATATATTCTTTATAACTCTTCAAATATTAAACGATTCTGGGGCTGGGGAAATGGCTGAGTGAATAAAGCACTTGCTGTACAAGCAGGAGTCCTGGTGTTTGGATCCCTAACAACCACATAAATGCCAGAGGTGGACATGACTGTCGCCTGTAATCCCAGTGCCTGAGAGGCTGACACGGGGGAAGCCCAGGGCAAACTGGTTTGCTAGACTAGTCCAATCAGAGGGCTCTGGGTTCAATTGAGAGACCCTGCTTCAGTGAATAAAGTCACGAGTGATAGAGGAAGACAGCCAGTGTCAACCTCTGCCCCCCTCCGTGCACCTGTGTCCCCTCACATATACATGTATGCACAGTATACACACAGACACACACACACACACACACACAAATGTTAACTACTTCAAGCCATACTCATATCCTGCCTCCCTTCCTAACTCCATATGTGATACTCTCTGTCCACTGCTGATCTTTTTTGTTTTGTTTTGTTGTTGGGTATTTTTCCATTTTTTCTTTTTCTTTTTTTCTTTTTTTTTTTTTTTTTTGTCTTTTTGGGGTAGCATTCACTATGTAGTCTCAGGGTGGCCTCAAATCACAGCAATCTTCCTACCTCTGCCTCCTGAGTGCTGGGGTTAAAGGCGTGCGCCACCACAGCTGGATCCCACAGTTTGTAATGGAAACACTAGTAAAAGGCAGACGGAGGTGAGAGTAGTTCCTTGAAGCCATAATCATTTAATTAGCTAACTGATTAATAAGTCATGAGCACATATTGAAAACCTATTGTTTGGAGGGCCCTCGAGATTCCAACATGAAGGCCAGGTGGATAATCACACCACAATGCCACACAGGGTGAGAAAGCCATGAGGCCACCCGGAGCTCAGAGAGGGGATCAGGAAGACTTCTTGGAGACGCTTGAGGCTTCATCTCTAATTAAGGCTTAGAGTGGGTGGACCTGGAGGAACTAGACATGCCTATTATAGGAAGAATGTGTGAAGGGGATGATGTAAGGGATGTGGTGAGGTCAGTTGCAAGGATGGGAACTGGCGGAAGCTAAGTTTTCTTTTCATCATCATCATATTTTATATTTTATTTTTATTAATTTATTTGAGAGAGGGAGAAAGAGAGAGAGAGAATGGGCACTCCTCTAGCCACTGCAAATGAACTCCAGGCACATGTGTCACATTGTGTATCTGGCTTTATGTGGGTCCTGGGGAATTGAACCTGGGTCCTCTGGCTTTGCAGGCAAGTGCCTTAACCACTAAGCCATCTCTTCAGCCTGCATCATCATTTTTGAGACAGGGTCTCTAAGTCAGATTGGCTTTGAAATCACTATGTTGGCTGAGGAGATTGCTCAACAGTTAGAGGCACTTGCTTGCAAAGCCTGATGGCCTGGCGTGGTGGTTTGATTCAAGTGTCCCCTATAAATTTAGGTATCCTGATGGCACTTGGAAATTAAAGCCGCTGGAGGCAGTGTCTTGTTGGGAGCGGGCTTATGGGTGTTATAGCCAGTTTCCCCCTGCTAGTGTTTGGCACACTCTCCTGTTTCTGTTGTCCATCTTATGTTGGCCAGGGGGTGATGTCCACCCTCTGCTCATGTCATTGTTTTCCCCTGCAATCGTGGAGATTCCCCTTGAGTCTGTAAACCAAAATAAATTTTTTTCTACCCACAAGCTGCTTTTGGTTGGGTGATTTCTGCCAGCAATGCGAACCTGACTGCAACACCTGGGTTTGATGCCCCAGTGCCCATGTAAAGCCAGATGCACAAAGTGTATATGCATCTGAAGTTTGTGTGTAGCAGCAAGAAGCCCTGGTGCACCCATTTCTACCTCTACCTCCTTACAAATAAATAAAATATTTTTAAAAATATGGAGAGATGGCTTAGCCATTAAGCACTTGCCTGTGAAGCCTAAGGACCCTGGTTCGAGGCTCCATGAGCCAGGACTCATGTAAGCCAGATGCACAATATGGCGCATGCATCTGGAGTTCATTTGCAGTGGCTGGAGGCCCTGGTACGCCCGTTCTCTCCCTCTCTCTCTCTGCCTCTTTCTCTCTCTCTCTGTTGCTAATAAATAAATAAAAATAAACAACAAAAAATTAAAACGACAACAACAACAAACAATAAAACACTCTGTAGCTGAAGATAATCTTGAATCCTGATCCTTCTGCCTTTACTTCCCAAGTGCAAGGATTAGAGGTGCATGTGAATCACTGCAATGACTTATGTGGTACTGGGGATCTAACCCAGGGCTTTGTGCATGCTAGGCATATACCAAGCGAGCTATATCCCCAGCCCAGCAGGTGAGTTTTCACAGTGTCAACCTAAACTGAAAAAATAATCTGAGCCAAGCATGATGACACACACCTTTAATTCCAGCTCTTGAGAGGCAGAGGTTGGAGGAATGCTGTGAGGTCCAGGCCAGCCTGGGACTATAGACTGAGTTCTAGAGTGAGACCCTACTAAAAAAAAAAAAAAAAAGAAGCTGGGCATGGTGGCACATGCTTTTAATTCCAGCACTTGGGATGCAGAGGCAGGAGGATTGCTGTGAGTTCGAGGCCATCCTGAGACTACATAGTAAATTCCAGGTCAGATTGGGCTAGAGTGAAACCCTACCTCAACCTTCCGCCCCAGCCAAAACAAATAACAATGATAATCTGAAGGTAGGCATGGTGGCTCATACATTTCATTCCAGCACTCAGGAGGCCCAGATAAGAGGATCATCATGAATCTGAGGTGAGCCTGGGTCACAGAGTGAGTTCCAAGTCAACTTGGGCTACAGTGAGACCCTGCCTCAACACAACAGTAACAACAACAACAAAAAAATCTGAGGGCTGGGGCTGGTGAGATGGCTTAGCAGTTAAGAGGTTTGCCTACAAAGCCAAAGGACCTGGGTTCAATTCTCCAGGACCCACGTAAGCCAGATGCACAAGGGGGCACAGGCATCTGGAGTTCGTTTGCAGTGGCTGGAGGCCCTGGCATGCCCATTCTCTCTCTCTCTCTCTCTCTTTTTTTTTTTTTTTTTTTTTTTTTGGTTTTTCGAGGTAGGGTCTCACTCTGGTCCAGGCTGACCTGGAATTAACTAAGTAGTCTCAGGGTGGCCTCAAACTCTCAGCGTTCCTCCTACCTCTGCCTCCCGAGTGCTGGGATTAAAGGCGTGCGCCACCACGCCCGGCTCTCTCTCTCTTTTTTTCTCTCTCTCTGCCTTTTTTTCTTTTTCAAAAAAAAAAAAAATCTGAGGGCTGAGGAGGTGGCTTAGTCAGAAAAGGGCTTGCAGTGCAAATATGAGGACCTGAGTTTAGAAAAGTCAGGCATGGTGCAGGGTGCCCGTAATCCCAGCACCGAGGATATGGAAGCAGAGATGGGAGGATCCCTAGGGCTTGCTGGCTGGCTAACCAAACTGCATGAGTCGCAAACGGACAGCGATTGAGAAAGACACTGATGTTGGTGTTTGTCCTACACACCCCCACACACATGTGACTCACACACATATGAACATGGCAAGAGGCCCTGGCTTGCCCATTCTTGATGTCTTTCACAAATAAATAAATTAATTAATTAAACATGACTGAGTCTATGGGGTCAAACATTCAGACTACCACATTATCACTCACTGAACTCTACATTTACCCTGAAGGTTGGTAACATGGTGGACGTGAAGGGGAAATGACACAGCTGCCATCAGGATGGCCATCCTCTGCAAATGTGCAATTGCTTATGTGCATGACCCATACAGGAGTGACCCGGAGTTGGGGGTCAAAGTCCTAGCAGAGAAATGCCAATCCATAGGGTGGTAGAATCAAAGTCAAAACCTTTTGGCACCAGAGCTACAAGGACAGTTCCTTATAGAACCACCTCTTGGAGGGCAGGAGTGTTCTGTGTGGACAAGCACAAGTGACCTTCCTATCTGTGGGTGGGCTTCAGGGCAGGGTGCTAGAGCACCACGGGGGATACCAACACAGCCCTCTGTGGAAGGCTGACCCTGAATCTTTTATGCCAGATATACAATCCCATGTGTGCAGCAGACAGCTGCAGGAACAACGAGGTGACATTTCAGAGATACCATTCACACACAGGTCTCCAGCACTTGGTTCTATCAGCAGTGATCACAGCCTTTAAATGAAAGAAAGGTCATTTTCTTTTTTTTTTTTTTTAAATATTTTATTATTTATTTATTTATTTGAGAGAGAGAGATACAGAAATAGGCAGGGAGAGAGAGAGAGAGAATGGGTGCGCCAGGGCCTCCAGCCACTGCAAACGAACTCCAGATGCATGCACCCCCTTGTGCATCTGGCTTACGTGGGTCCTGGAGAATCAAGCCTCGAACCGGGGTTCTTAGGCTTCATAGGCAAGCGTTTAACTGCTAAGCCATCTCTCCAGCCCCGTCATTTCTCTTTTTAAAAATTTTATTTATTTATTTATTTATTTATTTATTTATTTATTTAAGAGAGAGAAAGAGAGAGAATGGGTACACCAGGGCCTCCAGCCACTGCAAACAAGTTCCAGACACATATGCCGCCTTGTGTATCTGGGTTATGTGGGTACTGGGAATTGAACCTGAGACCTTGGGCTTCGCAGGCAAGCGCCTTAACTGCTAAGCCATCTCTCCAGCCCAAAAGGTCATTTCTCTATCCAAGTCCTTGAAAAGTTCCAGAAGGCCTGGCTCAGGGGATCCACCGCTGACTGGGATGTCAAGGTTTTTGATCTTTAACCACTTGAGAACCACAGCAGTACTTCACTGTCACTGTCAAATCCTTCCCTAACACTCCCCTGTCATTGCCACTGTCACCACCACCCATCGGCAATGGTGTTAATAACCAGGGTGAACACTATGGTAACCCTTCCTCGAACTGTGTCATAGGGGTAAGTGACTGCTATACTTCTGCCAGGTATCTGGGCTCACTTAGGGCCAAGGGCAAAGTGATTCCTGGAATGGCTGGGGCCGTGAATAGGAAGGAACCCGTAGCCCATGGAGCAGACATTGGAAGACTTGGTCATATTCTTTTGTTCTCTGAGACCACAGGGACAGTTCAGCTGGCTAAGCTTAAAGGTCCTGTAGTAGCAGAGCTGGTACTCCTCAACCAAAGCCTGTAGGTAGGTGGAGGTGGAAGTTAGCATTACCATGGCAACCTCTCAGGCTCCAGGCGTCCAAGAAAGAAACCACGATCTATCCCATTTCTCTTAAATTGCAGTCCAGAGACCTTAAATTCAAACAGCTGTTGACAAGGACCCAGGGCCTGTCTCAGCTAAATGATGTAATCAGTTCTTGTTAGCTTCTCCCCACTCTCTTGAAAAGCATAAAGCAAATTACCTTTGGCACCAAAGCAGCTTTTAGACCAGCCCTTTCACAATCTGTCTCAAATTTGGCATCCAGCGGAAGCATATAATTACACGAGAAAGGTGTGTGTTAGATGAGTTGGCCCGGGCTCTCTAAATGTAGCAGGAAGGTTGCTATTGTCTTCAAAGGCAAAACATCTTTCTTAGAGCAGGCTTCCCACTCAAGCTGTGGATTGGAGTAGACAGGAAAGTAAATCACTAGGAAATTATCCTCCTCTCAGGTTTCCATCACTGAAATTCCCCCTCAGATCATCATCGCCTAGCTTCTTCCGACTCTGCCATCTCTCAAATATCCTGATGGTCTCAAACTATCAGTTCCTCTACCTCCCTCCTCACTTGCCTTAGTACCTAACCATTCCTTATTACGATTGTTGCCTAGTTCCGTGTCCCTGCCTCCCACCTCACTATTCCCCTCATATCATGGCTCCTGGTACTAAAGTTTATGCTCATCTCTATTCATACTATGACCAGTCTTTTTTTTCCCCCTTCATCTTTGTTTTTGAAGCTTGTTACGTGCCTTGCAGTGTTTTGTGAGCTATGATCACTAATTACTATGCACCTAAACATAGCAGGCACTTTCCTCATGCAAAAGCAATCTCTCGGGAAAAACACATGGGTGGGGGGGAGGTCAGTACTTTGCTACTTGAAGTGTTGGATTGTTGCCTGGAAGTTTGCTCAAAATATAGAATGTGAACTTACCTTGTGACAGTGGAATAAACAAGACAGCCAGATGTGCAGCATTTGGAATAAGTACTAGCAACATGCTACTTAGTACTTATTTCAGGTGCAATTTTTTCAGGCATTTTGAAGTTCCATTATTGGATGCATATACATTTAGACTTGTTTTGTCTCTTGGTGAATTTATTCTTTCATCATTACAAAATGCCCCTTTATAAAGTCTACTTGCCTGATGCTAAATGTAGTCACTCCAATTTCTTATGCCAGTATTTGCAGGCATATTTCCTCATTCTTTTACTTAAAAAAATATTTTATTCATTTATTTATTTGAGAGAGAGAGGGAGAGAGGAGGGGAGGGAGAGGCGGAGGGAGAGAAAATGGGCACAACAGGGCCTTCAGCCACTGCAAATGAATTCTAGATACATGCACCACCTCGTGCTTCTGGCTTAAGGCATGGGTACAGGGGAATCAAACCTGGGTCCTTTGACTTTGCAGGCAAGCACCTTAACTGTGAAGCCATCTCTCCAGCCCTCTCCCATTCTTTTACTTTTAAACTATCTGTGCCTTTATATTTAAAGTGGGTATTTCTTGTAAATTACATGGTTGCCAATCTGATAATACAGTCCTTTTTATTTTATTTTATTTTATTTTTAAGAGACACAGAGAGAGACAGAGAGGGGGAGAGGAAGACAGAGATGGGTGCACCAGCAGCCTCTCAGCTGCTGTGAACGAAATCCAGATGTGTGCGCCCCTTGTGGACAAGTGTGGCATTGCACCCTTGTGTCACTGCATCTGGCTAAAGGTGGGACCTGAGATTGGAACCGGTGTTCTTAGGCTTAGTGGGCAGGCGTCTTAACCGCTAAGCCATCTCTCCAGCCCCCTTTAAAAAATATTTATTTTTATTTTTATTTATTTATTTGAGAGAGAGATACAGAAATAGGTAGGTAGAGAGAATGGGCGTGGCAGGGCCTCTAGCCACTGCAAACAAACTCCAGATGCATGAGCCCCTTTGTGCATCTGGCTTACGTGGGTAATGGGGAGTCAAACCGGGATGCTTTGGCTTTGCAGGCAAGCGCCTTAACTGCTAAGCCATCTCTCCAAACCTCCCCCGCTTTTTAAGAAGGGTCTCACTCTAGCCAAGGCGGACCTGAACACACTCTGCAATTCAAGGCTGGCCTCAAATTCAGTGATCCGCCTCCTTCTGCCCCCCAACTGCTGGGATTAAAGGTGTGTACCAACATGCCTGGCCTTGTCATATCTTTTAATTGCTTATTTTAGACCCCACAGTACTTTTGTGTGTGTGGGGGTGGGGGTTCAAGGTATGGTATTGTTATAGCCCAGACTGACCTGGAATTCACCATGTAGTCTCAGGGTGGCCTCAAACTCACAGCAATCCTTCTACCTCTGCCTCCTGAGTACTGGGATTAAAGGCATGTGCCACCATGTCTGGCTTAAGCAGTAAATTTTTTAAAAATAAATATTTTTATTTGAGAAATAGAGAAACAGAAAGAGGCAGACAGAAGGTATGGGAACTCCACTTTGTGCATCTGGATTTATGTGGGTACTCAGGAATCGAACACAGGATGACAAGCTTTGCAAGCAAGCCCTTTTAACTGCAGAGCCATCTGTCTAGAGATGAATTTTTAAAATGTTTTATTAATTTATCTGAGAGAGCAAGAGAGAGAGAGAGAGAGAGAGAGAGGAGGAGAAAAAGAGGCAGATAGAGGTAACGGGCACACCAGGACCTCTAGCCATTGCAAACAAACTACAGACACATGTGACATCCATTTTATGTGGTTTCTGGGGAATCAAACCTGGCGTCCCAACCACTAAGCCATCTCTCCAGCCCCCAAATGAATTAAAAAAAATTTTTTTTTTTGAGGTAGGGTCTTGTTCTAGCTCAGGCTGACCTGGAAGTCACCATGTAATCTCAGGGTGGCCTCGAACTCATGGCGATCCCCCTTCCTATGCCTCCCAAATGCTAAGATTAAAGGCATACTCCACCACCCCTGGCCCAAATGAATTGTTAAAGATTTAAAATGAGAAAAAGTCCAATATTGGCCTACACATTTACCATTTCTGGTGTTTTTTATACAGACAAGTTTTCAAACCTGTTTTTATTGGCCTTGCCTTTACCTTTGATATTTTTTATAGTGAAAACATGCTAGCAATCAGTTATCTTGGATTTTGTCTATCTGAAGAATCTTTTTTTAAAAAAATATTTATTTATTTGAGAGAGAGAAAGAGGGGGGGGGAGAGAGAATGGGCATGCCAGGGCCCCCAGCCACTGCAAACGAACTCCAGGTGCATGTGTCCCCTTGTGTATCTGGCTTATGTGGGTCCTGGAGAGTTGAACTGGGATCCTTTGGCTTTGCAGGCAAATGCCTTAACCGCTAAGCCATCTCTCCAGCCCTATCTGACGAATCTTTAAACATTTTATTTTTAGTATCTGTGTGTAGACATGTACATGCCACAGTGCACGTGTGGAGGTCTGGGGACAACATCAGGTGTTTATTCTCTTTCCACTTTGCTTGAGACAGGTCTCCCTCAGTGGGAGAGGCTCAGGTTGGCAGTCTGCTCTCAGCACTGACAGAGAAGCCATTCAGTTGCCCTTGGCTTACACAGCGACAGGTAAGTCAGCTGCCATTTGTGTTGTTTCTCTCTACCTAATGTACTTTTCCAATGTTTGCTAAGATTTTCCCTGTAACACAAATATTTAGCAATTTGATTATGCCATGTGCTAGTGTGAGCTATACACCCAGCCAGTACTTTTTTGAGATTTCAGACCCTTCTAAATGTGTGTGTATTGTTTGTCACACTTTTCTTCTTCTTCTTTTTTTTTTTTTTTTTTTGGTCATAGCTTATAATTGGGATTGGTTTAGTTTTGAGGGTGTAAACTAGAATTTTCATCAATATTTAAAAATCTCACCCATAATTTTAATATTATTTTGTTCTTTTGCATCCATCTTTTTTTCCCCTGAAACTGCAATTATACATACATGATAAGACCACTTTTTCCTGTACTCCTGTGGGCCACTAAAGATGTTCTTTCTTGGGGCTGGAGAGATGGCTTAGTGGTTAAGACACTTGTTTGCAAAGCCAAAAGAACCAGGTTCAACTCCCCAGGACCCACGTAAGCCAGATGCACAAGGGGGCGCATGTGACTGGAGTTCGTTTACAGTGGCTGGAGGCCCTGGCGCATCCATTCTCTCTCTCTCTCTACCTGTCTACTTCTGTATCTCTCTCTCTCAAATAAATAAAAATAAAATACCTTTAAAAAAAAAGATGCTCTTTCTTTTCTTTTTTCAATTTTCTTTCTGTGTTTCAGACTTTATATTTTATTGCTCTTTAAGTTTACTGCTTTCTTTCTGCAACAATTTTTCTTTATGTGTAATTTTTATTATTTACTTTGCATTTTCATATGGTTGACAAAGATTATATATATTTAGCTGGGCATTGTGGCGATGCCTTTAATCCCAGCATGTGGGAGGAGGATCATTGTGAGTTTGCGGCCAACCTGGGACTATAAAGTGAGTTCCAGGTAAGCCTAGGGCTAAAATGAGACCCTACCTCAGAAAAAAAAAAAATTATATAGTTATCATTTTAGAAAATATCATTGTGATTTAGATAAATCAAGCTAATTAACATACATATTACTCAGTAGCTATTTTTAATAACATAATTATAAGAATACATTGATATTAAATATAGTCTATCCAGTGAAATTTTGATTGGAAATGGTTTTGATTGCTAGAAATAGCATGTTTTAATAAAAATATTACATTTAGAAAGGTCTTCTATTTTTTTCTTAATATATTCATGTTTTTAAAAAATTTTTTAAGGTAGAGTCTCTAGCCTAGGCTGACCTGGAATTCACTATGTAGTCTCAGGGTGGTCTCAAACTCACAATGATCCTCCTATCTCTGCCTCCCAAGTGCTGGGATTAAAGGCATGTGCCACCATGCCTGGCTCATGCCTCATTTTTAAGCCTTGTTAGGAAGGTACAATGTACCTTTGGCTTAAGAGACAATTTTTGGGCTGGAGAGATGGCTTAGTGGTTAAGGCACTTGCCTGTGAAGCCTAAGGACCCAGGTTCGATACCCCAGTACCCACATAAGCCAGATGCACAAGGTGGTGCAGGTGTCTGGAGTTTGTTTGCAGTGGTTAGTATCCCTGGCATACTATTTCTCTCTCTTATATCTATCTGTCTCTGCTTAAAAATAAATGAATAAATAAATAATATTTTTAAAAATTCTTGTTTTCCAAGCTTCCAATCCAGACTGACTGAACTAGATTCTCTGGAGCAGGGTTTGGAAAACTATAGTCCATAGGCTGAATCTAGGCTACAGCTGGATTCACAGGCTGGCAAAATAGAATGGTTTTTGCATTTTAAAAGAATTGTTCCAAAAAATACAAAGAATGTGTGGCAGAGACTATTTATGACTCACAAAGACTAATTTATTTATTATTGGCTCTTTTTAGAAAATTGCTGATTCCATGGGCTGGAGAGATGGCTTAGCAGTTAAGGTGCTTGCCTGCAAAGCCAAAGGTCCTAGGTTCAACTCCCCAGGACCCACGTAAGCCAGATGCACAAGGGGCACATGTGTCTGGCATTTGTTAGCAGTGGCTAGAGGCCCTGGCATGCCCATTCTTTCTCTCTCTCTGTCTGTCTCTCTCCTCTCTCCTCTTACAAATAAATAAATGAAATTAAAATTAAAAAAAATTAAGCTGGGCGTGGTGGTGCACGCCTTTAATCCCAGCACTGGGGATGCAGAGGTAGGTGGATCACTGTGAGTTGGAGGCTACCCTGAGACCACATAGTGAATTCAAGGTCAGCCTGGACTAGAGTGAAACCTTACCTTGAAAAACCAAAAAAAAAAAAAAAAAAAAGAAAAGAAAAGAAAATTGCTGATTCATGAGCCGGGCATGGTGGTGCCCGCCTTTAATCCCAGCACTTGGGAGGCAGATGTAGAAGGATCGCCATGAGTTCGAGGCCACCCTGAGACTACACAGTTCACTAGTTCCAGGTCAGCCTGGGCTAGAGTGAGACCCTACCTGGAACAAAACAAGACTAAACAAACAAGACCAAAGACCTCCTAAAATGCAAATTAAAAAAAACTTTTTGTAATTTCTCACCTTAACTTATCTTTATAAAAAACTCTCTTGACTTGGCTTTAAGAATATTATATTTTCTCATTTTCCAATCCAATCAACAGAGTCATGTCCAATTCTCCTAATGCAAAGACTTGACAGGTTATGCCTGAAAAATCTTTTACGGCTACCTGCTGTCTGCGGAATTAAGTCGAAGCCTCAGTGTGATGTTTAAGGCACTGCTGCTGTAGTTTTCTTGGCCTTTATCCCGCCTCTCTTATACACGCTTTTTAAAAAAATCTTTTTAAAAATTTTTATTTATTTATTTGAGAGAGAGAAAAAAAAGAGAAAGAGAGACAGAGAGGCAGAGAAAGGGAAGAAAAGTGCCACGGCAGACAGCCACTGCAAACAAATTCCAGACGCTTGAGCCACCTTGTGCATCTGGCCTATGTAGGTCTTGGGGGATTGAACCTGGGTCCTTTGGCTTTGTAGGCAAGCGCCTTAATCGCTAAGCCATCTCTTCAGCCTTTACACATACTTTTTAACTCCAGTCATGAAAGATTCCTTTCTGGACTTCAAACACTTCTAGCACTGCACTCTTTTACTACTTCTGTCCTACTTTCCTGCTTCTAAACTCTAGCTATCCTTCGCTGTATGGACAAACTGGACTGTAATTTAACCATCTGTATTCTTTTTTTTTTTTTGTGTGTGGGATTTTTTAAATTGATTTTTTTATTGACCCATCTGTATTCTTGAGGGAATATAAAGTACTACGTAGGCATGATTGTTTATTAGGTAAACATGACTCCTAATTGGTACATTATACCTAGACTAGAGAAACCACAAATAATACCTTGTGGGAAGACGGCTCTGGGCTTCTTTTGTGGCTCAGTGATCTTGTAACTGGGGCATGTCCCTTGCTCTGGGGACCTAGACATTATGGTTATGGAGTTGAGATGACTGGCACATGCAGTTTCCCAGCTAGGGTGGCACTTGCACTAACCACATATTGTCTCTCACACCTGAGCTGTGTGTCAGCGTACTGATAAGGACTACTCCTGTGGAAGAGAAACACTTGCAGCTGCTGGGTTGACAAGCTGTGTGCTTATGAGTAACTGGTGCCAAATGTGACTGTATTGCCTTGTAAATCCAAGTTGGTTGTGTCTAAAAAGGTCCCTTTGACAGGCATCAAAGATGCGTTACATAGCCTTCATTTTGTGCATTCACCCATGTCCCTGATGATCTTTGAGTTTGAAATTTTGTTTTTTTCCATCTGTCTATTGCTATGTAATCTGCGGGGGGTAGGGGATGTGTCACTTATACAATCTAAACTGGGTTTTCATTCCTTTTTTGGTTTTTCTTTTTATTCAAAAAATTTTTTATTTATTTGAGAGAAAGAGAAAGAAAGAGAGAGAGAGAGAATGGGCACACCAGAATGAAAGTCAGATGCATGCACACCTTGTGCATCTGGCTTTATGTGGGTTCTGGGGAATATCCTGGGTCATTTGGCTTTGCCAGCAAGCACCTTAACTGCTAAGCCATCTCTCCAGCCCTTCTTTGGTTTCTTGAGGTAGGGTCGCTCTAGCCTAGGACCTGAAATTCACTATGTTGTCTCAGGATGGCCTCAAACTCACAGCATCCTCCTACCTCTGCCTCCCAAGTGCTGGGATTAAAGGTGTATGCCACCACGCCCTGCTGCTAATTCCATTTGTCATTAATACAAAGATAAACCTATGCATGACAGTATATGCCTATAATTGTAGCACTTAAGAGGTTAAGGCAGGAGGAGTGCCGTGAGTTTGAGAACAAGTACCAGGGCTATAACAGTGAAACCCTGTCTCTAAATGAAACAAAAGAAAGCAAAACAAAAAGAAAACAAAACCCTGGAGTGCCTATTCTTTGTCCCTCTATCTGCTTGCAAATCAATAGATAAAAATATTTAAACGGGGCTGGAGAGATGGCTTAGCGGTTAAATGCTTGCCTGTGGAGCCTAAGGACCCTGGTTCGAGGCTCGATTCTCCAGGACCCACGTAAGCCAGATGCACAAGGGGGTGCACGCATCTGGAGTTCGTTTGCAGTGGCTGGAGGCCCTGGCGCACCCATTCTTTCTCCTTCTCTCTCTACCTGCCTATTTCTGTATCTCTCTCTCAAATAAATAAATAAATAATAAAAAAAATCAAAAAAATATTTAAACGAAACCAAGAAACAGAAACATAACAAAAGAAAAACCAAGAGTAACAAAAATAACCAACCCAAAACAACCAACAAATAAAAATATTGGGCTGAGGAGATGGCTCAGTGGCTAAAGACACTTGCTTGGAAAGCCTATTGGTCCGGTTTCGATTCCTAGTACCCATGTAAAGCCAGTGGTGTGTATGTGTCTGGAGTTCATTCATAGTGGCACTAGGCCCTGATGTGCCCATACTTTCTTTCTTAAATCATAAAGTATTTTTTAAAACTCTGAAAAACCTTTAAACAACCAGAAGATAATTATTTCTGGGCTGGAGAGATGGCTTAAAAATTAAGGCGCATGCCTATGAAGCCTAAGGTGTCAGGTTTGATTCTCCAGGTCCCACGTAAGCCAGATGCACATGGTGGCACATGCATCTGGAGTTCGTTTGCTGTGGCTGGAGGCTCTGGCATGCCCATCTCTCTCTCTCTCTCTCTTTCCCTGTCTCTAATAAATAAATAAATAATAAAATCTAAAAAAATTATTTCCTACTTTAAAGTGTTATAGGTAGGATGAGAAAATGTTTCCAAAGCAGCAAAATATTATGCCAAGTGCTAATTATGCTGGGACATAACCATTTCTCCTTCTAAAAGCCTCCTGCAGATCCAGTAATATTTCTTAAACAATTTACATAATGGGCCTAATTTTAATCCAACCTTCAAGTAATAACAACCATCTGACAAAGGAGGTCACCTTGACATAAGCTGATGCAATACTTGAAACTAACTGCCCCACCTCTTTCTTCTAACACAGACTGGTCTATTTTCAGACAGCTCCCGATTGCTGACCCCTTGTTGCAAGTAGAACAGCCCACCACACTCCTGCTCCAGACACTGGGACTAGACTATGTAACTTGTCTGAGCATTTAGGGGCTGAAAAGGGTTGTGGTGTTGAAAATATTTCACATTAGAGAACGAAATGAAATGAGATAGTTGAAATCTCCCATTTATACTCTTGGGAGACCTCTCTGAGAGGTCTTAGAGGTAGCCATACCAAGAAATATTTTAGAAGGCTGGAGAGATGGCTTAGTGGCTAAGGCACTTGCCTACAAAGCCTAAAGACCCAGATTCAATTCCCCAATACCCACATAGGCCAGATGCATAAGGTGGCATATGTGCCTGGAGTTCATTTGAAGTGGCTAGAGGCCCTGGGACACCCATTCTTTCTTTATCTGACTCTTCCTTTCTCAAAGAAATAGACAAATAAATAAATAAAAGAAATATTTTAGAAATCCTCAGGTCCACATCAAACAAAGTGAACTAGAGAATAAGGTCAGTGATTTGTCTGCTAGGTCTCAGGTTCAGGTAGCACAAAGCTGAACAAACAGAATTCCAGATGCCTGACATGGGGCAGTGGAAATAATGGGGCTGAGCCATCAAGTTCCATCACAGACCTCACCTTACAAGGCTACTTTGGGTCTTCCGTGAGCTACTAGACATGAGCATTTCCTTCTGGAAGCTCAACTTCAGAAACTGTATTGCCCTGAGAGTGAAGGGATCCTGCTCCCCCAGATTTGATCCATTATACTTTAAACGAAGCCAAGATCATGTTCAACAAATAAAACCACTAGGACAGATCAAGTGAAAAATAGGACATCTGACTTAATTTTGCATCAATTTTGAGATGTTAGCTTTAAAATGAGTCAGATTCCTAGTGAACTTCACTGCTGTAATTGTCAGGTACTCTGATTTCAACAATGCTTTGATAGTAATGACATTTCATTAATAACTGTTCTTTAAAAGATAAAGTAGGGTTAGGGATGAGACTCAGTGGTAAAGCCCTTGCTAAGTATGCACAAGACCTGGGGTTTCCACACCCAGCACTGAAAAAAACAAAACAAATCAAAACAAAAAACAAGCGCATCAGTTCCAGAATTTGGTTCTGTACACTCTGGAAGGTGAGAGGACAGGGAGAGGGGATTATTAGGCCAGCCACCACCAGCCTTCCTCCCAACTGTCAATCTCACATGTGAAGAGAGGTGCTTATTACAGAATTTATTAAAGAGTGTAGAGCTAGAGAGATGGCTTAGTGGTTAAGGCGCTTACCTGCGAAGCCCAAGAACTCATGTTTGAATCTCCAGGTCCCATGTAGCACAAGGGGGTGCATGTGTCTGGAGTTCGTTCTCAGTGGCTGAAAGCCCTGGTGCCCCAATTCTCTCTCTCCCCCATAATAAATGAAAAAAATGCACATGTACTTGATGACTTGAAGTACAATACAACCATTTTGTTTAAAAATGAGACTGTACTTTTTCTTTTAGGTGTTTGTATATGGGGCATGCCAGATGTCAAAGGTCGATGTCAGATATTTTCTTTAATCACTTTCCACTTTACTTGATTTTTTCAAGGCAGGGTCTCACTCTAGCCCAGGACTAATTTTGTAGCCCCAGGCTGGCCTAGTGCTCAAGGTGATCTCCTACTTCAGCCTCCTGAGTGCTGGGACTAAAGATGTATGTCACCACATCTTACAAGAACAGAGAGAGAATGAGAATGAATGAATAGGCACACCAGGACCTCCAGCTGCTGCAAACGAACTCCAGATGCATGCACCACTTTGTAGCTTTACATGGGTACTGGGGAATCAAACCCTGGTTATTAGGCTTTGCAGGCAAGCACCTTAACTGCTGAGCCATCTCTCCAGCTCAATCCTCTTGTCTCTGCCTCCCCCCAACGCTGGGATTACAAATACATGCCAACATGCCTGGCTTTTACAGAGATACCAACTCAGTTCCTCATGCTTGTGAGGCACACACTTTCCTCAGCTATCTCCCCAGCCCAACTTTGTGTGTATATATAATTTTTATTTATTTAAGAGTGACAGACAGAGAGACAGAGGCAGAGAGAGACAGAGAGAGAGAGAGACACAATGGGTGCACCAAGGCCTCCAGCCACTGCAAGTGAACTCCAGATGCATGCGCCGCCTTGTGCATCTGATTTACGAGGGTACTGGGGAATCAAGCCTTGAACTGGGGTCCTGAGGCTTCACAAGCAAGTGCTTAACCGCTAAGCCATCTCTCCAGCCCCCCAACTTTGTATTTTTTTTTTTTTATAGTCTTTACCCTTCAAACTTCCATAGACATGTGAGTAGCCAGTAATTACTGAAGGCTATAAAAAGGGCACAAAGGGCTGGAGGGATGGTTTAGCGGTTAAGGCATTTGCCTGCAAAGCCAAAGGACCCAGGTTTGATTCTCCAGGACCCATGTTAGCCAGGTGCACAAGGGGACACATGCGTCTGGAGTTCGTTTGCAATGGCTGAAGGCCCTGGCATGCCCATTCTCTCTCTCTGTCAAATAAATCAAATTAATTTAAAAAAAAAAAAAAGGGCACAAAGACCTCCCAGAGAAGTAGGTCAAAGCTAAGGAGCTAACTTGCTGCTACTGCTATTTAGCCAGAAAGTCTACTGTCTCTGTTGTGGTGTACAATGTCATGTACAATGTACAATGGGCTCATGTTTGAGTACTTGGTCTCCAACTGGTGGCAGTTTGGGAAAGTTGAGAAACCTTTCTTTAAGAACTAGAGACCTGGGCTGGAAAGATGACTTAGCGGTTAAGTGCTTGCCTGTGAAGTCTAAGGACCCTGGGGAAAAAAAAACAGCAAGGAGAAAAAGAAAAATATTAAACGTGGCAAGGAAAGAAATTTGAGCAAATGCAAAGCAAACAAGACTATAGCTGAAAAAATAGCTATAATACTTAAAAAATTAGGGCTGGAGAGATGGCTTAGCGGTTAAGGCGTTTGCCTGCAAAGCCAAAGGATCTCGGTTTGATTCTCTAGGACCCATGTAAGCCAGATGCACAAGGGGGCACATGCATCTGGACTTTGCAGTGGCTAGAGCCCCTGGCGTGCCCATTCTCTGTTAAATAAATAAAATATAAATTTTTTTAAAAAAATTAGCACCATTAAGAGCGTACTGCTCTGCACTGAACAATAGGAAAGATGCACAAAAAGGACAAGATCCCACTCATTAACAGGCTGTAGCTTGTGAAAATGCAAATTATTTTCCTTCCAGGTAGTGTCTTGCTCTAGCCCAGGCTGACTCGGAATTCACTTTGTAGTCTCAGACTGGCCTTGAACTCAGTGATCCTCCTACCTCTCCTGAGTGCTGGGATTAAAGGCGTGCACCACCACACCTGACAGAAGCAAATATATTGATGTGTAGGAAGCACATGCCACACTGCACATGTGGAGGTCAGAGGACAACTGTGAGGTGTCTGTGCATGCCACCTTTTTGGAGAGTGTTTCCTGCTGCAGCAAAAGAATTGCCAGACTACAAACAAGTGTCAGACTAGTTGGTCTAAGTCCTCCTGGCTCTGCCTCCCATTGTTATAGGCACATTGGGATCATGGATGCATGAACCACTTTGCATCCAGCTTGATGTGGTGCTGAGGAATTGAAGGCAGATAGGCAGGAAGGCAGGCTTTGCACACAAGCATCTTTTAATGGCTCTGCCATCTCCCCATACCCAAGAATGCAAATTTTTTTTTTTTAAATTTTATTTATTTAATTATTTGAGAGAGATAGAGATACAGAAATAGGCAGGTAGAAAGAGAGAGAGAGAGAGAGAGAGGGAGAATGGGAGCCCCAGGGCCTCTAGCCACTGCAAACAAACTCCAGATGCGTGCTCCTCCTTGTGCATCTGGCTTATGTGGGTCCTGGAGAATTCTGCCTTGAACCGGGGTCCTTAGGCTTTACAGGCAAGCATTTAACCACCAAGCCATCTCTCCAGCCCCCAAGAATGCAAATTCTTTTGAAAGAACGGAGAAGGCCTGAGGGGAATATGGCAGAGGAATTCTCTATTTAAAAACAGTTGCCTGGCCAAGTGCTGAGATGCAGACTTCATCCTGAGCTGGTATCATCTGTGGTACTTGCTTTATAGGCATGACTAACACAAAGGTTGAGGGGTCATGGTAAAATGCACCACAGTTCCAGAGAGCCTGAGTCAGGCAACATACAGCAGGGTCAAATTCCTTGCAAGTAGGCCCTTAGGCCAGTATGAAGCTGAATTTTAAGTTTCGATGTCGACCCCAGGAGTTAAGAGATGCCAGGATCATGGGATGTCTGCTAAAAAAGCTATAGGCTCACAGTGGATCCTATTTGAGAGGGAGGCTATATATGCTACAGGCAGCAGAACTAAGGTGACAGAGCTACCAAGCCTTTTGGAGGCCAATTTCATCTTAAGCTCTAGGTAACAGATATGGAGCTACAGATTTGGTGTTTTCCCTGCAGGATTTGTTTTGCTTTGGTGCAAGCTCTCCTGGCTATGTCCTTATGCCTCCCTTTTGAGATGGGTATATTTATTCTGTGCCATTATGTTAGAAATATGTAATTTCTAATATTTGAGAGAAAAAAGAGAAAGAATGCATGCACCAGGGCCTCTAGCCACTGCAAACTCCAGACACATGTCACCTTTGTGCATCTGGCTTTTGTAGCTACTTGGGAACTGGGGAATCAAACCTAGGTCCTTAGGCTTTGTAGGCAAGTGCCTTGACCACTAGGCACATCTCTCCAGCTCTATAACTTATTTTTGATTTTACATGAGGCTTCAATTCAGAGACTACTGAGTCCTAGTACAGACTTTGGACTTCTGAGCACTAGGAAGACTTATAGACTGTGGGGACCTTTGAAGTTGGATTGAATGCACTTTGTATGAGATGGACATGAGCCTATGGGGGTCTGGGGTAGAATCTTGTGGTATGAATGTAAAAATGGCTCCCATAAGCTCATGTGTTTGAACACTTTGTCCCCAGCCAACACTGTTTGAGAAGGTTGTAGAATCTTTAGAAGTGGGACACTGAGGACAGGTTGTGGGAGTTTTATGGCCTGGCCTCACTTGATGCTCACCTGTTTCCTGACTGTGACTAGCTGCTTCATGTTCTTATTCTGTCATGCCTTTATCTCCAAGACATTCCTTGAAACTAAGCCAAAATAAGCCCTTTCCTTCTTGAGCTGCTGTGGCCAGTTATCTGTTGACAGTATTAAGAAAAGTAACTACTACAGTCCTGACTTAAGATGGTGGGACAGTCATTCTTGAGGGGAAACCACAATCTATAATGCACTGTGCTGGGAAGCGTGCTGCTCTACAGGCTAGGGGTATTAAATGCACTAATACTTTCGACTTGTGACGGGACATGGCCCTGTCAAGGAGCCCAGAAGCACCTGTTTAAATGCTTGCATCCATATTAGAGACCAATCACAGGACTCCAACTGAGATTCACTGACTGCTGGAAAAATGAGATAAAAGCTTACTAGCTTCATATAAATAAACCAGAGCAAAATGTGTTCAAATATATAAATTCTATCCTCATTATTTGTGTAGAAGGCTTGTGATTTCAGAACTGATAAAGCTTTGCAAGAAAACATTCTGAGACCAAAAGAAGAAAAAAATCACTCAGTAAGAAAATATAACTAAAGAACATTTATTTTTCACTAAAACCTTATCTGGAGGACATCACTAAATTGTGTCACCAACTCCCACCCCATCTAGAAGGGTTAGTTCAGTGAATGTTATAAACCAGATATGAATGGTTTGAAGGACTAGAAACCAACATTAATTGACAAAGAACAATGTCCACTAAAATTATAAAAATGTTTAAGTAAAAAAAAAAAGAAAAAGAAAAAAGGGGCAATGGAGGTTTCAGATGAAAAAGATTCTCACGTTTCATCTAATACATTCAATCTTGGCTAGAGTGTAACAAAATGGAAACAGGATTACTATAATACAAAACTTCCACTACAGCACGCTGTACACACCTGTATTCCAAGCCCACCCCCAGCCCCTAATGCTTCTAACTCATTTCCCAGCCTGTTGGGCCTGCCGACGAAGGAGCACGTAGATCTTCTCTTTGATCCAGTCTTTGTTATAAGGCTGGTATGTCTGGGTATCAGCTCGGTAACTGAAGAACAGAAAGGTAATAAGCAAGGTTATACAATAAGCAAAGGTACAGTGATCACTGTCATGCATTTAAAGCCTCATATTTTAACTGCTCAAATGACAACAACATGCACGTTTCCCCAGATCAACTTAATGAAGTCAACAGAGCTGCTGAATTTTAAGTAGCCATGAACCTAGATCACTAAGTATAATCTTTTGGTGGAAAAAGAAATCAAAGCCTAGGGCTCTTAATCACTCAGTATGTTACATATCCATTTCTTCACAGTTTGACCAGAAACCATGTGTTCTTCCTCCCACAAAATTTCTATTTTTATAGTTCCTTTGGTGATTAAAGAACAAAAACCAAACACTAGTACAAGCTTCAGCTTTGCTAAATTTATTTATAATTAACTAAGAAATTTCTAAAAACATGTTACTTCAACAAAGACTTCTAGTTTCAACACACTTTTTTTTTTTTTTTTTAAATAGGGTCTTATGTGTCTCCTGGTGACCTCAAACTTATGTAGCTAAGGATGACCTAGACTTACTAACATTTATTGGGAGGGGGAAGAGGGAGAAATGAGAATGAAAATGCCAGGGCCTCTAACCACTGCAAATAAACTCCAGATGAATGTGCCACTTTTTGCATCTGGCTTTACACAGGTACTGGGGACTCAAACCTGGGTCCTTTGGCTTTGCTGTCAAATGTCTTAACCATAATTAATTGAGCCATCTCTCCAGCCTGACCTTGACTATTTTTTTTTTTAATCTTCCTGCCTCCACCTACCAAATTTGAGCCCTAGTGCTGGGGGTCAAACCTAGGGTTCTGTAAGAACTCTACCAACTGAGCTACATTCCCAACCCAATTTCTTCCTAAATTTTTATTTTTTGGAGGGGGAAGTTTCAAGGTAGTGTCTCACTCTAGCCCAGGCTGACCTGGAATTGATTATGTAGTCTCAGGGTGGCCTGAACTCATGACAATCCTCCTACCTGCCTCCTGAGTGCTGGGATTAAAGGTGTGCACCACCATGCCCAGCTTTCTTCTTGGTTTTTAAAGAGCTCACACAGTTTAAGATTTACTTTTAAAAATATATGTGAAAAGTCTATGGAGTGAAATTGAAGGTTTTCAGAGCTCACAGTATACCTAATAGCCAATACTAAGGTACTTTTATAGAACTTGAAAAATAGAACCTCCCAGCTAACTTGTGATGGTTAATCTAGTGTTGTCAACTTGACAAAGATTTAAAATTGCCAAAGAAAGCAATTTTTGGACATACTTGTCAGAACGTCTCTAGGTTAGGTTAAATGAGGTGGGAGGACCCACCTTAATTGGGGCCAGCACATGCTATGGGCTGGGGTTCCAGGGGAATAAAAAGAAGCCTGTGAGCTGAGCAGCAGCATTCATTGTTTTCTATTTCCTCCTGTGAACTGAATGTGACCAACAGCCCCAAGCTCCTGCTGAAATCCTTGAGTTGCTTCTTGTCAGGTATTTGGTCACAGCAAAGAAAAGTAAATAATACATTACTTAAAACCAAAATGTGCTGGGCATGGCAACATAAGCCTTTAGTCCCAGTATTCAGGAGGCTGAGGAAGAAGGACTGCCAAGAGCACAAGGCTAGCTGGGGCTAAAGTGAGACCCTACATTGAAAAATCAAAACAAAAAATCAAAATGTAGCTGGTTAGGGCTAGAGAGATGGCTTAGCGGTTAAGGTATTTGCCTGCAAAGCCAAAGGATCCCGCTTTGATTCTCCAGGACCCACATACGCCAGATGCACAAGGGGGCGCATGCATCTGGAGTTCATTTGCAGTGGCTGGAGGCCCTGGTTCACCCATTATCTCTGCTTCTTTCTCTCTCAAATAAATAAATAAAATACATTATGAAAAAAACCCATACTGCAAAATGTAGTTGGTTAAGTAATATATACTTTTAGGGAGTCCTTTCTTCTTTCCAACTAAAACTGCAGCATAAAAAGCAGACATCAGCCACAAGAGATGGCAGAAATATACTGCACATGTCATATCTTAAAGCTGTGTGCACCATCTGGTGGGAACACTGCACAGCATCCAAGAGAGGTCAATGATGCAGTTTGTCTTTATGGGGACACACAGGTTTCCTAAAAAGACACTTTACATATACCACAGAAACACAAAATGTCCATTTACAATTGATTGTCTCATTCAGTTATAAATTTCATTTTTAAACTGCTCAGCAAAATATTAGACAAATGATAAGTATTTACTACCAAGTATTAAGTATTGCTTTAAGTGTTTATTTTGAGGTAGGGTTTCACTCTAGCTCAGGCTGACCTGGAACTCACTCTGTAGTCTCAGGCTGGCCTCAAACTCACAGCAATCCTTCTCCTCTGCCTCCTGAGTGCTGGGATTAAAGGCATGCACCACTACGCCTAGCTATTTATTCACTTTTTGTATATCCTTTTTATAAATCTGTAAGTAGAAACAATTATCTTTCCCTCCAGACCACAAGAGTATTTAGGGATCCATCAATCTGCACTGTTTCTCAAAGCATGAAATAGTAATAATGCTTTCTTTGTGGAAACCTTTGTGTTGACAGCTATCAACTGGCACTTGAAAATGAGATATTTGAATGTTAGGTAAATTAATAAAATTCCTAGCTGCTGGCCCAGATGAATCTTACAGCTTTATTTGCCACAGTCAATGAATGTAGACTCACAGAGAAACTGAATCTGGAGTCTGAGCAATGAAGTTAAGCAGTATCTTTGCTAATAGCATCAAGCTGCTTTTCTCCTTCTCTTCTCTTCTCCCCTCCCTCTCTCTTTTTTGTCTCCAAGTAAGCCAGAAAAACCTGTCTATTCAAAAGGCTGTTATTTTCTTTGAAGGCCAGAGGAATATAGCACTACAACATCAACTGAGTATGCTAACTTTTTATAATTAATCACAGCCAGTTTACCTGTATTTAGCCATGTCAATGTAGAATCATATTTCTCCCATCTTCTCCTCTACTAGTTCTAAAGATGTTTTCCCCATGTGGTGGCAGGGATTGGAATCCAGGGCCTAGCTCTACTGCTGAGCTATAATCACAACTTAAAAGAAGCAGGCCTGAAGAGATGGTTCAGCAGTTGAAGACTTCTACTTGCAAAGCCTGACAATCGAGGATTCAATTCCCCAGTGGCCACCTAAGGCCAGATGCACAAAGTGGCACATGTGTCTATAATTTGTTTGCAATGTGGCAGGCCCTGGTGCACCCATATTCACTCTCAAATAAACAGGTAGAAATATGACCTGAGTTCAGATCCTCCGGCATTTACTAAAAGCTAGACACAGCAGTGCATGCCTCTAAGTAATGCAAGTACTGGGAAAGTAAAACAGGAGAATCCCTGGAGCTTGCTGGTTAACTAGCCTAGCTGAACTGATGAGCTCCAGGTAAGAAATCTTGTCTTGGGCTGGGGAAACAGCTTAGCGGTTAAGATGTTTTCCTGTGAAGCCTAAGGCCTCCAGTTCGATTCCCCAGGACCCACATAAGCCAGATGCACAAGGGGCACAAGTCTGGAGTTCCTTTGCAGTGGCTGGAGGCCCTGGTGTGCCTGTTCTCTCTCAAATAAATAAATAAATAAAATGTTTTTAAAAAGGGTGTGCCCCCATGCCTGACTATATATTAAAAACAAACAAGCAGGGCTGGAGAGATGGCTTAGCGGTTAAGGTGCCTGCCTGCTAAGCCTAAGAACGTCAGTTCCAATCTCTAGGTCCCACGTTTAGCCAGATGCAAAGTGACTCAAGGGTGCAATGCTGCACTTTCCCACAAGGGGGCACACACATCTGGGGTTCGTTTGCAGTGGCTGAGAGGCTGCTGGCGAGCCCATTCTCTGTCTTCCTCTCCCTCTCTCAAAAAACAAACAAACAAAAACAAAAACAAAAAACAAATAAATAAACAAACAAAAAGAGAAATCTTGAGCCGGGCGTGGTGGTGCATGCCTTTAATCCCAGCACTCGGGAGGCAGAGGTAGGAGGATCGTCATGAGTTCGAGGCCACCCTAAGGGTACATAGTGAATTCCAGGTCAGCCTGAGACAGAGTGACACCCTACCTCAACAAACAAACAAACCAACCAAACAAACGAGAAATCTTGTCTCAAAATGTAAGATGAAGGGCTGGAGAGATGGCTTAGTGGTTAATGTGCTTGCCTGAGAAGCCTAAGGACTCAGGTTGGAATCCCCAGTACCCATGTAAAGTCAGATGCACAAGGTGACCCTGGTATGCCCATTCTATCTGCCCATTTCTCTTTCAAATAAATAAACAAAATATAAAAAATATTTAAAAATACAAGATGGAGAGTGACTGAGGAAGACACCCAATGTCTATCTCTGGCCTCTACATGTAGACACACACACATGTGCATGTACACCTACACCAACATGCCCTCTGCCCCACCTAAACTATTAAGTCTTATATTCAGGGGACTGATGAGAGCTCAGCTGGTAAAGTGCTTCAACAAGCATGAAGACTCAAATCCAATCCCCAGTACTGTGTTATAACCCCCGGTGCGTGACATGCATCTGTAACCCCAGCACTTGGGAGGTGGGGAGGAGGATCCCTTGGTAAGCTTACATGCCACGCCAGTTTAGTGTAAATGAATTAAGAGTTCCAGGCCAATGAGACTGCATCTCAAAAAATGTGAACAGTCTATCTGAGGACACCTGAGGCTGTCCTCTAGCCTTCAGATGCACACAACAAAAACATACATATACATACAAATAAATATAGTCTCAGGCCAGTGTTATGTACATTCAACAGAAAACACACAACTAGTGCAAATCAAAATTAAGATCCAAATCCTGGTCTGATGAAAAATAGCTCAAATAGTCATCTTTCATTAAAAGGAGCTGCAGGGGCAAAGGAGATAGTTCACTGGTTAAAGGCACTGGCTTGCAAAGCCTGCCAGCCCAAGTTCAAGTCCCCAGAACCCAAGTAAAGCCAATGCAAAGTGGAGTATTTGTCTATAATCCTAGTTTGACTACAGTAGGAGAATTTAGACACTCCCTGGCCAGCTATACTGGTCAGCAGTAGTAGCAACAACGGGAGACTGTCTCAAGAAAGGAAGAGGACATGCACCCTGAGGCTGCTCTCAGGCTTCCACATGGGTGCACACTATGTGCAGATTTGTACGTACGCCATATATAAAACACACACACACACACGAGGAAAAAAAAGAGAAAACCCTGTCCCAACTTTACCAATATAGTAAAATCAGAGATGGAGTTATTTATGAGAGAGAGAGAGAGGGAGAGGGAGGGAAGGGAGATAAAGAGAGAGAGAATGGGTATGCCAGAGCCTCGCCACTGCAAACGAACTCCAGACGCATGCACCTCCTTGTGCATCTGGCTTACGTGGGTCCTGGGGAATCAAACCAAGGTCCTTTGGCTTTGCAGGCAAGTGCCTTAACCTCTAAGCCACCTCACCAGCCCAAGATGGAGTTTTTGCTATATATAATTACCATTGCCAGGGCCTTCAGCCACTGTAAACGAACTTCAGATGCATGCACCACCTTTGGCTTCTGGCTTACATAGGTCCTGGGGAATTGAACCCAGGTCCTTTGGCTTTGCAGGCAAACACCTTATTAACCATTAAGCCATCTCTCCAGCCCTCAGTTATCTTGAGCCTCTGAAACCTATAACTAACTGATATCACAGAATCTACTGTTCAGAATTTAAGAAGAAATGTTGTTTTGTTTAATACCACACCTTCTCAATGTGTAGAACTACCACATAGTTAACACCAAGTAAATACTGGTTGAATAAATGCCACCCATGTAATATGATCTGAGATGTAAATCTTGGAATCTGATGAAATCTGATGAAATTCTAGGTTTATAATTGTCTTTAGATATGTCACTGTTTGGAAGCTTTCACATTTACACTTAAAAACTGACTAGATGCTTTCCATTGGAACCTAAGGCTTATTTATATTTAAATATTTATAATAAGACCTTTCTCTGTAACACATTTCATTAAAGGTCAGAATTGGATCAGCTTGGGAGCAAGTAAAATAAAACAGCTGCAACTTAAACCCAATGAAGCAGTACAGAAAACAAAACTCCAAAATCCCAAGGGAATGATTGTTTTCTCCAGCAACTGCTGGGGAAGACAGCCAAGTGTGGCCAGCTTCCAGGCCTGGCTGTAGTGGTGATCTAGAAAGTGTGAGCTGGATTTGGGTATTTTCAACAACGCTCCCTCAAGTTCTGAAACAGTACCTGACGAGTTAGTATTCAAGCACCTGCTGACTGAATGTCACTTCATTCTCTCTAAAAATGAATTGTATTTACACTTATTCACAAATGATGAGATTAAATCAGTCTGTAACAATTATGCCCCTTAGCAGTAGTGGCAATATGGAGATTATCAACATAAATTTAAGCAAATTAGAATTTAAAACCTCTTCCCAGTAAAACAAAACAAACGTTTTTACAGAGTAGGATTAAAATTAAATTTCAGGGGTGAGATGGTTCAGCAGTTAAAAGTCCTTGCTTGTAAAGCCTGCTGGCCTAGGCTCAATTCCCTAGTACCCATTATCAAGCTAGATGCATAAAGTGGTGCATGCAAAACTCCTGATACACTAAATCTCCTAAATAGATAATCAAAAAAAGCTATAGGGGCTGGAGAGATGGCTTAGCAGTGAAGGCATTTGCCTGAAAAGCCAAAGGATCCCAGTTCAATTCTCCAGGACCCACGTAAGCTAGATGCACAAGGGGGCACATGCATCTGGAGTTTGTTTGCAGTGGCTGGCCTGGTGTGCCCATTCTCTCTCTCAAATAAATAAACAAGATATATATTTTTTAAAAGCTATAGAGGGCTGGAGAGATGGTTTAGCGGTTAAGGCATCTGCCTGCAAAGCCAAAGGACCCAGGTTCAACTCCCCAGGACCCACATAAGCCAGATGTGACTAGGGTTCCTTTGCAGTGGCTAGAGGCCCCGACACACCCATTCTCTCTATCTGCCACCTTCTCTCACAAACAAACAAACAAACAAACAAACAAACAAACAAACAAACAAACAAACAAAATGATTTAAAAGCTATGGAAGCTAGTACTTACACAAGGCAGCTGAGATCTGCCAGATCATCAATAAAATCAAACAACTGGCTGATGTCATATGTGATGGAGGGGCTGTTGGGATTCATTCTCTTCAGATGTTCTTCATACATTTTACAAACACCTGAGAGGAGAAACAAAGCCAAGAACTTACAACTGTATAAGCTCTTATGTACGAGTAGTACTACAATGTTGATGTATGTATTTTAGTAAGGTTGGGCTAGGAAAGGACAGTAGGTGGATCACTTTTAATTAATCACAAAATCATGGACAAATTTCCCAGTAAATTTTACCTGTCAAATAGGAATAACAATGCAAAGTAATACATATAAAGTATCAACAATGCAGTAAGCATGTAAATACTTCAATAAGATAATCAATAAAATGAACAATAGTCACATTATTGACAATTTAATCTACACAGTACATTACCTGTTCCTCTCTCATTGCCATAAAAGGGGACCATATCTTTTCAGTCCATTCTTATATTCTAGTTACCTGGGAAAAACATGCTCTGTATCTTAACATACAAGCCCTTAAGGTCCTTCTAAAACAACTTCCTAAAGGCTGAGCTACATTATACGTAATGGTCAAACATTAGATATTTTTTTCTGTTAACTTTAGGAAGAACATTGAAACGTCTACTCTTGACACTTCTCAACAATGTACTAAAGGTTTGAGCCAAGGCAATCAGAAAGAAAATTTAATAGGAAGTTGGATCAAAAAGATGTCTATTTGCAAATGAATGATCCTATAAATAGAAACTACCAAAAAATTATTAGAATGAATTAACAAGGTTGCAAAATATAAGATCAATACACAGTGGGCCATGGTGGCTCACACCTTTAATCCAAGCACTGGGGAGGCAGAAGTAGGAGGATCCCTGTGAGTTCAAGGCCACCCTGAGACTACATAGTGATTTCTGTATCAGCCTGGGCTACAGTGAGACCCTATCTTGAAAAAAAAAAAAAAAAAAAGCTAACTGCCAAAACTATGAACAGATATTAATCTTTCTGACACTTGATAAAACAATGGTTTCTTAGATGATAGCAAAAAATACAAGCAACAAAAGAAATGAATGTTAAGATGTTTTTGTATTTCAAAGGATACTATTAAAGAGATCAAGGTAAGAGGACCTACTAGGCCAGCCTGGGCTTCACAATGAGAATATGTTTCCAAAACCTCAAAGGGGGTAGAAGATCTAAATAGGCACCTAAATAGGTAAAAATGCCAAAATACAGTACATAAAACATGCTCAATGTCATGTCACTGAGGAGCTGCACATTAAAATGACACCAAACAATGGCAAAGATATGGAACCAGAAGAATTCTTACTCTGAAAACAAAAAATGACATAACCACTTCTGAAGATAGCTTGCCAATGTCTTACAAAGCCAAACACAGACATACCATAAGACCCAACAATATTACTAGGTATTTACCCAAAAGAATTTAAAATGTAGGCTTAAAAAAAATCTGAACATAAGTGTTTATAGCAACTTTATATTCAGAGATATAAAGAACTGATCTATAAAGCTACCAAAAATATGGAGGAATGTTAAAAGCACACTGCTGTATAAAAGAATCCAATCTGAAAATGCCACATAGTGTATTTCAACCTAACATTCTGGAAGTGGAAACTAAACAGTGACAAAATTAGTGCTTGAGAGGGAGGGAAGGAGATACAGGTAGATTTTCATAGCAGAGAAACTATTCAGTGTGACACAGTAGTAACATGAAACTGAAAAATGAAAAAACCAGAAAAAAAAAACCCTAAATAGTAATGCGTCAGTACTGGCTCATCAACTGTAGCAAGTGCACCACACTACTGAAAACAGTATTATTAAGGGAACCAGAGAGGGAAAAAAAGGGAAAAAGAAAACTACTGGAATTGCTATACCTTCCAATTTTCCTGTAAACCTAAAACAGCTCCCAAAAAAGGCCCATTATTTTTAATAAATGGGGAGGTAAGTAGGAAAATCTGTTTTATAGAGGAATATTAATTAGCACAGGAAAGAAGAATAGAATAAAAAAATTACCCTCTGACAAGCACTGTTTGAGAACTCATCCAATAATTCTGCTATAACTGTTTTTCAAGGTAGGTCTCACTCTTGCTCAGGATGACCTGGAACTCAGGGTGACCTTGAACTCATGGCGATCCTCCTACCTTGGCTTCCCAAGTGCTGGGATTAATACGCCTAGCTTCTGTAACATTTTAAAATGTTTCCCCCCTTTGAAGCCAGGAGGAGCCAGTTCAAGGTCATTCATGGGTATATAGTGAGTCCAAGGCTAGCCTGAACTATGTAAGGCCTCCCTCCCCCAACAAAACAACCCTCAACACCCCCTTTTTTGATTTGCCATAGTGGGGACTGAAAGTAGGGTCTCATGAATGGTAGGAGAGTGAACTATGACTGAAGCTACACTCCAGCTTCTCTTAGTTAAAGCTTTTTTTTTTTGGGGGGGTGTGTGCTTTTTTCAGACAACAGCTTGCTATTTTATAGCTCAGGCTGGCCTAGAACTTGATATGTAGAAGAGGCTGGCCTCAAACTCAGCCTCAAGTACTGGGATTATAAGTGTGCACCACCATGTGTAGCCCTAACTTAAAAAGAAATTTCACTTATTTATTTGCATTGTGTAGATAGGAGTATGAGTGTTCGTGTGGAAGCCAGAGGACAACCTAGATAACAATGCTTCATTTTCTCTGAGACAAGGTCTCCCACAGCTGTAGACTGGATCACAGATGCAAATGTACTAGTTTGTAATGGGTTTGGGAAGCCAAGGGCCTTTAACTACTGACCTCTTATCTTTTAAAAACTGAAGAAAAAAAAAAAACAACTCCACTACTTGTAATCTTGAACACAAAAATGGAGTTATCAAGTCATAAAAGGACTCAAATGCATATTAAATCAAAGAAGCCAATATGAAGTCCCCACGTAACAATAATTCAAACTAGTACAGTAGGCCCTTCATATACATGGGGTTCAGCACCCACGGTTTCAATTAACCATGGACTGAAGACATTTGGAAAAACAAATTGTATCTGTACTTAACACCTACAGATTTCTGGTATATGTGTTTGTAGGTGTGTGCATGCCAGAGATCAATGATGGGTGTCTTCCTCAATTATCCACATTATTTGGTTAAGGTCTCTCAATGAACCGGGAGCTCACCAATTTGACTAGACTTGCCAGCAAGCACAGGGATCGTCTTGTTTGCCTCTCTTGCACCGGAATTACAGGTACATGCTCAGTTATTTTACATAGCTATAGGGGATTGATCTCACATCTTCATACTTTCACAGCAAGCACTTTACACTGGCTACACCCAGTATAAAGTGAGCCATATACTCAGCCCTTATAGATTTTACTATGCCTCAAACAAAAGTGTAGCAATTATTTACATAGCAGTTACACTGTATTAGGTATTATAAGTAAACTGCAGGTGGTTTTAAAGGCTGGTGGTTTGGAGGGTGGGGCAAGACATTTTTAGGGCAGTGAAGGTACTCTGTACAACACTGTACTACTACTAGGTTCATCATCTCATCAATTTGGCAAAATCCACAGAAGGGTACAAAGTAAAAGGAACCCTAATATACACTATGGATTTTAGTTAATATGCTACTACCAGTTCACTGTAAAAACGAGAAGACGTGGAGTAATGTGGGAAGTGTCTGTATTTTCTGTTCTATTTTTTCATAAACCTAAATCTATATTTTGTGTGTATGTGATGTCCATGAATGTTTACATATGTAAGGGTGCACACGTGCCATGGCCCATGCATGTGGGGGTCACAAGGAGGACAATTCTGGTTATCAATCCTTGCTTTCCATCTTGTTTGAGGAAGTGTTACTCATTGTTTGCTGCATTTGCCAGGCTAGCTGGCCTGTCAGCTACTAGGCAAGTCTGCCTTGGCCTTCCCTCCTTGCTGTAGGTGCACTGCTGTTACTAGTGCTATAGCCTCAGGCTTTATGGGTGGGGGTGTTGGGGATCTAAATGCAGCTACCCACATTTGAATCACTTTAACCACTGAGTCATCTCCCCAACCCAATTTTTTTTTAAAACAAATTGGAGCTGGGAGCTAGTTGTGGTGGCACACACCTTTAATCCCAGCACTTGGGAGGCAGACGTAGGAGAATCATCCTGAGATCGAGGCTATCATGAGACTACACAGTGAATTTCAGTTAAGAGCAGGGTATAGTGGCACACACCTATAATCCCTTCTAGTCTTGAGTAGCCCAAAGGCAGAGAATCTGGAGCCTGATCTACATATCAAGACCCTATCCCAAATAAACTAAGTAGTAAAGGCTAGTGAAGGTTATTGTCCAATCCAAGTCAAACATGATGACAGCAAGCAAACATGCTGAGGTAGTACTACTTCAGTTATGCAGCAGATCTGAAGAGCAAGAAAGACATCAGCAGAGGAATGGACTTGAAGAGACTATAAAAAGTGTCAAGTTCTTTTTAAAAGATATTTTATTTATTTGTTTGAGAAAAAGAGAGGGGAAGAGGCAGAGAGAGAGAATGGGCACACCAGGGTCTCCAGCCACTGCAAATGAACTCCAGATGCACGCGGCCCCTTGTGCATCTGGCTTACATGGGTCCTAGGAAATTAAACCTGGGTCCTTAAGCTTCACAGGCAAACACCTTAACTGTTAAGCCATTTCCCCAGCCACATCTTTTTTGAAATTATAGTTTTTGATGGTAATCCCAAGAAAATTGCACTAGCTACTTTTATAAGCTTTTGTTTTCATAGGCATAATTGGTTTTATATGAACAGATTTGAAGTCTAATCCAGTTAGTTTTGAATAATCAACAGCTTTATATATAATTTTTTTTTCGAGGTAGGGTTTCACTCTAGTCCAGGCTGACCTGGAATTCACTATGTAGTCTCAGGGTGGCCTTGAACTCATAGTGATCCTTGTACCTCTGCCTCCCAAGTGCTGGGATTAAAGGCGTGCACCACCACACCCGGCTATATAATCTTTATAGAAAGAAGTGAATAAAGAATAATTTACTAGGATTGGGGCATGCATAACTAGCTAAATTGATATTAACTTGATAAAGCCTAAGAATGAATCCAATTTGTGAAAAACCAATCTATGCTAATGGTTTACTCAGTAAAGAAACATTAAGGACTGATAATTCCCTTTAGGTGGGTATAAGTTTATGAAATGCACAATACATTATGCTGATTTGGTTTCATTAGCTTTTATTCTCTGAGCTGATTTTTATTTCTAACATTCTGATGGGCTGTAACCCAATCTAAATAGCTTTTAACATTTATGTATTTAACAGACAATTAGGTTTCAGAAGCCATTCTCAGAGCTTACCATAACTACTCCAGAGTCCTGAAATTTAACAATATATAAGAAATATCCATTAAATAGCTAGATAATATGTAACAAAATAAAACAGGATATTTAAAAAATAGTAAGCATAGACTTCAACTAATTATATATATGTATATGAGCTTGATTTAAAACAGTAAACTATATTTGCACAAGAGAAGGCAGCACATATATATTTAATGTATAAAATATCAAATAATGTCCCTCCTATGTATATATTTTCCCCAATTAAATTAGCAATCCAAGAAATCTAGAGGAAAAAGCAACCCCAGTTCCTAAATATTTATTTTACTGCTGAATGTTAAGGGGGCAAAACTTCATTTGATTGGTATTACACTCACCCTCCATGCACTCATTCACAGATTCATAGTCAGCATAAGTTCTGCCTTCTGGCCTCTTGGTAGGCTGTACCAGCAAAATGGTGTGAGACTGAAGGGAGAAAAGCAATTTCAATGCAGTTTCTAATTTGCATTTGAGAAATTCACAGTATGGCATAAGAGTCCCATTTGTGACACACTGATTGTTAGTTATTAGGACATAATTAACCAGGCTACTCATCCCACAATACTAATGCCTCTGTCCAAGTGTATTATCAGCAGCTAGATTCACAACTCCCCTTCTTTTCCTGGCCATTATTCAATCCAAGCGTAATGACTGCCAGCAAGTACTCAGCAAAAGCTACTTTGCATAGATTTTTCTATCTTCTCAAGCAAATTAAAAAGCCAAGGTTTTCTGTCTTCACCAGTGACTTTCTCCCTCTAGCTCTATTAAATCCCTAGCTAAGAACTAGGATATGGGCTGATGGCAGGAGAGAAAAGAGGGATACCGTTATCACTGTAAGCACTGTATCAAGCCAAATTCTTTTTCCAACTTTATCACAACAGTGGAGTCACCTTTATGCAAGGGTTAGACTCTAACATTCAAGTATAAGATAAATTGGTAATATAAAATATATATGGTAAATACTACTCTGGAAATGTAAACTATTGCTGGGTGTGGTAGTGCACGCCTTTAATCCCAGCACTCAGAAGGCAGAGGTAGGCGGATCGCCATGAGTTCGAGGTCACCCTGAGACTACATAGTGAATTCCAGATCAGCCTGGACTAGAGTGAGACCCTGCCTGGAAAAACAAAAAAGGAACCGTAAACTATTCATTTAGTAGATGACTTGCCTTAAGGGGCCATCTCATCAAAATCACTTAAGTTTTTTTTTTTTTTTTGGAGAGAGACACACAGAGAGACAGAGAACAGAGAGAGAAAGACAGAGAATGGGCGCGCCAGCAGCCTCTCAGCCGCTGCGAACAAAATCCAGTTGCGTGCACCCCCTTGTGGGCAAGTGCGGCATTGTGCCCTCGCGGCACTTTTTGCATTTGGCTAAACATGGGACCTGGAGACTGGAACCTACATTCTTAGGCTTAGCAGGCAGGCGCCTTAACCGCTAAGCCATTTCTCCAGCCCCAAATCACTTAAGTTTTAAATATCAGAATCACATGACGTGGTTAGACAATCACACTGCAAGACATGTGAATGTACTGATAGCTTTCCACTTATGCTCAATGGAGAGCACTTTTTTTTGCAGGAGGGCCAATTTTAAGGTTTCTCAACTTCAACACTATTTACATTTTGGGATGGGTGCTTGTTTGGGATTGTCTTGTGCCTTGTAGGATATTCTGTCGCATCCTTGGCCTCTACCCAGTAGATGTCTCTAACATTAACCCCCCTCAAAGTTGTGATAACCAAAAATGTCTCCAAACGTTCCTGGGGGTGGGGAGAAATCTCACACAGCTAAGAATCACTGGTCTATTAAAATTATGCCCTTACACAGGTCTCTCTTTTTTTTTTCTGGCCACACTTGTAAGGTTAATTAAATGCTTTTATGATGCAATTCCACTGTAAACCCAATTAGAAATCAAACTATACATCAATTTTGTGTACGTGGCTTGTCTGTGTACATATGCCTGTGGAGGCCAGAGGCCAATGTTGGGTGCCTCTCTCAGTTACTTCCTACTTTAGTCTTTTTTTAAAAAAAGTATTTTATTTGGGGGGAGGGAAGGAATTACTATGGGTTATTGTCTACAATTATGGAAGTTGCCAGTAAAAAAATTTTTTTTTTAAATATTTATTTGCAAGCAGACAGACATAGAAGAGAGAGCATGCTAGAGCCTCCAGCTGTCACAACAAACTTCAGATGCATGCGCCACTTTGTGCATCTGGCTTTATGTGGGTACTGAACTCCAGCTGTTAAGCTCTACAGGTAAGTGCCTTATCCACTGAGCCCTCTCTCCAGCCTACCTTAGTATTTTTGAGACATGGGACAGGGTCTCTCTCCTATTGAACCTAGAGCTCACCAAATTGGCTCGACAAGCTAGCCAGCAAGTCCTTGAGATTCTCCTGTCTCTATCTCCCCAGTGCTGGGATTACAGGCCCTTGCTCCTACACCCCACCTTTATGTGGGTTTTGGGGATCCAAACCCAGGCCCTCAAAGTTAAGTGGCAAGCTTTATTCACTGCACCTTCTCCTCAGCCCGCCATTTTCTTCCTTTCAGTATAGTTTTTGGCTAAAAAATAAAATCTCAGCTGGGCATGGTAGCGCATGCCTTTAATCCCAGCACTTGGGAAGCAGAGGTAGGAGGATCACCATGAGTTCGAGGCCACTCTGAGACTACATAGTGAATTCCAGGTCAGCCTAGACTAGAGTGAAACTACCTCAAAAAAAAAAAAAAAAAAAAATCGCATGACAGGATGCCCACACTGTTTTGAAATTAGTAATACATGGAATGGAAATGGCTGATATCTAGATTTGCTAGACTAAAAAAAACTAGTATTACACAGAGGAAAGCAGTAGTGTTCTCTTCTCTCCCAATTAGTCACTTTAAGTTTGAGAGAGTTTGAGGTAAATCTAGAACTTGGTGATGACAGATAAATACTAAATTCCCATTTTCAACCTGTAATGACATAAACATGTTTTGTTAGTGATTAACAGCCATGGAAAGCATCATTATTAGATTTGTTACACAGTTTATAAAACCCAGCTACTCAAAAAAGCAGTTTCATGTGTCACATTGAGAAGAAAATCTTAAAAGAAATCACACTAGCATTCCTACAACAGATTAGCTTAAATAGCTATAATAGGGCTGAAGAGATGGCTTAGTGGATAAGGCGCTTGCCTGCGAAACCTAAGGACCCATGTTCGACTCCCCAGATCCCACGTAAGCCAGAAGCACAAGGTGACACATGCACCTGGAGTTCACCTGGTTGGAGGCTCTGGCATGCCAATTTCCTCTCTCATAAAAAAATTAGCTATATTATGTCCATTTTTTTCTTATTCTGGGGCAAAGTAAAAGACTACTTGATTTGGAAGAGTAACATCCTATTGTAGATGATGCTTTTTGCACCTGGTCAAAATAAACCTGTAGGTAAAACCCACTGTTTTCAATGCTTACTGCCCAAAGGTGAAGATTAAAAATGGCTACGGGGGCTGGAGAGATGGCTCAGGAGTTAAGGCACTTACACACAAAGCACAAGGACCCAGGACCCACATAAAAGCAAATGCACACGGTAGCACATAGGTCTAGAGTTCATTTGCAGTGGCTAAAGACCCAGACACACCCATTTACACTCTCTCTCTCTCATAAATAAATAAAGCATATAAAAAACTGCTACATGGGCTGGAGAGATGGCCTAATGGTTAAGGCATTTGCCTGCAAAGCCAAAGGACCCAGATTCAATTCCCCAGGACCCACATAAGCTGGATGCACAAGGTGGATCATGCGCCTGGAGTTATTTGCAGTGGTTGAAGGTCCTGGACATTCTATCTGCTTCTTTCTCTCTCCCTCAAATAAAAACAAAACAAAAAACCCAAAAAAGTGAAAATGGCAGTGTTTGCCTGCTCTCTTCCTTCTTCCCCCTTTTCTCTCTTTTTTGAGAGACAGAGAGAATGGCAGCAGCCTCTCAGCCACTGTGAAAGAACTCCAGATGCATGTGCCCCCTTGTGAGTATGTATGGCATTGCATGCTTGCTAAATGTGGGACCTGGAGATCGAACAGGCGTTCTTAGGCTTCGCAGGCACACACCTTAACTGCTAAGCCATCTCTCTAATCCCTTTCTCTCTCTCTCTCTCTCTCTTTTTTTTTTTTTTTTTGGTTTTTCGAGGTAGGGTCTCACTCTGGTCCAGGCTGACCTGGAATTAACTATGTAGTCTCAGGGTGGCCTCGAACTCTTAGCAATCCTTCTACCTCTGCCTCCCGAGTGCTGGGATTAAAGGCGTGCGCCACCACGCCCGGCTCTCTCTCTCTCTTTTTTAGCGAGGTAGAGTCTCACTTTCTAGTCCAGGCTGACCTGGAATTCACTATGTAGTCTCAGGGTGGCCTTGAACTCACAGCGATCCTACCTCTGCCTCCCAAGTGTTGGGATTAAAGGCATGTACCACCATGCCCAGCTTCCCCTTCTCTTTTTGAGACAGGGTCTCATGTAGGCCAGCCCTCTTAGATTTGCTTTGTAGTTCAGTGGAATTTCTGATCCTCTTGCTCCCACCTTTTGCTTTGTATTATAGATGTGTACCACCAGCACAGTTTATGCAGTGCTGAGGCTCAAAACCAGGCAAGTGCTCTATGAAAGGAACTACATCCCTGACTCCTTGTTACCAACTGTTTAAGGATCATACCTCCCAAACCACTTTTGCTCACTTTCCTCCTTGTAGGTTTTATGAAAACCCAAAGTACATTTGTGTTATATTTCTCTTTCTGGATAGATTTGATTTGTATTTTCATTATGGCCCTTTCATAGGAAAATGACCAGTACCAAAAATACACATTTGCGGTTTTTTTTTTTTTTTTTTGGGGGTTTCTGAGGTAGGGTCTCGCTCTAGCTCAGGCTGACCAGGAATTCACTATGTAGTCTCAGGGTGGCCTCAAACTCACAGTGATCCTCCTACCTCTGCCTCCCAAGTTCTGGGATTAAAGGTGTGCACCACCATGCTCAGTTTACATTTGTGTATTTTTCTATATAGCAAAATAGGTTTAAAAAGTTGCAAAGCTTGGGCTGGAAAGATGGCTTAGAGGTTCCAGCACTAGACTGCAAAGCCAAAGGACCAAGGTTCAATTCTCTAGGACCCACACAAGCCAGCTTCACAAAGTGGCACACACATCTGGAGTTTGTTTTTTCAGCGGATGGAGGCTCTGTGCGCTCATTCTCTCTCTGCCCCTTTCTCTCTCAAATAAACCTTACTCTCACTTCGGGCGTAGTGGTGCACACCTTCAATTCCAACACTCAGGACATAGAGGTAGGAGGATTGCCATGAGTTTGAGGCTACCCTGAGAATAGAGATTGTGAATTATAGCCTGGGCTAGAGTGAGACCCTACCTTGAAAAATAAAATAAAAACAAAATAAAAACAAAAACTTATTCTCAAGCTGGGCATGGTTGTGTATGCCTTTAATCCCAGCACTTGGGAGGCAGAGGTAGGAGGAAAGCAAACACCAAAGCAAAAAACCTAATTCTGATTACTAAGCAGCAGTGATTCATTCTGATGAATAATCCAACTTTACCGCACAAAATGAACCCTAAGATGCCAGTTTGCTATTGCAGAAATATAATCCATACAATTTTCGCTTACTAAATTCAGCCACTTTCCCTAAACTACCAAAAAAAAAAATGAGAATAAAGAAATTGAAGCTTTGTATTACTGACAGTGTTCAGGAAGAATAGACTGTTAGTATGTTAGTGTTACCTTTCTCAAATTAAAAAAAATATTTTTAGGGGCTGGAAAGATGGCTTAGCAGTTAAGACACTTGCCAGCAAAGCCAAAGGACCCAGTTTTGATTCCCCAGAACCCACGTAAAACTGATGCACTGAGTGGTGCATGTGCCTTGAGTTTGTTTGCAGTGACTAGAGGCCATGGCGGCACCATTCTCTCTCTCTCAAATAAAATATTTTTAAAAATATTTTTAGCTGGGAGTGGTGGCATATGTCTTCAATACTAGCACTCAGCAGGCAGAGGTAGGATCAATGTGAGTTTGATGCCAGCCCTGGACTACCTAGTGAAGTCCAGGTGAGCTTGTGGTTAGAGCAAGACCCTACTCAAAAAAAAAAACAAAAAAACAAAAAAACAAAAAAAAAAACAAAAAAACTTATTTGAGAGAGCAAGAGAGACACAAAAAGAATGAATATGGGCATGCCAGGGTCTCTAGTCACTCAAATGAACTCCTGATGCATGCACCACTTTGTGTATCTGGCGTTATGTGGGTATTGGGGACTTCAACCCAGGCCATCAGGCTTTGCCAGCAAGTGCCTTTAACCGCTGAGCCATCACTTCAGCCCCACTTTTTCTGATTAAAAAAATTTATTCATTTACTTGCAGAGAGGAGAGAGGGAGGGAGAGAAATGTGGATGAATATGGACGTGCCAGGGCCTCTTGAGGCTGCAAAAGAACTCTAGACGTATGCCTCACTTTGTGCAATCTGACTTTACGTGGGTACTGGGGAATCAAACCTGGATCATTAGGCTTTGCAGGCAAGCGCTTTAACCACTGAGCAACCTCTCCAGCCCACTTTTCCAGATATTTAATCTGAACATTTAGGGCAAAGAAAGAGGTAGAATGACTTGGCTAAGGTCACACTTGCTACTTATGGGAAAAAAAAACGAACCAATCCCTGGTCCCAAGTCCTCCTAAGGAGACATGTTGGGTTAAAACTTAAAATAAATCCACTCAGCAAAGTACAGCCTGAAAAGGTCCTTTTGTTAACGATTACCTATACCGACCAGAAAGTGCAGCGTTCAATAAACAAACAGCCCTGGTCACCCATCATTCCCGCCAATCTCTCCTCTTCACTGATTTTTATTTTTTTAAAGCCCACCATTCTGGCGGGATTCTGCGCTGGGCCCATCTTTCCCAGCCCCGAGAGGATATGAGGCAGGGGGCAAGGCCGAGGGGCTGCCTGGATCGCCGCCAAACACACACAAAAAAAGGGGATCGCACGACGCAGCACAGACGAGCAGCCTGGCCCGCGCGCCGGGTACGGCCAGGGGGCGCCGAGCCCGTCAGGTTCCGGAAAAGCTCGGCCCGACGTTCCCCCGCCATTGTTCCTTGGAGGCTAGAGCCCGGGAGAAAGCGAGCGAGGGAGCGCCGTCCCCGCCTCCCTGCACGCGGCCCTCCCGAACATCCTCTCCCGCGCGCGCCGCGCCTCGCCCCGCTCAGCAGGGCGGACCCGGGCCTACGGCCAGGCCCCGCGTGCGGCGGCGGGAAGAGATGCTCGGCCCACGAGCCCGAGCCGCCCGTCCGTGCGCGCCCGACCGTTGCGGGCGAGAGGGACCTGGAGGTGTACGGGGCGGGGGAGTGGGGTCGTGCCGTGTCTGGGGAAGGGGTCCCGAGGAGCCGCTAAAACCTTTCCTCACCATCGCGCCAAACGCTTTGCTGCAGCCGCCGCCGCCACCAACACCACCGCCACACACGAGCTCAGCCGCAACACTGCCGAATAGCCAATCCCCGCGAGAGGAGCCCGCCGGAAGTCGTCGGAAGCGCGACGCGAAAGAGCCTTCCGGGCCATAGAGATGCAGCTACTTCCGGCGTCTAGAGCGGACGCCGACTCTGTTCCGGCCATCTTGGGTAAGGGTGATGAAGTCCGCGACGGGGAAGTTTCGAAAGCTTTGGAAAGGATCGTTTATTTCAAGGCCGCTACCTCCCGTACTTTGGTTATTCGACACGCAAGTGAAGTGATCACCAGTATGACAGGGACTCCGGTTTACCTCTTACTAGCCTTACTTTAAAAAAAAATGGCGGCAATATGAAGTATTCCAGCCTATGAGGTCGGTTGTAACCCGGAAGTACACTTCTGAAGCGGGGGGGCGTGGGACAATCCGGAAGTGGGTGTAATGAAGAGGTGCCACTTGGCGGCCATGGCTGCTGTAGTATTGGCGACTGTGGGTCAAGGCCCGGCGGAGCCGAGCACCATGGGCCGCGCCGGGTGGCGGGCAGAGACAGCTTCGTGTCTGCCTTGCTGCTGAGTCTCTACGTCCCGTGCCTAGACACCCGCAGGCCTGCTCGCCCCCTCTAGGCTCCGGGCGGACTACTCGGTGGCACTGGTGGGCTGCGCGGGGCCACTCTCCGCAGCCGGGCAGCGGTGCCGGGAGGACGCTTAGGTTCCCTTGGGTTTTACCTCCCTTTTCCTGCTGCTCCCAGGGACGTCGGTGGGGGCGTGGGTCTTCCTACCGCCCACCTTCATTCCAACAGTCGAAGAAGTCTTTTTAGCACCGCCGTTTCCCCATCTGTGTTACCCCACGAGGATCTCATTGACTGCAAGGCTGGGAACGTGAAAGCGTGCAAAGTTTTCTCCGGTGCTAGTGTCAGGCAAGGAAGCTGTTCCCAAGTACTTTGAAGAGCAATCTGCTGTCGGGGGAGGCTGAAAGAACGGGGGAAGCCCACTTGATCTCTTGGAAAGCAAGCACACACTTATTTAGATACCCCGAGGACCTTTCCGACAACCTCTTGGAAGGCGCTGGAATTTCGAAGGCTGGTGGTGGCGGGTGAATGCAGGTGGGCAGAATGGATGATTTCATCTCCATTAGTCTGCTGTCTCTGGCGATGTTGGTGGGATGTTACGTGGCTGGAATCATTCCCTTGGCTGTCAATTTCTCAGAGGTAAGAAATCCTCAGTTTTCTGTCAGCTGTCGGGATGGTGCCAGGAAGTAATGATATATGGCGTTTAAAACAAGACCCATCGTAGTTGACAGTCGGAACAAACTTCATGAAGTTCAACACTAGAATTCAACATGGAGTGGTAGATAATCCGCAGAAGATCCTGGAGTGTGCTGGATCCAAGAAATTGTATACAGAAAAATTGGGGTTTTATGCATTTTCCCGGAAAGGGGCCCAAGGTGCCAGGTTGTGACTTAAGAAAACAAACGGAGAATATTATTTGTCCATATGAGTTGAAATAAATGTAGTATTTTTTCTTTTTGAGAAAATAAAGCACACTTTTTTTTTTTTTTGAGGAAAGCTAACATTTTTCTTTGGGAGGGGGTGCCTGTTCTACAATCAATGTGAGCAAAAGCCCTGAACTAGATTGTTGTTATGCTCACGTGTTCTTTTAAAGAAGTGGAGCATTGACGTGGGTATTTGTCAGGTTGCTTTCAAATCTGTATGCTCAGAAATAAGCTTTTGGTTAATATGTTTTGACATTTTGATTCATTTATTAGGCGAGTGGGAAGGATACGTGAGAGCACTACATTGCAGATCTGTTTTGGTCACACGGTTCACCAAGTGCACAGTGCTTAAAGACTTAGGGAGGAAAACTACTGCATTCAGAGGGAACTGGATTTCATGAATTTGTCCTGGAGATTATCCATAAAATAGGGCCTTGCCTCAGAGCCACTACCAAAAGGTGAGGTATAAAGGAGACATGAGGTATGCTCTGAAGAAACATGAAGACGAGGCATCGGTGGTGAAGAAAGTAGCTTGTGGGTGGGAAAGAAGGGATGAGGCATTGTATTTTGAGGAAAATGAAGCCCACAACCAGATGGAAGGAAGGGTTTGAATTGTTGCTGCTCTTTTTCCATTTTCTTTTTAATCTGTATCCCTCAGCATCTAAGGATAACATTTTTTTTAAGTATGCACATTATCTAACTTTGTGTTAAAAACTCATGGGGCTGGGGCTAAGAGGTAGTGTCTTCCTAGCATATGCTGCATTTGACTTCCAGCACTGTAAATCAAGTAAAAACTACAGCAGTCACAACAAACTCACTGAAATGCAGATGAGGAAACTGATTATGTAACTTTCAAAAGTTCACGTATTAGCCAGGCGTGGCAGTGCATGTCTTTAATCCCAGCACTCTCTCGAGGCACAAGTAGGAGGATCGAGGCAGTGGTAGGAGGATCACCGTGAGTTCAAGGCCAGCCTGAGACTACATAGTGAATTCCAGGCCAGTTGGGGCTAGAGCTTTGACCCTACCTCGTAAAACAACAACAAAAAAGTTCAAGTATTTTATAATCAGAGCTGTTCTTCCTTTGTTTCCGAGGTAAGGACTCACTCTAGCCCAGGCTGACCTGGAGTTCACTATGTAGTCTCAGAATGGCTTTGAACTCACGGCGATCCTCCTACCCCCCCCTCCAGAGTGCAAACATGTGCCACCATGCCCAGCAGAATCAGAGCTGTTCTGACTCAGAGCAGTTCTTAGCTGCTCTGTTCACTGTGGCAAGGGTGCATAGTACACAGTACATGTACAAGGTAGCTCATGTACAGATCCAGCCCATACGTGCACTTGTTCTGTTGGATTAGCAGAATGCTTAGAGTGTTAGGGCTGGTTTTGCCTTGATTCCATCAAGGCAACAGATGGGTCAAGCTGATTGTCACCATCCTCCTTGGCCTGTGAAGCCTCCTGTTCCCTTTTGGGTGACATGCTTGCCTGATGCTTTCTGAGCCAGCTGTTCCTTACTCTAACAAAAAGTATTTCTGGGGTGGGGAGATGGCTCAGCAGTTAAAGATGCTTGCTTGCAAAGTCTCATGACCCAGTTCAATTCCCCAGTACCCATGTAAAGCCAGATACACAAAATGGCACATGCTTCTGGCGTTTGTAGTGGCAAGAGGCCCTGGTGTGCCCATTCTCTCCCCCTCTTCTCAGTTTCCAATAAATAAAAATATTTTTTAAAAATATATTTTCTTAGGCTATATTAAAACTGGATTGGTGTTGTTGGGCAGCCATTTGAAAGGCTTTGTATATTTTAAAGACTTAAATTGAGGCAACATTGGTGAAGAATTAAACAACTCAAATAAGCAACCCATAACTGATTTTTAAATTTTATTTTATTTATTTTTTTAGAGAGAGAGGTAGACAAAGAGAATTGGCATGCCAGAGCCTCAGCCACTGAAATTGAACTCCAGATGCTTGGCCACCTAGTGGGCATGTGTGATCTTGTGCTTGCCTCCCCTTTTGTGCAACTGGCTTATGTGGGATCTGGAGAGAGCTTGAATCTAGGTCCTTAGGCTTTGCAGGCAAGCACCTTAATGTCTAAGCCATCTCTTCAGCCCCCCAAAAGTCCTGTTTTGGTGAGGGGCTTTAGCATTCATAGAGAATGATAAGCTTGGTGAGGACAGGGCTTTTCCTGTAGCTTCCCAACTTTTTAGCAGGTTTAAAATTTTTTTTTTAATTAAAAAAGATTCTTTTTTTTTTTTTTTTTTTTAGAGAGAGAGATTGACACGCCAGAGCCTCAGTACTACAATTGAACTCCAGATGCTTGTGCCACCTAGTGGGCATGTGAGACCTTGCACTTGCCTCACCTTTGTGCGTCTGGCTAATGTGGGACCTGGAGAGTCAAACATGGGTCCTTAGGCTTTTCAGGCAAGCGTCTTAACTGCTAAGCCATCTATTCAGCCCAGCAGTTTTCTTAGTATTTAATTTCTGTCTTCTCTCCTTTCCTCCCTCCCTTTTTTTTCATTATATTTATTCTCATTTTAAGCTTTGCTTTGTCCTTTTGTATTTTAAAGTTTTCTTTTGTGCCTGGTTATAATAACAGATTCATTCATAATAGGTCTCTTTGGGGTTTGACTTACTACCAAATCAGAGGTTTTTGTCTTTGAAGAACAAATGTGTTCAGTTTGTGTTTCCTCTGATAGTTGGTTCTCTTTGAGATGGGTTTTACAAAGTTGTATTTCAAGGACTTTTTGTATTGTTTTGTCTATTACTCTTTCATTTCCCTGTGGTAATGCAGTAGCATTTGTCCTTCTTTTAAATTTCATTTCTAAATTACAAGGTTTTAAATTTTGTAATCTTAGTAACTTATTCATATCTTGAAAGCAGAAAGTAACTTGTTTTTCTTCAGATTTGAACTGCATATTCTTTTGCAAGGGTCTTTGTTGATAAAACTAGGTTTAAATAAAATCTGGATATAATATAATTTAATATTTTTCTGAAAAACTTTTTCTCCAGGATACTATGTTGTATGTTAATTTCTGGGACAAAATGCCCAAACAGAAGCAGCATAAGAAGGAAAGAGTTATTTCTGGCTTGAGGTTTGCAGAGGAAGTATTCATTGTGGCATGGAAGGCACGTCTAGCATCTTTACATCGGCAGGGAGGAAGAGAGAGAAAAGCAAATGGGGCTGGACTGTAAAACCTCAAAGCCCACCCTGCTTCCTCCAGCAAGGCTCCACATCCTAAAGGTTCAATAACATTCCCCAGTAGCACCACCAGCTCAGGATTAAGTGTTCAAACACATGTGTCTGGGAAGGGTGTAATTTTATATTCAAACCAACTCATATGTGAGTATGTGTAATTAAAACTTAGATACATAATAATACTAGTGTTTATTGAGCACTTTCTGTATGTCAAGGACTGGTGTCCATTATTTTTTTAAGAAATATTTTAATTTAAGCTGGGTGTAGTGGCGCACGCCTTTAATCCCAGCACTTGGGAGGCAGAGGTAGGAGAATCGCCACGAGTTCAAGGCCACCTGAGAGTACATAGTGAATTTCAGGTCATCCTGGACTAGAGTGAAACCCTACCTTGAAAAATAAATTAAAAAATTTTTTTATTTGTTTGCAAGCAGAGAGAGAGAGAGAGATAGAAGAGAGAGACACAGAGAGAATGGGCATGCCAGCTGCTGCAAACAAACTCCAGATGCATGTGCCACTGCATCTGGCTTTATGTGGGTACTGGGGAATTGAACCTGGGTCATTAGGCTTTGCAGGGAAGTGCCTTACCTGCTGAACCATCTCTCTAGCCCCATTATCTTATTTAATCTTCAGGATGAGACTGAAATATTGCTAAACTTTACTTTACAAAATTAACTCCGACTTGGAGAGGTCATGAGCTAAGTCAACTTGACTTCCAGTGCCAGAGTACTTGTTAACTAAATGATACCGCCTTTGCTGGTAAATGCTATCTAAAGCAGGAATGAGAACGTGAACTATTTAAATTGGTACTTTTAGCTCCTCAAATCAGGAACATCATAAACAACACTGATATTTTGCCTTCCACAGTTTGTCTCCTGACTTGTGTTTTGTTAGTGCAGCAAGACTTGAAATGCCAAAGGTATACAATCTGAACTGGAGTCTGAGGCAGCTTCCGCTTTGAACTATCTAACATTAAGTTCAAACCTGACATCATCAGTTTACTGAGTCTTAAATTTTACTATTTAAAAAAATGACATCCTTTTTGGAGAGAAGAAGATGTGGACTGGGGTGAGAATTTAAAGATGAGGCTTATGTTGAATGATGAGGTTTAAGATCCATTCTGGCATAGTTTGAAATTCCAGGTAACAAATAACAGTGCTAAGTATGAACATAGTGCTTCTTAAAACCTGTACTAGAATTACAGAGACCTCGGCCCAGTATAGTGGGGCATACTGGCCATCCCAGTACTTGAGAGGCTGAGGCAAGAAGAGAGTTCAGGGCCATCTTGGGTACATAGTAAAACCTTGTGTTAAAAAGGAAAAGAGGCCAGGAGTAGTGGCACACACCTTTAATCCCAGCACGTGGGAGGCAGAGATAGGAGGATCGCTGTGAGTTTGAACCAATCCTGAGACTTCGTAGTGAATTCCAGGTCAACCTGGGCTAGAGTGAGACCCTAACTCGAAGAAAAAAAAAAAAAAAAAGGAAAAGAAGGGCTGAAGAGATGGCTTAGCAGTTAAGGCGTTTGCCTGTGAAGCCTAAGGACCCAGGTTAGATTTTCCAGGTCCCATGTAAGCCAGATGCACATGATGGCACATGTGTCTGGAGTTCGTTTGCAGTGACTAGAGGCCCTGGCACACCCATTCTCATTATCTCTCTCTGTTTTTCTCCCCTCTCTCTAATAAATAAAAACTTTAAAAAAAAAAAAAAAAGGAAAAGAAAGTCAGGCATCATAACTCACACCTTTAATCCCAGCACAAGAGACGTAGGAGGATCATTGTGAATTGAGGCCAGCCTGCACAGCAGAGTGAGTTCCAGGTCAGCTTCTGCTAGAAGAAGACCCTGCCTCAAAAAACAAAGGAGAGGAAGGGGGGGAGGTAAAAGAAAAAAGTGAGTTCCATTTGAGTTTTGAATTAGATGAAAAATGCATCTAAAATCCCCAGCTAAACAAATATCTATTGTAATCTCTCTCCCTTTCCCTCCCCCTGTATCGAATGCATCTAATCCAGCTAAACATATTCCCTCCATCTAGCTATACCCTCAGCAGTCCTCTATTTTGTAGAAGAAAACTGGGAAGACAACAGTTGCTAAAAGCAAAAAAACAAAAAAACAAAACTAAATGAAAAGAGTATTGTTGGGAAGCAGTGTTAGCATCGAGATTAAGAGTACAAATTCTGGGGCTACATCTCATGTACAGGTCATAGCTTTGCCACTTACTGGCTGGGAGCTCGGGCATATTTCGTTCAAGGTCTCTATACTGGGGATAATAGAAGGACCTACCTTGTAGGATTGCTGCAGGGATTAACTGAACTAGTCTATGTAAAGGGATTATGAGAGAATGTTTGAGGTCACTAAGAACTTGATAATGATGGAGGAGAAGAATGTTAGGAGCACCTCTCCTGTGTAGAATTTAGCAATCCACAAACCTCATTCATCTAAAGGCCTAGAAAAATCTTTAATTAGCCAAACAGCCTGAGGAGTAAGCATTTTATTTGCTGTCTACTGCCCTTGGTTCTCACTTAGCTTCTGGTTATCTTTTTATGGAATTCAGCTGTGCTGGTATGCCAGTTATCAATTGATTACTTTTCTCTCTCCACTTTTACTCTTCATTGACTACAAAAAAATGTATCTGGGCCCTGAAAATATCTTTTTTTCTGCCAACTGGCTGGATGTTAAACCTTGTCCATAGAGAATATTGGAGAGAAATTATAAGAGGACCGGGTCTCCTGTCTTGAAGGAAGCCTCTCTGGCACAGATTCCTGCAGCAAGCTAGGCTTTCCTGCACAGTGTCCGGCTCGTGCAGCGCCCCCGCTTCCTGGGCACTGGCTTCTGCAGTGTGCCTGGAATCTTCAGGCCCCTGGGCAGGCTTTGGTGTGCCCGACTTCTGCACTGCAGGCAGTTCTTCAAGCCCAGCCTTTTGGGACACATATAGCTGTTCTAGCACTCACCAGGCAGCTGTTTCCACGGACACCTACCTTGGGTTGCTTTATAAGAGACACTCGCATGAACAGCTTTCTTCAACACTTTGGAGGGTTTTCCAGCAGACTCCTCCAGCAGGATTCTCAGAAATTCCTCTGTGATTAATGGCATCCCAGCCATGCCCTCTTTCACAAGGTTTGAATCTCAGCCTTTGTGGAACCTTTCTTTTTCAGACCACTCTCACCTTGGTCCTAGGGTAGAAACCACTCCTTGCATTTGCTGTTATATTCTTTAGGGTTCTTATTGGTCAATGCCTCATTACTTCAGTCCCTTATTACAGTTATTCTTTATGTTTACCTGTTCAAATTACTTTATAGTTTCCCTTTCCTGGTTGGACCTTGTCTGATGTAGCTCGGTAATTGGTCATAAAATCAAATGACCACAGGACCTGGCATAAGGGTCAACTGTCCAGCTAGGATGAAGTGGTGTGTGCCTGTAGTCCCAGCTGTGCTAGAAGCTGCGGCAAGATCACTTGAGCCCAGGAGCCCATGGGACCTGGAGAATCGAACATGTTAAGATTCTGTATCTTAAACAAGCAAGCAAGCAAGCAAATGAAAAAGTCCAAGGGTCATAATGTATTGCAGCTGACCTACAGTGCCTGCCTGGGAGTCATTAGGGGGTGGTAAGAACTAGTGAACTGAGACTACCTGCTATTTGTAACAGTGCCTGTTCTTGCCAAATCTTCTTATTTTAAAAATTATTTATTTATTTATTTATTTGAGAGAGAGAGAGAATGGGTGTGCCAGGGTCTCCAGCCACTGCAGACAAACTCCAGATGCAATGTGCCACCTTGTTCATTTGGCTTACGTAAGTTCTGGGCAGTTGAACCTCAGTCCTTAGGCTTTGCAGGCAAATGCCTTAACTGCTAAGCCATCTCTCCAGCCCCATTCCTATTTTTTTTTAAAGATTTTATTTTTATTTATTTATTTATTAGGGACAGAGAGAGGGAAAGAGAGAGAGAGAGAGAGAATGGGCGCGCCAGGGCCTCTAACCACTGCTAACGAACTCCAGACACGTGCGCCCCCTTGTGCATCTGGCCTACGTGGGACCTGGAGAATTGAACCGGGGTCCTTAGGCTTCACAGACAAACACCTTAACTGCTAAGCCATCTCTCCAGCCCTCCCATTCCTATTTTTCAAGAGCTGGAAATCTGGATTTTTGTATATGAAATCTCCCCAAATGTTATTCTGGGACTTATAATTCAAATACAACTACATCGTAACATGTGCTAAACAACCCGTGTTTGTAAGTCGTCTAGAACTTTTGGACAGGACTGTTGGGTTTCTCGACCATCTGCCAACCAGAAACAACAAAGTAGAAATGTGGGAGCACGTGGAGGAAGTAAGTCAGAGCATGACAGCGAAGAGGGAAGAGACCGAAAAACATTTCAAATGACTGCAGAACCTCAACGTGCAGTTGTTTAAAACCACTTAATGATGACATTCAGGACATTGTGCTCTTGAGTCAACCACGGTCTAGTGATTCATATAGCTACACTGTGAGCACATGTGTCAGGAACTGTGTCCATCCTTCCGTGAAATAGAAGTCTTGCCCTGTTTGTGGATGAGGAAACTGAGCTTCAAAGTTTAATAAATTCAAGGCCATGAGTTATATAGCCCCTAGTTAAGTTAGCAGCTATTTATTTATTTGTAAGCAGAGAGGGAGAGAATGGGCATGCCAGGGCCTCTTGCCACTGAAAATGAATGCCAGATGCATATGCCACTTTGTGCATCTGGGTTCACATGGGTCCTGGGGAATCTAATCCAGGCTGTCATACTTTGCAAGCAAGTACCTTTAACTGCTGAGCCATCTCTTCAACCTGTCAGAAGTTTGTTTGAAAGGCCCAATTGTATTCGATAGTTATGTTTGTGGGAAATTTACAAAATATGATCATGTGTAAAGGAAAATAAAACCATCTATTTTTCTGTTTGCTTTTTTTGTTTGGTTTTGTTTTTTTGAGGTAGAGTTTCACTCTAGCCCAGGCTGGCCTGGAATTCACTATGTAATGTCAGGGGGGCCTTGAACTCACAGTGATCCTCCTACCTCTGCCTCCTGAGTGCTGGGATTAAAGGCGTGTGCCACCACACCTGGCTAAAATTACTAATTTGATAGAAGGAAAGGGCATTTTTATTAGTTTATTCAATTCAGCATACTTGGTAGCTACTACTGGTATTATTTATTGCCAGTCTTTTCTCAGGTTCTTTCCCAATGAGTCTCTGCTTGTTTTGTTTTGTGGTTACATGGAAGAATCTTTTCTTGGCATTTCCACTTAGGTTTCTTTTACATCTAGAGAAGAAAACAGAAAGAAATCCACTTTAGTCTTATCCCCAAGATCAGAGGAAATGACATTAATAAAGTACATGCTTGTTATTACTTCCTTAAAGGTGTTGAGTAACTTATGTTAAATGGATTAGGTAAGGGGAAGACCATATGCCACTGGCCAAATGGCACATATTGAAGCATTGTTCATGTAAACTGCCATCCAAGTGTGTGGGTTTCTCATTCTTGTGGTGGAGGTGCCTGCACAGGACGGTGTGCAAGATCGGTAGTAACTGCGTTTCCTATGTGCAGAGTGTGCTAATAACCTGCGGGTGTGCAGTAATAGTAGCAGTGGCACCTTATGGAGAAGGAAACTGAAGCATAGGAGGGTTCAAGAACTTGTTCAGGTTCACACAGCTGCTGCTGAGAGCCAGGGGCTTTGGGGCATCTTGTTTCAGTTTTAACTTGAATAAAATTCAGATGTGAGTGTTCCTCATTACCTGTTACTAACACTTAATAGCATATAATGTAGTGGCTAAACTAATATTAAGAGAAAGCTCTTTCTTGAAGCAAGTTTGTTTTTGTGGAGAAACCTATTATCCTAGGGACTAGAACTTTGATTTTTTTTTTTTTTTTTTGAGGTAGGGTCCCTCTATAGCCCAGGCTGACCTGAAATTCATTATGTAGTCTCAGGCTGGCCTCGAACTCACAGTGATCCTCCTACCTCTGCCTTCCAAGTGCTGGGATTAAAGGCGTGCACCACTACGCCCTGCGGGACTAGAACTTTGAATTCAGTCTTGCTGTAAGAGATGTACCCTGACTTTTTTGAAGATACCAAATTGACTTTTCATATTAAGTGAGCAGGGGCACAAGCATTGAGCAGGGGGTATAAGGAATTTTCAGTATCAAAAGCTTTAAAAAATGTTGGATTATACTTAGTTGAACCAAATAATTTTTTGACTATTCCTAAGAGCAGGAAAAGAAAACCTTGATGCCTGCCAAGAGTATTAAACTGACTTTAAAGCTTTGCACTGATAGTTAATGACATTGAAAGCAAGCTGCTGTTTTAATTAATGCAGCTGGTTGATTCTTTGGCTTAGCTATAACTGTGAAGTTCTAAAATGAAGTAACATAAAACCAATGGCACTGCACAGTTCATGCCTCTCTTGAGGAAATATTTCATTACTCTGACAGAAATGATTGCTTGGGGATCTCTTTTTCCAGCTTAAACTACTAGTTCTTCATTTAAATATACCCTTTTAATGATTTACCATAAGCAAAGGAGAGAACCTGTCGGCATTTTGTTAACTTTGATAAGCACATTTGAGGTTGAATCCTAGTTGTGAAGTGGAGAAAGCATATAGCTATGCAGATAACATGCAGCCACACCTCTAGGCTTGAGATAAATCATGGAGTCTAAACTGATTTAGGTGGTTTTTGTTTTTTTTTTTTTTTGCACTGCAGGTCACAGCAGTGAGACATATTTTCTCTCCCTCCCTTCCTTCCTTCCTTCCCCTTCCTTCCTTCCTTCCTTCCTTCCTTCCTTCCTTCCCCCTTCCTTCCTTCCTTCCTTCCTTCCTTCCTTCCTTCCTTCCTTCCTTCCTTCCTTCCTTCCTCCCTTCCTTCCTTCCTTCCCTCCCTCCTTCCTTCCTTCCCCTTCCTCCTTCCTTCCTTCCTTCCTTCCTTCCTTCCTTCCTTCCTTTCTTTCTTTCTTTCTTTCTTTCTTTCTTTCTTTCTTTCTTTCTTTCTTTCAGATAGAGTCTCACTGTAGTCCAGGCTGACCTGCAGTCCACTCTAGTCTCAGGGTGGCCTCGGACTCACAGTGATCCTCCTACCTCTGCCTCCCGAGTGCTGGGATTAAAAGCATGTACCACCACACCTGGCTAGTGGCTTTTCTTTTCCCCCTCCTCCTCCTCCTCCTCCTCCTTTTGAGATAGAGTCTCGCTGTAGTCCAGGCTGACCTGGAGTCCACTCTGTAGTCTCAGGGTGGCCTTGAACTCACGGCGATCCTTCTACCTCTGCCTCCCATGGGCTGAGATTAAAGGTAGATGTGTGCCACCACACATGGCTTTCCGTATAGTTTTCACTTGGAGTTTATAAATAAAACTTCAACCCAAGGAAGTACCTCAAAAAATATATATATTTGTTTTTGTCTAGCCCAGGCTGACCTGGAATTCACTCTGTAGTCTCAGGGTGGCCTCGAAGTCATGGTGATCCTCCTACCTCTGCCTCCTGAGTGCTGGGATTCAAGGCGTGTGCATCACCATGCCCAGCTAGGTTTAAGTGGCTTTTCACCTGATCCTCAGTTCCACTTCCTTGATGCCAGTTTCAGCTTCTTCCAAACTGAGGTGTTTATAGTCCTTCCAGCCTTAAATCATATTCCCAACCTATCGTCCCTGCAGAAAAGGCACCGTGGCCCACTTCTGACTCACTTGACCAGTGGGCAGTGAGTCTAGACCCCCTGGGCTGGGAGGGAGGAAGAAGCCTGGGACAGTTGGCAAAACCCACAGCAGACACTGGAGGTTGGTGACAGGGACAGTAAGGGGAAGAGTTTTCCACTGGGGAGCTATTCCTCACTGCTGGGCCCATCTGAGCTTGGGTCTAACTGCTAGACCCCCTGTTATCTTCCAAGCTGGAAAGATAGCAAAAAGCCCCAGGGGGGAAGGCCACCCATTTTGGGAGTCAGTGCCTTCTGTGCCAGTTACTTTTTGTAGCTCCCGAGAGCCCACAGGGTGATAACCTCTGTGTCACCTGGCCCACTCGCTAGCTTTGTGTGATCATATTTTCTTTCTTTTTTAAAAGGCCTTAAAAATATTTTATTTTGTATTTATTTATTTGAGAAAGAGTATGGGCATGCTAGAGCCTCTAGCCACTGCAAACAAACTCCAAATGCTTGTGCCAACTTCTGCATCTGGCTTATGTGGGTCCTGGGGAATCAAATCTGGGTCCTTAGGCTTCGCAGGCAAGCACCTTAACTGATAAACCATCTCTCCAGCCCCTTCCTTCCTTCCTTCCTTCCTTCCTTCCTTCCTTCCTTCCTTCCTTCCTTCCTTTCTTTTTCTTTCTGTCTTTTTATTTATGTACCATTTTTTCGCAGGGAGAGAGAGTGAATGAGAGAGAATGCTCCAGGACCTCCTGTCACTGCAAACAAACTCCAGACCCATGTGCCACCTTGTGTATCTGGCTTTCTGTGGGTATTGGAGATTCAAACCTTGGCCATTAGCTTTGCAAACAAGTGCCTTAGCCACTGTGGTGGTTTGATTCAGGTGTCCCCCATAAATTTATGTGTTCTGAATGCCAGGTTCCCAGCTGATGGAGAATTGGGAATTAAGGCCTCCTGGTGGCAGTGTATTGTTGGGGGCGGGCTTATGGGTATTGTAGCCAGTGGCTCCTTACCAGTGTTTGGCACATTCTCCTGTTGCTGTTGTCTACCTGATGTTGACAAGGGGGTGATGTCCACCCTCTGATCATGTCATTGTTTTCCCCTGCCATTATGGTGTTGGGGTCCCCCCCAAGGCCAGCTCAGGAGGGACAATAGGGTCTCTGCCGAATTGGGGTGAGCAGCGCGGAGTCACAACATAGACTCCGGGAGTTGGGTGAAAGCGGAAGCGAGAATCCACAAACTCGTTTATTTAGCACAATGCACATGGGTTTTAAGGGGCTGTTAATCCTTGTACGGGGTGGTCCCCTTTTGGTGACGAATGACAGCCTGTCTCTGGACAGGACATCTTGTAGTAGGCTTTTCGCGAGCATGGGACTGTAACTGTTGTCACATCAAGCCTGCGCAAAACGCCATTTTTACAGAAGCCACTTCCTGTTTTCTTCTGCCATGCGGTCTGGCTAGGACCAGGCCTGTATTGTGCCATACATTATGGAGCTTCTCCTTGAGTCTGTAAACCAAAATAAACCCTTTTTTTCCCCAAAAGCTGCTCTTGGTCAGATGATTTCTGCCAGCAGTGCGAACCTGACTGCAATAGCCACTAAGCCATCTCTCTAGCGTGCCTGCTTGCTTTTTTTCTTCTTTCCATCTGTCTGTCTGTCCTTCCTTCCTTTTTTTTTTTTTTTGGTTTTATTCGAGGTAGGTTCTTGCTCTAGCCCAGGCTGACCTGGAATTCATTATATAGTCTCAGGCTGGCCTCGAACTCACAGTGATCCTCCTACCTCTGCCTCCCGAGTGCTGGTAAAGGCATTCACCACCTCGCCTGGCTTCCTTCTTTCTCTCTTTCTCTCTTCTTTTTTTCCTCTCTTTCTTTCTTGATTTTTGTTTTTCAAGATAGGGTCTCACTCTAGCCCAGGCTGACTAGAATTCATAATGTAGTCTCAGGCTGGCCTTGAACTCACAGCAATCCTCCTACCTCTGCCTCCCAAGTGTTAAGATTAAAGGTGTGTTCCACTGTGCCCAACCTGGTACTTCTTTTTATCAGAGGTTTTGCCTCTGTAATGCTGGTCACCACCAAAAGTCTCATAGACAATTCCAAACTGGTAAAAGTTTTTTTTTTTTTTTTTTTTTTTTTTTTTTTTGGTTTTGCAAGGCAGGGTCTCACTCTGGTCCAGGCTGACCTGGAATTAACTATGTAGTCTTAGGGTGGCCTTGAACTCTCGACGATCCTCCTACCTCTGCTCCCGAGTGCTGGGATTAAAGGTGTGTGCCACCTCGCCCAGCTTCTGGTAAAAGTTTTATAGGACACATTTTTATATCTCTGTGCTGAAAACTGAATCAACAAAGTTTTGTGTTTCTTAGGTAGAAAAAAAATCGATGCCATTGAAGGTATTTGCATTAGTGAGACAAATGATGGTGATCTAGTATGATGGGATCTTGTTATGAGCCTTTGTATATACCCTTTGAGCCAAGTCATAAATTGTGAGTCAGTTCACTTAAAATTCTTGTTATATTTACATTTATAAGGAATATGTTAGAACTGTTTTCTAGCACAAGTATGTAAAGATGTTCCAATGCATTCTGGAATTTGTTTGTATCATAACCAGTGAAGTGGCAGTAACCAAGTCTCCATGGGGCTAGGCATTTAATAGCTTGGACTACATAGCTCCAGTTTCAAACCAGTGTGAGACCCTATCTCAAAAAACCAATTAATAACAACAACAAAAACGTGATCTATGTTGCCAAAGTATATCGCAAGTTCAAACTCCAACTCCTGGGCTCAAGCAGTTCTCCTGCCTCAGACTCCCCAGTAGCTGAGATTATTGGCATGTGTTGTGCTCAGCTATTTATTGTTTTGTTTTTAAATTTGTGATTCAATACAAATTAGTAAGTTGCAGAAAAACTAATTTTTAATTAGTGTTAATTTTTTTTATGTTTTTTTGAGGTAAGGTCTCACTCTAGCCCAGGCTGACCTGGAATTCAGGGTGGTCTTGAACTCATGGGGATCCTCCTACCTCTTCCTCCCGAGTGCTGGGATTAAAGATGTGCGCCACCATGCTGGCAATTAGTGGGGTTTTTTTTGTTGTTTTTTGGTTTTTCGAGGTAAGGTTTCACTCTAGTCCAGGCTGATGTGGAAGTCACTATGTAGTCTCAGGATGGCCTCAAACTCACAGTGGTCCTCCTACCTCTGCCTCCTGAGTGCTGGGATTAAAGGTGTGTGCCTCCACGCCTGGCTAGTGTTAATTTTTTATGAAGCTGATGGTGATAGTTCTTCTTGGTTGTCAACTTGACAAGATTTAGAATCACCATGACAATAAGCTCTGGGCATGCCTGTGAGGAAGTTTTTAGATTGGGTTAGTTGAACTGGGAAGACCGCTATAGATGTGGTGGTGTCATTCCATGGGCTGGGGTTCCGAATCGCAAAAAAAGGAGAGAATTAGCTGAGCACCAGGTCCATCTGCTTCCTCATTACAGATGCAGTGTGACCAGCTGCTCATGCTTCGTGCTTCTGCCTCCAGGCCTTCCCCACCATAATCGACAGTATCCCCCTCAAACTGTAAACTGAAATAAACCCTTCCTTCCTTAGGTTGCTTTTGTTGTGTATTTGTCCCAGCAACGAGAAAAGTCACTGACCATTTTTCATGTACTGGCCATTTTGGGTGATGTTTTCACAAATAGACTTGATTATTGAGGCTTCAGAAAATGTCCCCCATTAATCTGTCATCTTATATGACTTATCTTATATGATCAGCCTTCTTAGTTCTTTCTCTGTTTTCTTCCCAGGAGCGACTAAAGCTGGTGACTGTTTTGGGTGCTGGTCTTCTCTGTGGAACTGCGCTGGCAGTTATTGTGCCTGAAGGAGTACACGCACTTTATGAAGATATTCTAGAGGGTGAGAAAAAGAACAGCTTAGTTGCCTTTGTATCTTTTTTTTTGATGATATAAATGCCCATTCTAAATTATATATTCTTATAACTGAGTTTTCATAGTTCCTTTTGTATTTAGCAAGTGTTCTATCAGACTTGTGATTTATAAATATTTTCTCCTAATTTGTGGCTTATCTTTTCATTCTTTATTTATTTTGGTTTTTCGAGGTAGGGTCTCACTCTAGCCCAGGCTGACCTGGAATTCTCAGACTGGCCTCCTACCTCTGCCTCCTGAGTGTGGGGATTAAAGGTGTGTACTGCCATACCCAACTTTTTAAAAATTTATTTATTTATTTGAGAGAGAGGCACAAACACCACTTTGTGCATCTGGCTTTCGATGGGTATTGGAAAAGCAAACCTGGATTATTAGGCTTTGCAGGCAAGCTCCTTAACAGCTAAACCATCTCTCCAACCCTTATTCTTATTTTTAAAGGCTTTTTGATTTTCCAGAAAATCCTTTGTTTTTCCATAAAACATTTAGAGTTAGCTTATTGTTTAATAACAGTCAGACTAGGGTCCCCCCTCCCTCCTCCCTCTCTCTCTCTCTCTCTGTTGTTGTTGGGTTTTTTTTTTTAAGACAGCTTTCACTCTATAGACCAAACTGGCCTTGCACTCAGGATCCTTCTGCTTCAGCTTCCTAAGGACTGGGATAACAGGGGTGCACCTCTATTCCTGGCTCATGTTGGAAAACTGATTGAAATTGAGTTGAATCTATTAACTGGAGAGAAGGATTGATATTTTAAAACTGTTTTCTAGCCCATGAGCACAAACTATCTCTCCATTTAAGTCATCTTTAATTTCTTTTATTAGTGTAAGAGTTTGTAGCTTATAGGTATGCATGCATGTGTTATTAGATTTATACCTAATATTTCATAGTTGTATTAAAATTATAAATAGTGCTTTTCAGTTTTTAGTATATAGAAATTTGCTAAATTCATTTTTAATTATGTGTGTGTGTGTATGTGTGTATAATATAGTTTTTTTTTGAGGTAGGGTGTTGCTCTAGCCCAGGCTGACCTGGAATTCACTATGTAATCCCAGGGTGGCCTTGAGCTCATGGTGATCCTCCTACCTCAGCCTCCCAAGTGCTGTGACTAAAGGCATGCACCAATACGCCCGGCTCTATTAATTACATGATTTTTAAAAATTATTTTTATTTATTTATTTTTTGGGGAGAGAGAGAGAGAGAGAGAGAGAGAGAGAGGAAGACAGATAGAGATGGGCACGCCAGCAATCTCTCAGCTGCTGCGAACAAAATCCAGATGCATGTGCCCCCTTGTGGTCAAGTGCGGCATTGTGCCCTTGCATCACTTTGCATCTGGCTAAACGTGGGACCTGGAGATTGGAACCGCTGGAGATTGGAACCAGCATTCTTAGGCTTAGGAGGCAGGTGCCTTAACCGCTAATCCATTTCTCCAGCCCAAAAATTATTTTTATTTTTAAGAGAGAAGAGAAAGGCAGAGAGAAAGAATGGGCATGCTAGGACCTTCAGCTTGCTAGGAATGAATTCCAGACATGTGCGCCCCCTTGTGGCGCATGTGCAACATTGCACACATGCGTCAATGTGTCTGGCTACATGAGACCTGGAGATTTGAACATGAGTTCTTAGGCTTTGCAGGCAAGTGCCTTAACTGCTAAGCCATCTCTCTAGCCCTATAGATACCTTTTTGTACCTTTCTTTGGGATTTACTACATAAATAGCTACATACATAGTACATAAATGATCTGAATTGAGACAGCTTAATGTTTTCCTTTTTTTTCCTTGTTGTATTCAGTGGACCATACATTCTAATGCTGATTAGAATTGAAAGCAGGCATTATTTGTTCTCATTCAGTCTTTGACCATTAGGTATGATGTTAGCTGTGGATTTTTTACAGAGCCCCCTTTTCAGGTTAAGGAAATGCTGTTCTATTCCTGCTTGCTGAGATTGGTTATCTCGAATGGGTATTAAATTTCATCAGATACTTGGTTTAGTCTGTTAATGTGAATTATAGTGATTGATTTTTCACATCTTGGATTAGACTTTCCTATACCTCCTCCCCTTTGTTGTTATATAGTATGCTTTTATACATTGCTGGATTCAGTTGCCTTATTTTTTGTTAAGGATTTTTGTGTCTTTTTTTTTTTTTTTTAATCAGAGAAAGGGAGAGGGGGAGAGAGAGAGAGAGAGAATTGCCATGCCAGGGCCTCCATCCACTATAATCGAATTCCAGATGTGTGTGTCATCTTGTGCACATGTGCTACATTGCATGCTTGCATTACATTGTGCATCTGGCTTATATGGGACCTGGAGAGTCGAACATGAGTCCTTGGGCTTCTCAGGCAACTGAGAACCACTTAGCCATCTCTCCAGCCCTGTGTCATTTTTTTTCTCCCAAGTTAGGGTCTCACTTTAGCTCAGGCTGACCTGAAATTCACTATGTAGTCTCAGGGCAGCCTTGAACTCATGGCAGTACTCCTACCTCTGCCTCCCGAGTTCTGGTATTAAAGGCATACACCACCACGCCCAGTTTCCTGTGTCATTTTTTAACAGTGTCTTTGTGTGGTTTTGTTCTGAAGATAGTACTAGCCTCTTAGGTAGAGTTGCAAAGTGTCTCTTCTTGCCTGTAATCTAGAAAACTTATCAAAAAGGTTATCTATTAGTAACTTTTCTCATCACTGTGACCTAATTCCTGACAAAAAGCAACTTGAAGGATATATTTTGGCTCATGATTTAAGGTGAGAAGTTCATGGTGTCAGGGAAGGTATGGCTGCAGTAATGGCTCACAGCTGTGACAGCAAAAGTGCAAAGTGGCTAGTTACATTGCATTGGCAGGCAAGAAGGCAGAGATACTCAGGCCAGAGCTAGCCTGGGTGGCTGGTTCCCAGCAACCTACTTCTTCCAGTGAGGCCCTACCTCTTAAAGGTCACATAATCTCCAAATAGCACAAGTCCTTGGGAACAAGTCTTTAAACACATGCACTTATGAGGAACATTTTACATCAAACCATAACATTTTGCCTCTGCCTTTCTGTAGGCTCACGGCCATCTAATAATGCAAAATGCATTTGGTCAAACTTCAAAAGTTTCCATAATCCTATAGTTTCAACACTATTCAAAAGTCCAAAATCTCTTCTGAGACTCAAAGCAATCTTGTAACTGTGAGCCTCTATAAAATCAAAAAATCAGGTCATATACTGTCACTATACAATGGTACAGAGTAAATTCCCATTCCAAAAGGGAAGAATGGGAGGATAATAGGGAAAGATAGGGCCAAAGCAAGATGTAATCCCAGCAGGGCAAGCTCCATGCCCAGTATCTAGGGCTTGTGGTGGCATTATCTGTGCTCCAGTAGGTTTGGGAAGTCCTGCCCCTATAGCTCCATCACCTGGCAACATGCATGAAATTCGACTGGAATATATATACTTAATTACAGGCTATAAATAAATGAAATACCTCATTTTAAAAAAGATTTATACAAGGCTGATTGACAGATTAGAATTTGTGTGATTGTGGAGACATGGAATGTTTCGTGTCCAGAGCCAAGTTATCTTAGGCTGTCTTTATTCTTCTTAATAGCTGTGCATTGCTTACCTCTGTGTTTGACCCAACATTGTTGTGACTCTTTGGCAAATCCTTTGGACTATGCTAACAGACCACCAGCTTCCACCAACCCTAAGGCTAGGAATGTCACCAGATGCATCTGAAGCCTATAGGAAGAGATTTTGCTGCTTGGCTGTAACCCACCTTTTTGTTTGTTTGCTTGCTTGCTTTTCCGAGGTAGGGTCTTTACTCTAGCTCAGCCTATATAGTCTCAGGGTGGCCTCAAACTCATGGTGATCCTCCTACTCTGCCTCCCGAGTGCTGGGATTAAAGGCGTGTGCCACCATGCCCGGTTTGTAACCCACCTTTTTGTTCCCACTAATGCATTAGAAAAGTGCCTTGACTTGACTTTCCTTGACTTGACTTTATAGTTCTGTAACTATAAAATTCCATGAAACTAGCCAGGCATGGTGGTGCACGCCTTTAATCCCAGCACTCGGGAGGCAGAGGTAGGAGGATCGCCGTGAGTTCAAGGCCACCCTGAGACTACATAGTTAATTCCAGGTCAGCCTGGGCCAGAGTGAGACCCTACCTCGAAAAACAAAACAAACAAACAAACAAAAAATTCCATGAAACTGCTAAATTGGAACATGGCATTTTGTGTAACTTGAATCTATGTTTCTGGGTCATGGCCACTAATATTTGGATCCAGAATAAACTAATCTTAGTCCCTTTGAGGTGATAGCTGTGTTGTTGCGACAACAGTGGCCTCTCTTGGACTGATTCTACTCATTGCCTATAGCTTTCCTGATCAAGATGTCTCATGTTCCTGCCATCTGTAATAGCCTAAGGACTACTTTGCAACTTGGGCCTAACCTTCAAGCTTCATGCACAGGAATAGAGGTGTACTCCTGTGATTCCAGCACTTGGGGAGCTGAGGCAGAAGGATCATGAGTTCAAGGCCAGTTTGGGCGATATAGTGAGACCTATCTTGAAACCCCCACAGAGAGAGAGAGAGAGAGAGAGAGAGAGATCTCAGAGAGGAGAACCCTAATCTGACTTTGTTGTTGAACAATAAGGTAACTCTAAACTTTTTTTTTATAGAAAAGCAAAGGATTTTATGGCATTCCGTACATGGCATATGACCCTGCTACACACTGCCTGGTCTTAGCAACTTTCCAAAACCTTGGTGCAAATCTTGATGTCCCCTCACTGTTGCATCCTGAATACTGAAAAACCAGCACCAAACTGTATTATAACACTAATTTCTTTTTTTTTTTTTTTAATGAACCAATGAATTTATTAGGGTTGCTTATAAGAGCATGGATGACTCAAAGGCAGCTGCATCACTGAAAAGCCCACCCTAGCATAGGTGACGACTCACCAAAGTTGTATCTCTGGAGCTTACTGCACAATGTACAATCTGTAGGCAGTTTGGCTGGTCGGAGTCGTCATGACGCCGAGTTCTGATGCTAGCTTGAGATGTAGCCTGACCCCTTTTAGCACAGCTGCAGTAGAGTTGCCTAGGAGAACATGTCCCTACAGGGTGTTTACCAGCAGGGAGCTTGCATGTTGGCAATTTTTTTTTAAGGCACTCTCTTTTCAAATGAATGCTTTTCAGATTTTCAGTTTTATACCCTTTGTGGGATCTTGCCTGTAAGGCAAAGTGTGAGGCTTCTCCTTAGTTGCACTAATCTCTTCAACAATTACAACCACTTCACACTGCCTAGTTCACCCTGTCTGCACTTTAGCCTCATCCAGGCTCCTTTTTTTTTTTTCCCCAAACTGGACATTTTTCACATCTTTTTGCTTGCTCTCACTTAAACCTGGCTTAAAGCACTGAGCAGTGACTGCCACAGCCTGGATACTATGTTGTCTTGTAATTTCCTCCACTAAAGAAATAATTACTCTATTACTTTTGCAGTAAACCTCACTCAGAACATAGCCAGATACTTTTTCAGAATGTAACATGCATGACTTCTCTCATCCTAGTTACCTTCTGGAACCCCACACACATGGTCTTTACTGTCTGCACTTCTGTTGGTGTTGTGGTGGTCTGTACTCCCACCTGCATCACCCATTAAGCTGTGCTTCTCTAGCCTGCAGCTCCAGAACCTTCCACATTCCTCCCACGGACCCAGCCAGGTTATGATAGCAGTGACCTCACTTTTGGTACCATACTCTGTATGTTACTTTCCCCATCACTGTCACCATATACCTGATAAGAAACAACTCAAGGGAGGAGGGATTTATTTTGGCTCATGGTTTGAGGGCATATAATCCATCATGATGGGGAAGATACGGCAGCATTAGTAGCATGTGGCAGGAGTGCAAGTCTGCTTGCTATATCTCTGCAGATCAGGAATCAGAGGCCAGCTGTAATCCATGAGGACTGATCCAGCAACCTACTCCTTCCAGTGACGCCTCACCTCCTAAAGGTCCCATAACCTCCCACAACAATTGGGGACCAAGTACTCAGCACATGAGCCTATGGGGACATTTCACAGACACACCATAACAGTTTTTAACTATAAATTTAATTTCTTTAATAGTTACAGAGCTGTTTAAAGTTGCCATTTTTAGTTGGTAGATAATTGTACATTTTTCTGGGGGTCATCTGACATTACAGTGCAATTATACATTATAAAATGATCAGCTCAGAATATTTACCATCTCAAACATTTATCACTGGGGCCTGGAGAGATTGCCTAGTGGTTGAGGTACTTGCCTGCAAAGCCTCATGACCTGAATTTGGTACCCCAGTACCACCATAAACCCCGATGCACAAAGTGGTGCATACATCTGGAGTTCATTTGCAGTGGCTAAAGACCCTGGCACACCCATTCTCATTCTCTTTCTGTCTCTCCCCTTGCAAAATAAATAAAACAACATTTATTATTGGGTTAATATCTATTTTAGTTTTTTCTCTTCCTTTCCGTTTCCTTTTTCCTCTCCCTCCCTCACTCTTCCATCCTTTTTCCCTCCTTCCCTCCCTTCCTTCCTTTCTTTCTTTTTGTAACAAGGTCTCACTTGTGGCCTCAGCCTCTCATGTGCTAGATAGTGGGCATGCACCTCCACAGCTGGGTTATGTGCTACTAGGGATTGAAGCCAGGGCTTCATGCATGGTAGGCAAGCACTCTACCAGCTAAGCTATATCCCCAGCCCTAAGTATCTGGGTTTTTTTTTTTTTTTTTTAACTTTTTTATTGACAGCTTCAAAAATTATAGACAGTGAACCATGACAATTCCCTCTCCTCCCTCTCTTACCCCTCACAAATCCACCCTGATTCATATCCCCTCCCTCTCTCAGTCTTTCTTTTATTTTGATGTCATCATCTTTTCCTCCTATTATACTGGTATTGTGTAGGTAGTACTAGGCACTGAAGGTCATGGAAATCCAGGCCATTTTGTGTCTGGAAGATTGCATTGTAAGCAGTCCTACTCTTCCTTTGGCTCTTACATTCTTTCCACTACCTCTTCCACAGTGGACCCTGAACCTTGGAAGGTGTGATAGAGATATTTCAGTGTTGAGCACTCCTCTGTCACTTCTTCTCAGCACCATGGTGCCTTCTGAGTCTTCCTAAGGACACGGCCATCTGAAAAGAGAAGCTTCTCTAACCAAAAGTGAGAGTAGCATTAATATATGGATATGAACATTAAGAAAAGTGCTTACAGGGCAGATTAGTGAGAATAAGATATGCATTTAGCCAGACAGCAGCAAGCGTTATTTCCTTGGGGCTCATGACCTCCCAAGTTGAAGAACTTATGGGCCTAAATTTGTTCACAGTGATTCTTACTGTCCTTTTAGTTGTAATGAGGTCTCTTCTTTTATCCCTACTGTAGTGATTTAAATGTGAAGTGTTTCCCATAGCCTCGTGTGTTTGTGAGTAAGCCTTATACTCAATCTCTAGCTGGTGAGTTTTGGAGAGGTAGAGCTATCTGGAAGAGGTGTGTCACTGGGGGGTGGGTCTTGAGGTTCATAGACCAGCCCATTGGGTGACTGGAACTGGCTCATTCTTGATGCTACCTCCAGGCTGATGTGACAAGATGTGATGCCCAGCCTCTGTTCTGCCTGGCTTTTCCTGCCATGATGAAACTTCCCCTTGAGACCCTCCTCCCTGTATCTTAATTCCCACTACAATAAACCCCGTAATTCATAATTTCTCCTTAAATAACCTTGATAATTGATCATTTAAAAAAACAAAATTAGGCTGTGGAGATGGCTTAGTCAGTAAAGTGCTTGCTGCTCAAGCATGAGGACCTTGGTTTGGATTCCCAGCTCCCACATAAAATACTGGGTGTAGTGGCACACACCTGTAATCCCAGTGCTTAGATGGCAGAGACAGGAAGACCCCTGGGACATGATGACAAGCGAGTTGAGCCTAATTGGTGAGTCCGGGGTTCAGTGAGAGAGTCTATCTCAAAAAAATAAGGGGACAAGTGATTGAGGAAAACAACCGATGTCAACCTCTGGCTCCACATGCACACATGTGTATGTGCACGTGCATACCACATACACATGACAGAAAAAGAACTTAATGCTACATATTTCCTTTTAACTTTAATATACTATATATAATTTTATTTTCATTGAGTTCAAAATATTTTCTAATTCTTGCAACTTCCTCTTTTAACTATGTATTATTTAGAAGTATATTATTTAATTTCAAAATATTTGAGCAGTGTCCCCCTTAAATAAAGCTCAAGTGTATGCACACACATGCACACACACACACACACATGCACACACACACACACATGCACACACACACACAGAGTCTCTGTTATTTTTGTTACTGATTTATAGTGGAATGGCACTTTGCTTGGAGAACGTATTTAGTATGATTTAAATACAAATTTGTAAGTGTTTTTTTAAGTATTTACTTATTTATTTGAGGGAGAGAGAGAATGGGCACATCAGGACCTCCAGTCAGTGTAAACCAACTCTAGACACATGCACCACCTTGTGCATTTGGCTTAAATGGGTCCTGGGGAACTGAACCTGGGTCCTTTGGTTTTGTAGGCAAGCACCTTAACCATGAAGCCATCTCTAGCCCTGTAAGTATTTTTTGGTTTGGAATAAGGGTGAGCTTTATAGATTTACCTCTCTTTACTTCTGGCAATGTTTCTGATTCTAAGTTTACTTTATCTGATCTTAGTGTAGTTGTTCAGTTTTCTTTTGAGCAATGTATTTGACAGTCTGTCTTTCCTTATCCTTCTACCTTTAGTCAGTTAACCTATTTATATTCAAGCTGCCAGTTCTGTCTTGCCTTTTCTTGGGTGATGGTTCCGATTTCAATTCCATTTTCAAACACTTTACAGTATTAAACTTTGTGCATGTCCTGCTCGTGCAGAGGAAGGAGGTGAGCTGGGAAACTGTGCTGATTATGCACAGGATTATTAGATGGGCCCTTCCTGAGCTCTTTCCTCTAAACTAATCCTTCTATACCCTGGCTCCAAGGCCCTTTTTCCTCTAGCTGGAAAGAGGATTTCTATGAGTTTCAGCTGCATATGCACTGCACAGCTCCCTCTGGCTTGGGCTGCCCACAGGTAAAATGGCGCTCTTCAGATCATTGGAGCCTCCTCCTCCACTTGCTCTGTCCTAAAAGATATACTTTAAAAATTAATTTATTATTATTATTATGTTTTTTGGTTTTTCAAGGTAGGGTATTGTTCTAGCCTAGGCTGACCTGGAATTCACTATGTAGTCTCAAGAGTGGCCTCAAACTCATGGCAATCCTTCTACCTCTGCCTCCCAAGTGCTGGGATTAAAGGCATGTGACAGCATACCAGGCTTAAAATTTTTTTAAAAGTATTTTTATTTATTTATTATTTGAGAGAGAGAGATAATAGGCATAGAGAAAGAGAATGGGTGTGCCAGGGCTTCCAGCTATTGCAAACAAACTCCAGATTCATATGCCCCCTTGTGCATCTGGCTTACATGGGTCCTGGGGAATTGAACCTGGGGAAATGGCTTTGCAGGCAAGTGCCTTAACTGCTAAGCCATCCCTCCAGCACCCCCATTTATTTTTTTGTTGTTGTTGTTTTAAATTTTAGCAGCCTATGTTGCTCTCATCTGTATTTGGGTCTTCAAGGCAGGACAGGAAGAAAAATAGAGGCAGAAAGAAAAGTAAAAGGAGGGATTTCCTCTACCCCAATACCTCTCAGCAGCCCCTTTCCTGGCCCTCTGGTCTGGTAGGACAGGGTCTCCCTTGAGGATTTTGCTGCCCTTGTTCTTGGTCATGCTTTCTTTTTGTAATCCCCAAGAGGTTGCTTTTTGTGTGCTTTATCCAGAGTTGTTGCTGTAATGCACAGGTGATTGAGGCTCAACTGGATGTGTTCCAACCTGCCCAGCACCAGAGGTCTCTGTTATTAAAAAATAAAATTAAAAGCCAGGTATGGTGGTACACATCTTTAATCCCAGCACTTGGGATTGGTGTGAGTTCAAGGCCATCCTGAGACTACATAGTGAATTCCAGGTCAGCCTTAGCTAGAGTGAGACCCTACCTCAAAAATACACACACACACACACAAAAAAACACACACACACACCACCTTTCGCCGGGCGTGGTGGCGCACTCCTTTAACGCCAATACTCAGGAGGCAGAGGTAGCAGGATCACTGTGAGTTCGAGGCCACCCTGAGACTACATAGTGAATTCCAGGTCAGTCTGTGCTGGAGTGAGACCCTACCTCGAAAAAAAAAAAAAGAAAAGAAAAAAAACAAAAATAAAATTAAACCAGGTATGGTGGCGCACACCTTTAATCCCAGTACTCGGGAGGCAGAGGTAGGAGGATCACCATGAGTTCAAGGCCACCCTGAGAGACTACATAGTGAATTTCAGGTCAGCCTGGGCTACAGTGAGACCCTACCTCGAAAAACCAAAATAATAATAATAATAAATAAAATAAAATAAAATTAAGCTATTGCTGAGTCTAGTAGTACTGGCCTGTAATCTCAGCTATTTTGAGGCTAAGGCAGAAGGATTACAAGTTTGTGATTGGTATACCTGGGCTTCAGAGGGAATTCAAAGCCACCCTCAGCAACTTACTGAGATCCTGTCTTCAAAAACAAAAATGTGCCAAGCGTGGTGGTGCATGCCTTTAATCCCAGCACTTGGGAGGCAGAGGTAGGAGGATCACCATGAGTTCGAGGCCACCCTGAAACGACATAGTTAATTCCAGGTCAGCCTGGGCCAGAGTGAGACCCTACCTCAAAAAAAAAAGCAAACAAACAACAACAACAAAAAAGTGTTCTGGGGAATCTTAAGTCTTTACCTAGTGTGCACGAGGCTCTATGTTCAATCTTTAGTACTGAAAAAACTAAAATAGTAGTATACCAGTGAATTCTTTCTTTATTGTAGGTCAAGCCTACCTTTCACTATACTTCAAGGAAAGAGTTTGTTTGCATGTTACTAAAGCCTATGGTTTAATTCTGTGGACCTTATAATTATGATAATTAACAGGTATTTTTCAGAGCTCACTATACCATGTTAACTAAGCACTTGACACTTTAATAAGCATTATTAAATAGTAATTAATGTAGGAGGAACCTCTCTCACAGTGTTCTATTATAGCTCCAAAAATCACTGGAAATAGGTGATGATCAGCTTTCATGTGAGAAAACTTTCTATAGAAACAGGTTTTAAGAAGTTCACATTTTATTGAGAATTTCATTACTTGTTTATTGTGAATTTGAAACCATAAGACTTGTTTGGATATTTAAAATTGGTGGGCTAGGGCTGGAGGGATGGCTTAGTGATTAAGGCATTTGCCTGCAAAACCAAAGGATCCAGGTTTGATTCCCCAGGACCCATGTTAGCCAGATGCACAAGGAGGCACATGTGTCTGGAGTTCATTTGCAGCCACAAGAAGTCCTGGTGCGCCCATTCTCTCCCTCTCTCTCTGTCTCTCTCCCTCCCTCCCTCTTTCTCTGTCAAATAAATAAATAAAAATAAAATACTTAAAATTGGTGGGCTGGAGAGATGGTTTAGCAGTTAAGTGCTTGTCTGTGAAGCCTAAGGACCCCAGTTTGAGGCTCGATTCCCCAGTACCCACATAAGCCAGATGCACAAGGTGGCACATGGATCTGGAGTTCCTTTGCAATGGCTGGAGGCCCTGGTGTGCCCATTCTTTATCTGTCTGCCTCTTTGTCTGTCTGTTGCTCTCAAATAAATAAATAAAAGTAAACAAACAAAATTAAAATTGGTATGCTTAGGAAAGCAGACTATACTGAACTGATTTAAAGATAAATGTGCTATATTCATAACTGTCTGGGCAACTGTAAAAACTGCAGTAGTCAGAAAAGGCTCAGTATTTACTATACACTAATTTGTACCTTCTTTCTAAGAATGGCACACATTAGACATTTGTGCAAGCTACAGTTCTTCACATCCTTTTCTGTCATTTTGCTCTTCAATGAAAGGGACCCTTAGCCAGAGCAACGCAGAAAGAAACATGGAAAAAGGCACCCAGATTGGAAAGGAAGAAATAAAATGGTCTCTCTTTATAGATGAGATGATCTAATATATAGAAAATTCTACAGATTTCATCAGAAGTTTTTAGAACTAGCAAAAATAATGTGGAAAAGTTGCCAAGTACAAAATCTATATACAAAAATCAGTCATATATATAATTTTTTTTTTCAAGGTAGGGTCTTGCTCTAGCTCAGGCTGACCTGGAGTTCACTATGTAGTCTCAGGGTGGTTTAATTTGGCTTACAACTTTGAGGGGAAGTTTCATGGCAGGGATAGGAAGTTTGTGTCACATTGCAGCACAGTCAAGAAACAGAGCAAAAGCAGATAGGTTTGGGCTACAAAACCTTAAGACTTGCCCTCAGTGACCCGTTTCCTCCAGCAAGGTACCATGTCCTAAAGGTTCCACAACCTTTTCAAACAGTGCACTTTGCTGGGGACCAATTATTCAAATACATGAGCCTGTGGGGGATATTTCACATTTAAACACAAGGACCCAGAAATAAACCTATGCATTTTCAGTTAGTTCATGTTTGACAAAGATGCTAAGAACATGCAGAGGGGTAAGGATGTTCTCACCAGAAATTGGCTCAGGAAAGTGGATATCCACATGCAAAACAAAGCTGGACTTAAAAAAAAATCTTTTTATTTATTCACTTAAGTATTTATTTATTTGAGAGAGAGAAAGAAAGAGGCAGAGAGAGAGAATGGGAGTGCCAGGGCATCCAGCCACTGCAAATGAACTCCAGACAAGTGCACCACCTTGTGCATCTGGCTTATGTGGGTGGTAAGGAATTGAACCTGGGTCCTATGGCTTTGCAGGGAAGCACCTTAACCACTAAGCCATCTTTCCAGCCCAACTTTTTTTTTTTAAATCTCAGATCATATTTAACAAAAATCAACCTGCAGTGGATTAAAGACTAAAATGTGGGCCTGGGAAGATGGCCCAGCTATTAGAGGTGCTTGCTTGCAAAGCCTACCAGCCTGGTCTCAATTCCCATTTCAAGCGTAGTCAACAAAAGCACAAATAGACAAATTACACTACATTGAATTAAACCTTCTGAGCAGCAAAGGAAACAACAGTAAAGAAGCAACCTTAGAGTGGAGAAACATTTGTAAACTGTATATCTGATAAGGGTTAGTATCTAAAATAAATAACATCTAAATGTAAGCAAGAAAATGAATCTCATTTTTAAAATGAGAAAATTTCCCAAATAGACATTCTCAGAAGAGGACTTACAAGTAGCCAACAGCTATATGAAAAAGGCTTTAACACAGCTAATCATCAGAGAATGTCAAATGAGATACCAACTCATACAATCAAGGTGGCAGTTAAAAGATGAATGTTGGGAGCTAGGAAAATGGCTTAGTGGGTAAGAGTGCTTGATGCACAAACATGAGGGCTTGAGTTTGATTTCTAGCACCCATGTGAAAAATTGGGCATCACCACCTATGCTAGTCTGGCTGAAAAAACACCAGCTCCAGGTTAGGTGAGAGATTCAATCTCAAGGAAATAAAGTAGAAGAGTGATAGAGGAAAACACCTGACATTCTCCTGTGTCCTCTAACACATGCCCAGAGGGCCTGTGCATCTGTACATACATGTACATACACTCTATATACACACAAAGATAAATGTTGGCAAAGAAGTAGATAAAGGGATCCACTGTACAGTGTTGGTGACAATAATATTAAATAGCCCACCAAAACAGTGTGGAGGCTCTCTCAAAAGATTAAAAAGGAAGGGGGGCTGGAGAGATGGCTCAGCGATTAAGGCCAGCAAACCCTAACAACCCAGGTTTGACTCCCCAGTACCCATGTAGAGCCAGATGCATTAAAGTGACACATGCACCTGAAGTTCATTTGCAGCAGTCCATTCTCTCCCTCTCTTTCTGCTTGTAAATAAATAAATAAAATACTTTAAAAAATTAAAAGTAGGATTATTGTATGACCCAGCAACCCACTTATGAGGAAATGAAATCACTATCCCGAAGAGATATCCGTACTCATGTTCATTACAGTATGTTTACAATAGCCAAGATACAGAGTCAATGTGTCTGTCAACAGGTGATAGATGAAGACATTGTGTTATTTAAAAATGTGGAATATAGCCGGGCGTGGTGGCGCACGCCTTTAATCCCAGCACTCGGGAGGCAGAGGTAGGAGGATTGCCATGAGTTTGAGGCCACCCTGAGACTACATAGTTAATTCCAGGTCAGCCTGGACCAGAGTGAAACCCTACCCCGAAAAACCAAAAAAAAAAAAGTGGAATATAATAAGAAACCAGATATCTAAAGACAGACATTACACGATCTCATTTATATGTGCAATCTAAAGTGGTCTTCATTCATAGAAACAGAGCAACTGGCCACAGGCTGGAGGGGAAGGGATGAGAGGACAGAGGTCAAAGGATACGAAGTTTCTGTTGTACAAATTCGGAGAGCTAATATGCAGCAGTGTGATAGTTAACATTGTTATATTTTATATAGGAATTTTGCTAAGAGGGTAGATTTTAAGAACAAAGAACAAAAAAGGCAAAAGATAACTGTCATGAGAGATATCAGTTATCTTGATTGTGAAGATTTCCCAATAACCATATATCAAATGTCAATTTAAATAAATACTTTTTTTTTTGCCAGCTATACATTAGTAAGTCTAGAATAAAATGAGGGATAGGCTAAATCTTTTAGATTTGATTAGCTCTTGCCCTCTTATTAATAAAAGTCTTCTGTTATATTTTCAGGACTCTGAAATGAGAATGAACATGGACTCATGGTCTGTCTCTTCTTCTTCTTATTTTGTCTATTAAACTGGCTGGTCTCTGCTTTTTTCTCAGCCCTCGCCTCCTGTCTCCGAACATTGTTTTGGTATTCCTTGTTATATCTGACAGGCCAAAAATGCAATATACACTGCTATGAAAAAACTGAATCTCCCAAATTAATTTCACTTAATGTACATGTATTCCTAAATTTTAGTGGATAATTATCATGTACCAAGTATTATGCAAAGCTCTTACTGTATATTATCCATTTAATTGTCACAACAACCCTCTGAGGCTGAGATAATATATGAAGAATATATATAATGTTTTATAAATGAAGAAATTGAGCAACAGAGAGACAGAGAGAATGGATCTGCCAGGATATTTTGCCACAGCCAAAAAACTCAGATGCATGTACCACTTTGTGCATCTGGCTTTATGTATGTGCTGGGGAATCAAACCTGAATAGGCAGGCTTTACAGTCAAGTGCCTTTAACTCAGAGCCATCTTCCCAGCCCTGGACTAGAATTTGCACACAGGGAGTCTTACTCAAGAGGCTAAACTCCATTTTTGAAAATATATTTATTTATTTATTCAATTATTTATTAGAGAGAAACAGAAAGAAGCAGACAGTGTGAATATAGGTATGTCAGGGTATCTGCCACTGCAAATGAACTCCATATGCATGTACCACTTTGTACATTTGGTTTTACGTTGGTACTGGGGAATTTAACCTGGATCGTCAGACTTTGCAAGCAAACACCTGAGCCATCTCTCTAGCCCCAAGAGCCTAAACTCTCTCTGCTATATGATATATATCATAAGGAATCTTTAAAAAATATTTTTATTTATTTGACAGAGAGAGAGCGAATGGGCATGCCAGGGCCTCCAGCCACTGCAAACTAACTCCAGATGCATGTGCCATCTTGTGTATGAGTACTGGGGAATCGAGCCTTGAACCAGGGTCCTTAGGCTTCACAGGCAAGCGCTTAACCGCTAAGCCATCTCTCCAGGCCCTCATAAGGAATTTTAAATCACCAATAAGATGTTTGCTAAAGAAATCTGTGCTTTTATAAGTTACTAAGTTTCCTTCAGAAACAATAGTATTTTGATAAAATTCCTTACTAATTCATAGAAACAGAGCAACTGGCCACAGGCTGGAGGGGAAGGGATGAGAGGACAGTGGTCAAAGGATACGAAGTTTCTGTTGTACAAATTTGGAGAGCTAATATGCAGCAGTGTGATAGTTAACATTGTTATATTTTATATAGGAATTTTGCTAAGAGGGTAGATTTTAAGAACAAAGAACAAAAAAGGCAAAAGATAACTGTCATGAGAGATATCAGTTATCTTGATTGTGAAGATTTCCCAATAACCATATATCAAATGTCAATTTAAATAAATACTTTTTTTTTTTTGCCAGCTATACATTAGTAAGTCTAGAATAAAATGAGGGATAGGCTAAATCTTTTAGATTTGATTAGCTCTTGCCCTCTTATTAATAAAAGTCTTCTGTTATATTTTCAGGACTCTGAAATGAGAATGAACATGGACTCATGGTCTGTCTCTTCTTCTTCTTCTTATTTTGTCTATTAAACTGGCTGGTCTCTGCTTTTTTCTCAGCCCTCGCCTCCTGTCTCCGAACATTGTTTTGGTATTCCTTGTTATATCTGACAGGCCAAAAATGCAATATACACTGCTATGAAAAAACTGAATCTCCCAAATTAATTTCACTTAATGTACATGTATTCCTAAATTTTAGTGGATAATTATCATGTACCAAGTATTATGCAAAGCTCTTACTGTATATTATCCATTTAATTGTCACAACAACCCTCTGAGGCTGAGATAATATATGAAGAATATATATAATGTTTTATAAATGAAGAAATTGAGCAACAGAGAGACAGAGAGAATGGATCTGCCAGGATATTTTGCCACAGCCAAAAAACTCAGATGCATGTACCACTTTGTGCATCTGGCTTTATGTATGTGCTGGGAATCAAACCTGAATAGGCAGGCTTTACAGTCAAGTGCCTTTAACTCAGAGCCATCTTCCCAGCCCTGGACTAGAATTTTGCACACAGGAGTCTTACTCAAGAGGCTAAACTCCATTTTTGAAAATATATTTATTTATTTATTATTTATTATTAGAGAAACAGAAAGAAGCAGACAGTGTGAATATAGGTATGTCAGGGTATCTGCCACTGCAAATGAACTCCATATGCATGTACCACTTTGTACATTTGGTTTTACGTTGGTACTGGGGAATTTAACCTGGATCGTCAGACTTTGCAAGCAAACACCTGAGCCATCTCTCTAGCCCCAAGAGCCTAAACTCTCTCTGCTATATGATATATATCATAAGGAATCTTTAAAAAATATTTTTATTTATTTGACAGAGAGAGAGCGAATGGGCATGCCAGGGCCTCCAGCCACTGCAAACTAACTCCAGATGCATGTGCCATCTTGTGTATGAGTACTGGGGAATCGAGCCTTGAACCAGGGTCCTTAGGCTTCACAGGCAAGCGCTTAACCGCTAAGCCATCTCTCCAGGCCCTCATAAGGAATTTTAAATCACCAATAAGATGTTTGCTAAAGAAATCTGTGCTTTTATAAGTTACTAAGTTTCCTTCAGAAACAATAGTATTTTGATAAAATTCCTTACTAGCCTTTATAATGTGCCAATTTTAGCCGTTTAATTTTGATCCTGTTTTCTTTTTAACATTAAAACATCTTAATAAAGGGCTATACTGCCCTTGTTACCAGAAACACTTTAAAGTGTAAAGAATTGTTTGTCTTTGCCAGGAAAGAAGAAAAAAGATTGTAATAAAGGGCTATAAAGTTTACACGCTATAAGCCGGGCGTGGTGGCGCACGCCTTTAATCCCAGCACTTGGGAGGCAGAGGTAGGAGGATCGCGAGAGAGTTCGAGGCCACCCTGAGACTACATAGTGAATTCCAGGTCAGCCTGGACCAGAGTGAGACCCTACCTCGCAAAAAAAAAAAAAAAAAAAAAAAAAAAAGTTTACACGCTATAAATAAAGTTAAGAAAGTCAACCAATAAAAACCAAAATTGGAAACAACTAAAGAAAAGAAGGGAAGGAGATTGACATCAGATTATCTGAAGATTTGTGTCAAGGAAAACTTTGTTCTCTAAGAAGTACATAATCTGGACTTGTCTGCAAAGCTGAAGGACCCAGGTTTGATTCCTTTATACCTACGTAGAGCCATATACACAATATGATACATGCATCTGCAGTGGGTAGAGGCCCTGACATGCCCAGTCATATATATATTCTTTCTCTTTCTCTCTCCTTGCAAATAAAAAAATTACAGAAAGAAGATCCGGGCATGGTGGCACACACCTTTAATCCCAGCACTCAGGAAGCAGAGTTAGGAGGATTGCTGTGAGTTTGAGGCCACCCTGAGACCACATAGTGAATTCCAGGCCAGCCTGGGCTAGAGCAAAACCCTACCTCAAAAACAAAACAACAACAACAACAAAAACTTACAGAAAGAAAATAATGAGTACATAATATGAAGGAGAAGCCCCAACGATTCTTTTCAAAGAGTGAGATGATTCTCTTACACTTAACTTAGCGTCATTGTGTATAACACAGAAAGGCTGCATGCCATACTGGTAGGACTCACTGGGAGAGTACTGTATGAACATGTAGGGGAAAAAATGGGGGAGTCCATAATGATTTGATGAACACTGTAGCATGAGAAATGTTTGTGATGTGTAGTATCCACTGATAACACCATTGGCCTTTGTACTTTGCATCAGGGAGGGTGACGTGGAACACATCATGGGTTACAAGTGCTCTGAGTAAAACAGACACAATAACCTAAAAGTTCTTGCACGAATGAGTAACCTGTCAGAGCTTACTGTATTCTTAGTAAATAGTTGCCTTTCGATTTTGCAAGGTTGAGTTCCATGTCCTAAAGTAGAAAGGACACCTATATTAAGATTGGATATTTGGGTCCCATCTGCTTATGTATTTTGATAGTTGTCATGTGATTATCACTCATTTTGTTTTTGTGGATTGTTCTTTAATTTTTATATTTAGGGGTTTGGCTTTGTTTTAAGACAGCATCTCATGGATCCCAGGCTGGCCTCAAACTCATTTTGTAGCTGAGGATGACCTTGAACTTCTAATCCTCCTGCCTCCATCCCAAGTGCTGGGATTACAGGTGTGGATGATGTTTAACATGGATGCTATAGCAGGCATCTGTAATCCCAGCACACCTACTGCAGGAATGTAGGCAGAGACAGGAGAATCTGCCACGTGTGCCTGTACTTACACACATGAACATGCACACATATGCACACTCCAAGAAGGCTCAAACAATAACTAACTAATTTCCAGCAATTTTGTTTTATGTTCTTGGTTATGTTAGTGCTAACACCTTCAATATTGTACTGTCAGGAAAGTACAGACATAGCAGTGACTACACACACAAAAAAAATGTTGGAACTCTTTCATTTACTTCTGAGTATGCAGCATATTTTAATGAATGTCATCAGTTTCAGTGAACTGTCACTGAAAATAGTTTCAATTTGGGGAAATAAATTTACTCAGTACCAGTTTACTTAAGAAGTTAGGTGATCAATTCATTGAGTACCATTTTGGACCAGAAACAGGCAGTACTGTAGAAAAATAAGGCTGTGTTCTTAAAATTTCACACTTTTGGTTGCCAGGTGTGGTGGCGCACAGCTTTAATACCAGCACTCATGAAGCCAAGATAGGATAACTGAGTTGGAGGCTAGCCTGGGACTACAGAGTGAGTTCCATCCAGGTCAGCCTGAGCTAGAGTCAGACCCAATCTTGATCTTAAACAAACAAGGATTTTAGAGCCGGGCGTGGTGGTATGTGCCTTTAATCCCAGCACTCCGGAGGCAAAGGTAGGAGGATTGCCATAAGTTGGAGACCACCCTGAGAATACAGAGTGAATTCCAGGTCAACCTGGGCTAGAGTGAGACCCTACCTTGAACCCTCACCCCCCCCAATATACTTAACTCTGAAGGTAGCACCAAAAATAGAGTTACAGGATTATTTAGATAAAGCATTGTTGTTGAGGGAAGGTGTGGAAGGATCTTATACTGATCAAAATTTCCAAATTCTGATGTAGTTATACTTCAAAAAGTGAAATGATGTTAACTTCTTTTGGGGTTGTTATAATTAGACTTGATATTTGTTTCAAAGCTATAGGTATACCATAGTCAGGTGTTGTGGTGCATACCTGTAATCCAAACCCACTAGAGGCCGAGGCAACAGACTAGTTCAAGACCAGCCTGGGTGGGGCTGGAGAGATGGCTTAGTGGCTAAGGCATTTGCCTTTAAAGCCAAAGGACCCAGGTTCGAGTCCCCAGGACCCATGTTAGCCAGATGCACAAGGGGCATATGCGTCTGGAGTTTGTTTGCAATGGCTATAGGCCCTGACATGCCCATTCTCTGTCTGTCTCTCCTCTATCTCTCTGCTTGCAAATAAGTAAATAAAATTAAAAAAAAAAAAAAAAAAGAGGGACCCATGAAAGCCAGATGCACAAGGTAGCACATGTGTCTCGAGTTTGTTTGCAGTGGCTGAAGGCCCTGGTGTTCCACCGCAAACAAACTCCAGATACATGTACCTCTTTGTTTATCTGGCTTTATGTGAGTACTGGGGAATTAAACCTGGGTCATTAGGCTTTGCTTTAACCACTGAGTCATCTCTCCAGCCCCCTCATCCCACCTAATCTTTTACAGTCTTAGAGTGCTACATTTTAAGTTTAAATTTTTTTAAATTTATTTATTTATATATTTATTTATTTATTTATGAGAGAGACTGGGTGTGCCAGGGCCTCTAGCCACTGCAAACGAACTCCAGATGCGTGTGCCACCTTGTACATCAGGCTTACATAGGACCTGGAAAATTGAACCTGGGTTCTTAGGCTTTGCAGGCAAATGCCTTAATCCCTAAGCCATCTCTCCAGCCCTAAGTTTAAATTTTTATTGAAATATTACAAATAAAAAATACGTGTCACAGGAAGATTATAAGTTCAAGAGTAGCTTAGGGTACATAGAGCTTATAGTCTTAACAGTTTGGAAGGTGGTTAATGTTAAGTGAACCTGTAGAAATTCTTAAACCACTAGGTTATTAACTGTTACTAATTGCTTAATTTAATCATAAATAAGTGTCTAGTATGTTAATTTATATTTGTGAAATACAGCAAAGATAAAAATTTTGGCTCTAAAACATTTATGTTGAAAGTGTTAAACAAATAAAAATTTTTTAAAGGACTTAATAAAAGGGCTGGAAAAACAGCTTAGTGGTTAAGGTGCTTGCCTTCAAAGTCAAAGGACCCAGGTTCAATTCTCCAGGACCCACGTAAACCAGATGTACAAGGTGGCACATGCGTCTGGAGTTCATTTTCAGCAGCTGGAGTCCCTCGCTTGCCCATTCTCTATCTCTCTGCAGTTCTCTCTCTCTCTCTCAAATAAATAAGAATAAAAAAGTATTTTTGAAAAGCGTCACACATTTGAATATAAATTGGGAGTATTCATTGGGTAGATATTTGTTACTATAATTGAGTCTCCCAACAACCTTGCTATTTCTAGAAATAAATATATATATATATATATGTATATATATATATGTATAATTATTGACAACTTTAATTGTAGACAATATCCCATGGTACATCCCTCCCTTCCCCCACTTTCCCCTTTGAAACTCTACTCTCCATTATATCCCCTCCCCCTCTCAATCAGTTTCTCTTTCAGTTTGATGTCATGATCTTTTCCTCCTATTATGATGGTCTTGTGTAGGTAGTGTCAGGCACTATAAGGTCATGGATATCCAGGCCATTTTCTGTCTTGAGGGGCACGTTGTAAGGAGTCCTACCCTTCCTTTGGCTCTTACATTCTTTTTGCCTCCTCTTTCACAATGGACCCTGAGCCTTGGAAGGTGGGTTTGAGATGTTTCAGTGCTGAGCACTCCTCTGTCACTTCTTCTCAGCACCATGGTGCCTTCTGAGTCATCCCAAGGTTGCCACCATCTGAAAAGAGAAGCTTCTCTAAACAAAAGTGAGAGTGGCATTAACATATGAGTGTGGACATTAAGAGAAGTGCTTTCTGGGCAGTTTAGTGAGCATAGTATATACATTTAGCATGACACCAGCAGACGTTACACCCTTAGGGCTCATGACTACCCCTGTCATACGTTTTCAGTATCAGGGATGTGTTCCCTCCCATGGAGCGGGCCTCCAGTCCAATTAGAGAGCAGTTGGTTTCCCCCTTAACAGACATGCCACTATTGTACTCATTGGCTCATTTGGCCTGGCTGGCCAAATTTAAAGCTTGCAGTGTTCACTGTTGAGTACCTTCACTGGTGTTTTCTCTCTCCCATTGACCTGCATGCAGTGTAGCTTTTTCCAACTTTCTGTCCGCTGGTCCACATGGAGGAGGCTTTCAGCTCCAACAGGTTTTTTTTTTTTTTTTTTTCTCGGTTTTTCGAGGTAGGGTCTCACTCTAGCTCAGGCTGACCTGGAATTCACTATGTAGTCTCAGGGTGGCCTTGAACTCATGGTGATCCTCCTACCTCTGCCTCCCGAGTACTGGGATTAAAGGCGTGCACCACCACGCCCAGCTAAGGTCCAGCAGGTTTTCTCAGTGAACTTGCCGCCCAAGTATGTGGAGTCTTCAGCAATAGGGTCTTACCATCTATTCCAGGTGGAAAACCAAGGGCCTCGGCAATGGCCTATAATGTTTTGGGGGTATCTGTGACCTCCCTAGAAGAACTTATTTTTTGTTGTTTTGTTTTTCAAGGTAGGGTCTCACTCTAGCTCAGGCTAGAACTTATTTTGACTGAAGAGTATGGCTCTTAACTGCTCTGTCCTTTTTGTTTCTTCCTAATGATTGTCCACTGCTTTTTTTTGTTTGTTTGTTTTGTTTTTTCAAGGTAGGGTCTCACTCTAGCCCAGGCTGACCTGGAATTCACTATGTAGTCTCAGGGGTGGCCTTGAACTCAGAGCGATCCTCCTACCTCTGCCTCCCGAGTGCTGGGATTAAAGGTGTACGCCACCATGCCTGGCTATTGCTTTTTTTTTGTTTGTTTGCTTTTTTGATTTTTCAAGGTAGGGTCTCACTCTAGCCCAGGCTGACCTGGAGTTCACTATGTAGTCTCAGGGTGGCCTCAAACTCATGATGGTCCTCCTACCTCTGCCTCCCAAGTGCTGGGATTAGTGGTGCACACCACCATCCCGGCCTGTTTGTTTTTCTGAAGTAGGATCTCAGTCTATCCCGGGTTAAGCTGGAACTCACTCTGTGTCAGGCTGTCCTCAAATTCACAGAAATTCTCCTACCTCTGCCTTCTGAGTGGTGGCATTGAAGGCATGTGCCACCATGTATGGCGTGCCCATTGCTATTTTTAAATCTAAAATTTTTATGTCTTGGTTTTTTATTTACAGGTTTTTTTGGTGTGTATGTGTTTCAACTTAGGTAAAACAAAAAGAAACAGATGAATTTGATTATAGTTGCTTTAATTGTTACTGCTTTTCTTTCATCATAACAACTTAATATAGTTTCTGAAAAGACTGGTGTGAATTTCGGGGACAAAAGGATTTGGGGATTGGGTCCCTTTGGAAATGTGACTGCATTCTTGTGTGGTGGTTTGCCTCCCCTTCCCAGATTTCGAGATGTGAGACAATCAGGTCTTCCTGCCTAAAGCAGAAGGCATTTGGGAATATTTTAATCGTGTTCTTTGAAGTGGAAGGAGTTTATGGTTGGCTGTATTACAGTATAGAAATTAGATGTTTTTATGGTAAAGTAAGTAGAGTTTAAAATACAAAAGGATGAAATCTATATGAAAATATTTTTAGGGAAAAAGCATTCATCATCACCTTGTGGTTTGTTTTGCTCTAGGAAAACACCACCAACCCAGTGACACACAGAATGCGATTGCATCAGACAAAGCAGAAATATCAGCTGTCCGTGAGCATGAACACAGCCATGACCACACGCAGCTGCATGCCTACATTGGTGTGTCCCTTGTACTGGGCTTCGTTTTCATGTTGCTAGTGGACCAGATTGGCAGCTCCCATGTGCATTCCACTGATGGTGAGTGGCTCGCAGGCTTTTTTGGGCCAGGCCATGTGGGAAATTTACAAAGGACTGAATGATTCAGCCTGTATCAAATGTTGAATTGAAGTCTTCTTTGGGTGCTGTGGGACATTTTTTTCAGCTGGGGGAGCTAGTGAGTTGTGACTATGGCACAAAGAAATGCTTATTGTTCTATTACCCTGCTGGACTAAAAGCTGTCACATCTGGTTGAAAGTCTGGGCAAAAGTCCTTAATTAACCTGTTCATGCTGTGGAGTCTTGGGCAGGCCAAAGCCTGTGGATCATTTATTGGCATATTGGTTTTACATGTATAACACATAGGATTGCATAGAAAGTTAATTATGTTGAAGTATAGCTGCCAGTACTTTAGAACAAATTTGTAATATAGTAATGCACAGTTCTTTATCAGTACATTACATAATGAGGTAATACATTTAAGTCATAAGCAAGTTAGTTGAACACACCTTTTTGGATGGGGGAACTTCCAAGTATTTGAAGTAGAAGGAAAAGTAATAAGGACAGTGACAACATACTTCAGAGTGTGAAATCTGAGCTTTCACACAACTCATCCAGCTGCATTTGGTGGTGTACACCTTTAAGCCTAGCACTCAGGAGGCTGAGTTAGGAGGATCTCCATTTCAAGGATACCCTGGGCTACAACAGTGAGCAGCCTTCTCCAAAATAGCAATAGTTACAAAAAAAAAACTGACCACCTCCAGACCAATGTTTGAACAGTTTTTATGTCATGTTATTCAATGCTTGTTTCTTATTTCCACTGCAGATCCAGAAACAGCAAGGCCTACCAATTCCAAAATCACTACCACTCTGGGTCTGGTTGTCCATGCTGCAGGTGAGGTTGGGTTGCAATAAGAACTGTCCTTCCTGTCACACTGAGGAAGGGTTAGAATTCACTGAGCATATCCATACTGAATGCTCATGGGCTGACCTTTGGGGGAAAGCGGTGTTTAATGAAGTCCTCCAGGTCACACAAGCCTTGATATATTCTGGGTTGGGATTATCAGAATGATACACATTTACACACACACATGAATTTTTTTTTTCAAGGTAAGGTCTCACTCTAGCCCAGGCTGACTTGGAATTCACTGTGTAGTCAGTCTCAGGGTGGCCTTGAACTCACCACAATCCTCCTACCTCTGCCTTCCGAGTGTTGGGATTAAAGGCGTGCACCATTACACCTGGTTCTGGTTTGTTTTGCTTTTGAGGTTGGGTGGCACTCTAGCCCGAGTTGACCTGGAACTCACTCTGTAGTCCCTAGCTGGCCTTGAACTCACAGTGATCTTCCTACCTCTGCCTCCCGAGTGCTAAGATTAAAGGCTTTTGCTACCATACCCAGCAGTTTCTATATTTTTAATACTTATTTTTAATACTAGCTTAATGATTAAGCTAGGTGTGATAATGCACACCTGTAATCACAGCACTCAAGAGATGGATGCTGTGGGATCTAGAGTTCAAAACCAGCCTGAGCTACATAGTGAGTTCAGGGTTAGCTGAGCTATATATCAAGACCCTGTCAGAAAACAAAGGGCTGGGGATATGGCATGTGTGGGGAACTGTGAAAGAAAGAGTGGGGGAGAATATTTCATAGCATCTGAAAATTATGAGATTCAGTTGATTAAAGCCATATTAGAACACAGCTCTTCCCACATATTTATGTATCATCTGTGGCTTCTTTGCCACAGTGACAGGGTTGAGTGGTTAGAAGAGACCAATAATCTGCAAAGCTAAGCTAAAACATACCTTGTGTGGCCTTTAAGAGATTTGCTGACCTCTGCCCTAGGATCTCATTGGAAAAGAGAGTTGGCACTATGGTACCGAATAGCTCTCTGTCACAGTGTAGGCTAAGGTGGTAGATGGAACACAAAGGCTCAGCATTACTGATGGAACTTGATTTAGAACCTAACCTAAATGCAGGTGAAACAGTAGGAGTCTATCAGGGACAAATGAATGTATGTGAAAGGTAGCTCACTATGACCTGGCTGTTTTCTAATAGAATTCATCCATTCAGCCCTGTGTGTGTGAGTCATGGTGTGTGAGTCATCTAGGTGGGAGCCTGATGTTTGTAGGAGAGATGCTTCCTTCTACTTTCTTGGCAGTGTTCTTATTACACTTTAATTATCAATGGATGTTTTGAGTTTCATACTTTTTCTTTTTTCTTTTTTTTTTTAGGTAGGGTCTCATTCTAGCTCAGGCTGACCTGGAATTCACTATGTAGCCTCAGGATGGCCTCAAACTCACAGCGATCCTCCTACCTCTGCCTCCCTAGTGCTGGGATTAAAGGCATGTGCCACCATGCCCAGCTACTTTTTCTATTAATAATAAGAATGTATTAACATTTTTGGCTGGGTATTAAGTCCTTTACATATTTAACCCTCATGAAAATCCCTAAGAAATGCATATTTTATTGAATCCATGGTAAAGCTCTGGTTCAGAGGGTCAGTAACCTCCCAGAGCGAAGTCCAGCTCTGCCTGACTCAAAAAACCCCCTGCACTCAGCCACTACACTGCTGCTGTTGTTCATAGCCTCTTCTCTTTCATTGTTTCCAAATTTAGCGGATGGTGTGGCTTTGGGAGCAGCAGCTTCTACTTCACAGACTAGTGTCCAGTTAATTGTGTTTGTGGCTATAATGCTACATAAGGTAAGCCAAGACTTGATTTTGACCACATTTGGCAGTTAAATTTTCTCTTTGTGGGCTAGGGAGATGTCTCAGAAGCTAAAGGTGCTTGCTTGCAAAGCCCGCTGGCCCATTTTGGATTCCCTATATGCACAAAGTGGGACATGTATCTGGACTTTGCAGCAGCAAGAGGCTCTGATGCACCCATACTCTCTCTCACTCTTTCTCAAATAGGTAAATGTTAGAAATCTTTCTTTTCTTCCTTTTTCCCATTTTGGAATAGGAATTTGTTTAGTTTCTTAAAAAAAAAAAAATTGCCGGGCGTGGTGGCGCACACCTTTAATCCCAGCACTCGGGAGGCAGAGGTAGGAGGATCACTGTGAGTTCGAGGCCACCCTGAGAATACAGAGTAAAATTTAAATTCCAGGTCAGCCTGGGCTAGAATGAGAACCTACCTTGAAAAACAAACAAACAAAAAAACCTTTTAAATATATTTTTGTTTATTTGAGAGAGAGAGAGAGGAGACAGACAAACTCCAGACTCATGCACCACCTTGTGCATCTGCTTATGTGGGTCCTTGAGGAGTCAAAGCTGGGTTCTTTGGCTTTGCTGGCAAGTGCCTTGACCGCTAAACCATCTCTCCAGCCCTTGTTTTAGTTTCTTTACTGTTAAACCCATTTTGGAGAATTGAATGTCCACAACCAGTTTTTTTTGTTGTTGTTGTTTTGTTTTTTTGCTGCCATTTTCTTAAACTTGAAAGGTTTTATGATCATATAAACAAACTTAAATTCTCTGTATTTCTGTATTTGATAGAATTTTATTCATAAAGAACACCAAGAAACATACAAGTACATATACACAACGGATCTTTTCTTGGATTAGAATATTAATTCCTGAAAAAACAGGGCTTGGTCTTGATGCTATACCTAGGTTTTTGGTATGAAACTTTGGAGTCACATACATGTATGTTGCAGTCAGTTACAACATTGCTGGGATGAACTTCCAAACTAGGCACAGTTAACAGAGGAAGGGATTTATTGAAGCTTACAGATAGAGGGGAAGTTCCATGATGACAGAAGAAGCTGGCCCACTTTCACAGGTCCACACAGGAAAACCAAAAGCTACCACCAGTATAAGCAAGCACACTCAGGAACTATCCCCATAAGGCAGGACTGAGGTACTTTGTGTATCTTTGGCTGGAATTCAGATCTGCCCCCAATAACACCTCCTCCAGTCAAGTTACAAGCTTGAATAAAACTCCCGAATCTACTGGGGGACACCCATTCAAACTACCACAATGTACTTATTGATGTGGAAGCCAGTCTTGCTTGTCAAATGATAATAAGGGGTACTTATCATTTCCAGGCTCCAGCAGCATTTGGGCTGGTTTCCTTCCTGATGCATGCTGGCCTGGAGCGGAATCGAATCAGAAAGCACTTGCTGGTATTTGCACTGGCAGCACCAGTTATGTCCATGGTGACGTACTTGGGACTAAGTAAGGTAAGTTTTGACATTTTTCACTTGTGTAGACATGTCCAGGTTCTCTGTCATGTACTAGACCTTAGGTTCTCTTATGTTGACATTCTTAACTAAATTACTTTCTCAAACTAAGGATAAAATTAGGGCTAAAGAGATGACTCAGTGGTTAAGGCACTTGCCTACAAAGCCTAAGGACCTGAGTTAAATTTCCCAGTACCCACGTAAAGTACCCACACACCCATTCTCTCTCTCTCTCTTTCTGTTGGGTGTTGTTGCATATATCTTTAATCCCCAGCACTCAGGAGGCAAAGGTAGGAGAATTGCTGAGTTTGAGACCAGACTGAGAGTACATAGTAAATACCAGATCAGCCTGGGCTAGAGCAAGACCCTACCTCAAAACAAAATAAAACAAAACACACACATACACACACAAAAACATAAAACCGGCTGGGGAGATGGCTTAGTGGTTAAGGTGCTTACCTGCAAAGCCAAAGGACCTAGGTTTGATTCCCCAGGTCCCACATAAGCCAGATGCACAAGGTGGCGCATGCATCTGGAGTTTGTTTGCAGTGGTGGGAGGCCCTGTCGTGCCCATTCTCTCTCTATCTGTCTCTCTCTTTCTGTCTCAAATAAATAAATAAAAATTTTTTCTAAAGTTTTGAAAACAAAAAAACCTGAACAAATAGATGTCTTAATTCTAAATTAATCTTCATTATAGACTTGTTTATTAATTTAAATTGAAAACATCCTTGCTATCAGTTCCAAAAGTATTTTCATAAATTTATGGTAGAATTTCAATATTTAAAGTGATATATGGCTTGGCATGATGGCGCACGCCTTTAATCCCAGCACTCAGTAAGCAAATATAAGAGGATCACCGTGAGTTTGCGACCACCCTGAGACTACATAGTGAATTCCAGGTCAGCCTGGGCTAGAGTGAGACCCTACCCCAAAACAAACAAACAAACAAATAAAAAGACAAAAAAATTAAAAGGAATATATAAGAAATGAAATGGCCAGGTGTGGTGGCACACGCCTTTAATCCTAGCACTTGGGAGGCAGAGGTAGAAGGATTGCCGAGAGTTTGAGGCCACCCTGAGACTACATAGTTAATAGTTAATTACAGGTCAGCCTGGACCAGAGTGAGACGCTACCTCGCAAAAAAAAAAAAAAAAAAAAAAAAAAAAAATGAAATGAAATGGTTAAAGACTGGTTAATTTTCTATTAATCAGGGTTTCATTGGTCTTGATTCTAACAAATGAGTTGATATTTAGTCCCCTTCTTACTTGCCTAAAAAGCCTTATGAGCAATATATAGCTTTTAAGTTATTTATTTTTTTAAATCTTTTTACTTTTAAAGTACTAGGGATCAAACTCAGAACCTTGCATGTGCTAGAAAAGCATTCTCCACTGACTCACATCCCCAGCCAGCCCTTGTCATTTCTTTTTCTTTTTCCCTTTTTTGAGGTAGGGTCTGGCTCTAGCTCAGGCTGACCTGGAATTCACTATGTAGTCTCAGGGTGGCCTTGAACTCCTACCTCTGCCTCCCGAGTGTTGGGATTAAAGGCATGTGCCACTATGCCCGGCCCCTTGTCATTTCTTTTAAAATATGACTCTGGGCTGGAGAGATGGCTTAGCAGTTAAAGTACTTGCCTGCAAAGCCAGAGGACTCAGGTTCAAGGACCCACAAAAGCCCAATGTACAAGGTGGCACATGAGGCTGGAGTTTGTTTGCCTTTCTCTCTCTCTCAAACAAAAGTAAACTGTGACTCTCTACTTCATTAGAACTTTTAAAATTTTTATTTATTTATTTGAGAGAGAGAAAGAAGCAGGTGGAGAGAGAGAATGGGCATGCCAAGGCCTCCACCTGCTATAGATGAACTCCAGAAGCATGTGTCATCTTGTGCATCTGGCTTACGAGGGTACTGGGGAATTGAACCTGGGTTCTTTGGTTGTGCAGGCAAGTGCCTTAACCACTAAGCTATCTCTCCAGCCCCTCATTAGAACTTTTTACAGGAAGATACTGATAATTCTGGAGATATTCGGTTATCTGTGGCAAGTTTTTTTTTCCCTTGGTGGGGGCGGTTCGAGGTAGGGTCTGCCTGTAGCCCAGGCTGACTTGGAATTCACTATGTAGTCTCAGGGTGGCCTCAAACTCACGGCAATCCTCCTACCTCTGCCTCCCAAGTGCTGGAATTAAAGGCGTGCACCACCATGCCCGGCTCAAGTTCTTTTCTTAATATTTTTAAAAAATATTTTCATTTATTTATTTATTTATTTATTTATTTATTTATTTATTTATTTAAGAGAGAGAAAGAGGCAGAGAGATGGGGAGAGAGAATGGGTGTGCCAGGGCCTCCAGCCACTGCAAACAAATTTCAGATGCATGTGCCACCTTGTGCATGGCTTTCATGGGTACTGGAGAATCAAGGTGAGGTCCTTTGGCTTCTCAGGCAAGTGCCTTAACAGGTAAGCCATCTCTCCAGTCCTCTTTTCTTAATATTTTTGTTGATTGTCTTAGTTGATAGGTCTACTTTTTAAAAACTATATTTATTTTGCACCAGGGCCTCCAGTCACTGCAAATGAACTCCAGATCCATGCGCCACCTTGTGCATCTGGCTTTCATGGGTCCTGAGGAATTGAACCTAAGTCATTTGGCTTTGCTGGCAAGCACCTTAACTGCTAAGCCATTTCTCCAGCCCTAGGTCTACTTATTTTTAATAGAAAAGGCTGTAATTTAGTTGTATAAAGATTAGCAAATGATGACAGATGTCGTGGCACATGTCTGTAATCTCAGCACTTGGGTGGCTGAGGTAGGACAATTAGACAGTTATATCATTATAAACTCTGTGAAGGCATCTTGATTAGTGTGTATGTCAAGCACCTGGCTTAAAATCTACACCTGGTGTGTAGAGGATACTTGTTAAATATTAGTAGAATAAATGGATTGGGGTCTGAAACACTGTCTGTATTAATGTGATTTTGATTCTATCTCAAAAATATAGGCAAAAGTTGTTCAACCAGCACTTGAAATTTGTTTTGTAAAGCAGTTATAGTTAATAGTAGTATTTGTTTCAAAATTGATGAGTGTAAACTTTAATGTTCTCACCACAAAAAATAAGCATTTGAGAGATGCATATGTTAATTAGTTTGATTTACTAATTCTACCTTTATTTATAAATCATACTATCTCTAGACTCCATAAATATACATGATTAAAAATTGTTCATTTCACGGGCTGGAGAGATGGCTTAGGGGTTAAGGCACCTGCCTCCTAAGCCTAAGAACACTGGTTCCAATCTCCAGCGGTTCCAATCTCCAGGTCCCACGTTTAGCCAGATGCAAAGTGACGCAAGGGCGCAATGCCGCACTTGACCACAAGGGGGCGCACACATCTGGATTTCATTCACCGCAGCTGAGACACTGCTGGCGTGCCCATCTCTGTCTTCCTCTCCTCTCCCTCTCTCTCTCTCTCTCTCTGTGTCTCTCTCCAAAAAAATAAAAATTTTTAAAAAGTTAAAAAAAATTGTTGATTTCAAATACATTTTTAAAATTTTTAATTAATTAATTAATTAATTAATTTTATTTGAGAGAGACAGAGAGAGGAAAAGCAGAGAGAGAATCGGGCATGCCAGGGCCTTTTCATGCGCTATGAACAAACTCCAGATGCATGTGCCCCCTTGAGCGCATGTGTGATATTGCGTGCTTGCGTCACTTTTGTGTCAGGCAAAACGTGGGACCTAGAGATTTGAACCAGTGTTCTTAGGCTTCACAGGCAGGCCCTTTAACTGCTAAGCCATCTCTCCAGCCCTTTATTTATTTTTTTATTTTTTTATTTTAGAGAGAAAGAAAGAGAAAGAGAGAGAGAATTGGCATGCCAGGGCCTCAGCCACTGCAGCTGAACTCCAGATGCTTGCACCACCTAGTGGACGTGTGCAGCCTTGTGTTTGCCTCACCTCTATATAAGGCTGGCTTACGTGGTTTCTGGAGAGTTGAACATGGGTTCTTAGGCTTTGCAGGCAGGCGTTTTAACCACTAAGCCATCTTCCCAGCCCTCAAATGAAATTTTAAGCAGTAATTGTGTACCTTACTGATATTGTAAAATTTTTATTTGGAAGCTCTCCATAAATGGCATAGAGCTACTCTGATCTCAAGGTGGAAATAGTCAGACTTATTCTTGACCCTGAATTCTATTTGATTTAATTTTTTTCTCTTTCTTTTAATTCACAGAGCAGTAAAGAAGCTCTTTCAGAGGTCAATGCCACTGGAGTGGCCATGCTTTTCTCTGCTGGGACATTTCTTTATGTTGCCACAGTCCATGTCCTCCCTGAGGTGGGTGGAATGGGACACAGTCACAAACCTGATGCCACCGGAGGGAGAGGCCTCAGCCGCCTGGAGGTGGCAGCCCTGGTTCTGGGTTGCCTCATCCCACTCATCCTGTCAATAGGACACCAGCATTAAATGTCCAGGCTCCAGCCTCAGTCCATGGCCGTTTGCCATCCAGGGAGAACAGCCAGTGTGTGACTGCTCCTCACTTCCTCAGTGTCTTGTCTCGCCTTGCCCATCTCCACCTGTGTTCGTAGAATCCAGAGGGAGGTGAGAGTCAGTTCTGGGGAAATGAAAAAGCATGCATCAGGAACATTGTGGTTAGGCATAGACTTGTGTTGTCTTTTAAAGGGCCTTTGGCATATTGAGTGTTGATGTTTCTCTTAACCCTATTCTCAGGGAAGATGGAATTTAGTTTTAAAGAAAAGTGAAGAACTTCATGCAGTGGAATAGTAATTATGAAAATACAGTATTCTATAATTAAGCTAAGCTAAACATTTTCTCCTTAGTTTAGAGACTCTGCCACTTCATCCATTTATTTTTAACATAGTTCTCACCGTGAAAGATTGGTGCTTTAGCATCTGCCACATGCCTTGATAGAAGGTGGCACTGCCCGCACTCTTAGATGCTAAAGGTAATGGCAATTAGTTTGGGATTAGAGTAAGAAAATTAAGGCCGGAGACACAGTAAAAACTGACCTTATACTTGAAAGAGATCTCCATTGAAAGGGATGTCTGGAGTCCTAAACACATCCATTGCCGCCTGCCATTCTATCCAGTGGAGCAGTGAAGGGGGGACTAGCTTCTGAAGAGTGGTGGGTGTTTCACAGCCTTTCTGCCCCCAGCGCATTCTTAAAGAGGAGCCAAATTCTAATAGGGTTGGTCCCAGGCTTTCCTTCAAGAACAACAGTCTGATCACAAAGTATCTTTAGAAATTAAGGAACACTAAATTTTAAATGAATTTAGAGTTACTGACATCTTTGTAGTGACCCTCTTTTTTTCAAAAGTAAGACTGTCAAAATGTGTGTGATCCTTTTTTTTTTTTTTCTCTAAGTACTTCTTTTAGCAGACCCTCTGGCCAAGTCTTTGTCCAGCGTGTTGAGCTTTTCATCTGTTCACACAGCACCTGTGGCATAAAGAAAGTCTAGTTGTATCAGAAGAGGGAAGTGTCTGCCCACTGGCTTAAAGCTTATTGAAATCATGTCTCTTTGTCTTGGTCTTTCCCATGCTTTTCTCCTAACTTTTCCCTCCAGGCCCTTCTCTCCACCATTTGCTGCTCACTGCTGGTGACAATATCAGGTGAATTCTCAGCAGGACAACCACTTCTTGAGCTGTGATGATGAAGATAGATTGGTCTCTAGTTCATTCCCTTCAAATAAGTTACCCTTGTGTCAAATACAGCTTAGTTAAGCCCTCAGAATATCATCTTCTTACATGTGAATTGACACTAAAACCCTGATGATTTACACGGCTGAGACAGCAAGGGGTCATTTTCCATGTTTGCCAAAATATGCAAAATCCTGTTTTGTCAATAAGTGTGTAATACTGTATTAATTTATTTTAATTTTTCTGTACCACTTCAAGCCACATTACATGAAGGGAGAGCCAAGATTAGTTTTTTTCAAAGCACTAGGTTTAGTCATTTGTAAAGTGTTTTCTATAATACATAAGCCAGCATGCCTGTGATTTCTTTTTTTCTCTCCTAGATTTGTCACTGGGTCAGCAGCTGTGGAATTGTGTTTGTGAGCCCTCTGCTGGCTGCAGTGAAAATAATAGTAGAAATAGGATGTAGTTTTGTACAGAAGCTGGCAACCCTTGCATCCGATGTTAAATCGACAGGTGCAGTGTGGGCAGTCTGAATGACTCCTGATTAGGCAGTAACAGCCGACTCAGGAGAGGCTTGGTCTCATCTGGTCCTTCAAAGTACGGCTGCCTTGATTTTTTCTAGAAATTTACTGTGTCAAGTATATAGCAGGTTTTTGTGTCTGGTTTGGTTTGAGTAGAAGTGATTTCTATCTTATTATGTGCAATGGTCAGAAATTTGTTCTGCTGGCCAAAGCCTCTTTCAGCAGTGCCTTGCCATTCATGCTTAAACATGTGGCTAGAATAATTTGCTGGACAGGGCCTTGAACTCTGGCAAGGACTGAACCATTGAACCTACAAATTTGCCTTCCCTTCTGGACCTCAATATTAAAAAGCTCTCAGAAGCCGGGGGCTTACCCAGATCCTAAAGCTACTGCCTCTGAACTGTTCATTTCTCCTCTGGGCAGTAAGCAGAAATAGCCATAAAATCTTAATAGGGCTCAAACACATCTTCAGGCAGCAGGAAACCACACAACATGGCAGGGGTCTCCTTCAAGGGAGGCAGATCTTGTTCACCTGGTGGCCAATGTCCCTAGAGAGGCCATTTCAATATTCACTTTATAGCACATTTCAGTTCCATTTTCCTCCTGCTTAAATCTGCTCCTTAGATGTGTATGCCTTAATGTTCTAACACATTTGAAAACACTGGCACTATGTAAGCTGTTGCCGTGACTACAAGTGGAATTATTGGCTACCAAAGAGAAGCAATTGATGATGAAAAGTATGGTCCATCCTTCCTCATAACCAAAGCAATGTTAATGACAGTTTGAGTCCATTTCCTCGGCAGGCATAGGTGTCCTTTGGATCCCAAGTGCTCTCTTACATGGCAGATTAAGTTGAAAAATATTACTGATCATTCCCTCACTTGTTCTCCAGCTCCTGCTTATCCGTCCCCACATCACCAGAGCAGCAGTGGTCCAGGTTTGTGTCTGTTCTACTGGGCATGCTGCTGGCTGATTTCTTGTAGGAAGAGGTTCTGCACTGGAATGTTGAGAGCTGGAAACAGTACTACCTACAGAGGCTGTGTGCCCTGTCCCTCCCCCACTTCACTTTCTCATGTCCTGTTCAAAACAGCTGAGTCAACCTATTCTGGTATTTTGGATCACTAGAGAAAAGAAAGGGAATAGCTGTTCTGAGGTGCCATTGCTTGTGTAAAGAAGAAAACGCTATTTTTTTTTTTAACCAGTCTACTTCTAAATGTCACTGCCCAGTTTTTCTCTTTTTCAACGGTTAGAACTAGGAGGACACACCAGCATCAGAGTGTGTTAAGCCCCTGACACACATGGTAGCTAGGTCCTGAACATGGGAACTGTATGTCAACAGCACAAGCCCCAAAGAATGCTTCTAACTCTTGGGCCTGAGTCCCTTGGGTGACTGAGGATGATGACCACATTTACCCCAAATGCTGCAGTACAAGGGAGATAGCTCTGGCAGTTGTCCTACAGAGGATCCTTGCAACAGAAAACTTCTGCTCAGTACAGAATGGTCCCTCAAGGAGCACTGGTGGAGATGCTACGCAAATAAACCAATGATGCAACCTTTTTTTTTTTTTAACCTGAGACATCTCAGTGCACTTCACAAGACCTGCAGGACACATGTGACTAGTGAGGAAGGACTTCTTTAGATAAGCTCAGTCGAACAAGTGACTGGCTTTGCTTTGTCTGGAAGCTGGGATTTTTCTGCAAGCTGGGATTCTCATGGGGTGATAAGACTACAGTTTCCCTGGTTTGGTGGCCTCAGTGGTTATTTTAAATGTCCCTTTTTCTGGATCCTTGTACACATGAAATCATTCCATGGATGGCTGCCTTATAATTTTGTCTCTTTCCACCTTAATTGTGAATGGTTTAAAAATTGCTGTTTTCTGATTTATGATATTAAATTTTTATTAGTGCATACTATATGTGAGTGGCTCTTATATGTTGGCAATATTTCTTTTTGGTGACCAGAATTGACCCATAGGTCACATCATAAGCTGTGAAAAACAGAAGAAAGAAGTACCTATTATATGCCTGTGGGCAAGGAAGAACAAGGAGAAATGGAAAATTGAGGGCTCAGTATACCATCTGCTCTAAAGCAACACAAATCTATTGATATTCTTTACCTTTCCCTTGCTGCTGTTGTAAACATAATTTTTATAATTATTTTCTTATTTTTTATTTATTAGAGAGAGAGGCAGACACAGAGAGAGAATATGAATGAATGAATGTGGTCACACCAGGGCCTCCAGCTGTTGCAAATGAACTCTAGGCACATGTGCCACCTTGTCCCTCTGTCTTATGTGAGTCCTGGGGAATCTAACCTGAGTCCTTTGGCTTTGCAGGCAAGCACCTTAACCATGAAGCCATTCCCCCAACCCTGTAAACACACACATACACACACATACTGGTTTTCCAAGGTAGGGTCTCACTCTAGGCCAGGCTGACCTGGAATTTACTATGTAGCCTAGGTGGCCTTGAACTCATCCTACATCTGTCTCTTGAGTGCTGGGATTAAAGGTGTGCACCACCACGCCCGGCCATATTCTTTTTTTTCATTTTTCTATAAACATATTTTTTAAAATTTTATTTATTTATTTGCAAGCAGAGAGAGAAGACAGAGAGAGTAGGCATTCCAGGGCCTCTAGCCACTGCAAACAAACTCCAGACGCATGTGCCCCTTGTGCATCTGGCTTACATGGATCCTGGGGAATTGAACCTGGGTCCTTTGGCTTCGCAGGCAAACATCTTAAGTGCTAAGTCATTTCTCCAGCCCTATAAACACAATTTTTAAAGGTAACTCTCTGGACTGCTGTGTGAGTATAGTACCTGAGTTAAGATCCCACATAGAAAGTTTGTCATTAGAGCAGGTATCTGTAATCCCAGCATGTCTAAGCTGAGATGGAAGACAGAAACAGGAGACTGTTCATGGAAGCTTGCAGGCCAGCTAGCCTGTTGAACACAGCAGTGAACACTGAGAGACCCTGCCTCAAGGTATAAGGCGAGGACCAACATTGTCAGCAGATTGTGTTTTATAGAGAGGAAGCCAAGGTCAGTTGTCGCCATTTGGTCGGCAATCCAAAGCAGAAAACTAGAGCACCTGACCAGAGGCTTTGTGCAGAGGCATCGAAGCAGTTAGCATTTGCTGAGCACCCACTACATGCCTGGGCCCTTGTTCTGAAGAGGATCCCATCTAGAAGAGCAGCAAACAGGAACTCCAAAGCAAGGAGACAGCTGTATTGAAATGCAAGAAAAGACGAAGGTCAGCTGTGACCAAAGGAGGTATAGTGCCAGCTGAAACTGGTGCCACAGGCTTGTGGAATCTGGGGTGAAGATGCAAGTGCTGAAATTAGGCTTGAAGGAGGGAGGCACTTGATGCTACCTCAGGACCAGGCAGGCCAGATCTTCCTGCCATTTCTGCTTGGTTCTATAAGGATGCCTAGGATGGCAGAGAAGCCAGAGTAGGAAGAGTTGAGGACAGAGAGCAGGGAACTGAGGAAGTGGCACTATGGGAAAAGCCACTTCTGTCCAGCTTTTCTGTGACTCCAGGAAGACCTTTGTCTCCATTTCCCTACAGAGCATGTTTCTTTCCCATGCCTGGATTCGAGTGCATTAGTGAGCCTTGTGTCTGAGTTCTGAGAACAGAGAGTTGCATCCTGGTTAGTATTTGTTCACACGGCTCCTTCCTGTGGGCTGTTCATGTAAAGTGGCTGGGTTTATACCTGATTCATGGCACAGTGATACCCATCACATGAGCCTGAGCACTATGGATAACAGCCTCATTATTAAAGCATATACCTGCCATAAGGAGCCATGGCCGAGTCCAGCTACCAGGCAAAAATGTTGTGTAATTAGAACAATTCCTCCCGTTCTACAGGAACTGTGAGCCTTAGGTGAGTTGACAGTTGAGAAATTATTAACCAAGGAGGAAAGACTGAAAATGGTTTAGAATTTTCCCAGCTCACACTTCAAAAAGAGGAGTGCTGCATTGGAAACATGTAGCCTTGAGATTCAAGTCAAGGAATCTAAAAATTAAATATACCCTCTGGCCTCTTGTCGCAATTAGGTGAACCAGGTCAGCTATAAACACCACACTGAGAATATCAGCTCCACACCTAAGCAGGAGAAGACCCTTTCAGAACCCTGAGTGTTCATCCCAGCACGTCTCATTTGGCTGCTCATAAGCCTTGTGCAAGCATGCCTTGTAATTCCAGCACTTGGGAGGTAGGGACAGGAAGATAGCAAGTTTGAGGCCAACCTGGGCAAGAACTTGTCTCAAAGAATGAAGAAAGAAAAATGGATCCGGCAGCCCTGACCCACCTGGCCTGGGGCCTTGACTTGTTTTGTCTTCCCTAGGGCTCTTAGCAGGGCATTCAGCACTCCCACCAGCTAGGCAGGGAACTCAGTGGAACCAGAAAAGCTTTTTCCCATGCCTGATCTGGCATCTGGGCTGTTTATTCTAGAAGAACAGAAGCCACTGAAGTATATGGTGGTTGACCAAGCTGTTTGTTGCTTGGCCTTGTGGCACCTGGCATTAGCTGTTGTTAGCTGAGTTCTGTCCAAGTCCTGTAGACAGACGAAGTGAGCAAAGATTGGTTTCTCTTTGTCACTGAAGAAAGCTGGGCTCCCATTTCTCCCATGAAAAGACAAAGGACATTTCTTGGGAGCACCTGAGTTCCTTCAGCCCTTCTTTTAGAAAGATTGCACCCATGGCCCACCACTCACTACTTGTCTTCACAAGAGGCCAAAAGCAAAGTTGCCACTGATTGGGCAAGGATAAGGGGATGGCCTAAGGTGAAACTTGCAGAATCATTTTAAAAAGCCTGGTGCTGGGCTGGAGAGATGGCTTAGCGGTTAAGGCACATGCCTGCGAAGCCTAAGGACTACAGTTTGATTCTCCAGGTCAGATGCACAAGGGGGCACACACATCTGGAGTTCCTTTGCAGTGGCTAGAGGCCCTGGCGTGCCCATTCTCACTCTTCCTCTCTTTCCTTCTCTCTGTCAAATAAAATAAATAAATAAAAGCCTGCTGCTTAGTGATTAAGGCACTTGACTGCGAAGCCTAAGGACTTAGGTTCAATTCCCCAGGACCCACATAAGCCAGATGCACAAGGTGGCACATGTGTCTAGGGTTTGTTTGCAGTGGCTGGAGGCCCTGGTGTGCCCATTCTCTTTCTCTGTCTCCAAAATAAATTAAAAATTAAAAATATTTTTAAAAAACCTGCTGGGCTGGAGAGATGGCTTAGCGGTTAAGTCACTTGCCTGCAAAGCCCAAGAACCCAGGTTCAGTTTTCCAGGTCCCACGTAAGCCAGATGTGCATGGTGTCGTGTGCTTCTGGAGTTTGTTTGCAGTGGCTAGAGGTCCTGGTGCACCCATTCTCTCTCTTCCCATCCCTAATAAATAAATAAAAATCTTTTAAAAAACTTTTAAAAAGCCTGCTGCAGAACCAGTCTGCAGAACGCCACTGGCGCTGCTGTGTCAAGCTAACAGGAGCCCGCTTCCAGGCAACTGCACCCTGCACTCATGCTGCTGCTTCTGCTGCATCAGGGAGGCAGCCGGGAGCATCTCAGCCACCTTCCCTGGGAAAGCACATGTCTGTGTGTGCTGTGTCCTTTTGTTACCTGCAACTCCGTCTTGTTCCCTGTGCCCCTGTGAGCTCCACAGAGACTCCTAATGGAAGTTTCTTCGTATCTTAGAAGAGGACTTCTAAAAAGTCAGGAACTTTCTAGATATTAGGAGGATCACAAACTCAAGTGCCTTTTGGAGCCTGGGGGTGTAGCTCAATAGTAGAGCACTTGGTTTGAGCCCCAGCAAACCAAAGGCAAAAAAGGATGACAAAGAAGAAAAAAGTGTAGGGAGGATAAGCCAGGCAGGTAAGACTACATAATGGTGAGCTCTTTGAAGGATGTCCCTTAAAGCATTCAGGTCAAACCGTTTAAGATACTGTTAAAATGGTGATGAGTGATGAAAATGATTGTGGGGGGCTGGAGAAATGGCTTAGCAGTTAAGGTGTTTGCCTGCAAAGCCAAAGGATCCCAGTTCAACTCTCCAGGACCCACGTAAGCCAGATGCACAATGGGGCGCATGCATCTGGAGTTTGTAGAGGCTGGAGGCCCTGTCGTGCCCATTCTCTCCTCTCTCTCTATGTGTGCCTCCCTCTCTCTCTCAAATAAATAAATAAAATATAAAATATTTTTAAAAAGTGATTGTGGGTGAGATTGACTGGAAAGGGGTGCAAGGAATGGAAATACTCTATATTGCTCTGAGGCAGTCATTACTTTCATCAAATAAGTGGTATGTATGCATTCATTAGGTCCTTATGGGGCTGGAGAGATGACTCAGCCATTAAAGGTGCTTGCTTTAAAACCTGCCAGTCCCAGTTTGATTCCCCAGTACCCATGTAAAGCTAGCTGCACAAAGTGGCCCATGCATCTGGAGTTCATTTGCAGTGGCAATAGGCCCGGGTGCATCCCTTTTTCTTTCTCTCCTTGCAATAAACTAAAAAAAAAAATTTTTAAGTCCTTAAGATGGGTGTTTTGTACTATGTATGTATTAAGTATAACTCAATGTTATTTGAGGCAAGTTAATGTGTAAATAGACTAGATTCTCAGATTACCATTTGCAAGCTTTTGTTCCGATCTGACATCCTGATCTCACATAGGAGGAATCAGAGACTCTGAGTGGGAAGGAAGGACAAAGAGGAATCGTGGCCGAGATGACCTGTATCTCCTTAGCCAGGAAGAAACAGACTGTGGAGTTAGAGGGGGATGGGGAGAGACAGCGGGCCAGTTCCGGCTGCGCAAAGTCATTTCCTCATTGGAGTGCTTTTCCACTGGAGTGCCTTTCCATCCGCAGAGAGGGATGCGTTCCCCAGGGTCTGCGCTGAGGTCTACCCGGGCCAGAAAGTGACACCTACACTGAGCAGGGCGGAAGTGGACGGAGTTCGTCGCCTTAAGGACATGGGCTAGGCGCGCAGATAAATCACGTACACAAACTACACTGACAGGTTCAGACTGGCACTGAGTGCCAAATGCTAAGGACACAGACTGCCAAGTTCCAGGAAAGAAACCCGATCCGGTAGAGGTGGAGGCAGCGGCGCAAAGTAATACCCACCTGAGGGAGCTGGGGACGGCCGCCCACCTTGATGGAAACTCCTCAGGGGACGGGCACTTGGGCACTTACTGATCTGTTATCTGCCTCCCACCCCCACCCTCATCCCCCGCCTGCCTCCTGAGGTCTGGGTGTCCCCTCTTTTCATTTTGTTTTATTTACTTGAGAGAGAGAGAGAGAGAGAGAGAAGCAGAGGGAGCGAGAGACACACAGAGAAAGAATGGGCGCACCAGGGTCTTCAGCCGCCTCAAACGAACTCCAGACACATGCGCCACCTTGTGCATCTTCTGGCTAACCTGGGTCCTTTGGCTTTGCAGGCAAGCGCCTTAATAGCTAAGCCATATCCCCAGCCCCCAGGCGTCTCCTCTACCCGTGAGAAAACCAAGGCTCGGACACCTTTGCAGACCCGTTTACAGCCTGGGTTGGAACCCCCAGCCCAGTCTCTGACACCACGCCCTAGTTCCTTTCCCCTACCCCAAGGCAAGCAGGTGTCTGCGGACTTGCCTCTCACCCATCCCAAGCAGATGTGGCCTGCAGTCGATGTAGGTGCTGTCCGCGAAAGGGAATCGGGGTGGCGCTGACCGCCTGGGCGGGGGGCGGGGAGGTGTAGTGACCAAATCCTGAGCCTAGCAGCGTCCCGCCGGGACCTTCCGGACGGGCCCTGCAGCCGGCGCGCGCTCTGATTGGCCTCTAAGCCTACTCACCTGCCACTCCCAGCCAATCCCCGCCGCCAGAATTGAGGCTGCCCCCGCGGGAGGGGGCGATGCGGGGAGCCCACGGCCCCGAGCTGAGTGCTCCGCGCCCCTCGCTCCGCCCGCCGGCAGGACCGCGCTTCCATGCAGCCGCTCCGGGCCGCAGCCGCAGCCGCAGCCGCTCCCAGTCTCCGCTCGCTCGGACGCGCCCCGACGGCGCCCCGAGCCGCCAGAGCACACCGTGCCCCACTGCTTCCCGCCGTCCTCCCTGTCCCTGGCGGTCCTGGGAAGGGAGTGGACCGGTCCAGGGCAACGCCACCGAACCAAGATGTTTACGTCCAAGTCCAATTCCGTGTCGCCATCGCCGTCCCTGGAGCAGGCCGACGCCGACGCGCTGGACATCAGCACCAAAGTGCAGCTCTACGGGGTTCTGTGGAAGCGACCCTTCGGCAGACCGTCGGCCAAGTGGTCCCGGCGGTGAGTGCGTGACCCGCTCCTCCCCTCCCACCTCCCCAGGACTTGGAATGGGGATACCCGGGCCTTTCAGAGCCCTTCCCACCCCTGCACTCATTGTTCTGCCTCTGCCTTCCTCTGTGACCTCGGCCTTCCCCACTTACACTCAGCGTTATCTCCCCCTTGGAAGATCAGGTCTGTGAAAGCTAAGGTGGAGTCAAGGACCTGGGGGGGTGGAGAATTCTCTGGAATGAACTTAGTCCTGAATGGAGAGGCTGAATGTGGGCTAAAGAGATTGTGCTGTACTAGGTCAGGTTGGGCCACACTGGTCTCCAGCCAGAGGCACCCTCCCTTACAGCCTTACACCCTTACAGCCAATTCCATCACTTCATCAAGGCCTAGAGCATATGAAGTGTCCCATCCATCCACCCATCTTCAACCTTACGCAGAATATGAACGAGCCAGGTCAGTGGCCCTTCGGAAAAGTCCAGAAGAGAGCGGAGATCCAGGAAATGTTGGTGGGGGAGTGTTAGCAAGTTCTCCAGCTGTGCCTTGATGAATACGTGTTCCTGGAGTTGAGGGGAGGTGGACTCTATGATAGCTATCCAAAGCACTGATGCTTGGGAGGGACGGCGGGGACATCCAGAGCAGCCCCAGGCCTGCCTACCAGCACCAGCTTCCCCAGCTCGTAACAGAGGCCACTCTCCACTCACAAATGGACCTGGGAGGTATGGGGAGAGGGGGAAAGCCACAGACCTGGACTTGCAGAAAGCTCACAAAACTGATTGCAGAGGCAATGGGTCATCTTCTGTATAGTTTTCACCCTCAAGCCAGCCTCAGCTTCAAGCTGTGCTGCTGGGATGGCCTCAAGAACTCAGGCTCTGGGCCCAGCCCCCTCCTTGGAAGGTGTGACCCTAGGTATCATCCCACACGGTGACTTTGCCCTGAGCTGAGGGGCCTGGGATGTTCTCAGGACCACAGTCATGTGCATGTGGTAGTTAGTGGTTAGTTCTGATGTTCAATTGTGATGAATAATTTATATTCCTGTAAGACCTCAGAACAAATGGAGCTGCGGATGGGATTTTATGTTGCAAGGAGCTGGTTTTGTGAACTTTTATTACTTCTGACCAGTTTCTCTTTGGGATTTAATGGAATGCAGGTCCCTTGAGTTTTTCCCAAGTTAAGATCATCTCTGATGCTTTAAGTAGAGGCTTGGAACAGCCTGAAGGTTAAGTGAGGGGCTCACAGAGAGCCTTTACAGAACTGCTCTGTCTGAGCTGCAGCTGCAGAGGGCAAGGAGTGGCCTGTTGCCACCAAGGCACTTGCGTGAGAGTGATGGGCTGCTTGTAGACTCAAGCACCATTAGGTGATCCTGAGCTGCTCCACAGTCCAACATCACTCAACTGCAGTGACATATATTTATCAAGGCCCAGCTTCCCACAAGCATTCCATGGCCAGCACTCTCTCCATCAGAGTCTGGCTACTGAACCAGCTATTCTGTGCTCCATCATTTACCCTTTCACCTGATTGCATCTAGTATATGGTAGGTGTCTAAGAGAGCCCCAAGTAGGTCTCCTAGCTTCCCCCTTCCCACTGTAGGTACAGAGGAACCTTGTTCCTTCACACACACAGTTGATTTGGGGCTGAAAGTAGCTGGGGAAAGTCTGAGCCAAAAGCATGGTTGTAGTGCTTCAGCTGTGGGCTTTGGGGCCCAAGAATCTCCATCAGTGGTCCCCACAGTAGCCCCTAAAATAACTTGGAGTCACAACAGTGTGTGTGCTCTATAAATACAGCTCCAAGTCAAGTTTTCTAACCCCCTTCTAAAGAGACTGTCACCTCTACTCCCTTCCTTCCTCAGGAGCCACCACTGGGCAAAGGTGCTTTCATCCTCTGGGGCTCAGACAAGAACTAATATCTCACCTGCCCCACTGTAGGCCTCCTTTATCTATGTTCTCAGCTTTGGAAGGACGCCACACACACACACACACACACACACACACACACACACACACACACACGATTTGCCCTCAAGTCAGCAACATCTAGCCAGAGGGTCTAGGTTTCAGGGGAGGTATGATGCTTACTTAGCTCAGCTCAATCCCCTCTTGCTTCCAAGCAGGGTCTCCTGGACTCCGGTTTCCCACTTGCAAAAGCACACTTCTCTCTAGACCTCAGCTAATTAGTGACCACAGGAAGGCTTGGGGACAGGGCAGACTAAGCTAACCACTACAGAGATCTGCCATTAGGGCGATCGATGCCCTGGCAGGCAGCGAAGAGGAGGGGCCCTTGAAGGGCTCTGCGCTGCATAAATAATCAGTGGACGGGATGGAAGTGGCTGCGCCCAGCTAGGTTCTGTAAAACTTCTTCTCAGGGTCTGTCTTAGGAGGCATTTCCAGCCACCCCTGCCCCTGCCCAAGCAGCCCTACCTCCCTCAGTGCAAAGATCTCCTTGAGCTCATTGCTTACTTTCCCAAGGGCAACAGTAGGGGAAGGAATTAAGATATTTATTAGCAGAGAGAAGGGAGCTTGGGAGTGGTATCTAGATGGTGAGATGTTGGACTTCCTTTTCTTCCTCAGTAAACCATAGAGATGTAAAGACCTGGCTGCCTCAAGACCAGAGGCACGAGGGTGGGCTGGACCCAATCCAGGCTCTTTCCTAGGCATAAGGCTTTGTACAACACTCTGGCTTTCAAACCCCTTTCCAATACCTTCTGAGGCCAGAGGCTCTGATATAGAAGGCCCAGCCAGTACCTTCCTGTGACAGGGACATCTGTACTACTTGACATTGAACCCCCTACACACACACCACACACACACCCACACCCACACACACACACGAGAGGTGGCCAGTTGGGACTGGCCTTGGCCCAGCACACCGGCAATGTGGAATACTGATGGGCCTCTGCCTCTGTCAGCTAAGATTTGTGATGTTCACCAGGTATCAAAGTTTCCACAGAAACAATGTCCATACAATCCTGGTGTCAGGCGACCACCTGCCCAGATGTGGATAGATTGTCTGGACAGATGGTGGTTACTATATCAAAAAATTTTCAGGAGACTCTCAAAACACATGGGTTTCAGGCTTGGAATGTGATTTTTGCCCTTGTCTTTGAGTGCTTGTTGCCAGAGATGACCCTGTAATACTGAGTTTTGTCAGAGAGCGGAGGACAAGTGTCTAGCATGTCAGCTCCATGGCACTAGACTCAGCCTCACACTTGACATTGATCTTTGGTCTCATTTCTGGCTCATGTGGCATTCCCCACAGCTGGCTGAGTGAGATGCCCCATAAACACAGCTGAGGTGTTCTTGCTATGGAGGGGGGCCCTGAAGCCCCCCCCTTTAAATAATCTACCTGTGTTCTCCAAACTTTTACCATAGTGACAACATGGGGGCAGGGCCTGGCCAGGTGGCAGCTGGAGGGTAGGGATTCTCCTTGGGATGTGTGAGGAAAGGTTGGAGGAGGCAGGCGGAAGAAAAGTAGAGAAGTTCTTTTAGCACTGGAAGAAAAAAAAAACAGCAAGGGTTTGGGGGAATGGCATCTCTGTCCCCAGGGAACCAGCAGTGGCCAGTTTGCCTTGTTCTGAAGATTTCATAGTGTTTTTCACCCTCTGGCTCCACCATTTCTTCATTCCAGAGATGCCTTTCCTCCAAGCCCATAGGTAGAAAAACTGGAGCACAGATATGGGGGAAGGTACCTTGTGAGTCTCCCCAGATCCCCTCCCCAAAGCCCTATTCCCCTCTGATTTGGGGGCATTGAGGTCTCACCAAGCCCTTGGGTTAGGAAGGGCACTTTCTCTGTGGATTGCACAGCCATAAAGTGACCCTCACTCAGGTTTCCCTAGGGTCACAAGATGACTCATCCAGGCCAGGTCTGCTAAGTGCGGTGAGTCAGCTGTGTAGACAAGCCTTGCTTCTGTCCCACTCCCCTCTTTTGGCGGCTGCTAACGTCCTATTTGAAAATGACTCTCAGTTGTATGTGGGGCCAGGCCTGGACCTCACAGACAGTTTAGTTGCTATATGTCCTGGACTTCATCAAAGGCCATAACATCGACAGTGAGCAGCTGTGCAAGAGATGGAAAGTAACTCACAGCCATTCCTCCAGTGACTAGCCATGTGGCCCAGGCTATGCTGCATCCCCTCAGGGTCTCATCTGCAAAAAGGGGGTGGGGTAATCACACCGTGGTCCACACATGATGCTACAGGTGCCTTGAGTCTACCAAAGAAAGTGGGGAACAGTTGATGGGGCCCCGGGTATCTCCACACCATTACCGGTTTTGAATAGTAAGTGTGTTTTCACTATGTTGTGTGCTCAGTTTTCTTTAGCATCCTCAAATATGATTTTTCCAGGAACCTCATAGATAGCATTTCTGCTCTTCTGCCCACTCTCAGACCTGATGCCAAGCATGCAGGATCACTCGGGATGAGCGTGCCCTATACATGCAAGCCACCTGGGAGGGACAAAAAGAGCTACACATTAGAGGCTGTATTATGTCTGCCTTCCTTGTGCCCATTCTGCAGTTTTTCAAGGTAGGGTCTTGCTCTAGCCCAGGCTGACCTGGAATTCACTATGTAGTCAGTCTCAGGGTGGCCTCGAACTCACGGCAATCCTCCTACATCTGCCTCCCGAGTGCTGGGATTAAAGGCGTGTATCACCACTCTAGGTCCTGTTGTTGTTCAGTTCCACCCCTGCACCCACTCTTGGTGACTGAGGGGCTCTGAGTAAGGGAGAACAGAGGCTGAACCTTTCTGGAAACTTGTGTCTGCTGGAAGAGATAACAGGCTGGATGTTCCAACCTGTTGTCACTGTCATGGTATCATCTGGGACTCAGCTCACCCTGCCCTTGCTGGGGACCCATGCCCAACACACCCATCCAAGGGTGGGGCTCCTGTTGTGAGGCCATGAGATCAAATCCCGGAGAAGTCTAAGGGCTGCTCTGAGCTTCTGCTAATCCCTAGGAGGTTCTGAACTTGGGTTTCCTCCCTTTGGGTTGCTCTGCCCTGCCATGGGCTGTGGCTGGTCATTGCTGCACGGTCAAGGTGGAGCTTGGTCTGTCCCTTAGTCTCCATGTGCATGTGGTTGCTGTGGGCCACGCAAACTATGCTGAAGGGAAGGTGTGATGACAAGACAGGCCAGGATCATGATACAAGGGCCAGCACCTTCACGCCCACTCTCCACTCTCCACTCTCCACTTTGTTCCCACTCTCTTGACCCTGGAGGACCCAAACTCCTACCTGCTCCTGGGATTCTCTGTCCTCTGTATTGGCCCATCATGCTTCTTTCCCACTGCCCTCCAGGATGTCCCCAATTTCATTTTTCTACCCCCACCCCACCTGTTATACATACCCAAACATTGAAGAGCTCAGTGGAGTGGGCTGGCTGGGCTCTTCTCTGACAAGACCTGCTTGATGTAGAAGGCATTTTCCTCAGCTCCAGCTGGGTCTCTCATGAGGACAAAGTTAACCATTAGTTGGGCCCTTATTTTTATTTTTATCTTTTTTGGTTTTTTGAGGTAGGGATCTCGCTCTAGCCCAGGCTGACCTGGAATTCACTCTGTAGTCTCAGAGTGGCCTCGAACTCATGGCTATCCTCCTACCTCTGCCTCCTGAGTGCTGGGATTAAAGCTGTGAACCACCACGCCCGGCTTAGTTGGGTCCTTATTACAGTCAGAGCCTGAGAAGAAGGGGAGAAGGTAAGGGTGCCATGCTTAAGAAAACTCCTCCTGGGGGCCGGAGAGATGGCTTAGAGGTTAAGGCGCTTGCCTACAAAGGCTAATAACTCAGGTTCAGTTCCCCAGTGCCCACATAAAGCCATATGCACAAAGTGGTACATGCATCTGGCATTCATTTGCAGCAGCTGAAGGCCCTAGCATCCCCTGTCTCTCTTCTCTTTATCCTCTCTCTGCTTGCAAATAAATAAATAATTTTAGAAAGAAAGAAAGAAAGGCTGGAAGAATGGCTTAGTGGTTAAGGCGTTTGCCTGCAAAGCCAAAGGACCCAGGTTTGATTCCCCAGGACCCACGTTAGCCAGATGCACAACGAGGTGCATGCATCTGGAGTTCATTTGCAGTGACTGGAGGCTCTAGCACACCCATTCTCTCTCTCTCTCTCCCTCTTTCTCTGTCCAATAAATAAAAATAAAATATTTTTAAAAATTAAAAAATCATTTAAAAAAAAAAAAAAGAAAGAAAACACTTCCTGGGCTCCCTAATTCATATTCAATGGCACCTGTGTTCATCCTGTCACTCAAACTAGCCCTGATCATGGCGCCATACAGGACTCGGCTCTCCTTGCCCTGATCTAATTATTCGATAGGCTCTGTTTATTTTTACCTGCTAATAACTTGTTTTCCCATTCTGGCTGTAGATTCCTTGAGACTCCCTCCAATTTCGAAACTTACATGCTGACTTCGCAGTACTTGTTTAAAGCGCTAGCCCCTCCCCCCTGTGTGCAGGGAGTCTGTCCGCTCTCAGCCTCTGTTCTCTAACCCAAGCTCACTCCTCCCGCCCTTGCACCCTTGACCACCTCCTCGGCACTTATCTGTATGTAACACCAGTCATGTTTTGATAACCTTGAGCACATTATTCTCTGTATGTGCCCTTCTCAGTCTGAAATAGATGTCTCTCCCTTCTGCTACCTCCCAGTTCCCGAGTCACTCCTTGTTTTTGAAAGCCCCACTCAGGGGCTGAGGTGGTGGCTTAGTCAGTAAAGTGCTTGCCATCTCTCCAGCCCTCCTTGGCCATTTTCTAAACCATTCTCTAGTGCTTTTGGGTTGCTGTGAGTCATTCTAGTATAACATTGCGATGTGCTCTGGTATGTTACAATGTCACAGTATCACATCCTGGTGTTTGACAGTGTTGCAGCATGTCCCACTGGTGCTTCCTATGCTGCAGTGAATCCTGCAGCTCGACAGTGTCACCCTGTAGCCCGGCACTTAACAAGAATTCTAGCTCCTCCATTTACCAACTGTGAGATCTGGGGCATATTTCTTAACTTCTAAGTGCTCCATTTTCCTCATGTACCTCACATAAGCCATGAATGAGTGAATGAATGAACAACATACTAGAAGAATGTCTGGCACAAAGAAGGAGCTGGATGAACATGAACTATTTTCAGACTGATTCCTACATGCCGTCTCCCATGTTCAACTCTAAGCTCCTGGAGGGCAGGGACTCTCATTAAGCCCCAGGGCCAGAACAGTACCTGCTTGTGCTAGGTACTGTGACCTGAGCTGACCCAGCATTGCTCTCATTCTGCAAAGATTAGCTCGAGGGAGACAAATCACTCCTGGTCCAAAGCGATGGGGAGTTCCAAGCAACGCAGCGCAGGAGCCATTGAGAGCTTGGGCTGTGTAACCGAAACCTCCAAGTTCATCACTTATTAGCTGCTCAGTCTCTGTGTGCTTGTTTCCTCACCCCTGAAGTGAGGGGAAAAACCTCCATCTCAGAGCTGTTGGAGTAAGAGAACACTATTAAAACATGTAGTGGGGGCTGGAGAGGTGGTTCAGCAGTTAAAGATCATTGCTTGCAAAGCCTGATGGCCCTGCTTCAATTACCCAGTACCCATGTAAAGCCAGATGCACAAAGTGGCACATGCACATGGAGTTCATTTGCAGTAGCAAGAGACCATGGCATGCCTATTAATTCTCTCTCTCCTTGTAAATAAAAATATTTTTAAAAAATAAGGGGGCTGGAGGGATTGCTTAGTGGTTAGGCATTTGCCGGCAAAGCCAAAGGACCCAGGATTGATTCCCCAGGACCCACATTAGCCAGATGTACAAGAGGGCGCATGCATCTGGAGTTTGTTTGCAGAGGCTAGAGGCTTTGGCGCACCCATTCTCTCCCTCCCTCTTTCTCTCTGTCAAATAAATAAATAAATAAATAAAATATTTTTTAAAAAAATAAGGAATTTAGGGGCTGAAGAGATAGCCAAGCAGTTAATGCACTTGCCTGTGAAGCCTAACGACCTGGGTTCAATTCCCTAGTACCCATGTAAAGCCAGATGCTCAAGGTGGTGCATGCATCTGAAGTTCATTTGCAGTGGCTGGGGACCCTGGTGCACCCATTCTCTCTCTGTCTCTCTCTGCTTGCAAATAAATAAATGAAATATAAAACAATAAAGAATTTTAAGGGGGCTGGATAAATGGCTTTGAGGTTTAAAATGCTTGCTTATAAATCCGGATGGCCTGGGTTCAATTTCTTAGTACCCATGTCAAGCCAGCTGCACAGTGGCACATGTGTCTGGAGTTTGTTTGCAGTGGCAGGAGGCCCTGGTGTGCCCATAGATTGTTTCTCTCAAATAAATAAATAAATACTTTTTTAAAAAGAATTTTTAAAAAGAATTTTAAAACGTAGCGAAGTGAGTGTCTTGCTGCCTTCTAAATGCTCCTCCATCTGCAGGTGGAAATACCATTCTTTAAGAGCAGAGAGAGGAGGCACCCAGGACTGACATGAGACTCTCACTGTGTGTTCTCTCTGAATTTCCTCCCACCCCAAAGGGCAGACGGAGGATCCTGAGAGTTAGGACTGGTGACAAAGCTTCTCCAAGGACAGATGCTGGCCCTGGAGAAGGGGCGGCTTCAGACAGGGGGAGGACAGGACGCAGGGCCTTGCCATTTGTTTGGAGGGCAGAGAGCCAGCCAGCTGGGCTACAGCCAAGCGCCTGCCAGTAGGAACCGTGTGAGCACAAATGGGAAAGGAGGGTAGGGCGGCTGCGCAAACACTGACTCACCGATAAGGAATAACGGGAGTCAGGATGAGAACGAGCACCTCCTGAATCTCCACCCCAAGCGAGCGTCTGAGTCTTCATGTGATCAGACTCACTTTCCCTTCCACCCTGAGTCACAGACATTCATGATTATCTGCAAGTTGCACACGAGGGACCTGAGGTCTAAAGGAGATGAGGTAACTTGCCCTGTAACTGCTGGTAAGTGGTGGGTCTCTGACCCTGGCTACCTCAGTCTGGCTCCCTATACCTCTTTTCCAGTTGTGTGCAGGTCCTGAGCAAGAACAGCTCCCTAAGCTGTGTGGGGACTCGGAGGAGGGCTTGGTGGCCCTAGATTCCCATCCTAGCTGGGTTTCTGCCCCAGGTGTATGGATGTGCATGGATTATTCCACACCTGTAAAATGGCAATGAAAGGTCTCACTCTCCAGGATTGTTCTGGGGACCAAGTTCTCTGATCCATGCAGAGCGCTCCCCCAACAGGAGCCCACATATGAGAATGGCTAAAGAGGGCTGGAGAGATGGTTTAACAGTTATAGGTGCTTGCTTGCAAAGCCAAAGAACCCGGGTTCGATTCCCCAGGACCCATGTAAGCCAGACGCACAAGGTGGCGCCTGCATCTGGTGTTTGTTTGCAGTGGCTGGAGGCCCTGTCATACTCATGCATTCTCTCTCTGCTTTTCTCTCTCTCTCTCTCTCTCTCTCTCTCTCTCTCTCTCTCTCAAATAAAGAAATAAATAAAAATAATTTTTTTAAATAAGGATGGCTAAGGAAATGGTGGCTGTAGCCCACTGTTGCCCTGCCAGCCAGCTCTACAGGGCCCAAAGGAGGTAGCTTCCAAGTCTTGGAATCTGAATGAGGGTGTCTGTAAATAAGGGGCGCTTGAAGGAAGGCCTGAGAGGAGGAGGTATTCCTCTGTGCCGAGCACTCCGAACCAAGACTCCAGCCAGCTGCTGAGCAGAAACTAAGAGTCAACGGCTGGAGCACTGGCCACCTCCGAGGCAGGGTGATAAGCAAAGGGTTTTTGGGTCATAACAGTGTGCCTGCCAAATGAACCATGGTAGGTGTTTATCACTGCCAGCCAGGCAGTTGCTTCTTCCTCCAGGTTTATGCCAGCTCCACCCCCACCCAGCCAGGATCAGCTGGAGCTGAACCAGACATGGTAGCCCACAGTGGACCTGAGCCTGCTTAAGTCTGGCCTGGGTATGAGCGAAGATTGCCTGGGGCATCGCCTCTGCCTTTCTGCACTGTGCTTTAGAAGGAGGGGAGTGGCATCTGGGGACATATCTTGTGTGTTGGGAGTCTGCTGAGCAGTCTGCACACCTCCACCCACAAGATCTTTTGACCCCTAATGATGTGTAGGCAATAGTTCTTAGGAGATCTCCTGCCTGGGCCTTGACAATCTGTTCTCCATTTAGTAGCCAGGACTAGACATTTGTAGTGTAAGTCAGGTCGTGTCACTCCTGCTCAAAGCCTTCCCGTGGTTATCTTACTCTCCTATTCAGAGGAAAAGCCAACCTCTACCAAGTAGTGGCGTGACTTTCAGCCATCATCCCACCTCTTCCCATCATTTCTGTCCATATAAAAGGCAGGAGCGCCTGCCTTATAGGATAATTATGAGTGTTGAACACACTAACCAAGGCAGCTGCTTAGAGTCAGCAGCAGGGGATTGTGGTAAGAGCTCAATGTGTATAAGCTCTGGTATTATTTATCAGAGAGTAGCCACAGGACCTTGGGCACTCTGGTCCTGCTGAAGTCTTGTGGTTCCTTCTAGAACCCTCTGCCTGAGGCACCTACCGTTGCCTCAAAGTTACATTTTTGGTTTTTTTTTCCTTTTTTTGAGACAATGTCTCTGGGCTCACCTCAAACTTGCTAGGTACCTGATGGTGGCTTCGATCTCCCGATCCTCTTGCCTCTGCCTCTCAAGTGCCGAGATTACAAGTGTGTACCATCACAAGTTTATGCGATGCTATGGATAAAACTCAGGGCTTCGTGCATGTTAGGCGAGCACTCTGCCAACTGAGCTACATCCCTGATCCAAGGATGACCTTCTTTTGATTTTATTTTTGAGATAGGGTCTCTCTCTGTAGACCCCAGGCCAGCCTTGAATTTGTAATCCTCCTGCCTCCGCCTCCCAAGTGTTGAGATTACAAGTGTGCACTACCATACCTAGTTTCCTTTTTTTGTTTGTTTGTTTGTTTTTCCAAGGTAGGGTCTCACACTAGCCCAGGCTGACCTGGAATTCACTATGTAGTCTCAGGGGGGCCTTGAACTCATGGCAATCCTCCCACCTCTGCCTCCCAAGTGCTGTGATTAAAGGTGTGCACCACCACACCCGGCTTTTTTTTTTTTTTTAATAAAGCCACAGTCCTGTTGGATTGGGAGTCTACTTATTAGCTCACTAAATCCTAGCTACCTCCTAAAAACTCTGTCTCCAGGTACAGCCGCTTTGCAGCTAGAGCTTCAACATATGAAGGGGAGCACAGGGCAGTATTTCAGATGCTGCTGAAGGGGTCGAGGCAGCTCCATGCAGCTTGTCAGTCCTCCCTGCAGAGGGTCCTATCCAGGCCTTGCATCATTGCAACTCATCCTGGGCCCTCCTCCAACTGGCCATGTCCTTCAGTCCTCACAGTCACCCCATAAAATAGATACTACCACGTCTACTCTATAAGCAAAGAGAAACGAAGGCTCACAGAACCAAGTTTCTTTGCACAGCCAAGTGACCCAGATGGGAAATGGTAGCTCTGTGTTCTCGCCTACTCCCTGACATTCCTTTGGAACAGGCAGGAGACATCTGTGGGACTAGGGTGTGGACATGGCCCCACCCTCCAGGAGCCTAGTGGCCTCCTCTGGACAAAGAAGCACGAAGGGGCAGTAGGTAGTAAGCGTCAAGTGAAGGGCTTGACCAGCAAGTTCAGGAGGCCAGACAGAGGTCAGTGCAGACTAGCCTGATCATCAAGAGTGAGATGGCTTGATGGATGAAGACTAGAGGGAAAGACCTGAAAAGGGTTAAGGCGCTTGTTTGCAAAGCCAAAGGACCCAGGTTCAATTCCCCAGGACCCACGTAAGCCAGATGCACAAGATGGCACATGTGTCTGGAGTTCATTTGCAGTGGATAGAGGTCCTGGCACACCCATTCATTTCCTCTCTCTCTACCTCTTTCTCGCTCATAAATAATTAAATAGATAGATAGATAAAAAAACTAGAGGGAAGACATTCTGGATGGAACAGTGCAAGCGTATTCAAGGTCAGCCTTGTCCTGGAGCAGAGAGATCCAGAGGGGCAGGAAAGCCCAGTGGTGGGCTGGGTCAGCTGCTGAAGGTCCCAGAACACCATTGCAGTAGGTGGCATTCATTTGCTCTCTCCACTGGGGGAAGGAAAATATCACGGAGAGTTGACAACAGGGTGTCACTACCGAGAAAGGTCTACCAGGCCACATTTGTTCCAGCTGGGTAGAGAGGGTCGGCACAAATAAGGAACATGGATAAAAGCCACTACGGTACAGGCCTACGGTCCCAGTTACTCGGGAAGCTGAGGTGGGAGTATTGCTCAAGTTTGTGAGTTGAATACTAGCTTGGGCCCCATCTCAAAAGAGAGAAAAAATAAAAGACACGAAAATTGGTTGCCCTGAGGTTCATACCAAAGCACAAGGCTGACCTTCAGTCTGCTCAGGAGGAGAGAGATGGCCTGTACCTCCACCCTTACCCCACAGCAGCACGCATGACCTCAAGGGAGGTCATGTGGCTTTGTGGGACCTGCAGAGATCATGTGACTTTTTTTTTTTTTTTTTTTTTGGATTTTTTTGAGGTAGGGTCTTGCTCTAGCCTAGGCTGACCTGGATTCACCCTGTTCTCAGGGTGGCTTCTAATTCATGGTGATCCTCCTACCTCTGCCTCCTAGGGCTGGGATTAAAGGCATGCACCACCACGCCTAGCTCAGGTGATTTCTTAATGCCCTCCTGCATCTTCTCAAGCTCCTCATAAGAAGCTGGTTCAATGAGTGGTTCTGGAAACTATTTAGCAATAGGCTCTTGAGGAGGGCTGTGAGGGACTTCTGTAGTATTTGACTTTCACTGTGTCAGCACTCCTGCCAAGGCCCATATCAAATCACCAATGCCATGTCACTGAATGTCAAAGAGGTGGGAAAGTCACATTGCTGGCCATTGTAATCTGACCCAGCAGATTCCAGCATAATGCGGCTTTGACCTTTCCCCTGTGTGTGCTCGCGTGCACGTACACGCTCAAATCCCCACCAGGTTCTTCTCAGTTCACATCACAGCAAAGGTCCCTCTGGAAGGAGCACTCTGGGTGTCTCTGAGACGCGGGAGCTTTGAAGCCCAGTTGGATCTTCACCCCTGGAGAGTACTCAGTTTCTTAATGTCAATCATAGTTCTCCGAGTCCCTAGGAAATCAGGCACTCCATATACTGGCTTCAAGGACTTGTCTCACCAGTAGCTAGAAAATGCCAAAGCCACTATGCTTCTAAGTTAGGCTTGTATCCCAGAGGGAGGTAGTGAGCAGTCTGAGACAAAAAGGAATGCAGGTGTCACCCTCGGGGATCAGCAGCTTGTACCCAATTCTATTTGGCTACCAGATCTCAAGATTATACCAAACTCCCATCTTGGGATCACATATCTTCTTCCTCTCCTATGCCTGGAGGACCCTAAGCCTTCAACAAGTGACTGGAGGTGACAGCTCAAGGCGACCTCAAAGAGAAGCCCAGGTCCCTGCTGTGCTGATACTTGTGTCAATGGGGACAGCCTGGGAAGGGCATAGAGGCAGGCAGACTCAAAGCCAGCCTTGGCCCTTCCTTTTCTCTGCCTTGGCATGGAGGTTGTGCTGTCTGCTCGGGGGACTAGCTGAGGCCTTTGTGAATTGTGGAGTGTGAGCTAGTGTCCCCACAGGCTCCTGTGTGAGTCAAGGACCCCAAGGGTGCACTGGTCCGGAGAGAACTCACCCCTTTTCTCCTCCAACACCCTCCCATAGGTTTTTCATCATCAAAGAGAGCTTTCTGCTTTACTACTCTGAGAGTGAAAAAAAGTGCTTTGAAACCAATAAGTACTTCAATATACACCCTAAGGTAAGGCGAGTTCTCTAGGGCCACCAGGGCATGGGCACGGCGGGGGGGGGGGGCGTCCCACTTGGTGAACGACTGCCTGTCGTCTTGCTGTGGCTTAGCGTGGAGTCTAGAGAGCCAGTCCTCTTGTGGCACAACATTCCTTTTCATCCTCGAGTTGAGCCCCATTCCTCTTCCCTCTGGAGTCAGTTCTTGCCTTGGTCCAGTAGCCTCAGGGTCCAGTCCAGTCCAGCCTGGGGCCCCTTGGCAGCACCTGGCTCCCAGGGACCTTGAGTGATGTAAACTGGGTGGGGGCTACCTGCTCTGCTTCTTCCTCAGGGTGTCATCCCACTGGGTGGCTGCCTGGTGGAGGCCAGGGAAGAGCCAAGCATGCCCTATGCCATGAAGATCTCTCACCAGGACTTCCATGTGAGTGGGGCTCTCCCCCAGCCTGGGGTTGGAAAGGCAGAGGGCTTTGTGTTGGTCCCTGGAGAACAGTCTGGAAAGGGCTGCCATGAGCCCAGGCTGGTGGGGTGGGGTGGGGAGTACAAAGCTGTCCTCCCTCTTCTTTGGAGTGGACACCTCTTGCCCTGGCTTCTCTTCCTGGCAGGGAAATGTCTTGCTGGCTGCTGAGTCCGAATTTGAGCAGACGCAGTGGCTGGAGATGCTGCAAGAATCTGGGAAGGTGTAAGTGTGCGCCAGCAAGGCCTTTGAGAGGCCAGGATGGGAAGGGACAAGCTGAGCTCACTTTGACTCCCTGCTTCTCCTCTGGGACCCTGAGACTGTGCTGTGGGAGCTGGCTAGGGTGTGTGGAAGGAAACAGGTCAAGCATTAGAACACCTGTAAGGGTCCCCAGAGTGGGACATCAGGTGACAGACAGGGACATCATCTGCCTCCAGTTCTTGGAAATGAATCCAGCCTCCTGGGTCATATTTGGCACCTCATCACCTCCCCAGGCCTGCAATTCATCCTTGGAAATCGGGGTTCAGATCACAGATACCCCCATCCAACACAGTCCATTCACACCTGCTTGGTACCTGCCTGTTCAAGCTGGGCTACACCTCAGGTCCATCGGAGAATGCTGAATCACGCCCTGTGCTTGGCCTTGTACCTGTCGGTGGGCATGCGCCATTTAGAAAGCGATCCTTTCCCAGCTCGGCAAGTGCTCTTGGCCCAGCCCCCATGGCCCACTTTATAACTGCAGCCTCAGGTTACCGTAACCTGATCGATGCTGGTGGTGTGCCCGGAGCCCAGCATGCCAGAGGGAGCCCACGCTGAGATTGTGGAAGATGGGGCGGGGCGGGGGGGCAAGCACAAAACACGTGCATTTTTCTCCCCAGCCCTTCCCCCTGGTTTAACAGTTTTGTTTCTCTCTCCTCTGTCCCATCTGCTTTCCCTCTGCAGGACCTGGAAGAATGCCCAGCTGGGAGAAGCCATGATCAAGAGCCTGGAGGCCCAGGGGCTGCAGTTGGCTAAGGAAAAGCAGGAGTATTTAGGTTGGCTACAGGGGTGGACTGGAATCTGAGGTTCCCTGATGGCAGCATTTGGGTGCCTGAGTGACAGGAAGGAGAATGGCGTGGTCTCTGTGGAGCTTAGCAGGCAGTTTGGCATCCAGAGAGTTTTATGATGTGATAAATGTCCTTTGGCCAGTGTGCTGGAGGTGGGAGAGCCTGGTGGTCAGAAACCTGGCTCTACATGCAGCCTTGTTAACCTAGCTATCTGTTGTGTGGAATTTTTTTTTTTTTATGAGATGAGTGAGAGAGAGAGAATATGGGTGCACCAGGGCTTCCAGCCACTGCAAACAAACTCCAGATGCATGCATCCCCTTGTGCATCTGGCTTATGTGGGTCCTGGAGAGTTGAACTGGGATCCTTTGGCTTTACAGGCAAATACCTTAACCACTAAGCCATCTCTCCAGCCTCATGTTGTGTGGATTTTGTAGGCTGCTCAGCCTCTTTAAATCTCACTTTCCTTCTCCTTAAGGTGGGGGAATCAAAATAGTCTACAGCTTTAAGAGGTAGAATGAAGTTCAAATTGAAGGGAAAATTGTTGGGCATTCAGCGAGGGCTCCAGAAATGGAGCTGACGTTGTTATCCTCCTGGGGTCCCTAGCTCCTGCAATACGTACTCCATTTCTGACTCCTCCCCCGCAAGACCACTTTAAACCTGGCTGCCAGGCTTTAGGCCCCTGGGCCCTACTGGCTGCTAAACACTCTGGTTGGGATAGAAGAGAGAGATGCTCCGTTTGCCTGGCAGCCTGTGCCTGGCCTCCTTCACCTGCTCTGGACACTTCTCTCTCCTCACCAGGCTCAGGTTTGCCATGGCCCTGTAAATGCACGAAGTAGGGACAATGACCAGAAAGGAGGGATGCAGCTCACATCCATGAGACAGCTTCTGTCAACATAGTGGGCCATAGCCCCTGGACAGCAAGTGTGTTCACTTCTTTCCTGAGAGATGGCTGGGGAGGGACAGAGACCATCGTGGGCACCTCCCACACAAGTTCTCTGAGCTGAGTTTTCAATGAGTGTGTACTTCCTTTGGCAGATAAGCTGATGGAGGAGACGGAAGAACTGTGCCTCCAGAGGGAGCAGAGAGAGGTAAGGGCTCATCAAGGCTCTGCAGGACACCCCGTGCACCTTTCACATCCCCAAGGGCTGGCTTGTGTTTCTGGCATTTGCGAATGAGGCAGAGGGTCTGGTCATCCAGAGACTTTCCTGAGAGACCTCAGATGGGGTGGAGCAGGGAGGACAAGTAAGATGACAACATCTGCATCTTGTCGTAGCTTCCTGACAGGAAGAATAATTTTCTTCCTCATCTCTCAGAAAGTGTAAAGGATGGGCTGGGCGTGGCGCCGCATGTCTTTAATCCCAGCACTTGGGAGGCAGAGGTGGGAGGATCGCCATGAGTTCGAGGTCACCCTGAGACTACATAGTGAATTCCAGGTCAGTCTGGGCTAGAGCGAGACCCTACCTTGACAAAAACAAAAGAAAAGAAAAAAAAAGGAGAAAAAAGAAAAAGAAAAAGAAAGTATACAGGATGGGTGACCACATTCTAAAGAAAAAGAAAAAGCCATGCAGACACTTCCTAAGCTACTTGTCACTGATACCCACGGGCAGCTGTGACACGCTTGATTATCCACGGGGGCTTCTGGCACCATAAGAGTGATACGGTTTGACCACTTCGATTCCTTCTTTCTGTCCATGTTGACAGTACAGCCAGGGGATGGCGCTGCCCACAGTTAGAGCCTCAGCACTGTTGTCAAGTGACCTGGAGGTGTAAGGAGACTCTCGCCTCATTTGAGCTACCAAAGTCCACTTCATTTCAGATCTCTGTGTAGTACTGAGCCTTGCTTGTCCTGAGGGGTCATTTCTATACTTGCAGGGCAGGGCAGTATAGGATAGTAAGCAGAGTGAACACTGGAGTCACACTAACTGTGATTGCATTTGACACTCACGCTTGTAGCTATGTAACCCTCAGCAAGTTACTGCTTCTCTCTGAGCATCAATATTCTGGTCCTGAAAATGATCAGAATACCCCCTGTGGAGGGATGTTGTGAGGATTAAACATGATGTTACATACAAAGTTATTGGTGCCTGGAATGTGCTTAATGAGTAACTTTCTTTCTTAGTGTTATGCTTGTGTTATTACTTTTTCTTACATTTAAAAAAATTATTTTAAGAGAGTGAAAGAGAAAGAGAAAGAGGCAGATAAAGAGAGAGAGAATGGGGGCTGGAGAGATGGCTTAGTGGTTAAGGCATTTGCCTGTGAAGCTTAAGGACCCATGTTTGACTCTCCAGATCCCACGTAAGCCAGATGCACAAAGGTGACACAATTGTGCAAGGTTGCACATGCGCACAAGGTGGAACATGCGTCTGGAGTTCGATTGCATTGTCTGGAGGCCCTGGTGTGCCCCTTCTCTTTCTTGCTCTTTCTCTCATAAAAAAAAAATTTAGGGCTGGAGAGATGGCTTAGAGGTTAAGGCGCCTGCCTCCTAAGCCTAAGAACACTGGTTCCAATCTCCAGGTCCCACGTTTAGCCAGATGCAAAGTGACACAAGGGCGCAATGCCACACTTGACCACAAGGGAGGCACACGCATCTGGATTTCGTTTGCAGCAGCTGAGAGACTACTGGCGTGCCCATCTCTATCTGTCTTCCTCTTCCTCTCTCTCTGTCTCTGTCTGTGTCTCTCTCCAAAAAAAAAAAATTTAAAGAGAGGGGGAGGGGAGGGAAATATCACGTGTTTTTTTGTATGTAAGTATAGAAGTTGTCAATAAAAAAATAATAATTTTAAAAATTTTAGAGAGAAGGGGCACACCAGGGCCTCTAGTCACTACAAACAAACTCCAGATGCATGTGCCACCTTTGTGCATCTGGCTTACGTGGGTCCTGGGGAATCAAATCTGGGTCTTTAGGCTTTGTGGACAAATACCTTAACTGCTAAGCCATCTCTCCAGCCCTCATGTTATTATTAATTATGGATCCATCCGAATGGGAACTGTTTGAAGCCTGAAGCTGCACAGTGGCTTGCCCAGAGGAGCTCATGTAGAGGGGCTTGACTGAATTACTGCTTTGCCTCATCACTTCCTGTTCCTCTCCCCAGCCAGCCATAGGGCTGAGGCCTTTGCTCAGTGCCCAGCTCTGACTTAGACAGGAACTCTGCACCGTTCCCACCACCCTTCTTGGGCCTCTGAGACACATCCTGATGTTAAGAAGTACCATGCCCCATTTGTATCCCAAACCTTCCAGGGCCTGGCACAGCCACTGGCCCAAGAGGAGAGCATGATATCTATTTGTTTAAAAAAAGGGGGGGGGGGCTGGAGAGTTGGCTTAGTGGTTAAGGTGCTTGCCTGTGAAGCCTATGGACCCAGGTTCAATTTCCCCCTGTACCCACATAAGCCAGACACACATGGTGGTGCATGTGTCTAGAGTCTCTTTGCAATGACTAGAGGCCCTGGCGCACCCATACATCCTCTCTCTCTCTCTGCCTGTTTCTCTCCCTGTCAAATAAACAAATAAACTATTTTTTAAAAAGCTAGAATGATAAGACTCGAGTCTTGCGACTTTAAATTATAGCTTGGTTTTAATCCAAAAGGTCACTTGCCTTCATTTTCTTCTAAAATTTCACCTGCCATCTCTACTTAGTCTTCTATTTGAACTTTAGAGTCATTGTGTTGATTAGAAATGTTTTATTTATTTGTTTATTTTGGTTTTTCTATTTTTCGAGGAAGGGTCTCACTCTAGTCTAGGCTGACTATGTAGTCTCAGGCTAGCCTTGAACTCATGATGATCTTTCTTTTTTTTAATATTTTATTTTTATTTATTTATTTGAGAGAGAGAGAAAGAGTATGAGCATGCTAGGGCCTCTAGCCACTGCAAATGAACTCGAGATGTCTGCACCACCATGTGCATCTGGCTGAGGTGGGATCTGGGGAATCGAACCTGGTCCTTAGGCTTCATAGGCAAGCACCTTAACCACTAAGCCATCTCTCCAGCTCTTACAGCGATCTTTCTACCTCTGCCTACCAAGTGTTGGGATTAAAGGTGTGTGCCACCACACCTGGCCTGATTTTTTTTTCTAAAGGTTTAAGATTAGAACTTGCAAATATGTGTTTGAGGATTGATGTGACAGTGATGAGCCTCTTCTCCCCCCCAGTGTGTCTCCAGACTGTGGTCTAGGTCCCAAGTTATATGGCTCTTTCTCCATAGAATGCTATGTGTTTTGGTTGAGACTTTGGTGTATTGTCAGAAATTTGAGGGTATGTGACTCGGGAAACCCAGCATGGAGTGGAGTGGGAGACACAGCCAGTGGTGTGGAGAGGAGACTTATCCATCAGAAGCTGAATCTGGGGCAGCAGTTGGCCCGAGGAAAATTTAGACACTCTATCTAGGTCTTAGCTGAGAAATTAGGACAACGGAGACCCAGAGCACACGAGCCTTGCTTAATACCATAGCACTGAAAGGGGGAGGCTGGTGACTGTGTGCCTATCTGCTACAGAGCATCAGTAAGGCTTAGGCCCAGCTGCCTTGGGAAGGCAGCAGGGAGAAAACATCAGGTTCATAGTCCCTGTCAGTGGCATGTTCGAGGTCAGGAACAACCTTGTTCTAGCCTGGCTTGAGCACTGAGTCATTCTGCCAAAGTCTCTCCTTAACTTGCTCATCCGTCAGATGGGTTCACCTGTTCCCTGCACCTTCCTCATCTCCACTCCAGGCTAGAGATTGTCGTTGGTACTTTGGAGATTGCATACCAGAGAAGAGATGAAGATTCCCATGATGATATAGGAGGTCTTTGGGTGACGGCTTGGCCTACACAAGCCCAGGGACCAGAACCAGGAGACCTAGACTAGAGTTTCAACGTCATCATTGACTGTGGCCTTGGACATATCACTTGACTTCTCTGAACTTCAGATTCTTTTTTTTTTTTATTTGAGAGTGACAGACAAAGACAGAAAGAGGCAGAGAGAGAGAATGGGTACACCAGGGCCTCCAGCCACTGCAAACGAACTCCAGATGCATGCGCCACCTTGTGCATCTGGCTTACATGAGTACTGGGGAACAGAGCCTTGAACCAGGTCCTCAGGCTTCGCAGGCAAGCGCTTAACCACTAAGCCATCTCTCCAGCCCTGAACTTCAGATTCTTTATCCGTGACTCCTGATAAAAAAATAATGCCTGTTGGGGCTGGAGAGATGGCTTAGTGGTTAAGGCGCATGCCTGCGAAGCCTAAGGACCGAGGTTAGATTCTCCAGGTCCCACATCAGCCAAATGCACAAGTTGGCACATGCGTCTGGAGTTCGTTTGCAGTGGCTGGAGGTCCTAGATACCCATTCTCTCTCTCCCTCTCTCTCTCTCTATCGCTAATAAATAAATAAATAAATCTTATTTAAAAATGCCTGTTCCCGCCTACCTCCATGTTGCTGTGCAGCTCAGTGGACTAGGATTTAGGGAAGTGTTATGTGGTCTTGCTGGTGCACCCTGTGCTGGTTCAGCCCTGACCTCTTCACATAGCACAAAGGGTCTAGCGATCTCAGGGCATAAGCACAGAACGCAGAGTGAGCTGCCTGGACGTAGCTGCCAGAGGCCAGAAGACCAGGCCCTGTCTTGGATGCCCCCCTCTTCGGTCCCCTAATGCCTCATCTCTTTTCCTTTTCTGGCTGAACTCTCTTTCAGCCTCTAATGTGGGCAGGTGCTGGGAAAGCCAGACACACCCAGGGCCAGCTGGCAGGGTTCTGGCCACCACAGGTGCTCCCTGTCACAAACTGAGCTGGAAGGAACCTCTCACTCCAAGTATGAAGCCTTTGCTGACCTTCCTGATGAATGTTGACCCTGATTCTGTGATGAGCAGCTACTGCTGCCAAGGAGATTTGACAATTCTTTCTTTCAGGGGGTTGATATTTGCCTTCTAGTGACTTCTTTCTATTCGTATACTCTTGAAGGTTTTTTGTTTGTTTTTTTAATGAGAGAGAGGAAAAAGAATTGGCATGCCAGGATCTCCAGCCACACTGCAATCCAACTTCAGGCATATGTGCCATCGTGTGCACATGTGCAACCTTGTGAGCTTGCATCACCTTGTGCATCTGGATTATGTGGGATGTGGAGAGTTGAACATGGACCCTTAGGTTTCTCAGGCACCTTAACCACTAAGCCATCTCTCCAGTCCATTCCGAAAATTTAAGTCAGGTTCAGAAGAGATCAGAACAAGCTCAATGTAGTAGAGAAAGGGTGAGGGGTGGCTCTGCCCATGCGATCACTTAGTAACATGCATTTAAATTTCCTTCATGTCTTTTTTTTTCTTTTTCTTTCATTAACAACTTCTATACTTACATACAAAAAAAACATGATATTTCCCTTCCCTCCCCCCATGTCTTTTTAAAAAAAAAAAAAATATATATATATATATATATATATATATATATATATATATATTTATTTGAGAGAAAGACACAGAGAGAGAGAATGAGTGCATCAAGGCCTCCAGACACTGCAAATGAACTCCAGATGCATGCACCTCCTTGTGCATCTGACTTATGTGGGTCCTGGGGAATTGAACCTGGGCTCTTTGGCTTTGTAGGCAAATGCCTTAACTGCTAAGCCATCTCTCCAGTCCTCCTTCATGTCTTTTTATACCTTGATAGCTCATTCTGTTGTCTGTGTGTACCACACTGTGTTTATCCATTGGGATTCTTAATTGCTTCCAAGTTTTTGACAATTATGAATACAACTGCTATGAATGCCCATATACAGGTGGTTTTTTTTTTTTAATTTTTTTTTTTAGAGGTAGATTCTAACCCAGGCTGACTGACTGGGAATTCACTTTGTTGTCTCAGGTTGGCCTTGAACTAATGGTGATCTTCCTACCTCTACCTCCCCAGTGCTGGGATTAAAGGCGTGCACCACCATGCCCAGCCAAGCCTACATTTTTTGTTTTAATGATATTCAGTTTATCAGTTATTTCTTGGATCGTTGCCTTAGTGTGTGTTGTGTCTAACCAGTCATCACCATATCCAAGCTCACAGATTTTCTCTTACATTGCCTTCTTAGGGTTTTATAGTTTTGTGTTTTGATCTATTTTGTGAAAAGTGTAAGGTCTATGTGGAGATTCATTTATTTTTAATATATTTTTAAAATTTATTTGCAAGGAATGAGAAAAAGAGAGAGAATGAATGAGAGAGAGAGAGGGAATAGGCCTCTTGCCACTGCAAAGAATGCATGAGTTACTTTGTGCATCTGGCTTTACATGTGTACTGGAGAATTGAACCCAGGCCATGAGGCATTGCAAGAAAGTACATTTAACTGCTGAGCCATCTCTCTAGCCCATTCTTTTTTGTTTTTGTTTTTTGTTTTGTTTTGTTTTTGTTTTTCGAGGTAGGGTCTCATTCTAGCTCAGGCTGACCTGGAATTCACTTTGTAGTCTCAGGGTGGCCTCAAACTCGTGGCAATATACCTACCTCTGCCTCCCAAGTGCTGGGATTAAAAGTGTACGCCATCAAAAAAAAAAAAAGTGTACGCCATCATGCCGGCCTTCCATTCTTTTAAATTTATTTTATTTATTTGAGAGAGATAGAAAGAGGCAGAAAGAGAATGGGCATACCAGGGCCTTCAGCCACTGTAAATGAATTCCAGACATATGTGCCACCTTGTGCATCTGGCTTATGTGGGTCCTAGAGAATTGAACCTGGCTCCTTTGGCTTTGCAGGCAAACACCTTAATGGCTAAGCCATCTCTCCAACCCCCCCACCCCTTTTTTTTTTTTTTAGTTTTTCAATTTTCGAGGCAGGGTCTCACTCTAGCCCCGGCTGACCTGGAATTCATGTATTTATGTTTCAGGCTGGCCTTAAATTCACAGCAATCCTCCTTCCTCTGCCTATTCTGGTTTCTTCATTCTGTTCAATTGGTTTGTCTGTTTTTTTTTTTTTTTTTTTTTTTGTTGTTGTTGTTGTTTTGAGAGACAGATAGAAAATTGTCATGCCAGGGCCTCCAGCCATTGTACTTGAACTCCAGATGCATGTGCCAGCTTGTGCTCATGTGTGACTTTGCACATGTGTCACCTCATGTGTCTGGCTTATGTGGGATCTGGGAAGTCAAACATGGGTCCTTATGTTTCTCAGGCAAGTGCCTTAACCGCTAAGCCATCTCTTTAGCGCTTGTCTGTTTTTTGTTTTATTGTTGTTGTATTGTTTTGTTTTGTCAATATCACCTTTTCTTCAGCAATTTCCTACCAGTGTGTGCCACCACAACCAGCTCAATATCAACCTTGACTTATTTACTGTGCACTTATCTTAAGTCTTCCAGTTGGATAGTATGTGGGTTTGTAGTGAATCTGTAGATCATGTTGGGAAAAAATGACATTTGACAATATTGAGTGTTTCTATCTATGCATGGAATCTCTTTCTGTCTGTCTGTCTGTCTGTCTGTCTGTCTGTCTCTCTGTCCTTGTCAATCTTTTGGATTTCCTACATACATGATCATGTCATCTATGAATAAAGATAGTATCACTTCTCTATTCCCAATCTGTAAACCATTTATTTCCTTTTCCTGTCTTATTTCATTGCCTAAGACTTCTAGCACCGTGCTGCAAAGTAGGGGTAGAAGGGAACATCCTTGCTTTGTTGCTAGTATTAGAGGAAATGCTGCATGTTTCTTATCATTAATATGTGAATTATGGGTCTTTTGTACTTTGTCTTTTCAAAATATTTCATTCATTTGTTTAGGATGAGGGAGAGACAGAGACAGAGCAAGAGAGAGAATGGATGCACCAGGACCTCTTGCCACTTCAAATGAACCCCAGACGCATGTGCCACTTTGTTCATCTGGCTTTATGTGGGTACTGGGGAATCAAACCTGGGCCAGCAGGCTTTGCAAGTAAGTGCCTTTAACTGCTGAGCCATTTCCCCAGCCCAGTAAATATTCTTTTTTGAATGTTTTTAAATTAAATATTTATTTATTTATGAGAAAGAGGCAGAGAGAGAGAGAATGGGTTCACCAGGGTGTCCCCCATAAACTTAAGTGTTCTAAAAGCTAGGTTCCCAGCTGATAGAGATTTGGGAATTAACACCTCCTGCAGGCAGTGTATTGTTGGGGGTGGGCTTATGGGTGTTTTAGCCAGTTTCCCCTTGCCGGTGTTTGGCACACTCTCCTGTTGCTTTTGTCTACCCGATGTTGGTGAGGAGGTGATGTCCACCCTCTGCTCATGCCATCATTTTCCCCTGCCATCACTAAAGTTGGTACCAGAGGAGTGGGATTGCTGCTAGACACCTGACTGTGTGACTTTGGCCTTTTGGAGCTGATTTTCAAGAGGAATGTGGAAGCATTTGAAACCTTGGTCTAAGAGACACCTTGCAGTGCTGTAAGTACAGCTTGATGGACTATTCTGGTCAGAGTTGAAAGACCTGAATGCAGTAAGAACTATGGACTGTGAGGTTTGGCTTGTAAGGGTGAGAAAGAGCTTTGCCTGGACTGGGCTAGAAGCGGTTTATGTGAGAGGCTTGCTGTTTTACCCATGTCTTGAGAACTTGTGAGGGTTGCTATGAATAGAAGTAGATTTATGTGAGCAGAGGGATATGGTACAGAAAAAAATGAAATCTTTGGGCCAAAACTGCTGCCTATCAAGCTGTAATTGTATGAGATTGTGCCAGATGATCTGCACTGGGACAACAGAAAGAATGCAGCCTTTTGAAGGGGTCTGAATGCTGAAGGAATGTCCTGTTCTTCAAAGTCTGCTTTACTTTGTCCTGGATTAACAAATTGGCACCCCACCTGCTATAATGAAATATCGAAATGCAGGAAAGAGAGGGTCATTGAATTTGCAACATGGTCTTGTGTTTTGGAAATGGCCATGGGCAGTGTCAAGCAGTTTTGCTTCATGCCTGAATGGAGACCTGATAGAGCTGTGAGGATGAATCGTGGGTTTCAGTGTAGACCCAGTGGAGATGCTGGGACCACAAGACAGCTGCTAAGGAGAGCTGCTGGTCTCACATGAAGTTTTCCAGGACTGTGAATAGCCTAGCTGGAGGGGCAGAATTGGAACTCCAGAGACTTCTTGCTGGTTAAAATTATCAGACTTGGAGATTTGTCACTGACTAGAGTTGTTGGACTTGGAGCTATAGAGTTTGATGTTTGCCCCATTTAAATTTTGTATTGGTTGAATATTTCTTTGCTACACCCAGTGCCATCTTGTGCAGTGTGAATATGTATTCTGTGCCATTATGGGTTTTTGAGGTTGTTTTGTTATTCTGGCTCACTTAAAAGATCTTAGACTATGGGAATATTTGAAAACCATTAGGATTGATTAAAAACTATGGGGCTTGGGCTGGAGAAATGGTTTAGCAGTTAAGGTGTTTGCCAGCAAAGCCAAAGGATCCCAGTTTGACTCTCCAAGACCCAAATAAGCCAGATGCACAAGGGGGTGCATGCATCTGGAGTTCATCTGCACCCATTCTCCTCCCCACCGCCTCTTTCTCTCTCTCAAATAAATAAAATATATTTAAAAAAAAAACTATGGGGACTTTTAAAGTTGGATGAATACATTGCATTTTACATCATATATGGTTATCAGTTTATGGGGGCCAGGGGCAGAATATGGTGGTTTGATTCAGATGTCCCCCATAAACTTAGGTGTTCTAAATGCTAGGTTCCCAGCTGATGGAGATTTGGGAATTAATGCCTCATGGAGGCAGTGTATTGTTGGGGGCAGGTTTATGGGTGTTATAGCCAGCTTCCTCTTGCCAGTGTTTGGCACACTCTCTTGTCACTGTTGTCCATCTGATGTTGGCCAGTCAGTAATGTCCACCCTCTGCTCATGCCATCATTTTCTCCTGCCATCATGGAACTGTCTCTTGAGTCTGTAAGCCAAAATAAACCTTTTTTTCCACAAGGTGATTTCTGCCCACAATGCAAACCTGACTGCAACAGAGCCACTGTAAATGAACTCCAGATGCATGCACCACTTTGTGCATCTGGCTTTATGTGGGAACTGGGGAATTGAACCTGGGTCCTTTGGCCTTGCTGGCAAGTACCTTAACTGCTAAGCCATCTCCTTTAACCCTCGGTAGATATTCTTTATCAAGTAGTCTCTCCTATTCTTCATTGCTGAGAGATTTTACCAATGGACATTCGAATTTGTCAACAGCTTTTTCTGCATATGCTGATGTGATCATGTGTTTTTTCTTCATTAGCTTGTTGATGTGATAGATTACACTAATTAGTTTTGAGTGTTGAACTAGCCTTGCATACTGCAGCAAATCCCACTTGATCATGATGTACAATTCTTTTGTACATTGTTGGATTTGTTTTGCTAATATTTTGTTGAGGAGATTTGCAGCTATGTTCATGGGTGATATTAGTCTGTAATCTTCCATTCCCTGTAACGTCTTTGTTTTGCATTAGAAAAAATACTAGTCCAGACTTAGTGGTTAAGGTGCTTGCCTGCAAAGCGTAACGACGTGGCTTTGATTTCCCAGTGCCCATGCACCATCAAATTCACAAAGTGGCGCATGTATCTGGAGTTCATCTGCAGTGGCTGAAGGCCTTGGTGCACCCATTTTATCTCTCTGTTGGTGTCTCTTCACAGGCAAGCACCTTAACTGCTAAGCCATTTCTCCAGCCCATGGTTCAGTTTCTTTAGTAGACATAATATATTCAGATTGCTTCTTCAGATAGCTGTGGACAAAGCTCAGTAGTAGAGTGATTGTCTAGCATGCAAATGTCCCTGGGTCAATCCCCAGGACCATACAGTAAAAAACTGTTATTATTATTATTATTGTTATTATTATTATTATTATTTCTCTGTCTTCTCCTCCTCCCCTCTCTCTCTCTCTCTCTCTCTCTCTCTCTCTCTCTGTGTGTGTGTGTCTGTGTGTGTGTGTGTTTATATGTGTGTGTGCATGCATGTGCAGGCCAGAGGTCAATATCAGGTGTCTTCTTCAATCACTGTCTACCTTAGTTTTTGGGACAGGGTCTTTCAGTGAACCTGGAGCTCACTGATTGGCTAGACTAGCTAGCTCCAGAGATGCTTCTGTCTCTACCTCCCCAGCACTGGGATTCTAGACATACACTGCCCTGCCTGACTTTTCCATGGGTGCCCAGAATCTGAACTCAACATGCTTGTACGGCCAGCACTTTGCCCACTGAGCCGTCTCCCCAGACCCATCGAATTTCTTCTTGTATGAGTTTTGACACTTAGTGTCTTTCAAGGAATTGGACCTTTTTATTTGGTCACCAAATTTGTGGGCCAAGTTACTCATAATATTCCTTTGATTCTATGTTTTCTGTAGTTATACTTCTTCTTCCCCTGTTCCACTTCTGATATTAATGGTTTGTATCTTTTTTAAATTTAAAAAAATTTTTTTTAATGTTTTTGAGAGAGAGCGAGAAGTGGTGGAGGGAGAGAATGGGTGTGCCAGGACCTTTGGCCTTCTGCAAAGGAACTCCAGATGCAGGTGCCCCCTTGTGGGGCATGTGCAACATTTCATGCTTGCATCACTGCATCTGGCTACATGGGTCCTAGAGATTTGAACATGAGTTCTTAGGCTTTTCGGGTAAGCACCTTAACTGCTAAGTCATCTCTCCAGCCCAGCAGTGTGTATCTTGTTTTAGTCTTAGTAAGAGAGTTGCAAATGTTATTGATCTTTTCAAGGAATCAGTTTTTTTTTTTTTTTTCTTTTTTTTTTTTTTTTTTTTTTTTTTTTTTTTTTTTTTGGTGTTTTGAGGTAAAGTCTCACTGCAGCCCAGGCTGACCTGGAATTCACAATGTGGTCTCAGGGTGACCTTGAATACACAGAGATCCTCTTACCTCCACCTCCCGAGAGATGGAAGTAAAGGTGTGCACTGCCCCGCTAAAGAATCAGCTTTTGGTTTTGTTGATTTTCTTCCTTAACTTCCTATTCTGTTTATTGGTATCTGCTCTAATTCTTTTTTATTTCTTTTTAACTTGGTTTTACAATAAAGAAACAGAAAATTTGATCATTAAAAAAAGAACCATAGCGGGCTGGAGAGATAGCTTAGTGATTAAGGCACTTCCTTGCAAAGCTTAAGACCCCAGATTCAATTCCCCAGTACCCATATAAGCCAGATGCACAAGGTGGCATATGCATCTGGAGTTCGTGTGCAGTGGCTAGGTGATTTTGTGTGCCCATTCTCCCTCTCTTTCTCTTTGTCTCTCTAGTAAAAATAAAAGAAAATTTAAAAATATTTTAAAGATGGCGTGGTAGCACATGTCCTTAATCCCAGCACTTGGGAGGCAGAGGCAGGAGGATCACTGTGCATTCAAGGCCACCCTGAGACTATGGAGTGACTTCTAGGATCAGCTTGGGCTAGCACAAGTCCCTCCCTCAAAAAGCAAACAAAAACAATAATTTTTTTAAATGTATTCTCAGGGTGGCCTCGAACTCATGATGATCCTCCTACCTCTGCCTCCTGAGTGCTGGAATTAAAGGTGTTCTCCACCATGCTCAGCAAAAAAAAAAAAAACTTTTTAAACATAGTTGTCAATTTAAAATGAGGTTTTTGCTTTAAAGCATTACAATTGAGGGCTGGAGAGATGGCTTAGTGATTTAAGGTGCTTGCCTACAAAGCCTAAGGACCCAGGTTTGATTCCCCAGTATCCACATAAGCCAGTTGCACAAGATAGCACATACATCCAGAGTTCATTTGCTGTGGCTGGATGCCCTGGTGTGTCCATTCTCTGTCTGCCTTTCTCTTTCCCTTTCTTACAAAATAAGTTAATTAATTAATTAATTAAAAAATATTTTAAAACATTGCAATTACACCCTATAATTGCATCTTTTATATAAGAGAGCTGTATGCAAAGTACTTTTATACTATATCTGCTCTAATTTTTTAAAGATTTATTTTTATTTATTTATTAGAGACAGAGAAAGAGGGGAGAGAGAGAGAGTGAGAATGGGTGTGACAGGGCCTTTAGCCACTGCAAACAAACTCCAGACACATGTGCCACTTTGTGCATCTGGCTTATGTGGGACCTGGAGAATTGAACCAGGGTCCTTAGGCTTCACAGGCATGGTTCTTAACCGCTAAGCAATCTCTCCAGACCTGCTCTAATTTTTATTTTTCTCTGTTTATCTTAAACCTAATTTCTTATGCTAGTTTCATAAGGTAGAATCTTAGATTGTTGATTTAAAATATTTCTTTTTTTGCCAGGCATGGTGGCACCCAGGAGGCAGAAGTAGGAGGATTGCTGTGAGTTCAAGGCCACCCTGAGAATACATAGTGAGTTCCAGGTCTGCCTGGGCTAGAGTGAGATTCTACCTCAAAAAAGGGGGTGGCTGGACAGATAAATGTCTTAGTGGTTAAGGTGTTTGCTTGAGAAGTCTAAGAACCTAGGTTTGACTCTCCAGATCCCACATAAACCAGAAGCACAAGGTGACAGCATTCACACAAGGTGGTGCATGTGTCTGGAGTTCGACTGCAGTGGGTAGAGGCCCTGGTGCGCCAATTCATATTCTCTCTCTCTCTCTCTCTCTCTCTTTCTCTCTCTCTCTCTCTCTGTAGGTCTCTCTCTCTCATACATACACATACTCTTTCTATCATAAAAAATTAAAAAACTACCAAAACTTTTCTTTTTCTAATGTTTATTTATTGCTATGAAATTCTACATACTGTTTTTGTTGCATTTGACAAATTTTGATTACTTATGTTTTCATTTCTCTTGTGGTGTTTTCTTTAATTCATGTGCTATTTTAGAAATGTTTTATCTTCCAAAATTTTGTGGATTTTCTTACTGTTGTTCTGTTATTGATTTCTAGTATACTTCCATTCTGGCTTAAGGCCAGACATTTTATGATTTCTAGTCTTTTAAATTCACTGAGGTGTGTCTTATGGCCTGAAGGTGGTTTATCTTGGTGAGCTTTGTGAGCTTGGGAAGAGTGTGTAATATGCTGTTGCTGGTGACATAGACTATAAGTATCTAAGTTTGATCTACCACAACAAAATAGGCTGAGTGTCTTAAACACCAGAACCTTACTTCTCACAGTCCTGGAGACTGGCAAGTTCAAGCTCAAGTTGTCAGAAAGGCATGTTTTATTCTGAGGTCTCTCTGTTGGTGTGTAGGCAGCTTCCATCTCACTGTGTGCACATATGAAGAGAGAGAAAGAGCAAGCAAACTGTCTGGTGTCACTTCTTACAATCCAAGGGCACTAATCACATCATGAGGGTCCCACCCTAATGACTTCATCTAACCCTACTTCCTTTTTCAAAGCCCTGTATCTAAAATTGTTGCATTGGAGGTTAGAGCTATACATTTTCGACATTTGATTTTTTTTTTTTAAAGAAAAAAAAAGGTCTCACTTTAGACCAGGATGAAACTCACTATGTAGCCCAGATTGGCCTTCAACTCCTGGAGATCCTCCTACCTCAGCCTCCTGAGTGCTGGGATTATCAACATGCCCAGCTCTCAACATCTGAATTTTGAGAGAAGATCAGCGTTCACTTCATAACAGATGTCAATTACATATAGCTGATTGATGGTGCTATTGGGTTTAACTTATTTTCTGGCTGTTGGATTGGCCAGTTTATGGTAGATGGTGTCCAGCTCTCTAAAAACAGTAATGGACTAATCTGTTTCTCTTTGCAGTTCCATCAGTCTTTGTCCCAGGTACTGCAGCTTGATGCTCTGTTCTTATGCACATACTCGTGAAACATTTTATCTTTTAGTAAGGTAGACCCTCTTACCATTATTATTATTATTATTATTATTATTATTATTATTAATTTTGGCTTTTTGAGATAGGGTCTCACTGTAGCTCAGGCTGACCTGGAATTCACTATGTAGTTTCAGGATGGCCTTGAACTCACGGCGATTCTCCTACCTCTGCCTCCCGAGTGCTGGGATTAAAGGCGTGTGCCACCACGTCCGGTCCTCTTACCATTATTATCCTTGATCACTTTCCACCTTGTGCCACCTTGTGCATCTGGCTTATGTGGGTCCTGGGGAATCGAACCGAGGTCCTTTGGCTTTGCTAGAAAATGCCTTAACTGCTAAGCCATCTCTCCAGTCCCCCCTTACTCTTTTTTTAAAAAATATTTATTATTTATTTGAAAGAGAGAGAAAGTATAGATGTGCCAGGGTCTCCTGCCTCTGCAAATGAACTCCAGATGCATGTACCACTTTGTGCATGTGGCTTTATGTGGTTACTAGGGAATCAAATTGGGCCATCATTCTTTGCAAGCAAGTGCCTGTAACCACTGAGCCATCTCTCCATCCCCTCCAACCCTTACTCTGTCTTGAAACTTACTGTGCAGCCCAGGCTGGCCTCATACTTGCAATGATCTTCCTGCCTCAGCCTGTGGAGTACTGGGATTACAGGCATGAGTCACCATGCCCAGCCCAACCTTTTGCATTTTAAGACCATTTATTTTTTTTGTTTATTTTTTTATTCATTCAAAACTGTATGGATATTTTTAAATTTTTATATATTATAACAAGTTGTATTCTTTTTTATCCCCTCACCCCACTCCCATTTCCCTGGGGACCCTCCCTAGTGGGGTTATGGTATTAACTGTGGGGCCATGAAGGCCTTATTCAGTCCCTGTGGGATAGAGGGGGATCGTGCCTCAAGGAATTCCTACCCACTGTGGCTCTTACAATCGTTCTGTCCCCTCTTCTTCAGCATTCCCTGAGCCATCGTAGGCCTGTTGGCAGCAGTCTGATTCAGTGTTGAGTTCTCTGGATTTCTGCTTTGATGAGTATTGATTGATCATCACCCTGGAGCTGGTTGTCTCAGGCTAGCAGTGAGAGCAGTATTTATGCCTCTGCTTCCCTTGCAGTTACTCCTGGGCCCCAGCAGATATCGTAGAGGTGGCACATCTTGTGGTGGGCTGTTGGCTGTCTTCGTGTCTTATCGATGAATCTTAGTTCTCCTCCATTTTCTCTGCTGTCACTGAGCTACCTCTGGTTTGTTTGCTCCCAGGGGCCACCATCCAATATGTAATCTTTTTTTTATTTGAGAGAGACAGAGAGAGGGGAAGAGGCAGAGAATGGGCATGCCAGGGCCTCTCAGCCGCTGTAAACAAATTCCAAATGTGTGCACCCCCTTGCACGCATGTGCGACATTGCGCACTTGCGTCGCTTTTGCGTCTGGCTAAACGTGGGACCTGGAGATTTGAACAAGTGTTCTTAGGCTTCGCAGACAGGCGCCTTAACTCCTAAGCCATTTCTCCAGCCCCAATATGTAACTTTATACTTAAGATGTATTCCTTGTAGACAGTCTGTAGTTGGGTCATGTTTTTGTTATTGTTGTTTTTAAATTCTACTTATCTACACAAAGAGAGACAGAGAGAATGAGTGCGCCAGGGCCTCTAGCCACTACAAACAAACTCCAAATGCATGTGCTACTTTGTGCATCTGGCTTTATGCGGGTACTGGTGAATTGAACCTGGGTCGTTAGGCTTTGTAGCTAAGCACCTTAACTGCAGAGCCATCTCTGTAGCCCAGGTCTTGTTTTTATTTATTTATTTATTTATTTATTTATTTATTTATTTATTTATTTATTTATTTGAGAGGGAGAGAGAGAGAATGGGCACACCAGGGCCTCTAGGCAGTGTAATTGAACTCCAGGCACATATGCCACTTTGTGCATCTGGCTTTATGTGGGTACTGGTGAATTGAACCTGGGTCATTAGGCTTTGGAGCCAAGCACCTTACCGCAAAGGCTTCTCTCCAGCCCGGGTCTTGTTTTTGATTCACTATAGTAACCTCTGTCTTTCAGTTGGTATATTTAGGCTGTGGACGTTCAACGTGACTATTAATGTAGTTGGATTGACAGCTCCCATATAATTTACATGTATTATTTGTTGCTATTTTTGTGTTCTATTAATTTTCTTGCTTTTGTGATCCAATTGTACATTTTATTATTCCATTTTTCTTTTTTTTTAGTATCAATGATATTTTTCCAAAAATTGTTTTTTGGTGGTTGGCCCTAAAGTTTTCACATTTCCAGCTACTCTAAGTTCACTTTTTTGTTTGTTTTTTTGTTTTTGAGGTAGGGTCTCACTCTAGCCCAGGCTGACTTGAAATTTACTATGTAGTCTCAGGGTGGCCTTGAACTCACAGTGATCCTCCTACCTCTGTCTCCCAAGTGCTGGGATTAAAGGCACACACCATCATGCCTGGATAAGTTCACTTTTTAAATATTTTATTTTTATTTATTTGTTAGAGAGAGAGAGAGAGAGAGAGAGAGAGAATGAACACAACAGGGCCTCTAGCCTCTGCAAATGAACTCCAGACGCATGTGCCACCATTTCTATCTGGCTTATGTGGGTTCTGGGGAATTGAACCATGGGCTCTGGGGGTCCAAAGTCTGGCCATCAGGCTTGAGGAGCAAGTGCTTTTAAACACTGAGCCATATCCCCAGCTCCCAGGGGACATTTCTTAAAATGTCAGAAAATAACAGAAACATACTTATGATTTAATGAGGATGTACTGACTCATCCGATATAAGTAATCTCATATGTGTGAACATTTAGACTATTACAGATCGTGCCCCAGTGAACATTCTTGTACATAAATCTTGATCCACATTTCCAGTTATTTCCTTAGGAAAGATTCCTTTAGGTAGAGTTGCTGAGTCAAAGGTCAAAAATCTTAGACTCCTGATACAATTGCAAATTGCTTTCCAGAAGATTTTGGATCAGTTTAGGCTGTCATCGGCAGTGTGCACACATTTCCATCTTGCTGTATGCTACCGAATGGGTTTGAGTCACCATTATTTATGAGCTGAGTGGCTTTGGACAAGTTAACTAACGTGACTCTCCATCTATAACTGATGACAATATTCCTACCTGTAAAGTTGTTAGGATGATGAAATGACATTTCATGCATATAAAGTAGCTAGAACAGTAAGTTCATCGTAAATGTCAGGGATATTACTGTGATCGTTATTGTCATATAAAATGTTTCTTTTTTATTTTTTAGAAAGCTTTTTTGTTTGTTTGTTTTTGTTTTTCGAGGTAGGGTCTCACTGTAGCCCAGGCTAACTTGGCTTCACTATGTATTCTCTCAGGATGCCCTTGAACTCATGGTGATCCTCCTACTTCTGCCTCCTGAATGCTGGGATTAAAGGTATGCACCACCATGCCTGGCTTACAAAGCTTTTTTGTAAAGATTTAAAAAAATTTTTTTACTTATTTATTACAGATAGATAGAGAGAGGGAGGGAGAGATACACAGAAAGAGAGAATGGGCACACCAGGGTCTCTAGCCACTGGAAACGAACTCCAGATGCATGCACCACTATGTAAATCTGGCTTATGTGGGACCTGGAGAATCAAACCTGGGTCCTTAGGCTTCACAGGCATGCACCTTAACCACTAAGCCATCTCTCTAGCCCTCTTTATTATTTAAAGAAATATTTTATTTATTGATTTGAGAAAGAGAGACTAGGTGTACCAGGGCTGCTAGCCCTATGGCTGAGTATATAGCTTAGTGGGGAGGAAGCTTGCCTAGCATGTACAAAACCGTAGGTTCAGGCTGGAGAGATAGCTGAGTGGTTAAGGCATTTGCCTGCAAAGCCAAAGGATCCCTGTTCAACTCTCCAGGACCCACATAAACCAGATGCACAAGGGGGTGCATGCATCTGGAGTTCGTCTGTGGTGGCTAGAGGCCCTGGCGTGCCCATTCTGTCTCTCTGCTTCTTTCTCTTTCTCTCTCAAGTAAATAAATAATATATTTAAAAAAAACGTAGGTTCAATCCCTAGCATTACTTAAACCAGGTGTGGTGATACACATCTGTAATTCTCGCACTCAGAAGGTAGAGACAGGAGGATCAGAAGTTCAAAGTTATCCTTGGCTATGTAATGAGTTTGAGACCAGCCTGGGATACATGAGACCCTGTCTAAAAAGGGAGGGGGGAGGTCTTCAAGAATAAAAATTTAATTTTAGTTATATTTTTCCTGCATACGTATGTCACTAATAGACATAAGCCAAATCATGGATTCTGCAACAGCCCACAACTCCCATATGTCTGTGGCTCTTAACAGCACAAGTGTGTTTATCACATAGCCCCATGGGCTGACTGGTGGTCTGACCCATGCGCTCTTACGCTTGGGATCCAGGCTAGGGGAGCCCCCGTCATGTGCCAGGGAGAGGGGACTGTAGCCTGTCACATACCATCTTGTCAAAAGATGTCTGCACTTCTGCTCACAGTCCACTGGCTTTCACAGTCCAGTGGGTCTGTCCTCCTGTGGCAGGTGTACGTCCACCATGCAGCTCAGATGGTGACCACGTTTGGCAAACTGAGTCAGTTTGTAACCAGCGATTTATACCTGAAGTGTCAATAATAATTAAATAGGAAATAATTACTTGGATAAGAAGCTTGGGGACGGGTAAGAAGTTTGGAATCCGATTCTTCCCTTTCCATATTTTATTTCTTCTCTGCATCTTTTCAAAGTTAATAGCAACTTCCTCTTATATAGAGGCAGTGCCACCCCCTGGCTGGGATTTCATTATACTTGTGAACAAAGCTGCCAGACGACAAGGAGAGAGTAATTTGGAGCTGAAAAGTGAGAAAGCAAATGGAGAAATACTATGTTCCCACAGCATAAAATATGGAGGAACAAGCTGGGTATGGTGGTGCATGCCTTTGATCCCAGCACTCAGAAGGCAGAGGTAGATGGATTGCTTGTGTTCAAGGCCACCCTGAGACTACATGGTGAATTCCAGGTCATCCTAGGCTAGAAAGTGAGACCCTACCTTGAAAAAAATCAAATAAATCAATCAATAAATGGAGGAACAAAGTAGTTGTCATAAAAATGCTTCAAAACTTATGAAGCCAGGCGTGGTGGCGCACTCCTTTAATCCCAGCACTTGGGAGAGAGGTAGGAGGATCACTGAGAGTTCGAGGCCACCCTGAGACTACATAGTGAATCCCAGGTCAGCCTGGACTAGAGTGAAACCCTACTGCAACAACAACAACAACAACAAACATCTCATGAGGGGCTGGGAAGATTGCTCAGTAGTTAAAGGTGCTTGCTTACAAAAGGCCTGCCAGACCAGGTTCGATTTTCTAATACCCATGTAAAGCCAGATGCACAAAATGACACAAGTGTCTGGAGCTCATTTGTGGCAGCAAGAGGCTCTGGCATGCCCATACTCTGTCTCACTTTCTTTTTTTCTTTCTTTCATTTTTGTGTATATAAAATATATACATATATATTTTTTTTTTTTGTTTGTTTGTTTGTTTGTTTTTCGAGGTAGGGTTTCACTATAGTCCAGCCTGACCTGGAATTCACTCTGTATTCTCAGGGTGGCCTTGAACTCTCGGCCATCCTCCTACCTCTGCCTCCCGAGTGCTGGGATTAAAGGCGTGCACCACCACGCCCGGCTTTATATATATATTTTTTTAATGAGAGAGAGAATTGGTGTGGCAAGGCCTCCAGCTACTGCAAACGAACTCCAAATGTGTGCGCCATCTTGTGCGCATTGTGCATGTGTGGCCTTGTGTGCTTGTGACACCTTGTGTGCTTGGCTTTCATGGGATCTGGAAAGTTGAACCTGGGTCCTTAGGCTTTGCAGGCAAGTACCTTAACAGCTAAACTGTCTCTCAGTCCTCTCTCACTTTCTTATGCTTTCTCTCAAATAAATTAAAAAAATATTGCCAGAAGCCTTTAATCTCAGCACTCAGTAGGCTGAGGTAAGAGGATCACTGTGAGTTTGAGGCCAGCTCAGCTTGAGATTACATGGTAGATTCCAGGTCAGCCTGGGCTAGAATGAGACCCTACCTTGAAAAACAGAAAGAAAAAAAAAAACATATATATTTACTAAAAACTTCTCATGGAATGTACCCCCAATGCCACCTTCCACTGAATCCTAGGAAAATAGGACCCTTGGGTTCTCCAATTTGCTGAGAAAACACTCAAACTGGTTGGCTTGCCAAAGGGACTGGTCTGGACCCCTGAGATTTATCCTGGGTTTCCTGGCTTTTCTGCACCTGGAGCATTGAGCAGAGAAAGGCCGTCCTCTTGACTCAGATGACTTGTAGGGAAAAAGTGACCTTGTTCTCTGACTTGGGTCGGGGATGGCTTTTCTGTGGCACTTCTAACTGATGTCATTCTGTGTACTGGAAGTACATGGTCCCTGCTTTCTGCTCCAGTCTTGATGCCCAGCCTCTTCTTCTTAGGGTGTTGGTCACTGGAGTCGCCCAGAGAAGTAAACCCAGATTTATAATCACATCTGCCAAAGGACTTGGGTTGGAATCATGTCTAAGCCCTGCCTTCACCTTGCTGTTTTCATGGGCCAAGTTCACCACCAATTTGGGTTGACACTGTATCTCTGACCGGAGCTAGGGCTCCTCAGGACTTACTTGCAAGTCTGGCCTAGTCTGTTCCCTGGACTGAGCCACAGGGTAGAGGGTCGCTTTGGGCTAGAGGGAGGCTCCCAAGCTTAAGGGGCTCTGTGTCCTCTCCCGTGACCTTTTCCTTCCTCTCTGATGTTCTTCAGGAGCTGGAGCGCCTGAATCAAGTGCTGGAGGCCGAGAAGCAGCAGTTTGAGGAGGTGGTGCAGGAGCTGAGGGTGGAGCAGGAACAGATCAAGAGGTGATGGGGCCTCAGGAGGAGCAGCAGGAGGGATGCCTGGCCTTGGCAGAGCCATGTTCATCCAGGCCTGGGTTGCCTCTCTCTTCCCAGTGCTCCAGGTGTGGTGTACCTGGAGGAAGATATGAATCCTCCAGTAGGGTACTTCTGCCCACTCTTAATGACCTCTTGCAATAATACGAACAGGAGCACCATGCCTGGCTTTTTTTTTTTTCTTTCTTTTTTTTCAAGGTAGGGTGTCGCTCTGGCCCAGGCTGAGCTGGAATTCACTGTCCTGTAGTAGTCTCAGGCTGGCCTTGAACTCACAGTGATCCTCCTACCTCTGCCTCCCAAGTGCTGGGACTAAAGGTGTGCACCACCACACCCAGCTATGCCTGGCATTTTTTTTTTTTGTGGACACTGCAGATCAGACTAAGGTCCTTAGGCTTGCACAGCAAACAGTTGAGTAATTGAGTCATCTCTATATTCCCTAATTAATGTTTAGCATACAAAGTATCAGGGAAACTCAGAGTCTTTCTAAATAAATAAACCAAATATCTTCCTAGCTTCCAGAACTGTATTAGATGCTAGACTAGAAGATAAGAACCTCCCCTTCAGGATCTTACTATTTGATTGGGAAAACTAGACTTCTGCCTGGAAATATTAACACACCATTAGTGTGATTAGGTTCTGGAAGGCGTAGTGCAGGTTTTCTATGTCATGGGAATTAAGATCTGTGTGTGATCTTTTGGGCTGAGAAGGCTTTGGACAATTGAGCAAGGAGATGGGAAAGACATCCCAAGTGCATGTGGAAAGGGGAGGTCTTGTGGTGAAGGCTTGCAAAAAAGCAAGAGTCACCCCAAGAGAGGCCTTAGGCATGTCCCATGTAACAGTGAGTGTCCAGCGGGCCTTGGTTTCTCCAGTGCTTCTCTCTGCCTGTGGGTGTCTGTAGGTCCTCCCTCCTGGCTGCTGATGCATCTGAGTGAGTCCACCTTACTTGGAGAGGTTCTGCTTGCAGCCTGGGCCCTGTGGCTGCTTTGTGGGGCCAGGGTTGCAGAGCACTGGCCAGCAAGGGTCCTTCCGAGCCCTATCGGGAAGCTTAGCAGAAGCATGTCTTTGTACAAGAGGTTGGGAGGGGGAGATGCTGCCATACACAGCTGTCTGTCCCCACAGGGAGCTCGAGCTCACCGCGCGATGCCTTAAGGGTGTGGAACAGGAGAAAAAGGAACTCAGGCGCTTCACGGAGTCCTTGCAGCAGACACTGGAGGTGAGAGGGGACGGGGAGGTTGGTTGCCTAGGAGGCAGTCTAGTTGATTGGACCTCAGGATACTGGTCTTCTCACATGTTTCTCTGGGTCAAGGGGACGGGGCAGGAGGTAGCACTGGTCTCCTTTATGGATAGTGGGGAACTCCAGTTGACACATGAGGAGGCCCAAAGCATAGACCGGTTCTTCCCAGACCCATAGGACAAATTCCAGCTTGCCCTTGCAATGACCATGGCCTCAGGAAACCTGCTTTGCCCAATGCCTGTATTTTTATGCCCGAGGGAAGACTGATCAGTGTGGGCAGTGGAACCACTCACCACATCCTTCCATCACTTCACCTTAGCTGCTCCTTCCCCGCCCCCTGCCGTGTTGAGGTTGAGCATGAAGGGAAATCAACTGCCCGGTCACCTTCATCTGATACCACAAGAGGCTGTGACAGGGAGCAGGGAGTGGCACTTGTGAAGGATCAAGTGCAAACTGCTTAACATGCATGCAAGTTCAAACTCTGGTCCTAGCCTTTTCTCACCTGCGTATCTGATGCAATGACACCCCAGCTCCTGCTCCAGCCACTGAGTTCATGTCCCCAAGAAAACCAAGTTCATTTGTCTCCCAGCATACTGTCCCTTCCATATGCCATTTCCTTTCCATCTCCTCTACCTGGATTGCTCTTCATTCTCCTCAGATTCAGCTCAGATATCTCCGTGGTCACGCGTCCTGGATTCTTCTAGGCAGGTGTTTTTGGAGCTCTGGGCGTTTATTCGTGCTGTACATCTGTGATGGGATTAACACTCTAGCTTGTGTCCTCCAGACTGTGGGCTTCACTTGACCGTGTCTTAATGTCCTCTCCATGCTCCAGCACCTGGAGTGAGTCCAGCACAGTGTGTGGCCCATACCTGTTGAATGAATCCATGAATTTGCCTTGACAGCTGCAAGCCTTTTTTAAATTTTCTTTTTATTGACAACTTCCATACTTACAAACAATAAACCATAATATTTCCCTCCCCTTCCCCACTTTCCCTTTCACAAATCCATACTCCATCATATCCCCTCCCTCTCTCCATTAGCCTCTCTTCTATTTTGATGTCATCGTCTTTTCCTCCTATTATGAGGGTCTTGTGAAGGTATTGCTAGGCACTGCGAGATCATGGATATCATGGCCAATTTCTGTCTGGATGATTGTATTGTAAGCAGTCCTATCCTTCCTTCAGCTCTTATATTCTTTCTGCCACCTCTTCTGCAGTGGACCCTGAGCCTTGGAAGGTGTGATAGAGATGTTTCAGTGCTGAGCACTCCTCTGTCACTTCTTCTCAGCACCATGATGCCTTTTGGGTCATCCCAGTGGTCACGGCCATCTGAAGAGAGAAGCTTCTCTAACTAAAAGCGAGAGTAGCATTAATATATGGGTATGAACATTAAGTAAAGTGCTTACAGAGCAGTTTGGTGAGCATAATATATGCATTAGGCCAGACAATAGCAGGCTTTACACACCTAATTCTCATGACCTCCCCCACTGTTGCAGTCAGGTTCACATTGCTAGTAGAAATCACCCAATCAAGAGCAGCTTGTGGGGAAAAAAGAGGATTATTTTGGCTTACAGGCTCGAGGGGGAAGCTCCATGATGGCAGGGGAAAATGATGGCATGAGCAGAGGGTGGACATCACCCCCTGGCCAACATAAGGTGGACAGTAGCAACAGGAGAGTGTGCCAAACACTGGCAAGGGGAAACTAGCTATAACACCCATAAGCCTGCCCCCAACAATACACTGTCTCCAGGAGGCATTAATTCCCCAAATCTCCATCAGCTGGGAACCTAGCATTCAGAACACTTAAGTTTATGGGAGACACCTGAATCAAACCACCACACCTACCCACAGGCTTTTGATTAGGTTTTCAGTATCCCCCCCCTGAAGAGCAGGTCTCCAGTCCAGTAGAGAGCAGATGGTTTCCCCCATAACAGACATGCCACTGTTGCACCCATTGGCTCATTTGGCCTGGCTGGCCCAACTTGAGACTTGCAGTGCCCACTGTTTCAGCACTGGTGACTTCTGTATCCCATAAGGCTGCATGCAGTGCAGCTTTTCCCCAGCTTTCTGTCAGCTGCTCTCCGGGGAGGAGGTTTTCAGCTCAGCCCACAGGACAGCCGCAAGACTTTCTAACCTCTCATGAGTGACAAGGTTTGTTTGTGGTGCCTTACTTTATCTCCCCTGCTTCGCATCATGGGGAGTTGCCTCCATGGATATTTCAACCCTAGGATTTCAGTGTAGGCTAAACTCCCAGAAGCTAAATGCAGAGAGAATGTCTAAATTTGCACTTAGACTGGTCTTGTTGGGCTTTTTTTTTTTTTTACATGAGCCCACTACACCTCCACCTAGAGGAACAAGGAATCCAGAAGGCCATAGTATCCTTGGGCCTTGGGACCTGGTTCCAGTAGATGCCATTTTCACCGGAAGTCATGTCTCCTCCTTGACGCTCTTCACTGAGGAATAATATTGCCTTGTTATGAGATCTGGGAAGGAGTCATCTCGGGTGTCCCTCATGGAGGATTGAGCGACATGGGTTCCCTCCCTGGAGCCACTGCAAGGCAGGTAGAGCAGCCATACTGGAGAATTTTACGTGGGCTTTCTGTTCTTCCTGCCCCCGTGCCAGGAGCTCTCCATAGAGAAGAAGAAAACCCTAGAGATGCTAGAGGAGGATAAGAACCAGCCACAGTCACAGGCCCATCAGAGCGAGCAGCCTACTGCCAGCGGGGGTCTCCATAGCAACCTCAGGCAGATAGAGGAGAAGATGCAGCAGCTCCTGGCCGAGAAGCTCCTGGCTGAGAAGCGGTGAGGTCCTTGAGCAGCTTGGGGGCGGATAACTTTCCTCAGGTTGTCAGCTAGAGCCAGGTTCTAGCTGGCACTGACCAGATGAGTTCCTCACATCCTTTTGCCTAGGGCTTGGTTTCCCAGGAGGCAAATGGAAGTAGACTTTGTTACCCAAGCCCAACCTGATGATTGTGTATTGCAGTAGTGAACAGTACAGAGCATCATTACGTCCTCAGAACGGTGCTTTGTGGACAATCAGGCAGGTCCCCTTAGCCCCCTTTCTACCCATGATGCAAATGAGCCTCAGCAGACTCATAGAACTTCTCTGAGGGCACAGAAGTGGCAGACCCTGGACCTCTAAGCCTGGACCAGCACCTGGACCGCTGAGCCATCTCTCCAGCCCATATCTCTAAGCCTAGGGCTGCCATCTCTGACCATACCACCCCCTCATCATCTGGTTGCCTGGACCCAGAAAGTGCTGGGAACTTAACCTTTCTCTAGCAGCCACCTGTTTTGGTGGGTTGAGCATCCAGTAAGCACCTCTCTTACCGGCAGGATGAAGGAAAACGAAGAGCGCTCACGGGCCCTGGAGGAGGAGCGGGAGTTCTACTCAAGCCAGTCCCAGGCATTGCAGAACTCACTGCAGGAGCTGACGGCAGAGAAGCAGCAGGCCGAGCGGGAGCTCAAGGTGTGCAGGCCTGCATGGGCCTCGTGCCTAGGGTCCTAACCCACTCCTGGGGACTCCTGCCCATCCCCTGGGCTTGACAGCTAGCTGCCAAGTCCTCTCTGCCAATCTGACCAGCTGGTGAGGGCATGAAGCCACCATGAGGGGTAGCAGTCTGCCCTATCAAGAGTTAGGAGCAGGGGCCAAGCCCAGCCATCCGGGTTATGGGTGAGGCACGGAAGCGGAATGTGGAAACTTCCCTCCAAAGTCACTGAGCCCCGTCAGAGTGATCAGGAAAGGTGAGCAAGTGACATTTCTCACCGCTGTGCCAAAATACCTGACAAAAGCAACTCAAGGAGAGAAGGGCTTATTTTGGCTCATCCCATGGCTTGGTGGGGTCCAAGTTCATCATAAGGGCAGGGCAGGGCAGGGCAGGGCAGGGGCTTTGTGACGGGAGCATGAGGCAGTTGGTCACATTGTGTTACTGTCAGGAAGTGGAGAGAAAAATGCCCCTGCTCACCTTTCTTTCTTTCTTTCTTTCTTTCTTTCTTTCTTTCTTTCTTTCTTTCTTCCTTCCTTTCTTTCTTTCTTTCTTTTTTCTTTTTCTTTTTTTCAAGGTAGGGTCTCACTCTAGCCCAGGCTGACCTGGAATTCACTATGTAGTCTCAGGGTGGCCTTGAACTCACGGCAATCCTCCTACCTCTGCCTCCCAAGTGCTGGGATTAAAGGTGTGCTCCACCATGCCCGGCTCTTTTTCTCCTTTTTATTAGGTCTGGGACCCCAACCCATGAGATGCTACCACCCACCTTCAGGGCAGGTCTTCCCTCCTCAACTAGACCTCTCTCTGGTGTGTCCTTGAAATAATTCCAATAAAGCTGATGATGAAGATTTTCTCCCCCCTGGTTTTTTGAGGTAGGGTCCTGCTCTAGCCCAGGCTGAGATGGAATTAACTATGTAGTCTCAGGGTGGCCTCGAACTCATGGCGATCCTCCTACCTCTGCCTCTTGAGTGTTGGGATTAAAGGCGTGCGCCACCACGCCCGGCTGATGATGAAGATTAACCAACACAGAAGGCTTTGGGAAGGTGGTAACCACTTGCTGGACCTGACTTAACTCTCGAGTGTCCCTGTCCTCAGGCTGAGGTGAAGGTTCGCATGGACCTGGAAAGACGTCTGCGGGAGGCAGAGGGGGCCCTGAGGAGCCTGGAACAAGGGCTCAACTCCAAGGTGCGCAACAAGGAGAAGGAGGAGAGGATGCGGGCCGACGTGAGCCACCTGAAAAGTAAGCCCCAGCCCCAGAGCTCAGCACCATAAGCCCATGCCCAGTGGAGCCTGAAATAGAGCTGGTGTGCATGAAGCTGTCACTGTTCAAGTTTCTTCTCCAGAAAGTGCCCCCTTGGCACCACCTCATTGTGGTAGTTGGACCAGGGATGAGGGTACAGGGTGGCGGGAGGGAGCCTGGAGTTTCTTCTTCTCAAAAGCTCAGAACTCTGTTCTCAGCAAAGCCACCCTGCAATGACTACAGATTGTGGTTCGAGGTGCCAAGGATGCCCGCCTCCCTCCCGCCACTCAGCACGACCCCACCAGGATCCTTAGGAGGGAGGGAAGATCCCAGGGAAGTGATATAGTCAGACTGTCCACTTCGGTGTCCTTTCACCACAGGGTTTTTTGAGGAATGTATCCGAAATGCAGAGCTGGAGGCCAAGATGCCGGTCATCATGAAGAACTCCGTGTACATCCACAAGGCGGCCACTCGCCGCATCAAGAGCTGCCGCTTCCACCGCCGCCGGTCCAGCACCACCTGGAATGACAGTGAGCGTCTGCATGCTTTTGCAGGGTTAGATGACATGGGCTGATGGTGAGCAAGCAGGAAGAAGGCAGGTTGGGAACCAAGTAGGTTAGATCGGACCGTGTGCCTCCCTTGAAATCAGCTCCACCCTCTTGGATTTCTTGACGCATTCTGGAAGCCTATGGGCAGGAAGGGTCTAAAAGAGAGTTGGCTTGAGGGAGGCAGGGTGGGCTCGGCAGTTAGGGGCAAGCCCTGGCCAAGGGAGTGCCATTCGTGAGGTGATTGAACCCTGTCTCCCCAGTGAAGCCATCCCAGTCCTTCATGACCTCCCAGCTAGAAGCCAACAACATAGAGGAGCTGAAGGAGGTGGCCAAGCGGCTGAGCAGAGACCAGCGCTTCCGGGAATCCATCTACCACATCATGGCCACCCAGCCTGGAGTATCCTCTGTGCTTCCCCGGGGTGGAAAGTGATGGGAGCTCCTCCCCTGCCTCTCATCTTTCCTTGGTGGGGATGGGGTGGCAGGGGGAGGCCTCCTGGCTCCTTCCCACCAGAACTCCACCCAGGAGACTGGCTTCACGAACTTCAAAGGATGGGGTAACACCTCCCTCAGACACATCCTGAGCTGGGATCTACACTAGGTGGGGAGGGCCCACACTGGGTGCTGCCTGGTTGTCATGGTGAGGTGAGGAAGAGGCCTGGCTGTGTGCAATTTCTGTTGGTTAGACAGTTTGTGGAGGGAGACTATCCTGGGGACAGGCAGGGCCTACCCGCTGGCTGAAGACTGATGCCTCTTGGTGCCCCCTCTGTGCTTCTCTGTTAATCTGTTACTCTGCCCCTGTCCTTGTGACTGATGGACGGCTTCACCTCCTCAAGGGAGGGGGAACTTGTCTCCCCACATGACACTCCCTAACCTTCTCTTGGCTTCTGGCACTGGTACCCAATCTTCACCAAGACCCCTCAACTGATTCCACTTCCTAGGGGAGGGAAACAAGGTCCCCAGTGTGTCAGCCATAGGCTCACAGCACCCCACACGCTCATCGCAGTATCTCTTTCCTGGAGTTGCCCTGGCTGTGGGGCCACCCAGGCCTCCTCCTCTCCTCCTCAGATGAGCTTCTTCACCTGCAGCCTTGGTACCCTGCCTGAAGAGTGGGAGGGGGTGGAACCCCACTGTGTTCCTCCATCACCAGAAACACTGCAGGCTCTCCCGCAGGACACGCAGTCCACTCAAGAGTGGACAGAGGTGGCCCAGGCTCCTGTTGTAATCCATAGTCAAGCAGCTGCCTATGGCTGCTATGGCCCTGCCGGTCACGAGATCACAGCCTCTCCCAGCCAGATGGGTTGCCTTGCTGCCTCCTCTCCCTGCAGGCTTTAGCCAATGCAGCCATGCAACCATGAACCCCGGCACTTGGGAACGTGGGCCTGTGATGATCCATAGCTGTTAGTTGCTTCATTTTCACTAATGGAGACACTGCAACTTTGTGGAAGACCACTGCCTTCCAGGAAGCTGAAACGTGTCCCTCAGCCGTGACAGTCTTCTGGACACATCCTCTGAGGTTGGGTCTGATGGTCTGTCCAGAAGGTCTGGGTGCTGAGACACTGGTGAGACACATGTACAGGTTTCCTGCTTTTCAGGCTACTGAGGTGTTCTGAGGGATAAACATACAGCCACAGGATAAGTCCAAGCGGAAAGAGCAGCCCACCCCCCCCCCACCTGCCCCTGGGGACCTCAGAGAGTGATTGCCGAGGCCAGCTGGACTGTCCCGCTGTCAGTGCACTCTCCTTTGTGGGAGATGGGGTGGGGGCTTTGGGGCTTTGATGGCTTCAACAGTCTATAAGCTCTAGTTAGTGTGTGGGGTGGGGGGAGCTTTGGAATCAGCACATTTGAGTGTAAATGTAAACGCTTTAAACGTGTGTAAACCTGCATAAACATGGAACTTGTATTTCTAATATGTATGTGGAATGAACTTTGAAATGAGGAAGAATTAGAAAGCCAAGATTACTGGCTTTTTCCTCCTCTTCCTCCTTCTTTTTGGTCTTTAAAGAGTTAAATTAATGATGGCCTGCTCTTAGAGAAAGGTCTTTTGGAAATTTTCAAGTGCATTTGGTCTTCCTGGGCAAGTTAGTAACCAGAAAAAAAAGTGTTTGTCTTAGGCCATTTGGGATTGCTATAGCAGAACACCTGCACTAAATTTATGGCCGACCAGGAACTGCGGGCTGTTGTGAGTTGGAGGCCAGCCTGAGCTAATTGTAAGTTCCAGGTCAGGGAGTCCAACTTGTTCTTTAACAGGAACCATCACCATGACAACCCATTCCTGCAAAGATGATTTTAATCTAGTCGCCCAGGGCGGGGCCCCCTTCATTCTCTTAAAGGTCCAAACTTCTTAGGATTATTATAATGGCAATCAAATTTTAATATGAGTTTGGGGAGGGGACACACATTCGAATCACAGCAGTGCTTTCCCTGGCACACTCACCAGTCCCCCCTTCACGTGCTCCTAGTCTCACTCTGTAATTTCCGTGCCTCAGGCAAGTTAAGTCTGGGTTATCTCCAACTCACAGATTAATTCCCTAAGTGTTCACAGTGCATAAAAGAAGAGCAGCATCTCTATGGAAATACTTAGGGCTGGAATTGCTTACTGATTTTGTGTGTGTGTGTATATATATATGTACATATGTGTATATAGCGTGTATATACTAATTATATATAATATATATTTACCTGATGCAAACAAAACCTATTCCTTGGTCAATTAAATGGATTCCATGCAGTACTCCGAACTACATGGTGGAGTCATTGCTAGAAAAATGCTGCCCCCTGCAGGAAACATGTGGAATTGTAAGATCACTGGCTCGTGTTCCATTGGGCAAGGTCTCAACACACCAGGAAGAGCTCCCCACGGCTTCACCTCCTGTGTCTGGCTTCTTAATAATTAACTAAAAATTCTGTGTTTCTGCTCTGAAGTCATGAATGTCTCCATGTAACAGGAGGACTCTCCTCTGATTTGAGCACAGACCAAAGCGACAGGACGACACCCAGAAAGCTACAAAAGAGTCCTGGTTTTGGGGCAGATTGTTTTCAGTATTCCCAGCAGAAGTGGACAGACTTACCTGCTCTGAGGTGGAGTTCATGCTTTGTTTACTTGGCAATCATGAAAGGGAGACCAGCAGTTAGTGAAAAGCAACTTGACTGGGTTCTGCTGCTTGGTTGGCTGCCTCACTGAGGATGGAAGGCCCAGTGGTCAAGCCTAGGCAACCCTGATCTATGCTGTTTCCAGCCCTAGTGTCCCCTGTAGGATACTCACTCAGCGGTCACTTATTTCTAATGCTACCCTCTTCCCTAAGGAAGGAGGCAAGAGATCTGGGGAACACCGAGGTTCTGACCCATTGCCCATCTCTGTCTCTGGAAGAATGTAATTCTTACCACCAACCCATTCTCCACTCCCAGCTCAGCAATCTGAGCAGCCTGTTTGGAGCGCACATAATAACAGTGGAACAGAAATGCGCTCGAACCTCAGGAGCAGCCCCGGGTGTCAGATGTGGGCCGTCACCGTCAGCTTTACGTTGCTGGAATGAAACTCCAACCCAGGCACAGTTTATAGGAGGAACATTATTTATTTATTTTCCCCTTCCTTCCTTCCTTCCTTCCTTCCTTCCTTCCTTCCTTCCTTCCTTCCTTCCTTCCCTCCCTTCTTTCTTTCTTTCTTTCTTTCTTTCTTTCTTTCTTTCTTTCTTTCTTTCTTTCTTTCTTTCTTTTTTCTATTTTATATTTTTCAAGGTAGGGTGTCACTCTAGCCCAGGCTGAACTGGAATTCACTATGCAATCTCAGGGGGACCTCAAACTCATGGTGCTCCTCCCTACCATTGCCTCCCAAGTGCTGGGTTTAAAGGCATGCGCCACCAAGCCCAGCAGGAGGAACTTAATTTATTTAAAATTTACAGATCCAGGGGAATTTCTATAATGGCAAAAGAAGCTGGCCCCCTTGTACAGGTCCACTCAGAGAGAAATACCAGCAGCAGCACCACAACAAGCAAGCCCCCTCCAGGAACCCAGGGCAGTGCTCAAGCATTCTGCATGTCTTTACACTGGAACTCCAGATCTGCCCCCAAACACACCTTAGGGCTGGACCCAAGGATCTGCCCACAGTGATACACCTCCTCCAGCCAAGAGGCTGGAGATCCAAGAAGCTTTAATAAAACTGAATCTATGGGGCCATCCATTTAAACTACCACGTGGTCCAAGGCAGTTGTTGAAGTCACAGGTCAAAGCAGAGATCCTGGGGGTGGAGATCTTAATAAACCAAGTCCCCTGATGGTGAATTCTACCTGCCTGTGTCATCAAGTATGGAAATATGGTCTGTTCGCTGTCTCTCTGGCTTTGCCTAGGAGGGGAGGGTTAGTGATCAGGTGGAAAACAGGTGACCCAGGGCTGCACAGAGGCAGAAGATTATACACCAAGAGTTCCAAGAGACATCCAGGTGGTCAGAGAGCCGGATGCATTTGGGGATTCATGGTCCTGAGGGACGTGACACCTGCTTCCAACCTGCGGAGTCCAACTGTGAACACTCAGCCCATTGCTGTTAACATAGCAGCCATGGTTCATTCGTGTCTTATTGAGCAGTGCCTCCACTAAGCAGACCCCAGGGAAGACCTTGGTTCACTGCCTGCTGCTGTGGAGTGGGAAGGGAAGGTCCTGCTGGGCAAGATAAGGCTCTCTGCTGGTCACTTGTTGGTTATGTGACATTTGGAGAGTAACCATTTACAATGCTTTCTGTGCTTACATGTTATTAGGTAGAAGAGATGTCTCTTTGATCTCAAGAGGCTTCCCAGAACCCCTGTGGCTTTGCAGTTATCTTGCTGCCTTGAAGTCAGTAGAAATTGGCTTGCCACTGTCACCAGAGATGGACAGACAGGCCTCAGGGAGGACACTGGCTCAGCTGAACTCAAAATTGTTCAAAATAGAAAATTTTGGCTTTGAGATGAGAACAGGAAAGATAACTTGTTTATCATCCCAAGGAAAAGGTCATTGTGACTAACCATGGTCACTTGAAAGGCTTTCCTGGTAAAAGGAAGAAGCTTGTTGTCACAGTGTCTAAGACAATTAGCTGTTTTTTTTTAATTTTAATTTATTTAGTTGAGAGAGGCGGGGAGGGGGGGGAGAGAATGGGCATGCCAGGGCCTCCAGCCACTGCAAATGAACTCCAGATGTATGTACACACTTGTGCATCTGGCTTACGTGGGTTCTGGGGAATTGAACCAGGGTCCTTAGGCTTTGCAGGCAAATGCCTTAATCACTAAGCCATCCCTCCAGCCCCAATTAGCTGTTGTTTGTTTTTCCCCCCTAAGACAGGGTCCCTCTGTAGCCCTGGCTGATCTGGAACTCACTCTGTGGCCCCAGATTGGCCTCAACTCAAAGATCTTCCTACCTCAATCTCCTGAGTGCTAGGATTAAAGGCGTGCACCATCATGCTTGGTTCAGCTGTTGTTTTTTAATCCATCTCCATTCCACCAGTGCTTACTGAGATTCTATTGTGTGGAGTCAAGCACTTCCATGTTCCTATGCTTTACTGGGTTTTTATTTTGGTACAATACACGCACATAAAATTGATCACTTTAAACATAATGTTTTGTTATTATTTTAACCATTTCTAAGCGTGTGCTTCAGTAGTATTAAATATATTCATACTGTTGTGCAACCAATTGCTAAACTATTCTCATCTGGCAAAACTCAAACTCCATACACATTAAACATAACTCCCATGCCCCACTCGTAGCCTCTGGTAACCACCATTCTACTTTCAGCTTCTGAGTTTGACAATTTTTGATATAGATATCACATATAAATAGAACTTTTCATGCTGGTTGGGGAGGTAGCTCAGTCTGTAAAATGTTTATATTGAGGGCTTGAGCCTGATACCCAGCACTGTCATAAAAGCCAGGCACAGTGGCATGCATGTGTAATCCCAGTTCTGGGGAGGCAGTGACAGGCAGATCCTAGAGCTTGCTGGACAGCTAGTCTAATCTAATTGGTGAACTCCAGACCAGTGAAAGCCCTGGTTTCAAAAAAGAAGCAGAAGAGGCCTGGAGAGATGGCTTAGTGGTTAAGGCACTTGCCTGTGAAGCTTAAGGACCCATATTTGACTCTCCAGATTCCATGTAAGCCAGACACAAAAGGTGAGACAAGCACAAGGTCACACATGCCCGCTAGGTGGCGGAAGCATCTAGAGTTCGATTGCAGTTGCTTAAGTCCCTGGCACACCAATTCTCTCTGTCTCTGTCTCTCTCTCTCTCTCCCTCTGTCTAAAATTTAAAAAAAAGAAGTAGATGATATTGCTGAAGGTTCCACATGCTTGGGCTGCAAGGTTACTGGAGCTGAGCTGAAAATCTCATCCCTGTAGACCAGCTGACAGAAAGCTGGAAAAAGCTACACTGCATGCAGCCCTATGGGAGAGAGATGTCATCAGCGGTGAAAACAGTGGACATTGAAAGTCTTAAGTTTGGTCAGACAGGCCAAATGACTGAACAGGTGCAATAGTGGCATGTCTGTTATGGGGGAAACCAACTGCTCTCTAATTGGACTGAAGGCCCGCTCCATAGGAGGGAATACATGCCTGGTACTGAAAGCCTAATCAAAAGCCTATGGCAGGGGAGGTCATTAGCCCTAAGGATGTAACACCTGCTCTTATCTGGCTGAATGCATATATTATGCTGCCTGGTAAGCACTTTACTTAATGTTCATACCCATATATTAATGCTGCTCTCACTTTTGATTAGAGAAGCTTCTCTTTTCAGATGGTGGTGACCACTGGGATGACACAAAAAGCACCATGGTGCTGTAAAGAAGTGACAGAGGAGTGTTCCGCACTGAACCACCTCTATCACACCTTTCAAGGCTCAGGGTCCTTTGCAGAAAAGGTGGAATGTATGGGACAGGCCGGGTGTGGTGGCGCACGCCTTTAATCCCAGCACTCGGGAGGCAGAGGTAGGAGGATCACTGTGAGTTCGAGGCCACCCTGAGACTACATAGTTAATTCCAGGTCAGCCTGGGCCAGAGTGAGACCCTACCTTGCAAAACCAAAAAAAGAAAAAAAAAAAGGGACAAAGGAAGAGTAGGACTGCTTACAATGCACTCTTACACAAAATGTCCTGAATATCCATGACCTCTCAGTGCCTGACACTACCTACACAAGACCCTCATAACAGGAGGAAAAGATGATGACATCAAAGATAAAAGAGGGAGCGGGGCATGGTGGCACATGCCTTTAATCCCAGCACTCGGGAGGCAGAGGTAGGAGGATTACCATGAGTTTGAGACCGCCCTGAGACTACATAGAGAATTCCAGGTCAGCCTGAGCTAGAGTGAAACCTAAAAAAAAAAAAAAAGTAGGTGATAGAACTGAGGATGGCACCTGAGATTGCCCTCTGACCTCCACAAACATGCACACACATGTGCACAGACACCCATACCGTACACTCACACACACGTGCCCCCACACATACATTTGCACACATACACAGACACCCACACACACATGCCCTCACACATACATCTGCACACACACACCCACACTCACACACATGCCCTCACACATACATTTGCAAACACACGCATACATATGCAAAAATGTAGAACTTTACAATATTTGGTTTTTTTGGACTGGTTTATTTCACCCAGCATAATGTCCCCAAGTTTCATCCATGCCATAGCATGTGTCAGATTTTCTTTCTTATCACTTTATAAAAGAAAATTTGATTGAAATCTTATTTTTCTGACAAGTTTTCCGTCAACCGCAAGGAGCCTTACCTTCTCAGAGGACAGGAGGGTCACAGCCGGGAGGAAGCTGATCCTTGTCCCGCCCTTCTTTGAGGTCTCCTTCCCCCTCCCCTCCAGCCTGCTGTTCAAGGATGTTGTGTAGTCACTTCCTCCTTCTCCCCAGCAGATGGCAGCATGCTCCGAGCCTGGCTGCAGGTTTGAATGGGCCCGTGCATGGAGGGGCGGGCTTTGTGACACTGTGGAGTGCCGCAGCATTGGCTTGAGTCTGCTGGTTGGTTGTTTTCGACTTTAATATGGAACAAAAGACTCGTTTGACCATCGTGTATTAAGAGTCCACTAGATACCAGACGCTTTCACTTTGATTTCTCTTTTGTGTTCTCACAGCACCAAGTCCTCTGGTTTACAGAAATGAAAAAAAAAAGTCTGCAGGGGGCTGGAGAGATGGCTCAGCGGTTAAGGCACTTGCCTGCAAAGCCTAATGACTGGAGTTCAATTCTCCAGTACCCACGTTGAGCCAGATGCACAAAATGGTGCATGTGTCTGGAGTTCGTTTGCAGTGGCTGAAGGCCTTGACACACACACACACACTCTCTCTCTGCAATAAATGAATAATTTTTTTAAAAAAATCTGCAGGCTAGGCATGATGATGCACACCTTTAATCCCAGCACTTGAGAGGCTGAGATAAGAGGATTGTTATGAGTTCGAGGCCACCCTGCGACTAGAGTGAATTCCAGGTCAGCCTGGGCTAGAGCGAGACCCTACCTCAAAAACAAACAAACAAAAAAAGCTGGATGTGGTGGTGCATGCCTTTAGTCCCAGCACTAGGGAAGCAAAGGTAGGATGATCGCCATGAGTTTGAAGCATCCCTGAGACTATATAATTAATTCCAGTTCAGCCTAGGCCAGAGTGAGACCCTACCTCAAAAGAGAGAGAGAGAGAAGGAAGAGGAGAAAGAAAGAAAATAAAAACTCTGCAGAGGGCTGGAGGGATGGCTTAGTGGTTAAAGCACTTGCCTGCAAAGCCAAAGGTCCCAGGTTCGATTCCCCAGGATCCACATAAGCCAGGTGCACAAGGTGGCACATGTGTCTGGAGTTTGTTTCCAGTGGCTGGAGGTCTTGGTGCACCCATTCTCTCTGCCTCTCTCTCTCTCCCAAATAAATAAATAAAATAAAAACTATTTTTTTAAAAGTCTGCAGAGGTTAAGGGTTCAGTTTTTGTGCTCATTCAGCTCTTTGGTAGCTGACAGTTCCTGAGGATTCTCAGCAGGTTCAGAGGGCCAGTTTCTCCTCCGAAAGACTGTAAAATAACTTTTTCGGCTTGGAGAAATGGCATAGTGGTTAAGGTACTTGTGTACAAAGCCAAAGGATCCTGGTTCAGTTCTCCAGGACCCACATAAAGCCAGATGTACAAGGTGGCCCATGTGTCTGGAGTTCATTTGCCGTGGCTGGAGGCCCTGGTGTGCCCATTTGCTCTCTATCTGCCCCTCCTCTTAAATAAAATAAAAAAATAAGTAATATATATTTCTTAAAAATACAAAACAACTTTTTCTTCTTGTCTGCAATCACTTCCAGGCAAGTGCCCTCTTTGCTTTCTTATCTTTCCTCTCCTTTGTCCATTCCTAGTATTCCAGGGACTAGACAGCAGGTAGCCAATGGGAAGATGGGGCTGGGAACCTGGAGGGTCCGGATGGTGCCAAAGAACCAGTGATTCATCCAAACTATCCAGTCTCTCCTGTGCAAAATGAGGACATTCAAATCCGGTCACATGCACGTTGTGACAGGGATGCATTTTTCTGACAGCAGGTGCCTGTGCTTTTGGGCAAACACACTGAAGGGGTGTCCAACCTTTGGACATTGGGACACAACACTGTCATCTATAAAGTTCATTCTCAAGAATCAGAGTTGGGTCACATGCAAAGGAGGCTGGGAAAATGCTAGAAGTTTTAGTCTTTGTAACAAGAAAGAAAGAAGTTTAGGAGTACATTCTAAATTAGCCAACTACTAGTGCCTGCCACAAAACTACCCCCCAAAACATGACAGGCCAATGCTGAGACTCTTGGTTTCCCACCAGGAACAGATGGTAAGACCCTATTGCTGAAGACTTCACATGCTTGGGCTGCAAGGCCACTGAGAAATCTTGCTGGAACTGAGCTGACAACCTCCTCCGTGTAGACCACAAGGCTGCACATGTGCACAAGGGGGCACACGCATCTGGAGTTCAATTGCAGTGGCTGAGGCCCTGGTGCCCCAATTCTCTCACTCTCTCATTAAAAAAAAAAAAGGCTAGTCTGGGGGCTGGAGAAATGGCTTAGTGTTTAAAGCACTTGCCTGCGAAGCCAAAGGCCCTAGGTTCAATTCCCCAAAACCCACATCAGCCAGATGTACAAGGGGGCACATGCATCTGGAGTTCATTTGCAGTAGCTGGAGGCCCTGGCACATCCATTCTCTTTCTTTCTCTCTCTCTTCTTGCCTATTTCTCTCTTTCAAATAAATAAAGAAAAATAATTTTTTGTTGTTGTTTTTCGAGGTAGGGTCTCACTTTAGTTCAGGCTGACCTGGAATTCACTATGTAGTCTCAGGGTGGCCTCAAACTCATGGTGATCCTCCTACTTCTGCCTCCCGAGTGCTGGGACTAAAGGCATGTGCCACCATGCCTGGCTGAAAAATAAAATATTTTTTAAAAGACCAGTCAGTTGGGCTTGCCTCAAAAAAAAATTTTAAAAAATAAAAATTATGGTCTTTATCTAAAAGAGATTAAGATTAAGAATCAAGTTGCTTCGGCGAGTGGTGGCATGGCCTGGAGGTGTAGCTTAGTAGATAGAGTGCCTGCCCAGCATGCACAAAACCCTGGGTTTGGCCCCAAGCACTGTGTCAAACCAGGCATGGTGGTCCATGGCTGTAATCCCATGGATGAAAATTTCAATGTCAGGGCTGAGAAAATGAATAAAGCATTTGTTTCACATGTGTGAGGACCAGAAGCCATGTACATTTAGACCATTATAGAAAATGTCTGTAACCCCACAGTTCATTTGCAGGGGCAAGAAGCCCTAGTATGCCCATTCTCTCTCTCGCCCTCTCTTTCTCTCTCTCCTCTCTCTCTCAAATAAAAAAATATTTAAAAGAAAGACTATTGCAAAGCAAAACAATGCTTCTATGGAAAATGTTCTTGTTTCTTCTGTTTTGCTGTATGGATTTGAGACAGTTGTTGGCTTTATTGTGTATATTTGCCAATTTGTACATTATTTGTTATCCTTTACCATAAACAGTAAGTATATCTTTGTAAAAAAATAAATATTGGGCTGGAGAGATGGCTTAGTAGTTAAAGCATTTGCCTGTGAAGCCTAAGGACCTAGGTTCAATTCCCCAGTAAGCCACATAAGCCAGATGCACAAGGTGGCGCATGCATCTGGAGTTCGTTTGCAATGGCTAGAGGCCCTCATGCACCCATTCTCTCTCTCTCCCTCCCTCCCCCTCTCTCTCTCAAATAAAGAAAATTAAAATTAAATTAAAAACGTGAATATCGACCTACTGTAGTAGGTATCATCTCTGATAATATAATATATGTGTATGGGCAGTGGTACTAAACAACTTTACTGTACAATCAAACTCACTGTCCATTCACTTCTTCCTCAGAATAGAACCTTGGTTTACTTCCAAGCATCCACACCTAGAGGGAAGGTGAAGTCTATTCCAAGCTCAAGGGTACATCCAAAGTGATCTAATGTAATCACAATCACACTTCTCTGTCAGAAATTGCTTTGAGTGCATGTGATCCAGGCTGCCAATGACCCAAGTCTTCTGGAGGGTTTCTGGGACAAGTTTTCCTACTTAAAAAGAGCCAGAGGGGCTGGGGAGATGGCTTAATGGTTAAGGAGCTTGCCTGCGAAGCCTAAGGACCCATGTTTGACTCTCCAGATCCCAAGAAAGACAGACGCACAAGGTAATGCAAGAGTGCATGGTCACACATGCACACAAGGTGGTGTACATGTCTGGAGTTTGACTGCAGTGGCTGGAAGCCCTGGTTCGCTGATTCTCTCTCTCATTAAAAAAAAAAAAAGGCCAGAGGGAAAATACAATCCCTTTATCTCCAGTGACTTTGCCATGTCGGAATATGACCCTAGATCTAAGGAGCCCACCTAGGAGCATGGGGTAACTGATCAGAGGACCCAGAAGCCTATCTCGGATGGCCAAGCAGAGCTGGTAAGGAGCCTGGGTTCTTCTGAATTGCTGGGTCACTAAATGAACGGTCACTGGATCTATCTGAATTCTGGACTTCTTATTATGTGAGCTAATTTGCTGTTCCTTACTCTTTGGGCCCTTTTCATTGGGTCTTCTGCTATTTGCATCATGAGTAACCTAGTTGATACAATCAGCTTCATCAAGAGACATGGGCTTTCCCCGCAGTCGGGTGTAGTGGTGCACGCCTTCAATCCCAGCATTTGGGAGGCAGAGGTAGAAGGATTGCTGTGAGTTCATGGCCACCCTGCGACTACCCACTTAATTCCAGGTCAGCCTGGACCAGAGTGAAACCCTGTCTCGAAAAACAAAAACAAACAAAAAAAAAGAGACATGGGATTCCCTCAACCCAAACCTAAGGCCTTTGGCCCCCCCAAAAATCAAATCAGTTTCAATAATTGTTTGGAAGATGGATTTGTCTACTCATTCCCTCAATGAATATTTATTGAGAATCAAAAGTATATTTAAAAAAAAAACATTTCTCTTGCAACTCAGTCTGTGAAATTAGGATGTATTTTAAGTTAATGGCATCTTGCCATTGCTCTTGGTTGTGTGACGGTCTTGATGAAGTTGTCATCGCCTGTGCAAATATCAGAAGTTCAATACTCGTGGAATATGGGCTGGGGAGATGGCTCAGCAGTTAACAGCACTTGCTGCTTAAACATGAGGGTTTGGGGGTGGGGGTCACCTGAGCCTGAGTTTGACTACCCAGAACCCACATAAAAAGCTGGGGTGGCCATACCCATCTGTAACCCAAGTCCATGGGAGAGGGGGTAAGGAAGTATGCGTATAGCACTAGAGATCTGCTTACACAAGTGCATATAACACACACACACCTTGATACTGGGGGTGAAATAGTCTAAGTGGGGTCAGGTGAGGGTATGGAGGAGAGGAGGAGTTGGGAGGAGGATTGATCAAAGTTTAAGATGTTATGAATAAGCCATATGGAAACCTACTTCTTCACTAGCTAATAATAGACATGTTTTTAAAAAGAAAGAGAAGCCAGGCATGGTGGTGCATACCTTTAATCCCAGTGCTCAGGAGGCAGAGGTAGGAGGATCACTGTGAGTTCGAGGCCACCCTGAGAATACAGAGTGAATTCCAGGTCAGCTTGGGCTAGAGTGAGACCTGACCTTGAGAAACCAAAAAAAAAAAAAAAAAAAAAAAAAGAGAGAGAGAGAGAGAGAGGGAGTGAGTTTGGGCAGAATATCTTACATAGGTGGATAATACTGTGCCCAGAAGCCATAGATTGTCATTAGAAAGAAAATTTTCAGTATCAGGTGGGATACCATCCAGTGAGTTGTTGGCCAGGGAGGGCTCCTGATGTCCCCAAAACATTACAGGCTATTGCCAAGGTTCTTGGTTGCCTACCAGAACTAGATGGTAAGACCCTATTGCCGAAGACTCCACATGCTTGGGCTGAAGCAAGCTGGAAATCAAGCTGGAGCTGAGCTGAAAGCCTCCTCCCTGTTGACTGTCAGGATGCTGGAAAAACTTATGTACCTTTTGGGGGAGAAGTCATCAATGGTCTTAGCCAGCAGTGGACCCTGCAAGCTTTATGGCTGGCCAGCCAGGCCAAATGTACCAAATGGTGTAATGTTGGCATGTTTCTTATGGGGGAATCAACTGCTCTCTGATTGGACTTGAGGTCTGCTCCACGGGAGGAAATTCATGCCTGGTACTGAAAGTCTACAGCTGGGGAGATCATAACCCCTAGGGGAGAAGCCACTGCCCATTGTCTGGCTAAATGGATATGTTGTGCCCACCAAACTGTCCACTAAACACTTATGTTTATGCCCATATATTAATGCTGCTCTCACTTTTGGTGAGAGAAGTTTCTCTTTTCAAATGGCAGTGACCACTGGGGACATTCAACACTCACCAAAGGGCTGAGAAGAAGTGACAGTGGAGTGTTCAGCATTGAGTGAGACATCTCTCTAACGCACTACAAGGCTCAAGGGCCATTGCGGAAGAGGTAGAGGAAAGAACTTAAGAGCCAAAGGAAGGGGAGGACTGCTTACAACGCTGTCGTCCAGACACAAAGTGGCCTTGATATTCATGACTTCACAGTGGCTGACACTACCTACACAAAACCTGTAGGAGGGAAAAAATGATGACAAAAAATACAAGAGAGACTAGTTGGAAAGAAGGGGCTCGGTGAACAGAAAATTCAGGAGGGGAAAGGAGAGAGTGATGGGAGGGGATAATGTCCATGGTATATTGTCTATATTTATGGAAATTGTCAATAAGAGTTTTAAATAACCTTGCAAAATATTTATCAAAAGTTTAGCCGGGTGTGGTGGCGCACGCCTTTAATCCCAGCACTCGGGAGACAGAGGTAGGAGGATCGCTGTGAGTTCAAGGCCACTCTGAGACTACATAGTGAATTCCAGATTAGCCTGGACTAGAGTGAGACCTTATCTCAAAAAAACAAACAAACAAAAAAGTTTAGGCCAGCCATGGTAGCGCACACCTTTAATCCTAGCACTTGGGAGGCAGAGGTAGGAGGATCACTGTGAGTTTAAGGCCACCTTGAGACTACATAGTGAATTCCAGGTCAGAGAGGACTAGAGTGAAACCCTACCTCGAGAAAAAAAAAAAAAAAAAAAGCTTAGGGCTGGAGAGATGGCTTCATGGTTAAGGTGCTTGTCTGCAAAGCCAAAGGAAACAGGTTCAATTCCCCAGAAATCTATATAAGCCAGATGCACATGGTAGCACATGCATCTGGAGTTTGTTTGCAGTGGCTGGAGGCCCTGGCATGCACATTCTCTCTCTGTCTACCTCTCTCTCTCTCTCTCTCTATCTCAAATAAATAAATAAAATATAAATAAAGGAAGGCTGGGCGTGGTGGCGCATGCCTTTAATCCCAGCACTTGGGAGGCAGAGGTGGGAGGATTGCCGAGAGTTCAAGGCCAGCCTGAGACTACATAGTGAATTCCAGGTTAGCCTGGACTAGAGTGAAACCCTACCTCGAAAAAAAAAAAAAAAAAAAAAGAAAGAAAGAAAGAAAGAAAGAAAGAAAGATATCTTTTTAAAAGTTTTGGGTGGGGGCAATCCCCAAAACATTATGGAGCATGGTTTTTTTTTTTTTTTGTTTTTCGAGGGAGGGTCTCACTGTAGCTCAGGCTGACCTGGAATTCACTATATAGTGTCAGGGTGGCCTCGAACTCACGGCGATCCTCTTACCTCTGCCTCCTGAGTGCTAGAATTAAAGGCGTGCGCCACCACGCCCGGCTATAGAGCATGTTCTTAACCTCAGAGACTCAAATGGTTGTGGAGGAGGAAGTGAGTCAGATAGGCCTGGTGGCCTTCATAAAATAGGGAGCCCAAAGTATGCTGAAGTCATAAAATTGTATAGCACAGTGTATATGACACTCAGTTCTTTGTTAATGTTGTTTAGTTGTTATTTATTTGTTCCTGAGACAGGGTCTAAACTGAATGCACTTGGTAGGCCAGGCTGGCCTTGAACTCCCAATCCTTCTGCCTACACTTCTTGTGTGCTAAGATTACAAGCATACACTATAATGCCCAGATGACAGTTTTGTTCTTTTTTTTCTTTTTTATATTTATTTATTTTGAGAGAGACAGAAGAGGCAGATAATGAGAGAAAATGGATTTGCCAAGGATAGCCACCTCAAATGAATTCCAGATGCATGTGTCACCTTGTGCATCTGGCTTACATGGGTACTGGAATCAAACCTGGGTACTTAGGCTGTGCAGGCAAGTGCCTTAACTGTTAAGCATCCTCTCCAATCCGACTCTGGTTTTTGATGGGTTCTTTTAGAAATGCCTCATCATAAAAGCCGGGCGTGGTAGTGCACACCATTAATCCCAGCACTCGGGAGGCAGAGGTAGGAGGATCGCAGTGAGTTTGAGGCCACCCTGAGACTACGGAGTGAATTCCAGGCCAGCCTGAGCTAGAGTGAGACCCTACCTCGAAAAATCAAACAACAACAACAACAACAACAACAAAGAAATGCCTTATCATTAACATTCCAGATGGCATGGAGGATGACAGTGGGAAAAGACAGTCTGAGTGAAAGAGGAGCCAGATTTCAAGTTCTAGAAATATCTTGGCCAATGTATTTAACCAGCAGCAGTTGGGGTGAAAGCTGGAGACACAGCTCCACATTGCACCTCTAGCAGCCTGGGGAGTTCTTTTCAGAGTCTTCCATTCAATGCCGGGAGTCTTGACATCACCAGAGAACAAACCAACAGGATAAGGCAGTATGAGGCAGAGTTGGAGTTTATTTAAAAGGTTTTTAAATGTAGATTTAAGATTAGCATTCATAGGAAAAGGGAGGAAAGAATAGTAAACAAAATAGTAAAAAAAAAAAATAGTAAAGTGTGGGAATGGGCTTCTCAAGAGAGAGCCAAGACTTAGTATCTCTTTTGTTTTTTTCAAGGTAGGGTCTCACTCTAGCTCAGGCTAGCCTGGAATTCAGTACGTAGTGTCAGGCTGGCCTCGAACTCACAGTGATCCTCCTACCCCTGTGTCTCTAGTGCTGAGATTAAAAGCATGCACCACTATGGCCTGCAGAGAGAGAGAATGGGTGCACCAGGGCTTCCAGCCACTGCAAACCAACTCCAGACAACACCTTGTGCATCTGGCTTTACATGGATACTGGGGACTCGAACTCGAGTTGTTAGGTTTTGCAGGCAAGCATCTTAACTTTTGAGCCATCTCTCCAGCCCAAGATGAAGCATCTTAACAATAGCCACATATATGATTTTGGTGGCTTCTGAAGTTACATTGGTCAAAGGGTTTCTAAGGACATATTATTATTCTCTTTCTCGGTAACTGAGATCACGTGGTGGTTCCTGCAGTGCACTGGGAAGATTTGGAGCTGACAAAGTAAAACCTAAAACCATCTGTCACAAGAGTTGCACAAGGGACTTAAGATATGTTTCCACTGTTAACAAAGTTTATAGTCGTGTGTATGAGAGTCCCAGAGAATTGAAGGTTTACATATGAGAAAGAAGTAAGGCCATGCTTGAAGGTCAAGTACACTTAGGCCTTAAGTATGGTTTATTGCTGTTTTAACACTCTTATTTGAGATAAATCCATATGAAAAGAAGGAATTTTATCTCTATGTCGACAACATTCAAACTAAAAGCTGCTAGTTGTGCTAGAACTGGTGAGCTTCAGCTGCCGAGAGACTGTAACCAGACTGCTTTCCCTTCCCATGTCCCCTTAGTTTCCCCTGTCTTTCTATCCTGCCTCATATTTCATTTCTATTTCCTGCTTTATCATGCACAAGTGATTTATGATTTAAAAAAATCTATGACTAACCAAATCTGTAACAGCTTTTTTCAGTGAGTTCAAAATAAAAGTTCTAAGTGAAAACAGTGTCAGGGCTGAATGGCCCAGCATTTTTATTTCTCTTTGTGGTACATAAGATAACAGTGAGCCAGAGCCTCAGTGGTGCCTTTAGTTCGGTAATGTATACTAAGGGCCAAGCATTGTTGGGAGGTGGAGGTGGCAGTAACACATGAGGTAACACCCTAGTTGTTGGTGGAAGTTGATTGTGTAGTTTTTACATGTCATTCAGAGACCTATGTGACAGTCACTTTTCCATGATCATTCTGAGGCTCCTGAGATCGTTCTGGTGTTGAGTTTCCTGTTGTCTATAAGGATTTCTCCCTTTTCATTGAACCTGGTGGTGGTTCAGAGTACCTTGGCTGACCTAAACTTGGCCACAACTACTTGCAGGGGAGTTTGGGAAATGTAGTCTGGCTGAGTGTCCAGGAATAAAAGGGATGTGGATAGAGATGAATGAAGTCTGTGGTGCATACTGTAAACAACACTGTGGAGTGGAGGAGCGTCTCAGTAGGCCAGAGCCTTCCCAAGGGAAACAAGAACTCCAACCTGCCCATCCTGCCAGTCTCTTTTGGTGTGTTGTCCTGAATATCAAACACATCAGTGAATAAGATGCTTGTGGCTCAGAAAACTAGCTCTATGGAGTTAATGGAGTCTGCATTGCTTGCCCCAAACCAGGAATCCCTACTTGAGATATTTTGGGGTAGAATTGTTTTTTCAGTAGTGTGGAGAAAGCCCCAGCCCTCAGTCAGCTGGCTCCGCCCACTCCACTGGCTCACATCACAGGCTGCAGGAGACTGAGATGCTTGTTCCGTGCAGTATGTTCTAGTCACTGAGGGTGCTGGCTCCAGCGCAGCAAGTAGCCCAGAACCATAACACAGAGGGTGTACGAAGCCTGTGAGTCATTTTGGTTTTAGCATATAGGAGTTGTATGACAAGAAAATTAACACTTTTTATTATTTATTTATATAAGAGAAGGGATATACATAGAGATAATGGGCATGCCAGGGTCTCTAGCCATGGCAGAGGAACTCCAGACGCATGCACTGCCTTGTGCATCTGGCTTTACAAGGGTCTTGGGGAATCAAACCTGGGTCCTTAGGCTTTGCAAGCAAGTGCCTTAACCACTGAGCCATCCCTGCAGTCTGCAAATTAACGTTTTTGAGCAGTGGAGACCTCATCTGTTTTTTTCCATTTGTTTGTTATGTGTGTGCGCACATGTGCACCTGGGTTTATGTGTGTGAAGGCCAGAGGACCACCCCAGATCTCATTCTTCAGAAATGCCATCCATCTTTTTCAGATAGGGTGGGTCCCTAATTGTCTTGGAGCTTGCCAAGTAGGCTAGGCTGGCCAACAAGCCCCAGAGATCAACCTATCTGTGCTTCCCCAGTACTGGCAGTACAAGGGTAAAAGCCACCACACACAACATTTTAAACATTTATTTGGGGGCTGGAGAGATTGCTTAGTGGTTAAGGCACTTGCCTAAGAAGGCCAAGGACCTATGTTTGCCTCTCCAGATCCCACATAAGCCAGATGCACTAAGGTGAAGCATACACAAGGTTGCACATGCCCACTAGGTGGCACAAGTATTTGGAGTTGGATTGCAGTGGCTGAGGCCTTGGTGTGCCAATTTTCTCTCTCTCTCTCTCTCTCTCTCTCTAAAATAAAAAAATCATTTATTTATTTGAGAAAGAGAGAGAGAGAGAAATAGACAGAAAGAGAGTTGAGTATGGGTATGCCAGGGCCTCCTGATACTGCAAACAAACTCCAGTTGCATATGCTACTTTGTGCATCTGGCTTTAAGTGGGTACTGGAGAATTGAACTCAGACCATCAGAATTTACAAGCAAGTACCTTTGATTTCTCCCCACTTGCAAAACTGTTTTTTTTTTTTTTTACAACTGTTTTTAAGGTAGTAGAAATAGAACTAGCTTACTGAAAAAGAGAAAGGCACTCCTGAGAATGAGCATAGGCTAGTGAATTGAAAAAGACACACATCCAAAAAGCTACCCAGCACTGTTTACATGGGTTCTTGGGATCAAATTCAGGTTTTCATGCTTACATGACAAGGATTTTACCAACTGAGCTCCTCAGCCCCTGTTTGTTTTTGAGACAGGGTCTTACATAGTCCAGGCTGGCCTCGAACTTGTAGTTGAGAACGACATTGAACTCCCAAATGCAGGAATTATAGGCACGCACCACAATGCACAGATTGTTTTGTTTTGGTTTTTGTTTTTGTTTTTAGACAGAGTCTCGCTATAGTTCTGAGGCAGGCTTGGAACCTATTATGTAGTCAAGGATGGCCTCAAATCCACTGCAACCCACCCATCTCAGTTTCCCAAGTGCTGGGATTACTGGCATGCACCACCATGCCCAGCAATGACTACTCCCTGAGTGAATGGGGATGGCTTTATTCAGTCTCACCACATCTTTTAATGTTTAAGCCACTTTAGTTAGGTAGTTTTTCAAGGTAGGGTCTCTGGCTAGCCCAGGATTACCTGAAATTCACTATGTAGTCTCAGTCTGGCCTCAAACTCACAGCAATCCTCCTACCTCTGCTTCCTGAATGCTGGGATTAAAGCACCAAGCCCAGCTCAGCCCCCCCTTTTTTTTTTTTTTTTGAGGTAGGGTCTCATTCTAGTTCAGGCTGACCTGGCAGAGGGTGGCCTCGAACTCATGGCGATCCTCCTACCTCTGCTTCCCGAGTGCTGGGATTAAAGGCATGTGCCACCACACCCGGCTCAGCCACTTTTTTGAAAGCCATTCTGAGTCTGAGTCCTGACCCACTTTGGGTGTTTTCACACGTGCACACACATGCACTTGCATGGTGCAGCCTGATCCTTTAGCCAGAGTCAGAGCTGAGGAACAAAGGCCTGCCATCAGCAGAAACTCCTCAGGGAAGGGAGGTAGGCTGGGGCCAAGGCTGCCCTCTCTTCCCCTTATGTGCCAGTTGTATGCATTCTTCCTTAGCAGTGGCTGGCAGTGCCAGGAGGTGATATATGCCAGGTGCTTCAATACAGCTTTCACTGGGCCTCAGGCCAGCTCTGCCTGGGGGAAGTTCCTCTGCCTCCTTCCACCCACACTTCTCCTTAGCATGAATATTCTTCTATCTTTTTTTTTTTTTTTTTGGTTTTGCGAGGTAGGGTTTCACTCTAGTCCAGGCTGATCTGGAATTCACTATGTAGTCTCAGGTTGGCCTTGAACTCACGGCAGTCCTCCTACCTCTGCTTCCTGAGTGCTGGGATTAAAGGTGTGTGCCACCACGCCTGGCTTAGCATGAATATTTCCACCATTCCCGAATCTACTGACATTAAGCTTCCTGCTGTCTCTTCTTGTTCCCTTACCTATGCCTGGAGTGGAGAGATTTGGAACCAAGATGCATTCCTATCATGTTGGAGCTGTGGAAAGTAAGGCACAGAAAAAAAAAAAAAGAAAGAAAGATGTGATTCCTTCATCCGGGGTCACACAAGTGGTTAGAACTAACAGAAATCCCTCTGAGCTATGGTGAACAGCTCCTAAAGCTTGGAAGGAACCAGAACCCACAGGAGCCAGGGACTCGAGGCTCCGCTTCTTCATGTGAAGAGTTTGCTCCCTCCCACCGCACACATCTGAGTGAAGACACAACCCACGAGAAGCTCCAGTGTACAGCTTTTCTTCCCTGAGGTCTCCAGTATTCATGAACTGACCTTGTAGCTCAGGTCCTGTGCCCACCACTTGGTTGAATCACTGTTGTGGGAGAATGAGCGTCTATAATTGCTCAGACAATACGCCAGCATGGAGGTGGAGGGTGCAAAAAATATATATGTGTGCAAAGGATAGATACTGAGTGGGGTGTGTGTGTGTGTGTGTGTGTGTGTGTCTCCTACAACCTTCCAGGGTGGACCACAGGCTGCGTAATGGCAAGGAACAGAAACAGGACCACAGTCTTTCTGGGCTCCAGCTGCTGCTTCCTGAAGGCTAGGTTAGCCACGGTTGTCATGACAACAGCCTGCTGAGAGAAGGTCTCAAGAAAAAAGAATCAAGTTGGGAGTGTTTTCAAGGCTATCTGACTGCAGAGTCAGAGGATGAGACCACTTGGGTCATTTCAGGACTGTGGCGGTCGGCTCAGCTTGCCTTCCCTGAGGCTGCAGGGAAGTGTCTGCCCTTCCTCTGCCTGTGCATGGCTCTTCGGGGTTAGCAGAGATGTAGCCCCCATACCTAACTTTTCTCACACAGGGTACAGTATGAAAAGCACACTGCTACGGGGTACAAAGGGTGTCCAGGGCTGGTGGAATAGCCTCCCCCAATCAGACTCTCAGCCTCCAGCCGCTCCTCCTCCTGTAACTACCCAAGTGATTCTTAAAATAGAGATATTTTGTACTTATTTATTTTCAAGAGAGTCAGAGAGAAAAAGTATGGGCATGCAAGGGTCTCTTGACACTGTAAATGAACTCCAGATACCTGCACCCACCACTTTGTGCATCTGGCTTTATATGGGTACTAGAATTAAAACAGGGCTGGCAGGCTTTGCAAACAAGTGCCTTTAACGGTTGAGTCATCTCCTTAGGCCCCAAGTGAGTTTTCTTTTTCTTTTTATTTTTTAAATCTATTTATTTATTATTTGCAAGGGAAGACAGAAAGAGAAAGAGAGATTGAGAGAGAGAGAGAGGGACCTTCAGCCACTGCAAACAAACTCCAGCTGTATGCACCTCTTTGTACATTTGGCTTTACATGGGTACTGGGGAATGGAACCAGGGTTGTAGGCTTTGCCGGCAAGCATTTTAACCACTGAGCCATCTCTCTCTCTCTCTCTTTCTGTCTCGGTTCTCGAGGAGGGGTCTCGCTCTAGTTCAAGCTGACCTGAAATTCACTATGTAGTCTCAGGGTGGCCTTGAACTCACTGCGATCCTCCTACTTCTGCCTCCCCAGTGCTGGGATTAAAGGCATGCGCCATTACGTCCAGCTAGCAAGCAAATCTTATCCCCTTGCTCCCCTGCTTCAATCTTCAGGGCTCCAGGTTCCCCACAGAAGAAAGCTCAGGGGCATGAGCTGGATAGTCTCGGCCTCATTCATGATTTCCCCTTTTCTAGATCCTCCATGTTGCTGCCCATCCCTCCCTCCACTCACAAATAAATAACAGTAATAAATAATTTTGGCTTTTCAAGGTAGGGTCTCGCAGGGCAGTTCGTTCTGAAGCTTCTTCTTGCCTTGTAGGTGACTGCCATCTTGCTGTGTGCCTATGCAACCTCCTTTGTGGTTGCACACTCAAGAGAAAGCATTGACAGCTCTTCCTCTTCTTATAAAAATGCTAGTCCTGGGCTGGGAAAGTAGCTTAGCAGTTAAGGTGTTTCCCTGTGAAGCCTAAGGACCCTGGTTCGATTCCCCACGTAAGCCAGATGCACAAGGGGGCTCATGCATCTGGAGTTCGCTTGCAGTGGCTTGAGGCCCTGGCATGCCCATTCTCTCTCTCTCTATCTGCCTCTCTCTCTCTCTCTCTCTCTCTCTCTCTCATTCATAAATTAATTAATTAATTAATTAATTAGAAAAATATTTTTTAAAAAAATACTAGTTCCGGGGCTGGAGAGATGGCTTAATGGTTAAGGTTCTTGCCTGTAAAGCCTAAGGACCCAAGTTTGATTCCCCAGTACCCATGTAAAACCAGATGCACAAAGTGGTGCATGAATCTGGAGTTTGTTTGCAGTGGCTGAAGTCCTGGTATGCCCAGTCTCTCTCTCTCTCTCTCTCCCTCTCTCTCTCTCTTTTTCTCTCAAATTAATTAAATTAAATTAAATTAAATTAAATTAAATTAAATTAAATTAAATTAAATGCTAGTCCTATTGGATTAGGGCTCCACCTTAATTACTTTCCTGTGAGCCCTTCTCCAAATACCATCACACTAGGGCTTAGGGCTTCAATTTATGACTTGGGGGCGGCCATTTAATCCACCTTAAGCCTCACTGAGAAGTAAGATTCCAGCCGAGAGAATTCAGAAAACTGGGGAAAAGCACTCAGGCCACAGAAAGGGCACAGCAAGACCTCTAGGGCAGGTGTGAGGACGCCGTGTTGAAGGATACAAGGAGTCCAGTGTGGCTGGAGTGGGCTAAGCCAGCAGGACTCACGTGGGTCCAGGCTGCCAAGTGCCCTGGGGACATAGGAGAATTTGGGCTTTTCTCTGAGAGAAATGGGAGCCTTGGCAGGGGGCTGAGCAGAGAAATGACATGTTTGGCTCAGTACCTTGTTGGTGACGGCCCCAGTACCTCCTCGGCCTCCTCTGACGGGACCTGGCTCCCCAGGCCACGCTGCCCACGAGGATGATTTTGCTGAGCTCCGTGGGAAATGGCCTCACTCCGTCTCACCCTCTGGTGGTGCTCAGCCCTGGTTTTCCCGCTTCCAGGCAGACAAAGCCACGGGATAATTACTCTCGAGAAAACTCCAGGGACCCTCAGGAAAGGGTCACCATTAGTTACAACGCTCTAGGCTCTCATCTCTGGCTGGTGAGTGAGGCTGACCGCAGTGCTGGGCAAAGGGGCACTTTGCTTAGCCAGCACCCTGGCAGTGCCCAGCTGTACTGATTTGACCCGCCACAGGGTGCCAGGGACCCTTCCTCAGTATTCTCCGAGGTCCCTGCACAAGTTCCCCAAGATGATAGCCCCTCTTTCCCTTTTTTTTTTTAAAAAAATATTTTATTTATGTATTTATTTATTTTTTTTTAAGATTTTGTTTTATTTATTTATTTATTTATATGAGTTAGAGAAAAAGGAAAATAGGGAGAGAGAGAGAGAGTGGGCATGCCAGGGCCTCCAGCCACTACAAATAAATTCCAGATACATGCTCCACCTTGTGCATCTGGCTTACGTGGTACTGGGGAATAGAACCTGAGTCCTTAGGCTTCCTATACTGGAAGACTGGCTGGTATGGACCACTTTCCTAGGATAGACCAGTGTCTCACAGGGTTTGGGGACCACAGACTGAAGGACTAAGCTGGGAGTCATGACAACCCCATCAAAGTGTTGAGGACACAAGACACCGGATTTCTGAAACCATCCGTTCACTGAACATGCCACCTGCAGGGAGAACCAGCACCAGACTCTCCACCATCTGTAGTGCTCCCCCAGGCTGTTGCAGAGTTGTTTGTTCTCGATAGCATTTACACAGCCTGCAGTCAGTGACTGTGTCCCATAAAGTGTCCCATTTCTGGCGTCTGGTGCAGCTGGGACAGGAAGCTGGCACGCTCCCTTCTGTTTCTTTTGTTGTTGTTGTTGTTTAAATATATTTTATTTATTTATTTGATAAAGAGAAAGAGGCAGAGAGTGAGAGGGAGAGAATGGGCATGCCAGGGCATTCAGCCACTGCAAATGAACTCCAGACACATGTGCCCCCTTGTGCATCTGGCTTATGTGGGTTCTGGAGAGTCGAACCCAGATCCTTTGGCTTTGCAGGAAAACACCTTAACCGCTAAGCCATCTCTCCAGCCCTGTTTCTTTTGTTTTTGTGGCCTTGAACTTATGGCAATCCTCCTGCCTCTGCCTCCTGAGTGCTGGGATTAAAGGTGTGTAACACCATCCCTTCTGTTGATGGCATCCTTCCACGCCCAATGCCCCTGCTACCCTGTCACTCCTTGAGCAGGAAGGACTATTTCAACTTTTACAACTCCCATCTGAAAGATGAGGAAGCAGAGGGCAGAATTCTGGCCCCAAAGGAACCTTGAGGTGTTCCTCAACCCTATCCCTGCCCACCTTTCAATGGAGTTGGCAGCCCTAACAAGCCAAGCTTGGCCAACCATCCCTCAGTACACCAACTAAAGAGACAAGTGATATTGAAAAGTGGAGAAAGGAGGTTTATTCAATGTGGCCACACTGGAAAGAGGAACAAATAAAAAGACCTAGTGGGGTCTGGAGAGATGGCTTAGCAGTTAAGGCACTTGCCTGCAAAGCCAAAGGACCATGGGTCAATTCCCCAGGAGCCATATAAGCCAGATTCACAAGGTGGCACATGCATCTAGAGTTCATTTGCAATGGCTGGAGGCCCTGGTACACCCATTCTCTCTCTCAACCTCTTTCTCTCTCTCTCAAATAAATAAATATATTTTTTAAAAAGACCTAGTGATTCCCCCACCCCCACCACAAGTCCATCTTCAGGGCACTGACATGAGCTTTAATTTAGATTTCAATAGAGAGCAAGAGGTATGCATAAATAGTAAATCCTGGTCTAGGAATGATCCTGCCCATCATTGTCTCAGCCCCAGTCACTCCTGCAAGGTGGTCTGATAGGTTGTCAGAACTTTCTACCTGTTATGCACAATGACAGGCTGCCCTCCTACCCAGGGAAGCCACAGGGGGGTTAATGACTGAGTGCAAAGAGTCCACCAATGGAAGGCAAGTTCCTCCTCTGGCTGGCACTAGGGCTTCAGCTTCTCCGTTCCCCCAGCATGACATACCTGGGGACATTTTAATTCTTTGGGTCTATTGTTCCAATAATGTGACAGTGTACGTGAATGTCTTTTTTTTTTTTTTTATCATCATACCTGATTTTAATAGGGTCTTACTTTTTTTTTTTTTTTAAATATTTATTGACAACAAAACATACTTACATACCAAAGGTGCGTATTTTTCCCTCCCCTCCCCCTTCCCCTTTAGAACTCCACTCTCCATCATATCCCCTCCCTCTCTCCATTAGTCTCTTTTTTTAATATGATGTCATCCTCTTTTACTTCTACTATGAGGGTCTTGCGGAGGTATTGTTAGGCACAGCAAGGTCATGGATATCAAGGCCAATTTCTGTCTGGGCAGTTGCATTGTAGGGAGTCGTACCCTTCCTTTGGCTCTTCCATTCTATCCGCCCCCTCTTCCGCAATGATCCCTGAGCCTTGGAGGGTGTGACAGAGATGTTTCAGTGCTGGGCACTTCTCCATCCCTTCTTCTCAGCACTATGTTGCCTTTTGGATCATCCCAGTGGTCATCGCCATCTGAAAGAGAAGCTTCTCTAACCAGAAGTGAGAGTAGCATTAATATGTGAATATGAGCATTAAGTGTAGTATTTTCCGGGCAGCTTGGTGGGAATAGTATATACATTTAGATAAGGGCATGCTTTATACCCCTAAGGCTTATGACCTTACCTACCATAGACTTTACTTAGTTTTTTCAGTACCAGGTATGTATTCCCTCCCGTAGAGAGGGCCTTTAGTCCAATTATAGAGCAGTTGGTTACCCCCATGAGTAGACATGCCACTATTGCACCTGTTCAGTCTTTGGGCCTGTCTGGCCAAATTTGAATATTCAGCGTCCACTGTATTCACTGCTGATGACTTCTGTCTCCCATACTCTGCATGCAGTGCAGCTTTTTCCAGCTTTCAGTTGGCTGGTCTACAGGGAGAAGGTTTTCTGCTCAGCACCAGCTTGCTTTCTCAGTGACCTTGCCTCTCAGGCAAGAGATGTCTTCAGCAATAGGGTCTTACTATCTGTTTCTCAGGGAAAACCAAGGGCTTTGGCAAAAGCCTTTAATGTTTTGGAGGCTACCGGGACCTCCTTGGCCAACAACTCACTGGAAGGTATCCCATCCCAGGTACTGAAAATTTTCTAGTAACAGTCTACAGCTTCTAGATATACCATTATTCAAAAAAGTAGTTTTACATAAGTCTTATTCACAATCTTTTGAAATTAGATTGACCCTCCCCTTGCCCTTCTTTTATGCATTCTCTACCCATGGCCTTGGTTAGGCCATTCCCCTCCTTGTAATCAGTCCTTCCACTTACATATGTGCAATACCATACACTTCAGTCCTTCCCTTTCCTCCGTCCCTTATAGCCTTTTACCAGCTTACTGGTTTCTGGCACCAATTTTTGGTTCCAGTTCACACACAAGTCTGTCTATTTGTAGCTAGGATCCACATATGAGAGAGAACATGTGACGTTTGGCTTTCTGAGCCTGGGTTACCTCACTTAGTATAATCCTTTCCAGATCCATCCATTTCCTGCAAATTTCATAATTTCATTTTTCTTTACTGCTGAGTAGAACTCCATTGTGTAAATGTACCACATCTTTATTATCCATTCATTTGTGGTGGGACATCTAGGCTGCTTCCATTTCCTAGCTATTGTGAATAGAGCGGCAATAAACATGGTTTTGCAAGTATCTCTAAGGAAGTGAGAAGAGTCTTCTGGATATATGCCTAGGAGTGCTATAGCTGGATCATATGGTAAATCTATTTCTAGCTGTCTCAAAACCTCCACACTGATTTCCACAATGGTTGGACTAGGTTACATTCCCACCAACAGTGTAGAAGTGTTCCTCTTTTTTCCGCATCCACGCCAACACTTATTGTCCTTTGTTTTCTTGATGGAAGCCATTCTGACAGGAGTGAAATGGAATCTCAAAGTGGTTTTAATTTGCATTTCCCTGATGGCTAAGGATGTGGAGCATTTTTTCAGATGTTTATATGCCATCTGAATTTCATCTTCTGTGAATTCTCTATTTAGTTCCATAGCCCATTTTTTAACTGGGTTGTTTGAATTCTTATTATTCTGTTTTTTGAGTTCTTTGTATATTCTGGATATTAATCCTCTGTCAGATGTATAGCTGGCAAAGATTTTCTCCCATTCTGTAGGTTGTCTTTTGCTCTACTCACAGTGTCCTTTGCTGTACAAAAGCTTTGTAATTTCATAAGGTCCCATTGGTTGATTAGTGATTTTATTCGCTGAGCAATTGGGGTTATATTCAGAAAGTCCTTACCTATGCCAATATGTTGAAGGGTTTCCCTACTTTTTCCTCTAGCAGGTTCAGAGTTTCAGGTCTGATATCAAGGTCCCTGATCCATTTGGATTTGACTCTTGTGCATGGAGAAAGACAAGGATCTATGTTTATCCTTTTACATACCGATGTCCAGTTTTCCCAACACCACTTGTTAAAGAGACTATCTTTTCTCCAATTAATATTTTTGGCATTTTTGTCAAAAATCAGGTGGCTGTAGCTGCTTGGATTAATATTTGGGTCTTCTATTCTGTTCCATTGATCTACCTGTCTGTCCTTGTGCCAGTACCATGCTGTTTTTGTTACTATGGCTTTGTAATATAACTTAAAATCGGGTATGGTTATACCACCTGCCTGATTTTTGTTTCAAAATTGTTTTGGCTATTCGAGGTTTTTTGTGTTTCCAGATGAATTTTAGGATTGTTTTTTCTATTTCCGTGAAGAAAGCTATTGGGATTTTAATAGGGATCGCATTAAATGTATAGATTGCTTTTGGTAAGATTGACATTTTCACAATATTGATTCTTCCAATCCAGGAGCATGGGATGTCTTTCCATTTCCTTGTGTCTTCTGTAATTTGTCGCTCGAGTTTTTAAAGTTCTCATTGTAGAGATCCTTCACTTCCTTGGTTAAGTTTATTCCAAGGTATTTTATTTTTTTGAGGCAATTGTGAATGGGAGAGATTCCTGATTTCATCCTCTGCACGTTTGTTGTTAGTATATAGAAAAGCTACTGATTTCTGTGTGTTTATTTTGTATCCTGCTACATTGCTAAAAGTGTTTATCAGCTCTAACAGTTTGCAGGTAGAGACTTTAGGGTCTGTTAGGTATAGAATCATATCGTCTGCAAATAATGATAATTTGATCTCTTCCCTTCCGATTTGTATCCCCTTTATGAGTGTCTCTTGCCTTATTGCTGTGGCTAAGACTTCCAGTACTATATTAAATAGTAGTGGGGAAAGTGGACACCCTTGTCTTGTTCCTGAATTTAGAGGAAAAGCTTCAAGTTTTTCCCCATTTAGTATTATGTTGGCTGTAGGTTTGTCATAAATAGCTTTTATTATGTTGAGATATGCTCCTTCTATTCCCAGTTTCTGTAATACTTTCACCATGAAGGGGTGTTGGATTTTGTCAAATGCCTTTTCTGCATCTATTGAGATGACCATATGATTTTTGTCCTTCAGACCATTTATATGGTGTATTACATTTATGGATTTGCGTATGTTGAACCATCCCTGCATCTCTGGGATAAAGCCTACTTGGTCAGGGTGAATAATCTTTCTGATAAATTCTTGTATTCTGTTTGCCAGTATTTTGTTGAGAATTTTTGCATCCATGTTCATGAGGGAGATTGGTCTATAATTTTCTTTTTTGATCTGTCTTTGTCCGGTTTGGGTATCAGGGTGATGCTGGCTTCATAGAAGGATTTTTGTAGAGTTCCTTCCTTTTCTATTTTATGGAAAAGTTTGAGAAGCATTGGCGTTAGATCCTCCAGGAATGTCTGGTAAAATTCAGCAGTGAATCCATCTGGGCCTGGGCTTTTTTTAGTTGGGAGACTTTTTATAACTGCTTGAATCTCTGTGGTTGTTATAGTTCTATTTAAATGGTTTATCTCTTCTTGATTTAATTTTGGTAGGTCATATGAATCAAGGAATTCATCCATTTCTTTCAGGTTTTCAAACTTAGAGGCATATATATTCTTAAAGTATGTCCGTATGATTTTCTGAATTTCTTTGGTATCTGTTGTGATGTTGCCTTTTTCATCTCTAATTTTATCAATTTTTGTCTCTTCTCTCTTTCTTTTGGTCAGATTTGCTAAGGGTTTGTCAATCTTGTTTATCCTTTCAAAGAACCAACTCTTTGTTTCATTGATCTTTTGATTGTTTTTTTGGTTTCCATTTCATTAATTTCTGCCCTAACCTTTATTATTTCTTCCCGTCTACTAATTTTTGGTTTGCCTTGTTCTTCTTTTTCCAAGGCCTTAAGGTGAAGCATTAAATTGTTTAGTTGTGAACTCTCCAATTTCTTAATATATGCACTTAGGGCTATAAATTTCCCTCGTAGGACTGCCTTCATTGTGTCCCAAAGGTTTTGGTATGTTGTATTCTCATCATCATTTGATTCTACGAATTTCTTGATTTCCTTTTTAATTTCTTCAATGACCCATACATCATTCAATAAAGTGCTGTTTAGTCTCCATGAGTTTCTGTATGCTCTGTATATTTTCTTGTTGCTGATTTGCAGTTTAATCCCATTGTGGTCAGACAATGTACAAGGGATTATTTCAATTTTCCTGTATTTGTTAAGATTTGATTTGTGTCCTAGTATATGGTCTATTTTAGAAAATGTCCCGTGTGCTGCTGAGAAAAATGTATATTCTGCAGCATTTGGATGGAATGTTCTGTAAATATCTGTTAGGTCCATTTGTTCCATGGTATCATTTAATGCAGATGTCTCTCTGTTTATTTTTTGCTGGGTAGACCTGTCAAGTGATGAGAGTGGGGTATTGAAGTCCCCCACTACTATTGTGTTAGGAGATATCTCTGACCTTAATTCTAATAGTGTTTGTTTGATGAAATTGGGAGCCCCCATGTTAGGGGCATATATGTTTAGGATTGTAATGTCCTCCTGTTGGAGGGTTCCTTTAATCAGTATAAAGTGACCTTCTTTATCTTTCCTCACAAATGTTGGATTGAAGTCTATCTTGTCAGAAATTAAAATAGCAACCCCTGCCTGTTTTCTAGGCCCATTTGCTTGAAATACCTTTTTCCAACCTTTCACCCTAAGAAGGTTTCTATTTTTTATTGAGAGATGAGTTTCCTGGAGGCAACAGATGGTAGGATCCTGCTTTTTAATCCAGTCTGCAAGTCTGTGTCTTTTGATAGGGGCATTGAGACCATTGATATTAAGAGTTATTATTGACATATATGTGTTTATTCTCACCATTCTTCTTATTTTTAGTTTTTCCTGTTTTCCCTTTACTCACTTGTTTTAACTGTTATTTGAGTATGGTTTATTTTTTCCTATTTCCTGATGTGTGTGCTTTGCTTTCTCCTCAGCATGAATGATTCCTGCAAGTATTTTCTGTAGAGCTGGTTTAGTTGCCAAAAATTCCTTTAGCCTGTCTTTGTTGTGGAATGTCCTTATTTCTCCATCTATTTGGATAGATAGTTTTGCAGGATAAAGTAATCTCGGTTGACAGTTTTTATCTTTCAGAACTTGAATACATCACTCCAGGCCCTTCTGGCCTTTAAAGTTTGTGTTGAGTAATCTGCTGTGAGTCTGATGGGCTTCCCTTTGTAGGTCACTTGCTTTTTCTCTCTAGCTGCTTTCAATATATTTTCTTTGGTTTGTATGTTTGGTAGTTTAATTATAATATGGCGGGAGAGGTTCTTTCCAGGTTTTGTCTGTTTGGTGTTCTAAAGGCTTCCTGTATCTGCATTGGCATCTCTTTCCCAATTTGGGGAAGTTTTCCTCTATGATTTTGTTGAAAACACCTACTATGCCTTTGGAGTGAAATTCTTCTCCTTCTACTATCCCTTGAATTCTTATGTTTGATCTTTTCATAGTGTCCCGAATATCCTGTAATTCCCATTCATACCTTCCTATTATTTTGTCTTTCTCTCTGTTGGACTGTATTAGATCAGCTACTTGGTCTTCTAGCTTCGATATCCTGTTCTCTCCTTCATCCATTCTACTAGAGAGATTTTCTACAGAGGTTTTAATTTCACTGACTGTGTTCTTTATTGGTAGCATTTCTGAGTGGGTTTTCTTTATTCTTTCTATTTCCGTATTTATGTCTAGTATTGACCTCCTTATTTCATTAAATTGGTTTTCTGTGTTTTCTTTGAATCCTTTGATTTCTTCTTTGAGGTCTTTGAACCCTTTCATTTCCTCTTTGAGTTCTTTGAACATAATTATAATCATTCTTTTGAAATCTTTCTTGGGGATGTCCTCTAAGTCAGCCTCACTGAAGGTCATTTCTGATATATTAATACTTTTTGGTGGATTTATATTGTCTGGATGTTTTGTGTTTCTTGTATTGTAATGTAGAGATCTTTGCATCTTGAATTAATTTAATGCTTGGGTTTTCTAAATATCTGCAGTAATGTTAGATGTATCAATCAATCTGATATTATATGTCTTCAGTGTAGGAGTTCAAGGTGTTAAGTGTGGTTCTTAAGGCTCTCAAAGTAATCACAGAAGTGACCCTTGCCTGCTATGAGATTATCAAGTGGGGTGAATGGAACAGAATACAGTCAAGATCCAAAAATTTAACTCAACAATGTACCCCTTCAATGAAATACAGCACAGAGTATTTGTGCAAAAGCAGGTATTATGACAAAGTCACAGTTCCTAAGGATATGTGTTAGCCCACGCCCTTAATCCTGTCAGCTGGGAGGCTAAGATTTCTGATCTGTAGAGAGTTCCAAGGTCAGCTTGTGATCAAGAGAGACCCTTCCCCAATGAATAAAACCAAATTACCTTTTGGAACGGGTTTGATCACAGCTATGCTGCCCGGCTGCTTGGTTCCTTTGCTGTGACGTGGATTCAGGAGGTCAGCTGCGTTTGTGGGTCTCTGCTTTCCCTGCGCCCGATGCTGCTGGCGAGCTCTTTCCCAAGTCTCTGTACTCGCCGTACTTGCACCCGTGGTGGGGGAGGGGAGGCTGTGAGTGGCGGCTGAAGTCCGTCTGTTCCTCTACGCGATCCTCTTCCTCACAAGCCTCTTTGTTGGTCTCTACTGTCCTCCTTCCACGCTTCTTGAGATTGTGAGGAGGCGGTGTGAGTGGAAAATTCTCCTCGCCTGTCTTTAAAAGTTCTGCGGATCAGCTGTCTCAGGCGGCGCCTAACTGCGCCGCCGCCGCGGCAGCTGTGGCGGCTGTGGAGCCGCTTCTGTGGGCTCCAGACGCTCTGGAACTCTCCTACTTCTCTGCTGGGCTTGAAAGTTTACTATGTATCTCACTTTTTAGTAGAAAAGTGTATTTTGCTGGGGTTTGTTTTGCTTTTGTTCGCTTCCCTCTTTTGGCGAGGTTCCTATGTCGCCATCTTAACCGTGAATGTCTTTAATATAATCTTCTCTCCTGCCAGAATGGTTACACACCCTCCTCCCCCATCCATAAGGAGCAGAGTGAGCTGTCCACGTGACTAGTGAAGGAGATGACACCCTAGGCCTGTGTAAGGGTGTAGGGTGCCTTGCTGTTGCCTGTCCAAGTCCTGGACCTTCCCTGCCTCAGTGAACAGGAGGTGGGTGTCTTAGGCGTGATCTGTCCTTGAATGAATTCCCCTCAGTAAGCTTTTCCTTGGACTCACCTTCCCTTACAGTTGGAACGTTCAGTAGGTTTGGAAAAGAAAATTATACTACGTCAGTGAGCTGCCAGACTTTCATTAAGTTTCCCTTACATGGGACAGTCTGGCCCACCAAAACGAAAAAGCTTCAGGAACAGTTTTCTTGTTCTCATAAAGGTGAACTGCCTATGATCCTACCACAAATGGCGGAACTGGAACTAGAGCACCCCCCTCCCCGCCAAGTCTCCATGTGTGATAGTCTTGGGTATGATCATTTAAATGTATGGCCTCATAGACGAAGATGTTTTATTAAAATTAAGCTTGAAGCCGGGCGTGGTGGCACACACCTTTAATCCCAGCCCTTGGGAGGCAGAGGTAGGAGGATCACCGAGAGTTCAAGGCCACCCTGAGATTACATAGTGAATTCTATGTCAGCCTGAGCTACAGTGAGACCCTACCTCGAAAAACCAAAAAAAAAAAAAAAAAATTAAGCTTGAAACTTGGGTCTCCAACCACCTGGCTGGAGGAGGTGCCACTGGCGGCAGATCCTGGAGTCTCGCCTATAGGCGCAGAGAGAACAGCTTGAGTCCTGGGGTTTATGTCTTCTGGTGTTCGTGTTTGCTTGCTGCAGTTGTGCTTGGGTCTATGGAAGAAAGTAGATTCACTTCTTCCATCATTGATGGAGTTTCCCCTGGATTTTGTAAGCTAAAAACAAACCCCTTCCTCTCTTAAACTGTGCCTGGTTGGATGTTGGATGTTCATCCTAGAGGCGGAGAGCTGACTCCAACACCACACGGCTCCTTTAACCTCTTCTTTGGGTCAGGGCTGGAGAGATGGCTCCGTGGTTAAAAGCACTTCCTGTGCAAGTGTGAGGGCTGAGGAGGCTTGAGTTATACTCCTGGGACCTAGGCACATACATAATGCAGTCTAGTAGGGCAGTACAGACCCTAGAATCACATGGAGGCTGCAAACTCTGGGCTCAGTAAGAGACTCCGGCTCAAATAAGAATGGGCAGAGAAGTGACGGGACACCTGATGTTCCACTGTGGACACCACAGGTGAGAAGACCTCGCCTCAGATGAGGGCATGGGGCTTCATGTAGGAACATACATATACATGTGAAACACATATATATGGGAGCTGGAGAGATGGCTCAGCAGTCAAAGGTACTTGCTTGCAAAACCCGACAGCTCAGGTTCAATTCCCCAGTACCAATGTAAACACATGGCACATGCATCTGGAGTTCGTTTGCAGAGGCAGGAGGTCCTGGCATACCCATTCTCTCTCTCCCTCTTTCTCTCTCTGTCAAATAATAATTTTATTTATTAGAGAGAGAGAAAGAGAGAATATGAGTGCTCCAGGGCCTTCAGCCCTGCAAATGAACTCCAGAAGCATGTGCCACCTTGTGCATCTGGCTTATGTGGGTCCTGGGGAATTGAACCGGAGTCCTTTGGCTTTGTAGGCAAGTGCCTTAACTGCTAAGCCATCTCTCCAGCCCCTAAATAAAATATTTTTTTAAATTTTTTTCTTTTATTTTTATTTATTTATTAGAGACAGAGTGAAGAGGAGAGAGAGAGAGAATGGGTGCGCCAGGGCCTCTAGCCACTGCAAGTGAACTCCAAATGCAAGTGCCACCATGTGCATCTGGCTTACGTGGGACCTGGAGAATCAAATCGGGGTCCTTAGGCTTCGCAGGCATGCGCCTTAACTGCTAAGCCATCTCTCCAGCCCCCTAAATAAAATATTTTAAGCACACACAGAGACACATACAAAAGCAAGCAAACAAACAATGCCTAACAGAAATGAGAGGATGGCCCTGTGACCTGGGTCATTCTGGGAGGACCTCTGCACTCAAGTGCTAGGTTCCTACTTCAGTCCATGGTTTGTTTCTTGGAGAAAAATGTGCATCTGGCTTTATGTGGGTCCTAGGGAATTGAACCTGGGTTTGCAGGCAAGCGCCTTAACTGCTAAAACATTTCTTCAGCACCCCCCCCACCCCGAGCTTGTTATGCAGGTTAGATTAAAAATAAAATCCACGGGCGTGGTGGCGCACACCTTTAATCCCAGCACTCGGGAGGCAGAGGTAGGAGGATCGCCGAGAGTTCGAGGCCACCCTGAGACTACATAGTTAATTCCAGGTCAGCCTGGACCAGAGTGAGACCCTACCTCACAAAACCAAAAAAAATAAATAAATAAAATAAAATAAAAAATAAAATCCAGGCCTTTAATCCCAACACTTGGGAGGCAGAGGTAGGAGGATCGCTGTGAGTTCGAGGATACCCTGAGACTACATAGTGAATGCCAGGTCAGCCTGAGCTAAAGTGAGACCTTACCTTAAAAACAAAACAAAACAAAAAAAAAAAAAACAGGGCTGGAGAGATGGCTTAGCAGTTAAGGCACTTGCTTACCAAGCCTAAAGATCCAGGTTTGATTCCCCAGCGAGATGCACAATGTGGCACATGCGTCTGAAGTTTGTTTGCAGTAGCTAGAGGCCCTGGTGCACCCATTCTCTTCCTCCCTCTCTCCTTCAATTAGAAATAAATAAAATAAAATAAAATAAAACTTGGCTGGGTGGCGGTGGTTCACACACCTTTAATCCCAGCACTTGGAAGGCAGAGGTAAGAGTATTGCTGAGAGTTCAAGGCCACCCTAAGACTACATAGTGAATTACAGGTCAGCCTGGGCTAGAGTGAGACTTTACCTTGAAAAACAAAAACCCAAAAATAAAAACAAATAAACTTGGATCCGGGTGTGGTAGCATGCACCTTAATCCCAGCACTCAGGAGGCAGAGGTAGGAGGACTGCCAAGAATTCAAGGTCACCCTGAGACTACATAGTGAATCCCAGTTCAGCCTGAGCTAGAGCAAATCTACCTTGTAAAAAAAAAAAAAAAAAGCTTTGGAGCTTCTGAGACCACGGGAGGTGATGTATTATATTTTATAGCTTTCCTTACCTCTCCCTGCATCTTTTTCCTTCCCTTGTTTCCTCCCACCCATCCTTTCCAAATCTGAGCAGACGCAGCCTTACAGCATGTTATCTCCTGTTTCTCTAGGTTAAGACACGTCAGAAACTGAATACTTCCCCTGAGTCAGGAGCTCTGCTGAATTATTCATAGATCAAATCTGCTGCAAATTTCAGAGCGATTTCTCTTCAAGGTTGTGGCTGGTGGTACGAGCGAAGGGAATAATGAGCACGCCTGACACCCACAGAAGGAGGTAAAGTTGTCTGAAGCCACAGCTGAAGTCTCGTCCCCTTGTGGCCCCATATAAGGGGCGTCCCAGAGAACAACCGTCAAGGATCCATATTGCCTTGGCATTAAGTGAACGGAACCCTGGCCTCCGTGAATTCTCCAGTCTGGATTAGTAGACTGGCACATGAGCAGACAGCTGGGCCTCACTGAGCTGCTGCACCTGTGCAGATCTACTCCCTGCTGGGCAAACCGTTCAGAAGGGACCCAACAACCCTGGCTGGAAAGATGGCCAGGTCCCTGGCGCTGACCTGTGTGAATCGGCAATCACTAACAACCTTCAGGGATGCAGTGGGAAGGCTCCAGCAGGGATTGGATCAGGTGCCCGTAAATGCTCATCTAAAGCTGCTCTGTTGATCAAATCGAGGGTCAATCCTCTCACACCTGAATGTCTTGAAAGATTTCCCTGTGATTTTAAGATTCAGCTACTGGGAATGTTTATGGCCAAAGAAGAATTCTAACTTTGATTCCCTCAAGACCCCAAAACAGTGGACTTTATCAGATGTTGCTTCTTGGATTTACCTGCTGGTTTTTGCCAAGTCCCTCCCCGCCTCCAAGTCTTTCTGTCATTCCTGCAGGACTTGGCTGTTGGCATCATTGTCGCATCCCATGGCCTCTCTTCCCTCCTTAGTAGCTTTACAGAGAGCAAACGAACCCTGATCAAGAGACAGGCAACCGCAGGGCTGGAGAAAATGGCTTGGCAGTCAAGGTGTTTGCCTGCAAAGCCAAAGGACCCCGGTTTGATTCCCCAGGACCCACATAAGCCAGATGCACAGGGAGGCACATGCATCTGGAGTTCGTTTGCAGTGGCTGGAGGCCCTGGCGTGCCCATTCTCTCTCTCTCTCTCTACCTCTTTCTCTCAAATAAATAAATTATATATATATAGCAACTGCAGAGCCAGGTGAATTTAGGTTAATATCTTCACATGACTGAAGAGCCTGAACCAAAGTGACACTATGATAGGCTTTAAAAATGTCAATAGGCCTAAGTTTCTGTTTCCCTAAGTTTCTGTCTCCCTGAAGGGCCCAAGTTACTGACATAGCACTTTACAGTTACTGGGAAACCATACTATCCCAAAATAACCCTGTAATGGGCCAATTAGACAAAACCAAGCAGATGTTATACATTCCTGTGGCTCTGTAGCTATAGATAAGTTTGCTTAACGGTCCTCAGCTGCTGCATAACCAATCAGCTTGTAACATGTATACTCTTGAGTTTGCTTAATGTTCCTCAGCTGCTGTGTAACCAATCAGCTTGTAACATGTATATTCTTGCTTAAGTCAACCAATCATGTTAAAAGATTACCTAACCAGCCTGAAATTCCCTCTAGCTATGTTTAAAAGGGGCCTGCGAGCTCCTCGGGTCATTGCCATTTTGTATGAGTGGTTGATCCCAGCACGCTGGCTAATTCTGCAGAATAAACGCTCTATGCTTTTACATACTATTTGACTCTGGGGTCTTTCTTCAGCGATTTTCGGATCCTTACAATGATCATTCCAGCTGTGTGACTAATCAAATGACCAAACCTTTCCATAATTCTATTGTCAACTTGAGCAGGAAGGATTAACTGAAGGAGGAAGTCCTTCCTCCAGAGTAGGCTAGTCCCCCAGTGGTGAGCTTTATGTAAGGAAGCTCTGAGAGGACACAGACCTTTGTCTACTTGGCGGCCTGTGCTACTGGCTGCTGAGTGCCTGGCTGCTCCGTACCCCTTGCTCACTCCCTGCTGTTCACTCATAAATGCATCTACCATGTTCCGCAGTCCTTCATTGGCACTGGAACCAAGTTTCCTCAGCCTTCCAATGTGGACTGACCAGTGGTTCTCCAGGAAGCCTCCAGGCCTTCAGTGCTGGTTTGGAACTGCTGAGGCATCCAGCCACATGGGCTGAGCAGCTACCGTGTCCCTTGACTCTCAAGCCTGCAAACAGTTGTTGTATTACAGTAAGCTAAGCCAATAAATTTTCTTTATTTTTGTTTTCAAGGTAGGGTCTGACTCTAGCCCATGTTGACCTAGAACTCATTCTGTAGTCCTAGGCTGGCCTCAACCTCACAACCATCCTCCTCCATCTGCACACCCCCCCCCCCAGTGCTGTGATTAAAGGTATACACCATCAAACTCAGTGAATTCTCTCTCTTTTTAAACATTTTTATTTATTTATTTTATTTATTTATTTATTGGAGAGAGAAAGAAAGAGGTAGATAGAGAGAATGGGCACACCAGGGCCTCTAGCCACTGCAAATGAACTCCAGATGCATGTGTCCCTTGTGCATCTGGCTTACATGGGTCCTGGGGAATTGAACCTGGGTCCTTTCTCTTCGCAGCCAAATGCCTTAACCACTAAGCTATCCCTCCAGCCCATGAATTCTCTTTTTAATCCCAGTCATTCTATCAGGTCTGTTCCCCTAGAAAACCCTGGCTAATAGATCTTCACTGCCATATTTAAAAAAAAAATTTTTTTAATTAATTAGACACACAGAGAGAATGGGCACTCTAAGTCTCTTGCCCCTACAAACAAACTCCAGGCATATTGGGCCACTTTGTACATTTGGCTTTATGTGGGCACTGGGAAATTGAACCTGGGCAGGCAGGTTTTGCAAGCAAGTGCCTTTAACTACTGAGCCATCTCTCCAGGCCACACTGCCCTCTTTTGTAAAAGGAGAATAGCAGTCCCTTTATTTATAGGATTTTGAAGCTTACTGTCAGAAAGGTACTTAGTATAAGGCTTAGTGCATCCTTCTCTACGTCCACCATTCTGTCCTTCCCATGCCCTTGGCTATGCTCTTTTATAGACCATTCTTCCCCTCCTGTGGCAGGGCTTCTAATTGCCCACTACAGCTATCTCCTCTTTTTTCTTACTTTAGCTTCACACACAGCTGCTCAGCTATACGCTCTCTTTTCCTGTTTCCCTTGCAGTCAGGGATTACCACATAGCAAGGCTCTGGCCAATGGGATGTAAGCAAAAGCTACGCATACAACTTCTGCAAAAAGAAACAGTTGGTGGGCTGGAGAGATGGCTCAGCTGTTAAGGCACTTGCCTGCAAAGCCTAAGGACCTGGGTTTGATTTCCCAGTACCCACATAAAGCCAGATGCACAAGATGGCACATGTGCCTGGAGTTCATTTGCAGTGGCTTGAGGCCCTGACATGCCAATTCTTTCTCTCTCTCTCTCAAATAAATAAAAAAAAAATTTTAAAGAAATTGTTGGTCTTTTTTCCTGGGAACTGGAGGTGATGCTGGTGGAATTGGAAGGTACCCTAGAGAATGACAAAGTAGGACCGAAGGAAGCTGGGCTCTGGGCAACCAGGGTTCCCTATGGAACCAGAACACCTGCCCACTGTGGACTTGTGCAAAAGAAAACAAACTTCTTTGTGGCTTCTTCCCTCAGGCCTCTACCCAAGTGTCACTTTCCTGGGCAGCTGCCTAGTGCTCCCCTATGGCCAGTGTTTCCTGTGAATGCTTAGCACGTCCTCACTGGAGTTCATATCGTGGTGTCCTACAGAGACTTGATTGCTCATCTGTGAACCCTACAAAGCTGGGAGCATGAGGCACAGAGTGCAGTTTCCTCATTTTTTTAGAGAGAGCAAGAGAGAGACAGAGGGAGAGAGAGAAAAAGAATTAGAACCAGGGCCTCAGCCACTGCAAATGAACTCCAGATGCTTGTACCACCTACTGGGCATGTGTGACTATGTGCTTGACTCCCTTTGTGCATCTGGCTTACATGGGATCTAGAGAGAGATCAAACATGAGCACTTAGGGTTCACAGTCAAGCACCTTAACTGCTAAGCCATCACTCCAGCCCAGTTTCCTCACTTTTTTTAGAACACAAATGCACTTCATAAATGCAGAATATAGAGCCGGGCATGGTGGTACATGCCTTTAATCCCAGCACTCAGGAGGCAGAGGTAGGAGGATCACCATGAGTTCAAGGCCACCCTGAGACTACATAGTGAATTCCAGGTCAGCCTGGACTAGAGCGAGACCCTACCTTGAAAGGACAAAAAAAAAAAAAAAAAAAAAAAAAGGTGCAGAATATATCAGTGGAGGAGCCATACACTTATAAAGGGCCTTAACTCTTGCATCTATACATGCTCATCTTAAACAAACACCAATGAACAATTCCCATTCTTTTCTTCCTTTCTCCCAGCACACCTGGGTCTTTCCTTCATGTGTGTTTTGTCAGGACAGACCCCTGGAAATGAAGACTTTCAAGCTGGGAGTATTTATCTACCATGCAGAAAGTCCTGGGTTTGATCCTCAGCACTCTATAAACTGGGTGTGGTGGGGCACACCTATAATTCCACCACTTGGGAGACAGACACAAAAAGAATCCGAAGTTTGAAGTCATCTTCAGCTACATGGTAAGTTTCAGGCAAGCCTGGGATACATGAGATAATTTCTAGCTCACAAAAAGAAAACAAAAGGGGGGGGGAGATAAGGTGTGGTTATGACAAGGTGAGTAAAGTGTAGTAGGAATTTCCCCCTCACTAGTTTTGCTCTGAGAACCTAGGAGAGAACAGTCTTTTGGTAAAGGGGTTGGGAATACATATGTCAAATTTAATTGGGAAAGGTGGTCAAACTTATATTCTTTGCTCTTTGTCTGCACACAGCAGTGGGGTCTATTTTCGAATGTGGGATGGGGTAATCCTGGTGGATTTTTCTGGTCACTGTGTAGAGTGTGTATACACGGCAAGGACCAAGGCCTTGGCAACCATATCTGAAAGACAGGCTCTGGCCCCCAGCCAGCCTTTCCTTGAAGACACTTCTCAAGGCATTGGCCTTGGCAGTAGTTAGCAGCAGCTGCTTTTTGATTAGTGCTTCCTTCTCTTTGCCAGACCTTTCTTCAGAGTTCTTTTCTGCACACAGTAGCCCTCGTCACAGCAGGAAGGTCAGAAGGGCAGTCAGTTCACCTGGTCATCCAGCTTCCCCACACTCATTGAGGAAAACACTAAGTGTATGACAGCTTACCTTTAATTGGATTCTGTCTATTTAGCTTGAAGGGGGCAATGCAAGAAATTAATTGAAGGTCAGTGGGCCTATTCTAATGGACTGTTAGGGTCTGTGATCTGGATTTATCATGGACACCCCAGCCAGCCCCTCTGCATCCCTTCTGACATTTTCTCTTAACATAAAGCTAAGAGAAACAGTTCAGCTGTGTTTCAACAGAGCTCAACCTTTAGAACTACCTACTTTAAGCCAGGCATCGGGGCATGCACCTACATCCACTCCAGTCACTACATAGGCTGAAGCAGGAGGATCACTTGAGCCCAGGAGTTCAAATCCAGCTTGGGCAATGTAGTAAGAGTCCATCTCAAAACACACGCACACACAAACACACACATGCACGCACACACCAAAATAAAACCCAACTACTTACTTTTAAAAAGTAAGGAAGAAAGACTATACTTTCAGGGATCATTTCTATAGTTCGTTACTAGAGAAGTTTCTCTGACTGTGTGGAGTACCGAAAAAAAAAAAAAAAAGTAAGGAAGAGGGACTGGAGAGATGGCTTAGCAGTTAAGGTACTTGCCTGCAAAGCAAAAGGACCCTGGTTCAACTCCCCAGGACCCACGTAAGCCAGATGCACAAGGGGGTGCATGCATCTGGAGTTTGTTTACAGTGGCTGGAGGAGGCCCTGGTGTGCCCATTTCTCTCTCTACCTGCCTATTTCTGTATCTCTCTCTCTCTCTCTCAAATAAATAAATTAAATAAAAAATATTTAAAAATATATAAAGTTGAGCCAGGCGTGGTGGTGTACGCCTTTAATCCTAGCACTGGGGAGGCAGAGGTAGGAGGATCACCATGAGTATGAGGCCACCCTGAGACTACATAGTGAATTCCAGGTCAGCCTGAGCTAGAGTGAAACCCTACCTCAAAAAACCAAACCAAGACAAAACAAAACAAAACAAAAATAATATAAATAAATAAATAAATATATGGTAATAATGGAATTGATGATGAAGCTATTTATTGAGCCTATATACATGTAAAACAGTGTGCTATTCTCTCTGTATGATTTTTAAAAATATTTTACTTATTTATTTGAGAGACAGAGGCAGGCAGAGAAAGAGAGAGAATGGGCATGCCAGGGCCTCCAGCCACTGCAAATGATCTCTAGATACATGCACCATCTTCTGCATCTGGCTTATGTGGGTACTGGGGAATCGAACCTGGGTCCTTAAGTTTTGCAAGCAAGTGCCTTAACTGCTAAGCCATCTCTCCAGCCCCTGTAGGCTTATTTTTTAAAATTATTTATATGCACACATGCATGTGTGTGTGTGGGGGGGGTTGCCAGAGCCTCTTGCCTCTGCAAACAAATTCCAGATTTGCATGGGCAGCTTAGAAATTGAACCATGGGCCATCAGGCTTTGCAAGCATGCACCTTTAACCACTGAGCCACCTTCCTAGCCCTTCTGTGTGCTGTTTCTTATTTAGTTCTCTCAGGTAGTATTACTGTCACCATTTTACAGATGGGGAAGCCAAGGCCCAGAGAAATGATATTTTTCCCAAGATAACCTCAAGGCCAGGGGTGTCTGATGCCACAGTTTAAACTACTGCATGATTTTGTGTTGATACCCAAGGCAGTGGGCAGAAACTGAGGGAAAAGCTGCATCCTAGATCCACATCTAATGGTCCTAGAAAAACACTCCCTAGCCCTGGTACTTATGCATAGGGAAGGGGCTGGACAGGGATGAAATGAAGAAAGTGTTTTTCAAATGTCAAAATCCTAATCACACTCAGCGGTCAAAACTCCAGAAATTATGTCTCCGGGAAATTTGACTACAACTTCTACCAGGTGGGATGACAGTTCTGTGTACTAGTTTCATGACTATCTGCTCTGCTGATTTTTAATTTTTTTTTCTTTTGAGACAGGATCTATGTGTTCCAGGCTGGCCTCAAACTCCCTTTGTAACCTAAGATGACCTTGAACTTCTGATCCTCCTATGTCCACCAACTGAGTGCCCAATGTGTGAGTGCTGGGGATTGAACCTAGGGCCTCATGCATGCTAGGAAAGCACTCTACCAACTAAGCTACATCTTGAAATCCCTATACTGACTTTTTTTTTCTTTCGAGGTAGGGTCTCATTCTAGCTCAGGCTGACCTGGAATTCACTATGTCGTCTCAGGGTGGCCTCATACTCATGGTGATCCTCCTACCTCTGCTTCCCAAGTGCTGGGATTAAAGGCATGCGCCATCATGCCCGGCTCCTATATTGACATTTTTAAGGAGTTTTAAACATTTTTTTTTTTTTTGCCTTGAGCACTGAAAGTTATATAGCCAACCCTGCAGTTTAGGAGATAAAAATAACCAGCTCTGGGCTGCAGAGAAGGCTGAGAGCTTAAGGCATATGCCTGCAAGGACCCAGCCTTAGATTCCCCAGGACCCACGTAAGCCAGATGCACAAGATGACACATGCATCTGGAGTTTGTCTGCAGAGGCTAGAGGCCATGGCACACCCATTCTCTCCCTCTCTCAATCTGCCTTTCTCTCTCTCATAAGTAAATAAATAAATTTTTTAAACAATTATTAAAAATTTATTTATTTGCAAGCAGAGAGAGATAGAAGAGAGACAGATAGAGAATGGGCACACCAGAGCCTCCAGATACTGCAAACGAACTCCAGACACATGTGCCCCTTGTGCATCTGGCTTACGTGAGTCCTGGGGAATTGAACCTGGATCCTTTGGTTTCACAGGCAAACGCCTTAACTGCTAAGCCATCTCTCCATCCCAAATTAATTAGTTTTTAAAAAGAACAAGCTCTGGGCTGGAGAGATGGCTTAGCAGTTAAGCACTTGCCTGTGAAGCCTAAGGACCCCGGTTCGAGGCTCAGTTCCCCAGGACTCACATAAGCCAGATGCACAAGGTAGCACATGCATCTAGAGTTTGTTTGCAGTGGCTGGAGGCCCTGGCACACCCATTCTTTTTCTCGTTCTCTCTCTCCCTTTCTCTGTTTCTAATAAGTAAATAAATAATAAAAATTTTTAAAAACTGCATTAAAAAAATAACCAGCTCTAACAGAGCATAGCTGCAGTTGTGAACTACTACTTTGGTAAAGCTGGCCTGCGGTGGCTCTCCCCCTGTCCATTCTCTGTGGAGGGTGAGTTGTCCACTCATTCATGCTGCATGGAGGGCTAGCAGTGGCATCAGAGCAGAAGCTCACTGATGGGTTCACTGGAACAACTGATGGGAATGAAGGTGGTGGGGGTGGCTAGTCTTATTTGAAAATCCTAGGAAAAGGCTGGCGAGATGGCTCAGTCATTAAAGGCACTTGCTTGCAAAGCCTGCTGACCTGGGTTTGATTCCCCAGCACCAATGTAAAGCCCTATGCAAAGTGGTGCATGTTTCTATGATCCCAATGCACTTGTGACAATGGGAGGTGGACCCTGACATTCGTTTGCAGTGCCAAGAGACCCTATCTCAAAGAAGGCGGGAAAAAAAGCACAGACACCTCAAGGTCGTCCTCTGACCTCCACACATGCACCATGACATAGACATGCCCATACTCCCTTCCTCCCCCCACATACACACAAATAATTTTTTTTTCGAGGTAGGGTCTCCCTCTAGCCCAGGCGGACCTGGAATTCCCTATGTAGTCCCATGGTGGCCTCGAACTCATGGTGATCCTCCTACCTCTGCCTCCTGAGTGCTGGGATTAAAGGCGTGCGCTACCATGCCCGGCTACAAATGAAAATTTTAAAAATAAGAAAATCCTTGGAAGATAGGGATAGGTGATATGTATGTTTCGTTGCTGGGACAAATTACTAACCAAAAAAAAAAACACGGAAAGCAGAGGGTTTAATCCCCCTTCCGGTTTCAGAGGGTAGTGAGTATCCTGGCTGAGAAAGCCTGGCAGGAAAAGGAAAAGGAAGGCATTATCACATTACCACAGGAAACACAGCGGAAAAAGGGAGAGAAGAAATCCTTGTGATACCCAGCCACCCCTACTCCTGCTAGCACTTCCCAAATAGCGGGAGGGGCGGGGGAGGGGGAGCATTTACATTCAAAGCCCCACAGGTGGCTCAAGGTTCCCCAAGTTTGGGTTTTCCTATGATGCCCTGATTGGTTGCAAATGGTGTCATTTCAGTGTGTGTGATACAAATGTGTTCTTGTGATCACAGGTTGGAGCTCGTAGCCCCTGGTGCCCCTGTTCTGAAACCAAACCTTTGAAGAGACCCTGAACTCTGTTAAGACAGCTGAGTGGAGGCGAGGAGGGTACAGTGTGAGATCGCAGCCAGAGAGAGCAGCTGGCTCCCCACCCAAGGCATATCCAGAGATCGGAAGCCCCTGCCTTTACTTTATGGCTTGGGCAAGAAGAAGGTTGATTGAAAGGTGGCATTGGAAAGAGTGTGTGCCTTACTGTTGGGCTCCTTTATTTTTCCTTCTCCAAGTCACAGGTAGGCAGCTATCTGGCTCCTTTGATTTTCTTACCTATTTATAATTTTTCTGGTGACCTCCCACCCCAACAACAAGCTGTATCTCTAAGATGCTTTTCTGCAGATGCTGGGTCTCAGTCATTTCTGCTGTGCCAAAATCCTGCCCTAAGAATGAATGTTGTCATGAAATTATAGAAAGGGAGGGAGAGGGAGGATTCTGGCTTTCATAGGGGCTCTGGCCACTGTGAGATAGATCATCTGGGACTTGGGTATGGAGTATTGAGGAGGGATGGGAGGGGAGTGGGTGACATCTGAGACACACCATCTGTACAGCACTTTACATTTATAAAGAATTTACTCAGGGCTGCTGGCGATGTAGTTTGGTGATAGTGCTTGCCTAGCATGTATGAGGTCCTGGTTCAACCCCAGTAATGCATACACTCATGTGCACATGCGCTCACACACATGCACACTCTGTTTAGAAATGCATCCTCTTTTGCTGCTTTCTCATCATTTTTCTCCTCTTTTCAACCACAAAAGAGCCTTCAAGAAGAAAGGAAGTCCCAGCTGCCCCTGCTGGCTCCTGTGTTATGATGAAGGTTTGTGGGCTAGCATTGTCAGATGTCTATAAATGTATACCTGTCATTTCCCAGCTCTGCTCCATCTCAGCCACTTCACCGGAATTAAGATATGTCATTCCCCGGGCTGGAGAGATGGTTAAGTGGTTAAGCACTAGCCTGTGAAGCCCAAGGATCCTGGTTTAAGGCTCAATTCCTCAGGACCCACATAAGCCAGATGCACAAGGTGGCACATGCATCTGGAGTTCGTTTGCAGTGGCTGGAGGCCCTGGTGCACCCATTCTATCTCTCTCTTCCTCTGTCTCTCTGCCTCTTTCTCTTTATGTCTCTCCCAAATAAATAAAAATAAAATAAGCAGGGCTGGAGAGATAGCTTAGCAGTTAAGGCATTTGCCTGCAAAGCCAAAGGACCCATGTTTGATTCCCCAGGACCCACGTTAGCCATATGAACAAGGGGCACATGTGTCTGGAGTTTGTTTGCAATGGCTGGAGGCCCTGGTGCACCCATTCTATCTCTCTCTTCCTCTGTCTCTCTGCCTCTTTCTCTTTCTGTCTCTCTCAAATAAATAAAAATAAAATAAACAGGGCTGGAGAGATAGCTTAGCAGTTAAGGTGTTTGCCTGCAAAGCCAAAGGACCCATTTTTGATTCCCCAGGACCCACGTTAGCCATATGAACAAGGGGCACATGTGTCTGGAGTTTGTTTGCAATGGCTGGAGGCCCTGGTGCACCCATTCCCTCTCTCTCCCTCTTTCTCTGCCAAATAAATAATTAAAAATATTTTTAAAAATAAACAAACAAACAAAAAAAGATATGCCTTTCCCTAGATTGCCTTACTGCTAAGGCAAAATTTTGGCATTTGCAGCTGTCCTGGGCCTCTGCATACTGTCTGCCCCCAGGGTCTCTCTTGGCTGGCTCTAAAGCTGGCAGCCTGCTCACCACTCCTCGTTGTCATGGAGAAGGTTTTAGAAACATATTGTTGGATTGCTGGCATATTCTTGCCACCTGGAAAGAAGTGGGTTTGTAGCAAAGCCACCACGGAAGGGAAAGAAAAGGCTCTCGAAGGGCAGAGCTGGTGCCAGGGAAGCCACTGTGGTATTGGGGCATAAAGCCAGCAACGCTGTGTGCTATTTGGTATTCTGGGCAGGCAGCCTCACTCACACTGATCACCTTGGTTCCCGTAGGACCCCTGAGAGCTCCTGTCAGACATAAAGCCACAGCCTTTCAGAAAAGTTTGCCGACTCTAGGAAAATGAGCTGTTGCACAGCCTGGTCTGTGGGGAGAGACCACGCAAGCTCTGACGCGCTGATGTAAATGTCTGCTTCCTACAGGCAGAGCGGCTGGTCTTTGCCCAAGCACACCGGCAGGTTGTGCTTGCCCTGTCTTTGTCAGCTTTACATGGGGCCTGGCTATCCCAGCCATCTGGGCACCCCTTGTTCTACTCCACCCTGAGTTCTCACAGGGGCTTCAGATAGTGCACTTGGAGCACCTGCCACCCCACTGCCTGTTGCTTTGTAGGTCAAAAACAGTTGAATATTGGCAAATTTGTATTGTTCAACCTAGTTGAGAGCTGCAGGTAAATTTGGCACTTTTGTCAGAATAAGATAAGAAAAATATTAAAGAAAATAAACAATAGGTTTCTTGCTCTGTAATTATAAGCTATTGACTTCTAAATAATTCTACTTAAAAAAAAATGGGAGCCGGGCGTGGTGGCGCACGCCTTTAATCCCAGCACTCGGGAGGCAGAGGTAGGAGGATCGCCGAGAGTTCGAGGCCACCCTGAGACTACATAGTTAATTCCAGGTCAGCCTGGACCAGAGTGAGACCCTACTTCGAAAAACCATAAATAAATAAATAAATAAATAAATAAATAAATAAATAAATAAATAAATATAAATGAATAAAAAAATGGGGGCATTTGGGCATTGTGTGGTGCATGCCTTTAATCCCAGCCCTTGGAGGATAGCCATGAGTTTGAGGCCAGCCTGAGGCTACAATAGTGAATCCCAGGCCAGACTGGGCTAGAGAGAAACCCTACCTAAAAAAAAAATTTTTTTACTTGTTTGTGTGTGCATGTGTATAGTGTGTGTGTGTTTGTGTGTGTGTGTGCAGCCGCACGCAGCATGTGTGGTATATGCATATGTATGTGTCCTTAGGGTGCCTCATACACTCGCCTGCTGTGGCCAGAGTGAAATGTCAGGTGTCCAACCCTAATCAGTCTTCCTGCTTGTCCTGTTTTTGAGCCAGTCTCCTCCTCCTCCTCCTTTTTCTTCTTATTATTTTAACTGTTTCCAACATTTGTGGGTATCCAAAGATTCTCTGGTCTCACTGTGGGAATGGGGTCACAGGCACCCATGGCCACACCCAGCTGTTTTACATGGGATCTGGAGATTCGTACTTGGACAGTTTCCGGCCCCCTCAGGCCCTCGTGCTTGTGAGAGAAGCACACTCAGTGGCTGAGCCATCTCTCCAGCCCTAATTCTACTTTTTTGGGGGTGTGTGTATGATGTATATGTCAGTGATGGCCACATATGTGGAGCTCATTCAGGTGTCAGTACTGTCCTTCCACCTTATTTGAAGCAGATTGTCTTCATTGTTCACTGTTCTGCTCACCAGGCTAGCTGGCCTAAGAGCTTCTAGTGAGTTCACCTGTCCCTGCCACCCTTCTTGCCATATGTGCAATGGGATTGCAGACATCTGTTATAGCAGCAAATGCTTTATCCATCTCCTACGCTCCCACTCTACTTTTATAAAATTTTAAAATATTTTTATTTATTTAAAAGTAAGTAGAAGCCAGGCGTGGTGGCACATGCCTTTAATCCCAGCACTTGGGAGGCAGAGGTAGGAGGATCGCCAAGAGTTCAAGACCACCCTGAGACTACATAGTGAGTTACAGGTCAGCCTGGGCTAGAGTGAGACCCTACCTCAAAAAAACAAAAAAAGGGATGGAGAGATGGCTTAGCCATTAAGCGCTTGCCTGTAAAGCCTAAGGACCCCAGTTGGAGGCTCTCTTCCCCAGTAACCATATAAACCAGATGCACAAAGTGGTGCATGCATCTGGAGTTAGTCTGCAGTGGCTTGGAGGCCCTGGTGCGCCCAGTCTTTTTATCTATCTGCCTCTTTCTCTCTTTGTCTGTCACTCTCAAATAATAAATAAATAGAAGTAAACAATTTTTTTAAAGTAAACAGAGACAGAGAAAAGAGAGTCAGACATAATGTGTGCACCAGGGTCTCCAGCCACTGCAAACAAGCTCCAGACACAGTAGCTACTTTATGCATCTGGCTGTACGTCCGTACTGGGGAATCAAACCCAGCTCATTGGGTTTTACAGACAGGCACCTTAACCGCTGAGCCATCCCTCTGCCCCCTTTTAATTTAATTTTAATTTATTGAGTTTTTTTAATAAAAAGGTTGCACACATAGACCACTTCTTCCCTACTCCAATTCTGCTGAAGGTCTTCAGTTATTGGTATTCATTGTGCCAACCAAGAGGCTCAGTCAGTCTCTGCAGCCTTTCCACTTTTTTTCTTTTCGAGGTAGGGTCTCATTCTAGCCCAGGCTGACCTGGAATTCACTGTGTGTCTCAGGGTGGCCTTGAGCTCAAGGTGATCCTCCTACCCTCTGCCTCCCAAGTGCTGGGATTAAAGGCGTGCCCCACCATGCCCGGCTTCCATTCCACTTTTCTAATGTGTATGTGTATGTGTGTGTGTGTGTGTGTGTGTGTGTGTGTAGGTGTGTGCGGGGCCCAGAGCACAACTTTGGATGTCATCTTCAGGAATGCCATCTACCTTGTTGTTGTTGTTTGGAAACAGTCTCTCATTGGCCTGAAGTTCACCAACTAAACTGGCTAAATGGCTGGCCAGTGAGCCCTAGGGATCTTCCTGTCTCCAGTTCCTCAGTACCACAATTATAGATAAGTGCCATTACCCAGCTTTTTTTTTTTTTTTTTTTGAGAGAGAGAGAGGGAGAGGAAAAGGGAGACAGAGAATGAGCGCACCAGCAGCCTCTCAGCTGCTGTGAACAAACTCCAGATGTGTGTGCCCCCTTGTGGGCAAGTGTAGTATTGCACCCTTGTGTCACTTTGCATCTGGCTAAACGTGGAACCTGGGGAACTGGTGTTCTTAGGCTTAGCAGGCAGGCGCCTAAACCACTAAGCCATCTCTCCAGCCCTACCCAGAATTTTTACATAGGTATTGGGAATCAGACTCAGGTCCCCATTCTTACAGGGCCAGCCCTTTACTGACTGAGCTATTTCCCCAGCCCTTAAATCATTATAAATTTTGGTACTCCACAGATACATCAAGCCACCACCTTCCAAAAGGTGTACATGCTAATGATGCTCTCAAAGTTACAGAGCCTACTGCCTTCCTTTGGGGAAAATTTGTATACTTTTTCTACTATTTGAGCTAGATCCATTCTGATGCCTACATAGATACTCAAAAGTGTCATAGTGGAGCCCAAAGATTTGTTTTAACAGATTTCATTATAAGCCCAAGAAATTATATATTTTCCATTACTCATGCATATTTTTTTTTGAGGCAAAGTCTCACTCTAGCACAGGCTGACCTGAACTCACTCTATAGCACAGGCTGGCTTCCCAAGTGCTGGGATTAAAGGCATAAGCCACTATACCTGGCTTTTAATGGATTTTTTTTTCCAGACACAGTCTTGTTATATAGGCTAGGCTTGCTTAGAATTCACTATATAGCCCCAAATTCACAATTCTCTTTCCTCAGCTTCCCAAATGCTGGGGATCATGGCATGTGCATACATCAGGCTCATGCATTCTTTTTGAGACAGGGTCTCATATGTCCCAGGTTCATTGTGGTGACCAAGAGGCTCAGTCAGTCTCTGCAGCCATTCCACTTTTTTTCTTTTCAAGGTAGGGTCTTGCTCTAGCCCAGGCTGACCTGGAATTCACTACGTGTCTCAGGGTGGCCTTGAACTCAAGGCGATCCTCCTACCCTCTGCCTCCCAAGTACTGGGATTAAAGGCGTGCGCCACCACGCCCGGCTTCCATTCCACTTTTCTAATGTGTATGTATATTTGCGTGTGAGTGTTCGTGAGGATGCTGAGGATTACCTTGAACTTCTGATCTTCCTGTGTCCACTGCCAGAGTACTGGAATTAACAGGGTATGCACCATCATTCTTGATTTGTCAGTACTAAGTATCAAACTCAGGGTTTTGTGCACGCTACACAGGCACTCTGCCTACTAAGCCACATCACTAGCCCTCAAACACTCTTTATAATAGAAGTCTTGGAAACTAGGCAAGATGTGTCCACTGGGGCAATAGTGGCATGCCTATTATGGGAGTAACCAATTTCTTTCCGTTTGGATTTGAGGCTCACTCCCACTGGAGGGAATTCATGCCTAATACTGAAAACTCAGTCAAAAGCCTATGACAATGGGAAGAAGGGAGGTTAGTCACAGACCCTACTGTTGTTTGGATAAATAGATATGATGTGCCCATCAAATTCTCTCGAAATATTGATGCTTGTGCCCATAGATTAGTGCTGCTCTCTTGGTTAGAGAAGTTTCTTTTTGCAGATGGAGGTGACTATGGGGGAAAGACTCAAAAACTCATCAAAGTGCTGAGAATAAGTGACTATGGCGTGTTCAGCACTAAATGAGACATCAATAGCACCCCGTCCAATGTCCAGGAAACACTGCATAGGAGGGGACAGAAAGAATGTACAAGCCAGAGGATGGAGACAACTGCTGTGGAAATGGCGCACTGTTGCATTCATGACGTCACAGCAACTGCCATTACCTGCCCAGAGCCTGCACAATATTGGGCCCATCAACATCACCTCGGGGATGACGGAGGAGGGCATGAGGCTTCCATGCTCCCTGAGGAGTGATTGGCAGGGATACAGGTGACACTTTCTATAGTGGTGTAGTCACTGGACAGTTGTGTGTGCTCTGGAGAGGATGGGCATGCCAGGGTCTTCAGCCACTGCGAATGAACTCCAGACACATACACCCCCTTGTTCACATGTGTGACATTGAATGCTTGCATCACTGTGCATCTGGCCACAAGAGACCTGGAGATTTGAACATGAGTTCTTAGGCTTTGCAGGCAAGTGCCTTAACCACTAAGTCATCTCTCCAGCCCAGGACTGCTTTTAAGTTGGTTTTTGCCTTCTATGTCCTTTGAGGCAGGGTCTCTTATTGTTGTTCACCACTCAGAGCTTCTGGGAAATTCTGTCTCTGCCTCCCATCTCCCCCATCACTATAGGCTCTGTGGAATTATAGATGCTTGTCCTAACTTTGGGCTTTTACATGGGGTTTGGGGATCTGAACTCAAAATCTCAGTTTCATAGCAGAGGACTTTATCTATAAAGCCATCTCCCTAATCTGTTGACCTAAATAGACCTTTCTGGGGCTGAGGTTCCTACCCTCTCCTTTCTCCTCCCAAACTGCCCTAAGAGATGAACCTCTTTCTGTTCTGTTGAAGATTTGACTCATTTAGCCCTCTTCAGACAAACAAGATGCACACCTGCCTGAGTTTCTCTTTCTGTGGCTTCTTCCAAATATCCCCCTAGTCCTTCTCCTTTTTTCCTTTCCTTTTTTCCTTTCCTTTTTCCTTTCCTTTTTTCCTTTCCTTTTTTCCTTTTCTTTTTTCCTTTCCTTTCTTCTTTCTTCTTTCTTCTTTCTTTCTTTCTTTCTTTCTTTCTTTCTTTCTTTCTTTCTTTCTTTCTTTTTTGAGGTAGGGTCTTACTCTAGCCCAAGCTGACTTGGAATTCACTCTGTAGTCCCAGGCTGGCCTTGAACTCACAGCCTCCTGAGTGCTGGGATTAAAGCCATGAGCCACCACACCCAGCATAAATTTAAAAAAATTTTTTTTTTTTTGGTTTTTCAAGGTAGGGTTTTGCTCTAGCCCAAGCTGACTTGGAATTCACTATGTAGTCTCAGGGTGGCCTCGAACTCATGGCAATCCTCCTATCTCTGCTTCCCGATATATAAATACATATACAAAAGAGAATTTATTTTGACCCATAGTTTTAGAGATTCAAGCCTTGTCCTTGGGTCCATTGCATCTGGGCTGGGATGAGGCAGGGTATGGCTGCACAAACATGTAGAAGAAGCTGTTTATCGAATGAGCAGAAAGTAGAAAGTAAGACAGGGGCCAGGTGTAACCTTCAAAGTCATGCCCCTGGTAGCCCATCCATTTCCCAGCTAGACGTTACCACAGTAGCACCACCAGCTGGGACTCCAGGCTTCACACATGAGCTAGTGGGAGACACTCATCTTCAAACCGTAACATGCCTCAGCTCCAGGGTTCTTTGCCAGCTCTTTCCTTGCTGGCAAGTTTGTTTCCTCTAGAGCATGGCTTCAACTTCCTAGGCTGCCAGATGATATTTTAGAACTCAGAGGGAAGCTAGACACCATCCACCCATTTCAGTGCTATGAACATGCCTCTCCTCATCCAGAGATTCATGTTCTGGAAGCTCCCATGTTGCACAGCCCTGCACTGTGGTTTATTAGGACTGTTGCATGGTCCAGAATTTGAATTTCAACCATCCCTGGGTTTTCTGGAAGACTTCATTTACTGGCAATAAAATAAAGGAGGCTAGCCAGGCATGGTGGCGCACACCTTTAATCCCAGCACTCGGGAGGCAGAGGTAGAAGGATCACCATGAGTTCAAGGCCAGCCTGAGACTACATAGTGAATTCCAGGTCAGCCTGGGCTACAGTGAGACCCTACCTGGAAAACCAATAAATAAATAAATAAATAAATAAATAAATAAGGCTAACTTTTAGAGCAGTTTAATTAAAAGTCACACTTGTTGGGCATGATGGCACATGCCTTTAATCCCCAGCACATGGGAGGCAGAGGTAGGAGGGTCACTGTGAGTTTGAGGCCAGCCTGAGACTACATAGTGAATTCCAGATTAGCCTGGACCAGACAGAGACCCTACCTCGAAAAGAACAAAAAAAAAAAATAGGGCTGGAGGGATGGCTTAGCGGTTAAGGCATTTGCCTGCAAAGCTCAAGGACCCAGGTTTGATTCCCCAGGACCCACGTTAGCTAGATGCACAAGGGGGCACACACATCTGGAGTTTGTTTGTAGTGGCTAGAGGCCCTGGTGTGCCCATTCTCTCCCTCTCTCTCTCTCTCTCTCTCTCTCTCTCACTCCTTTCTCTATTAAATAAATAAAAAAATATTTTAAAAAAACAAAAAAAAGTCAGACTTAAAAAATATTTGGGGGCTAGAGAGATGGTTAAGTGGTTAAGGTACTTGTCTACAATGCCAAACAACCAAGTTTGATTCCCCAATACCCATGTAAAGCAAGATTCACAAAGTGCTACATACATCTGGAGTTTGTTTTCAGTGACTAGAGGTCCTGGCACGCCCATTCTCTCCTTGCTCCCCCCTTATTGCAGATATAACCAACTTTAGGATCGAGCCAGGCATGGTAGAGCATACATTTAGTCCCAACACTTGGGAGGCAGAGGTAGGAGGATTGCCACGAATTCGAGGCCACCCTGAGACTACATAATAAATTCCAGGTCAGCCTAAGCTAGAGCCAAGACCCTACCTTGAAAAAACAAAACGTAACAAAACAAAACAAGAAAACTTTAGGAACAGTACACAGCCCCATGCCTTGTCTCTGCTCAGTGATATTCATTTCACATCCAGAAAGGGCACTAGGCCTCTACAAACCCAGACCTGAAGTTAACCTCCAGCCACTGTCTAATGGGGTAGGGGGCCCTGGAAAGGAGGTTGGAACATTTGCCGAGGCTTCTCAGGGAAAACCATCTGTTGAGGATGCAGCAAGATGCCCAGGCACATCTACCTCTCACTTCCTGCTCCAACATCACCTACAGTGGTCCCTCAGCCCTCTCCCAGGCTGGGCTTGTGCAAGCAGACATCTTCATTCTGTGCGGCCACAGAATGGGTGGTGGAAGAGCCCAGAACTTCTGCTAGGTTGCCTCCACATCCTGCAGTACCACAGCCCCCAGAGCAGCAGTCTACAGTTCCTCCTACTTGAATCTGCCAAAGATACCATGATAAGATTTGAGCATCACCAGGACAGAAGCACACACTGTTGCTTCAGAAAGATTGAGACATTTTAAATTTTAAAGTATTGTCATTTCAGTCATCATTCAGAAAGTTATAAAGCAAAATTTCTTTTTAAAAAAAAATTAAAACAAATTTTTATTATATAAGAGTTCAGGTGTATAACTTGAAAACTTGCTTGTGATCGACAGAGGAGTTTTATTGATAGAGGAAAAGAATGGAGACACTCATTCCCTTAGCTACAGACTAGAGCAAAATTTCTAAGATTATTGTTAAATGTGGATTTTATTGACAAACAAGGTAATTTGGTAAACAAGATAACTACACCCTCCTTTCAATCCCAGACTACTGCGTGTAACCAGGGTTTTGCCACACAGTGAAAGATATCACCCTTTCTGGGGTTGCCTGTATGCTCAATCTACCCCATTCCTTCCTTTACCACCCTTCCAAGTCCAGCCCACATTGCCCATGAATTTAGTGCTAACGACTTTCGGAGCATTAATTGACTTAACAACTTCCTATCAAGTAGGCTCTGTTGTCTTCACTTAACAGATGACAAAGGGGCAGAGAGAAGAGTAACAGGGTAGATGGAATAAGCCAAGACACTTGGTTCTTTGGCAGGCTCCTTGCTCTGAAGGTGTGGGAATCACATGGACTAGATTGTCACAGTGTTGTGAATGTTATTCATTCTCAAATGGTTCCAAATGCCAACATTTAAGCATGGAAATTCCATTTCCCAGTCAACCCCTCATAACTAAGTGAAGGAACATACTGGAAAGGCAGGGCACAATGCAACATGAAAAATCTCTCATCATTCATGAAGCTCAGTGATGGACCTGGGAAATGCAGATATCATGCTTATTGGCCAGAGTCTGGAGCAGCTTCAAGTGAAAGCCTTTAATCCGATAGGGGAAGGGAGAAACAACGGGACCACTCCGACACACACACACACACACACACACACACACACACACACACACACACTTGTTTTCCCAGAGCTTATAGCCTTCCAGGATCAGATGACCACAGGTTTCCTCCCTCTGGAGAATCCCATGCTAGGATTGGTAGATGGGTGTGCCTGTGTACTCAGACAGAAGATGTGGATCATATTTGTAACTGTCCTGTGAATTGTACAACTGTCACAAAAATATGCCATCAATACTGTGTCAGTGGAGAGGAAGGAAGGCCTGAGCACACTTCAGAGTAACAGATGACTTAAAAATCAGTTTGTGGGGCTGGAGAGATGGCTCAGAAGTTAAAGGTGCTGGCTTGCAAAACGTGATGGCCTGGGTTCAATTCCCCAGTACCCATGTAAAGCCAGATGCACATAGTGGTGCATGTGTCTAGAGTTTGTTTGCAGTGCAAGAGGCCTTGGCATGTCCATTCATTCTCATTTCTCTCTGCTTGTAAATAAATAAATAAATAATTTTTTAAAAATCAGTTGGGATTGGTACTTCTGCTCATGAAGGACATGTTGAATGTGGAAAGGTTTTTGTGCTTATGAGGGACTGGTTATATGTGATGAATGAGGAAGTAATAACACTGCAAATGATGATATCAATGTTCTTCAGAAGAAACCACCCCCACTTCCCATATCCTGACACCCGCTACTAACTGTAGTCCTGGTTCCAACCCTGACATATTGGCACCAAGGCAAGAGCAGGGCTAGATCTGGAGGGCTGAGGACTACCGGTTGGGAGGATGCATGGAGCAAGAAGAGGTACATGTGCAGAGCGTGGTGGTGCATGCCTTTAATCCCAGCACTCGGGAGGCGGAGGTAGGAGGATCGCCATGAGTTCAAGGCCAGCCTGAGAGTACAGAGTGAATTCCAGGTCAGCCTGGGCTAGAGTGAAACCCTACCTTGAAAAATCAAAAAAAAAAAAAAAAAAAAGAGGAGGAGGTGCATGCACAGAGGACGCCAGGGAGCTGTGTGTCATAGAGCACAAACAAGGTGATGAGGAGACTTCTGAAGACACACAAATAACTAAACCATGTGACTAGGTAGAATACTTAGGCACTATGCTACAAACCCAAAGCCAAGTGGCCAAAAAGCCCAACCATTTCTAGAACTGGGAGGTGTCTGCTGTGGAGTCCCTGAAAATTCCTTCCCACGCTGTGTCAAGTGGTGCCAAGTAATGCTGAGTATGTGGTACATGCCTATAATTCCAGCACTTTGGAGGCTGAGGCTGGAGGATCATGGGATTGAGGTTAGATATGTAACCTAACCTGAAACAGTTCAACATTTAGAAACACTGTCTGACCAACATTTAAAAAATATTTTTGGGATTTTGCCAGCTTTAAAAAAATATTTTTATTTGCCAGCAGAGAGAGTGAGAGAGACTGAGGGAGGGAATGGGTGTGCCAGGGCCTCTTGCCACTGCAAACAAACACCAGACACATGTGCATCTGGCTTTATGTGAGTACTGGGCAACTGAACATGGACCATCAGGCTTTGCAAACATGCGCCTTTAATCACTAAGCCGTCTCTCCAGCTCCCCTCAAAATTTTTTAAAAGTCAAGTTTCAGGGTTGGAGAGATGGCTCAGCATTTAAGGCACTTGCTTGCAAAGCCTAACAACCTGAGTTTGATTCCCCAAAACCCATGAAAAGCCAGATGCACTAAGTGGCACAAGCATCTGGAATCTGTTTGCAGCAGCCAGAGGCCTTGATGTGCCCATTCTCTCTGTTTCTCTTCCAACTCTCTGCTTGAAAATAAAGAAAGAAAAATCTTCAAAAAAAATGATGCTGGAGAGATGGCTCAGCAGTTAAGGTGTTTGCCTGCAAAGCCTAATGACCTGAGTCTGATTCATCAGTAGCCATGTAAAGCCAGATGCACTAAGTGGCACATGCATCTGGAGTCTGTTTGCAGTGGCTGGAGGCCCTGGTGTGCCCATTCTCTCTGTCTTCTCTCTTTCAGCTCTCTCTGCTTGCAAATAAATACAGAAAAATATTTTTTTATAAAAATTTGGTGGGGGGCAGGCATGGTGGCACACACCTTTAACCCCAGCACTTGTGAGGAAGAGGTAGGAGGATTACCATGAGTTCAAGGCCACCCTGAGACTACATAGTGAATTCAAGGTCAACATGGGCTAGAATGAAACCCTACCTAAAAAAAAAAATTTTTTTAAGGCCAAGTTTTCTTGTGCTCCTCTAAAAAGTGTTTCTCTGGATATGCAAATAAGAGATACAGTCATATGCTAAAGAAAAGGCAAGTCTAGGGCTGGAGAGATTGCTTAGTGGTTAAGGCACTAGCTTGCAAAGCTAAGGACCCAGGTTTGATTCCCCAGAACCCACATAAACCAGATGCACACAATGGTGCATGTGTCTGGAGTTCATTTGCAGTGGCTAGAAGCCCTGGCATGCCCTCTCCCTCTCTCTCAAATAAATACATAAATAAATTTTTATTTTCAAGATAGGGTCTCCCTCTAGCCCAGGCTGATCTGGAATTCACCATGTAGTCTCAGGCTGGCCTTGAACTCACTGTGATCCTCCTACCTCTGCCTCCCAAGTACTAGAATTAAAAGTGTGTGCCACCACACCCAGATAAAATTAAATTTAAAAAATAAATCAATAAAAGTAGTCAAGTCTACATAGCAACCATCAGTTACTTAGAGGGTCTTAATTAGGTACTCTAAATGGGATGCTGGATCAGTTCTCATCAATTCAGCCTTAACCATAGTCTTTTTTTTTTTTTTTTTTGAGACTTTTAAGTTGGAATGTTTGAAATGTTGACTTTCAGGGCTGGAGAGATGGTTCAGCAGTTAAAGGCACCTGCTTGAAATGTTGACTCTGAACAAGATCAGCGGAATAACAGAGCGAGTCCTGTTTGGTGAATTAGGACTCTCTATGGCCTAAGGCTTGAGTTTTCTAGGTCCAGAATCATTACTTATCCTCCTCTCTAAAAGGCAGGACAGATAACACCTTTGAAGGCGACAAATCTCCCTCCCTATAATCTCTCTTTACTCTAATTTAAAGCTGATGGGCAATATAAATTTGACCTGATTAATCAAGACTTCTCTGAATGAAAAAGAGTAACAATGGTGGTATGATGTTTAATTGGCAGATGGCTTCTTGCCATGATACTGAAAAGTCTTGAAGCTAGTGTCTTGATGGACTATCAGGCCTGCCTGAGGATGGATACCCGGGTGGAAAGGTATGTAAGCCCAGTGGAGAAACAGACATCTGTCCATGACGCTGTAGTACAAGTGAGACTTAGGGTCAATGATCAGAGGGAATCCATTGTACCAGTGTCAAGAACAGTGCTTGGCACACAGCATGTGTTCCCAGAAAACTTACTGAACTAATGGAGGCCTGCCTACCTAATCCATGCTACACTAGACACCACTCAGTCCGTTCATCCATCCATGCATCTCTCTAGCCCTCTCTCCACTCAGTATTTGTGCGCTTATCCTATGTGAGTCTAAACCACAGGCTGCAAGGGATTCAATAGTGAATGAGAAAAAGTCCTTATGTGGAACCACCTGTTTCAATAGACTGTTTAAAGGAGAGGGGATAAACGGCAGACTGGACAGAATAACCTGAACACAAACTGCATTCTCATTGCTATAATTTGGATATGATTTGGCCCACAATAGTTTATCGGCTGGAGGCTCGGTCTCCAGGATCACAGTATTGAGGTGGTGGAAGCTTTAAGAGGTGGGACTTAATGGAAGACAGTTCTGCTCGTCTTGCAGAATGGACTAGGTTTCACAGGAGTAGGTCAGTTCTTGCAAAGGTGTGTTGCTGTTTTTTTTTTAAGTATCTGTTCAAATATTTTGATTTGTATGTGAGTCGGAGTAAAAGTCAAAAGTAGTGAAGGTCAGGAAGCTAGAAAGGGCCCATGAGGGAAGGAGGAAAGTAGAGGGGCAGATACTGGGGATAAAATGGTCGAGGTAGGATCAGAGAAGGGGATGAAGAGAAGGAGGGGGTGGGAAGATGGTTAATCAATATTAAAGATGTTATAAATAAGCCATATGGAAACCTACTTCTTCACTGCTAATAGTATATATATTTGAAAACTAGAAAGTCTGGGCAGAAGTATCCTATGGGGGCAGATAATGTTGTACCCAGAAGTCATAGATGGTTATAAGAAAAATTCAGTGCTGGGGTGGGATACCTTCCAGTGAGTTGTTGGCCAGGGAGGAGACTGATGCTCCCAAAACATTACAGTCTATTGCCAAGACTATTGTTGCCCACCAGAGCTAGATGATAAGACCCTATTGCTGAAGTCTCCCCATGCTTGAGCTATAGGTCACTGAGAAATCAAGCTGGAAGCCTCCTCCCTGTTGACTAGCTGTTAGGATGTGCTGAAAAGAGTTATGCAGTCTTTGGGAAGAGAAAAGTCATTAACGGTCTTAACCAACAGTGGACCCTGTAAGCTTTGCAGCTGGCCAGCTAGGCAAAATATACCAACTGGTACAATGGTGGCATGTCTGTTACAGGGGATTGGACCTGACAGCCTGATTCGTGGGAGGAAATTCATGCCTGGTATTGAAAGTCTAGTCAAAAGTCTATAGCTAAGAAGGTCATGTGGAGGTCATAACCCCTAGTGGGGGCAGCTAGTATTGTTGTCTGGCTAAATGCACATATTATACCCACAAAACTGCCCTCTAAATACTTATGTTAATGCCTATTTATTAATGCTATTCTTGGGCAGTTATTAGAATGCTGTTGAGGAACAGTTCTGCCTAGTAGAGTTCGCATCAGGAGCCTTCCTCCATCCATCATCCCCTTTCCCCTCTCATGTCCTTTTTTTTTTTTTTTTTTTTTTTTTCTTGGTGTTTCAAGGTAGGGTCTCACGCTAGCCCAGGCTGACCTGGAATTCACTATGTAGTCTCAGGGTGGCCTCGAACTCACAGCGATCCTCCCACCTCTGCCTCCCAAGTGCTGGGATTAAATCTCATGTCCTTTTGCTACATTTAAGAGTAAGATACAACCTCTCTGGTAGCATTTCAAGGAAAGAATATATATGAAAGGCCCAAGAAAATTACTCCTCTTCAGAGAGTAGCATGGACATTGCTTTACAATATACAGAGATGGGTCTATATTCTTTCCTTCCTTTCTCTTTGTATTTTTTTATTTTAGAGAGAGAATTGGCATGCCAGGGCCTCAGCTACTGCAACTGAGCTGCAGATGCTTGCACCACCTAGTAGGCATGTGTGACCTTGCACTTGCCTCATCTTTGTGTATCTGGCTTATGTGGGATTTGGAGAGTCGAACATGGGTCCTTAGTCTTTGCAGGCAAGCACCTTAACCACTAAGCCATCTCTCCAGCCCCTTTTGTATTTTTTACCTCAAATCTGTGATCCTTCTGCATCAGCTTTTCAGACACTAGGATTACGAGCATGAACCACCACATCTGGATTCAAGCGGGTTTGTATTCTCGATCTAGCATTGGGAGGAACCATTCCTTATTGTCACTAAGCTTAATACTGGTTTTGCTTTAATTATTCTTGGCTATATAGATTTCTTGTGAGAATCTAAAACCTTTTGCCTTTACACCGTGGTTCTATTAATGCAAACCTCTAATGTGATAACATCCAGGCCTAAGCTTTTGCCTCACTTGTGATTATGAACTGTAATGTGCTTTTCAAAACCATTCCTGCTGTATGAAATCATGACAGTATGTTACACTCTCCAGCCATCATAAAGTCACCCAAACTTCCCCATTTATAGTGATCGCACCTCTAGTTCCAGGGTAATAGAAATGGGAGCATCACTCGAGTTCTGATTCATTCTCACAGTGTTTGCATAAAACAGAATTCAAGAGTTATGATCCCTATTCTACAGGTATGGGAACTAAGATATAGAAAGCTGATCTACCCAAAGTCACTGTTAGGAAACCAAACTGAGTAAAAGGCCAGGTAATATCATCTTTGTGTCTTCCACTGCTTTGTCCAAAAAAATCAGATTTTTCTTCTCAATCAGATGCACATACTTTGAAGTAAGTGGTTTTGAGGGTGGAGCTTTCTACGAAGGTTTCAAAACCAACTCAGGAACCACAAGGTGAAAGAATCAGAATCACATTAACATTTTAGTTAAATGCTCCTGACTCATAGACAATACCAATTATTACAACTCACTGACAAGAAGAAAACTTACGGGAAAAAAATTCACTCATTCAAGAAATAAGCCTTGTTACATAGCTTCTTTCCTGATTTCACATTACATGTAACACCTAAACATGGTTTCCTTCTACACAAGACTCCTCTTAGCATGTGATGGGGTGAGTTTGACAAGGTGTGTGTTTATCATAACCAGCCATTTTAGGGACAATTCTGCCCAGTAGACTATACATGAAACATGTTTAATACCATAGTTTTCTACCCTGATTCCTTTTTTTTTTTCTTTTGGTAAATTTTTGCCTCCTGACCTTGATTTAATGTAAAAAGGGATACTTGATTTCCTGCTTTTCCTTATGAACGTGGAGTTGATGGGTGGCTGTAAGTAGGGCCATTTTCAGCTTCACGAGAGAAGCACTCTAAGGGTTAAAATTGCCTGTTGGTAACTGAACCTTTGGACAGGAGTGGCCTGGTATTGTAAGTAGTCCACCTCCCTGCACCCAGAGGCTAAGTGACCATCTGTCTGTGATGCACTGCCCTGTCTAAATGCCAGGAGCCCATGTTCCCAGAAACAAACTAGGGTAACAGCAGTCCTCCTACCTCCCAAGTCCAGGTCAAGAAAGGCACAAATGAGACCAACAAATAACACTGACATGGTGCTTTGGGTCCAGGAGACCTTGAGGTACCAGAAGAGGAGTTCTGATGGCCCCATCTGGCAGATGGGAAAGGAGAGGCACCAAAAGACTGATTAAATACTTCAGGCATAGGTGAAAGGGTACCAGGAAGTAAAGGGGAATACTTTTCCTGGGGAGGGAGGAGAGATACCCTACCAACAGTACAACTCAACAGAGGCAGTTCCAGCCCTTCAGCCACCACAGGTAAGCAGCCAAGGACCCTTAACTGTCCTAGAGCACCGAGCTGATTCCTTCACAGAGGAAATCCTACACTCCCAACACTCTGGGGCCCACCCTCCAGACTGCATTCAGGGCTGGAGCTTTAGGCAAGAATGGCCTAGGCAGGCACATAAGGTAGCTCTGCTTCTTAAGGCATGGCTGATGTCTGCAGAAGCCGGTCCCACACTGGGAGGTGGGCATCACACACTGCCTCTGCTGAAATAAATCACCCTGCAATGAAGCTTCACAGGGGTGGAACACTGCTGCCTAAGGAAGCCACCACTTCCCAGGATCTGAGGGCTTCCATTAAAGCTACACAGCATCACCAGTCCAACCCATTTCCTGTGCCACTTGGGAGAATAAGAATAGAGGGGAAAGGAGAGAAACTGGTCTTTATCTGCAGATGATTGTCTAAGAGGAACTGAGCTGCAAAACTACTGAGAACTAACAAGAGAATTTGATCAGGTGTCAAATTATCTGCCCAGTATTCTAAACCAATAGCTTCTCTGGGTCACTTGGGTATGGCCTGACCATCTTCGAAGAGTTGTGCTTTCCTGGGAGATCCCCAGCTTTGTGTAACTTGTGTTTTGAAAGATGGAGGTGAACAGAGGAGATGCTCCCTCAGCTGCCACAAACAAAATTCATCTTGGCCATGAATATCAGAAAGATGCCTGAGGCAGCCACCACAGAGATGCGGGGACGTCTCCTCTGTGCCCTCTCCTAGGGGCCCTTTTCCTCCCCAGCTACTCTCCATCCCAACCCAGAAGACATATATTGGGGTTTGGCAAAGGTGGGTGTGGGCAGATTGTGCCATGTTATCTCCAAAGTAAGTTTAAAAAAAAAAAGAGAGAGACAGGTGTCAGGCCAGAAAGTCCTACATGTCCATCCTCTCATTGCCTCAATGATCAGAAGCGCGGACTGGAGATTTCCATGGTTTGGTCAAAGTGGCCGAGGGAGGCTGTGTGGACCAGTCAGGCCCGCACAGCGCAGCAGTCATTTGCGGTCCAGGCTGGCGTGTAGCTGGGCCTCCCGCACCATGCGGTCGAAGGAGCGCGTGTTGGTCTCCTCGCGCACCTTCTCGCGCACGTGGAAGGAGGCCCGGGCGGTGGAGCGCGCGCTCTCCAGCGCGGTGCGCCGTTCTCGAGACAGCTGCTCACTGCGCTCCAGCTTGCGTCCGATGGCCTGGAGCAGCTCCCGGCGGCGGCAGTCTTCATCCCTCTCCACCTTCTCCTTGTTGGCCCGCTGGGTCCTCTCCTTCTCCAGCCGGGTCTGGACCACGCGCCGGGCCTTCTGCTGCACGGCTTCTTCGGCCACTTGCGCCGCGTGTTGCAGCCGTCGCTCGCCGGCTCGGGCCAAAGCCTCCAAGTGTGCCTGATGCTCCCGCTCTTTGCGCTCCGCCGCCTCCTTGGCCCGCCGACCTTGCAGCTCCTCCCTCCGGGCCCGTTCGCGCAACTCCCGGGTACGCTGCTCCACCAACTGCTCGTAGTTCTCCTGCGCGCGGCCTAAGCTGGCCTCCAGGGAGCTCCGCAGGCCCTCTCGCTCCTCGTGCTGCTGCCGGACTCGACCTCGGAGCAGCGCTTCGTGACGTGCCCTCTCCGCCCGGCTCAGCTCCCGCTTCTCCCGCAGCAACTGACCCTCCTGCCGCTGCTTGGCGCGGGCCGCGCGCTGGGCGCGCTCCCTGCGGAGCTGCTCGGCCCGTTCCCGCCCTTCCTGCAGGCCCTCCTCCCGTTGCTTCAGATTCTGCTCCTGCTGCAGCTTGCGCAGCCGGTCGTCCCGAGCCGCTCGTTCTGCACGCTCCCTCCGCAGCACGCCCTGGCGCTCGGCCAGTTCCCGCCGGCGTTCGTCGCTGCGTTCGCACTGCTGCTGCCGTCGCCTGGCGGCCTCACGTTCCTCGCGGCCCCGGCGACCTCGCCGCTCTTCCACCTGCGCCGCCCACGCTCGGCGGCCCTGCTCCAGCGCGCGCTGCTTCTCGCGCTCTTCGCGCTCCCGGCGCTGCTCGGCGCGCACGCGCTGCTGCTCCCACTGGCCGTGGGCCGCGGCGCGTTGCTCCAGCAACAGACGCTCCTCCTGGTGTCGCGCCAGCATGAGCGCGGCGATCTTGCGGTCGCGTTCCGGAACCCCGCGCAGGCCGCGTTCGGCTCGCACTTGGCGCACGATGCGCTCCACGTGCTGCGCTGTCTGAGGCGAGTGGCTCAGATCGCCCAGGCTGAAGCTACGTGCAGTGAGTGGAACCAGCGTCAGGGCGGAAGGACGGCCCAGTGGGTTGGGTGCAGAGGACGCTGACCCTGCTGGACAACTGTTCCTGGCCGCCGACGCCCGAGGATGCCAACGGAGCTCCCGAAGGCTCTCCCCGCTGTAGGACGACGACGACGCGCCCGATTCGGAGCTAAGGGTCCCGTCGCGCCGGCGGGACAACGAGTCCAGCGAGTGACTCTTCCGACCTGTCCGAGCACCCGCGGGCGGTGGTTTAGCCCGGCCCGAGGAGGGACTGGGAGAGGTCTTCCGGGTGGCACGGGGCGCAGGGGATGCGGGGAGGCTGGCGCTGCTGCAGCTGCTGCTGCTGCCGGCGCTCAGGGCCGAAGCCGAGGCCGAGGAGGAGGAGGCCGGAGCCCCGGAGGTGCCCAGCGGCGTGAAGAGGCGTCGCTTCTCCTCGCGCACGATCCGCTCGCGCTCGGCGCGGCACTGCTGTAACTTGGCCCGCCGCTCCGCCTCGTACGCCTCGTACAGGCCCTTGGCTACCCTCATGGAGCGACCCGGGGCCTCGCGTACCAGGTCGGCCAGAGCCCGTGGCAGCAACTCCACGGGTTTGACTGCGCAGCGGGCGCAGGCCTCTAGCGAACGGGGACTGGTCAGCACGTAGCGGCTACCTTCGGCCTCGGGGCAGTCGAAGTTGAAGAGGTCGAGGTGCAGCAATGGGGACTGCTCCCGCCGCCCACCTTCGGCTCCGCAAGGGACTTCTGTCTTACGGGGCGCTGCCGCCGAAGCGGAGGCCGAGGAAGCCGCAGGCTGCTGGGCACCTTGGGCATCCGGGGGCACGGATGCTGCCGTGGCCCCATCCCCTTCGGAACCACCACCGGGTTCAGCTCCCTCCTTCTCCTCTTCTCGCACGGGGTCCACCATAGCTGAGCCTCGTCCTTTGTTGGAGTCCCTACGAGAGGAATAACATTTGAGAGCTGTTCCCGCCCCCCTCCTCAATCCAAATTCACCCATCCCAACTTAATCCGATTTCAGATTAGGCTCAGAGGCCTAGTGGAACGTAAATCATAAAAACCGGTGCCCTGAAAACCCAAGGCTGAGCGGCAGGTGAAGTGCGGGGGAGATGCTGGGGCCCAGGCAGCAGCCTCGATTTCCCTCTGTCCTCGCATGCAATGCCTGTGACTCCAGCCCTCTAGATGCATCCCCTTCCTGCTGCAAGCCCAAATGAAAAGATCGAGGTGCAGGCTGCGGCCCGCAAGGGAGGCGCTGGAGGATTCCCGGGAGGATTAGCGTATTTGTTTGTAGCTTAGGCGGACTGCTGGGGAGGCAGCTTTGCAGGAACAAAAAAAGGGGGGGAGGGGGAGAGGCCTGTCCATTCCTAAGTGCATTGCTGTGAGGGTCCCCATTTGCCTAGAAAGAAGTTTATGTTTGATTTCTTGCTGCCAAAAGGGACCCGGGCACGGGGTTCACGGGCGATGGAAGGGTTAAGAGAAGTCCCCAAAGGCCCTTCCGCGAAGGGTGATGGATTCTTGCTCCTGTCTCACAGGCAGGGCTTGCTGGGAGCTCTGCCTGTTTCCACCTCCTGCCCCCACCGGGTGTTGGCGTGTTGGCGGAGGATGCAGAAGGCGCCTGGATCCTCCCAGATGCATCCAATCTCCTCCAAGTCTGAATGTGCAAAAGGTACCGTCCACCCCAGTCTGGGCTGGGACACCCCCCCCCCCAGATGACCACCAGTTCCCTCACCGCATCTCATGGGGTGGGCTCCCAGAGCGCAGCTAGCCCCGCCGCGCCAGTGCCTGCAGCAGCTGCTGGGTCCCTGGGCGGTTCACTTACCCCAGGTCCAGGACTCTGGCTCCGCGCCCAGGGCTTTTGTTCACCGCTCGGCGCTCTTCCCTTGGCCTCTTCAGTCCCTGCCCTGGCGGGATCGGGTTACTGCCGGCTGCAGCCGCGAAAGGAGCTTCAGCTGCCACCGCCAGTGTCTCTCCATGGGGTTTGCGAGCTGGGCACAAACATTCAGATGCTACCTACACGCGGGAGGGGTTGTGCGACAAAGTCTCCCTAAAATAACGCGGCTCTGCTCCCGTCGCTCACAGATTCTTAAAAAGCCGGGTTCCATCGATGCTGCATCCATCCATCTCCACCTCTACCGCCAAGGTACCGCAGGTCTTTCGCTGTCCTTAGCGCCTCCTGGTGGACACTTTTCGTTAGGACAAGGAAATTAAAAATACAGTATATACGCTTATGTATACATTATATTGACCAATGTATACACATGCTCCAGAGAGAGAGCGCTATTACCAAGAAACCGATTCTTAGCACCTTAACTTGGAGAGATGAAGGAATTATTTTGCATATTTCTCAAGGGTTTCTGAGACGCAAACTTGATAGCAAAAACTGAGTAGAAATGTGGCACCTGATCCAAATTTTATATATATATATATATATTGGTTTTTCGAGGTAGGGTCTCACTCTAGCTCAGGCTGACCTGGAATTCACTATGTAGTCTCAGGGTGGCCTTGAACTCATGGCAATCCTCCTACCTCTGCCTCCCGAGTGCTGGGATTAAAGGCGTGTGCCACCACGCCTGGCCTCCAAATTATATTTTTTAAAAGAAAAACAAAGGTGTGGAGGGAACAAATTAGAACAAATGGCATATATATCTTAAGATGCAGTGATGAAACCCATTACTCTTTATGCTAACTTAAAAAATAATAGAAAAATTTAAAATGCTCTCACACAGGCTGGAGAGATTGCTTAGTGGTTAAGGCACTTGCCTGCAAAGCCTAATGATCTGGGTTCAATTTCCCAGTTCCCACGTAAAGCCAGATGCACAAAGTGGTGCATGCATCTGGAGCTCATTTACAGCAACTGGAGGCCCTAGTGCAGCCTTTCCATCTCTCTGTCTTCTATCTCTCTCTGCTTGCAAATAAATAATTAAGGGCTGGAGAGATCACTCAGCGGTTGGGGCACTTTCCTGCAGAGTCTGAGGACCATGGTTCAATTCCCCGGTACCCACATAGGGCCAGATGCAACAGAGTGGCACATGCATCTGGAGTTCGTTCGTGGTAACTACAGGCCCTTGCACATCCATTCTCTCTGTCTTCTGTATCTCTTCTCTATCTCTCTCTGCTTGAAAATAAATAAATAATTATAAAATATTTTTAAAATAAAGAATGCTCACACAGGTTTGAAGCAGGCAGAACATATGTGGCTAGTTAGTACAACATTTTATGAGTTAGTTCCAGATAACCTAGTTAGTGCTCTTTTGAATGAGTGTTCCATTTTGAGTAGTAGTGACCCTAGGAGACAGGAGTCCTCCAAGGAAGGGAGCTTGGAGAGTGGATGGGACATAACAGGCAAATTATGTTAAAGAACTTTGACAGGCAGGGAAACTGTGAGGAAGAAATGAAGAGTTTGGAGCAAGAAAATGGTATAATTTGGCTGATATTTTAGGAATATAACTCTAATAACAGAGTCAAGAGCAAGAAGAGTCAATTAGCCCATCAGTGCTGGAAGGTACTACATGAACTACCGGGGAAAGTGGCCAACATCTGTCCGAGCAGCTCAAAATCTAAGCTACTCAGAAGCAAACAACCTGATGTGCAATAGTGACACATGGCCAAGGTGTGTAACCAGCTACTCTTGAATTGGCTTAGTGGAAAGGAACCCATATCTGGAATTGGGAAGCAAGTCAGAATCATATCCAGATAACTATTCTGCTTTCCATTGTCAAGCTCCCACTAACCTTGGGCTATGAAAGGGTTTGCACCCTTCAAATTCTCTCTAAATTAATAATGGTTATCCCATTTAACCAGTGCTGACTTCACTGTGTTGGAGAATCTGCTTCTTTTTTTCAGATGGGATCTGAGGAGATAAATGACCCAGCGCACTCCACCCTGGCCCCAGCTGAAACCACAGGGGAACTGGGGAAATGAGCAAGAGTGCTGCTTTCTCAGTAAACTTGATATCAGCACAAGGGTGAAGGAGACAGACACTGAGGACACTCCACTCCTACCAAACCAGAACTCCAGAGGCTTCTAAGTGCCCATCACTGAAGTAGACTTAAAATGCACCCAACATGCCCAGCAAGAACATGAGGTTCATGTGTTGGGTTTTATTATTGTTGTTGTTATTATTATTATTATTATTATTATTATTGGTTTTTTGAGGTAAGATCTTGCTATAGCCCAGGCTAACCTGGAATTCACTCTGTAGTTCCAGGCTGGCCTGGAACTCACGGCAATCTTCCTACTTCTGCCTCCTGAGCGCTGGGTTTAAAGGCATGTACCACCATGCCCAACTTATTTTTATTTTTTTAATTTAATTTTATTTTATTTTTTGGTTTTTCAAGGTAGGGTTTCACTCTAGCCCAGGCTGACCTGGAATTCACTATGTTGTCTCAGGGTAGCCTTGAACTCACAGCAATCCTCCTACCTCTGCCCCCCGAGTGCTGGGATTAAAGGCGTACACCATCACGCCTGGCTTATTTTATTTTGGAGAGAGAGAGATAGAAGGAGAATGGGCATGCCAGGACCTTTCTGCCACTGTGTTCAAATGCGAGATGCATGTGCCCCCTTGTGGCATGTGTGTGTCATTGTGTGCTTGCATCATTGTGCGTCTGGGCTACATGGGATCTGGAGATTAGAACGTGCATTCTTAGGTTTCACAGGCAAGTGCCTTACTGCTAAGCCATCTCTCCAGCCTGAGGTTCATGTTTTTGTTAGGGGAGTTGGGTCCATTTGTATACTGTTGAGCCATCTCAAGTGTTAGTAAAATCTAATCTGATGGTTAATTGTAATTGTCGCCTAGATTTAGAAGCATCTAGGAGACACGCCTTTAGCCATGTCTGTGAGGGCACACCTAAAGAGGTTTAACCCTGACAATGAGCAACACCATTCCATGGGCTGGGATCCCTGACCGAATTAAAAAAAAAAAAAAAGGAATATGAACAGGTGTGGTGGTGAATGCCTTTAATCCTAGCACTTGAGAGGCAAAGATAGGAGGCCAGCTTGGGATTATAGCATGAGTTCCAGATCCACCTGGGCTAGAATGATACCCTACCTCAGGGCAAAAAAATAAAAGACCATGGGAAAGAGAGAAGTCATCAGTGGAGATAAACAGCAGAGCCCACCACAAGCCTTAAGTCTGGCAAGCCAGGCCAAATGAGCCAATAGGTGCAATAGTGGCATGTCTGTTATGGGGGAAGCCAACTGCTCTCTAATTGGACTGGAGGCCTGCTGTACAGGAGGGAATACATGCCTGATACTGAAAAACTGATGATGGGGGAAGTCATGAGCCCTAAGAGTATAATGCCTGCTGGTGTCTGGCTTAAATGCATATATTATGTCACTAAACTGCCTGGTAAGCACTTCTTTTAATGTTCATACCCATATATTAGTGCTACTCTCACCTTTGGTTAGAGAAACTTCTCTTTTCAGATAGTGGTGACCTTGGGATGACTCAGAAGTCAGCATAGTGCTGAGAAGTGATAGAGGAGTGCTCAGCACTGAAACATCTCTACCACGCCTTCCAAGGCACAGGGTCCATTGTGGAAGAAGTGGCCAAAAGAATATAAGAGCCAAAGGAAGGGTAGGACTCCTTACAATGCACTCTTCCAGACACAAAATGGCCTGGATATCCATGACCTTGCAGTGCCTGGCACTACCTACACAAGACCCTTATACTAGGAGGAAAAGATGATGACATCAAAATAAGACTGCTGGAAAGGGGGCAGGGGAATGATGGAAAGTGGAATTAGCATGGTTTATTGCCTATAATTATGGAAGTTGACAATAATAAAATAAGATTTAAAAAGAGAGTATGAGGCTGGGGATATGGCTCAGTTGGTATAGTGCTTGTCTAGCATAAACAAAGCCTGGATTTGTTCCCCACACATAAAACAGTGTATGGTGGCACAACACCTATTATTCTAGAGGTGGAGGCGGGAGGATCAGGAAGTCAAAAGGCCTCCTCAGCTATATAGGGAGTTTGAAAATACACTGGACTACACTGATACTATTTTCTGACGTAGGGTCTCACTCTAGTCCAGACTGATCTGGAATTTACTCTGTAGTCTTAGGCTGGCCCCAAACTTCAGAGATCCCAATCCTCCTCCTTCTGCCTCCTGAGTGCTGGGATTAAAGGCATGTGCCACCATGCCTGGCCAAAATTCATTCTTCTTAAATTGCTTGTGTCAGGTATTTGGTTACTAAATGAGAAAAGTAATGCAGCAGCTAATAGCAAGGCTGGTCAACTTTTTTCCCAAGGGAGGCATTATCTAAATGATCCGGCCTCCCTCTGACCTGGAGGGAGCCACTATCTGCATTGTCCAAAGATGTCTGCTGTACAAACATCCTTGCAGTGCACTCCTGAAAAGGCTTTACAAGACATTAAACATGAAAGAACTGGTTTCCATAGAGAAAAGAAACAATTGGTCACATGGCTAGTAAGAAGAGGAGTTGGTATTTGGACCTGGCTCTGACTGATCCCAAAATGAACCCAGTGTACTGTATTTCTTCCTCCCTCCCTCCCTTCCTAGGCAAGCCCAACAGACTGGCCTTTTTTTTTATGCAAGAGAGAGAGAGAGAGACAATGGGCATGTCAGGGCCTCTAGCTACGGCAATTGAACGTCAGATGTGTGCACCCCCTAGTGTGAATATGTGACCTTGCTCTTGCATCACCTTGTACATCTGGCTTATGTGGGGACCTGGAGAGCAGAACATGAGTCCTTAGGCTTGGCAGGCAAATGCCTTAACCACTAAACTCCCTCTCCAGCCCTCTTTTAAAAAAAATATATTTTATTTATTTATTTAAGAGAGAGAATAAAGGAGAGGGAGAGAATGAGAGAGAGAGAATGGGCACACCAGGACCTCTAGCCACTGCAAATGAATTCCAGATACAAGCACCACCTTGTTCATCTTTACATGGGTACTGGAGAATTGAACCTGGGTCTTTAGACTTTGCAGGCAAGAGCTTTAACCACTGAGCCATCTCTCCAGCCCCAGTGTTCTGTATTTCTACACCATTCTGTATATCTAGAGAGATGTGGAGTCAGGTGGTGATGATCAGGGTGGGGAAATCAACTTCTTCAAGCCTGGATTTTCTCCCTTTTACAGAGAATTACAGTAAATAATCTGCATTGCAGAATTGGAAAGAACATATGCAAATTACTTAAGCCAACACATTGTCAATAAGCAGTGGCAAAATACTATTTTTGAATTATTTATTTATTTATTTATTTATGAGAGAGAGAGAATGGGTATGCAAGGGCCTCTAGCCATTGCAAAGGAACTCCAGATGCATGCACCATCTTGTGCATCCTAATTTACATGGGTACTGGAGAACTGAACCTGGGTCCTTTGGCTTTGCTGGCAAGTACCTTAACCCCTAAGCCATCTCTCTAGCCCAAAATGCTATTTTTAAAAATATTTTATTTTTATTTATTTATTTATTTATTTGAGAGAGAGAGAAAGAGAGAGGCACATAGAGAGAGAATGGGCATACCAGGGCCTCTAGCCACTGCAAACGAACTCCAGACACATCTGCCACCTTGTACAATTGGCTTACATGGGTCCTGGGGAATCAAACCTGGGTCCTTTGGCTTTGCAGGCAAACACCTTAATAAATCCTACAGGTGTGGTTAGAATAAACTAGAAAACATCCATTTTATTTTATTTTAACCTAGCTTGGGTTTTTGAGAAAGGGTTTCATGAGCCCAGGCTGGCCTTGAACTCCTTATGTATCCAAGGATGACCTCCTGATCCTCCTGCCTCTAGTCCCCAAGTGTTTATAAATGGGCCACCATACCTGTCTTAGGAAGTATCCAGTTTTTTTAAATTTCTCAGTGGGGGGCCCAACAAATGTTCTGTGTTTGGATAAAGAATGATTCTAGGGCTAGAGAGATGACTTAGCAGTTAAGGTGCTTGCCTTCGAAGCCTAAGGACCCATGCTCAACTCTCTAGATCCTATGTAAGCCAGATGCACAGAGGTGAGGCAAGTGCAAGGTTGCACAGACTCACTAGGCAATGCAAGTGTCTGGAGTTTGATTGCAGTGGCTGAGACCCTACAGTGTGCCAATTCTCTTCCTCTCTCTCTCTGATTAAAAGAAAAGAAGAATGATTCTAAGCCAGGCATGGTGGCACACACCTTTAATCTCAACACTGAGGAGGCAGAGGTAGGATAGCTGTGAGTTGGAGGCCAGCCTGGGACTGCAGAGTGAGTTAGAGTGAGACCCTATCTTGAAAATACAAAAAAGGAGAAGGGAAGGAAGGAAGGGAGGGAAGGAGGGAGGGATGGAAGAAGGAAGGGGAGAAAAAGAAAGAAAGAGAGAGAGAGAGAAAGCAAGCAAGCAAGCAAGCTGGACAGGGTGGTGCACATGTTTAATCCCAAGACTCAGGAGTCAGAGATAGGAGGATTGCTGTGAGTTCAAGGCCGCCCTGAGACTACATAGTGAATTCCGTGTCAGCCTGGGCTAGAGCAAGACCCTACCTCAAAAAGGAATGATTCCACATCATGGAAGGAGAGAACATGGGGACCTGAAATAGGACACAGACCCAGCCAGCCACTTCAGCAGAAGTGACTGGACAGTCCCTGGGGTGCCATGGAATGGCAATCTGTCTCTCACCTCTCTTCTTTGAGTGTGCTGATATTTCAGGAGATGGATGTCACATAGGTGAAGGGCTGATTTCATTCAAGGCTAGAAAGTTCCAGCCTGCCAAAGATTAAGGGTGTCAAATTCAATTTAATTATGTTATACAGTAAAGAAAGTAGCCTTGAGCCAGGCGTGGTGCACGCCTTTAATCCCAGCATTCAGGAGGCAGAGGTAGGAAGATTGCCATAAGTTCAAGGCCACCCTAACACTACATAGTGAATTCCAGGTCAGCCTGGGCCAGAGCAAGACCCTACCTCGAAAAACAAAAATAAATAAATAAAATATTTTAAAAATTAAAAAGCAAAACAAAACCTACCATACTGTATATGTAAATTATAATCTTTATTAAATTCCTTTTTAGGAATTGATGGTGCATGCCTTTAATCATAGCACTCGGGAGGCAGAGGTAAAAGGATCTCCATGAATTCAAGGCCACTCTGACACTACATAGCGAATTCCAGGTCAGCCTAGGCTAGAGTAAGACTCTACCTTGAAACACTAAAATAAAATAAAATAAAATAAGTTCCTTTTGTAGTCAGGAATGCTTATAATCCCAGTGTTTAAGAGATTGGGGCAAGAGGATCAAGAAGTTGAGGCCAGAGGCTGAGAAGATGGCTAAACAAGCTTGCTTGCAACCATGCCAGCCTAAGCTTGACTCTCTAGCACCCACATAAAGCACATACATCTATGATCACACCATACTTACCAAGTGGGAGGCAGAGCCAATAGACTGGCACTTTCAAAGTGAAGTAGCAAAAACAAAATAACAACAAGGGAGACATTGTCACAAGCAAGGTGAAGGGAAAGGACCAGCACCTGAGGTTGTCCTCATATCTCCACACATGTTCCATGGCATCTGCACAACCATACACCCAATACACACATCATACACATCCACACATACGTACAGATACACATACACAATTTTCTTTTAAAAAGGTTGTGTTTGGTTAGGTGGTGCACACTTTATTCCTGGCACTTGGGAGGCAGAGGTAGAAGGATCATTGTGAGTTTGAGGTCAGCCTGACTACATAGTGAATTCCAGGTCAGCTTAGGCTAGAGTGAGACCCTACCTAAAAAACAAAACAAAAACAAAAAACAAAAAAAACAAGGACTGAGCGTGGTGGCACATGACTTTAATACCAACACTTGGGAAGCTGAGGTAAGAGTATTCCTGTGAGTTCAAGGTCAGCCTGAGACTACAAAGCGAATTCCAGGTCAGCCTGGACTAGAGTAAGACACTACCTCAAAAAACAACCCCTCCCCAGCTGGGCATGGTGGCACTCACCTTTAAACCCAGCACTTGGCAGGCACAGGCAGGAGGGTTACTGTGAGTTCAAGGCCACCCTGAGACTACATAGTGAATTCCAGGTCAGCCTGGACTAGAGTGAAACCCTACCTCAAAAAAAACAAAAAACAAAAAAAACCCAAAATAAAACAAGGGGCTGGAGAGATGGGTTAATGGTTCAGGCACTTGCCTGCGAATATATACTTTCTTTTTCTCAAATTAAAAAAAATGTTTAGGCCTGTTTGGGGTACATAGCAAGACTATTCAACATAGCAAAATTACTCAAAAGCAAGTCAACAAAACCAAACAAACCTAAATTCCTCTTTTTCATCCTCCTGCCTCAGCTCTGTGCACTGTGCTCATTCTTTCCCCTCAGGATAGTCCTATTGCAGAACAGAAAATTTTCTTTTACTCTGCAGCTCTGCACTGGGAGTTGGTAAGCCATGAACTGTGGGCCAAATCCATTGCCAGTTTTATCTGTTTACTTATTTATTTATTTATTTATTGGTTTTTCAAGGTAGGGTCTTGCTTTAGCTCAGGCTGAACTGGAATTCACTATGTAGTCTCAGGGTGGCCTCAAACTCATGGTAATCCTCCTACCTCTGCCTCCCCAGTGCTGGGATTAAAGGCGTGTGCCACCACACCTGGCTTGTTATTTTTATTTTATTTATTTTTATTATCATATGCTAATTATACATACATGCATAGACTATGTGTTTATCATATTCGCCACCCATTGCCTTCTCTTATTCCACTTCCACTTGTGCTGATCTCCTTCCTCTTCCTACCTAGTCCCTCTTCCACAGTCAGTCTTGTAAATCAGGTTTTATTGGTATAGTCATACTTATTTGGTGAACATAGCCATATGTATTTGTTTACATATTGTCTGTTTTGTACAACAATGGCCAACTTGAGTAGTTTAAAAATATTTTTTAGCATGTGTGGTGTGGTGTGGTGTGGTGTGGTATGTGTGTGTGTGTACCTGTGTTGTATAGACATATATGTGCAGATATACTTGCAGGTGTGTGGAGACCAGGGAAGACATTGGGTATCCTTCCTCTATCACTCATCCATGTATTTTCTTGAGATGGACTCTCTCTCTCTCTCTCTCAACATGAAGCTGCAGTTTTCCACAAGCCCCAGTGATATTCCCGTCTGCTTCCCACAGAACTTGGGTTACAGGCATGTGTGGCTATGCCCAGCTCTTTATGTAGGTCCTGGGGTCTCAGGCCCTCGTGCTTGTGGCAAACACTCTTACCCACTGAGCCATCTCCCCAGCCCCTGACTTGAGTAGTTTTGACAAAGACTACGGGACTCACAGGACATAAATTGTTTATTGTTGGGCTCATTATAGAAAATGTTTGCCATCCCCTGTTTGAATAATGAATAACAGCTTGTACCAGCCATCAGCTTACTGCTTCACAGGTCCAAACCCATCCTGTAGTACCTGTTCTGGGAAAATAGGCCAAGTATTTTCCAGTAGACAGTGAGCCCCATATGAAGGCTTGCCAGTAGAGGGAGCCAGAGGCATGTTGCAGGCAAAGGCCTTCCCTACCTGGTTCTTAATCCTGTGCTACTGGTCTTTTCTTGGTCCAGCTACCTGGTTAGTGGTGCAGATGTGTGGGAACATCCTGCGGCATTCTGTTCCAACGGCACAACCAGAATAGTCCCTTGGTGATCCCTCAGTCCTGGCCAAGGTCTAGGGATCACTCTCCCTCTCTTTGAGGTGGACACGGCGTGCGCCAGGCCTTGTGCCTTGTACTGGTGCTCTGACTCCCTCTCTCCAGCCTCAGTTCACCTGCAGCTTTGAAGAGTGTTTCCTGCTTGCCCAACAGCTATGGAGCTGCTTGACCCTGGTAGACTTCTCTGCTGCTCCTGAAGCTGCAACCTCACCTTCAGGGAGACAAGAATGCTGATCTTGAGGGAGAAGCTCCCTTCCAGTGGCCCTTCCTTGAGCCCCTCCCTCAGCCTTTGGGAGCTTGACCTCTCTCTCTTTCTGTCTCTCTCTCTCACTCTCTCTTTTTTTTTTTTGTTCCGAGGTAGGGACTTAATCTAGCCCAGGCTGACCTGGAATTCACTATGTAGTCTCAGGGTGACCTTGAACTCACAGTGATCCTCCTACCTCTGCCTCCTGAGAACTGGCATTAAAGGCGTGCGCCACCACGCCCGGCCTGACCTCTCTTTATGTGTGCACATTATTCTCCTTTCATAGCTCAATTCCTATGTTATTTGTGTGTATGTGTGTTTCTGTGTATGTGGGCCCACGTGTATGTGTGTGCAAGCAGAGGCCAAAAGTTGCTGTCAGATGTCTTCCTCAATTTCTCTCCACCTTGTTTATTGAGACAGAGCTTCTCACTGAATCCAGAGCTCAGCCAGCCAGCCTGCCCTGGGTATCAGCCTGTCCCCACAACTGGAGTGATAGAATTACAGGTATATACGACTTGAGTTAGGTCCTCATACTTGCTTGCCTTGACCTACTGATATATCTCCCCAGCCCTTAATTCCTTTTCCCCCCTTAATTCCTTTTTTAAAATTATTTATTTATTTGCAAGCAGTGAGAGATAGGAGAGAGACAGAGATAATGGGCACACCAGGGCCTCCACCCACTGCCAATGTACTCCAGATGCATATGCCATTTTGTACATCTGGCTTTACATAGGTACTGGAGAATTGAACCCCGGTCATTAGGCTTTGCAGGAAAGTCTTAACTGCTGAGCCATCTCTCCAGCCCCACTTTTTTTTTTTTTTTTTTTTGAGAGTCGCACTCTAGCCCAGGCTGGCCTGGAATTCACTATGTATTCTCAGGGTGGCCTCCAGCTTATGGTGATCCTCCTACCTCTGTCTCCCGAGTGCTGGGATTAAAGGTGTGTGCCACCACACGTGGCTTGGGACCCTCCTTCTTGAGCATGACCATGCATCGGGTCTACTAGCTCTGGCATTGTGGCTCTATTGGGAGCCAGTCTTATTTCCAGTCTCTGTGCCTCTCATTCTGGGTTATTTGCCTCTGGCATAAGTCTGCTTGGTGTTGTAAGTCTCTTCTTTTTCTTTTCTTTTCTACTTTTTTTTTTTTTGAGGCAAGCCCAACAGACTGTCTTTTTTTTTTTTTTTTTTTTTTTTAATGCAAGAGTGAGAAAGTGAGAGAGAGAGAATGAATTGGCACACCAGGACCTCCAGCCACCGTAATCGAACTCCAGATGCATGCATCACCTTGTGCACATGTGTGATCGTGCATGCTTGTGTCACCTTGTATGTCTGGCTTATGTGGGACCTGGAGAGTTGAGCATGGGTCCTTAGGCTTCACAAGCAAGTGCCTTAACTGCTAAGCCATCTCTCCAGCCCTGTTTTTTTTGTTTTTGTTTTTGTTTTGTTTTTGTTTTGTTTTTGTTTTTGTTGAGGTAGGGTCTCCATCTAGCCCAGGATGACCTGGAATTCACTATGTAGTCTCCGGCTGGCCTAGAACGCACAGCAATCCTCCTACCTCTGCCTTCTGAGTGTTATAAACAATATGGGTTTAGGATCACATACGGATTTTAGCTTTGTTTCAAACAAGACTTCATTATGTAGCCCAGGCTGATCTAGAACTCAGGATCCTCCTGCCTCAGCCTCCTGAATTCTGGGATTACTGGTATGTACAACTTTACCCAGTTTCCTTTTTCTTCTTTTCCCTCTCCCTTTTTCTTCTCTCTGTTTTCCTTTTTTTTTTTTTTTTATGAATGTTGCAAATTATTTAGTGAGTCAAAGGCTCAGTTGTATTGTCTGTAAAAATATGAATTATATTTGCTTTGTTGAGTGATTGGGAAAATCAAATAAAATATCCAATTGCTTGGTATGTAGTAGGTGTGCAGTAAGTTCTGATTTCCTTTCTGTGGGTTTTATTTGATTTTGCCAGAATGACTTCATCCATGAGGGAAAAATGGTGCTATTTATCATACAACTGGAACAATGCTAACACCACTCTTTAGGAAACACCAGCTTCCCCTGCCCAGGCAGAGGAAATAGAATGTCATCTTTCCCCATATCCATCCATCAAGAGAGGCGAGTGAAGTGTCCCTGCAAAGTGAACAGGGGATGCAGTGTCTTCATGCCGCTTAGTCTGTTGTCCATTCTCCCAGTCATCCCCGTCCCATGTGTCGGGGCTAGGTGCTGAAATTCAGTGGTAAACATACTTGGCCACTGAACTGGCAGTTCCATATGTGGCTGGGGGTGGAGGGAGAGACAGATGCACATTGTAACAGCAATTTCTGTAAGCTCTATAAATGAAAAATGTGGACTTTTGGAGGGACCAGTGGGGGCTGTAATCTATCCCAGTCTGGTCAACTGAAGGCTTCTTGGAGGAACTGACATTACATCTGAGGCATAAAGCACAATGGAGTTAGCTAGGCCAAGTGTGTGGGGAGAAGAGAACCCTTGTGTCCTTCCATTCGCTACCTGCTTCTTTTTCCATCAGCTTGTGGGATGTTGGTATGGGTGTACAATTTGCCATGAACTTCTACCTGGGTTCTTCCAAACCTTCTAGCCCATCCCTTCTGGCTTCCTTCTAAAAATGACTGAAGGAATGAGTCTCCTTCAAGATGACAGCAATGGGAGCTGGGCGTGGTGGTGCATACCTCTAGTCCCAGCACTCAGGAGGCAGAGGTAGGAAGATTGCCATGAGTTCAAGGCCACCCTGAGGCTACGTAGTGAATTCCAGGTCAGCCTGGGCTAAAGCGAGACCCCACTTCGAAAAACCAAAAAAAAAAAAAAAAAAGAAGAAGAAGAAAAAGAAGAAAGAAAGAAAAGAAAGGGGGGGAAAGATGGCAGCAATTGCTCAGTGGTTCAGGCACTTGCCTGTGAAGTTTAAGGACCCAGGTTCAATTCCCCAGTACCCACGTAAGCCAGATCCACAAAATGGTGCTTGCTCATTTCTGGGGTTCATTTGCAGTAGCCAGAGGCCCTAGTGCACCCATTCTCTCTATATATCTGCCTGTCTCTCTCTCTCTCTCCCCAATAAATGAATAAATAAATAAAATATATTTTTTAAAGACGGCAGCATTGGGAAATGTGTCCCTTTCAGTAGTGCTTGTCTTCTACTCAAGGCACTTTCTGACCAATGCTTTATTTAGCCCAGACTGGCTCAAGCTTGTGATCCTCCTGGTTCCACCTCCTATGTGCTAGGATTACAGAAGTACTTACCCACCATGCCTGGCAGGAAGTTTTGTTTTTACTGTGAGAGGAGTCAAGCCCAGGGCCCCCGCACACACTAGGTACGTGCCCTATCACTGAGCTATGTCCCCGGGGCCTTCTGTAAAGCTGCTGTCTGTACACCAGATACAATGTACAAAGACAAGGTTGTGAATACCCATTCTGTGTCTGTTTTCTGTACATGGTGGAGTTCCTTTAGCCTCTGGGCACCAGAGCAGTCAAACAGTTCCCTGAGCCTGTCCTTCCTGTTCTGGTGCTACCAGAGGTCAGAGCCCCTATCACATGAGGCACAGAGGTGTTTATTGGGCCATCAGCCAAGGGCAAAAAAAAAATTAGGTCTGGAGAAATGGCTTAGTAGTTAAGGCACTTGCTTGCGAAACCCAAGGACTCAGGTTCAATTCCTCAGGACCTCATAAGACAGATGCACAAGGTGGAGCATGTGTCTGGAGTTCGTTTGAGTGGCTGGAGTCCATGGAATGCCTATTCTGTCTCCCTCCCCACCCCCACTCTTTCAAATAAGGAAATAAATAAATATATATATATATTGTCTTTTCGATGTAGGGTCTCACTCTAGTCCAGGCTGACCTGGAATCCATTATCTAGTCTCAGGGTGGCCTTGAACTCACAGTGAACCTCCTACCTCTGCCTCCCAAGTGCTGGGATTAAAGGCGTGCACCACCACTCCTGGCTAAAATAATTTTTTTAAATTTAGTCAGCCCTTGGTGTGATAAAGCCATAAAGAGTCTTGAGCCTCAAAGGAACAGGAAAAGACTATCTAGAATGGAGCCACACTGCTCTCGTGTTCCCTTCTGCTCTAGGCTGGCAAAGCTAGTGATTAAATGCAAGATCCTGGAGACCCTTTGTAGACAGGATGTGGAAGCATGTGGCCAGACAGACTGTAGCTATATAGTGCCATCCCTAGTGGCATAGCCGTCCCAAACACTTTGCTGTTTAAGGATGTTATTAACAACTTGGTTATAAACAGGGTTATTAGAGATGACACTAATAAGAGATAAAAATCAAAGCAAAAATATCTAGCATTCATATGTAAGGTGCTTTTTATTGCTACACAGTCTTAATTTTTTGTCTATTAGTTTGCTTTTGGGTATCTTTGAAAAACAGAGGATCTATTTTCATGGGTTCTAAGTGAGCTGTGACTACTGTTTTCAAAAAGGGATTGGGAGCTGGAGAGATGGCCTAGTGGTTTAGGTGCTTGCCTGCAAAGCCAAAGGACCCAGGTTTGATTCTGCAGGACCCACACAAGCCAGATACACAAGGTGGCACATGTGTCTGGAGTTTGTTTGCAGTGGCTAGATGCCCTGGTGTGTCCATATTCATTCTCTCTCTCTGTCTGTCTGTCTCTTTCTCTTCCAAATAAATAAAAATAAAAATAAATGATTGGGAACCAGACAATTAATCTGCTTATCTCAAAAATTTCTCCAGAAATTTAGAGAAAGCTGGCAATAGTGATGCCATGTTATGAGGCTTAAAGACAACTGAGGTCACTAAGGTCCCTGAAAATGGCTACAATAATATAATGTTGAAGAGTTTTCATACGATCTTTAACTAAAGTTTCACTGTAACTTATTCTAAGCTTAATAAAACTTGAATAAGTTAAGAAATTATTTTAAAAATGGTTACAATAATATAATGTTGAAGAGTTTTTATACGATCTTTAACTAAAGTTTCACTGTAACTTATTCTAAGCTTAATAAAACTTGAATAAGTTAAGAAATTATTTAAAAAATGGGGGTTCGAGGTAGGGTCTTACTCTAGCCCAGGCTGACCTGGAATTCACTATGTAGTCTGAGGGTGGCCTTGAACTCCCAGCAATCCTCCTACCTCTGCCTCCTAAGTGTTGGAATTAAAGGTGTGCACCACCACACACAGCTAAAAAAAAATTTTTTTTTTTTTGATTGGGGTCAATGTCAAGTGCTACTTGGGTTCAGGGCAATGATGACCTGGATTTGCCAATGCTGGCATGCATGAGGAAAGCCGAGTTTCAGAGTTCGAGGCCAGCCTGAGAATACATAGTGAATAATTCCAGGTCAGCCTGGGCTAGACAGAGACCCTACCTCAAAAGCAAAATGTGTTGGGATTCACAGTGCTGTATTAGATTTCACTAGGGATGTTACATAATGTGGTATCAACTCCATAACAGGTTCATAAAATCCTAGCAATTCTGAAACATATCTAGCCCCAAGAGTGTCAAGAAAAAGTATGAATAGGACAGAGATTGCTCGTTGTCCACCCAGTATCCATTCTTACCATCTTGCTTAATATGTACCCTGATTGATTTTATTGGGAATGCAAATGTCGCGAGTGGGCTGGGGACATGGTTCAATAGATAAAGTTCCCACTGCTTAAGCCAGAGTACCTGAGTTCTATTGCCAAAGCCCACATAAAAAGCCATAAGCGTTGCTGGGTGTGGTGGCGCACGCCTTTAATCCCAGCACTCGGGAGGCAGAGGTAGGAGGATTGCTGTGAGTCCAAGGCCACCCTGAGACTACATAGTGAATTCCAGGTCAGCCTGAGCTAGAGCGAGACCCCCACCTCGAAAAAACAAAACAAACAAACAAACAAAAAAAAGCCATAAGCTTTAAAAAAAAATCTATAAACTGCCATGGGCTTCCATAATCCTGCCTCAACTGAGGTAGAAAGGCAAGGACTAACATGAAAGTTATTATCTGAGCTGCACACATGTGACGTGGCACGCATGCACACACACATACACATGAACATGTATACACATGAACACACACACAAAACAAAATGTGGATGGCTGGGCTGGAAGGATAGTTTAGTGGTTAAGGTGCTTGCTTGTGAAGCCTAAGAACCCAGATTCAATTCTCCAGATCCCATGTAAGCCAGATGCATATGATGGCGCATGCATCTGGAGTTTGCTTGTAGTGGCTGGAGGCCCTGGCGCACCTATTCTCTCCCTCTCTCTCTCTCTCTCTCTCTCTCTCTATCTCTCTGTCTATAATAAATAAATAAATAAATAATGAAATGAAATATTTTTAATATTAATATTCTATTTTAGGATTGGTTTTGGGGATTTTTAAAAATATTTTTATTTGAGAGAGTGAGAAAGAGAGAGGCAGAGAGAGAGAGAGAGAGAGAGAGAGAGAGAGAGAGAATGGGCACACTAGCACCTCTAGCCACTACAAAGGAACTCCCAGACACATGCGCCACCTTGTGCATCTGGCTTTCATGGGTCCTGGGGAATCAAACCTGGGTCCTTTGGCTTTACAGGCTAATGCGTTAACTGCAAGGCCATCTCTCCAGCCCTAAAATATTTTTTTAAATAAATATATATTTTTTAATTTATATTATTCTGATTTTACATTCATAGTATTGGTTCCATTGTCCTCCTCCCCGTCCTCCCACTTTCAAAGGGGCCCTCATCAATGGGGAATGTGGATTGTGCATTGTGAGTTTGCTCAAGAGTTCTGGTGGATAGGCCCCAGTCTCTGTGCATAATGCCCCAACTTGTGACTCTAACAATCTTTCTGCCCCCTCTTCCGCGAGTTTCCCTGAGCCACATTGGGGTCATTATAGTTCTGCTTCCTTGATGAGGTTTTGGGAGCCTCTGTGCCTCTGGATATCTGGCTTAGTTGGAGTTGGATGTTCTCTGTGTTTATCTCCTTCAGCCTTTTCTGGTGTTGTGATCGCCTTGAGCGCTGTATTCTTGCCCTTCCCCTGCGTTGTTCTATGGTTTCAGCTGATGAGGTGTGGTTAGCTGATTAAAATATTTTTAAAATAAAATATAAGCCAGGTGTGGGGCCGCACGCCTTTAATCCCAGCACTCTAGAGGTAGGAGGATCGCCGTGAGTTCAAAGCCACCCTGAGACTACTTAGTGAATTCCAGGTCAGCCTGGGCTACAGCAAGACAACCTAAAGTAACCTCAGACAACCTAAAGTAAAATAAAATAAATTTTTAAAGACATTTGCCAACACACTAGGAATGGTCTTTAAAAAAAAGTGAATGGCCAAAATACTCCATTTCCCAACCTGCCTTACAAACAGAAAATGGTCAGTGAAATGTAATTGGAAGTAAAGTGTCCAGAAAAACCTCTTTTTCTCATGGTCTTTGTTCTGACTGCCTTCTGGGATGGCTGCCACCTTGAGTGTTTCTAAACCAGTAGTTAATCCTTCAGTCAGTGGTCATTAAGATGTCTGAAAGCAAAAGTATCATGAGAGTCCATAAAAGCCCAACAAAGAGGTGTGGTACACATGGGAATATTTGGATGACATTAAAGATGTATCCAACAAGGAGTGAGTTGGCAATTCCTCAGTTCCCATTTGAGTCCTCACCATGAGAAATAAGTGGCCCATATTTTCCACCCAGCTAATGGCAATTCTAGGGGCAGAGAGATGAAGCATATACAATATGGGTAGAAAAGCTCAGGAAGGTCTACTGGCCTCCCACAGGATTTGCAAAAACAACCAGCCAGAGATGATGGTTTCATTTCTGAAACCGGTGAAAGAGCCACACAGGCTGGGAGGGATGGGATGTGTCACTGAGAGCCTCGGCTCTAGGGAGAACTAGACATCTAGAAGGCTAGAAATGGGGGGCAAGGTAAGCCTGAGGCTGGCTCTAAAGGATTATGTGTGTGGTGGGGTGGGGAGCCTGGAAGATTCAGAGGGTTTTACAGAGTGAACACTGTTTCTGGAAGAGCCACAGTGGCCCACTGGGAGCAGGTCTGAGGCTCTTGGGGTCTGGGGCCAGAGAGAAGGGCCTGCAGGTCCTGCTGCAGGGTTTTGAGTCCTGAGTGACCCAGGGAAGAGTTTGGGTCCCTGAGCCCTGAGTTTAATAAACTGTTTTATGGGCCCCAGAGTCACTGGATTCTTAATTATAGGGTGTTCTTTATAAAATTATTATCCCCCTTTTCAAATTTCTTCTTGGATTCTTTTGTTTTGTTTCTGTACTGGGGATTGAACCTAAGGCCTTATACCTACTAGAAAATACTCTACCACTGAACTACATCCCTAATCAAAATACTTCTTGCATTTAAGTATCTGTGTCGCCACTTGTCACAAAAGCCTTGTGTTCTTCTTAGGCATATCATAGAATACCTTAGAATAATCTGTGAAGAACCCAAGCTGCTGTACTATAGAAGTTTTGTTAATATGACCACAAAATGCAGAGATAGGAGGATTGTCATGAGTTCGAGGCCACCCTGAGACTACATAGTGAATTCCAGGTCAGCCTGGGCTAGAGTGAGACCCTGCCATTAAAAAAAAAAAAAAAAAATATATATATATATATATATATATATATATATATATATATATATATATATGACACATGATCACAAAATATTTAAATGCCAATCTGGATATAGTGGCACACACCTTTAATCCCAGCACTTGGGAGGCAGAAGTAGGAGGACCCCTATAGATCTGAGGCCATCCTGAGAGTGCATAGTGAGTTCCAGGTCAGCCTGGGCTAGAGTGAGACCCTACTTTGGAGGAAAAAAAAAATTTTTAATGCCTGATAAACTAGATGAAAACATGCATTCATAGACACTCCCTAACTCCAATACCAAGTGCATGCTAGGCACAGTCCTTAGCTCCAAATTCCGCAGTGTACTGCTAGAACGGACAAGGAGTTCTGCCTGAGGGTTAGTATCAAAACTGAATGTTAAATGTGTAAATCACACCTGTCGCTTCCTGGGGCTGTGCAGGGAGCCCTCCCGGCTGGATGGAAGGTCTTGAGCTGGAACAAGTATGTGCAGGCCTTCCTTCCTTTCTTTTCTTCTCAACTTTGTGCCTCTTTCCTCCATTCTCAGCCCTCCCCAGCACCATGGAGATTAAAGCTGTTCTCTAGGCCGTACAAAGCCATTGCTGGAAAAGCCACATAAACGCTGCAGCCTTTTTGCTGCCTGGGGCTGGGAGTGATGCCAGGCCAGAGCATTTGGAAGAACTTTGCAAATGCTGGATGAAGCCTCTGATGCAGACGTTGCCATGGACTGGCCACATTCAGAGAGCTGGGAGGGTGGCAGGCATGGAGTGGGATTTGGAAGGTTCCAGAGACCACTGAACAAAGACCTTTAGACAGTGCACCAATGCAGACAGGAAAGGTCAGCTGTCACGGGCTTCCGGGAGAGCCCATGCAGTCTCCCTGGAGACTGGAATCACAGGAGGTCCTATCAAATATGAAAGGAAGGGGCACAGAACAAATGACTGTGTGGTTGGTTCCCTGACACCTCACTCACACGGTGTTCAACAAAGTCTTTTCTCCTCTTCCAGCTTTGCACACAAACTCCCTAGACTTACTAGAATAGGAATGATTTAACATCTGGACACTGTAAAGGAAGCATGATTTGAGAAGTGGCAGAAATAACACAGGTACCTTATTGGTCAGCCATGTCTGCACATAAAGCCCAGCTGCTGAGACACAGCTGACCAATTTTACCACCTGTTTAGAAGAGGTGACTTGAGGGACCACAGAGGTATGACAACCAGACATGTGTCTCCACAGGCAGGCCTGAAATTCCACCACTGTCAGTATGAAGCACTGGGTAACCCCGTCAGGACAAAGAAACCAATGAAAACGAGAGGCTGAGGCATGCTAGAAAGCCAGGGAAAAGCTGGGTGACATGAAGGGACAAGAACCTCCCTCCCCCCACCCTGTCCCCATACATATCTGGGAGTCTGGTTGAAGCCTGTCACCAGCACAGAAACAAGAATTCCAGCACAATTCACAGAACTGCTTACGGTCTCTCTCTCTCTCTTTTCCAGCTGTCAACTTACAAATTTCCAGGAATCTCTTCTGAAACCTCATTTATAGTAAAAGCCATCCCTTAATCCCCTTGGGCAAACTAATGGCTCCTGGTTTATTGTCACCACATGGTAACCCCCATCCGAGGCACCTCTGGAGATAATCTATAATCTCTCTCTTTTTAAAATTTTTTTATTATTTTATTTATTTTTGGAGAGAGACACAGAGAGAAACAGAGAGGGAGAGGGAGACAGATAGAGATGGGCGCGCCAGCAGTCTCTCAGCTGCTTTGAACGAAATCCAGATGTGTGTGCCCCCTTGTGGGCAAGTGCGGCATTGCACCCTTGCATCACTTTGCATCTGGCTAAACGTGGGACCTGGAGATTGGAACCACTGGAGATTGGAACCAGCGTTCTTAGGCTTAGGAGGCAGGCGCCTTAACCGCTAAGCCATCTCTCCAGCCCATCTTTTTTTTTTTTAAAGGTAGGGTCTCACTCTGGTCCTGGCTGACCTGGAATTCACTATGTAGTCTCAGGGTGGCCTTGAACTCACAGTGATCCTCCTACCTCTGTCTCCTGAGTGCTGGGATTAAAGGAGTGCGCCACCACACCCGGCTCTATAATCTCAGTTATTGAAGAGTAGAAGAGAGCGGACGGGGAGAGCCCCTTGGAAACCCACTAAGCAATGGATTCCAAAAAGCTTCTAAAAAGCCTAACTACAGTCAGTCACTACTAGGACACTTGAAATGTGGCCTGCTCTCAGAGAAACCCACATCCATGCTCTCATGGCTGCCTTCGTTCTCCTTTGGCATGCCTTTCCTCTTATCTCAAGGAACACCTCCAGCTCCACCTTATGTTGGCTAGTCCTCCTATTTTGTTTTTTTAAAGCATCGAAGCAAAGCCACAGATCTTGGGCTTCTCCAAGTCGAAGCCCTTACACTATCAGGGGAATCCCTCAGGTTGCTGGCGGTGACAGTGTGGAGCTGTGTCTCTGTCCCCTCTCTGATGACATTGCTAGAGGCTGTGGCTCAGTGGTAGAACACTTACCTGGCATGTGTGATTCCCCAGGACCCATGTAAGCCAGATGCACAAGGTGGCACATGAGTCTGGAGTTTGTTTGCAGTGGCTAGAGGCCCTGGCATGCCCATTCTCTCTCTCTCTCTCTCTCTCTCTCTCTCTCTCTGCCTCTTTCTCTTTCAAATAAATAAATAAAATATTTTTTAAAAAGAAAAGAAAAGAAAAAAGTGATCAGAAGACGTAAAACAATAGCCTTGATGAGGGTAGGGCGTGATCCTCATACCTCGGGAGGCAGCTGTATGAGGATCACAGGGAATTTGAGGCCAGCCTGACACTGCAGAGTGAATTCCAGGTCATCCTGGGGCTACAGTAAGACCCTACCTTGAAAAATCCAAAAACAGAAAAAGAAAAGAAGACTTAATGAAAGATCAGTTTGGCTGATGACACTGACCTGCTCAAGGGCAGCTGTAGGAATTCACTTTGAAGTCTCAGGATGGCCACAAACTCACACCAATCCTCCTACCTCTGTCCTCCACGCCCCCCCCCCACACACACCAGTGCTGGGATTAAAGGCATGCACGACCACACTGGCTAAGGGAGGTCCTTTTCTGAACCCCCATGATCATTTCTAAAGCAGAGCTAGTGATTCTTGTGGAAGCAAACATGCTTTTTGTTTTGTTTTCTTTTTATTTGAGAGAGAGAAAGAGGGAAAGAGAGAATGGGTGCACCAGGGCCACTGCAAACGAACGCCAGACATACGCGCCCCTTTGTGCATATGGCTTATGTGGGTCCTGGAGAGTTGAACCGGGATCCTTTGGCTTTACAGGCAAATGCCTTAACCACTAAGCCATCTCTCCAGCCTTTTTTTTTTTTTTTTTTTTTTGTTAACAGAAACCTTGTGCGCACATATAATTTATTAGAAGCCATGGTCCCAGAACCATCTCTGAAAACGAGTGTCTGCGGCCTGGATGTTCCATTAGCTGAGCAAATCCTTTTGCTGTCATTGTTTGGCTCAGTTCAACAGCCAGACTTTTCCTGGGCGGTGACTTCAGAAGCTGAGGACATTTCCCCGGGAGCTGTTGAGAGGCTGGAGGCTTGGGTCTTGATGAAAAGATTTCAGACGGTATTTGCATTCTGAGTCCAGCTTTCCTTTGTCACATTTTCCCCACTTATTCTTGGCCTTTGGGAGAAGAGTTTTCATCCTTCCAGTTTCCCTGACATTAATTTTTCTTTGAACATATTTTTCACCAAAGAACCAAAGAGCCGGGTGTGATGCCACACTCAGGAGGCAGAGGTATGATCGCCATGAGTTTGAGACCACCCTGAAACTACATAATGAATTCCAGGTCAGCCTGGGCTAGAGCAAGACCCTACCTGGAAAAATAAAATTAAATAAAAATAAAATTAAAAGAACCAAAGAAGTGCTGAGCCTGCCCTCAATAATCTGCTTGGGGTGGGGCAGGTGCAGGCACTCCCTCCATGGGGAAGGCTGGGAAGAACCAGAGGGGGTAGGAAATGCCTCTGTTTAGGTGGAAAATCAATACCAACCTGCCCTTAGAGTCTTCTGTCTCCCTTTTCTTCCATAAGGTTTTACTCTAGCCCAGGCTGAACTGGAACTCATCTGTAGCCCCAGGCTGGCCTCGAACTCGCTGCTATCCTCCTATTGTGGCCTCCTGAGTGCTGGGATCAAAGGTGTGCGCCACCACACCTGGCTCCTAGATCCCTTTTTTAAATGCCACCTACCACCTCTGAGAGGCCAGAAGGTCCTTGTGGTAACTGTTCTCACATAACCTGTCGTGTGCGCTGCTGTTATTACCAGGGCCTGCAACCTACACAGGCACGCAACCTACACAGTACTAGATTTGGTGCGTAGAAGGACCCTGCCTAGCTTTAATGTTCTCCACCTTGGAGTTCTTAACTTTTCTTAGAAGTCTTAACCTTTTCTTTTTGGAGATAGGTCTCACTGTGATCCTCAGGCTAGTTTCCAACTCACCATCCTCTTGCCTCCATCTATCTCCTGAATGCTGGGTTTACCGGCTCGTTTGTACTACCACATCTAGCTCCATTAACATTGTCTTTCTTTCTCTCCCTTCCTTCCTTCCTTCCTTCCTTTCTTTCCTTCCCTCTCTCCCTCCCTCTCTCCCTCCCTTCCTCTCCTTCTCTCTCTCTTGCTTCTGGGTGTTTTGAAGTACAGTCTCATTCTAGCCCAGAATGACCTGGAGCTCACTATGTAGTCTCAGGGTGGCCTCAAACTCATGGCAATCCTCCTACCTCTGCCTCCTGAATGCTGAGATTAAAGGCATGCCCCAACACACCCAGCTAACTTTTCTTTGTTCTTTAAAAAAAATTTTTTTTAATTTATTTGAGAGAGACAGAGAGAGAAAAAGGCAGATGGACAGAGAATGGGCACACCTGGGCCTCTAGCCACTGCAAACGAACTCCAGATACATGCACCACCTTGTGCATCTGGCTTACATGGGTACTGGGGAATCAAACCTCAAACTAGGGTCCTTAGGCATTGCAGACAAGTACTTAACTGCTAAGCCATCTCTCCAACCCTAAATTTTTAAAAATTATTTTTATTTTTAGAGAGTGAATGCACACGTGTGCGTAAGACATAGAGAGAGAGAGAAAGAGAGAGAGAGAGAGAGAGAGAGAGAGAGAATTGTTACTCCAGGGCCTCAGCTACTGCAGTCAAACACCAGATGCTTGCACCACCTAATGGGCCTGTCCGACCTTACGCTTGCCTCACCTTTGTGGGTCTGTCTTATGAGGGATCTGGAGAGTCTAGGCTTTGCAGGCAAGCACCTTAACCATTAAGCAATCTCTTCAGCCCTAACTTTCTTTTCTTTTTTCTTTTGGTTTTTCGAGGTAGGGTTTCACTCTAGCCCAGGATGACCTGGAACTCACTATGTAGTCTCAGGGTGGCCTCGAACTCATGATGATCCTCCTACCTCTGCCTCCCAAGTGCTGGGATTAAAGGCGTGTGCCACCATGCCTGGCTGTAACTCTCTTTTTTAAGGCATTACTATGTAGCCGTGGCTGACCTGGAACTCACTCTGTTGGTCAGGATGCCCTTCAACCTGCAGAAATCCTCCTGCCTCTGCTTCCTGAGTATTGGAATTACAAGGGTGCACCACCGTGTTCAACTGTGCCTAAGAGTCTTGAGAACTACTGGGCCTAGATTGGTGGCATCTATAGCAGCAACCACAGGACAGAGAAAGAGTTTCCACAAAAGGGCAGTGCTAGGGTATCCAATGGAAATTCTGCTTCTCAGGGCTGGAGAGATGGCTTAGTGATTAACGTGCTTGCCTGCAAAGCCAAAGGACTCAGGTTTGATTCCCCAGTACCCTGTAAAGCCGAATGCACAAGGTGGCGCAGGCTTCTAGAGTTCATTTGCAGTGGCTAGAGGCCCTAGTGTGCCCATTCTCTCTCTCTCTCTGTCTCTTCTATCTCTCTCTCTGTTTGCAAATAAATAAATAAATAAATAAATAAATAAATAAATAAATAAATAAAAATTTTAAAATATTTTAAAAATTTATTATATATATATTATATTCTTTTATCCTCTTGCCCCTTCTCCAGTTACCCTGGAGGCCCTCCTCATTGGGGTTATGGTATTCACTGTGGGGTCATGAAGGCCTCAATCAATCCCTGTGGGGTAGTGGGGGACTGTACCTCGGGGTATTCCTACTCACTGTGACTCTTACAATCTTTCTGCCACCTGTTTCCTGAGCCATGGAAGGCCTGTTGGCAGTCTGATTTAGTGTTGAGTTCTCTGTAGCCTCTGGATTTATGCTTTGATAGATTTTGATTGATCACTATATCTGTCACCATCACCTGGAGCTGGTTGTCAGGCTAACATTAAGAGCAGTATTCTTGTCACTGCTTCCTCTGAAATTTCTCCTGGGTCCTGGCACATATGGTAGAGGTGGCATGTCTCATGGTGGGCAGTAATCCATCTTATTGTCTTATTGATGGAACTTGGTTCTTCTCTGTTGTCTCTGCCATCTGTAAAATATAACAGATTCTCCAACCGAGTGTGAGAGCAGCTTGGGTTAAAGGAGATATGCAGTTATTTGAGACTTTTTTTTTTTTTTAATGTGCAAACCCACTCTTTTCCAGAAAGCAGTGGTGACTTCTCTCTGAAGTCTGAGTTTCCCAACAACTAGATTCTGACTTGGTTTCTAGTACCAGATCTGAGTGGGCCTCATGTCCAAGCAGAGCACAGTTGGTGACCCACAGAGGCTGCATGCTGCTATTGCACAAGTATGAACTTCTTGTCTAGCTGGTTGATTTTGTAGTCAGTAAGGTCCCTGCTTATTCATGCTGTTGGTGACCATCATCCTCCAGTGGCTCCTATAGGGCTTTCAAGCACTATTAGAAATACATATTTTTTAAAAAGCAATATTTTTCATAGAAAATTTCTGTAAGTCAGTTTTCTGATTTTTTTTTTTTTTTTTGGTGAGGTAAAATCTGGACTTCACTCTGTAGTCCCAGACTACAGTGATCCTCCTCTTGCCTCTGCCTCCTGAGTGCTGGGAGTAAAGGGGTGTGCCACCACACCTAGGTCAGTTATTAACAAGTAAGACAATTTCAAAATTCTTTTCTTTGTAATTGAAGATAGTGAAATAACACATAAATAGGTATTTTAGATTATATACAAATTCAGCTAGAGAGATGGCTTAGCACTTAAGGCACTTGCCTGCAAAGCCAAAGCCCCAGGTTTGATTCCCTAGGACCCATGTAAAGCCAGATGCACAAGGTGGTGCATGAGTCTAGAGTTCATTTGCAGTGGCTAGAGGCCCTGGTGCACCCATTCTTTCCGTTTTTCTCTTTCTCTCTCCTTGCAAATAAAAAAAAATATACATGCCAGGTGTGGTGGCACATGCCTTTAATCCTGGCACACGGGAGGCAGAGATAGGAGGATTGCCGCAAATTCAAGGCCACCCTGAGACTACAGCCTGAGCTAGGGTGAGACCCAACCTCGAAAAACCAAAAAAACAAACAAACAAAAAAAAACAAACAAACAAACAAAAAAAACCAAAACAACAACAACAAAAAACAAAGACACACACACACACACAAACACTTTAGTGCAGTAGGCAGTGGATCAGTCTCATGAATTATACACAAAAGATGAATAATGAGGGCTGGAGAGATGGTTTAGGGGTTAAGACACCTGCCTCCTAAGCCTAAGAACACTGGTTCCAATCTGCAGGTCCCACGTTTAGCCAAATGCAAAGTGACAAGGGCGCAATGCCGCACTTGACCACAAGGGGGCGCACACATCTGGATTTCGTTGGCAGCAGCTGAGACACTGCTGGCGCGCCCATCTCTGTCTTCCTCTCTTTCTCTTTCTCTCTCTCTCTCTCTGCCTCTCTCTCTCTGTCTCTCTCCAAAAAAATAAAAAAATAAAAAAGAACAAGCTGGGCGTGGTGGCACACGCCTTTAATCCCAGCACTTGGGAGGCAGAGGTAGGAGGATTGCCGAGAGTTCGAGGCCACCCTGAGACTACATAGTTAATTCCAGGTCAGCCTGGACCAGAGTGAGACCCTACCTCTCAAAGCCAAAAAAAAAAAAAAAAAAAAAATTTTTTTAAAAGATGAATAATGATGCAGGATCTTAGGGCTCAGGAGGGGCCCCCCAAGTTTATGAATCCAAATTTTGGGCCCTATTCTATTTTTAACAAAAAAATTGATAAAAAAATGAAACTCAAGAGGTCAGGCATGGTGGCACATGCCTTTAATCTCAGCACTTGGGGGGGGGCAGAGGTAAGTGGATCTCCATGAGTTCGAAGCCACCCTGAGACTACGTAGTGAATTCCAGGTCAGCCTGGACTAGAGCGAGATGCTACCTCGAAAAAACAAAGTGAATAAATAAAACTCAAGAAGGATAAATTAAAATTTTTTAAGTTTATTTATGGAGAAATCACAAATTGTGGGGCTTAAAGGAAATTGGGATCTAGGAAGAAGGCTAGAGCTGAGTCAAACACATTGGAAGTAGGAAACATGCTCTCATATGGAAACATTGCATAGTTTATAAGGTTCATTTAAGCGAAATGGAGTTTTAAAGAAATATTAATATTTATTTATCTGAAAGAGGCAGAGATAGAGTGAGGGAGAGAGAGAGAAAATGGGCATGCCAGGGCCTCTAGCCATTGCAAGTGAACTTCAAATGCATGCGCCACCTTGTGCATTTGGCTTACATGGGTTCTGGAGAATCAAACCTGGGTCCTTTGGCTTCGCAGGCAAGCACCTTAACTGCTAAGCCATCTCTATAATTGAGGTTTTGTTTCTTTTTTAAGATATTTTTTATTTATTTATTTATTTATTTATTTATTTATTTATTTATTTGAGACAGAGAGAGGGAAAGAGAGAGAGGTAGAGAGAGAATGGGCACACCAGGGCCTCTAGCCACTGCAAACGAACTCCAGATACCTGTGCCCTCTTGTGCTTCTGGCTTATGTGGGACCTGGAGAATCAAACCAGGATTAGGCTTCACAGGCACACACCTTAACTGCTAAGCCATCTCTCCTGCCCTATAATTGAGGTTTTTAAGGAAAGACTGGAGTAGAGCCACAGGTATGTGGAGGATAGTTCATAAAGCTGTTTAAGAGAAATTGAGGTTTTTAGGGAAGGACTGGAATAGAGTCACAAGCACATGGAAGATAGAACTTAAGTGTTTATATAGGAAAATTTGGAAGAAATACACATAGCATCTGCCTTGTGCTTCCCCATGGAAGGAAGTTAAGAGAGTAAATGGGGGTGGCTTAAGGAAGAAGAGCAGAGGGAAAATATCAAAGCAGAGACCAAGAAATTCAGATGAGGAATGAGTAGTGAAGAGAGTCACACCCATGGTTATTCCAAATCTAGAGAAGGTAACAGGTAACAAGCCTAGAGTTAGAGAAGGCATCCATGTGGTAGATTCCGAGACCAGAGGAAAAACATGTATGTAATTAAAGTGAGAAGTTACCCTAAGGTGTAAATGTCAAACAGAGGTAAGCAGAGAATTATTCAGACCAAGAAACAGTACCTAGCTAAGCATGTAGGGGGGAGCCAGACTCACGTGTATCCAAGCAGCACAGGATACAGTCAGGAGAATCAACAGAGAGGGGGGGGAAGGAGGCCGAATACAGTCTTTATAGTGATTGAAAATGTATTCTTTCATCAGATTCAGGTATGTAAAGGGAAGACGTGATTGGTTTGTAGATTTGGAGGATGGACCTCAGAGGGCAGCCCACTTAGGTAGTATGCTAGACTGGGCAGCAGGAGGCGCTGTAGCCAATTATAGATGAGTCTTGATCAGACATGAATTCTGTTCCTGCCAAGGAGGGTTAGCCTGTGGGATGGCATCTGCTGGTTCTCTCCTGGGCCTCAATTTCTAACTGAAACTACCTAAAAGAAGCTAGCTTTCTCTTATTTCTCCTTCAAAACCACTTTTAATTTCGTGTATGACTTCTTCAAATTATAGGAAATGTCAGAAGACATTAAAAGACAATTTTGGGGGCTGGAGAGATTGCCTAGTGGTTAAGGCACTTGCCTGCAAAGTCTAAGGACCTGGATTTGATTACCCAATATCCACATAAGCCTGATGCACAAGGTGGCACATGCATCTGAAGTTTGCAGTAGCTAAAGGCCCTGGTTTGCCCATTCTCTCTCTATCTGTCTCTCTCTCCTTCTCTCAAATAAATAAATAAAAATAAAATAAGACTGGAGATATGGTTTAGCGGTTAAGGCATTTGCCTGCAAAGCCAGAGGATCCTGGCTCAACTCTCCAGGACCCACATAAGCCAGATGCACAAGGGGGCACATGCATCTGGAGTTCGTTTGCAGTGGCTGGAGGCCCTGGCGTGCCCATTCTCTCTCTTAAATAAATAAATAATATAAAACTTAAATAAATGCAATTTAGGTAAATTTACATGTAAATCAGCCTGTTGGAGTGGTACATAACTACAGTCTCACGTACTTAGAAGGATAAAGTAGGAGGATCACTTAAGCACAGAAGTTCAAGGCCAGTCTAGGCAAAACAGTGAAACACTGTAGAAGAAGTATGCTATATTTTCAGCACTTTTACAAAGAGCTCACCATTTCAGAGAAAAAGGAAATCTGTGGTGACAATTCCCAACATATTTGTCACCAAAATTACGCAGCTACATATGTAATTTGTAATTGCTGTGGCCATGATTCATTTCACTCTTATATTGTATTTAGAGCACTGTATTACTTAAATTTTTGTAAATTTCTTGAATAACTGTATATTTCAAAAAGCAGACAAAGGGGGCTGGAGAGATGGCTTAGCGGTTAAGGTGCATGCCTGCAAAGCCTAAGGACCCTGGTTCAATTCTCCAGGTCCCACGCAAGCCAGATGCACATGGTGGCACATGTGTCTGGAGTTGGTTTGCAGTGGCTAGAGGCCCTGGCGCGCCCATTCTCACTCTCTCTCTCCCTCTATTAGTCTCAAATAAACAAATGAATAAATAAAATAAAATAAAATCTTTAAAAAAAAAAAAAAAAGCAGACAAAGGGCTGGAGAGATGTCTTAGAGGTTAAGGTGCTTGTCTATGAAGCCCAAGGACTCGTGTTCAACTCTCCAGGTGTCATGTAAGCCAGACACACAAGGTGAGCACAAACGTGCAAGGCTGCATATGCGCACAAGAGCTGGAGGCAGGAGGATAGCTCCACAGTCAGCTTGAAGATAGGCTGGTATACACCAGACTCTATTTTATTTTATTTATTTTTTTCTAGGTAGGGTTTCACTCTAGCTCAGGCTGACCTGGAATTCACTATATAATCTCAGGGCCTCAAAGTCACGGCGATTCTCCTACCTCTGTCTCCTCAGTGTGGGGATTTAAAGGTGTGTGCCACCACACCCAGCGAGACTTTATTTTTTAAAACAGGGAGAAGGAAAGAGAAGGTGGAGAAAGGAAAAAGAAGGGAAGAGAAGAGGGAGGTGACATGGAACTTTAGCCTTGGAAGGAAGGTAGAGGGAGAATGTAAGAGAGGAGGAAAAGTGGAACATTTTCATCATCCTGGAAGTCTTCCCAGCTACAGCTTCTAAAGATAGCTTTCTTTAAAAACAATATTTGGGGGACTGGAGAGATGGCTTAGTGGCTAAGGCATTTGCCTGCAAAGCCAAAGGATCCCAATTCAATTCTCCAGGACCCACATAAGCCAGATGCACAAGGGGGTGCATGCATCTGGAATTTGCAGCAGCTGGGAGCCCTGGGACACCCATTCTCTCTTTCTCTCTCTTCCTCTTTCTCTGTCTCTCTCTAATAAAAAAAAATAAATTTTTTTTTAAAAAGCTCCATTTCAATGCTTAAAACAAAATTTTCTTGGACTCAGTACTCAGTTGACTAGAAGAACATCAGCATAGCATATGCACTGTAAAATAAACTAAAAAAATTATTTATTTATTTGTAAGCAGAGAGATAGAAAGAAGAGAGACAGAGAGAATGGGCACTCCAGGGCTTCCAGTTGCTGCAAACAAACTCCAGATGCACGGGCCACCTGGCTTTATGTGGGCACTGGGGAATCAAACCCTAGTCTCTGTGTAAAGGTAACTTTACACAGAGAGAGGGAGAGAGGGAGAGAGAGGAAGAGGGGGGAGGAAAAAATGGGCACATCAGGGCCTCTTGCCACTACAAATGAACTCCAGACACTTGCACCACTTTGTGCATCTGGCTTTTATGTGTGTACTGGAGAATCAAACCCAAGCCATCAGGCTTTGCAAGAAAGCGCCTTTAACTGCTAAGCCATCTCTCCAGCCCTTAAATTAATTTTTTTTGAGGTGGGATCTCACTTTAGCCCAGGCTGACCTGGAACTCACCCTGTAGTCACCAGTTGGCCTTGAACACACAGTGTTCCTCCTACCTCTGTTTCCTAAGAGCTGGTACTTAAAGACATGCACCACCATCACTCCCAGTTAAATAATCTCTTTTAAAGGAGAGAAGAGAGTGAGAGAACAAAACCTCGCAGTGCCTAGCACTACCTTCACAAGACCCTCATAATAGAAGGAAAAGATGATAACATCAAAATAAAAGAAAGACTAATTGAGAGAAGCAGGGGATATGATGGAGAGTGAATTTGTGAAGAGGAAAGTGGGGGAGGGGAGGGATTATCATGGTTTATTGTCTACAATTATGGCAGTTGTCAATAAAAAAGTTTTTTAAAAGATTTTTTAAATTTTTGTTTATTTATTAGAGAGACAGAGAGAGAGAGAGAGAGAGACAGACAGGCAGACAGACAGACAGAGACAGTAAGAATGGGCACGCCAGGGCCTCTAGCCACTGCAAATGAACTCCAGATGCATGTGCTACTGTGTGCATCTGGCTTACGTGGGACCTGGAGAATCGAACCTGGGTCATTAGGCTTCACAGGCATGTACCTTAACCACTAAACCATCTCTCCAGCCCTAAAAAAAGTTTTAAAAGGGCCAGGTGTGGTGGTGCATGCCTTTAATCCCAGCACTCGGGAGGCAGAGGTAGGAGGATCACTGTGAGTTTGAGGCCACTCTGAGAGTACAGAGTGAATTTCAGGTCAGCCTGGGCTAGAGTAAGACCCTATTTTGAAAAACAAACAAACAAAAAAAGTTTTAAAAGGTCTGGAGAGATGGTTTAGCGGCTAAGGCACTTGCCTAAGAAGCCAAAGGACCCAGATTCGATTCTCCATGACCCATGTAAGCCAGTTGTACAAGGTGGTGCATGCATCTGGAGTTCATTTGCAGTGGCTGGAGGCCCTCCCTCCCTCCCTCTCTCTCCCTCCCCCCCTCTCTCTCTCTCTGCCTCCTTCTCTCAAATAAATACATATAAAAAATCCTTCCTTCCTATTAAAAAAAATCCTGGCCAGGCATGGTGGCGCATGCCTTTAATCCCCATACTCGGGAGGCAGAGGTGGGAGGATCGCTGAATTCAAGGCCACTCTGAAACTACATAGTGAATTCCAGGTCAGCCTGGGCCAGAGAGAACCTACCTCGAAAAACAAAAAAAAAAACAAAAAAAAAAAATCCTGCCCTAAGCCTTTGAAATTTTTCTATTAGGAGCAAATCACCATGCAGATATCATGTAACTGGGATCTTTCAACAGTATTTTGACAGGTTTGAGAAATACTAGATTAGCTGGTTTGCCTCTTGACCTGGACATTCCAGTGGACTTACCACACTATTTTCCAAGTCTGATCTTACCTCAATCCTTCTTATCTTCCCCAAAGAATGTTCTTTTCTGTTATGAAAGCCTTGAGCCCTGCTTGTCGGCCCTAGAGCACTCACCTGACTTAATACACGGAGCCTGTGCTGCAGACTCGTAAATCTATTCTGCACCCAAGGAAAACTGTCTCCACTTTTATTTTAGCCTCCTTTGTGACTCCCTGGTTTACAAGGAAACATACCATGCACCCTTTTTTTGTGTGTCTTGCCTTTTGCCAGTCAAGAGCCTACTTATGAGAGTCATCCCTGTTGTGTGAATTGAAAGTTTGTTCATTTTCATCCCCTGAATAATAGTGTATCACTGTATGAACATACCACAGCCCATGAATCCATTTTGTCAGTGGACTTTTTTTTGCTATTATGAGTAATGGCGCTATGATATTTCTTGAACAGTCTCTTAGTGAATATGTTCGTGCATCTTTTTTTTTTTTTTTGCAATGATGTGAGCAAGCAAAATCTGATATCGAAGATCTTTATTACATGGTAGTAAGGGTATGATCAAATGCTTGCTCTCCAAAGGGGGCATATCTTCTGAGGCAATGGTTGAGGCCTTCTGATTTGGAGATGTTTCTGCTTGGCACTGTGGTGCACACTTTTTTAATCCCATGTTATTTCCCTCCCTCCCCCACTTTCCCCTTTGAAACTTCACTCTCCATCATATCCCCTCCCCCTCTCAATCAGTCTCTCTTTTCAGTTTGATGTCATGATCGTTTCCTCCTATTATGATGGTCTTGTGTAGGTAGTGTCAGGCACTGTGAGGTCATGGATATTTAGGCCATTTTGTGTCTGGAGGAGCATGTTGTAAGGAGTCCTACTCTTCCTTTGGCTCTTACATTCTTTCTGCCCCCTCTCCCGCAATGGACCCTGAGCCTCGGAAGATAGATTTGAGATGTTTCAGTGCTGAGCACTCCTCTGTCACTTCTTCTCAGCACCATGGTGCCTTCTGAATCATCCCAAGGTTGTGTGGCGCACACTTTTAATTCCAGCATTTGGGAGGCAGATGTAGGGGGATCACTATGAGTTTAAGGCCAGCCTAGGACTACAAAGGGAGTTCCAGGTCAAACTGAGCTAGAGTGAAACCCTACCTTAGAAAAACCAAAAACAGGGCTGGCACTTGACTGCAAAGCCAAAGGACCTCGGTTCGATTCCCCAGGACCCACATAAGCCAGATGCACAAGGGGCACATGTGTCTGAAGTTTGTTTGCAGTGGCTAGAGGCCCTGGTGTGCCCATTGTCTCTCTCTCTCTCTGTCTCTCTTCTCTCTGCTTGCAGATAAATAAATAGAAATTTAAAAAAAAAGAAAACCAAAAAAGATGTGCTTCTGTTCACATTCCATTTGCCTGCCCCACAGAACTGTTTCTGCTGTCCTGTGCTTGGTGATGGGGAGTCCTATGGCTGTGCTCTGTAGAGAGAGGGCTTGAGACTCTTACCCTTATACTGGACGACTGAAGCCCATATTTTCCCTTCTACCACTAGAGGTCAGGCATTCATAATGATTTGGGCACCAACCACCACTTGGAAGGCAGGCTTTTGCCATCTTCATCTCGCTTGGTATCTGGGGAATCCAACTCTATCAGAAGAAACAAACAGCTAAAGGGAGTGAAAAGGGAGGAAGGGACAAAGGGAAACTTTACAGTGCATGGAAACAGTGTCAAACATTTCTGGCCTAGTCTGTAGACCCACCTTCCCAGTTAAACAGATAGTCTTGAGTGTCTGGCTGCCTGCCTTCCTTCATTCTAGTGGCTTTACTGGTGAGCATGGCTAACCCTGGGTGACTTGTGTTGGGTCAATCTCTTCTCCTATGCCTACACATTGGCTTCTGTGGATACATGAAGCTGTTTGATTTTTTTTTTCCAGTTGTAAATGTTTCATTTCCGTTGTAAGTGTTTAACAATTTGTGTTAACATAAGTTGGTTGATTTCATAAAATTTGCCTGTTTTTATTTATTTATTTATTTATTTATTTATTTATTTTTTTATTTATTTATTTATTTATTTATTATTATTTTTGGTTTTTCGAGGCAGGGTCTCACTCACTCTAGCTTTGACTGACCTGGAATTCACTATGTAGTCTCAGGGTGGCCTCAAACTCACGGCGATCTTCCCACCTCTGCCTCCTGAGTGCTAGGATTAGAGAGAGGTGTGGGAAACCATGCCTGGCTAAAATACTTTTTAAGTATTTAATTTACTTATTTATTTGAGAGAGAGAGAGAAAAATAGAGAGAAAGAGGCAGAAAGAGAGAGAGACAGACAGACAGACAGACATAAAATGGGCACACCAGGGCGACCTACCATTGCAAACGAATTCCAGACACACACACAACTTTGCGCTTCTGGCTTTATATGGGGATTAGGCAGTCGAACCTAGGCCATCAGGTTCGCAGGCAAGCATCTTTAACTGCTGAACCATCTCTCCAGTACAAAAAAATTTTTTTTTGTCTTTGCTGTGCAAATTATGTTCCCTGAGGGACAGGCAGGACTGTTACTACAATTGTGGCCTCATCTTTAAATTTTTAGTGCCTTAGTTTCCTCATGTACAAAATGGAGACTATTAATGCCTACTTCATAGATTATCACCAGGATTACAGAAGATTCTGTCTATCTCTGTGTGTGCCTGTCTGTCTTTTGCACGGCTGTGGGATCAAACCCAGGGTCTTACATGGCTAGCCAAGTAAGGCTTTACCACAGAGCTTCATCCTCAGGCCCTCTTCAGGTTTCTTTTTATATTTCATGAGATCTTTCATATAAAGCTATAAGTACAGTACCTGACAGGCAGTATATACTCTATCCTGTGAAGCTGCTTGGTGAGTGTTGATTTACAGAACTAGGAATAAAGCTGTACTTGGGCTCCATTATTAGCACCTTCAAAATACCATGAATTAGGCCTGGAGAGATGGCTCAGCAGTTAAAAGCACTTGGTTGCAAAGCCCGATGGCCTGGGTTCAAGTCCCCAGTTCCCACATAAAGCCTGATCCACACTGTGGTGCATGTATCTGGAGTTCCACTGCAGTGGAAGGATGCCCCTCTGTGCCCATGCCCACTCTGTCTGACTTCTCTCTTCCCTATTAAATAAATAAATAAGGGCTAGAGGAATGGCTTAGTGGTTAAGGTGCTTGCCTGCTAAACCAAAGGACCCAGGTTTGATTTTCCAGGACGCACGTAAGCCAGATGCACAAGGTGGCACATGCATCTAGAGTTCCTTTGCAGTGGCTGGAGGCCTTAACATGCCCATTCTATCTGCTTCCTTCTCTTTGTTTCTCTCTCTCTTTCTTCAATAAATAAATAAAATATTTTTAAAAACAATAAATAAATAAAAATTTAAAAAATACCCTGAGTTATGGGCAGAATGTCTGGCCTCTGACTAGCCAAAAAGACACCTGCCCCTACTAGTATAGGGGATATGTCCTAGAGCCAGGAGCTCTTCAGAGACATGGCCCTGCCAGGGCCTCTCAACCTTGTCCTGCTTCCCCTGACAGTCTGATGAGGATGCTGCCTCATTCTTCCATTTACTGGCAGCCCCGCTAGCAGAACCAATCACACAGTCCTCTTTTCTTTCCATTAAATCACAGGAAAATGAGCCATCAGGGAAGCCTTGAAGTAGAGTCACCAAAAGATTGCAGTGTCACAAGACTGAAAGCAGTGTGGGTGGGGTTTGTGGGTTGGCCTGGATACAAAGACCTCAGGCCATCAGCTGCTGCCCCAAGTCCCTTCCTCTTTCCCAGCTGGCTGTCTCCCAGAGTCCCTGCACAGCTCTTGAGCAAAGGTAACAGTGAGGGTGTGTATGTGACTGGATCTGGCATTCTTCTCTGACCAGGTTATAGCCTGGGCCACCTGGGGTCACAACAGATGGATTCTTTATTTCTCTCTCCCTTCCATACCCCACTCCCTCTGTCTCTCCTTTTCTTTTTCTTCTTTCTTTCCTTCCTTTCTCCTTCTTTCTTTCTCTCTTCTCCCCTCTCTCCCTATTTTCTTCCTTCTTCCCTCCCCCTCTTTCTTTCTTCCTTCCTTCTTTTTTTCTTTCCTTTTCTTTTCCTTTCTTTCTTTTTTTGTTCTAGACCAGGCTGGCCTTAAACTCATAGATGCAATTCTCCTACCTTAGCCTCCCAAGTGTTGGGATTACAGGCGTGAGCTGTCACCTCCAGCTTGTATGCTTCTTTTCTATCTTGCTTTTCCCTTATGTGAAAAATGGGTTCAGCCTCTTACCCAGACTACATGACCTGTATTGGGAATAAAAATGTGGTCACTTTCGTGTTTCAAAAAAAAAAAAAAGCACCAGGGGGGTGGGTGTGCTGGAGCACACCTTTACTCTCAGTACTCAGGAGGCAGAGGTAGGAGGATCCCTGTGAGTTCAAGGCCAATCTGAGACTATATAGTGAATTCCCCGTCAGCCTGGCCTAAAGCAAGACCCTGCCTCCAAAAACAAACAAACAAAAAACCCAAGAGGGGGTAGGGACATGGTGGAGCAGTTAAAGGCACTTGCTTGCAAAGCCTGCCAGCCTGGGATTCAATTCCATAGCACTCATATTAGGGTGGATGCAAAGTGGAACATGGGGCTGCATCAATGGCTGCAAAGCCTGATTACCCAGGTTCAGTTCCCCAGGACCCATGTAAACCAGATGCACAAGGTAGCTCATGCATCTGGAGTGTGGTTGCAGCAGCTGGAGGCCCTAGTACACCCATTCTCCCTCTCTCTCTCTCTCTCTCCACCTCATTGTTTTCTCTCACACATAAATAAATAAAAATAAAATATTTTAAAAAACAAAGTGGAACATGCCTCTGGCATTGTTTGCAGCAGCAAGAGACCCTGGTGTGTCCATACATACACTTCAAATGAATTTTTTTTTTTTTTTTTTTTTTTTTGAGGTAAGGTCTTGCTCTAGCTCAGGCTGACCTGGAACTCACTCTATTCTCAGGGTGGCCTAGAACTCCCAGCGGTCCTCCTACCTCTGCCTCCCGAGTGCTGGGATTAAAGGCATGCGCCACCACACCTGGCCCTTCAAATGAATTTTTTTTTAAGCTGGAGGTGGAAAAAGAAAAAGTCTCTCTCTCTCTCTCTGCTTGCAAATAAATAAATAAATAAATAAATAAATAAATAAATAAATAAAATGTTTTGTTTATTTTCATTTATTTATTTGAAAGCAACAGACAGAGAGAGAAAGAGACAAAGAGAGAAAGAGAATGGTCCTCCAGCCACTGCAAATGAACTCAGATGCATGTGCCACCTTGTGCATCTGGCTTACGTGGGTACTGGGGAATTGAGCCTCGAACTGGGGTTCTTAGGCTTCACAGGCAAGTGCTTAATCACTAAGCCATCTCTCCAGCCCTAAAAATAATTGTTTTAAAAGCAGGAGGTGGGCTGTCCACTCCAGTACACATCTACGGGTAAGGGCAGGGTTGGGATGAACAGGGAATCATGGTCGCTGTTCTGGACAGTTGTGATCTGAGCTGTGAACTCAGCAAACCCTGACCAATGCCTAGAGAGACTGGGCCACAGAGTTTGGTTCTCCCAGGCTCCTAACAACCCTCACAGAGTAATAAATATCCTGATGATGGGGCAGGTTCACATACTCAGAACTTGTTTCTCTGGATGAGAGCCATCCCTCAGCTCACGTTTGCAGAGCACCATGGCCTACCCATGCTTTCTATGGCAAAGGAATACTTCCGCCTCCCCCTTGAGCAGGTATTCTTTCTTGGGCTTTGGAGGCTGCCCAAGGAATCTTGAATTGAAAACACAAAACCCATACTAACTCCTGTGTGAGATCAGACAAGCCATTTGTTTGCTGTGTGCCTTAACTTCTTTAGGTAAAATTGATGTGTAGTCAGGTCTTGAGGATAAAATTAGCTGGTGTGCAAAGAAGCCCCTTGAGAGAGATCATCAGATATATAAGGACAATTTTTGCTGTTTTTGTTGGAGAGAGCTTTATGTGATTTATTTGGAAAAGACTGACCTTTGGAATAGACAAACATGAACAAATTCTGGTTTTGCAACATACCCGTCATGTGGTTTTTGATAAATCTTGAGTGTCTCTGAGCCTCCAAGTAAAATGTTGATGAGGTGATTTAGAGGATTTTTGCTAGATTAGAAATTACAGGGATAAAGTTCTTATCAGGTAAGTGCCCAGCACACAATAGGTGCTGTCAATCCGGGTATGGTGGCACACACCTTCAATCCTAGCACTAGGGAGGCAGAGGTAGGAGGATCACCACGAGCTCAAGGCCAGTCTGGGGCTACAGAGTGAGTTCCAGGTCAGCCTGTGCTAGAGTGAGACCCTGCCTCAAAAAAAAAAAAAAAAAAAAAAGCAGTTGCCATTACTACTGTTATATATCATAACCAACAACATGAATTTTTTTAAGCTGGAGGTGGAAAAGAAAAAGTCTGTCTCTCTCTCTCTCTCTGCTTGCAAATAAATAAATAAATAAATAAATAAATAAATAAATAAATAAATAAAATGTTTTGTTTATTTTCATTTATTTATTTGAAAGCAACAGACAGAGAGAGAAAGAGACAAAGAGAGAAAGAGAATGGTCCTCCAGCCACTGCAAATGAACTCAGATGCATGTGCCACCTTGTGCATCTGGCTTACGTGGGTACTGGGGAATTGAGCCTCGAACTGGGGTTCTTAGGCTTCACAGGCAAGTGCTTAATCACTAAGCCATCTCTCCAGCCCTAAAAATAATTGTTTTAAAAGCAGGAGGTGGGCTGTCCACTCCAGTACACATCTACGGGTAAGGGCAGGGTTGGGATGAACAGGGAATCATGGTCGCTGTTCTGGACAGTTGTGATCTGAGCTGTGAACTCAGCAAACCCTGACCAATGCCTAGAGAGACTGGGCCACAGAGTTTGGTTCTCCCAGGCTCCTAACAACCCTCACAGAGTAATAAATATCCTGATGATGGGGCAGGTTCACATACTCAGAACTTGTTTCTCTGGATGAGAGCCATCCCTCAGCTCACGTTTGCAGAGCACCATGGCCTACCCATGCTTTCTATGGCAAAGGGAATACTTCCGCCTCCCCTTGAGCAGGTATTCTTTCTTGGGCTTTGGAGGCTGCCCAAGGAATCTTGAATTGAAAACACAAAACCCATACTAACTCCTGTGTGAGATCAGACAAGCCATTTGTTTGCTGTGTGCCTTAACTTCTTTAGGTAAAATTGATGTGTAGTCAGGTCTTGAGGATAAAATTAGCTGGTGTGCAAAGAAGCCCCTTGAGAGAGATCATCAGATATATAAGGACAATTTTTGCTGTTTTTGTTGGAGAGAGCTTTATGTGATTTATTTGGAAAAGACTGACCTTTGGAATAGACAAACATGAACAAATTCTGGTTTTGCAACATACCCGTCATGTGGTTTTTGATAAATCTTGAGTGTCTCTGAGCCTCCGAAGTAAAATGTTGATGAGGCTTGATTTAGAGGATTTTTGCTAGATTAGAAATTACAGGGATAAAGTTCTTATCAGGTAAGTGCCCAGCACACAATAGGTGCTGTCAATCCGGGTATGGTGGCACACACCTTCAATCCTAGCACTAGGGAGGCAGAGGTAGGAGGATCACCACGAGCTCAAGGCCAGTCTGGGGCTACAGAGTGAGTTCCAGGTCAGCCTGTGCTAGAGTGAGACCCTGCCTCAGGAAAAAAAAAAAAAAAAAAAGCAGTTGCCATTACTACTGTTATATATCATAACCAACAACAAAGATGCCATGGATGTATTCTGAGCCTTCCTAATTCCCAGAGGGCCAAACTCCTCTGTTCTACAAGGGGTTAGGGTTTAGGGCATACTATATACACTCCTGGCTGGATTCCTGGGAAAGGCAGGAATAACTTGCCTCCTAACTTCCTGTAGTAGTGACCAATACATCCTGCTTTGTCCAGAACTGCACTAATTTAAAAAAAATTTTTTTTTTTTTGTGTGTGTGTGTTTTGAGGTAGGGTTTTACTCTAGTCCAGGTTGACCTGGAGTTCACTATGTAGTCTCAGGGTGGCCTCAAACTCATGGTGATCCTCCTACCTCTGCCTCCTGAGTGCTGGGATTAAAGGTGTGCACCACCATGCCCGGCAATTTTTTTTAAACATATATAGAGAGAATTGGCATGCCAGGGCCTCAGCCACTGCAATTGAATTCTAGATGCTTGAGTCACCTAGTGGGCACATGTGATCTTGTGCTTGCCTCACCTTTGTACATCTGGCTTATGTGGGATCTGGAGAGTCGAACATGGGTCCTCAGGCTTCGCAGGCAAGCACCCCAACTGCTAAGCCATCTCTCCAGCCCTGCACTAGTTTTTAAAGCAGTACTTTTATTTATGAGAAGGGAGAGGGAGAGGAAGAGAGAGAGAAAGTGAATATGGGAATGCCAGGACCTCTTGTTGCTGCACACACACTCTAGATGCATGTGCCATGTTATGCATCTGGCTTTATGTGGGGACTGGGGAATTGAACCCAGGCTGGTAGGCTTTGCAAACAAGCACTTTAATTGCTGAGCCATCTTCCCGTCCCAGAACTGCTCCAGTTTTTTTGTTAGTTTTTTGAAGTAGGGTCTCACTCTAGCTCAGACTGACCTGGAATTCACTATGTGGTCTCAGGGTGGCCTTGAACTCATGGTGATCCTCCTACCTCTGCCTCCTGAGTGCTGGGATTAAAGGTGTGCACCACCATGCCCGGCTGTACTAGTTTTTTTTTTTTTTTTTTTTTAAATATTTTTTATTTACTTGCAAGCAGAGAGAGATAGAAGAGAGACAGTGAGAATGGGTGTGCCAGGGCCTCCAGCCACTGCAAACAAACTTCAAATGCATGCACCACTGTGCATTTGACTTTATGGGGATACTGGGGAATCAAGGCAGGATCTTTAGGAGATGCAGGCAAGTACCTTAAGCACTGAGCCATCTCTCCAGCCCTGTACTAGCTTTGACACTGAGAGTCCCACATGTCAGGAATCCCCTCAATTCCAGACAAATTGGTATGGTTGGCTCTTCTACTTCTCATGAACCAGTTGATAGTCCAACCCCTCTTGTCTTTTTCAGTGCTTCAATTCAGAATATTACAATTTATTTTGGGGCTAGAGAAATATCTCAGTGGTAAAAAGCTTATCTTAGCATGCTCATAGGCCCTAGGTTTGATCCTCAGCACAGCCAACAACAGTGAAGATTTGAAGTGGGGTTCTAGGGGGACCCAGGAATATTAGATAGAACTATCTTAAATCCTTTTAGCATAAGGTAGGGTCTAAATAAATGAGTGAAAATAAAACAATTAGCTCTGGCCTTAAAACTCATCATGTTGGTTATAAGAAACAAAACCAATTGTGAAGACTACTTATTATATGATTACATTTTGTGAAAAGTTCAGAACAGGCATGTCTGTTGTTGGAAAGAAAGTTCAGTGGAAGGAGGTAAAAGGGGGGGGCAAATGAAGGCAATGGGAGGAGTTGATAATCAAATTACATTGTGTTCATGGATGAAAATTGTTGATAAAAAAAAAGTATGAGCCGGGCGTGGTGGCGCACGCCTTTAATCCCAGCACTCGAGAGGCAGAGGTAGGAGGATCGCCGTGAGTTCAAGGCCACCCTGAGACTACATAATTAATTCCAGGTCAGCCTGGGCCAGAGTGAGACCCTACCTCGAAAAACCAAAAAAAAAAAAAAAAAAAAAAAAGTATGGGGCTGGAGAAATGGCTTAGCAGTTAAGGCGTTTGCCTGTGAAGCCAAAGGATCTCGGTTCAATTCTCCAAGGATCCACGGTAAGCCAGATGCACAAGGGGCACATGCATCTGGAGTTCGTTTGCAGTGCCTAGAGGCCCTGGCATGCCCCTTTTCTCTCTGTATCTTTCTCTCTGCTTGCAAATAAATAAATAAAATTAAAAAAAAAAAGTAGGAGGATCGCCATGAGTTCAAGGCCATCCTGAGACTACATAGTGAATTCCAGGTCAGCCTGGGCTAGAGTGAGACCCTACCTCAAAAAAAAAAAAAAAAAAAAAGTTTAATTTTAGCTGGGCATGGTGGTGCATGCCTTAATCCCAACACTTGGAAGGCAGAGGTAGGAGGATCACTTTGAGTTCAAGAGTTCGAGGCCAGCTTGAGACTACACAGTGAATTCCAGGTCAGCCTGGGCTAGAGTGAGACCCTACCCCGAAAAACCAGAAAACAAAAAACGAAAAACAACCCCCCCAAAACAAACAAACAAACAAACAAACAAACAAACAAAAAAAAACGTTTAAAAGCCAGGGACATGGTGGTACATACCTTTAATCCCAGTGCTTGGGAGGTTGAGGTAGGAGGATTGTTCTAAGTTCGAGGTTAGCCTGTAGCTACAGAGTAAGTTCCAGGCCAACCTGGGCTAGAATGAGACCCTTTCTCGAAAGGAGCCAAAACATAAATAAAGAATAGGCATGTCTAGTCTAGATACAGAAAGTAGACTGTTGGTTGCCTAGGGAAGAAGGTTTGGGGTGGTGAGGGAGGAAATTCATAATTTGTTTCTGGAGTCATGAAAATGTTCTAAATTGATTGTGGTACTGGTTGTACAATACTGTATGTACATGTCAATGCACAATTACATTCCAGCTGTGAATTGGCGATGAGTTTTATCTCAATAAAACTGTTATTTTTTAATGTTTAAAAGTTTTAAAAAATATTTTATTTTTTAACATATATTTTATTAGTTTATTTGAGAGAAACAGGCAGAGAGAAAGAGAGAGAGAGAATGGGCATGCTAGAGCCTCCAGTGACTGCAAACGAATTCCAGACTCATGTGCCCCCTTGTGCATCTGGCTCATGTGGGTCCTGGAGAATCGAACTGGGATCCTTTGGCTTTGCAGGCAAATGCCTTAACTGCTAAGCCATCTCTCCAGCCCCTAAAATATTTTATTTATATTTATTTATTTGTCAGAGAGAAAGAGAGAGAATGGGTGTGCCAGGGTCTCCGGCCACTGCAAACTCCAGATGCATGCGCCACTTTGTGCATCTGGCTAACGTGGGTCCTGGGGAATTGAACCTGGGTCCTTTGGCTTTGGAGTCAAACACCTTAACTGCTAAGCCATCTCTCCAGCCCTAATGTTTAAAAGTTTTAAAGCAATCATTTGTAAAATACTTGGCAGGTTAGCTAGGCATGGTGGCACACACCTGTAATCCCAGCATTTAAAATGTGGATCTTCAGTTCAAGGCCAGCTTGGGCTATATAGTGAGATTCTCATCTTCACAAAAGAAAATCAGTGTCAGGCTGGGGGTGTAACTCAGTGATAGAAGGCTTGCCCAGCATACATGAAACCCTAGGTTTGATTCTCTGGCACTATAAAATAACACAGCATGGCTGGAGAGATGGCTCACTGGTTAAGGCACTTACCTTCAAAGCCTAATGATCGGGGTTCAATTCCCCAATACTCATGTAAAGCCAGATGCACAGCATGCATCTGGAGTTTGTTTGCAGTGGCTAAAAGCCCTGATGTTCCCATTCTGTCTGTTTGTCTCTCCACTATCTTTCTCTGCTTGCAAAGAAAGAAAGAAAGAAAGAAAGAAAGAAAGAAAGAAAGAAAGAAAGAAAGAAAGAAAGAAGGAAAGAATTTTATAAAAAAAATACACAAGAGCTTCTTTTCTCCCACCTTAAAATCTCTAAATCCAACTTATTCTTAACCCTCCTCTTGTGATATTTCTTCATAATATTTATTATAAACTGGGCAGACCATCTTCATTTTGCAGGTTAGAAAACAGCAAGGCTCATAAGCGGGTTGTGTGGAGAGCTTTGGCCCAGGTCTATAAGGAGAACACTGGAGTCTCATGTAGGAAGTACAGAGAGGAGTGGGAAGCTAGTGAGAAAAGTGACTCACCCTGATCCTGGCACCACAGAAGGGCAGAGGAGCTCTGGAAAGGTGGTGAAGTTATAAATAAACATGGGGGAAGGGCACTCCAGGTAGAAGAGACTTGACAGGTGTGGCTTGGTAGACACCAACAGGCAGGGTGGGGTGGCTAAAGGGTCAGTTGTGTGGCGGGTGGCTGGATTTTGGCCAGATTATATAGAGAGCCCTGAACATAATCTGTGCTGAGAACTTTGTTCTCAGCCTGTAGACTGTGGTGGGTAGTGATTAATGAGCCCACTTTGCATTGTGAGAAGTGGTGAGTCTTCACGAGGGCCCATGTGTTAGTAGCCGAGCTGTGGTATACAGCTGGGGTCTCAGCTGCTGTCTCAGATGGTATTCCCTGTTTTCCCCCCCTCCTTCTTCCTATTTGTCTTTTCCAATTCTTCCTCCACCTGTGTCTCTGGCTTCCTTTCTCCTTGTCCCTTTCCTGAGACTTGTATATGATGCTTTGGGTGTTCCTGCTAGGATAACAAGTGTAAATAGGCAGTTCTATTTCTTTTCTTTTTTAAATTTTATTTATTTATTTGACATAGAGAAAGATAGCGAGAGAGAGAAAGAGAGAGAGAGAGAGAGAGAGAGAGAGAGAGAGAGAATGGATACACCAGGGCCTCCAGCTACTGCAAATGAACTCCAGACACGTGCACCACCTTGTGCATCTGGCTTATGTGGGTCCAGGGGAATCGAACCGGGGTCCTTTGGCTTTGCAGACAAATACCTAACCGCTAAGCCATCCCTCCAGCCTTTTTTTTTTTTTGTTTTCTCCCCCTTCTTTTCCTTCTGCCCCTCCCTATTTTTTCCTTTTTGGTAGGGTCTCACTCTAGCCCAGGTTGATCTGGAATTTCACCAGGTAGTCTCAGGGTGGCCTCACAGTGATCCTCCTACCGCTGCCTCCCAAGTGCTGGGATTAAAGGTGTGTGCCACCATGTTCCGCACTCTCTTTTTTTGAGACAGGCCTTGTACTCAGAATCGTCCTGCCTCAGCCTGCCAAATGCTGGTGTTACAAACAGGCCTAACTACACCTAGCTCTGATGATTGCTTTTCAGCCTCTGAATGGTCTGGACAGTGCAGCCCCACTAGAATGGGGGAAATGAGAGGGAAGGTGTCCATATACCCCAGGAAAGGAAGGCAGAGAGAGCAAGGACAGGCCAATGGAAAAGGTAACAATGCATGATGGGTTGTTCAGGGGCCCAGAAGTGAAGAGATCTCTAGAGAATGGGTGTGTTTGGGTGTGGGAAGCACTCTGCATGTCTTGAACTACTTCAAGGACACACACTGTTAATTCGCAGCATTTTTTCCTGAAAGCCTTTTAGGTGAGAGGTTCTGAGATGACTGCATGTCCAAAGGGCATCTGGCAAAAGAGAGAGAGAGAGAAAAAGCTCTCTTCAGGGAGTTATAGTTCAGTGATAAAGTGTTTGCTTAGCATATATGAGGCCCAAGGTTCTCCCTAGCACAATGAGAGAGGAGGAGGGACAGAGGAGGACAGAGGGAAGACAGAGGGGGAAGGGCAGGGGGAGAGAGCGAGTGAGCGAGCACAATTGGGAGACTATGCCTGCCTGACTCCTCTCAAGCGGTAGCTAGCAAAGGCCACCCCGATTGTCCTGTAGGATCGTCCCAACATTTGTTGAGCACCTCTAAGACAGGCCAGGAAAAGGACCTGGGGACAAAAAGCCACACGGTTCCCACCATTAAGGGACCACGAACCTTATCAACATGCATCCAATGAGAGATAACCAATAAAAGATCCAGCGGGCCAGTGCACAAAGTGGTCATTTGGGATTTGCTGGAAAATAGTACCGGAAGGTGAGGTCAGGAACAGCGGGGACAGCCCCAGCTCCGCCAGTCCTCGCTCGAACTCTAACTTCTCAACCTTGAGATTCCGCCGTGTGCCTTTTAGCGCGCAGAAAATATCAGGCGCGATCGCTAAAAGGGATTCGCGCTCAGCTTTATTGATCGGAGTGGCAGGATCTGCATTTACACATGCACCCGCACCACAGTGCAAGAATCCTGCTTCAGAGTGGAGGTCAGGCGAGCGACTCAAGAGCTAAAAACGCAACGTGTGCGAAAGAGCAGCCCCACTCCTTAAAACTCTACATCCTATTTACACCAGAACAGTTCAAAGAACCGGAGAGCGCACCGTAAACGCCTCGAGAGAGGTTCGAGCCCGTACCACCAGCCAGTCCGCGCCAATTCAATCAGAGCGACTGTTTCTTTAAGGCTCACCACCCCCCATACACACACCCAGTCTCTTTCGTAGGCATTCCAAACAGCTCCGCAGCGCATGCGCGCGACTTGGCCGCCGGGAGGTCTCCGCGGCTCGACGCCGGCGCTTGTTGCGTGCGCGCCTGGCCCCGCCCACTCCCTTCCCTCCCCACCCCCCCTCGCGGGGCCTACCCCGCCCGCACGGTACAGCTGGGCCAGTGACGCTGGCGCTACGGCCGCCGCCACCGCGTTCAGTTCTCCCGAAGCCGGCGACCGCCTCGCCGCAGCCTCCCTCCCTCCTTCCTTCCCTCGGGCTCCCCTTCCTCTCTCTCCTCCCGCCGCGCCGGCCAGCGCGAGCCAGACCGAGGCACGCGGGGCCTCGCCTGGGACCCCCGAGACGGCTGCGCGCGGCGGCGGCGGCGGAGGAGGAGGGCGAAGACTCGGCGGAGCGGAAGAAGCTGCGAGCGCCCCGAGGTGTCCTCGCCGCTGCGGGGTGAGTTGTCAGCGGGGCCGGCTTTGTGTCATTGGCGCGCGAGGCCGGCTGACAGGGCTCGAGTCCGTGTGCACCGAAACCCGGCTTCGTGCTCGGAGGCGGTGGGGGGGGGTGGCGGTGGCCGCCCGTGTCACCGGCCGCCAGCGGCGCTGCTGGGAAAAAAAATAAATTAAAAAAAAAAAAAAAAAGAACAAGAACAAGAAAAAGAAAAGCTCCGCGGAGGTGGCCCGGGCCAGACTGCCGGGTCGCGCGCGGGATAGCAGTGCCGGGCCGGGGAGGATCACACGGACTGGCTGTTGTCCTGGGACTTGGGGACCTTGCAGTGTGGGCAGAGCCGAGTCCGACGGGTAGGCAGAGGCCCTCTTGTCTGGCTGGCGTGCTTCTTCCCTCCGGCCGATCGGAGCTGCGGTCCTGCGCCCGGGCGCGGCTGCCTTGGCGGAGGTGGATTTCCTGGGAATATCTATCCTGCAGCAGCAGCAGCAGCAGCCGCGTGTGCGTGCGTGCATACGTGTGTGTGAGTGTGAGTGTGTGTGTGTATATACGTGAGCTTCCTAGACCCCCGCGCGCCTTGTCTCATCTTCAGTCTCAAAAACTTTTATTATCTGAGCTGAAACTTATTGAAGCCACTTCCTGTTTTTTTTTTAAGTGCGTGTATGCACACAGAGTTTGTTTTTTAATGCCTTTTTTCCCCCTTAAATAGACTCAAAGTCTTAGCCGAATTGACTTTCTCACTGAAGTGGAAAAAGTTACCTGTAACGCGCTTGGGGGGGGGGAGGGGCGTTTGGTTAAGAGGACTGACTGCAAAGACCTTGGAGAAAAAAAAAGGCATCGGAAACGAGCCTTTGGATTGACTGTTGGGGGGTGGGGAACTTCATGTCTCCCCAGAGAGGCCCTCACGCTGCGGTTTGTTGCCACAGCGTTTTTTCAATGGGTGACAAGGCACAGTTGCTGCGCTTTGTTGTTACCTGTTAACTAGGGAGTGGGGTGGGGGGTGTGTTAAGTGTCTTGTCTGGAGTCGCAGGGGTATGCTCCATTTCAATTAAGTCATAAGTATTCACTCTCTACATCATCTGCAGTGTCTTCACAATGGTTAATTCACTTGCTATTTGGATCTCTTTGGCTTAAAAAAATGTGTGAATGATACACACACGTACTCACACACTTTTTTCTGCTTTGGGAATTCGACACCCAAATTGTCACCACTTAGTGGAGGCTAGTAGAGACATGCCCTTGGCACTGAGTTCTGAGCTTTGCATTTTTAGTTGGATGCATATTCAAGCAGAAATGAACATTTTCTGGAGTGTGTGTGTATGTGTGTGGGGGGTGTTTCTATATCGTAGAAAAGGAGAAGGAATAATTTAATAAAGCAACAGTGTAGTATGGAAAGCTTTTTGAGGATTTACTAAAAAACTTGTGCTATGAGTTTCACCGTTTTTTTTTTTTTAAAGACTTTAAAGAGATAAAGAGAAGAAAAGTACAGACATCTCCCGCCATGTGGAAGGCAACAGGGGGTAGAGAGCCCACTGTGGGAATAGGGTCTTCCCCCATCTCAGCCTAGCAGGGCAGATGTGGAGGGCTTACCAGAGCAAGAACCTGGAAGTTCAGGAAAGGTGATAAAGCCAAGTCTCTAGAACTTGCTCAGAGCACTGCTACTTCAAGCTGTTTCTCAGATTATGAACATCCTTAATTCTTTCTCCAAGGCACACATTTATGCTTGCTCAGTAGTACTATTTAAAAAAATAATTTATTTATTTATTTATTTATTTATTTATTTATTTATTTATTCATTTAAGAAAGACAGACACAGAGAGAATGGGCATGCCAGGGCCTCCAGCCACTGCGAATGAACTCCAGATGCATGCGCCACTTTGTGCATCTGGCTTTATGTGGCTCCTGGGGTTAAAACTTGGGTTATTAGGCTTCTGAGGCAAGCGCCTTAACCACTGAGCCCCAATACTACGTTTTTGAACAACAAGTAATTAATTGTTCACTCGTTTTTGTCAGTGAGCCTCACAAATATTATATGATATGGAATGTGTTATGGATACTGTGAGGAGTAAAGCAGAACCCAGCCATGTTGCTATGGAGCTCAGTCTTTAAGTCAGTTTATTTTGGTTTGTGGTGTTAGTGTTCTTTAGTGGCTATTTGCTGCTTAAGAAAGTTCTGCCCAGTAAGTTAAAGAGAGGACAGCATCAGAATTGAACCTGTAGATGGGATTCCTGTTTCCTGTCCACAGAGTGAGTTTTTTGGATAACTATTAAGTTACTATATTTATTGAGGGAATACAGAGGCAAAGAGAGGCACCCATGTGGAGGGCCTGGAAAAATCGTGGAAAGAAAAGAAAGTTCAAGGAGCTCCTGCTGTGAGGGGAGCTGGAGGGGATAAAGGAGCCCATGTGGGTATTTTTTTTATTATTATTTTGATTTTTTAAGGTAGGGTCTCTAACTCAGGCTAACTAGAATTTACTATGTAGCCTCAGGGTGACCTCGAACACACAGTGATCCTCCTACCTCTGCCTCCTGAGTGCAGGACTTAAAGGTGTGTGCCACCATGCCCGGCCACAGAGTGATTTTTTTTTTTTTTTGTAATTTTTAAATTATAATGTATTAATTTGAGAGAGAGAGAGAGAGAGAGAGAGAGAGAGAGAAACAGGTGCACCAAAGCCTTTAGCCATTGCAAATGAACCCCAGATGCATGTGCCACCTTGAGCATCTGGTTTATATGGGTACTGGGGAATTGAACCTGGATCCTTTGGCTTTGCTGGCAAGCATCTTAGCTGCTAAGCTATCTCTCCAGCCTCCCCATTCTGAGTGTTGTAAAAAAATATATTTTTATTTATTTATTTATTTGCAAGCAGCGAGAGAGAGGGAGAGAGAATGGGCAGGCCAGGGCCTCTAGCCACTGCAATCGAACTCCAGATATATGTGCCACTTTGTGCATCTGGCTTTATGTGGGTACTGGGGAATTGAACTCCAGTTATTAGGCTTTGAAGGCAAGTGTTTTAACCACTGAGTAATCTCTCCAGCCCAGTTTTTTTTTTTTTTTTTTTTTTTTTTTTTTTTTTTAAATCTCATAGGAATGGCATATGAAACAAATCCTCACTGATTGTGTTAGGTTTCTGGATGCTCAATGTTTAAACCCTGAGAGCAAAACCCGTCCTCACATGGCAGAGTTTGGCTTGCTTATCCCCCCAGCCTTCTCAAAACTGGGAATTTGGGCCCATTGAAAAAAACGAAACAGGCCGGGTGTGGTGGCGCACACCTTTAATCCCAGCACTTGGTAGGAGGATCGCTGTGAATTCAAGGCCACCCTGAGACTACAGAGTGAATTCCAGGTCAGCCTGGGCTGGAGTGAGACCCTACCTCGAAAAAACCGAAACAAGAAAAAAAGAAGAAAAGAAAAGAAAAACGAGGCAGACAGGTAGAATGAGGTGTTGCTGGCTGGCAGGTGGCAAGAGCTCAGTGTTTTGTGGTTTCCTGGCTGGTCTCCATGGTGTGGTGATTGAATTGGAACTCTTATGTAATGATGCATCTTCTGACGGGATTTCTTTTTCGGCTGTTGCTGGGGCAGCAGTTCCTGCCTGCTGCACCCCTTCCTTCACGCATATACATACATGTACCCTCCAAAGATAGTAATTCTCTTGCCTTCCAAAATAAAACTTTTAAAGTTTATTGCTGCTATTTTGCTTGCTCTGTGCTTGTCCATCTCTCAGATAAAAATGTGCCTTTGGTTGTTGGGCATGGTAGTACATGCCTGTAATCCGAGCACTGGGGAGGCTGTGGCAGGAGGATCATGAGTTTGAAGCTAGCCTGGGATACACAGTGTGACTGTCTCAAAACCAAACAACAACAAAGCCTTGCTTTTTTAATTTTATTTTTAAGATTTAGAGAGACTTTCTTAGACTAAGAAGGAAGTACAGAGAGCTCCTGCTGTGTGGTTGTTAGGAGGTAGAGAGCCCCATGACTTGCCCCCTTTTTTTTTTTTTTTTTTTTGAGATGTACGTTTTCTTTTTTCCTATGTCTTTAGCTCTCCTGACTACCAGTTTACTGTGAAATTCTCTGTAGGTTGGGGCAATATGGTGTCTTTAAAAAAAAAGTGTTTAAAGGTGCTTGCTTGCATAGCTTTCTGGGCCAAATTCAATTCCCCTGTACGCATGTAAAACCAGATGCAAAAAGTGGTGCATGTACCTGGAATTCATTTGTAATGGTAAGAGGCCCTGGCACCATATGCAGTTGGGCTCTCTGTCCCTCCCCCTACCCTCTATTTCTCAAGTACATAAGTTAAACAAAAAAGTCAGTGAAGCATATATTCTTCCTTGTTTCGGTACTAAAACAGGTGAACTGTGAGAAGGAGACCGAGTTGCTCCCTGGCAGTGAAAGCCAGAAAGCACAGGTCCTTGCCTTTTCCCTCTGGTTTCTCTTTTACTAAGAGACAATTCACAGGAGGTAGTGACTGGGCAATGGAATCCACTTGGCGATCCACTGGGCCTGGTTGTGTATCTTCCATACACAAAAAATTTACTGAACTCCTGAGTTGGCATATAATCCAGTTGAAGCTGACAAGCAGGGTTTACTTTTCTGTCTTTTAACTGCCTGGACTCTAGGGATTCTTGTGGGAGCATTTCCTCAAGAACGGGAAAGAACAGATGGAGGAAGGAATCCTGCAGCTTTTTTTCTGTTTTTAGCCTTAAAAGCAGATAATGCTTTGCTTCAGCCTTGAATGTTGAAGATTGTGACATTTGGGTTAAGGGTAAACTTTGAGACAAACCGTGAGGAAAAATTTGCAAGATTGCTTCTGTCTAAGGATCATCCTGTTAGTGTTTTAAGTCCATTTTCTATAGTTAAAATACCTGAACCTTGGTTATCTATAAAGATGTTTATTTGACTTATAGTTCTGGAGACAGGGAAGTCAAAGAGCTTGGTGCCAGCATTCTATATCATATCATGGCACAGAACATCACATGGTGAGTGGAGCAATCTTGGTATAGCTTGGGTTTCTTCCTTTTCCTCTTCCTCTTCCCATAAAGCCACTGAGGACATCATGGGAGCCCCACCCCTATGATCTCATCTAATACTAATTACCTGCCAATACTAAGAGGCCCTGGTGCGACCATTCTCTCTCTCCTTGCAAATAAGTAAATAAAATATTTACCAAAAAAGAAAGAAAGAAAGAAAGAGAGAGAGAAAGAGAGAGAGAAAGAAAGAAAAAGAATGAATTCAAGCTGGGCTTGGTGGCACCTGCCTTTAGTCCCAGCACTCAGGAGGCAGAGGTAGGACTATTACCATGTGTTTTGAGGCAGGTCAGCCTGGGCTAGAATGAAATCCTACCTCGAAAAAACAAAACACAACAAAAAAGTAGGTAAACAAAAAAAATAATAATTTGAGGATTAAGTTTTAAACACCTGAACTTTTAGGAGAGAGATTGAAGCCGTGGGAAGTACAGGCAGAAGGTCCAGACCAGCACGGGCTACATAGTGAGTTCCAGGCTAGCCTGGGTAGTTTAATGAGATTGTGTTTCAAAGCACAACCCAAAACAAAACAAAACAAAAACATCTCATGCACATATGCCATAATAACTTCAGTTAGTGGAATGGTGTTTTAGAAAGTTCATGCTCAAGTCATATTGCCACATAGTAGGCTATTTAGAAATAGCACTGAGAAATATTGCTTGTGATGTGGGAGGGCTGTTTGCCTGTTGATAGGAGGGAAGAATTCAGTTTAGGGTTGGGGGCTCAAGGCTTTCTTTTCTTTTTTCTTTCTTTTTTTGGTTTTCCGAGGTAGGGTCTCACTCTAGCTCAGGCTGACCTAGAATTCACTATGTAGTCTCAGGGTGGCCTTGAATTCATGGCAGTCCTTCTACCTCTGCCTCTAAAATTACCTGGTAGTGGTGTGCCCTGACGAACCTCCTGCCATACACAGGCACACATGTTTTGTTTTTATTTTTATTTTTTTGCAGAGTTCCATGGATTGACTTGGGGACGTTAGCCTGGGATTCCCGGTGACAGCAATAGACCCTGTGTGGGTTTGCAGACTTCAGAGGTGGTGATTGACAAATCTTTATTATTCACAAAAATATCTTTCTTTTTATTTTTTTCATTTATTTGCAAAGAACGAAAATGAGACTATGAATGGGTGTGCCAGGGCCTTCTGCCCCCCAGTACTGGGATTAAAGGCATGCACTACCATACCCGGCTTATTTCTAAGTTTGCTCAACATTTTTGGGAAATTAGCATTTTATTTTGTCATGTACTTTTTTTTTTTTTTTTTTAAAGAAACAGCTTTGCTAACATAATTTACATAGCATAAAATTCACCCATTTAAATTGTGGCTTCTTTCACTTACCATGTTTTTGAGGTTTATGTTGTAGTGTGTGTATTCTATCCTTTTTAATTAATTGATTAATTTTTGGTTTTCTGTGATAAGGTCTCGTGCTAGTCCATGCTGACCTGGAATTCACTACGTAGTCTCAGGCTGGCCTCGAACTCATGGCAGTTCTCCTACTTTAGCTATCTGAGGGCTGGGATTAAACGTGTAAAGGTGTTCTCTACTACTCCTGTCTCCCCATCCTTTTTATTTTCTTAATAGTATTCATTTGTATAAATATTCTACTTTATGCATTAGCTGATGGATATTTGTGTGTACAATGCAACTTTTATTTTGTTGATAGTATTCATTTGTATAAATATTCTACTTTATGCATTAGCTGATGGATATTTGTGTGCACAATGCAACTTTTAAAAAATTTATTTACAGAGCCAGGTGTGGTGGCACACACCTTTAATCCCAGCAGAGGGTTGGGAGGCAGAGGTAGGAGGATTGCCATGAGTTCAAGGCCACCCTGAGATTACATAGTGAATTCCAGTTAAGCCTGAGCTAAAGTGAGACCCTACCTCGAAAAACCAAACACACACTCACACATACACACATACATATGCACAGGTTGGAGAAATGGCTCAGCAGTTAAAGGCGCTTGCTTGTAAAGCCTGACAGCATGGATTTGATTCCCCAGTACCCACAGAAAGCCAGATGCACAAAGTGGCACATATGTCTGGAGTTTGTTTGCAATTGGCAGAGGTCCTGGCACGCCCATTCTCTTTCTATTTGCATATAAATAAATAAAATATTTAAAATTTTATTTTTAGGGCTGGAGAGATGGCTCAGTGGCTAAGGTGCTTGCCTCCAGAACCTAATGACCAATTCCACAGTACCCACATAAGGCAGATGCACAAAATGGCACATGCATCTGGAGGTCATTTGCACTGGCTAGAGGCCCTGGCATGCCCATACTCTCTCCATATATCTGTGTGTGTCTCTGTATCTCTCTGGTTGCAAATAAATAAATACAAATATTTTTAAAAATTAAAAATATGTTCACAGTATTGTATAGCATTACCCTAGTCTAATTTTTTTTTTAATTTTTTGGAGAGAGACACAGAGAGAGATGGGGAGAGGGAGAGACAGAGACAGACAGAGAGGAAGACAGAGATGGGCGCGCCAGCAGTGTCTCAGCTGCTGATAACGAAATCCAGATGCTTGCGCCCCCTTGTGGTCAAGTGCAGCATTGCGCCCTTGCGTCACTTTGCATCTGGCTAAATGTGGGACCTGGAGATTGGAACCACTCGAGATTGGAATCAGCGTTCTTAGGCTTAGGAGGCAGACGCCTTAACCCCTAAACCATCTCTCCAGCCCACCCTAGTCTAATTTTAGAACCCTAAATGAAAACTGCATGTTCTCGGTAGACTTAGACCACCACTAATCCACTTTCTCTGTATGTGTATTTGCCTTTCCTGGACATTTCATATAGATATATTCATGAGGGCAGAAGAGATGGCTTAGTGATTAAGGTGCTTACCTGTGAGGCCTAAGGACCTAGGTTCGATTCCCCAGCACCCATCTAAGTCAGCTGCATAAGGTGGCACATGTGTATAGAGTTTGTTTGCAATGGCTGGAGGCCCTGGTGTGCCCATTCTTTCTTTCTGCCTCTCTTATCTATCTGCCTCTTAATCTCTGTCTCTTCTCTCTCAAATAAATAAATAAATAAAGTCATGATATGTAGTCTTTTTTATATTTTATTTATTTATTCATTTATTAGAGAGAGAGAGAGAGAAAATGAGAACCAGGGTATCCAGCCACTGCAAATGAACTCCAGATGTGCATCTGGTTTACGTGGGTCCTGGATAATCAAACCGGGATTCTTTGGCTTTGCAGGTAAACGCTTTAACCTCTAAGCCATCTCTCCAGCCCCATGATATGTAGTCTTTAGTAACTTGCTTCTTTCACTTAGTATGCTTTTTTTTTTTTTTTTAGGGTTTCAGTCTAGTCCAGGCTGACCGGGAACTCACTATGTAGTCACAGGGTGGCCTCAAATTCATGGTAATTGTGGTGGTTTGATTCAGGTGTTCCCCATAAACTTAAGTGTTCTGAATGCTAGTCTCCCTAGCTGATGGCAATTGGAAATTAAAGCCTCCTGGAGGTGGTGTATTGTTGGGGGCAGGCTTATGGGTATTATAGCCAGCTTCCCCTTGCCAGTGTTTGGCACACTCTCCTGTTGCTGTTGTCCACCTTATGTTGACCAGAGGGTGATATCCACTCTCTGCTCATGCCATCGTTTTTCCTGCCATCATGAATCTTCCCCCTCGAGCCTGTAAGCCAAAATAAACCTCTTTTTTCCCACAAGCTGTTCTTAGTTGGGTGATTTCTGCCAGCAATGTGAACATGACTGCAACAAACAGTAAAGTGGTACTGAGGAGTGGGATTGCTGCTAAATACCTAACTCTGTGGCTTTAGTCTTTTGGAGCTGATTTTCAAGAGGAATGTGGAAGGATTTGAAACCTTGTCCTAAGAGACGCCTTGCAGTGTTGTAAGTACAGTTTGATGGACTATTCTGGTCAGAGTTGAAAGCCCTGAATGCAGTAAGAACTATGGACTGAGAGGTTTGGCTTATGAGGGTGAGAAAGAGCTTTACTTGGACTGGGCTAGCATTTTGTGTGAGAAGTTTGCTGTTAAGCTCGTGTCCTGAGAAGTTGTGCAGGGTTACTTTGTGTAGAAATGAACTGGTGGGAGCAGAGGGATATGGCATAGGAAAAAAAAAAAATCTTTAGGTAAACTCTGCCTGTTCAGCTGCAATTAAGAGATTACAACCTTTGAGCTTGGGCCAGCTGACCTGCACTGGGGTAACAGGAAGAATGCAGACTATTTTGAAGGGGCCTGAATACTGAAGGAGTGTCCTGTTCTTCAAAGTCTGATTTATTCCCCCCTGGATTAACAAATCGGCACCCTACCTGGTATTATGGAGTATAAGAAATGCAGGAAAGAGAGGGTCATTGAGTTTGTAACGTGGTCTTGTGTTTTAGAAATGGCCATGGACTGTGTGAAGCAGGTTTGCTGGATGCCTGCATGGAGATCCCATGGGGCCATGAGGATGGACTGTGGGTTGCAGTGGAGACCCAGTTGAGATGCCGGGACCACGAGATGGCTGCCAAGGAGAGCTGCTGGCCCCAGATGAAGTTTTCCAGGACTGTGAATAGCCTGGCTGGAGGGGCGGAATTGGAACCCCAGAGACTTGTTGCTGCTTAGAATTATCGGACTTGGGGATTTGTCACTGACTAGAGCTGTTGGACTTGGAATTACAGAGTATGACGTTTGCCCTGGTTGTTTTAAATCTTGTATTGGTTGAATATTGCTTTGCCCAGTGCCATCCTTTGCAGTGTGAATGTTTATTCTGTGTCATTGTGGGTTTTGGGGGAGATTTTTTTTGGTATTATGACTCAGATAAAAAACCTTGGATATGGGGATGTACGAGCATCATTGGAATTGATTAAAAAGCTATGGGGACTTTTAAAGTTGCATGAATACATTGTATTTTACATCATGTATGGTTATCCGTTTATGGGGACCAGGGGCGGAATGTGGTGGTTTGATTCAGGTGTTCCCCATAAACTTAAGTGTTCTGAATGCTAGTCTCCCCAGCTGATGGCAATTGGAAATTAAAGCTTCCTGGAGGTGGCGTATTGTTGGGGGCAGGCTTATGGGTATTATAGCCAGCTTCCCCTTGCCAGTGTTTGGCACACTCTCCTGTTGCTGTTGTCCACCTTATGTTGACCAGAGGGTGATGTCCACTCTCTGCCTTGCCTCCTGAGTGCTGGGATTAAAGGCGTGCACCACCATACCCAGCTCACTTAGTATGCATTATCTGTTATGTGTATGTGTGTGTTTGTGGATACGTGTGTCTATAGGAATGCATGCTTCTAGAGGCCAGAGAACATCCTTGAGTACCAAGGAATACTATGTACCTTTTTTTTTTGGGGGGGGGCGGATTTCGAAGTAGGGTCTTTCTTGCTCTAGTCCAGTCTGACCTGGAGTTTACTATGTAGTCTCAGGGTGGCCTCGAACTCATGGCGATCTTCCTACCTCTGCCACCTGAGTGCTGGGATTAAAGGTGTGTGCCACCATCCCTAGCTTTTCTTTTCTTTTCTTTTTTTTCCAAATTTACATTTTGACAGTCTCATTGGCCTAGAGCTTGCCAACTAGGCTAGACTGGTTGGTCAGTGATCCTCAAGGATCGTCCTGTCTCTTCCTCCCTAGCACTGGGATTCCAAGTCCACATCACCATACCCGGCCTTTTTACATGGGCTCTGGGGATTTAACTCAGGTCTTCATGCTTGCAAGACAAGGAGTTAGTTTACTGACTCAGGTATCTCCCCAGCCTTCAGAATGTTTTTAAGGTTTATTCATGTAGTAACATGAATCGGTACTGCACTCCTATTTTAATGCTGATAATATTCCTTTGTATGGATAAACCACATGTTTATGTATCAGCTGAGGGGCATCTGCACTATTTTCATTTTTAATTATGAATAATGTTTCCAAGAAGATCCTTTTTTGTTGTTGCTTATTTTGAGACAGGCTGGCCTGGAATTCACTATGTAGCCTAGGCTAACCTTGAGCTTGCAGTCCCGCCTCATCAAGTGCAGTCATGTCTACCACACTCATCTAAGAGCATGCTCTGTGAACATATTTTCATTTCTTGAGGTGCTATTTTTTTGGGGGAGAGAGACAGAGAGAGAGAGAGGGAGAGGAAGACAGAGATGGGCGTGCCAGCAGCCTCTCAGCTGCTGCAAGCGAACTCCAGATGCATGTGCCCCCTTTGCATCTGGCTAACCATGGGATCTGGAGATTGGAACCAGCATCCTTAGGCTTAGGAGGCAGGCCCCTTAACCGCTAAGCTATCTCTCCAGCCCTTGAGGTGATATTTTAAAGCTGCATCCATAGTTCTACTTTGGAGTTAATGTTCTACATGGTTATGCAGTTTGAAGAGAAGTGGTTTTTTTTTTGTTTGTTTGTTTGTTTTTCTTGTTGGCTCTGTTCTTTTGAGGAGATTGCTCTGAAATTTTTGGTGTAGAACCTAATTCATCAGTGAAAGTTGAGAGATGTAGTAGTGCTTAAATTTAGTACACATGTGCTGTTGCTTAAAAAAATTAAGATTTTTCAATGTGAAGGCTCAGTTTTAAATCATGTCGTGTTTACCAAAGAGACCATTATCATACACCCCACAGAGTCTTCCTTATCAAGTATGATTGATTTATAGTTCTCAGAAGCTTTTCCTTTTCTTGTGGAAAACTACCCGGGTTCTGTGCACCTGCTTTTGCTAGGTTGGGGAGCCAACAGGCAAGTAGGGGAGATCTAGAGGGCCCTGAGTGAGTATATTGAAAATGCAGGTCTAAGAATGCTCTTTAGAACAGCTTTCACCAGGGCTCTTACAGGTATACTTTGGCTTCAGACAAGGTTAAGAATACAGATTAGGCTAGACACCAGGAGTAGCAGATGGTGCTGCTGAGAGTGTCATTTCCTCTACAGGATCTACCCCTGGGTGGTTTATAGTCATGCCAGGCGTCTTAATGGAATAATGCAACAGCATGTCTCCTTTCGCCCTTGTCCTAATTGGAACTGGCATTCATGATCAATAGGTGGTGTTGCTTTTCTTGTTCCTAGATCCCTACCAAAAGCTCTTGCAGGTTACCTAATTGTTTTACCAGAAGGTCAAAAAGGTTTTATCCTAGAGAAACATGTAGGATGAGGTGCATGCCCTTTGTTCAGCAAGACAGACAAAAATGAGGAACTTCACTTAGCCTTGTCTGGGTTCCTATATCTGGAACCAGGCCAAGGATTAGTCCTTCCAGAGTCCCTTCTCTCTGTGTGTAAATGTGCTTAAATGCAACCATAACTTACTTGCCAAGATTCATTGTCCGAATTTTTGGGATTTGGATGAGGTCTTTATTAATACAAATTTTAGTCCTAAGTCATTGGAGTGTCAAAAAGGTGAATGAGTCAAATATTTGACTGTAGATATGTAGATGCTACTAAGATTACTGGTGCAACAAACCCAAGAATGTGAAGAGAAACTGTAGACTGATGGAAGTTGTAAGAATTGGACTTTGAGGACTGACTTACTTTACTTCTTAAATGACAAATGGGAGCTGGAGAGATGGCCCCACGATTAAGGAGCTTGGCTGCAAAGTCTGACAACCCAGGTTCGATTCCCCAGTACCCACATTAAGCTAGATGCAATTGGAGTTCATTTGCAGTGATAGGAGGCCCTGTCAGGCCTATTGTCTGTGTCTGTCTCTCTTTCCACTTGCAAATAAATAAATAAAAATATTTTGAAGTTGGGCGTGGTGGCGCACACCTTTAACCCCAGCACTTGGGAGGCAGAGGTAGGAGGATCACAGAGTTTGAGGCCACCCTGAGACTACATAGTTAATTCCAGGTCAGCCTGAGCCAGAGTGAGACCCTACCTCGAAAAACCAAGAAAAAAAAATATTTTGAGGGAGGGCTGGAGAGATGGCTTAGCAGTTAAGGTGCCTGCCTGCAAAGCCTAAGAATGCCTGTTTGATTCTCCAGGTCCCACATTTAGCAAGACTCAATGTCGCACATGCGCACAAGGGAGCACACGCATCTGAGTTCGTTCACAGTGGCTGAGAGGTCCTGGCATGCCCATTCTCTCTCTGTCTCTCTCAAATTTAAAAAAAAAAAAAAAAAAAAAAAGGAAAAGGGAAGGCTCACTTCTTTCCCCCACCCTCTCTTAAAAAAATATTTTGCGGGGGAGAGAAGAAATGATAAATGGGACATAGATACCCAGAGCTTACTTTGAAAGGGTCAGTAGATAAGCCAGACTACCAGTTCCTAGTCTAATGTGTTTCTCCACCTCCTGCCCCCATGTGATCATCTTGTTTCGTTTTCTCCTCTGGGTCTATCCCAGGGGTCTAGGCACTCAGCAGGGTTTGTTTCCATGTTGTTCTGAATAAACCCATACTCCTTCAGTGATGTGTATGTGTGTTTCCTTTTAAGGCAGGGTCTCATGTATTTGAGGTTGACTGTGTGTTTAAAGATGACCTTAAACTTCTGATCCTTCTGCCTCTACCAACCCCCAGGTGCTGAGATTACAGGCATGTGTGACTGTGTTTGGGACTCAAACCTACCTAGGGCTTCATGCATGCTAGGTAAGCATTCTACGTTCTCAACCCCTGTGATCTAGTGAGTCTAGTAGTGAGTTACAAAGGGGAATGTGTCTTTGAAGTGTTTATCTGTGGGAGTACAATTCTAAAAAAGGGTACATTTGCCTGGTAGGCTGGGCCTCTTAGCTATTTTATCTTTGCACTGTGCTTCTTTGCAATTCAAAAACACCCACTTGACCCCAGGCCAGTGGGATGTGTTCTCTTGTTTTTTTTTTTTTTTTCTCCTCAAGGTCTCCAGGTGCTGTTATTATCTTAGACCTAGTAGAATTGCTTAAAGATTGTCTGGGAGTTAAGTCATCTTAAAGAGCTGATTCCATTCAGTTATCTCCAATCACATTCTATCCCCCTTCTTCTGCCCATTAGCAGACCCTTCACAGATATGGGTTTGACTTCTTCAGACTCATGTTACGTAGAATTACCATCTACTGAAATGCAGTGTGAACACTCATCTTCAACTCCATGTCTCTAGTCAGCTAGGAAGGAAATGGCTCATAGATTTTGTTTGACCCCATTCCTGAAAGGCAGTGAACAAAGTTTTGTATTCAGTGGGTGCTGCTGCTTCAGTTGGCTTGCTCAGGACATTTCTAGACAATTAGCAAAGGTTATGTTGGCTAGTGTACACCTTTATCAATCCTTCACTTCTCACCCACCTCCAGGAAGAAACTGCAGTGGGTAGGCCATCTGCCTTCTTGTTTCAGTCCTGTCGGGAGTTTGCTTGTTACACAGAAGGATAGCAAGAAAAACAGGCTCTTGGTTTCATAAAAGTCCACTGGTGTCATAGGTCTATCTTTTTTCTCCTGTTTATTTGCACCCTCAAGTCATAGTTTGTGAGCTGATAATTTGGCTGGGCTATGACTCTGGTCTGATGAAAGGAGGGTAGGCAGAAACCCAAAGGAAATAAGTCTAGTCATTTGTGTGGCATGTAGTGACTGCCTGGGCTAGGCATCAGATATGTTGTGACAAAGAGCAGAATGGGCACAATACTTGCTCACATGGAGTTAGCAGTTTAGGGAACCATCCAGGTGTGAATTGAGATCATGTTGGAAGAGTCTGATGGAGACAGCAGACAGCCTGCCAGTTCTGGCTTTGTCAGTGATTTCTGTGCATCAGGTCAGCAGTGACCTGGAAAGGAGGACCAGAGAGTATCCTTGGGGACTTCCTGGCTCTCTGGCAGTGAGCAACTTGTTTCTCTCTTCAGTGAACAAGGTCTAGGTGGTTGGTCTAGGGTAAGTATGCCTGCTGTCTAGCTTTACTTAGCCAATCAGATTTTTAATTTATTTATGTATTTGAGAGTGACAGAGAAAGGGGTAGAGAGAGAGAGAGAGAGAGAGAATGAGAATGGGTGCACCAGGGCCTCCAGCCGCTGTTAACGAACTCCAGATGCATGCATTCCTTTGTGCATCTGGTTTATGTGGGTACTAGGGAATCGAGCCTTGAACCAGGGTCCTTAGGCTTCACAAGCAAGCTCTTAACCACTAAGCCATCTCTCCAGCCTGCCAATCAGATTTTAAACTGGGGGGTGTCCTAGAACCCTGAATATCTTTTTTTTTTTTTTTTTTTTAGGTAGGGTTTTACTCTAGCTCAAGCTGACCTGGAATTCACTATGTAGTCTCAGGGTGGCCTTGAACTCATCTCATGGCAATCCTCCTGTCTCTGCCTACCAAGTGCTGGGATTAAAGGTGTGTGCCACCATGCCCGGCTACCTTTTTGTTTTTCTATTAAGAAAGATGAAAATTCTAGTAGTAAAAAGAGATCATTGACATGAATTCCTTAGGATTTTTTTTCATTCTCTTATTTCCTCTAAGCCTTTACTTTTTACTTCATTTTATTTTAGTTTTTAAAAACTTGTTTATTTCTGTGTATATGTGTGTGGAGGCCAGGGGTATTCTTCACTCCTTTTCCATGTTGTTTTACTGAGACAGGGTTTCTTACTTGAACCCAAGGCTTACCTTGACTAGTCTAGCCAGCCGGCTTGCCTCAGGGATTCCTGGTCTGTCTTATGAACACTAGGATTTTTTATTGTAGGAGGGCCTTATGCCCACCTCCCATTTACGTAGGTGCTGAGGATTCGAACTCTGATCCTTACGCTTGCCTGGCAAGTGCTTTATCCACTGAGCCATCTCCTCAGCCCCTTATTTTGGATTTCTAAGACTGTCTTGATACTTGTAACTCAGGCTAGCTTAGAACTCACTATGTAGCTTAGGCTGGCTTCAAATTCTCCTGCCTCAGCCTCCTGAGTCCTGAGATTACAGGCCTGTGTCACCATACCCACTCTAAGCCTCAATTTTATATAGAAATGTTGATTGAATATTTGTGTAAGATAAATTCTCTACAGAGCTCCAGCTCTTATTTCTTATGTATATCCAGATATTTATTATTATTATTATTATCTTCCTTTCTTTTTTTTTTTTTTTTTTTTTTTTTTTTTTTTTTTGAGGTAGGGTCTCACTCTGGCCCAGGCTGACCTGGAATTCACTATGTAGTCTCAGGGTGGCCTTGAACTCACGGCAATCCTCCTACCTCTGCCTCCCAAGTGCTGGGATTAAAGGCGTGCGCCACCACGCCCGGCTTTTTTTTTTTTTTTTTTTTTGAGGTAGGGTCTCACTCTAGCTCAGGCTGGCCTGGAATTCACTATGTAGTCTCAGGGTGGCCTTGAACTCATAGCAGTCCTTTTACTTTTGCCTCCTGAGTGCTGGGATTAAAGGTGTGCACTACCACACCTGGCTCCAGCTATTTATTATTTTTAAGACAGCCTAACCATATAGTTTAGGCTGACTTCAAACTTGATTCTCCTGCCTCACAGCTCAGGAATAGCTTGAGAACTGGTCATGGTGGGCCATGGATTGTTGCTTTGTGAGATCTCTTTTACTGATACTGTATGTTTGTGGCTTTATAATCCCCTGGGACAAATGAGGAAGTAGTCTCCCAATAGACCTAGGCTCCTGTATATTTTCCCTCTGGGTAGTGATTTCTGTGCCAGCCTAGGTTTCAGGCTGACATTGGAAGTTCTCTGAAGTCAGTGACTTGTCTAATTTTTTTCTTTTTTGTTTTTTTCAAGGTTGAAGGCACATGATCCTCTCCTACCTTTGCCTCCTGAGTGCTAGAATTCTTGTCTCTTTCTTTATACTCCTCAGTCAATTAATAAGTGATTTATCAGGCATAAAGGATTACAATTAAAAGTGAAGGTTGGATATGGTGGCTCATGCTTATAATCCCAGCATTCAGAAGGCAGAGGCAGGAAGATAGTGAGTTTGAGCTCACCCCAAGCTACATAGTGAGAGCCCTCCTTCAAAAATAATGTGTGAGCTGGAGATGGCCCAGAGGTTAAGGCTCTGGCTTGCAAAGACTAACAGCCTGGGTTCAGTTTCCCAGTGCCATGTAAAGGCAGATGCATAAAGTGGTACATGCATCTGGAGTTCATGTGCAGTGGCAGGACACCTTGCTGTGTCTACTCATATTCTCTTTCTCTTTCTCCCCTCCCTTTTGCTTGCAAATAAAAATTTTAAAAATGTATGGGGCTAGGCATGGTGCAGTAGGTCTTTATTTCCAGCACTCAGGAGGCTGAGGTAGGAGAATCCCAGTAGGTCAAGGCCAACCTGGGGCTACAGAGTGAGTTCCAGGTCAGGCTGGGTTAGAGTGAAACCCTGCCTTGGAAAAATAAATAAATAAATAAATAAATAAAAAATAAATAAATAAATAAATAAATGTTTGGGAGGGCATGGTGATATTTAGGTCTTAAACCTTGATGATGAGGGATAAAAACCACGAATTAAAAAACATTATTTGTGTCTATGTGCACATGCATACCAGGTTCTTTTGCTGCTGGAAATGAATGTTGGTCCGGCTTTATGTGGATGGTTGGAAAATAGAACCTGGGCAGGCAGGGCTTGTAAGCAAGTGCTTTTAACCACTGACATCGCCCATGATTTTATTGATGAGATTCTAAAATGCAAACATTTGGAGGATGGACTAGTTTGAATGAAAACTGTAAAGAAGGTAGTAAAAAGCTGTTAATATTTTCCAAGTTCCTGATTGGTGGCAGAAAAAGATGACAGTTTAGGGCTGGAGAGATGGCATAATGCTTAAACGCTTGCCTGTGAAGCCTAAGGACCCAGGTTTGAGGCTCAGTTCTCCAGGTCCCACGTAAGCCAGATGTACAAGGGGGCACATGCATCTGGAGTTCGTTTGCAGTGGCTGGAGGCCCTGGCGTGCCCATTTCTCTCTCTCTACCTGCCTATTTCTGTATCTCTCTGTGTCTCAAATAAATAAAGTAAAATAAAAATTAAAAAAAATCTTTAAAAAAAGATGACAGTTTGGGAACTGTGGCTGTGGTAGGTAAAGGAAAGATGGAAAGGATATTGGAAATTGTTCAAAATATTTTGGCAAGGCCAATCAAAAACATATGACAGGTAGCTGGGTGTGGTGGCACACGCCTTTAATCCTAGCAGTTGGGAGGCAGAGGTAGGAGGATCGCTGTGAGTTCGAGGCTACCCTGACAATACTGAGTGAATTCCAGGTCAGCCTGGGCTACAGTGAGATTCCACCTTGAAAAACAAGAAAAACAAAACAAAACAAAAAACCAAACAAATGACAGAGCCCTTTAAGTGCAATGGTCAAAAACTACCCGAAGCCGGGCGTGGTGGCACATGCCTTTATCCCAGCACTCGGGAGGCAGAGCTAGGAGAATCACCATGAGTTCAAAACCACCCTGAGACTACATAGTGAATTTCAGGTCAGCCACTGCTAGAGTGAGACCCTACTCCCCCCATCCTCCAAAAAAACCTACCAGAAAGGTTTGTCTGCAAGTTTTCAGGTTTAGGGCTTTATTTTGTAGACTTTTGGCTTTTGTAAGTCTTGGTAGGCATCAGTCATTGCTTTAAGACCAGTTTATGCACATGCCTCTGCGGTTTAGAGAAATAAATATAATAAGCATCCAGTGTGAATCAAGTTAAAGGCAAGGAAGTAGTTAACAAGTTGACTTGTTTCTTTGTTCTCTAGAATTGAGCTTTTTTGGCTGCACTTCTCCTATTTCTGGAATTATAAAATTTGGTTGTGTGGGCTCTCATTTGTCCTGTGTATGCTTTTTGAAAAAAGGGCTGCTCTGAACAAATGCTGACATGCTGTTCTGGGAATATAGGTGAGCAGGAGCTGCGTGAACAGATTTCAGAGCTGTTGGTGTCACTCCCTGTGAATAGGGGAGATATTGGTAAGTGACATCTGAACTCATTTGGTAATTAAATATTTATTAAATACCCCCACCCATATTGTTATCGCCCCATAAGGATTCTTTGTAGCACACTGTTTTAACACTTAATGTTTTTTAATTGTTCTCCAGTGTTTTAGTTACTCTCATAGATTTCAAAGCCCTTGAGGATGGTTTTAAGTTTCCTGTGTTCACTATGCAAGCTAGACATCTATGTTAATAGCAGCAAAGATTTCTTCATTTCCCAACATGCTTCAATGGAAGACATTTTATATAGAACACAATGCCTCTCCGTAACCATGGATTCTAATCTGTGGATTAGATAGAAACTTGTGGGGAAGTGTGTGGGGAGATGATGGTTTATCAGTTTGAGCACTTGCTGCTTAGTGAGCTGGAGACCACCAAGTTTGAGTCCCAAGAACCCACATTAAAAGCTAAGCTTTGCCACACATCTGTAACCCCAGGCTTTGTGAGGGACAGCTCTGGGTTGAAGGTAAGAACCCATAAAATAAGCAAGAAAAAAAAACAATGGTCATGGTTCAGGGAAATTCACAGAAGAAGGGGCAGAAAGATTGTTAGAGCCATAATTTGGGTCATTATGCACAAAGACATTGCCTCTCCCCCATAACTGATGACTACCCCCATAAGGTAAGACCCACAATCCCCATGGGGGAGAGGACAGAGAGAAAGCTAATGATGGTACCATCATGGCTGTATACACACTGTATACATAACTAATAATAAAAATACCAAACAAACAAAACCAATCTCTGCATACATGGGTGTGGGGTGACTCATTTACATATACACATGAATACACCACACATCACACACAAACACACAACTGTGTGTCTGTATTGAACAACTTGTATAGACTTTCTTCTTCTTACTCCTTTTTTTTTTGTTTGTTTTTTTGAGGTAGGGTCTCACTCTAGCTCAGGCTGACTTGGAATTCACTATGTAGTCTCAGGGTGGCCTTGAACTCACGGCAGTCCTCCTACCTCTGCCTCCCAAGTGCTGGGATTAAAGGCATGCGCCACCACGCCCGGCTCTTGTTACTCTTAAAGCAGTAGAGCATAAAAAGTATTTGCATAGCATTTACATTTTATCAAGCCTTACAAGTAATCTAGAGATGATTTATTGTATATGAGAGGATGTGTAGGTTCTTTGGAAATACTATGCCATTTTATATAAGGCATTTGAGCATCCTCAGTTTTAATATCCATAAGGGTCCTGGACACCGAGGGATGACTATATTTAGATTTTCTTCCTAGTTTACAAATGGGAAGGGCCAAGACCTTTGGCAGCTAATAGATATTTGGCAGTTACTGTCCTTGTATTTAGGATGCAGAGTCAGCTGGGGCTCAGACCTTAAATCCAGCATTGGTGTCTCATGCTGTGAAATGTGGAGCCTCCAGAGATTGCAGAGGAATAGCAGTATAATACAGCAGCTTCTTTTCTGTTCCTCTAGCTATTGCAACATAGGTGTCCCAAAGTCAGTATGTTTTTGTGTACTGATGGTACAGAAATGGGAGTGTGTACATAATTTGAAAGGACAGCCTTTATTTCTTAAGGAAGACTCTTCTTAGGCAGTAAAAGTGATTTTATTTTTACTTTTTGGAGGAGAGGGGGAAGGCCCCATGAAGAAAAACCTTATCATCCAAAAATCTATGCAGTTGACATGTCATTAGATAGTCCAGATGGGATAAAAACAGAGTAGAAATTCTGAGTTCCTTGAGGTCCAAGCACTGTGCTTATTAGAATTTTGGTTCTGCTGGTGTGTTGGTACATGCCTTTAATCTCAGCCCTCAGGAGGCAGAGGTAGGAGGATCACTGTGGGTTCTAGGCCAGCCTGAGACTACATCGTGAATTTTAGGGGTCAGCCTAGGCTGGAGAAATACCTAACCTCAAAAAAAAAAAAAAAAAGAATGAATTTGGTTGTTACAATGGTCCACCTGCAGTCATATTCTGACTTCACTGTCCATGCTGGCATGCTGTTGCTGCCTCAGAGTCTGAGGGCTCTTGATGGAACTTCCTTCCTTTTGCTGATGATGGGTGGGGGAAGAGGGAAGCAAAGCCCAGAATCTTCTATAGACCAAACACCTCTTCCCCATTGTCCTGTCAGTTTTTTCAGAGGTTGGAAATGAGCCTGTGCACATGGCAGTGAGGAGGTTAGAGGTGGAGGTCTCACCTGGTAGCTTAGAGAGGAAAGGCGCAGGAAGCACTGCCAGTGTCTATGGGTCTGACTGGTGCTTGGACAGCCATCTGATTTTGTCATTTAGTTGGAAAGAGGAGGAGTGAGACTTGCTATGGGCCAGGCAGTTTACCCCTTCCTGTGTCTAGTGATAATGTACAGTTGTTTTCAAAAGTGAGTATTTGGTGTGAGACAGTGGAGGGTTGCAGACTTTGGGTTCAGAATCACCATATTTCCAATCTAAGCTCTTCCACTTACCAGCTATGTGACCTTGAGCAAACTGAACATCTTTGATTCTGTGTTCCCCTCCCCCCTCTTTTTTTTTTGAGGTAGCATTCCGTTGTAGCTCAGGCTGACCTGGAGTTCACTATGTAGTCTCAGGCTGGCTTAAACTCACAGCCATCCTCTTACCTCTGCCTCCCAGAGTTCTGGGATTAAAAGACCCTCCCCTTTAAAAAATATTTTTATTTATTTGCAAGGAGAAGGAATAAATATGAATGAGAGAGAGAGGAAATGGGCACTCAGGGCTTCTTGCCAGCCACTGAAAACAAACTCCAGATGCATACACCAGTTTGCACATCTGGCTTTGTGTGGGTACTGGGAAATTCAACCGAGGTCATTAGGCTTTGCTAGCAAGTGCCTTTTCCTACTGAGCCATCTCTCCAGTACCCCCACTTCTCCCTTTTTAAAAAGTCAGAGTCTTTTTATAAGCTGGCCTTGAGCTTACTGTGTAGCACAAGCTGGTCTTTAACTCATAGTGATCCTCCTGCCGTAGCCTCCTCAGTGATGAGATTATAGGTATGTATCATCATGTTTATCTGATCCTCAGTTATCATTTGTAACATGGAAATTATGTTAACATCATCTCTAGAAAGATAGCTTATGAATGTATTAATGATTACCTGGGTAGGGAATTCTGGGTCGCAAAGATAAAGGAAACTAACTTTTTAAACTTCCTTTCTGAGTTATTTGGATTTTTCATTAGTTGGTATATATAACTTGAATAGTTTATTTAAATTACATTTAAAAGTCTGGAGAGTGGCTCAGAGGTTAAAGGTGCTTGCTTGCAAAGCCTGGGTTCATTTCCCCAGTACCCACGTAAAGCCAGATGCACAAAGAGGCACATGTGTCTGGAGTTCATTTGCAGCAGCCTTAGGCTGGCCATGCCCATTCTCATTCTCTCTTCCTCCTTACCTCCTTCCTTGCAAGTACATAAATATTTTTCCAAAAGTGGAAAATCTGGGCTGGAGAGATGGCTTAGTGGTTAAGGCACTTGCTTTTGAGGCCTAAGGACCCAAGTTCTATTCCCTAGTACACCAGGTACACAAAATGGCATGGCATATGTGTCTGTAGTTTGTTTGCAGTGGCTAAAGGCCCTGGCCTATCCATTCTCTCTATCTGCCTGCTTCTCTCTGTCTCTCTCAAATAAGTAAATAAAATATATTTTTTAAGTGAAAAAATTTTAAAATTAAATTTAAAGATAGCCCCTAATAAAATTGTTATGAAAACCAAATTGGTATATTTAAAACAGAAGGTCCAGTCCTGGTGGGTGTGATGGCATGCACCTTTAATCCTAGCATTTGGGAGGCAGAGGTACAAGGATCGCCATGAGTTCAAGTTTAGCCTGTGCCTATAGAGTAAGTTCCAGGTCAGCCTGGGCTCAACTAATATCCTGCCTTAGGGGGAAAAAGAAAAAGAAAAAGAAGGCCCAGTCCTGACCACTAGAAGGTAATTCAAATAGCAGTTTGGGGAAGAAGTAATACATCAGCTGACCCTTGCTTTCATAATGTGGAATTTCCATTTAGGTGCATGACTTGTGAGTAAGTCTCTGCTAAGTCTCAGTTTCTTCAACTTAATAGTAGCATGTACCATAGGCAGTAGGTTTTGAGAATTACATGAGATAAGACATGTAAAATGCCTCACTAGCCTAACTCATGTTCAGCTAACAATAGTGTCAGCTGTTATCTATCCTCATGACAATGCTTGAAGTGAGATGGGAGCTACCAAAAGTTGGGGTAAGGCATAGAGAGATTAGGCAACTTTGCTTCCCTCTGTCTTCCTTCTTTTCAATCTTTTCATTTCTATTTTGTTTGAGACAGGGTCTTGTTATGTAGGCCAGACTCACATGAAACTCATGATCCCTCTTCCACAGCCTCCCAAGTGCTGGGATTACAGGCATGTGCCATCATAGCCAGATCTGTGCTCAGGGAGTTTTAAGTCCAGCTGAAATGAAGTTGACACTCCATGGGTCTCTGTTAGCACTCATTCTGTCAGTCAGCTGTTGCAAACTGGAGGTCTTGCAAATGTGCACACAAGAGCACTGGTAGGGACTGGACTTTGGTGCTATGGAACACCACTGGTCTGGGCAGAAGTGTTGACACGGGTCAGTGTGGTAGGGTTGATTGAGGCATCAGCTTTGGACCACATCCTGAGTGACTAAAGGCATGGGCTTGTTTCCTTTGTCTACTTTTTCTTCCACATTGACCAGGTTTGGTACACAGCTGACTCTAACATTGCCCTTATTTGGTTCAAATCTCTATCAGGTCCTGAACATTCAGGTCTGTTTGTGAAGCTGTCCCTGCTATTGGAAGCCACCTTGTGACAAACACGCTGCCCAAGCCTGCATACTTTATTTCCTCCTCCATCCCGACAGTCCTTCATATGACTGGTCTAATTTTACCCAGAAGGCCTCCATCTCTGTCCACTTTGTGGCCTCATGATTGTCTCTGCCTGTTTGGGTACTGAGAGGTGAGACAAAGTCATTCTTTGGTATTAAATATTTTTTAATTTTTAATTAAATATTTAAATATTTGATATTAAATATTTTGGTATTAAATAGGTTCTAAGTTTCACAGTTCTGTATATTGACATTTTGAGATGAAAAGGCCTTGGATGATTTCTAACTGGTAGTTTCCAGAGAGCAAAAGATTCTCATCCTGAGTCAGGCCTGGTGGCCAGAGCTGATTGATAAGCCTCTGGCTTCTCACCTTGGGTTTTTATCCTACACTTCCCACCCTTGCCCTTTTCATTCTTCAAATTAGACAGATAGAGGTAGCGCAGTGTGAAATGTTTTTACCAGTATAAGTTTGTATAGTGGATGGGAAGAAGGAACGTATGTATTTGTACATCCTTGTACTCGGTAGTGTTTGTGTTGTTTGCATGTGTTTAACATACATCCTTCCCCATATTTGTATTTGGTGGTTATTAGCAAACTCTGTAGTCCACTTTTCTTTAGAGTACCTCCTTGTTAAGGATATTGGTTTCAATGTTATTCCCTACAAGGATCTGAAAAGTTTAAGGGTCTACCCTAGAGGCACCTACTTTTTCATACTTATTACCATCCAAGTGTCTGCACCTCTTTACACTGATCTGGTGTTACTCCCCCCATCCCCAGGCTAAGTGTTGGGATTAAAGGTGTATGCCACCATGCCTCATTTTTAATTTTTAAAATTTTAGTAACAACTTCCATAATTACATACAATAAACTATGATAATGCCCTCCCCCCTTTCCCCTTTGCAACTCCACTCTCCATCATATTCATATTCTCTCTCCCTCTCAATTAGTCTCTCTCTCTCTCTCTCTTTTTTTTTTGGCTTTTCGAAGGTAGGGTCTCACTCTAGCCCAGGCTGACCTGGAATTCACTATGTAGCCTCAGGGTGGCCTTGAACTCATGGTGATCCTCCTACCTCTGCCTCTCGAGTGCTGGGATTAAAGGCATGTGCCACCGCGCCCAGCAATTAGTCTCTCTTCTATTTTGAAGTCATCATCTTTTCCTCCTATTATGAGGGTCTTGTGTAGGTAGTGCCAGGCGCTGCAAGGTCATGGATATCCAGGCCATTTTGTGTCTGGAAGATTGCATTGTAAGCAGTCCTACCCTTTCTTTGGCTCTTATACTCTTTCCGCCATCTCTTCCGCACTGAACCCTGAGCCTTGGAAGGTGTGCTGTCACTCTTTTTGTCACAGGTCCTTGGAGGATCTTAAAGACCACATGGTAGCCAGGTGTGGTGGCACACACCTTTAATCCTAGCACTCAGGAGGCAGAGGTAGGAGGATTACTGTGAGTTCAAGGCCACCCTGAGACTAGAGTGAATTCCAGGTCAGCCTGGACTAGAGTGAGACCCTACCTTGGAAAAAAAATCCAAAGACCACATGGTAGTTGCCTCTTATTCTTTTATTTTATTATTTTATTTTATTGAGGTAGGGTTTCCCTCTAATCCAGGCTGACCTGGAATTCACTATGTAATCTTAGGGTTGCTTTGAATTTACTGTGATCCTACTACCTCTGTTTCCCAACTGCTGGGATTAAAAACATGTGCACCAAGCCCAGCTGCCTCTTACTCTTAAAATTGCAAAGTAAGACTCCTCAGCAAAGAAGCCACCCTTTAAAATTTATTTATTTATTTATTTTGCAAGCAGAGAGAGAGAGAGAAAAAAAGAAGACATAGAGAGAGAAGGGGCACTCCAGGGCCTCTAGCCCCTGCAAACAAACTCCAGATGCATGTGTCCCCTTGTGTATCTGGATTATGTGAGTCCTGGGGAATCGAACTTGGGTCCTTTGGCTTCACAGGCAAATGCCTTAACTGCTAAGCCATTTCACCAGCCCCAGAGAAGCCACTTTTATGGCGAAAGTCTCTCTAAAACATAAGTTGTGCCAAGTGTTGTGGCACATATCTTTAATCCTCAAAAAAACAAAAAAATGGAAATTGCTCATATTTTTCTAGTTTTCATATGGTTTTTGAAGATAGTCTAGTTTTTGAAAATAGTCATGCTTAATTCTGGTTTTAAGGGCGATAATTGAAAGTTTTGGAGAAGCTATTTATAAAAGAACCATTTTTCTGGGGCTTGGAGAGATGGCTTAGTGGTTAAGCGCTTGCCTGTGAAGCTTAAGGACCCCAGTTCGAGGCTTGATTCCCCATAAACCACGTAAGCCAGATGCACAAAGTAGCACATGCATCTGGAGTTCATTTGCAGTGGCTAGAGGCCCTGGTGCGCCCATTCTCTCTCTGTCTGCCTATTTCTCTCTCTGCCTGTTGCTCTCAAATAAATAAATAAATATACAAAAACAAACAAACAAAAGAACCATGTTCTGGATTTATTTCAAGGCTAATCCTGAGCTTACAAGCAGCTTCAAGATACCAGAGAGAAAAAAAAGAAGATATTGCACACAGCTTTGGAGCTGTCATCAAGGATGCCACCTTTTGGGATTCAAATTGTAGGCAGTCCTGACCTATGTAAACTCGTGCCTGGGTCTTGTAAAAAATGAACCAATGCATGAGCTGAGCCCATCGTGGTGGTGCATGCCTTTAAACTCAGTGCTCTGGGGGCAGAGGTAGGAGGATCACCGTGAGTTTGAGGCCACCCTGAGACTACATAGTGAATTCCAGGTCAGCCTGGGCTAGAGTGAGACCCTACCTCGAAAAACAAAACGAACAAACAAAACAAAAAAGCCAATGGCATTTCTAGCAAAACTGATAGATGTTTTTGCTATAAGAATTAATTTAAATTTTTTCACATGTGAAGTGTGGAATTATGTGACTCTTAACTCCTAGGATTTTGGTCACAGGTAGAGAAGCTGCCCATACCATATAAAGGCTTCTTAACTCCCATCCCTTGTCCCAAGTGAGTCATTTGGGGAGGAGGGAGCTACAAAAGTGACCATTCCTCCAGGGTTAGTTGAAGTTTGCTTATAGGACTGCATGCTTGCTACAGAGATACTAATGCTGATTAAAGTCACTCTTTCAGTGTAAGAGTTTGGGAATTTATCAGGTATGATACCTAGGGAGAGGAATGAAGAAAAGGAAAGAACAAAGATCCCTGGGTTATAGGACAAGTGAGGAATCACTGGGTGGGTGGCACTGTGCTAGGTGCTTTAGGTGGGCTAGTCTTCATTTTTTAGATCAGGACATAAGCCTCTGCAGCATGGTGTACTGTAATGTGCTTTGTTGGAAGTAGAATCAAGGTTGGAGTGGTTCCAGAGCCCATGTTTCTTTCATGGCAGATAAAGTCTGTGGGGATTAGAAAGCTTCAGTGTGGGATGAGATGGTGAGGGAGATAGACAACAAATGCTTGGAGAAAAGAGAGTAGATCCAGATGGGAGCTATCATGCCAGGGATTCTTGGGAGTAGATTGTTTGGGTGAAGGGCAGAAAGGAAAGGTCAGCAAAAACAGACTAACGTGGAAAAAGAGGTTGTGTCTTTCTGAGGGGGGGGGCATACAGTGTTGGAGGATAGTTCTTCCCTAAGGGATGCTCCCTGGAGTTTGCTTGGAGGACTAGAGAGCCTCTGTATTTAGTCAAGAGCCCCCACAGGAAGCCTTTTAATAGCTGATATTTATAGACTGGCCTATGCTCGGTGAAAGGCAACTCCCATTTCAGTTAGCAAGCAGCATTATGTACCTTTGAAGCATTTATGGATCCCTGTCTGGCCTGATGGGTGGACCTGTGCAATGTCCCACTACATTATCCTGACTCCCTGATGCCTCAGAGGTCATGTGTACAGGGACAGTTCTGACATTTCCCTCTAAGTGACCTCTGCTTCCTCCCTCTCAGGGATGAGGTAGAATCTGGCCTGGAAAAGGTCTTGTCTCTATTCAGGTTGACCAGGAATGATGATTATGATTTGTTCTCTAGCCTGTAGTCACAAGGCTGGGGTTGCTCTTTTACTGCCTATTAACTGTGTAGTCAGTCTTTTTCTTTTCTTTTTTGAAACAGGATCTCATAATGTAGCTCTGGAACTCACTATGTGGATCAGGCTACCCTTGAATTTGTGACAATGATCTTGTTTCTGCCTCCCAAGTGCTGGGATTACAATTGTGAGCCCCCACACCCAGCCACTCCATTTAATTTAATGTGAATTTATTGAGCATCTGCTAGTGTGGTTGAGGTGAGGGTATACAGAGATGATGGAGACAAGTCTGTGACCTAATGAGGTAGACTAGTATGTAATTAGCTCCTACATCCAGCTAGTTCTTTTTCCTGATAGCAGGAAATATTCATAACCTGTCTTATCTAACTTACATGGTTATTGTGAGGATTAAATATAGTCATAATAGATTGAAATTCCTTCAAATATACAAAGTCTTAAATTCATATAGGACTTTTTTTTTTTTTTTGGAGAGAGACAGAGAGGGAGAGGAAGACAGATAGAGATGGGCACGCCAGCAGCCTCTCAGCTGCTGCGAACAAAATGTGCACCCCTTGTGGTCAAGTGCGGCATTGTGCCCTTGCATCGCTTTGCATCTGGCTAAACGTGGGACCTGGAGATTGGAACCGCTTGAGATTGGAACCAGCATTCTTAGGTTTAGGAGGCAGGCGCCTTAACCACTAAGCCATCTCTCCAGCCCAAGGACTTTAATATTATAAGGTAGACTAATAATAAATGCTAACATGTATTGTGACTTTGTTGTTAGTTTGTTTTGAGCCAGCATTTGAAATATAGCCCAGGATGGAGTCAGACTTGTTATGTAGTCCAGGCTGGCTATGAACTTGGGATCCTCATGTCTCAGCCTCCTGAATGCTGGGATTACAGCCTGAGCTAGAGTGAGACCCTATCTTGAAACACCAAAAAAAAAAAAAAAAAAAAAATTTGGGCTGGAGAGAGGCTTAGTGATTAATGCGCTTGCCTGTGAAGCCTAAGGACTCATGTTCGATGCTCCAGGTCCCACATAAGCCAGATGCACAAGGTGGTGCAAATATACAAGGTCACACATGTACACAAGGGGATGCATGGGTCTGGAGTTTGATTTCAGTGGCTGGAGACCCTGGTATCCCAGTTCTCTCTCTCTGACAAAATAATAATAATAATAATAAAAATATTAGCCAGGTGTGATGGTACACACCTTTAAAAAAAAAGTGGAAAAAAAAAGATTCGGAAGCTGGATGTGGTGGCACATGCCTTTAATCCCAGCATTTCGGAGGCAGAGTAGAAGTATCACTGTGAGTTGGAGGCCCCCCCTGAGACTACATAGTGAATTCCAGGTATGCCTGGGCTAGAGCAAGACCCTACCTTGAAAAACTAAAAAAGAAAAGAAAAGAAAAAAAAAAGATGTGAGGCAAACATACACAAATCATGGAAAAGTCAACCTCCGAAACTTGTCTGGAAAGAGCTCTCACAATTAACCTCTGAATTCCTGTTATACTCCACTCCATATGTCAATGGCTTCCTCAGCATGTGGCACCTGACTGAAAGTGATTGTCGATCTCATTAGCAGTTTAAGGAATTACCCATCATCTAGTGATGTGTATACCCAAATCTTGTAGCAGCTTTAGGAGTTATCTTAAGTGCCCCAAAAGTATCAAATCTCTATGTACTTTGGAATCACATAGTTATGTGATATCAGAGGAAGGGGGGACTGTTTTGACAGAGAAAGGAGACCATCGCTGGTCCCATGGTATAAAGGTTAGCCTTCTGAACTCAGAAAGGAACCAGGCAGAGGAGGAAATGGAGGGTGGAGATGGTGGTGATGGGGTGAATGTGAGCAAGGCTCAGTGACTTATGTATAAAAATGCCTTTTGTACACTAAAATATAACAACTTAAATTTTTTTTTTTTTTTTTTTTAGTTTTTCGAGGTAGAGTCTTGCTGTAGTCTAGGCTGACCTGGAATTCACTACGTAGTCTCAGGGTGGCCTTGAACTCACGGCAATCCTCCTACAATGCTGGGATTAAAGGCGTGTGCCACCACGCCCGCCTATTTTTTAAAATATTTTATTCATCTATTTATTTATTTTATAGAGAGAAAGACAGAGAGAAAGAAGCAAATAGAATGGGCTTATCATAGCTTCTAGCCACTGCAAATGAGCTCCAGATGCATGCGCTACCATGTGCATCTGGGATTAAAGCATACGTGGGACCTGGCGAATCAAACCTGGGTCCGTAGTCTTTGCAGGTAAGTCCCTTAACCACTAAGCAATCTCCTAGCCTCCCCCAATTTTTAATTAAGACCAAACAAACAAACAAACAAACAAAAACCACACTGGGCTCACCCTAGCACACTAGCTCTTCAAAATCAGAGTCCTCATGGGTTTGATAGAACCCAGCCATCCACATGTTCCACATTTTTTTCCTGTCCTTGAGTTCTGAAGTCCAGTTACCTTAGGGGATATGTAACTGCAAGCAGCAGTGTGAAAAATTTTATAGGGCTGGATAGATAGCTTAGCAGTTAAGGCGTTTGCCTACAAAGCCTAAGGACCGCAGGTTTGATTCCCTAGAACCCAGATATGCATGGTAGTGCATGCATGTGCTGTTTGTTTGCAGTGGTTGGTAGCCCTGGTGAGCCCATCCTCCCCCCATAAATAAATAAATAAATAAATAAATAAATAAATACATTTAAAAAATAATTTCCTGTTTTCTTTTTATGAAAATTCCTGCTGCCTATAGTCCATCTATGATAGTGGTAACTTTTAAAATGACAATATATGACATGAAATTTCATGTCTACCAAAATTGCATGCTTTGGGGTCATACTGCTTAGTTGAAATCTTGACCTTGTTAATTTACCTTTGCACCTCAGTTTTCTTGCCTAAAAGTGGAGGTAATAATAGTACCTACCTTTTAAGGTGGTTGTGAGAGCTAAATTAGAAGTTGTAAAATAATTAAATTCATGCCCAGTGAATAAGCCTCTAAATGCCAGTTAATAGTAATGACAATGTTGATATTATCCTGAGGGTTCATGGAACCATGACCACCCAGTTACAAAGGATGACAAAATATTTCTCTTGGGTGGGGTAAAGCCAGGCCACAGTCTTGTAAAAGACTGTTTACCATCCCTAGGAGGCCCTATCCTAGGAAACAGCTTGCACCTCCTTGGCTTACTTTTCTGAGGCCCCTGTGTGGAAGAATACAGTGTGACTTCCAGGGTAGCTAGAATCTGTCATGGGTGGGAGGGAGATACTTGTTTAGAAAATGTCAGAGAACTCACAAAGTTGTTAATAACCAACAACAGTTTGTTCTCCATTCATTCAATCTGTTCTCTTTTTCCCCTTGTGTTTATATAATGGTTAGAAAAGAGGGCCAGGGAAGCTGGGCGTGGTGGCTCACGCCTTTAATCCCAGCACTTGGGAGGCAGAGGTAGGAGGATCGCCATGAGTTCGAGGCTACCCTGAGAATACAGAGTGAATTCCAGGTCAGCCTGGGCTAAACTGAGACCCTACCTTGAAAAAAAAAAAAAAAAAAAAAAAAAAAAAAACACAAGAAAAAGAGGGCCAGGGGCTAGAGAGATGGTTTAGTGGTTAAAATGCACTTACTTGCCTGCTAAGCCTAAGGACCCAGGTTCGATTCCTCAGTACCCATGTAAGCTAGCTGCATGAGGTGGCACATGCATCTGGAGTTCATTTGCAGTGGCTATAGGCCTCGTTGTGCCCATTCTCTCTTCTCTCTCTATTTGCCAGTTTCTTTCTCTCCCTCCCCCACCTCTTAAGTAAATAAATAATTTTTTTTTTTTTTTTTTTTTTTTTTTGGTATTTCGAGGTAGGGTCTCACTCTGGTCCAGGCTGACCTGGAATTAACTATGTAGTCTCAGGATGGCCTCGAACTCTTGGCGATCCTCCTACCTCTGCCTCCCGAGTGTAAAATTTTAGGGTGCTTATTTATTTAAGACTGAGAATGAGTGCACCAGGGCTTCTAGCCACTGCAAACAAACTCCAGACGCATGTGCCACCATGTGCATCTGGCTTACATGGGACCTGGAGAATCGAACTGGGGTCCTTAGGCTTCACAGGCATGCTCCTTAACCGCTAAGCCATCTCTCCAGCCCCATAAATAAAATTTTTAAAGAGGGCCAGAATGCACTTTTTCTTTGTAAAGATGCCCATCTGAAATGTATTTCTCCTAGGAACTGAATTGTTTTAAAAATCTTTTAGAAAGCAAATATTAGGCTTTTTTTTTTTTTTTTTTTTTTTTTTTTTTTTGGAGATAGGATCTTGCTATAGTACAGGCTTAAATTTTAGGTCTTCCTGCCTTAGTCTTCTGGTCTCCTGCACCACCCACCATACCTAGCTTAATTTTGTTTCTTTTTAAAAAAGTTTTTAAAATTTATTTTATATATTTTAGAGAGGCAGATAGATAGAGAATGGGTGTGCCAGGGCCTTTAGCCACTGCAAATGAACTCCAGACACATGCTCTCCCTTGTGTATCTGGCTTATGTGGGTACTGGGGAATCAAACCTGGGTCCTTAGGCAAACACCTTAACTACTAAGCCATTTCTCCAGCCCTTCATTTTGTTTCTTAAAGAAAGGTTAGTAAATATAGGGTAATGACATCCATTCCAGAGATGACCTGTTTACTGTGTTCTGGTGCTGATTGCCCATCTGGTCTAGGATGGTTAGGGGTGCCATCTTGGTTGGCTGGCAGGGTGCTAGTCTTCACTGGTTCACTCCACATTTCTGGGAGCTAGGCTAGCTCCCTGTTGCTGATAGCCACATGCCACTTCAGGAGAAGCACTTGAGGACAATGTCCCTATGTCCTATCCCCTTCTGAGCCATCATGGTGAAAGACTTGTTACTTGGTGTGCAGTGGTGCATGTACTTGGAAACATTTTTGACCTTGTGTGTAATGCTTCTTTCCTGGTTTAATGCTCAGTTTTCACCCAGCCAGGAAGTGAGGGATCTAGTGTTCCTCTTCTGTGTAGGAACTAGTCTTGTCCTAAGGTTCAGAGTGGATACTTGTGAGCCATTGCCTCCTACCACCACCACTACAGCTTGGGAGGCTGTACCTGCAAGGGGAAATTGATTGTGTACAGAGAGCGCTTCCTTTATGGCTTTCAAAACCTGACGCTTCCTTCCCCATTTCTCTTCCCAGAATAAGAGCTGCCAGTAAAACTGTAGTACAGGACTCTTGAGATGTGTCTGTCACCGTGTGATGGACAGAAGAATTGCCAGTGCCTCCTGTCCCAGTTTTTCCATCGATCCTCTTGCATCTGGGAATTACAGGAAATCACAGTTAGCATATTAAAACCACAGGCAGATGGGAAGAATGAAATGTGTAACCCCCATTCCCAGAAACAGGCAGAATGCCCAGTTTACTGACCTTAGCAGTTGGCTTCCGCTGAGCTAAAGCATTTTGGCCTGAAGATAATGGCACCATCTGGGAGTGGAAATCCAAGTCTTCCTGCTCCACCCAACACTCCTCCTTTTACACCCCTCTGGTCTACTCACTAGCCAGCCCTTGTTACCTTCTGCAGGCTCCTGTCACCAACATCCTGATTGGACCATGTGGCCAGTTTGAGCCCTCTTCCAGATCTCAGGGGATTAGGTGAGTGAATCAAGCCTATGTGTCAGAGTGCTGCACTGCCATCCCTCTGTCACAGTGGGTGCTCCTTGAGGGCCTTTAGTAGTAGATGCCCTGAAGCTGAATTAGGTAGGTTTCAAGAACAAGTGGCCCCACTGTCTACCTATCCAGGGCTGCATTTCTCTGTCTGATTTTCATGGCTGTGCAAGCTAGTGTTACCTTAAGATTCATGTTAATGCCTAATACTTCTTGGAATAGGGGGTGGGGAGATGGCTCAGCAGACCAGAGTTGGCTAGGTGGCAGAAACTAGGGAATTGTGTCTTACCCTAAAGGATTTTTGGATGGAATTTATTTTCTGTTACTTCCCAATCCTTGGCCTTCCCCCATCTAACATGTTCATTTCAGTGTTTCTACATGAGAATGAAAAGTCCTTTCTTTTATATCTCTTGTTTCTCAATACTCTTTTTGTTACTATTTAAAAAAAATTTTTGTTGGTTTTTGTTTTTATTTTTTATTTATTTATTTATTTATTTATTTTTTATTTTTGGAGAGAGACAGAGACAGAGAGAGAGGGAGAGGGAGACAGATAGAGAATGGGCGTGCCAGCAGTCTCTCAGCTGCTGTGAATGAAATCCAGATGCGTGCACCCATTGTGGGCAAGTGCGGCATTGCGCCCTTGTGTCACTTTGCATCTGGCTAAACGTGGGACCTGGAGATTGGAACTGGGTTCTTAGGCTTAGCAGGCAGGCGCCTTAACTGCTAAGCCATCTCTCCAGCCCTGTTTTTTTTTTTTTTAAATATTTTATTTTTATTTATTTGAGAGAGGGAAAGAGGGAGAGGGAGAGAGAGAGAGAATGGGTGTGCCAGGGCTTCCAGCCACTGCAGCTGAACTCCAGACGCATGCATGCACCACCTTGTGCATCTGGCTTATGTGGGTCCTGGGGAATTGAACCAAGGTCCTTTGGCTTTGCAGGCAAACACCTTAACTGCTAAACCATTTCTCCAACCCTTGTTGTTACTATTTTTGAGATATTGGTCTCATAGAGCCCAAGCTGGCCTTGCCTCAGCCTCCCAAGTGCTGAGTTTACAGGTGTTTGCCCCCATATCAGGCTGCTGCTCTACACTTTTTCAGCCCTCTAGGTTTTCAGGTGCAACCCTCCTGATTTTCCTTTTTAAAGTCCTCTGCTTATCTGGTTCAGGTCAATTTCTCTGTTCTTGTGGGAGTATCCACAAAATAATAAAAATCAAAAGTAGGTGCTACTTTTTCTTCCTTACATTCTCATCACTCATACTGCACAACTCAACATTTATTGCACCCACATAGAATGTTGAAAATAGATATTACTGTTTTGATTATTTGCTGTCTAAATTTCCAGCCTCCTCATCTTCTTTGAAAATATTGGTGTGCTGAGGACTGTTCCTTTGGTGCATTTTGCAAGCTGTGTATAGAAGACTGTTAGGAAATGACAAGACAGGATCAGACAAAAGTAACCATTGGAGGCGAGAGAGAATGTGATTCCTATCAACATTTTAGGTGGCCCAGAGCAGAGCAGGGAACTGGAGAATGGGTGCCATTCAGGAGTTTTAGGATTCTGGGAACCAAGCCTCAGAGAAACTGGAAAGTACAGGCAGGGTCAGTCTTGTGCCCCAAAAGTTCATCCCACCTTGGGATTTTCCTAGAAATTTATTTGGGTTCATATGGATATGTTTTTTGCATGTGTGTGTGTGATTGGTATGAGTGTATGTATATGTGTTTGTATGTATGTAGGTGTACATGTGTGCATGCATCCAGAGGTTGATGCTGGGTGCCTTCAAATAGTCTCCACCCCATTTAAAAATATTTGTATTTTATTTTATTTATTATTATTATTATTATTATTGGTTTTTGAGGTAGGGTCTTGCTGTAGTCCAGGATGACCTGGAATTCACTATGTTGTCTCAGATTGGCCTTGAACTTACGGCGGTCCTCCTACCTCTGCCTCCTGAGTGTTGGGATTAAAGGCATGTGCCACAATGCCCGGCTCTTGTATTTTATTTATTAGCAAGGGGAGGGAGAGGGAAAGAGAGAGAGAGGGAATGGGTGTGGTAAGTCCTCCAATCGCTGCAAACCAGCTCCAGACACACATGAGCCACCTTGTGCATCTGGCTTATGTGGGTATTGGGGAATCAAATCTGGTCCTTTGGGGTTGTAAGCAAGCACTATAACCGCTAAGCCATCTCTCCAGCCCTCCACCTCATTTTAAAAAAAAATTTTTTTGGGGGGGGGGTTTGCGAGGTAGGGTCTCACTCTGGTCCAGGCTGACCTGGAATTCACTATGTAGTCTCACGGTGGCCTCGAACTCACGGCGATCCTCCTACCTCTGCCTCCCGAGTGCTGGGATTAAAATTTTTTTTTATTTTTGGAGAGAGACAGAGAGAGAGGAAGAGGGAGACAGATAGAGAATGGGCCTGCCAGCAGTCTCTCAGCTGGTATGAACGAAATCTAGATGCGTTGGCCCCCTTGTGGTCAAATGCGGCATTGCGCCCTTGCGTCATTTTGCATCTGGCTAAACATGGGATCTGGAGATTGGAACCGGGTTCTTAGGCTTAGCAGGCAGGCGCCTTAACCGCTAATCCATCTCTCCAGCCCTTTTCCACCTCATTAAAAAATATATATATTATTTGCATGTGTATGTGTATGGTGTGTGTGTGTGTGTGTGTGTGTGTGCATGTTCATATATATGTGGGTGAATGTGTGTATAAGTATGTAAGTGCACTTGGGTCAGAGATTGATGTTGTCTTCTCAGTCACTCTTGACCTTACATTACTGAGGCAGGGTCTTGAAACCAGAGCTTACCAATTCAGCAGTCTAGCTAGTCAGTTTATCCCCAAGATCCTTTCTACCTCCCATGTGCTGGGATTACAGGCAGTCTGGCACACCCACCTGGCGTATATGTGTGTACTGAGGATCCAAATTCAAGTCCTTCACATTTGCACAAGTGCTTTATCCACTAAGCCATTCCCCAGCCCTTCTACCTTATCATCATCATCATCATCATTATTATTCTTGGTTTTCTGAGGTAGGGTCTCATTCTAGCTCAGGCTGACCGAATTCACTATGTAGTCTCAGGGTGGCCTTGAACTCACGGCGATCCTCCTACCTCTGCCTCCCAAGGGCTGCGATTAAAGGCGTGCGCCACCACACCTGGCCCTTCTACCTTATTTCTGAAGCAGAGTCTCTCACTGAACCTACATCTCACACGTTAGCCAGCAGGTCTTGAGATTCCTTGCCCCTGCCTCCCAGTGCCGGCATTACAGGTGTGTACCACCCTACCCAACTTTTTAAAAAAATATTTATTTTTATTTATTTATGATTAGAGAGAGAGGGAGAATGGGCACACCAGGGCCTTTAGCCACTGCAAACAAACTCCAGATGCATGTGCCACCTTGTGCATCTGGCTTATGTGTGACCTGGAGAATTGAACCTGGGTCCATAGGTTTCACAGGCATGCTCTTTAACTGCTAAGACATCTATCCAGCCCCCCAAAATTTTTTATATGGGAACTGGGGATTCCAAACCTAGGTTATCTTGCTTGCATAGCAGGTACTTCACCCACTGAACCATCTCCCTAGCCTGTGACAATACTTATATTCCAGAAGATACCCAGTGTTTGGAAGGCAGAGGTAGGAGAATCGCTGTGAGTTTGAGGCCAGCCTGGGCTAGAACCAGACTCTATCCCCAAAACAAACAAACAAGAACAGAAGATTGCTAGGGTTCTTGGGGAATGGTGGTAAGAACAGGTACATATTTGATCCAGGCTCGTTTTTGTGGTGAGTCACCGCAAAAGAAAGTGAAAGATGCCTGGCCATAGGGAAGCTTGCAGTTGAAGGGAACAAGTAGAAGCAATGGTAAGCAGATCTGTCAGACTGAGGGTTTGATTTATTTGTATTACTGACATTTGCATTGATTTTTCTAGAGAGTTTGCAGATTGAATGGGTCCTGCCAATGCAAACATCTTTTTTCTTTGCTTTTAGGCTTATGTTGCATTTTTCTTAGAATAATAGACTCTTGCATAAAATTGAAATGAGTGTCCTCTGCTTCTGACTTGGGGGCAGAGTTTTAAGTATTGTGATGACTTTTTCCCATGCTTCCTCTATTTCTCAGAACTACCTATGACTGTGGAACATTTTGGCAACACCTGTGGGAAAGGACCAGTTTCAGCTAGTCAGATTCCTTGGGCATACTTAGTTTACTGGAATTGTAGGTAGAAAGAGTGATTGCAAAGCTCACGCAAGTGTAATTTGTATGAAAATAAAATTTTCTTCTCACAATCAAGACCTTCTCTAAAACCTTTCTCTACCTCTATAGGTCTTTTATTTTTTCAGTGGGCTTTGGGCCCTGAGCCTGGGAGGGTGTGACAGAGTTGTTTCAGTGCTGGACACTCCTCTGTCCCTTCTTCTCAGCACTATGTTGCCTTTTGGGTCATCTCCATCTGAAAAGAGAAGCTTCTCTAACCAGAAGTGAGAGTAGCATTAATATGTGAATATGAACATTAAGTGTAGTGCTTTCAGGGCAGCTTGGTGGGAATAATATATACATTTAGCCAGACAAGAGCAGGCTTATGCCCCTAAGGCTCATGACCTCCCCTGCCATAGACTTTTGCTTAGGCTTCTTTTTTCATTCTCAGCTGTTTTTCCTTTAGGGGACCATTCATCTATTTTAAAAAGCAGAGAAAAGGGAAGTTCTGGAAATCAGAACTGTATTTGTCTTTTGGGAGGGCAAATTCTGAAGGATTGGTTGTTTGGAGAGAAGGCAAGTCTGGATGTAGAGTTAACCACACACAGACACAAATGCCTTCTTCACCTCTATCCGGAGGTTTCTCAGAGTTGGCTTGAAGGAGTTTAGGACACAAAGATCTTCTTATGACCTCTTTGTACTAGAGTAGACATGGTTTTATAGCCCCTAGGTCAGTTTTTCTGAGAGGCCACTTTCATGTCTAACCTATCTTGTGGTGCTGGAGATGGAACCCAGTGCCTCATACATGGTAGCAAGTACTGTGCTCCTGAGCCCCACCCTCAGCCCTAAGGCCAGCATTTAATGATTGCACTGCTCCCTGAGCCCCACCCCAGCCCTAAGGCCAGCATTTAATGATTGCACTGGAGGGTACTGAGTACTGTGCTCCTGAGCCCCACCCTCAGCCCTAAGACCAGCATTTAATGATTGCACTGGAGGGCACTGAGTACTGTGCTCCTGAGCCCCACCCCCAGCCCTAAGGCCAGCATTTAATGATTGCACTGGAGGGTACTGAGTACTGTGCTCCTGAGCCCCACCCTCAGCCCTAAGACCAGCATTTAATGATTGCACTGGAGCATTTAATGGCACTGGAGGGCACTGAGTACTGTGCTCCTGAGCCCCACCCCCAGCCCTAAGACCAGCATTTAATGATTGCACTGGAGGGTACTGAGTACTGTGCTCCTGAGCCCCACCCTCAGCCCTAAGACCAGCATTTAATGATTGCACTGGAGGGCACTGAGTACTGTGCTCCTGAGCCCCACCCTCAGCCCTAAGGCCAGCATTTTGATTGACTGCACTGGAGCCCCACCCTCAGCCCTAAGGCCAGCATCTGCACTGGGGCATTGAGGCAGCCAACCCTCAGATTTCTGATTCACTGGGGCTGCAAAGGAGATCTGAGGGCATTCATCTGATCCTTGGGCTGAGGAGATAGTTCATCTGTAAAGCGCTTGCCTCACAAGCATGAAAACCCGAGCTCAGTCCTCAGAACCTATGTAAAAATGCTGGGTATGGTAAGTTTGTAATCTCAGCTCAGGGGAGTTGGAGACAGGCAGATTCCTGGGCTCACTGGCCAGCCAGTCCAGCATAATTGGTGAGATCTAGGCTAGTGAGAGACCAGTCTCATAAAAAGATGAATGGAGCCACATGTGGTGACACATGCCTTTAATCCCAGTACTTGAGAGGCAGAGGTGGGAGGATCGCCGTGAGTTTGAGGCCACCCTGAGACTACATAGTGAATTCCAGGTCAGCCCGGGCTAGAGCAAGACCCTACCTCAGGGAAAAATAGATGGATGGAGCCGGACGTGGTGGCACATGCCTTTGATCCTAGCACTTGGGAGGCAGAGGTAGTAGGGTCACCGAGAGTTCAAGGCCACCCTGAGACTACATAGTGACTACCAGGTCAGCCTGAGCTAGAGTGAAACCCTACCTCAAAAAAGCAAAAACAAAAACAAAACAACAACAAAAAAAGATGGATGGCATTCTTGAGGAAAGACACCAAAGGTCATTGTCTGGCCTGTACTCACACATACATAAACCCGCATAAAAAGATTTCTGATCATTAGAATGTTTTCATCTTACCTTTGCTTCAAAGTCTTGGAGTGGAGGATCACCAGGCAGTAAATGGGCCAGTATGTGGATTTAACCCTTTTGTTCCTTAGCCTCTTTCTTCACTTTGAACAACGTGTTGATATTGATATGCAACTTTGCTTTGTTAAGACCAGAGGAAAAATTCTATTTTGGCATCTGTATAGCTGTACCTTCTATTTACAGTCTAAAGAGTCACAACTCTAAAAACTCATGTATTTTTTTCCCCACTGTGCACAGACACTGATCCAAATAAGGGGCAAACTGAGGGTTAGGCAGGGATTGGGATGAGAGGGCAGTCATGTGTTACCCTGCTAGGGGTTTGCTCCTTAAGCTGACAGCCCATACCCTAAGGAGAGGCAAAAAGGGAAGCAAGTAGCTTCCCTGAAGTGACTGCTTCTTCACTAGATTAATGTGACCAACCAAAGAGAGGTATGTTCTTGAGGACTGAACGAGGGAGTCTTAATTAAGCATGTCCAGTTTGGCCCACTTCAGATGTGCCTACTGCTCTCTGCTGGCAGATAATTTCCCTTAGTTCTTGTTGCTTAGGGGACCCATTTCTGATAATACTGTGTATAGACACGCATACAGACACAGAGCCTGTCTTGGGTACTGCTGTGTATGTCTTCTGTTTCCTTTCCAGAAGAGGCAGGTAAGTAACTGCTCCTGTTACACTGGAGCTCTTAGAGGCCAATGCAAACAGATCCATTCCTGAGCAAGACCCATCCAGGGGTGCTCAGAATAGACCAGGGAGAATAGTTCTGGGACTGGTACTGTGTTCCAGAGGTATTTAATACTCAGTGGTCAGATTCTGGTCAGGAGATTTGAGGGAACTCTATTGAGTGAAAGCTAGGAGAACTGAGATCTGGTTCAGCCATTCAGAAGCCCTATATCCGTGGGCAAGTTTTGACTGTTAAGGGCACAGATTACTCTTAAATTGAATAGATTGGATTTTGAGATGTCCTTTGGGCAGTAATGATTAGAATCTTGTAAAAAATGTGAAAAAGGCTGGGGCAGTCCCCATTTCTCCTGCCTCCAAACTTACTGTTTCTTTTTGGAATGTCCTACCCTTCAAGCCCTTTACCTCTTTCATTTCTGCCTGGCTAACACCTTCCTAGAGCTAGGGTCTGTATGAACTGCTGTTTTCTAGGTGTCCCTCCCCTGTGTAGTCACATTGCCTGGTCCTCAGCAGTTCTCTATAGTATTGCCATCTGTTTCCTTGTTCACCCTGCGCTTCCTGAGCAGATTGTCTGCTGTCTCCGTTTCCCTAGTTGCTGGTACAGTGCTTGGAATGTGGTGTATGCACAGCAAATGAGTGAATTGATCCCTAGGCCAGCAGACTCCTTGTATTAGTCAGGGTTCTCTAGAGGAACAGAACCAATAGAATGAACTGTATTAAAAGGGAATCTTTTGGATTAGTTTACAACAGTCCAACAATAGCAGGTTGTAGGCCTGAGAGTCAAAGAACCTGGTAGCTGCTCAGTCCAGGAGGCTGGATGCCTCAGCAGTCCATGCTGCTCTTCAGTCCACACTGGAAAGCAGCAAGCAGCACTGGCAGCCAGGTGGGAGGGGGGATACTTTCTTCTTTAGATAAAGCCCCCCCCGCAAGAGGGGCTGCCCACTCTGGGGCAAGGATTCCTCCTTTAGGTAATCCTTCCTAGAAGCAACCTCAGAGACCCACTTATGAGGAATGTCTGTGGATTCCTAAACTGATCATTGACACAAACTTAACCATCACCCCTATACCTGCTGGGAGTCGTGCTTGGTCTTTCCCGTACTCCTTCAGTTCCCTTCCCCACCCAGACTCCTTCTGAGCTGTTGTGGATGCTGGAGAACCTTGCATAATTCTGAGTGTTCGTATTTTTTCCAGGTAGGGTCTCGCTCTAGCCCAGGCTGACCTGGAATTCACTATGCAATCTCAGGGTAGCCTCACTGCAGTTCTCCTGTCTCTTGTCGCTCAAGTGCTGGGATTAAAAGGCATGTGCCATCACACCTGGCTTGAGGATTGTTTTTGAGCTGTGCCTTACTGAGGCAAAGCATTAGGTGACTTTGCCACTTCCCACCCCTAGGGCACTCTTGCAAGCAGTGGTGGGCCTTGGTTTTTGCCTTGCTCCCTTCCACATCTAGGCCTGGGGGAAGGGCTTGCAGGCAAGCAGATTGCTGTCCTCTGCCAGCTGCCTGGGGCTGGGCCATCTGCTGCTTGTGGTGAATGACCTGAGCAAGGGGGAGGGAGTGTGGGGCTCGCAGCTGCCTAATCTTCAGGGAACTGGCTGTATCCAGGCCCCTTCTTCTCAGCTCTGGCTCCTGTTGCAGGACTCTGTTATGCTTCATTTCTCTCAGGCTTGGTTTTTGTTCTAGCTGCTGCCCCTACCACTCTGCTGGAGAACCCTTGCTGAGGTTTTGTTTCCTCTGTATGTGTACTTTACCCTTTTGCCCTGGTCCCCAAGAATCGTTATGTAAGATAGCAGTAGCAGGAGAAACAGAAACCTCAGAAATGAAATTTGGACTTGGATTGATCTCTGTTCACATGCAATGATAGTTGTACCTTTGGGTTCATCAGTCTGTTTCCATTCCTCCTCCTGGGGAATCTTTGAATGGTAGATGTAAGCTGCAACCTCACTTGGAAGAATTGTGATGTGGCTGTGCTTCAAGCCTCGTGTGTGTGTGTGTGTGTGTGTGTGTGTGTGTGTGTGTGTGTGTCTCTTTCTCTGGCCTTGTATGGAACTGAGAAGATAAAGGCGGAAGTACTGTGCTTTCATCACTCTTGGTAACCTAATTTGGAGGTTCTAAACCAGTACATGTGTATGCATGTGTGTAAACTGCAAGGAGGGGGATTAGCAAGGGAGTGTGGGCAGAATCTTTAAAATCACTTTTACTAAGTGAAGAAGTGGCAAAACAGGGACAAGGAAGTCAGCACATCCTAAATCAAGATTTGAAAACTTTACTACTCTTGTGAATTCCCAGAGCAGTCTTACCAAAATGCAGATTCTGATCCAGTTGATTTGGGGTGAAGGTTGATGGTTCTCTCCCCCCCACCCCCCAGGTAGGGTCTCACTCTAGTGCAGGATGACCTAGTACTCACACTGTAGTCCCAGGCTGGCCTTGATCTCCCTGTGATTCTCTTACCTCTGCCTCTCAAGTGTGGGACTAAAGGTGTATGCCACCACACCTGGCTTCATGTTTCTTTATTATGTGTGTGCGGGGACATGTGTATGTGTGTGCATGTGGAAGCCGGAGGACAACCTTGGATGTTGCTCTACTCAGCACTGTTTACTTTTTTTTGAGACAGTGGAATCTCTTTGGCTTAGAGCTCACTAATTAGGCTAGACTGGTTGGCCAGAGAACCCAGGGATCGTCCTTTTTCAGCCTCCTCATCCCTGAGATTACAAGCACCCACCCCACCATGTGGGACTTTTAAAATATGAATTCTTGTGATCAGTCTCAGGCCCTCATGCTTTCTTTACCAATTGAACTATCTCCCTGGCTCTGAAGTTCATGGTTCCATGAAGTTCTTAGGTGATTCCAATGCTGTCCTTTGATGAAACTTAGTAAAGCTCTGTTTGTCTTTTACCCTGTTCTTCATCAAAGAGACTGACAGGAGAGAGGCAGGTATAGACTTATATATTTTCTTCTCTGTTATTTATTTATTTAAAAAAATATTTCTTTTTAAAAAATCTTGTTTTTATTTATTTGAGAGAGAGAAAGAGAGAGAGAGGGAGAGAGAGTGAGTGAACAGACACGCCAGGGCCTCCAGTGACTGCAAATGAACTCCAGATACATGTGCCACCTTGTGCATCTGGCTTATGTGGACCCTGGGGAATTGAACCAAGGTCCTTTGGCTTTGCAGGAAAGTACCTTAACCACTAAGCCATCTCTCCCACCCATTTTCTTTTATTTAAAAAAAATATTTATTTATTTATTTTATTTATTAGAGGAAGAGAGGGAGGGAGAAAGAGAATGGGCGCACCAGGGCTTCTAGCCACTGCAAGTGAACTTCAGATGCATGCGCTGCCATGTGCTTCTGGCTTATGTGGGTCCTGAGGAATCACACGTTAACTGCTATGCCATCTCTCCAGTCCCCAAACTTGTATACTTTAAACCCAAGGATCTAGACTAGTCAGTGTTTACAGAGCCTTTTCTCTGGTTCCCACTTATTTGAGCTCCTGACTCCTATGCTTCCTTTGCTTCAGTTTGGTTTCCATCTTCACAAGGTGGTGTGGCTCCTTGCCCTTTCTCTGTGGTATATTGTAAATAAGAAAGACCAAACCCAGATGAGAAATCAAATTTTAGATGTAAAAGAACTCCAACCTAAATCTTTTTCCAAACCTCTTACTTATGAGAAAAGTTTGGCCTAGAAAAGCTTTGTTACATATCCAGAACTGTTCAGTAGCAGAGCTGGAGCAGAAAGAATTATCTCCTATATCGTGAAGAATTCCTCCAATGTTTTTCTTTCAGTAGTTGAAGAGTTTCAGGTCTTATATTGAGGTCTGTTAATCCATTTGGGGTTGATTTTTGTATATGTTGAGATGAGTGGGTCTTTCATTTTTCTACATGTGCTTATCCAATTTGTCCAACACCATTTGTTTAGGATGCTGTCTTTTCTCCAGTCTAAGTTATTGACACCTTTGTCAAAGATCAAGTAGCTGTAGCTACTTGACCTAAGATATAGGTCTCAATTCTGTTACATTGATTTATATTTCTGTTTTTATGGCTTTGTAGTATAGCTTTAGATTGGGTATGGTGATACCTCCAGAGGTGTTTCAAGTCCTCCGCAATTTCTTTCTTGAGTGTTTTCATTATATAGGTCTTTCACATCCTTTGTTAGTGTTATTCCAAGGTACTTAATTTTTTTTGTGGCTATTGAAAGTGGAACAATTTCGCTAATTTCTTTCTCTGTATAATTGTCCTTTGCATATAGAAAGGCTACTGATTTTGTGCATTGATTTTTGTTTACTGCCACTTTGCTGAAGGAATTAATCACCTTTAGAAGTTTTGAGATGGAGACTTTTGGGTCACTTATGTATAGGGTCATGTCAACTGCAAATAGGGCTAACTTGACTTCTTCCATTCCAATTTGTATCCCTTTTATTTTTTTCTCCTTTCTTATTGCTTGGGCTAGGGCTTCAAGTACTATGTTGAAGAGCAGAGGTGAGAGTGGGCACCCCTTTCTTGTTCCTGATCTCAGTGATCTTTCCCCATTAAATATTATTTGGGCTTTAGGTTCTTTATATATAGCTTTTATTGTGTTGAGATATAAACTGTCCATGTCCATTTTCTCCAGTGTTTTGATCATGAAATGATGTATTTTGTCAGAGTCCTCTGCATCTATTGAAATCATCATGTGGTTATTGTGATTAGGTTTGTTTGTATGTGGTGTATTACATTGACCAATTTTCCTATGTTGAACCATCCTTGCATCCCTGGGATGAATCCTGCTTAATCAAGGTGGATAATGCTTTTGATATGTTGTTGAATTTGGTTTGTGAGGATTTTGTTCAGAATCTTTGCGTCTAAGTTCATCAGGTATATAGGCCTATAATTTTCTTTTTGTGTCTATATCTGGTTTTGGTATCAGGGTGATGCTAGCTTCATCAAAGGAATTGGAGAGGATTCCCTGTTCTCCCATTATGTGAAACAGTTTGAGAAAAATTGATTTCAGTTCTTTAATGAAGATTTAATTGAATTAAGCTGAGAATCTATCTGTCTTGGACTTTTCTTTTTGGAGAGGTGTTTGATTACCTTTTCAATCTCGATGAATGTGATAGGTTTGTTTAGGAGAGTAATCTGCTCTGAGTTAGTTTTGGTAGGTGGTATGTGTCTAGGAATTCATCCATTTCTTCCAGATTATCCAATTTTATGGAGTAGATGTTTTAGAAGTATGTCCTGATTCTTCCAATTTCATTGATGTCTGTTGTGACCTCTCTTTTTTCATTTCTGGTTTTGTTAATTTGAGACTTCCCTTCTTTTAGTTTGATCAAATAGGCCAAGGGGTTATCAATCTTATTTTTTTCAAAGAACCAGCTCTATTTCAACGATTTTCTTATTTTCTTAGCTTGCAATTCATTAATTTCAGCTGTGATCTTAATTATTTCTTTGTATCTAGAGCTGTAAGAGTTGGATTCCTCTTGTTTTGCCAGCGCCTTTAGGTGGATGGTTAGGTTATTAATTTGAGATCTCCATCTTTGTTATGAAGTCATTTAGTGTTATGAATTTTCCCCTTAGGACTGCCTTCATTGTGTCCTGTAAGTTTTGGTTGTGTTTTCATTATCATTCAATTCTAGAAATTTTGCAGTTTATTTTTTGATTTCTTCCACAACCCATTCATTGTTTAACAGTGTGTTGTTAAGTATCCAGGAGCTGGTGGAATTCCTAATGTGTCTCTTGTTGTTAATTTCTAGCTTTAAAGCATTGTGATCTGATATGATGCAGGAAGTTACAATCAGTTTTCCTGAATTTATGGAGGCATGCTTTATGGCCTAATATATGATCTGTTTTGGAGAAGGTTCTGTGGGCTGCTGAGAAGAATGTGTATTCTGTAAAATTGGGGTGGAAAGTTCTATGTATTAGGTTGAGATCTATGGTGTTGTTGAGCTCTATTATTTCCTTGTTGATTTTCTGCTTGGATGATCTGTTTATTGCTGATAGTGGAGTATTGAAGTCTCCGACTATGATGGTATTGGTGTTTATTTGTTTTGTTGTCAAGTAGGTTTTGTTTAGTCAACTGTTGTACACCTGTGTTTGGTGCATATAGCTTTATTATTGTGATGTCCTCAGGTTGGATCGTTCCCTTGGTGAGTAAGAAGTGGCATTCTTTGTCTTTTTTTATTACTTTTGGTTTGAAGTCTATTTTACCAGATACTACTATAGCAACACCTAGTTTTTTTATTTCCATTTACTTGGAATATCATTTTCCATCCTTTTACCTTGAGGAGATGTCTGTCTTTAGTGGTGTTGTGAGTTTCTCGAAGACAGCAGATGGAAGGGTCTATTTTTCTGATCCACCCTGTTAACTTGTATCTTTTGATGGGTGAGTTAAGACTGTTAATATTTAAGGTTATAATTATGAGGTTCAATTTAATCCCTGCCATGATGGGGTGCTTTATGGGGTTTAGTGCTTTCTTGGGCTTTGTATTTTTTTTTTTTAATTTTTATTTATTTATTTGAGACAGAGGAGGAGAGAGAGAGAAAATGGGTGCACCAGGCCTCTAGCCACTGCAAACGAACTCCAGATGCATGCGCCACCATGTGCATCTGGCTTATGTGAGACCTGGAGAATTGACTCACCTTCAATTCATTTATATCTCTTTTGAGGTGTCCCTGGTTTTCTTCAGTTAAGTTAAGACTGGTGACAAAAGCTGAGTGATCTAAGAGATGATTCTGTTCAATTTCATTTATGTGATTGTTGGTTTTTTAAAAATATATTTTATTTATTTATTCATTTGAGAGAGAGAGAGAAGAGAGAAAATGGGTACAACCAGGCCTCCAGCCACTGCAAACAAACTCCAGATGCATATGCCCCCCATGCATCTGGCTTACATGGGTTGTGGAGAGTCAAACCGGTATCCTTTGGCTCTGCAGGCAAACGCCTTAACTGCTAAGCCATCTCTCCAGCCCCGATTGTTGGTTTTTTAATCCTTTGCTTCCAGTTCAGGGACACGTAGCTTGTTTGTTTTGTTTTCATTTTGGGATTCAATTTTTGTTGTTTTCTCTATGATTTCTTTGGAGGCTTCCATTGTGGGACTAGGCATCCTTGGTGGAGATCTCTCAATTTTTTGATACTTTATTCACTGAGCTATCTCTCCTGCCCATGGGCTAAGTAATTCTGTTTTGAGTGGTGCCTTGTGCATGGAAGAATGTTTAGCAGCATCATTGGCCCTAACCATTAGATAACAGTAGGCTGCTTCCCTTCCCCAGTTGCGTAAGTCAAAATTACCTTCGGACGTTGCTATATGGGGAAACAATCAATGAAAAGTGGATTGCTAGCTTCATGCCTCCACCATGATGTGGACTGGACTCTGAAGAATGGGGCACAATGCAGGATTATTTGATGAAGAGGAGATTGTGTTGTCCTGGGCTGAATTGCATAGCTAAGTATAGTCTTTATTCCATCCTGACTTATTCTTACCTGTTTCTGCTCAAGAGCATTCTCTTGTTCTGAAAAGACTATCTGAATTTGTAGAGGCTAGTCACATTAAACAACAAAATGTCTGCACTTGAAGGGAAGGAGGGCTATTCATGACCGAAGCTAGAAGCTAGGTATAGTGGCTTATGCCTATAATCCCAGCACTCAGGAGACTGAAGTTGCAGGATTGCTGTGAGTTTGAGGCCAGTCTGGGCTACAGTGAGTTTCTGGTCAGAACAGCCTGGGCTAAAGACTCTTTCTCAAATAATAGTGATGATGATTATGAATAAAAGTCAGGGTTACATTTTGAAGTACGTTACAACTCACTATGTAGTTGAGGATGACTTTGAATTTCTGATTTTCTTACCTCTACCTCCTAAGTGCTGGGATTATAGGCATGTGCCACCATGCCTGATTAATCTTATTATTTTTTGTTTGTTTCTAGGTTGATTTTATTCTGTGATGGGATGAAATCTTTTTTATTTTATTTTATTTTATTTTATTTTATTTTATTTTATTTTATTTTATTTTATTTTATTTTATTTATTTACAAGCAAAGAGAGAGAAGAGAGAGAGGATGAGCATGCCAGGGCCTCTAGCCATTGCAAACTCCAGAGGCAGCAACTTGGTGCGTCTGGCTCACATGGGTCCTGGGGAATAAAACCTGGGTCCTTTGGCTTCTCAGGAAAGCTCCTTAACCACTAAGCCATCTACCCAGCCCTTTTTCTTTTGGCTTTTCCAGGTAGGGTCTCACTCTAGTCCAGGCTGAGCTGGAATTCACTATGTAGTCTCAGGGTGGCCTTGTACTCACGGTGATCCACCTACTTCTGCCTCCTGAGTGCTATAATTAAAGGCGTGTGCCACCATGCCTGGCTGCAACTATTATTTTTAAAAATGTTTTAAATATTTTATTTATATATTTATTTATTTGAGAGAAAAGAGAGAGAGAGAGAGAGAGAGAGAGAGAGAGAATGGGTGCGCCAGGGCCTCCAGCAACTGCAAATGAACTCCAGATGCATGCGTCCCCTTGTACATCTGGCTTATGTGGGTCCTGGAGAGTCGAACCAGGATCCTTTGGTTTTGCAGGCAAATGCCTTAAGTCATCTCTCCAGCCCTATTTTTTTTTTTTTAAGTAGAAAATTGTATGGATACATCATATGTTGGTACCATCATTTCCCTCCTCTCTGTCCTCATTCTGCTGAGGACCCTCCTCAGTGGGATTGCTGGTATTCCCCCTTATTTGTGGCTTTTACATTCTTTCCATCCCCTCTTCTGCAAAATTCCCTGAGCCGTAGTGGGTTTGTTTTATGTCTACTTCAGTGTTGTACTCTCAGCAGGTTCTGGATTTCTGCTGTGGTGCATTTTGGGTATCCTTTGGCTCTGTCTCCATGACCCTGGCACCGGTTGACGTGTTTGCTGTTGAAGATGCACTCTTGCTCACCTCGCCAATTCTCTGGATTCACCTGGGCCCTGGTTGATAGGCAAGGGGTGGTTTATATCCTTGTTCAGGCCACCTTCTGGAAAAGAAAATCAGATTCTTCAAAGGAGGCTGGGGTTAGCATAGGTTCAATGGGTTAAACATTATAAACTGATAGAGATTTAGGTGGGTGCAGCCTCTCTTTTGGCTAAAGACTAAGTGAGAGCTTCTTGTTGGAATCCATGATTTTGGTCTCCATAGGATTTTGACTTGGTTCTAAGTTCCAGCTAAGGGTTCCTTCCACTGTGAGTGGCTCTCTTAGAGAATCAGTGAGCCATTGGTTACCCACCTAGGCTGGGTGCCACTATTGCACAGGCATATCTATCTTGTCAGGCTGGTTGCTTTTGTATAGCTGTGTTCCCTGTTAGCACACAAGGTTGGCCATTCTAACCAAAAAACTCAGAAGGCTGAGGGATCTATGCAGATGTTTTGAGCTTGTTTGCCTTTGAAGCCCCCTCTTAGTTACTTTGCCTTGCAAATTCTGGTCACCTTGGCCCCTCCTATAATTCCAACACTGAACTTTCAGGTTTCTTTCTGCCCAGTTCTGTGGCTTAGGACTTTATGAAGTAGATACAACATTGGGAGGGCTTGTCGCACTTTCCTTCCTTTGCTGCCTGTTATCCAGCGTCTGAAAATCATTATTTCACCTGGTTTTCCAGTTGTTTAAGGTAGGAGAGTAAAGCCAGTCCCTGTTTACTCCATCAAGAATAAAGTAAAAATCTCTTAGAGTATCACTTCAGGTGAGTTTTTTTACTTAAATGTTGTTTTCCTTCTGAATTCACTTGTTGAAACCTCGATCCACTTAAAGTTTCCCCCCACCATCTATTTAGACAGATTTTATTGAGAACTCAGTCAAGTTCAGACCATATTTGTCAGTCCTTTGAATACCCGCTAAATCAAAAAGAATGGTGTGTCCCATTATCATGCTATACATGGTTTAGTTTGTAACTACCTATATTTTTTGTTGTTGTTTTTTTTCGAGGTAGGGTCTTGCTCTGGTCCAGGCTGACCTGGATTTCACTATGTAGTCTCAGGGTGGCCTGGAACTCACAGTAATCCACCTACCGCTGCCTCCCAAGTGCTGGGATTAAAGGCATGTGCCACCACACTTGGCTTAAAAGGACTTTTAAAATTATTTATTTATTTAATTTTTTTTTTTTTTTAATTTTTTGAGGTAGGGTCTCACTCTAGCCCAGGCTGACCTGGAATTCACTATGTAGTTTCAGCATGGCCTTGAACTCATGGCGAGCCTCCTACCTCTGCTTCCTAATACTGGAATTAAAGGTGTGCGCCATCACGTCCAGCTAAAAGGACTTTAAAAAAATATTTAAAAAGTATTTTTATTGATTTATTTGTAAGCAGATAGAGATAGAAGAGAAACAGAATTAGGCATGCCAGGCTCTCCAGCCACTGGAAAAGAATGCTAACACATGCACCACCTTGTATGTTTGGCTTTACGTGGGTGCTGGGGAATCGAACCTGGATCCTTTGGCTTTGCCAGCAAACACCTTAACTGCTAAGCCATCTCTCCATCCCCTCCCCCCAGGGGCCTTTTAAATATTTTGTCACACTTGATTTTTTTGTGCATCTTCATATCTTCTGTGAGTCTGTTCTTGCCTAAAGATGGATGGGCTGCTTCTGGGTTCTCTTTTCTTTTTGGAGTGCCTTGCAGGGTTGTCCTGCTATATGCTGTTCTTCCCAGGATTCCGTCCTTCCTTTCTTCTCACCTCACACAACTCTGTTTTCTAGGCAAGCTTATCTATTCCCTATGGTTTCCACTATTCAAATGTACCAAGCTGTATGTTCTGCAGGGTTTCAAACTCACTTCTCCTCCTCTTCTTCCTCTTTCATCATCATCTTCATCCTTTTTTTTTTTTTTTTTTGTTTTTGTTTTTTTGGTTTTTGAGGTAAAGTCTTGTTCTAGCCCAGGCTGACCTGGAATGCACTATGTAGTCTCAGGGTGGCCTTGAACTCATGGTGATCCTCCTACCTCTGCCTCTCAAGTGCTGGGATTAAAGGTGTGTGCCACCACACCTGGCTGCTTTAAAATATTTTAAAAGATATTTCTATTTAATATTTATTTGCAAGCAAAGAGAGATAGAGAGGTGAAAGACAGAGACAGTGGGCATGCCAGGGCCTCTAGTCACTGCAGGTAAACTCCAGATGCATATGCCACTTTGTGCATCTGGCTTTCCTGGGTACTGAGGAATTGAACCCAGGTCATTAGATTTTGCAGACAAGTGCCTTAACTGCTAAACCATCTCTCCTGGCCTTTCTGAAAACAATTTTTATTGTGGCTATCCTTTAGATGCCTTCATCTCAATCCAAGAATTATCTAAACTGACTTTATTACATTCCTTATCCAGATCTGTGTGTTCACCTGTATTCTTTTTCTCCTGTGGAAGTTTCTGCCATTTTGATCACTTAGGCTAGAAACTTAGGCATATGCTATGGTTTGGGTATATTGTCCAGAAATCTTATTGAAAACCTCCAATCCTCAGAGTCATAAATTAATAACATTTGTGGGGCCTTGGGGAGGTAAGCAGGATTAGATGAAGCCATGATAGTGACCGACTGCTCATGATTGTGTTTGTCCATGGGCTTGTTGTGTCTTGCTGGGTAAGGCCTGTGCTGCCTTAGAGCTCATTAGAGTTCCCACCTCCTAGAAGGACGCATTACATTAAATGTGTCTACTTGATCTTGTGCATCCCAGCCTGAGCCAAAGCACTTTTGTTTTGTTTTGTTTTGTTTTGTTTTGTTTTGTTTTGTTTTGTTTTGTTTTGTTTTGTATGTAGGGTCTCTCACTCTAGCTCAGGCTGACCTGAAATTCACTATGTAGTATCAGGGTAGCCTCAAACTCATGGTGACCCTCCTACCTCTGTCTCCCGAGTGCTGGGATTAAAGGTGTGCCTGGCTTGTTATTTTTTAATATTTATTTATTTATTTGAGAAAGAGAAAGAGGGAGAGAAAATAGGCACTCCAGGGTGTCCTGCCACTGCAAATGAACAACACATGCACCACTTTGTTCATCTGACTTTATGTGTGCACTGGGAAATCAAACCTGGGCCTTTAAGCTTTGCAGGCAAGCAAGCGTCTTTAAGATGAGCCATCTCTCCAGCTCCACCTTTATTCTTTTGTGGTTTTCTTTTTTTTTTTCTCTTTTTGGTTTATCAAGGTAGGGTCTCACTCTAGCCCAGGCTGATGACTTGGAACTCACTATGTACTCTCAGAGTGGCCTAGAACTCAGGGTAGTCCTCCTGCCTCTGCCTCCTGAGTGCTGGGATTAAAGGGGTGCACCATTACGCTCAGCTTTCTTTTGGTGGTGGTGTTTTGAAGTAGGGTCTCACTCTAGCCCATGCTAGACTTGGAATTCACTATGTAGTCTCAGGCTGGCCATGAACTCACAGTGAACCTCATACCTCTGCCTTCTGAGTGTTAGGCTTAAAGGTGTGCATCACCACACCTGGTGGAAAAGATCTTTTTAAAAATAATTTTATGTATTTATTTATTTAGAGAGAGAGAGAGAGAATGGGCACACATCTGGTTTACGTAGGTAGTGGGCAATTAAACCTGGGTCCTTAGGCTTCCCAGGCAAGGGCCTTAAATGCCAAGCCATCTCTTCAGCCCAAAGACTCTGTTTAAATTTTATTTATTTATTTATTTTGTTTTTTTGAGGTAGGGTCTCACTTTAGCTCAGGCTGACCTGGAATTTACTGTGTAATCTCAGGCTGGCCTCAAACTCATGGCGATCTTTCCTACCTCGGCCTCCCAAGTGCTGGGATTAAAGGTGTGTACCATCATGCCTGGCCCAAAGACTGTTTAAACAGAAAAACTTGGTGTAAGAATTTGTCAGTCTTAGAAATAGGTAGATTGACCCCTGTGCTGCTTTTAGGGTTACCCTAAATAGCTAATAGGGAAATCCTTTATGTAATTCAGATGAAGTGTGTGAAGACCAATTGTACTGGCTCAGAGGAGTGTTGTTTGTGGCATTCATGGGAGTACAGGCAGTACAGGGTATGCTGTTGGTTTATGGAAAGAAACAGGCAAGCCTTTCCATTTGGGACACTGATATGTCCCATTTTAACTAACTGATGGATTTCCTTATCATATCCTATTGTTATTAACATAAAGGCTAAGGATCGATATTTAATTGTCATGCTTTGCCTAGCCCCCCCCCCCCTTTTCTAGCACTCTTAAAAGAAATATGAAGCCGGGGTGGCGCTTGTCTTTAATCCCAGCACTCCATGAATTCGAGGCCACCCTGAGACTACATAGTGAATTCCAGGTCAGCCTGGGCTAAAGCAAGACCCTACCTTGAAAAAAAAAAAAAAAAAAAATTGGAAAAAGTAACAAAGAATAGTAATCATAGGATTTGGGTCCAGAGAAGCTCTGTCCTGAAAACCCTGTTTTCCATGATTATGACAGTGGTAATGATAGATGGGGAGACTATAATAGTAACTACCATTTTTAATGACTCACAGTATGCTAGACATTTTACTAAAGTGGTATGAACATTTCTCTATAGTATTTACAAAAGCCTCATGAAATGGGTATTATTGATGCCATTTTACAGATAAGGAAACTGAATTCCAGACAGATTGGATAACTACATTGGGATTAGGGTTCGCTAAAGTAGCTCTTCTTGTCTTGTTTGCTCAAAGTCAGTTTTTCTACTTAGAGGCAAAACTTAAGTAGGAATCTTGTTTTTTGACCATGAATTCAGTTGAACACTTTTTTTTTTAACCTCAGTATTCATTTTCTATGGTCATTTTGTCTCATTTCTTACTCTCTGCCCATTTAATTTCACTGAAATTGAATGAATTAGAAGGAAGGGTGGTTTAAAGTTGGGGTTTTTGGTGAGCTTTTAAAGTTTATTTTTAAGTAGGCAGCCTTCCCAGCCTGACTGGGAATGTAGCAGGCCTGAGAACCAGGAAGTGACACAGACCTGTTTATACCATCCCACTTGGGAGCCTTTGGAAAGTCATCCCCAGAGATGGTAAAAAGTAAACACAACCCCAGCAGCCCTGTCCCTTTGGTTTGTTGTTTTTGACCTAGAGGAGATGTTTCCTGTATAGCCATAAGTACTTTGCAAACCAAAATCCAGGTCCTTACATCCCCTCAAATGAAGTTATAGAGATACTTATTTCTTGTTTCAGACAGCAGCATTCTGTGGTTCTAGGCAGATAAAAATGGGTGCACCAGGGCTTCTAACCACTGCAAATGAACTCCAGGTGCATGCGCCCCCTTGTGCATCTGGCTTATATGGGTCCTGGAGAATTGAACCTGGGTCCTTTGGCTTTGCAGGCAAGCACCTTAACCACTAAGCCATCTCTCCAGTGCCAGCCAGTAAATATTTGCTAAATTGCAGTCCCTGGAAATGTAGAGCCCTAAGAGTCAGTGTGAGCAAGGCAGCTTCCCTAACTTTATTTGTAAGGTGGGTATGGAGGTCATTTGTCCAAGTTAGCAAAGAATTGAAAATGTAGACTCAGAGAGGGGTAAATTATGAATGATAAGGTTTATTTTAGGGAAAGTTGGGATCCAGAGGGAAGGCTAGCTAGAAGATCCAAGACAAAAGAAGTCCCACCCCCCTTGGTACTGGAAAGGGGGAGAGGAAGTAGGAAATGGAGAAAATATCTCTCCCTATCACATGCAACACACACACACACTCTCTCTCTCTCTCTCTCTCTCTGAGCAAGGCAGAAGAGCCTAAACCTCAAGATCCCCCTCACAAAGGGGGTCAGAGAAAACTAAGAGATGGTCAAGGACTCAGAGCTTAAAGAGAAATCTCACATGTAGCAAAGCAAGAATGCATCCCAAAACAAAGGCAGGAAAGTGCCCAGACAAAAAGAAATCCTCCCCCTAACGAGGCTGGGTGAGCCTGCCATCAGTCTGTATCCTGAAGGGTCCAGCCCACCCTGGTGTGCTAAGCCTGGGAAAATGCAGAAGCAGGAGGCACTGCTGAGTTGTTGCTTGTAGCCATTTTGAATGAGCCTTGGTCAGACATGGATTCTAGTCTTACCAGGGCAGGCAAGGTGGCATCTCTTTGGGGTCTGTCCCTTGTGGATTGCCTATAAAAGACTATCTTGGCTGGGCATGGTGGTGTATGCCTTTAATCCCCTTGGGAGGCAGAGGTAGGAGAATCACTGTGAGCTCAAGGCCAGCCTAGGACTATAGAGTGAATTCCAGGTCAGCCTGGACTACAGTGAGATCATGCCTCAAAAATATAAAAAAAGAGAAAAAAAAGCTTATTGCTCATATTCTTCTTCATAAGTCTGTTCATTCAGCTCTGCTGGGAAGCAAGCACAGGGTATGATTTATACATAAGATGTATCCCTGGCCATAAACAATTATGGCTGCTTCCACCAAGCATCTGTTTTGTTACTGGGCCAAAGCTTGAGGAGTTACCCTCTTTTCTTCCTTGTTTTGTATTTGTTGCTGCTTTGCCATTTTGTGTGTTCTCCTTGTACTTGCTTGCCTTTCCCCCCTTTATTCACCAAGTATTTGGTGAACACACTGGGGTTGGGTGTGGGGAATCAGACATGTTGGTGGTCCCTACAGGCATTGATGTACCTATATAAGCATTGGAGAAAACCTAGTAGCTGAAATGGCTTCAGGGAGGGATGTGCTTGGATGTCTCAAGCTGGAATTGAGCTTGACTTTTATTACGAAAACTAAAGAGCAGAGAACCTTTTTCAGTAAGGGAAGCAAGGTAAAGAAAGACTTCTAGATCTCTGATAATCCATTTTATCTATAGATGGAGCCATGCCACCTTTTTAATAGAGGGAGAAGGGAGGCGAACACATCCTAGGTCTCTCAGACACTGTTATTATTTTAGTCACAAACAGGTATTTAATTATTAAGTTTTTAGTGGAATAGGGATAGTTTAAGTGCCTTAAAATAGTTTTGGAATTTGTTTGGAAAGAACTTCTGAGGTTTACTTATTTAACCCATTGGCCCTTCTAAACTGACCTTGTGTCCAGAGCTGCTTCTCAGGACATTTGTTTCCCAACCAGTTGAAAATGGTTTCTTTTGAGAATCCAGTGGGGGTCAACCGTAGCCTGTTAGGACAGGAATGGGCCTTTGCCATCATTAACTGGAGTGGCCAGTTTCAGATACCATCCTATGTCTTGTACCTTTTTTTTTTTTTAACCAGGCTAATCTAGAATTCACTATGTAGTCTCAGGGTGGCCTCAGAATCATGGTGCTTCTCCGTTCTCTGCCTCTGCATGCTGGGATTAAAGGCATGTGCCACCACAATCTGCCTTGTGCTTTTTTTCTTCTTTTATTGCAAGAGTGAGAAGGAGCACGAGAGAGAATTGGTGCACCAGGGCCTCCAGCCACTGCAATTTAACTCCAGACATGTGCACCTGCTTATGCACATATGCGACCTTGTGTGCTTGTGTCACTGTGTGTCTGGCTTACATGGGATCTGGAGAGTCGAACATGAGTCCTTAGGCTTTGCAGGCAAGCAGCTTAACTGCTAAGTCACCTCTCCAGCCTGGTCTTGTACTTTTTACAAACACTTCAGATGATCCAATGAGTTCAGTATGATTTTTCCAGTTTACCAATGAGAACTGAAAATAACTTGTTTTAGACTATTCAGTTAATGCCCAAGTAGACCAAAGATTAGTCTGCTTTACCTCAATGTCCTGAGAGATGCTAGTTGACCTATTTCCTTCCACCGATGAAACAGGCATGGGAAGTGAATTTTTTGTCATAGGTAATCCCATCAGCCCACAGTGAGCAAGGTCCTAAAAAAGTGGCTTCTGAGGTTGAGTTAGAGGATCACCATGAGTTTGAGGCCATCCTGAGACTACAGAGTGAAGTCCAGGTCATCTTGGGCTAGAGTGAGACCCTACCATGAAGAAAAACCAAAAAGAACAAAAAAAGTGGCTTCTGTCTTGAGGGTAGAAAGTTATGGCAGTTGAGTTTTCCTGCTCCAAGCATTCTCTTCTTGTTCTCCTGAGTCTTTCTCACTTTTTTCTCCTCTTGTATCCTTTCCTCCTGCAGTATGTGTATGCTGGGTTTTGTTGTTGGACGTTTGTTAGTTTTGGAAAGCACTTTAGGAACAGTGTGTACTGGACAGCAGGCACAAATGTGCTGGTGGATTGATCAAGTGCTAGATGGGAAAGTGAGTTCCCTTGGGTTTGTTGCAGTGTAGAGGAAGGTCGGTGAGGCTGGTAGAGATTGGTCTTGGAAGATGAAGTGGGAAAGGATTCCTCCTTTAGAACAATGAGGATAGACTTAACATTTCTTCCTTCCATTCAGAACTTCTGTTGACTTACATTGTCCAAGGAAGTATTTTGGGTCCCTCCTAGTCCCTAGGAGGCTTTGAATTCTTTCAAATTGACATGGTCTTTGGGAATCATCCAGGTCCATCCCTTGAACCTAGTTGTCTAGTATGTCAGATTCTTGCTGTTAGGTTCTAGAAGAGCAGTACTGGAGTTTGTGAAAGAGAGGACTTAAGAAGGGCAGGGCATGTGTCTGCTGGTATTCCTGTTTGCCTGCAGTTTGGGAAATAATGTTTGTGGGCAGAAGGCGTAGGGTTGTGGCCAGCAATTTGAGGAGAGCAAGACAAGGGTGCAAGGAATAATGAAGCAATTTAAGAAAGCCCCTGGTAGTATACTTAGTGGCTTTTAGATGGCCCAAAAGAAAGGGTGAGGGTAATTCTTCTAATTTGGAGGGGATGAAATTTCAACAAAAGTTTGCGTTCAGGGCTGGTGGATGGGAGTTGTACACTTGTCTCAGCACCCAGGAGACTAATGAGGCAGGAGGATTCAAGCCAGCCCAAGCTGCCCTGTGTCTTCCTCTTAAAAAAATAAGAATAGAGCTGGAGAGATGGCTTAGCGTTAAGGCGTTTGCCTGCAAAGCCAAGGGACCTCAGTTTGATTCCCCAGGACCCACGTAAGCCAGATGCACAAGGTGGCGCATGCATCTGGAGTTCGTTTGCAGTGGCTGGAAGCCCTGTCACGCCCATTCTCTCCTTCTTTCATGCTCTCAAATAAATCAAATTAAAATATTTAATAAAAATAAAAATGTAACGTTAGGCCAGAGGACCTCAAATTCTAATAGAAGAGCTTGTGGCTGTTGAAGCACTGAAGTGTTAATGGCTGGCACTATGGAAACAAGTTAGTGAGTAAAAGGAGGAAGGAGCTACTGTTTCACAGGGGGAAAACAGAAGATATCCGCAAAAGCTAGTACCCTCTTTTTGGAGTGTGTAGTAGAAGGTATTTAGATGCCTTTTGAGGTGTTGTCTGCTCATTTCAGAGTGAGTGGGAGTAAAGGAGGGGAGCAGTTTTCAGTCTCTTCTAAGAAAGTGAGAAGTAAGGGAGGGCCTGGGTAGCTTTGGCTATGCTAGTTTCTTCTTATCACTCTCCTAGAGAACTTTGGACTTCTTATCCTTCATTATACTGGTTAAATTCATAGGGGTGTGTGTGTGTGAGAGAGGGAGAAAGGGAGGGGGAGACAGGAGACAGAGAGAATGGGCACGCCAGGGCCTCTAGCACTGTAGATGAACTCTAGACATGTGCCACCATCTGGCTTTACATGGGTACTGGGGAATTGAACCAGGGTCCTTCGGGTTTGCAGGCAAGAGCCTTAACTGCTGAGCCATCTCTCCAGCCCTACACTGGTTAAATTCTGTTCATACTTTGGAAAATGGTCTTTGTCCTTTTCTATCACAGGGCTGCAAGGGGGTTGGTGAAGGTGGTTGGTCAGAAGAATAAACTATTTTGTTCTGGACTACCACTTCTTCCCCACTTTCTAGGTTAGTTTGAGGCAAGAAAAGGATTGAAGTTTTTTTTTTTTTCTTCCAGTTCCCTTTGCTAATTAACGGGCAGATGATTCATGGATTAGCAAATAATTTGTCTTAAAAAATTACATGTTAACTAAAGCTGACTTCTCTCACTCAGCACCTGGGAGTTAAAACTAACTGAGCCAGGCCCCTCTTGACTACACAGAACAGACCTCAGTGTGACATGATTCCACACCTCCAGCTGTACTGTGGCATTCTCCATAGGGGCATGCTCAGGGCATCTGCCTGGTCTGCCTAGGGAATAGTGCCTCACTGTTTTGAGACTTGAGTCCACCTGCTGCTGCCATCTCAAGTGAGGAGTCAGTTCATGGCACCTTTAATCTTAGCAGGCTCTGGGGTTAAACTCTAACATGGGTACTGCAAGCAGGTAAACCATGTGAGTTTTGTGCTCCAGTTGCAGGTTCTCCCTAGAAGAAGCCAGCCTTTTTCTCCTATAGTCTTTTGATATCTTGGCTTCTGGCTGGGACTGTATATAGAAACCCCAGGTCAAGTTTATAGAGCTTTTCCTCATTTTTGTACTGTGTGAACATCACCCAAACCTAGTAAGAGTCATTGCTGTCCCCAAATATGAGGTGAGTGATTTCTCTAAAGTCAGAATTGTGGCTCAAAGGCAGTGTGGACCAGAAATGAGAATTCATGTTCATTCAGCAGGATGTAGTCGCCTAGCTTTGTTGTGGATTTACAGGTGCCAACGGTTACCTCTGTCCTTGTGGGGCCAACAGTCTAACTCAGCTTTATTCTACTGCCCACTTTTGGAACAGTAGCCATGTTTGTAAGAAAGAAAACCAAAATGAAAAATGCAGAGTTCCCATGTCTCTTCCTGCTTTGTGTTCTGGAGAGGAAAGCAGTTGCTTAACAAAGACCTGGGAGTTGAAGAAATGGCTTAGCAGTTAACGCGCTTGCCCGCAAAGGCAAAGGACTCAGGTTTGAGTTTCTAGGACCCACATAAGCCAGGTGCACAAGGTGGCACACGCATCTGGAGTTCGTTTGCAGCGGCTGGAGGTCCTGGTGCACCCATTCTCTATCTGCCTCTTTCTCTCTCTCAAATAAATAAATAATAATAAATTAAAATTAAAGACTTGGATTTTTTTAAAAAAGAAAAGTAGAATCAGTGGAGAATTCTGTAGCTGAGATTGAGAAAAAAACAAAAAACACTGATAAATGACTTGAGAGTCATTTTCAGATATACAAGCCAAAGCCAGTGAAATTTTATGACCAGCCTGTTGGCTGGTGGTAGAGGTGGGGCTAAAGCAGACCCAGACCCTTTTCCTGTACTTACAGAGTCAGTGTTGTATTTCATTTCTTTTCTTTTTTTGGGTGGGGGGAGTGGGTTTCAAGGTAGGGTCTCACTCTGGCCAGGCTGACCAGGAATTAACTATGTAGTCTCAGGGTGGCCTCGAGCTCACTTCAATCCTCCTACCTCTGCCTCCCGAGTGCTGGGATTAAAGGCGTGTGCCACCACTCCTGGCTCCAGTATTGTATTTCTGTGAGGATAGATGAGTGCTGGTTTGAGGGTATAGCTCAGTGGTAGAGCATTTTGACTGCAGATGAGTGTTAGCTTTAAAAAGTGAGACGGTGTTTTTAGTCCCAGCACTTGGGAGGCCAAGGTAGGAGGATTGCTGTGAGTTTGGAGGTGCACATTCTCCCTCTGTCTCATAAATCAATAAATATTTTTAAATGTCCATGTTCAAAACAGATCATTTCTGGGCTGGAGAGATGGCTTAGTGGTTAAGGCACATGTCTACAAAGCCAAAGGATCCCGGTTCAATTCTCCAGGACCCATGTAAGCCAGATGCACAAGAGGGTGCATGCATCTAGAGTTCGTTTGCAGTGGCTGGAGGCCCTGGTGCACCCATTCTCTCTCTCTCTCCTTTCTGCCGCCTCCTCCTCCTCCTCCTCTCTCTCTCTCAAATAAATAAATAAAAATATTTTTAAAAACCAGATCATTTCTTAAAATGATAAGATTTACTGTGTGACCTCCCCCCTCCCCACGATATCTGAATTCTTCCATATTGAGTGATACTCTGGAATCTTATGGGTTGACTTTTTTGTGACACTTCTTAGGCAGTAACTCTAGACCATCCTTTAACATAAATACACCATTGACTACCCTCCATTTATCTTATCTTGGTTTTGCAAAATCCCCACTTTCTGCATTCTATTCTTGACCAGGTCTTAGGTTCCATGGTGAAATTAGCTCCTTGGCTCCAGTGCCCATCTTCTCCCCAGTTCTGGTTCCTCCCCACAGTATTTATCAATTTGGCAAACATTGGCCATCTGTCTATCAGGTCCCAGGCCCTGTACTAGCTCTTGAAGGTTCCAAATGGAGTAATTCATAGTCTTTGCCTTCAAGAAACTCTCAGTCCGGTAAGGTGAGGCAGGTAAACAAATAAGCACACAAGCCTTTCTAAGGTGTAGTAGTAGCAGGGTGCTAAGAGGCCAGTTCTCCTGGGGATGGTCATGGTAGGAAATGCCAGTAAAGGGAGTCTTCTTGGAGATGACTTAAGGGTTGAATCCTTAATGTGACTGTTCTTGGGAGTTTGTTGAGAGAGAGGATATGATCTATATAGGAAGGTCTTGCTATATTAAGGTGATTTCTATTTTCTCTGTTGAATAGTTAATATGAGTACAAAGTATAGTGCTCAAGAAGATTTAGAGGCGATACATGTAGCAAAAGGTGTTTTTGGTCTAGGAATATGGTTCAGTAGGTAAAGTACTTGCTATGCAAGCATGAGGATCAGAGTTTAATCCCTAGCATCCCTTTTAAACTGCCAGGTGTTGTGGTATATGCCTATAATCCAAGCACTGGGAGGTGGAGACAGGAAGACATGTGCATGCATGAGTGTGTGTAAAATAAGACATTTAGATTATGGTCAGATGATCCCAGTACTCAATAACAGGCTAGAGTTGGAGAATTTCCATGAGTTTAAGGCTAGCCCGGGCAAAAGAGTGAGTTCCTGGTTAGCATAGGCTAGAGTGAAACCCTGCCTCAACAAACAAAAACAAAACGTTGCTTACAACATCTCTTCTCTGTTCCTTGCCAATTCTCTAAACCCCTTCCACAGAGATCTTGAATGAATTTAGTCTTGTACTTACCTACTTGCCACCCATGTAAGTACTACCTGCTTCTCAGGGTAGCCTTTACACTCCTAGGCTTAGCTCTCCCTAGTCTTTGCCAGGAGTACTAGTTCTAGTACTCTAGTCCAGCTGTATTTGGTGTCTCTTTCTTTGCTCCCCCTCCCCCACATTCTACACATGATTTAAGACTGAGCCTCACATTAGTTCCTCTGGGTAGTATTTCCTGACTCCCTACACTTAATGTATAGAACATCACCTGATACAGCCTCCTCTACTCATCCCTTAAATATTCACGTGCTGTCATGTGTCACACACACAGATGGCATTCTTGATGGTTTCAGTTGTTGCCTGAGGAAATGACAAATCCTCATAGGGTTATTTGATGTGGACACATCTGAAATGGTAGCACCACAGAGCTCATTGCTAATCTGTCACTAGCCAGCTGGGGCCTTGGGCAGATCCTTTAGTCTCTTTGACCTTGGTTTTGACATCTGTGAATGAGAAACAACTGGAACTATTGTTCAGATCTTATTGGTGATTGTGACAGCAATGGCAGCAAGGGGAAAACTTACATAGGGCCAGACACTTTGTCAAGTACTTTGCCTGAAACCTAATCCTTGTATCAATGCTATTTCACAGAGAGGAAATTGAGGCTAAAAGAGGTTCAGTGTCTTTACTACAAATTCCACAATAGAGCAAACAGGTTTGAATCTAGGCATTCTGACTCCTCTTCTCAGCCATATAAATATACACACCCTGTACATTTGCGTACAGTTTTCTGCACTGTTTGGGTCATTCATAGGTTCTGCTTCCAGACCTCTCCATAAACTACCCTGTCTCTAGCTTTAAAGATTCAAGTTGGAGTTTGGATAAAAGCTGGACATAGAAGATGTCACACTCAACCACCAGAGGGAAGGGGGTGAAAGAGCAGTGGCTAACTCTGATCTTGATCCCTAGCTAATGCTTATCAGATATCCTCATAGCTGCTGCTCCTTTGACTGAGAGAACTCATGTTGTTGTTTACAGTTACCCACCCTGGAAGGGTATGGGCCTTGAGTCAAGGCTTCAGAAACAGATTAAAGTCAGCATCCTTTATTAGGGTTGAAGAGAGCAGACTTCCTTATCTGTGCTTATAAAGCCTTAATAATGGAGAAGGAAATGTATGGAATTTTTACAAAGGAAGTATAATATTACTTAGAATATCTGTTATAGGGCTGGAGAGATGGCTTAGCAGTTAAGGCACTTGCTTGCCAAGCCCTAAGGATCCAGGTTCAAGTCCCCAGTACCCATGTAAGCCAGATGCACAAGGTGGCATATGCATCTGGAGTTTATTTGCAGTGGCTAGAGTGTGCCCAATCTTTCTTTCCCTCTATCTGCCCCTCTCTCACTCAAATAAAATAAAAATAAATGTGCTTTTTAAAAGAATATTTGCTATAGCCAGGCGTGGTGGCGCATGCCTTTGATTCCAGCACTCGGGAGGCAGAGATATAAGGATTCCCGTAAGTTTGAGGGCACCCTGAGACTACATAGTGAATTCCAGGTCAGCCGGGGCTAGAGCGAGACCCTACCTCAAAAAAAAAAAAAATTGCTATAAACTAGAATGTATGAATACCCAGTAAATAAAACCAAATAGCTAAAATAAAATAAGCCCACACTATTATACTGTGTCATCAACCCATCTTCTTTCCAAAAGGCATATAGAAAATAATAAAGTATGGGTTGAAGAGATGGCCTAGTGGTTAAGGCACTTGCCTGTGAAGCCTAAGGACCTAGGTCGATCCCCTTAGTACCCATGTAAATCAGATGCACAAAGTGGTGCATGCGTCTGGACTTCATTTGCACTAGCTAGAGGCCCTGGTGTGCCCATTCTCTCTGCTTCTTTCTCTAATAAATAAAGTATTGACTCCTGATCGTTTTTTGGTTTTTGGAGGTAGGGTTTCACTGTAGTCCAGGCTGACTTGGAATTTACTATGTAGTCTTAGGCTAGCCTCAAACTCATATTAAAAAAATAATAATAATATTAAAAAATTTTTTGAGGCAAGCTCAACAGACTGGCCTCTTTTTTTTTTAATGAGAGAAGGTTTGGTGTGGGGCAAGAATTGGCATGCCAGGGCTTCCAGTCACTGTAATTGAACAACAGATGTGTGTGCCACCTTGTGCATCTGGCTTATGTGGGATCTGGAGAGTCAAACATGGGTCCTTATGCTTCACAGGCAAGTGCCTTAACCACTAAGCCATCTCTCCAGCCTTGGTTTTATTTTTTATTTATTTTTCCAAAATTTATTTATTTATAAGCAGAGAGAGACAGAAGAGTGACAGAGAGGATTGGCATATCAGGGTCTCTAGCCACAGCAAATGAACTCCAGATGTATGTGCCACTTTGTGCATCTGACTTTATGTGGGTACTAGGGAATCGAACTTTGGTTGTTAGGCTTTGCAGGCAAACCCCTTTTCTGCTGAGCCATCTCTCCAGCCCCTGGTTTTATTGTTTTTATAGTGTTGGTTTACCAAGTCAGCCGGAACTAGCAGGAGTGATGGGACTAATTAGCAACTACAGCCTGTCCTCCACCACCCCCATCATTGTCAGAACAGCTAGCAGAATGTGGCCTTGCTGGTCATAGGTGTGTCGGGTGAGCCTTGATTAATTAGTCCATTTTTGAGATTCATAGCTGTCGAGTCAGATCCTCAGGGGTTCCTTCAGCCTCTGACAGGTTAGGCACCCGTGGCCTTGGCTCCCACTGCTGCATTCCTTCTCTAGGTGGTGTATTTCTTTCCCTTTAAGACTTACGCTGTTTCTCTCTCTCTTCTTTTTGGTTAGTTGAAGTTGCTCCCGAGTCCAGGTGGGAAAGGCAGAGCCTGACTCAAGGCATAGCACCCCCTTGTCAGTAGCTGCCTCTCTGCTGGAGCCTTCAAAGCCAGCTGTGGGGCAGAGCAGGGAATCTGAAAGCTCCATTAGCCTGGCTGGCTAGCCAGGTCATGTCCAGGTGAGCTAGAGCTGTCTTCTGACCTTTTCAAAAGGGACTGGCTCCTGGATGGGATGCTGATGGCAGAGGGCTACAAGCCTTGGCAGTTTCCCAGGAAGACCTGAAAAGCTACTTCTGTGCTTGTCTTTTCTCTTGGTAGCAGGGATTTAGTTTCTGGAATTCTTTCAACTTTATATGTGATAATGTCTTCCTTAAAAATTGTTTGCTTTTGCCGGGCATAGTGGTGCACACCTTTAATCCTAACACTTAGGAAGCAGAGGTAGGAGGATCACCATAAGTTCGAGGCCAGTCTGAGACTACATAGTGAATTCCAGGTCAACCTGAGCTAAAGTGAGACTCTACCTCGGAAAACCAAAAAAAAAAAAAGAAAGAAAAAAAAAGAAAGAAAAGAAAAAGTATGCTTTTAACTATCTTATAGATAAAGTTTTCATTTAAGTCCTTGTTTATTTATTTTTATAGGTGAATATACCTCTGACTGGCTTTACGATTCTTACTTCTGGATTTTAAAATTTTTCTTTAAATAAAACAAACTTGGACGGATGAAAGATGTGCCATGGCAGGATATCACCAAAGAGCAGCTCAGCATTTGCCATAGCCTCCGTGGGACATGGAGTATTCCTTCCACTCGTGATCCTTAGCACCCTGTTTGGAGACGGGTTAGCCTCTGGTAAGTTCAGACCTAGCACCCATGTGTAGGAGGGAAAGACTTCATTCCAGTGTTTCTCCTGGGGTGGCAACTTTGTTTCTGGCAAGCAGTTGTGGGAAAAGCAGAGGTGGAAGGTTTTTGTGCTGTGGTCTGAATAGCAGGGAGCCAGTACTGGGGTCTTGTCTAATCAGCCAACAGTAGAGAGTGGTGGGGGAACCTATTGACATTATCTTTTTTTCTGTCAGCTGTTGTTGTCAGCAGGGCAGAGATCTGGGGTTCTGAGCATGATATATATGAAGAATACAGGTTTTGCAGTCAGACTGCCTGTGTGCATAACCCATTTCTGCTGCTTGCTGAACAAGCACTGAACTTGGCTGCTATTAGCCTCCCACATCCTCAGCTTAGAGTGGGATAATAGTAGTATCCACCTCACAGGGGTTGGTAAAGGTACTGAGATAGCACACTAAACAATGATGCTTCACTCTCTTAGTTTGTTTCTTGTCTTTCTCTGCCTCTTCTCAGGCTGGCTGTATAGTTAATGTATTGTGATTTAGTGAAATGGGACCTGGGAACTGACCACAAACATGATATTGGACAAGCCATTTAATTATCCTGTGGCTCAATTTTTCCATCTGTTAAATTAAAGTTTATTCCTAGCTCCCTGTGTCTGTACTTTCACAAGTCTAATGACTTTTTGGTTGGGGATGGTAAGCTGGAATATCTCTAGCAGAGGCTGCAAGTGCAGCAGTGAACCCTTTTGGGTTTGTGTGGTTCTTATTGCCTTCAACAGTACTCTGAAGTTCTGGCTCACTTGTCTTTGTCTTCACACTTTACCAGAAAGGACATACTAAAGTGTATATAGTGTCCACTGAGTGCTACATCAGAACCTCTCTGTACCTGTGAGTTCGGGTGTGATCATTGAAACTCAGTAGTAATGGTGTCCTTGCCAGCCTTCTTCCAAAAGACCGAAATGGTGGTTTCCTTGGACAGTGTTCCTTGGAGAGGGATCTGAGAGCTAGATTCTGGACTTGGTGGTGAAGAGGAGTAATGTGCTATGGCTGTTGAGTGCTATCTTTTTCATTACCTTTCTGCTGGTTTCCACTACCCACTTAACCAATTCATACTGATAGTGGTACAGGTTCATCTAATCTTGTTTTGTTTTTTACCTTCTGAGTTATTGGGAGAAACAATTATTGACTCATTTGTTGTTGTTCCATAATAGCCTCTCCCACCACACACATACTTATTTCTTTTTTGTTCGTTCATTTGTTTTTCAAGGTAGGGTCTCGCTCTAGCCCAGGCTGACCTGAAATTCACTATGTAGTTTCAGGCTGGCCTCGAACTCATGGTGATCCTCTGCCTCCTGAGTGCTGGGAGTAAAGGTGTGCACCACCATGCCCAGCTTCTTTTTCTTTTCCTTCCACCTCTTTATGGGGTCACACCTTTGCTCCCTAGCTATGAGGATCCCTGGCATAAACCCTTAGGGCCATCGATGGTTGGAATGTCATAGTATGGGATCATAGTTATATGAGGTTTCAAAGGAAAAAGACTAGACTATACTCAAAGAGACCTCTAGAAATAACAATTACAGAAACAGAGTATGAAGGCTAGCTTGCTCACCATTCTAACAGCAAACTATGATGGTGTATAGACCAAATCCTTCCATTTCTCATGTTCTTTCTCCTCCCCCCTTCTATTTCTTGTCTTCCCTCCCCTTTGGTGAGACAGGGTCTTATTGTATAGCTAGGGTTAATCTAGAAAACTCCATGCATGCTACCCTTGAGCTTGAGATCCTCCTGCCTCTACCTCCTGAGTGCCAAGATTACAGACATGTGCCACCATGCCTGGCTTATCACCTGCTTTTGTGTGGTCTACATGTTAACCATTCTATTTTTAATTGGTTGGGAAAAAAAAATCAGAATATTTCATGACATATAAAAATGTGACATTCAAATTTCAGTATCTATAAATAAGGTTTGATTGGAACATAGCATGTCTTTAACTATGGTTACTTTTGTGCTGCAATGGCAAAGTGAAATAAATGTGACAAAGACTGTGTGGCTTCTGAAGCCTAAAATGTCTGTTTATTTGCCTGTAATCTCATCACTTGGGAGACTAATGCAGGAAAATTGCCATGAGTTCAAGGTCAGCCTGAGCTATTGAGTGAGACCTTTTCTAAAACAAATAAATTTGACTCTTTTTAGAAGTTTGTGCCCTTCCCCACAGCTAGCCCAGAGCAAATGGTGCTTAATAGGTATGTACATAAATGGAATAGCTGGCAGAACAGGAAGGAGGAAGGATGGACTTGTCAGGGCCAGGTTAAACTTCAGAGGTTGTATGTTTGCCCAAGGCCTTATAGCTAATGGTAAGGCCAGGTAGCCAATGGCAGAGCCAGGAGCAGAAGTGGCCTAGTGCTTGGCACACACTACCTCTTCCAGAACTCCTGGGGTGCTTGCTGCCTCAGCAGGTTAAGCATCAGCATTAGTAGAACATCTGAAGTCTTTAGTCTTTTTAGCTTCATTAAGCTATCCCATCCACCCCCACACCTGACCCCATTTTCCATCTACCTACACCTTCCCTATGTTCACCAACATCTGAAAGCAATTACCAAGTTTCATATTGGCTAGGTAAAAGGATTAGTATTCTTCAGTGTAGAAAAATGTATCTGTTTGGAATATGGGCTCAGACTTGGTTGGGAAAGTTGGAACTTATTTTCTTTCCTTTCCCCTATTGCAAAAAGTCCTTCCTCCCTCTCTCACCTCAACCCTGAGGTTTTTTTCTGCTCCATGTATAACATATGTAGAGTGCAGGCAGGAGAGGGGTTCACCATTACTTAGATCCAGTGTGCCAAGTTGCTGCCAATGTTTTTCCCCCTCTGGAGTGGCTTCTAGGAGAAGGAGGTACCCACCCCTTGGTCTGAAACCCAGAGCACACCTGCATGGCTGTGGCTGCCATGAGCAGCCTGCCATACAAGGTCACTGGGAAACCAAAACTCAGACACCATGAAGCCAAGGAAAGGCAGTTCTTCAGAGGAAAGCTGTTTGTGTAGCTGCTCCTGAATACCCGTTCCAAAGACATATGAAGAAGGGTTCTTGTAGATCTATCTATGTTCACTTGTCATACACATTCATGGTATGAGAGTTCCACTGGAGTATGGGTAAATGAACTTGCTCAGAGGCAGTGTGCCAGCCCAACCTCTGGTCATAACTGCCACAGTCATGTTGCAGTCTTGGTCATAATTTTAGAGTGAATAGAAAAGAATAGTATGAGGAGGCACTTGAGAGCTCTGGGATAAAATTACATCATGTTTAGAGTTGGATTTCCATAGTCTGTTTTCCCTTTCTCCCTCTTTTTTGGGGGGAGGTTTTGAGGCAGGCTCTCACTTTAGCCCAGGCTGACCTGGAATTCACTATGTATTCTCAGGCTGGCCTTGAACTCTAAGCAATCCTCCTTCCTCTGCCTCCTGAGTGTTGGAATTAGAGGCGTGAGCTACCACATCAAGCTTTTTTTTTTTGGGGGGGGGTATAGGGTTAACCAAACTGACCTTGAATTAGTGATCTTCCTACGCTAGCTTCCCATAAGGTAAGATTACAGATGTTTGCCACCCTACCCAACTGTCATTTCTCTTGGGCTCAAAATTTGGAATTATAGCAGGAAAGGTATTAGAGAAGTAGTGACCAAGGGTCCATTTTTCCCCTAAGTCTTTTCTTTAAATGGGGAAGATTACTGAAAAGATTACTTTTTAGAAATGACAAAGGAAGCATATCTTTTCTTCACACATAGTCACACCATGCTGTGGGAAGACTAAAATTAAAAATAAATTGTATGTTCATGCTTCTCAATTTGTCTTTCTTAGATTAGAGAGGAACCAAGAGCCCAGCTGTGGGTGGCTTCTCCCAGTTTTTTTCTCTGTTTGTGATATAAGGAACTTTCAGTTGTGACCTTAGGCAAATCACTTGACCTCTTCATGTTGTCTCCTATTAAACAGAAACAAGTCTTTAAGAATATTAGGTCATGTAGTGTGTAGACTAATAAAAATGTTTGGAGGGCACTTGACATATAAAACATGCAAATATAATTCCCAAATAACAACAACAGAGATGGTGTCTGACTTACTGTTGAGTCATGTTGCATAGGAGACTTCATGCAGATGACAGCCTTTGCTGTCATAAAAACACAAAACTAAGCATGTAAAGTCACTGGGTTGGGGATAAGGGATTTGGGAGCAGTGTCAATGATGAGTGAGAGGATTGATTACCTGGGGATCCACTTTGTCTTCCAGAAAGCTCATGTTTACATAGCTTGACTCTCAACCCAGCTAGCCTGCTCTCTTATACAAAAAGCTTTGCTTTATATTCTCTTTGTTTCTGTCCTGAACATAAATATGTTCAGGATACTGAAAACTCAGCGTTTTCCTTGTTTCTGATATTTCCCCATCCAAATGTTATCACGACACATTAGACCATGCCAAGTATCACAGTCACCTAAAGCGATTTTGAAGTAGCAGAAAGCTGCCATCCACATTTCTACACAAGAATAAGAAAGCCAGGTACTTAATTTTTTTTTGGTAAATCTTTTTTAAAAAATTATATATTTTTATTTATTTATTTGAAAGAGAGAGAGACTGGGCACATCAGTGCCTCCAGCTGCTGCGACAAACTCCAGATGCACACGCCACCTTGTGCATCTGGCTTACATGGGTACTGGGGAATGGAACCTGGGTCCTTAGGTTTCGCAGGTAAGCTCCTTAACCACTAAGCCATCTCTCCAGCCCAGTACTTTTTGTTGAAGATGGAAAGTGATGAGAGCCAGGTTCTCTGAGAGGTGGTGGCTTTGGTCCTAAGCATTGCCCTGGTGGAGAGGTATTGACTGACAGTCCGCCCTGGTTTACCTCACCATCTCTGAAGGCACTTGAAATCAGGTAATGTACACCATTCTTGGGGCTGGTGGGGACAGGGTGCAGATATGGAGTGCTGTTTCTGGGTCAGACTCTCAGAACACATGGGGTAGATGAGAGAAAGTGAGGCAGAGAGGTGTTGGGTAGCTTACTTTGAGGCATGATTGTAAGTGGTGGAGCTGGCTGGGGTTTGACTCTGCTTATAACTTTGTTAGCATCCTGCTTGCTGCATGACTCGCATCTGCATGACCCATTTATTGAAGTACTCATACCAGCCTTTAGAGAATTATTCTGACAGAAGAAGAAAGACCCTATTTCTGTTCTTTCCAGTGTATAAAAAAACACAGAGGATGGCGTGGAGTAGTGGGACATACCTTTAATCCTAGTACTCAGGAGGCAGAGGGTGGAGAATCGCCGTGAGTTCAAGGCCAGTCGGAAACTACAGAGTGAGTTCCAGGTCAGCCTGGGCTAGAGTGAGACCCTACCTTAAAAAAAAAAAAAAAGAAAAAAAAGAGCCAGGCATGGTTGTGTGTGCCTTTAATCCCAACACTCAGGAGGCAGAGGTAGGAGGATTGCCATAAGTTCGAGGCCACCCTGAGACTACATAGTGAATTCCAGGTCAGCCTGAGCTGAAAAAAAAAAAAAAAAAAAAAGAAAAAGGAAGGAAGGAGCCATCTCTCAGTTTCTGTGTTTCCCTCTGTTGTTCGGTTCTTACCCACAATGGTCCTTAGTTGTTTGGTTCCAGTTTAGGGACATGGTTTGCCAAGGCGGTTCTATTCTTGGAAATGAACAATAGAGCCCATAGCAAAGTGTTTCTAAATGAGGATGTAGTTCCCAAAACATCCGCAGAGCACCTTCCTGTCAGCTGCAAACCCTACTGACAAAAGTGATGTAATCTCTCTGTGTGGAGTAATTACCTGTGACTATAAAAAGACTTGGGATTGTGGTAGGAGGCTAGATGGGTCAATACTGGATTTGTTGAACCCTCACATCACAAAACGACACTGAGAAATGACCCTCCACAGACTAATTTGTTGTGCCATGTTTAGGCATTACAGATGCATGGTACTACCCTTACACTATCTTTAAGAAAAGAGACTTAAGCCCACCAATCTGAACACCTACCTGGATCTCAGCTGGTTTAAAGCCCTCATTAAATACAAACTTCATCTGCTGAGCAATGGTATCCATTACCCTGGCCTAACTTGCCAGCTTGGAAGTTATTCTTACCTGTCTACCTTTTCAGCAAAAGGGGATTCACAGAGTACTAATAAAAAAATCTAGAAGCCGGGCATGGTGGTGCACACTTTTAGTCCCAGCTCTCGGGAGGCAGAGGTAGGAGGATTGCTGTGAGTTCGAGGCCAACCTGAGAATACAGAGTGAATTCCAGGTCAGCCTGAGCTGGAATGAGACCCTTACCTGGAAAAAAAAAATTAGGGTTGTTACTCAGTCTCTAATGATTGATAGTAGGTAGGTTTTCTAGATGAAGTCTTTGTTACCTCCTACCCACTGGAAGATTCCATTCCTCTGTGTCACTCAGAGCATGAGCCTGCAGAAGGTGTAAGCAGCCTCCCATTCCAGGTGGCCTGTGTTGCTATGGCTGGCTGCCAGGACTGTGGTCAGGTAGGAGTGACTTTGGCCTGCCTGTTGTTTACCTTTGGGGCCCAAAGGAACAGTAGTGTTTAGAGGGAGCCTTTCCATGGTGCTGTGTATATGAGGGGTATGCTGGCAGCTCAAGCCAGTTCAACACAAGGAAATATGAATTTACTGGTAGATGAGGTTAAGGTTAAAACTTAAAAAAAAAAAAAATCCCTTGCTTGGTGGAATGGGATTTAATTCATATGCACCTCAAAATAGCAAATACCACCTATAGTTCTCAGAGCCACTGAGATGTATTATGTCTAGCTGTCATTTGGCTTCACCTCCCACCTTGTTTTTTAGAGAGGCAGTATAATCTGATTAAAAGCATAAGCCCTAGAGCCAGGTTGCCTGTGTTTGAGTACTTCCTCCATTTCTTGCCACCTGTGTTACTTAGGATATGTTTTCCTGACCCTCCTGCATTTCCTCAGAATGGTGATATACTAGCACCTAATTTGTAAGAGCATTGTGATGATTAAATAAAATGGCAAATGTAAGCACTTAGAGAATTACCTGGCATACAGAGAAGTAATTCCATATTGGGAGTGAAGATTCTAGCTCCAGTTAATGGCATTCTACACTTGAGCGTTTATGATGCCACAGCTAATGGGTTTGGACAGCTGCAGGGGTTAGATGTTCCTTGTTCCTTTTGTATCTCTGAGATTCTTTTTGATTCAGTTAAGTATAGTACAGAGTAGAGTTAGACCCCTTATAGTCATGTGGTTTCCTTAAGGGTCAGTGCTGCATGTTGGCATCTTGTTCATGAACATACACGGAACAAAGTGAGTAATGCCTCCATCTGAGATGTTGGTGCCTGGGGGTGCCCAGGTGATACCTAGGTGATCACACAGTCAGCCATCCCTGTCAGTGAGGTTTTGTGTTGGCAGGTCAGAGCTGCTACTTGTTAGGAATTTGGGAGTCATTTTTAAAACCTTACATGTTAAATTTGAAAATATCAAGATGCCAAGTATAGGTTCTTTTAAAAACAGTTTATTTCAAGGTGGGAGAGATGGCTCAGTGGTTAAAGGAGCTTTCTTGCAAAGTTCAACAGCCTGGGTTTGATTCCCTAGTACCCACATAGAGCCAGATGCACAGAGTGGCACATGCATCTGGAGTTTGCAGCTGCTAGAAGCCCTGGTGTGCTTATTGATTCTCAATCTCTCTCTCTTCAAATATTTTTATTTATTTGCAAGCAGAAAGAGAGAGAGCACACGTGCATACCAGGGCCTCTTCCCACTGCGAACAAACTCCAGATGTATGTGCTACTTTGTGCATCTTTTTTTATGTGGGTGCTGGAGAATTAATCCCAGGCTTTCAGCTTTGCAAGCAAGTACGTTTAATCACTGAGCCATATCTCCAGCCTCCCTTCCCCCCTCTGTGTTTGCAAGTAAATAAAAATATTATTTAAAAAATACTTTATCATCATAGTGGTGTGATTTAAGGATTACACTTTAAAAGATTCCAGAGGCCGGGCGTGGTGGCGCATGCCTTTAATCCCAGCACTCGGGAGGCAGAGGTAGGAGGATCGCCAAGAGTTCAAGGCCACCCTGAGATTTAATTCCAGGTCAGCCTGGACCAGAGTTACAAAAAAACCAAAAAAATAAAAAAATAAAAAATAAAATAAAATAAAATAAAAGATTCCAGAGCACATCTGGAAGAATGGAAATTAAAAGAAATGGTCTCTTGCTGGACGTGGAGGTGCATGCCTTTGATCCCAGCACTTGGGAGGCAGAAGTAGGAGGATTGTTATGAGTTCGAGGCCACCCTGAGAGTATATAGTGAATTCCAGGTCAGCCTGGGCTAGAGTGAAACCTTACCTTCAAGAAGAAGAAGAAGAAGGAGGAGGAGGAGGAGGAGGAGGAGGAGGAAGGAGGGGAGGGGAGGGAGGGAGGGAGGGAGAGGGAAGGAAGGAAGGAAGGAAGGAAGGAAGGAAGGAAGGAAGGAAAGGAAGGAAGGAAGGAAGGGAGGGAGGGTTTCTTTTGTTCTTTTTGTCATCCCCCACCCCCACGAGTCTGAGGCCAGCCTGGTACTGCACAGTGAATTTTCCAGGTCAGCCTGGGCCTAGAACAAGACTCTTCCTCAAAAATCAACCCCTGTGGGAAGTAAAGAATGGGTTTCAAGTCAAGGCTAAGGACAGCAGGGTTATAACATCTACTGTAGTCCTTGGTACTCTGAGTAACAAGCAACACTTTATGAAATAGAGGCCCGAGCAACTCTTCACGTGTAGTAGACACGTCTCCTTCAGAGAGGGCGGGCTGTGTGTAGTCGCAGGCTTGAGTTTGGCCTTGTTGACTCAGAAATGGCTGCAGGCAGCAGAGAGTATTACTGGCATTGTCACAGACAGGCAGGAACACAGTGAGCATGAGGGCAGCCTCTCAGTGGTCGGAGCATGGGGCTGGGCATGTAGAGGTCTGCGGAGAATGGCCTCTCTCCTTTCCAGTTGATCTTACTGCTTTCGGAAACTGGATTGCAAAGGACACAGTGGGGTCTTCAGCAAATGTAGCCCACGTAAGGCATCTTGATATCTATGCAGTCACTTAAACTTGCTGATTCCTGGCCTGTGAACTGACCTGGAGACTTTTGCAGCTTTATATTCTTACACAGAAGACTCTTGATTTCTAAGCTTTTATCTGATCTGTACTTTGGGTTTTGAGGTCTTTTATGCCTGTGCTTCTCAGTTGTCAGTTCTTGAATTTTTTTTCCTTCATGTGCTTGTGCTCGCTCTCTCACTGATGCACTCTCTCTCTCAGCAGGGTTTTAGAGTGACCTGGAACTCATTCTGTAGCCCTAGCTCCAGCCTGAACTCAAACTCATGGCCACTGCTCCTCCTACCTCAGCTTCTGAGGTATGTGCCACCACACCCAGCTCACCTTCTTGTTCTTAATGTATTTGTCCATAAGCTGGTTGAAGGTGGGAACAGTGTTAGTCGTTTTATGCTGTTCTTTGCTGTAATCAGGCCAATAGTCATTACAGGTAGACCCGTCAAATTATATTCTGGTGATAGTGCACCATAGGTGGGGTTTCCTCATGGAAGGATTATGCAGAATTATGATTTGTCCTCTGTGTAAGAATAAGCAGGACCAAGTAGAAGCCTGGAGTCTCTCTTTTAATTTATGGTTTTTCATAAGGTCCTTGTTCCCAGGCTTTCTGGCCAGGGAATTAAGAAACATGTGAAAGTATCTTCAAGTTGTAGGGATGTAGGTGATAGGGAAAGGAGAGGACTCAGCTGGCTGCTGGAATCCATTGCAGAGTGTACTCACTTCCAGCCTGGGTAAGGATCTTGAAGCCCTGTGTGGGTCCCCTTAGGCCTTGAGGAGAAAAGGGGAAGGAAATGGTAAAGGGGGGGTGGAGGAAAAGGGGAGGTCTAGAGGGAGAGGAAGACAAAAGCCTTCATACCTGGGAGTAGAGGGGAAAGTTCAGGTGAAGGAATGTAGGTAAAAACCATAGCAGCTCTGATCACGTCTTGACATTGGAGAGGGCTGTGATGGTACTGGTGCATGGATTTGGCTTCTTCCCTCAGCTCACCTCTGCAGCTCAGCCTCCTTCTTCTGTCCCCTTAGAGCCTCTGTTCCTAAAAATCAAAGTCAAGGGACCTCTTATTGACTCTTTTAGCACCGTTCTTACCTTGTTCTTCGTGTGACTGGAATCCTATTACCTCCTCTCTCTCTAGGTCTTTTTAGCTCTCAAGGTCCAGTTCAGTGTGACCTCCTTTATAAGACCACCTGTCCCTTACTACTGTAGTTAGTAGGGTCCAAGGAAGAAGAGTAGACTTTGTGCATATGTCTACATTTCATGAACAGAATTAACAGTTCTTAGTCTTGTTCCTTTCTCTTGGAAGAATGCCAGAGAAGTTTTCCCAGGAAAAGGATTCTCATGCCTAGAATCTTAACTGTCTTTGATTTGAAAGGAGTGGCCAGTTTAGTCATACTTCTTTCTGGGTATTGCATCTTTGGGGAATCTGAACTCTTTGTTCTATAGATCAGGATATACAGACTCCATAGATCTGCTCCAAAATTGAATGAGCCAGAGTTGCTGTGGGATGGGGATTTTCATCAGCAGCAGTAACTCCTGTACTCAGCAAGCCTGGGAGGATGGCAGAGCTATGGTTTTGTGCTCTGATTAGACCACAAGTACTAGTGAGCTCCTGCCTAGACTGTGGCATTTCTGTGAAACTGTCATAGTTCTGATATCTGTTCTGGTAGGGAAGCAATCCCTACATACTGTTTTGTCCAGAAAAAACAAAAATGATCTACTGGTGCCAGTGACATCGCTCCGTGGTTAAATGCATGTCCTTGCAAAGCCTACTGGCCCAAGGTTCAGTTCCCTAGCCCTCACTTCACGTAAAGCAGATGCAAAGTAGTGTACCTCTGATGATGGGGGGTAGAGCCAGGAGAATCAGCTGGGCCAGCTAAGCTAGTCTGACATTCATTTGCAGTCTGGCAGTTCTGTAGCAAGACACACACACACACACACACAAAAGTAAATATTTCTAAGAAATGATCTAAGTTTGCTGTGCTTTCTCACTTTTGGAAGGCAGGTGTGCTCACTACACCACCAGCGCTGCTTTCAGTTGTGAATGAGTGAGTTCATTAGAAATGTAGCAAGCACAAGTGAACGAAGAAACAGTATATACAGATAAAGAATAGAACATCAAATGAAATTCCTGGTGGATGAAGAGTCCTGGGCAAAGATCTCAGATGAGGCTTAAAATTTGCAGTTACTACCATAGGCATTTTTTATACCTTGGGATAAACAATAGCGACCTCTGCTCAAGCCTTAAGATTTAGCAGGAGTGGGGTAGGGCGGGTTGCTAGACAGTCTGGGAAATGATTTACTTTCTAGCTGTTCTTAAAGGGACAGTGTTTTCAACTTGGTCTGTAAACAAACCAGGAGTGGGGATGAGGCCCTTAACCCCCTGTAGCAGCTAGTCTCAGTCTCTGGGATGAACTTCCAGGCCAGGCACAGTTATGGGAGGAAGGAATTTCAATGAAATACAGGACAAAGTATTTGTGCAAAAGTAGGTATTATGACAAACAGATCCTTTAACACAGTCACAGTCCCTAAGGATGTGTGTTACCCCACACCCTTCATCCTATCAACTGGGAGGCTAAGATTTCTGTCTGTAGTGGGTTCCAAGGTCAGCTTGTGACCCAGTGGGACCCTTCCCCAACAAATAACAGAAGAGGAAACCAATGCAGGCCTATACACCAGGCTTACTTGGCGGGTACTGACCTGGTGTAATCCCAGTTACCTGTTGGGACGGCTTTGACCTCAGCTATGCTGCACGGCCGCTTGGGTCCTCCTTTGCTTTGTTGTGGGCTCAGGAAGGCTGGCTGCGTCTGTGGGTCACTGCTTTGGTCATGCGGGGGTGCCAGGTAGGTGAGCTCTCTTCCCCAGGTCTCTGATGCTTGCTGGCGCTTGTGCTGGTGGTGGGGGAGGGGAGGCTGTGGATGGCGGCTGAAGTCCGTCTGCTCGTGCACGTGATCCTCTTCCTCACAAGCTGCTCCATTGGTCTCTGCTGTCCTTCTTCCATGTTTCTTGAGTTTGCGAGGAGGCTGGTGAGTGGAGAATCCCCTCACCTGGCTTTAAAATCCCTTGGCTCAGGCAGAGCCTGGTGGCTGTAGCCACTGCTGGAGCCGCTTCTGCCTGCTTCTGTGGGCTCTAGACGCTCTGGATCTCTCCTACTTCTTTGCTGAAGTTGATAATTTATTATATACCTCACTTTTTAGTAGAAGAGTGTATTTTGCTGTTTTTTTTTTTCCCCCCCCCCAGCCTATTTTGGGTGGTTCCTATGCCGCCATCTTAACCGGACCTCAGTGTATATTTTTGAAGAGTAGCCCAATCACCACCGTCTCCTGGCCTTTGAATTTGGGGATGAATTTGTCCCTGCGCAGGATCTCGGCTTCCTTGAGGGGCCGGAACTGGCACATCACTTTGATGCTGCATTGGGCTGGATCCGCCATCTCTGCTCAGCGGGGAGGGGACGCGGGCTTCTGATGAGCTCACCATCTGAATGATTTCCCCACATAGACTGGTCTTGCATCTGTCCATATGTGAAGAGACTACTGGTTGCTTGAGCTACGTCTTTCTCAGTATTGTCTTTATTTCATTTTTCATGGGCCGGAATTCCGGTCTTGTGTTTTGAAAATCAGTTTTTCCCTTTTTAATACGACTTGGTCTAGTTGTTTTTCTTTGCCCTGCTCCCTGTGGCCCTTTCCCTCACCCCCTCCCTGTACTTTGGTTCTTAGGATTTAGGGTACACACATGATCACTGTATATACCTATGGGATGGCTCACTCCAGTACTCTCAGTCTTCTTCTCTACTTCTCTTTTCTGCCCTCTTTATCCAGGGTAGGTGTGACTTATAGGATTTTGACCCAGGGGAGTTTACTGTTCTGCAAATTTTGTTTGATGCTGTTTTCTGCCTGTGTTTCCTGCTGAAGCCTGGTGATGTTTTTATTGGAAAGCTAAATGACTTCTGGAGTAGAGAGAATTAGCACACTCTGCCTCAGAACCATTGTCTGGCCCTGTCTTTGCAGCCTGTAACTGAGGAGCCAAAAGGAAAATTCCCTAGCCTTTGTTAATTGTCACTTAGCCACTCTGATCCAGCCTGGACAGATTTCAAGCAGCTCAAGCACTAACTAGCCCAAGGTCTCTGTTGAAACAGGGAAAGACTGAGGTTAATTTAATTCATTTTAAGTAAGATCACCAACCTTTTGATGATTCCATTAATTTCCTCCCTTCTGAACACCCTCCTGTGAACAGTAATTGGAAATCTTGACTGTTTCTTGTTTCCCCACCACGCTGCTTTAATCTGAAGCAGCTGGATACTGCATTCTGCTTTATCATTTACTGGAAGAGTAGTTTGAAGATAATTTTAATGGCTGGCTCTGCCAATATTTACAGAAACTGTTGCTGTGATTAAGTTCACACTCACCTAGGGTCTCAGTCTTGCTCACCTTCTGGAAGGCTACCTACTTGATGGGATAGGTAGGGAAAGTTCCCCATGGAATAGGATATCTCCAAGGGTTTTTATAGTTTTTTTTTTTTGTTTGTTTGTTTTTTTTTTTGTCTTGGTTTTTCGAGGTATGGTCTCATTTTAGTCCAGGCTGACCTGGAATTCACTATGTAATGTCAGGGTGGCCTTGAACTCATAGCAATCTTCCCACCTCTGGGATTAAAGGTGTGTGCCACCATATACGGCTTCTTTAATCATTTTTAATCACTCAATATTTATATACCTTCTGTGGTGTGCTGCATGTTGTCCTAACACTGAATGTGTTTCCAGCACCTCCTCCTGGCCTATGTGGGACTGCAAAGGCTTAAGCAGGTAAGACTCTAGCATGGTGCTGGCCATACAGAGACCATGGGACTTGTAGCAACACCTGTCACCTTTTCATAGCTGCAATTCCCATTTCTTGGCTTTAAAAAGAAATAATAGAAGCCACCTCTTGAGGCCAGAGAAGTAAAAGGTGATGATAATCATAACATCTAGCATATAAGGCAGTTGGTTACGTATTCTATTATATTGTCATCCTTATAATAAACATGTGACATCCCCCAAAGGATGAAGCTAAGATTTGATTCTGGTTCTCCCAGGTCCTTTCATTGTAAAACAAATACTTTTTGTACTACATTGTTTTTTCTGGTTTTTTTTTTTTTTTTTTTTTTTTTTTTGCATATGTGTATGTGTACTGTGTGTGGTATACACGTGTGTATATGTGTTAATGTGTTTGGGTTTATGGATGGATATGTGTGCACAAGTGCTAGTGGAGGCTAAAGGACAGCCTCAGGTGTTTTCAGCTACACAGTCCACTTATTTTAGAAATATAGTCTCTATCCAGGTGAGGTGGTACATGCCTCTAGTCCCAAGCACTTCAGAGCTGATAGGTGGATTGCCGTGAGTTCGAGGCCAGCCTGAGACTACATAGTGAATTTCAAGTCAACCTGGGCTCTACCTCAGGGAAAAAAGAAAGAAATATAGTCTCTCATTGGCCTGAAGTGCATTGATTAGGCTAGATGGCCAGTGAGCCCCAGGGATCCTCCTACTTCCAGAGCTCTAGGATTCTAGGTGCATGCCACCACATCTGTCATTTGTGTGGGTACTGAAGATTGAACACAGGTCCTCCTGCTTGCAGGGCAAGCACTTTACCAATGGAGCTATCTCCCCAGTCCTGTTTGTTTTTAATTTTTTATTATTTGAGAGTGAGTGAGTGAGTGAATGAGTGAGTATGGGCATACCAGGACCTCTTGCCACTGAAAACAAACTCCAGATGCATGTGCCATCTCCCCTGCCCTGTTTTGTTTTTTAACATTGACTTCACACACCATTATCTAGTTTTGTCTTATTGTCTATTATTTATTTATTTATTAGAGAGAGAGAGAGCACGCATTCACCCACCAAGGCCTCCAGCCATTGCAAACACAGAACTCCAGACACATGTGTCACTTTGTGAATCTGGCTTTATGTGGGTAGTGAGGAATGGAACCCAGACTAAAGGCTTTGCAAGCAAGCACTTTAACCTCTCCAGTTCCCACTACTGTTTAAATCACTTAAGAGGTTTTTGTATTTGAGACATGGTCTCATTCTGTAGTCTAGGCTAGCTTCCATGTTGTTGTGACCCTCTTGTCCCAGCCTCCTGGGTCCTGGTTCCGTAAGTGTTAAGGACCCAACATTCTATATATTTATTGGGTCCTCTCCCAGGAAAGAGGGTCCTACAGCTTAATTGGGGAAAGAATGAAAGAGAAAATCTTTTTCTTTTTCTTATTTTTATGGTCTTCTGAGATAAGATCTTGCTCTAGCCTACGCTGGCCTTGAATTTACAGCAATCCGCCTACCGCTGCCTTTAGAGTGCTAGAATTAAAGGTGTGCACCACCATGCCCCAGAAGAGAGGAAAGCTTAACTCTCCTTGAGTGTGTTCAGACTCTTAAGTGACTTCTGTCTAGGAAGGCTTTTTGGGGGGTGGGCGGGGCGGGGGTTCGAGATAGGGTTTCACTCTAGCTCAGGCTGACCTGGAATTCACTATGTAGTCTCAGGGTGGCCTCAAACTCTCGGCAATCCTCCTACCTCTGCCTTAGGTCCTTAGGCTTTGTAGGCAAGCATCTTAACTGCTAAGCCATCTCTCCAACTCAACTCTATTTTTAAATATAATAATATTGCACACAAGTGCCTTAACCATTAAGCCATCCCTCCAGCCCAAGTATGATAATATTGGTTGGGGTAACACAGAAACAAATTACTTTAGAGGTCATTAATAATTTTATTTTAAGAAACAGATTCTCAGTATGCTTGCCCAGATCATCTGGCCTCAAACTTACAGGTTCAAGTGATCATCCCCATTCAGCCTCCTTGGTGTCTCAGACTACTGCACATGTACATATATGTATGCACACACACTTTTTTGCATTGCTGGGGACTTTAATACTTTTTAATAATTCAAAGCGACCCAAGTACAGTTTGAGAACCACTGCTGCTTTAACAGTGTTAATTTTGTCATACTTTTTCTTCTCTGGAATGTGTTTTCTTCCTTTGTCCTATTTAAAATATTCTCTGCTACCCATATTTCATAACAACAAAGTTTTATGTTCATCTAGAAGTTTTGGGATCTATTTTTATGGTTGACGCCTACTATTTCCCAGGCCCTTCAGTCACTAGGAATAGTATTTTAATTTTATGCCTTCTCAAAAGCACTTAGAATGGAATGTTTTCTAAAATACATTTTTTTTTCCTGGTGGGGAATGGAATCTGCACAGGCAGGGAGTCAGCTATCTTCTTCAAGTCCTTTTTGTTTGAAAGTCTCCTGTCACTTTGCAGAGTACAGCAGCATTTCCCTGATGGTAGTGCATACTATTCACTTTGGGCCTCAGGATCATTGGTTTACAGCTTGCTGTCCAGAGGCCAGAATCTCAGTGACAGGGATTCCAGAGGCACCCATGTCCTTACTCCTGGTGGTGTCTATAATGGGGTAGATGGATGGGCAGACAGCCAGCTGGTTAACAGCAGTCAAGGGCATAAATGATGGCCCACTCTAAGCAAAAAATAGCACTACTGACAACCAAAGTCTTGTCTTGTCTTAGTCGTTTCTGTCTTTCTAGTATCTTCTCCATCCCTCTCTCCACAAATCTGTCTTCCATCATGTTGCCAAAATAACTCTTCGAATCCCAGACTTGGCGTGACACAAATGAAAGATAGCAATTCCAGTAAGAATTGTGGTAAGGGCCATACTTGACAGCAACATAACCCTCATCTGTACTTTCAGCATTGCTCCAGCACTTCTGCGTCACCTTGTGAAATTGGCCCAGGCTAATGCTAGTTTCCCTTGTATACCATCATGTGCCCAGAAGCCTTGCTTATGCTATTCCAGTCAATTCAAGTGCTGCTCCCCAGTTTTGTCTCAGACCCTAGAAAACTCAACTCTAAATCATCCTGAGAGGATGAGTCCTTTAACCTCCCTGCTGACTCAGTTTTTAGAATTACAATGAAACTTCCAAGTTGATTTGTCTTTGTTTTCACTTGTGGCTTTCTTACAGGAAGAAAGCTGTTATATCTCATCCTTTCCCTCAACTTCCTTCCCCATAAATTCTGTTTACAGGGTTGGCCCCCATCTTTTGCAGCCTAGTTCTTTTAGTAGCTGCAAGAAAAGGGGATTTCTTTTTTGTGGCTAAGGAGCTGATACAGACATACTAATAAGTTGTCTGACAGCATATCTTGCCCACAAGGAGGAAACACATTAAACAGACTCAGAAAAACACTTAGCCTTTCCTTTCCATACCATCAGTTCACATATTGTTCAATCTGAAGAATATTAAGTTGGTATGTGATGTATTTAAAAAGTGGTACATGAGGTGTGTCTGTTGGTTACTGCTGCCTTCAGGAAGGCCCTGATGGAAAGAATTCTGGATGTTAGTGTTTTCTCCCATTTAGCCACACCTTGCTCCTGACTCCCCTTCAGCAACATTAAAAGTAAAATTTAATGAATTTGGCAGTAAAACTAGGCAACTCAACCTTTATTTTCTGAAAGAGCATTGTAGCAGGAATCCAGATGGTTACTGAGAAAGGAATCTCCTGTTTAGGAGCAACAGTCTGTATGTAGAGTGGGCTTGGGAAGGAGAGAGCCCTGCAAGGGAACTTAGTGGAATTTTTGATATCATTGTTACATCCAATAGAATCAGCTTTCTTTGACAGCTTGTTTTTGGCCTTTTTATTTGTTCTTGAGAATGGTCACTGCAAAAATGGGAGAATGTAAGACAGTAAAAGGGGGAAGTATAGCTCATATTATTATATCAGGGAAAAGCTAGAATTTGGTGTTGCATGCTGCTTTCTTAGCCCATACAAACAGGCTAGGTGGGGATGAATTCTAAGGTTTGGTAGGCCTTATAAATGGAGTATATACCCTTAGAAATGCTCTATCACTCCGTTAAATGTTACCTCAACATCAGGCTTTTATTCACATATGAATCTGAGAGAAGTTTCTTTTGAAGGTAATACTTTTCTTTCCTCTTACTCGAAGAGTAAGTACTTCCAATATTGCAATAATGTTCAATTAGTAGTTACTTTTAAAGTGAAATATGAGAAATAGATAAGCCTTGTCTATCAGGCAAAATAATGGGAATTTTCTCCTTTCCTCTAGTTTATACATGTCCCCTCCTTGGAAACCCAAGCACTCTGGTATATGTGAGAAAATAAGCATTATAATCAAGCCCAGTGTATGAAATATAAAATTTTATCCTCCCATTTTTTAAGATGAGACTTATTTATTTATTTATTTATTTATTTATTTATTTATTTTCAGTTTTTTGAGGTAGGGTCTCACTGTAGCTCAGGTTGGCCTGGAATTCACTATGTAGTTTCAGGGTGAACTTGAACTCATGGTGATCCTCCTACCTCTGCCTCACAAGTACAAGTGCTGGGATTAAAGGTGTGCACTACCACACCCAGCTCAAAAAAACAAGACATTTTAAATTTTTTAAATTTATTTATTTGACAGAGAAAGAGAGAGAGAGAGAGAATGGGCATGCCAGGGCCTCCAGCCACTGCAAACGAACTCCAGATATGTGTGCCACTTGTGCATCTGGCTAACGTGGGTCCTGGAAAATCGAACCTGGGTCCTTTGGCTTTGCAGGCAAATGCCTTAACTGCTAAGCCATCCCTCCAGCCCTATCATCCCCCCCCCCTTTTTTTTAATGTGAGACTATTATAAAAGGATTGTTTTTAAATAACAAGTGTTCTGGTCTAAAATATGATTGCATTTGCACCCAACTTCTTGGATTACATCTGTTGCTTAAGACATGTAAAAGAGGAGGAGCTAAACTCCAAGTATCAAATGTAGCATCAGATAGGGCCTGGGATTCTGGAAACCGCACTGAGTTTGTTCCACATCTGGCCATAAGGGATGGCTTCCCTTTTCCCTGCAGCCAATGCCCCCTCCCAGTTCCTGCACATCAGATTTTGCCAAGATGAAGAAGGGCCTAGATGTCAGTTTGTCTTTCTACTTTGGCAGGAAAGCCATTATGTTTTCCAAGAAGCCATTTTTGTACTTGGAGTTTTTTTTTTTTTTTTTCCCCTTCTTATGGGAAGATGCTTCATCATTTCCCAAAAATGTACAACACCTCATATTTAAACAGGGTGCCCTTTAAAGAGCTTTGGAGCCTGCAGGAGGAGTGGGATGTTGTGAAATCCTTTGTTTGATGCAAGCTGGAATGTGGGCTGTCTCACAGTTGACCAGGAGTGGGCTGCAGGGGGGAAAGACTCTAGGAAGCAAGGACAGGGGTCTGTTTTTAGCATTTTGTTATTCTGTGATAGTTATCAGCCCTTCTGGACACAGGCTCCATCTGGTATTTGGCCAGTATGGTAGAAGTGCCCTGGAGCTTATGGCTGCTAGATTAACAGGACATGTAACATTTTAAAAGGTGAATGAAGTGATATATGTGTGCACTAGATTGTGATACATTGAGGGCATTAGGTCAAAGAGGAAGAAAATTATTAAAGAGGAAGGCATCAAAATGCGGCTTTCAATGGAGTTGAAAGAAGAAAAAAAAAAAAGGAAAATAATGAGGGAGGAAGAAAAGTGGAGTTGAGAAAAGCCAGAAGATTGAGTTGAAGCTATGGTCAAGGGTGAATGGTAGACTTGTGGGACTTGATGTTGGAAGGATGGAGTAAGCCAGAATGTGAGGAAATTTGCATATTCTGCAGACTAAGACATACAGAAAGAAACTGGCAACCTTAAAGGAAAGATTATGAAAAGAAAAGATCATGAAGAAAAATGTGCTTAGGGAAGGCTAACCTATGAGAACAAATTGGAATATGCCTCCAGGCAGGCAGCAGGAAAGAGCTCCAACTGCCCCATAGTTCATTAGGAAGTCATGCAGTTAGGCACTGGGAAAGAAGGTGGTCTGAAGGGACACTTCCACTTTTGTCTTTTCTACTTTTTTTTTTTTTTTTTTTTTTGAGAGAGAGAGAAAGGAGAGGAAAAGAGAGAGAGAATTGGTGTTCCAGGGCCTCCGCCATTGAAATCGAACTGGGCCCAGTGAAGTCTAGCATAATAGGGTCATTTTTTTAATGAGCGTGGTTAGGGATCACTGCTCAGGACCCATGGATACCAATTACTCCATTCGTAGTCAGCAGAGAAAGTTGTCTCCCCCCCCCCTCCAGGTAGTGTCTCGCTCTAGCCCAGGCAGACCTGGAATTCACTATGTAGCCTCAAACTCCCAATGATCCACCTACCTCTGCCTCTCTAGTGCTGGGATTAAAGGCGTGTGCCACTGGTGAGAAAGTGTTTTCTAAAACCCTGGCCAATGTTATGTGAAACTACCTTCCCATTTTTCCTTAAAGATTTTTGAGATTTGGATAGCTTTGGATTATAAGTAAAGGAAATCACTAAAAAAGTGTTCTTAATTGAAGTGTTTAGCAGTTGCTCTTGGTAAGAAATGGAAATTGACAAACTTTTATTGCAAGATATTTTATTGGTGGGAGCAAACAAGCGTAAACATGCTTATTCCAAAATCCCTTAAATTCCCATAGAAGTAGGGAACGTAAATGATTCCCTACAGAAGAAGTACTACTTTCCATAGCTAAAAAAGGACTGAGCTTCAGTTCCAACTGTTGCACCTGAATGTCATTGCCACACCCAGAGAACCTGCCCCACGTGCCTGGCAGGTACTCAGTGTGGCCCATAGCCCTGGGAAGTGAGAAGTTTCTCTTTGTGGATCAGTCCCATCTGTTGCCAGGGCAGGCTGAAGCTTGGCTGCTAGCTTGGACACTTCCACCAAGGGGTTTAGGGCTTTTAAGGCAGAAAAGATACCAAAGAGGAGCCCCGAGTCTTCACCTTACACCTCGTTTACTGCTTTAAAGACCAGTTCAGCTAGAGTGCTGATAGAGCATTCTGAAGCCTATCTTCATTGTGGCTGAGTAGTAGTGCTCCCTAAAATAGTCTTCTTGTGGAGTGGCTTTGCCCACATTCGTAGAAGTCCCAGCAGAACTTTTTTGTTTATTACTTTTGTTTTTATGAGGTAGGATCTCACTCTAGCCCAGGCTGACTTAGAACTCACTCTTTTCAGACTGGCCTCAAACTCACAGTGATCCTCCTGCCTGAGCTTCCCAAATGCTGGATTATAGGCTTGAACCACCATGCCTAGCTTTTTTTTTTTTTTTTTTTCCTTTAAAGGAATTATTTATTTAGTTTTAAATACTTGTGAGGAGAGGGAGAGGAGGACAGAGGGTATAAGTGTGCCAATGACTCTTGCTGCTGCAAACAAGTGCACCACTTTGCATCTGGCTTTATGTGAATACTGGGGAATTGAACCTGGGCTGGCAGGCTTTGCAAACAAGTACCTTTAACTGCTGAGCTATCACTCCCTAATCCTACCCCTTAACAGCACTTTTGAGTTTGTTTTCTTCTGTTCTGAGGAGGAGAATATTGAAGGGATCCAGGAAGGGCTGAAGGCCAGGCCCAGAGGTCCAAATCAGTTTCCCTGCAACATCTATATATCCTTTTCAGTGTGTCATTTTGTATGGGGAAAGTACAAATTGACCCTAGAGGACATTATTCAGTTGCACAGAATATGGTGAGCACATTGATTCTGTTTACCACAGACTAAACAGCTCCAAGGAACTATTGTGTTACTACTAGTTTACTGCAAGGTCTGTCTGGAGGCATCCATGGAGACTCTTCAGGGCCCCAGTTGCTCAGTTGACAGGTCTTTTCCATCAACAGTGCAAAGGCTGGGGAAACCCAGGATGAGCTGTCTTCTGAGTAATTGGCTTGTGCAGGTGCTGACTGGTTTGACTTTCCTTGCATAGCACTCCAAACCTCTGTAAAACACAGGTGTGTGTGCTGAATGCCAGAGACCCTCGGTCGTGGGCACATTACTCCTTTACAGGTGGGGTTAACTATGACTGTGTTTACTGTGGTTTTACCACAGTCATTCTAGCCTTTGGGGTAAGAGTTAAAATAAGGGAGCAAAGAATCTAAATTTGATTGATAATCAGTGAGAGGCTTCCAAAGCAACACCAAGCGTGTGTGCTTCTAGACATTTGTATTAGGAACAAGTTGATACCCAATTGCCCTTACATAATGAATTTGCACTTTTATGCAACAAGTGAGAAAAAGCCTCCTGAGTGGTTGTGAAGTGTGGTTATCTGCCAGCCATTGGCAAACCCGAAGCACACAGTACTCTGCAGCATCTTCTGCCCTGTCAGTGTGGTGGTCTGTGCTGTAGAAGGAACTTGGAAATACTGCCCTTTTAGTTTGTGAAGTTGCGTTGAAAATGGAAAAATAAAACTGCTGATGGTCCATTGTAAGAAGTATAGGTCTTCTAAAGTTGACATAATAGAGAGACTTTAGAAATCAGTGAGCATTCTAGAGGTGGAGAGTCAGTGTGTTTGGAATATTTAAATAAGTAGTGTAAGTCAACAGCCCTGTTGAGCAGAAAACACACAACTAAAGAATCATGTCTGGCCAGGCATGGTGGTGCACACCTTTAATCCCAGCACTCGGGAGGCAGAGGTAGGAGGATCGCTGAGAGTTCGAGGCCACCCTGAGACTACATAGTTAATTCCAGGTCAGCCTGGACCAGAGTGAGACCCTACCTCGCAAAACCAAAAAAAAAAAAAAAAAAAAAGAAAAAGAATCATGTCTGAATCTCCCAGATTCCATTACCCGAGATTGTGTCCAAGAAATGAGTATTATTAAGTATTTTAGGATCTTTTTTGGCTTTCTGAGAACATGACCTTTTAATAACTATGTAAACCTATTGTTTTAAAGGAACTAAGGGACTATGTAGAATAGGTTCTACTATGATTTTGAGTCATGAAGAAACAAGACCCCTTTATAATATAAAAGGTCCTTCTAGAACTCTGAGAGTATTTTCTGGACTGCATTTTATATATACCATATGTATGCCTAGTCTCTCCATGTATTAATGCCCATGCACTACACTGATATATATATATATACTAATTTGTCATCTTTATCCCTCCTGAATTTTCATTTAACCCATGATTTTAGGCTGTGTGGTAACCTTTTATTTAAAAGGCTGGCCTGATAAAAGACTGCCAGCCCTCTCTAACTGACAAAGTCTCAAGTTTTGAAGCATTAAGGGAAAAACAATCACCAAAAAGTAAACCAGCTCCTACATTGAACTTTTTCATATTTCCTATCCCCCAGTCCCTAACTTTGTGTGTATAGACTTGTTATATATGTTACTGGGAAAAAAATCAACAACCTACACTAGGAATCCATTATCATAGAAAAGAGAAAACTCTTTATGGCAATACTTCAATTACAGCAATATTTCAAGCCTCTTCCATGCCTGGCTAGCTGCTGAATGGAGTTGATAAGCATACAGTGTCTTTCATACTTGCTGTTACAACATGTTAATTAAGAGAATTCAGCTGTGGCACCAGCTGAGGATGTCTGGCTTTGTGGGAGATTGCAATTAGATGTTATATTTTCTATCTTTTTCCCCTTTCAACTTTGGTGGAATGCCTTTGAGAAGGGGCTTTTAGTCTCAGCAGTATAAATACTTTAATGTGCCTAATTATGTAATCATACAGTTATACTCCTCTGTGTACATACACGCCATTTTGTGGATTTTCATCCCCTCTTCTAATACATGAAACATATTGCCTGCCTTTTGGTTGGAGTCAAACAGTGTGTTGGGCCGGAAAAAAAGAGGGGTTGGAGGCATTTAGTGACTTTCCTCTGATGAATCTTCCTTTTTTGTCTCCCCTCCCCCCTTCATGGTCCTGTCCTTTATGTCCTAGCAAAGTCCAGATAATTTATATGATTGGACTTTATCTTTCTATTAATTTCCATGTACAGTCTTTCAAATGTGTAGTATTACTTTTCCCAGTTCTTTGTTCCTGGCAGGCATGGGACTTAGAGACTGCGTGGGAGAACCCAACATGCAAGCACAATGGGATCCATTGATTTCTGGCATTCAGCTTGTCCATAGAGGACCTGTGACCCCAGCTGTTAGAACCAGGACCTGAGAGCAGCTGCTTTCTGGGGTCCAATCCTCCAGGGATACACCATCTGCTGCCATGTAACAAAGTCTGGGAAAGAAGTTGACCCCAAGACATATTTGTATTCCTTTCCTCTCTAACCAGCTTCTCTAGTTCTCTCCTGACCCCTTGCAAAACTGAAAAACAAGATGACTGTATTGGAAAACTCACATAATTTTCCCCTGTTCTTTCTCTTTCTCCACCCCATCCTACCCACACACCCAATTCCATTGGAAGTGCTTGTTCCAGGATAGGCAGGCTGGCTTCTTCAGCAGAATTAGCACAATAGAGAAGACTGATTTTATTATGAGTAGCATAGCTCTGCTGACTGGAAGGATACTTAAAAACTTATCTTTTGGGGGAAGAACCCAGACTTTCACATTCTTTAGGCTTGCCTTCAGGGCCTTCCCTGATTTTCTAAATCAGACAACACAAATCAGACTTGTACTGGCTGGCCTCAAATTTACAGCAATCTTTTTGCCTCAGCTTTCCTAGAATTGGGATTAGAAGTGTGTGTCACCATGCCCTGGTTTTCAATGCTGGACACAAGGTCATTTCCTATACACAGGCACTTTTTTTGCTTCTTTGCCTTGGTGCTCTTACCTCCCCTCTCCCCCAGTGTGTTCTTCCCATTGTGCTCTATCATGTGGTTGTAATCCCTCTAGTGTATAACATTTCTTCCATCTCCTCAGGTCCTCTCTCCATTGGATTAATCCTCTTTTGGAATCTCCTGTGGTCCGTGTTGATTTATGCTATAGCTATTAGTTGGGAGTCTCCCAGAGAGTAGGGGCCAGTGTGTTTCAACCTGCCTTCCTCCATTGCCTGCCACAGTACTTGGTGCTTAGAAAATCTCAAAAGAATGGATGGGTACATGTAGTCCTTACATGTACTCTGAAGATTAAACAAAGAGTAATAATATTACTATTATTATAGCCTGTCCTCCTAGAGATACTGGAGTCTCCTCAAGGATAAACCCTGTATTATTTGCTCATGAATTTCTGGTACCATCACGGGACATAATATAAGTGCTTAATAGATGATTGCGAAGTTAATGAAGGAATTACTGTTAGGAAGGTGAAACCCAATGCTGATAAGGTTCGCACACATACACATATGTATGTATATATACATATACACATTACTATCTTCTGAGGGAAGGTTTTTAAACCTACTCTTTAGAGGATAAGAGATCAAAGGTCATTTCTGTTTATTAATGTGGCATTTGAACATTGCCTTCTATAGACACACAGAGTCAAAGGAGACTTGCCAGAAGCTGGTCATAGTGGTACATCATAATCCCAGCTACTTTTGGAAGGTCGAGGCAGGAGAGTCTGAAGCTTAAGGCTAGCCTTGGTTATGTAGGAACCACAGCAGGTAGCAGGATCGTGGTTCTCAGCCTAATAAATAAAAGCATAATTGAGACTGTAACTGTCTACATCCAAGGTTCACAAATCTGATGCAGGTAGGCAGATATTTTGTTTTTGAGACAAGGTCTCACTACATAGACCAGGCTGACTTTGAACTTATGATATACCGGTGTCATCCTTCCAGGTGCTGGGATTACAGGTATGTGTGCTACTGTGTCAGGCTCAAAATTGATGTTTTCAGGTTGCTTTATGTAATGGTCAAGGAACCAGAGCTAAAATATAGGCTCCCAGCACAGGCAAATCCTATATCTTGAAGGCTAGGCACTTGCTTTGGCCTTGGCAACAAGTTAGAATTGATTGCTATGGTTTTAAAAGGCCTTTAAAGAAGCTTAAGTGTGGCTTCCTAGGAGAAAAGCACATGGAAGGATTGACAAGAAAGAGTATTGGAGGAGTAAAGAGGTTTGCTGGGAGCACTGTGTGCAGAACAGCACTCATCTAGACTGACAAGAGGGCTGGGGATTTAGCTCAGTGGTCTCAGCCACAACGCACACCAACTAAGAATCTGATTCCTCCCTTTCCCTGATGAACTGGTGAAAGTTTTTCTTCTGAAAAGTGCAAAAGTGAGAAAAGACCACTGAGATCTCTGCCCTTGAACTTTTCAAAGATCACTGCCTCAGGGGGTCTCTGTGACCACCCATAACTCATGTTACTGAGAGCCTGGTTCTTTGCAGTTGTCCAGGCCTGGGGCACGGTGGCCTCTTGCGCACCTGGGAGAAACCTGCGCTGCCTGGCTCACTGGTAATAGTGGAAATGAAACCACAACCTTAACCTTGGTAACCCAAGAATTCAATCCCATGTTAAATAGTGGCAGGGATTGTTTATTTGTAGCTTTGGCAGACATGCTTCACGGACCCTGTATATTCTGCATTTAGTGGCCACCTTCCCTTCATATAGCCCTCTTGGAAGATTTGTGTTCTCAGCTGAAAATGCCTCCACATCTTCTCCCAATTGCAGTTTTGGTATCTGTGATCCTTAAATAGCTCCAACCTTTGCAGTGAACAGAGATTAGTAAAGAGAACTGTCTGGCCTTTACTCCTAGCCTCTCTGGGAAAATGTTGCCCACTAAGCTTTGAAGCTGAATCCTTTAAGCAAAGCAAACTCCCAAACTCCCAGTCTGTATCCTTCCCCAGATGGGAATTGAAACAGCTACTGTTCATATCCCTACACTCAAGTAATATTTTGTAGGTTTGGGGGTTATTTTTTCCTGTGGCATATGTAATCAGGGAGCTTTCCTGTAGCAAGGAAAATTGGTTTGAATCCAGACTCTACAGTTTATTAGCCATGTGACCTCAGGCCATTAATTACTAAGTTTTTAGAGCTTTAGTAAAATAACCTCACAGAGGAGGGCCCCAGGGAAACGGGAACAGAGGAGAGCAAATAAAAGAGTATAGTCTGTTAATAAATTTAAAAAAATTGTAGGGTGGGATAATTGAGTAGGATGGCAACTCAAGAGTAGTGCCTAGGGCTGGAGAGATGGCTTAGTGGTTAAGGCACTTGACTGCAAAGCCTAAGGATACAGGTTTGATTCTCTAGTACCCATGTAAGGCAGATGCACAAAATGACACATGCCTCTGGCGTTCATTTGCAATGGCTAGAGGGCCTGGTGTGCCCGTATTCATTCTCTCTTCCTCTCTCTCAATAATAAATGGAACAACAGGGATCATTACATATGTTTTAAATTTAAATGTATCCTTCTTGAGGGCTTGTTATGCTGGGTATGCCTGGTACTGAACTTGGCATTTGAAGTTACTATGAAAGCTGGGTGTGGTGGGGCACTCCTTTAATCCCAGCAGAGGTAGGAGGATCTCAGTGAGTTCAAGGCCACCCTGAGACTACATAGTGAATTCTAGGTCAGCCTGAGCTAGAGCAAGACCTTACCTCAAAAAAAAAAAAAAAAAAAGTTACTATGAAATGGTAGAAGAAATGAAACCATGAAACCACAACTTTAACTTTTGTACCCAAGACTCTAATCCCATGTTAAACCTTAGGAACCCTCAGTTAATTATCACAGGCTCATAATTACCACCACCATCACCCCCCAAGATTGGGAAATGCTGGAGAGCTTCCTGGTACCTCTTCCTGCAGGTAGGGAATTCTGAGGGTCAGAGCGTACAGCTGGACAGCTTAAGTAGGAGACAGAGTAAAGATGAGACCAGGTAGCCATTGCTGATGATGGAAGAATAAATGTCCTTTGCTTTCTCTCAGCCTTTGTTACCACTCAAGGGAAGCATTGATAATATACTAGCACACCACAATAGTTCTGTGGTTACCCTGCCATCCTGGGGGCAGATAGCAGGGACAGCTGTGGACTATATTGTATAGGTCACTGAACTGGGAGGCTTTAGCACTGCATGGCGCAGGCCTGGACTGGAGCAACAGGATGAAGAGTCCCTCCTGGCTGCCTCATCTTTTAGCTGTTACAGTATGAGGGGAGAGGGGAGGGGTCCAGCTCAGCTGGCAGCCTGTCTGTAGCCTCCCTCCCTCCCCCCACACAAACATACTTACACTTACCTTCCTAAGCTGTGAAAAAAACAAGGAAGGTGAAAGGGTAATAGGCTAGGCCATTTGGAAGGCATTTGTCAGCTCAGTGCAGCAGGAAAGGGCTGGCTTTTGCAGAGATGGAGAGAAAGCAAAGAAGATTCTCCTGTTAAGTTCATCCTGCCCTGGTTTTGAACTGTTTCCTCTCCAAAAATCCAGAGCTGTCTGAAACGGCTCTTTTTTCTTTGCCTGTCATATCACAAGCATGATACAGGCATTTTCATCAACGTAGTTTTACTCATCTACTCAATATCCAGTGGAGCTGGATATTGCTGTTAAGTAAGGCTCAAAGGAGTCAGGGCAGTTGACAGGCTAGAACGCATCCTTGGGCCAAAGTCAGATTCATTTGTCTGTCACAGACCATGCTCTGAGCCCACATGTTAGGGAGTATATTTTCATGATTAGATATCAGTTTGGAGAACAAAAGGCTTACCTAGAGAGGGATTCCTTTTGCTATTGCTTGACTCATCTCAAATCAGAAAACATTGTGGCCCATTGCAGTTTTTTTTTTGTTTTTGTTTTTGTTTTTGTTTTTGTTTTGAAGGGGTTTTGAGGTAGGGTCTCACTCTAGCTCAGGCCGACCTGGAATTCACTATGCAGTCTCAAGGTGGCTTCACGCTCACTGCGATTCTCCTACTTCTGCCTCCTGAATGCTGGGATTAAAGGCATGCACCACCACGCTGGGCTTGGCCCATTGTAGTTTTTAAAACAAGATAGGATTTGCAGGTTAGGAGAAATTTGCAAGCACATGACCACTTTCTATCTGCCAGATTCTATATAAAGCACTGGAACTACAACAAAGTCCCTGTCCTACAGTTTGTTGTATGGGGAGTTGGGGTGGGGGAACGCCTATAAGAAACCAAATACAGGGCTGGAGAGAGGGCTCAGCGGTTAAGGCACTTGCCTGCAAAGCCTAAGGACCAGAGTTCAATTTCCCAGTACTCACATAAAGCCAAATGCACAGGGTAGCACATGCCTCTGGAGCTTGCAGTGATTAGAGGCCCTGGAGTGTCTATTCTCCCTCTCTCACTGCCTCTTTTTTCTCTCTCAAATAAATAAAATATTTTTAAATAATAAAAAATAATATATTTTATTTATTTATTTGAGCGAGAAGAGGCAGATAGAGAATGGGTGCACCAAGGTCTCTAGCCACTGCAAAGGAATTCCAGATACACGCACCACCTTGTACATTTGGCATTACATGGGTACTGGGGACTCAAACTCTGGTCCTTAGGCTTTGCAGGCAAGCGCCTTAACTACTGAGCCATCTTTTCAGCTCAAATAAAATATTTTTAAGCTGGGCATGGTGGCACATGCCTTTAATCCCAGCACTTCAGAGGCAGAGGTGGGAGGATCACCAAAATAAAATAAAACAATTTTTTTTTTGAGGTAGGGTCTCACTGTAGCTCAGACTGACCTGGACTTCACTATGTAGTCTCAGGGTGGCCTCAAACTCATGGCAATCCTCCTACCTCTGCCTTCTGAATGCTGGGATTAAAGGCATGTGCCACCATGCCTGGCTCAATAAAAAAAAAATTATTTTTTTTTTTATTTTTTGAGGTAGGGTCTCACTCTAGCCCAGGCTGACCTGGAATTCACTATGTAGTTTCAGGTGGCCTCGAATTCATGGTGATCCTCCTACCTCTGCCTCCCAAGTGCTAGGATTAAAGGTGTGCGCCACCACACACGGCTCAATAAAATATTTTGTTAAAAATAAATATACGGCCAGGTGTGGTGGCGCATGCCTTTAATCCCAGCACTCTGGAGGCTGAGGTAGGAGGCTTGCTGTGAATTTGAGGCCACCCTGAGACTACATAGTGAATTCCAGGTCAACCTGGGCTAGAGCAAGACCTTACCTTGAAAAATAAATAAATAAATAAATAAAAGTAAATACAGAGACACCAGGGTCTCTTGCCACTGCAAACAACACCAGATCCTTATGCCACTTTTTTTTTTTTTACTTTTGGTTATTCGAGGTAGGGTCTCACTCTAGCGCAGGCTGATCTGGAATTCACTATGTAGTCTCAGGATGACCTCGAACTCATGGTGATCCTCCTGTGGCACAAGCATCTAGCATTCTGTTTACAGTGGCAAGAGACCCTGGTATGTCTGTATTTACTTTTTTTTCCCCCAGGGTAAGGTCTTGCTCTAGCCCAGGCTGACCTGGAATTCCCTATGTAGTCAGTCTCAGAGTGGCCTCGAACTCATGGCAATCCTCCTACCTCTGCCTCCCTAGTGCTGGGATTAAAAGTGTGTACCAATACAACTGGCTGTAAGTTTGTGACACTTTTTGCATCTCACTTTATGTAGGTGATTAGGGAATTGAACCCTGGCCAACAGGCTTTACAAGCAAGTGCTTTTAACCACTGAGCCGCTTCCTCGGCCCATCACTTCTTGAAATAGTCTCTTTTCTGAACCCAGAGCTCACTGATTAAGCTAGACAAGCTAACCAGCAAGCCCCAGGGATCTTCTTGTGTCTGCCTCCCCAGCACTGGGATTACCATTGTGCACTGCCATGCCTGGCATTTAATGCAGGGGCCAGGGATCTGAAACTCAGGTCCTCATGGCTTTTTGTTGTTGTTGTTTTGTTTTTGTGTTTGTAATTTTTTGGGGGGTGGGAGGGTTCAAGGTAGGGTCTCACTGTGGCCCAGGCTGACCTGGAATTAAATTTGTAGTTTCAGGGTGGCCTCGAATTCACAGCGATCCTCCTTCCTCTGCCTCCCGAGTGCTGGGATTAAAGGCGTGCACCACCATGCCTGGCTTAATTTTTAATTTTTTTTATTGACAACGTCCATAATTGTAGACAATATCCAATGGTAATTCCCTCCCTCCCCCACTTTCCCCTTTGAAACTCCACTCTCCATCATATCCCTCCCCCTCTCAATCAGTCTCTCTTTTATTTTGATGTCATGATCTTTTCCTCCCATTATGATGGTCTTGTGTAGGTAGTGTCAGGCACTGTGAGGTCATGGATATCCAGGCCATTTTGTGTCTGGAGGAGCACGTTGTAAGGAGTCCTACCCTTCCTTTGGCTCTTACATTTTGTCCACCCCCTCTTCCTCAATGGACCCTGAGCCTTGGAAGGTGAGTTTGAGATATTTCAGTGCTGAGCACTCTTCTGTCCCTTCTTCTCAGCACCGTGGTGCCTTCTGAGTCATCCCAAGGTCACTGCCATTTGAAAAGAGAAGATTCTCTAACCAAAAGTGAGAGTAGTATTAATATATGGGTATGGACATTAAGAGAAGTGCTTTCTGGGCAGTTTGGTGAGCATAGTATATAAAATTTAGCCAGACACCAGCAGGCATTATACCCCTAGGGCTCATGACTACCCCTGTTGTAGGTTTTCAGTATCAGACATGTATTCCCTCCCATGGAGCGGGCCTCCAGTCCAATTAGAGTAGTTGGTTTCCCCCATAACAGACATGCCACTATTGCACCTGTTGGCTCATTTGGCCTGGCTGGCCAAATTTAAGGCTTACAGTGTCCACTGTTGAGTATTTTCACTGGTGATTTCTCTCTCTCCCATTGAACTGCATGCAGTGTAGCTTTTTCCAGCTTTCTGTCAGCTGGTCCACATGGAGGAGGCTTTCAGCTCAGCTCCAGCAGGATTTCTCAGTGACCTTGCAGCCCAAGTATGTGGAGTCTTCAGCAGTAGGGTCTTACCATCTATTCCTGGTGGGAAACCAAGGGCCTCGGCAATGGCTTGTAATGTTTTGGGGGTATCTGTGATCTCCCTGGCCAACAACTCACTGGAAGGTATCCCATCCCTCGCACTGAAAATTTTCTAATAACAGTCTATGGCTTCTGAGTGTTCCATTGTCCAGAAAAGTAGGTTTCCATATGACTTATTTATATCCTCTTAGATTTTGATTAGCCCTCCCTCCACCTTTCCTGTACTCAGTCTCTTCCACTGACCTCACTTAGGCCTTTTCACCCCCATTAATCTGTTCTTCTACTTACATATGTACAATACCATCCTATTAAGTCCCCCCTCCCTTCCTTTCTATTCCCTTTATATCCTCTTTCTAGCTTACTGACTTTTGCTTCAGAGCCTAACTTCTCTTCCCAGAATCTTAACCTGTCACACAGGAGCTGCAGTGAAGAGTCCAGCAGTAAGGACAATCTGGGTACTTACAAGTGGGTACTGATGTCTCTAGGCCTGTTTAGTACATGAAGGTGAGAGGGAATTAGTCAGGTAGCTTTATTTTCAAGTAGTCAGAAGAGGGCCCAAAGAGATGTCACACCATCTGCTTCAGCAGAGGTAGAGTTCGAGTTGTCAGTAAAGGGGGAGGGGCTGGAGAGATGGCTTAGTGCCTAAGGCGCCTGCCTGCGAAGCCTAAGAACCCAGGTTCAATTCCTCAGACCCCACGTAAGCCTGATGCACATGGTGGTGCATGCATTTGGAGTTTGTTTGCAGTGGCTAGAAGCCCTGGCGCATCCATCCCCCTCTCTCTTTCTCAAATAAAATAAAAATAAAAAACGTTTAAAAAGAAAAGACCCACCGAACTAGAGTTCAGCATCTGATCCAGTCAGCTCTCTCTCGCCCCCTACTCAGGTGTGCTGACCTGTCCAAAACCAGTCAGCTCTCTCAGACTCCCCTGAGCCTGAGGGTAAAGCCGACGGCAATACGAGTTACTAATGGAGGTTTGTGGGGAAGGGGTGAAGTTTCCTCTATTCTCTCCTCTTCTTGGCTACTCATCTTTCCATGCCTGAATCTTGGGAGTTCCAGTACTGGTAAGACCAGCCTGGCTTCACTATAGCTCCTGAGTGACAGGTTAAGATTCTGGGAAGAGAAGTTAGGCTCTGAAACTGTTCAGTAAGTCTACATGGATTCAAAGTCTGTACCACAACCTACTGGGTTTCACAATGTTCTCTTAGTCTGCTCATCAGTGTTATTAGAGCATTATTCCTCACAGAGTTTTGAAACGTACAGGTGTTGTACATGTAAAGTGCTTAGAATAGTGAGTAGCACGTGGTCACTGAGCATGAACTGCAGTGCTGAGCTTCTAAAGGAGGTGTCAGGAAAACCTTTCAATGATCTTCAGATGGGCTTTTTTCTCTTCTCTCCCTTTTTAGATTTATTTATTTGTTTGCAAGCAGAGAGAGAATGAGTGTACCAGGGCTTCTGGCTGCTACAAATGAACTCCAGACACATGTGCCACTTTGTGCATCTGGCTTTACATGGGTCCTGGAGAATCGAACCTGGGTTGTTAGGCTTCACAAGCAAGTGCCTTAACAGCTGTGCCATCTCTCCAGCCCATCTTCTCCTTTTCTGTACTTGTCTATAGTGCTCTAATTACCACTTGCCAGGAGGCTTTTTCCTAACTGTCAGATGACTAGAAACATCACCTTCCTTTGAACAAGACATTTAGAGGTTAGCCTTGGGGAAATTCAATCAACTGAGACTAGTCTCCTTGTCCTTATTTGTAAGATGGAGGTGATAGAGTCCCTGCTTCATGTAAAAAGAACTCTGGAGAGTGCTTGTCATAGCTAGAAGCTCTCTTTTTGCCTCCTTGTTTTATGTTATTTGAGCAAGTTGACTCTATATTCACCTTGCCTTTTCTCTGGTGCTGCTACTAACCATTGAAGGCTGGAAGTAGAGACTGGACTTGTATATACCAAGAGAGGGTTTTACAAGCAAATAAATAATCCAAATGTGATTACTTTCCACATCTGCTCTGCTCATCTGTTCCCCTTCCCTCCCCTTCTCCTCTCCCTTCCCTGCTTTCTCAATATTTCAGTATGTAGCCCAAGCTGTCCTTAATGTCACATTCCTCCTGCTTTAGCCTCCTGAATGCTGGGATTATAGGATTGTGCAGCCATGTTGGTTGCCACCTGCTCTTTGACCCCACAGGAGGCCCTGGCATGCCCATAATCGACTCCATCTTTCTTTCTTTTTCTTTCTTTTTTGTAGTTTTGAGGTACGGTCTCACTCTAGTCCAGGCTGACCTGGCATTCACTCTGTACTCTCAGGGTGGCCTTGAACTCACAGTGATCTTCCTACCTCTGCCTCCTGAGTGCTGGGATTAAAGGCGTGCGCCACCACGCCTGGCCTTCTCTTTCTAGTAAACAAAAATGGTACCTGGTGTGGTAGCATGCACCTTTAATTCCAGCACTCTGGAGGTTGAGATAAGAGAATTGTGAGTTCAGGATGCCAGCCTCAGACTACAGAGTGAGTTGCAGGTCAGCCTGGGCTAGACTGTGACCCTACTTCCAAAAAAAAAAAAAAAAAAAAAGCCAGATATGGTGGCACATGCTTTTAATCCCAGCACTCTTGAGGCAGAGATAGGAGGATTGCTGTGAATTCCAGGCCAGCCTGGACTAGAGCAAGACCCTGTCTCAAAAAACCGAAACAAACAAACAAAGAAATTGAAAGAGAAAGAGAAGAAAAAAGAAAAGAGCATAGCTTATAAAGTTCCCTCTTTAGACGTGGAATTGTCTGAGGACCTAACATTCCGACTGGCTAGGACCTTGGCTTTAGCAAGCTGCTGGGTAGTTTATTTGTTGCATGGGTTTTGCTCTTCCTTGATGCTCTTCCCTTTCCTGTTAACATAGGTTTCACTAAGGGCAGTCCACTCTAGCACCTGCCCCTGGCCAGAGTCCCCAGTCTTTTTTTAGCACAAAAGAGCACTATTCATGTGCTTGCATGTGTGTCTTGCTGTCCCTTTGTAATGACTTGCCTATTGTATTTCTTGACTCTTCCTTCTAAAGCCTCTTTATTTTCCTCCTGAATCTGGAACTGTATCTCACAGTGCTGAAACTACTGTACTCCAGCATCTTTCTTTTGAGTGATTTTCATGGATAAACATTTTTAAAAATTGTACCAAATTTATTTGACCATATGGAAATAATCTTCAGGGCCTTTCACCTCTGGTCCACCTTCTTTAAAGAACTTTCCACAACTCCTTTTCCTTTGAATATATGCATTTCTCGTTGCAGGTCTCCAAGGTTTTCATCTTTTCAAATTACTAACTTTTGGGGGGCAGCTTTTCTTTGTTAATCAACTTAACTAAACTTGGCTATTCAATGTTCTCTGAGCTTAACCTACATTTTCCCACCTCATTGCATTTGTTTCAAATTACAATCTCCTTTCCTGATGAAGTGGAGCCCCATCTGACATGCCAACTTCCTCCCAGAGTTGTTCTGAGTCCCCCACACAAGATGCTGTTTCTCTCTTCTGAGCTTCCTTTCTGCAGTGGGAATCCTGTTCTTTGACACATAGCATAGAAATCTGCATGCAGAAACATTTAGGAGGATATAGAAGAACCACATGTCGATTACCTTTAGAGAAAGGACCTGAGAGGCCAGAGCGCTGGGGATTGGCTTGCTTTTCACTATATATTCTTTTTGTATTTTATAACTTAACAGAATCTAATGTGTAAAATGTTAAAAGAAAATATTATCAGCCAGGCATGGTGTCGCACGCTTTCAATCCCAGCACTCGGGAGGCAGAGGAAGGAGGATTGCTGTGAGTTCGAAGCCATACTGAGACTATGTAGTAAATTCCAGGTCAGCCTGGAAAAACAAAAACAAACAAAAAGAAAATATCAAGTATTTTTATAACTTCTAGTAAAGAAAGTATCCTTAAACTAACCTGAAAACCTAGAAACCATAACGAAAATGATTTTTTCAACGTTATATGTAGTGTGCCTGTAATCCTAGCAACTCTGCAGGCAGTAAGATCAGGAGTTCAAGGCCCTCCAGTATTTGTTGAGTTCAAGGCCAGTGTGGGACACAGGAAACCATATCTCAATGAAACAAAACAAAACAAAATTTGGGGGTTTGTTGTTTGAGGTAGGGTCTTGCTCTAGCCCAAGCTGTCCTGGAATTCACTATGTAGTCTCAGGTTGGCCTCAAACTCACAGCAATGCTACTACCTCTGCCTTTCTCCAGAGTGCTGGGATTAAAAGTATATTCCACCATGCCCAGCTTTTTTGTTATTTGGTTAAATATTTATGGGTTTATTGTCATATTCCTGTTGATATTAGTATTTGAAGTGCTTCCTTTTGTCTTTCTTTGGAGCCATAACACAATGATGCCTACATGGTAATCTATGAATGACTAGTAGTTGGGTTGCAGTTAAAATTAACTGCAAGTTACTTCTTTGTTGACCTTCCCTTCTTCACTTATAAAGTGAGTGCTAGGTGCCCTCCAAGGCCTAATATTGTAGGGTTTATAGTCAAAAATGTCTGGCAGAGCAGTCATGGCATGGCCCTACAATCTGTGGTCCTTCCCCTAAGAGCTTCTTTCTCAGCAGCTAGTCAAGTCTGTGTGGGTCCTGCTTACTCTTAGAATATGCCTAGAGTGCACAGCATTAATTATGCCCAGGAAATGAACCAATTAGACACAGTCTGAGGAGAGCCAAGATTGAGCCTGGAGGTCTGAGGCAAGGAACTGCCATGAACAAAAGAGGGAAAGTGAAGGAGTAAAGCAGTTTGCTGGCCAGCTCTCTGAGCCACTGAGCCACAGCTGCAAGAGTACCAGGGCCATTCTCATCTGCTTTCCTCCTTGTCGGTACTCTAGACCAGGTGGGTGGTGGACAGATCAGAGGTGTGACTAGGCTGCTTATTTGAACTGTCTGGTTTCATAGTTGCTGCCAGACTTTACCTATTCCAACTTTGTTAGCAACTTATTAAATGCCATTAAGCTGGAAATGTAGCTTTATTGGTAGAGTGTACATATACTTAGCATATGTGAGGCCTGTCTGATCGTCAGTACCCATAAAGAAATAAATAAAAGGGCTGAGGAGATGGCTCAGCAGCTAAAGGTACTTGCTTGCAAAGCCTGCCAGCCTGGGTTCACTTCCCCAGTACCTACATAAAGCCAGATGTATAAAGTGGCACAAGTATCTGGAGATCATTTGCAACCTCCAGAGGCCCTCTTGGTGTGCCCATACTCACTCACATATTCTCTTTCTCTCTCCTTATCTCTCCCACACACACACAAATTAATTTTTTGTTTTTTGTTTTGTTCGAGGTAGGGTCTCACTCTGGCCCAGGCTGACCTGGAATTCACTATGTAGTCTCAGGGTGGCCTCAAACTCATGGCAATTCTCTTACCTCTGCCTTTCAAGTGCTGGGATTAAAGGTGTGCGCCACCACACCTGGCTCAAATTAATTAATTATTTTTTTTTAAATGAAGAAAAAAATCATGGGACTTGTATAGGCAAGTTCCTGGTTCAATCCCAAGCACCATCCCAAGAAAAATTATTAATGTATGTAAATGAAGAAATGAAATAAAATATGTTATCTTTCCTACTCATTTCCAGTGATGTGCAGCCTGGGGTTGGAAAGCATCACTTTTTTTTTTCAGATAGGGTTTCACTCTAGTCCAGGCTGACCTGGGATTCACTATGTAGTCTCAGGGTGGCCTTGAACTCAGAGCAATCCTCCTACCTCTACCTCCTGAGTGCTGGGATTAAAGGCCTGTGCCACCACACCTGACTCCAACACATTTTTGTACCTGGTCTCTACCCCTAGTCAGGCTGAATCCCCTAGTCAGCCTGCATAATGGTATTCTGGGTCAAAGGACACATCTACAGTGTGGTCAATGACACATATGGATGGGAGTGAGCCACTGCCTTATCTTGGACAGTCAAGCACTAGTCATGTTGCCCCTGTGAGAGGAAATGAGAAAAGAAACTTCTATTCTGATTCCCATATAGATGTCACAGTGATATTCAGGATGGGGTTGGTACATGCTCAGCAAAATTGAATTTTTTGAGGAAACCTTTTGTCTATATTGTGTTTGTAAAATATTTGGAAAATTGAATGCCTGGCCATCTTGCCTTACCCCCGCTCGGATTTTAAATGATTTCTTAGTTACCCCCACTGGCCTCACATATTTTAACTGGGGCATACCCAGCAATGCCTGGTTTGGGCTTCTGTTCTGTGGTCTCTTTGGCATAGAACAAGACACTGTTCCCCCCCAAGGCAGGTTCTTACTCTAGCCCAGGCTGGCCTGGAACTCAGCAATCATCCTATCCCTGCCTCCCCAAGTGCTGGTATTAAACATGTGCCACTATGCCCAGCAAGAGACTGTCCTTCTGAGGGCTCCTCAGACCTTCCAACTCTGTAACAGGTTACCTAGGCCACAGTCTCACCACACCTGGGCTCTTCAAACTGACTAGTTTGAAGGTATGAAGGGAGGTGATCTTTATACGTCTAGCCTTACAAATTACTCAGCTTATGGGATAGGAATGGGGATCCCATGGGAGGTAGATGTATTAGAGTCAGATGACCTGATTCTGGTCCCCAATCAGCCTTCACTGTGCCTTAATTTTGCTAAAAGTCATTTCACTTCTGGGAGCCTTAGTTACCTCACAGAATTGTAAGGACAGATAACAGGTGATGATGGGAGGGCTGAGCATGGTGGCGCACGCCTTTAATCCCAGCACTCGGGAGGCAGAGGTAGGAGGATCGCTGTGAGTTCAAGGCCACTCTGAGACTACAGAGTGAATTCCAGGTCAGCCTGAGCTAGAGTGAGACCCTACCTGAGAAAAAAAAAATTTAAAAACCTGGATGAAAACTGGGGGTTAGGGGCGAGGTTGTAGGATATAGAAAAGATCCTCAAAGAAGGAAAGGGGCATAGGGCTTGGGAAGTCTCTAGGCAAGCCAGTGGAAACCCCCTTAGAGGCCAAGCTCACGCCTTTATTACATCTTGTTGTCCTTTCTAACATGATGTTAGAATAGGCTAACACTTCGTCTCATGGGTTGCCAGCACTTCCTCTCCTCTCTGATTCATGTGTTCGTAGGCTTTAGTAAACCCAGGATCCAGTTGCATGATTGTATCAGTGTAGGACTTGATGCAGTCTGCTGTCAATTCCTTAGATCCTTAAAGCACAGTAGGGAGGGAGAGGGGAAGGGCAGGTGCTGCAAGCAGCCAACACTGTGTGGCTAGCATACTTTCCTCTCTGTGGATGACAACCAGAATTCCAGGGTTTGATGAACAGTCTTTCTAAGGGATGGCTCTTGTCCTTCATGTGTTCCTGTGGTGGCCTTCAGAGCTGTCACTGAGAGCAGATTGCCCACTGAAAGCCTCACCGTGGCACCTGCCACTCTGCTCTTTGTCTTTACAGTGTGTCCCCTGCCCCCAGAGCCAGAAAATGGTGGTTATATCTGCCACCCCCGGCCCTGCAGAGACCCCCTGACAGCTGGCAGTGTCATCGAGTACCTGTGTGCAGAAGGCTACATGTTGAAGGGTGACTACAAATACCTGACCTGTAAGAATGGCGAGTGGAAGCCAGCCATGGAGATTAGCTGTCATCTCAATGAAGGTCAGTCTGCAAGTGAGAAGGCATACTGCCTAGGTTCTGCTTTCTTCCAGCTCCTGGGGAATGTCAGGTGTTTTCTCCAGAATGTCTCTAGCTGTGCCACAGTCATATAGCCTCCATTCCTTTGGGATTTCATGTCTTTGTGGCAGACATGGGGGTTGCTGGTGCATGTCACATTGTATTCCATTGAACTACTGAGGGGTTCTTTATCTTTTGGGAGCACCTTCCTTGCTATATAAAGTCCCCTTGATGTTTAGGATTTCGTGTTTGCCTCGTCACGTGCTAGTAACTTTATTTTAATTTTATTTTATTTATTTATTTTAGAGAAAGCAAGAGAGAGAGAGAATTGGCATGCCAGGGCCTTAGCCGCTGCAGTCAAACTTCAGACGCTTGCTCCACCTAGTGTACCTTGCACTTGCCTCACCTTTGTGCATCTGGCTTATGTAGGATCTGGAAAGTTGAACATGGGTCCTTAGGCTTCACAGGCAAGCGCCTTAACCGCTAAGCCATCTCTCCTGCCCAAGTGCTGGTAACTTTTGACTGTGATCTGTTAGCATAGTCAGTTCATGCTAACACCTCCAATGTCTTTTTATTTTTCATCGATGGGAAGGGACTGTTTTGTTATGGAGCTACAGTCTAGTTGGGCAGAAGCCCCCTCTCCATTCCTGCCTCCTTTTTTCTTGCATGACAGGGAAATGCAGCTCCCTAAGAAGTGTTTGTCATCTTTGTATTTCACCCTTGGGCTTTGAGACCAGAATGTGTTTAATCTGTAACATCCCAGAGGAGGAAAGGGACCAACCTGAGATTTACAATGAAGGCTAGAGGCCTTGTGACAGGAACTTATTATTGTTCAGTTCTTAATTATCCTGCCACATGGGGGTGGGGTAGGGAACATGGTAGAGCTCAAGATGGCAAAATGATGTGCCCATTTTAATGGTTGGTGTTTACCAACTTGCTGTAAGAGGTGTAGGAAGTCCTCTAGGGTTAAGTGAGTATCAGATGGACATCAAAGGCTAGAAGTGTTAGAGAACTTATATTCAGGAAATAGGGAAGGAAAATGCTTCTGGGAACACTGCGTATACATAGGCCACTTTACATGGTTTTCATGAAAAGTCCTGGCTGTCTAGTGTCTCTGTTGGCACTATGCAGGGGCCTTTGGCTACGTCAGCTATGGAATTCATACATTTTTTCTGAGTATTAAACTGTTCTGATGATGGCTTGTTTCCATAGACAAAGAAACCCACACATCACTCGGGGTCCCTGCTCTGTCCATAGTGGCTTCCACTGCCAGCTCTGTGGCACTCATTCTTCTCCTCGTGGTGCTGTTTGTGCTGCTGCAGCCAAAGCTGAAGTCTTTCCATCATAGCAGGTGAGCCTAGTGCCTATACTGCTTTGGATCAGACAACAAGCATCCGTGTGGGGCCAGCCCCCTCCTGACCACCTGAATGAGATACTTGGGGGCTTAGGTCCAGCGATGAGATTTACAGCCATTCCCCCGCCCAAGAATACGCTGTTGCATGCCTGTATTTGTACTCTTGGTTTCTAATAGTGGGTGTACCTGCGTCTATTCCAAATTCTGATTGATTTGGTGTGGATTAGGAGCCTGGCATTAGCATTTTTTAGAAAGCTGCTCCGGTAATTTTAACATGCAGTGAAGATCCAGGACCAATGCACCACACTGAAATCAGAGGATGTGGGGGTTTTGTTTGCACTCTCCTTTTTTTCTAACATAGTACATTATCTACGCATCATCCCAGATGGGTGGGATGGAAGGTAGAAGTGGCAAACAGTGGAGCTCCAGTGAGTGTGGTCCTGAGTGTATCCCTGATGGAGGACTTCTCTCATATACTATCTTGGTTCCTGCAGTTGCTCAGCCCCCACTACCTTTGAGGAATATACCTTTTATAGACATTCATAATCCTGCATCAGTCACTGCCTTAGTTTACAGACACAGAAGGTCAAACTAAACTCTTCTATAAAATGCTCCAGACTTGGTACTTACATATAAGGACAACCTTATTTTTTAAAAATATTTTTATTTATGTATTTGAAAGCAGGAGACAGACAGAAAAGAGAGACAGAGAAAGAGAATGGGCACACCAGAGCCACTAGCTGCTGCAAACGAACTCCAGACACATGCACCACTTTGTGCATATGGCTTTACATGGGTACTGAGGAATCAAACCTGGGTTGTTAGGCTTTCTCTCCAGCCCTACCCTAAATTTTTCTTTCTTCCTTTTTTGTTTTGTTGGGAGGGAGAGGTAGGTATTATTGTTTGTTTGTTTTAATTTTTTTGAGGTAATGTCTCACTCCAGCTCAGGTTGACCTGGAACTCATTCTGTAACCCCAGGATGGTCACAAACTCAATGTGATTTACCTATTTCAGCCTCCCCAGTGCTGGAATTAAAGTCATGCTCCACCATACCTGGATCTAGGTTAAGGAGTTTTATTTCTCCTATAGCTAGCCAATAAGTCCATTAAAGTAATAGATGGATGGGTTTTTTTTGCTTGAGTAAAAGGGCAATTGTTTTTCATTTTGGAGCCCATGTAAATTTTGTGCTGTGTACATGCACTTCTTTTTAAAACAACAGTTTATTTTGAATAATAAAAGGTGTACACGCTACTTTCTATGCTGGTTTGCCATGAACATTTTCCTTCCTTCCAAAAACCTTTGGACACTTCTTTTTTTTTTTTTTTTTAAGATTTTTATTTATTTATTTATTTATTTGAGAGAAAGAGAAATGGGTACACTAGGGTAGGGCCTCCAGCCCTGCACACAAACCCCAGATGCATGCTCCCCCTTGTGCATCTGGCTTATGTGGGTCCTGGGGAATCGAACCTGGGTCCTTTGGGTTTGCAGACAAACACCTTAACCACTAAGCCATCTCTCCAGTCCCCCCTTCAGACACTTCTAAAGGTGCCACCTCTTGTCTTCAGTATGTGTGCAGTTTGAATTGTGAGACACAGACTGTATCTCCAAGTACAGGCAAGAGAATCTAAGACTAGCCTTGTTTGAGCAATACAAATGTGGGCTGGCAGCAGACAAATGTGTCTCCCATTATAGGAGCTGATTGCACACATCGTCACCTATATAGTGTTCTTGGCAAAAACTGACCTAAATCCAATTCTGAGAAAACAGATGCAACTAGGTTGTGGGATATCCTACTTGACAGCTGGCCTGAACACTCCATAAAAGAAAAAGTATAGTGGACTGCTCTAAGATGACGGAGATGAAAGGGGCAGGACAACTGAAGGCAGTGTATTATTACTTATTAGATCCTGAATAGCTACAATGGATATATTTGTCGATACTTTGAAAATTTGTATTATGGTATTTGTGCCATTGTTAAATTTCTGGTATGTACTGATGCTGTAGTTATATGGAAGAAGAAATCCTGAGGGAAATGCTGTCTTAGGGCTACAGAGATGGCTCATCAGTTAAAAGTGCTTGCTTGCAAAGCCACATAGTAGTTATGTGCAAGGCACTGTCTCTAAAAACAGCAACAAAAAAAAAAAAAAAGGAAAGAAAGGACAAAGGAGCCAGGTATGGTGGTGTGGTGGCACACACCTTTAATCCCAGCACTCAGGAGGTAAAGGTAGTAGGAGGATCGCCATGAGTTTGAGGCCATCCTGAGACTTCATAGTGAATTCCAGGTCAGTCTGGGCTAGAGTGATACCCTACCTTAAAAAAAAAAAAAAAAAAAAACGGAAGAAAGAAAAGGCAAAAGAGTGATTTATGTGTGCAAGTCAGGATAGTGGTAGTAAGGTCTTTGTGGTACTGGGAATAGCCTGGATTGAGATTCCTTAGACAATAGGAGCTGTACACCAGTGTTATCTTTGTATGATGTGGGAAGTGGTTTTTTAAGGTTATGAAGTTTAAGAAGCAAAAGTACCTGAGGCAAAGCAAAATTATTTGATTTTGCAGTCCAGTATCACATGTCAAAGCCAAGGACCCCTCCGTATCTCTCTCAGATTTATGGCGATATATTCATATACCGTGAGATGTGCCCATTTAAAGTGTACAATGGCTGGGTGTGGTTCTACACTCTTTAATCCTAGCACTTGGGAGGTAGAGACAGGATCTCCATGAGTTTAGGGCCACCTGGGGACTACATAGTGAATTCCGGGTCAGCCTGGGCTGAAGTGAGAACCTACCTCAAAAAATAAAAATAAAGTATACAATAAAATGGTTTTCAGGATATTTAGTGTGTGCCTATGTCAGTCTTTCTTACCCTAACTATTGAGTGAATGGCCCTATTTCTAGATATCTAGGCTCTTAGCTTTTGCACACAAGTTCAGATGCCTGTGGAACCCACACGTTAAGAAACTCTTTAAAGGGGCTGGGAAGATGCCTCAGTGGTTATTGCCCAGGTTCAGTTCCCAAAATGCCCATGTAAGCTGGACACAAAAAATGGCCAGCCTGGGACTAAAGAGTGAGACCCTGCTCAAAACACACACACACACACACACACACACACACACACACACAAAAGCAGAGGAGTGAGCAGCTTACTCCTTTGCACTGTTTTTTTCCCTGAGGTAGGGTCTCACTCTAGCCCAGGGTGACCTGGAATTCACTGTGTAGTCTCAGGGTGGCCTCGAACTCATGGCGATCCTCCTACCTCTGCCTCCCAGGTGCCAGAATTAAAGGTATGTGCCACCGCACCCGGCTGCTTTTTTGTTTTAATTTTTATTTTTTTATTTGCAAGGAGAGAAGGTGGGGGAGAGAAAGGGCGTGCCAGGGCCTTTGGCTGCTGCAAACAAACTCCAGATGCATGTGCCACTTTGTGCATCTGACTTTACATGGGTACTAGAAAATCAAACCTGGGTCCTTAGGCTTTGCAGACAAGCATCTTAACTGCTAAGCCATCTCTCCAGCCCTCCTTTGCTTTTTAATAGTTTTACTACAACATGGATCCTTCAACACTAATATACTTCTGCATGTTTTTTATCTTTATGTGAATGGGATACATAGTAAGTTTGTATATGTAGATTTGCATATCTAACTTCTTTTGTTCAATATTGTATGAGATCTATTCATTCAGGCACCTTTTCTGTGGATCACTTTTTTTTTGTTTGTTTGTTTTGTTTTTTTTGTTTTTTTTGTTTTTCAAGGTAGGGTCTCACTCTGGTCCAGGCTGACCTGGAATTAACTATGTAGTCTCAGGGTGGCCTCGAACTCTCGGCAATCCTCGTATCTCTGCCTCCCGAGTGCTGGGATTAAAGGCGTGCGCCACCACGCCCGGCACTGTGGATCACTTTTGTAAGTGAGTGCCTTTAAAACCACTGGGCTATTTCTCTAGCATTGTGGATCACTTACACACATACACCTTTTTTTTCCTAAACCATTTGGCATATAGTAAGTGCTGAAAAATGATGGTTGTTGGTTTCATGTTATCTATCTGTGTATTCTGATTCTCCCCTTGTTTCTTTCTTTTCTGATAAGACGTGACCAGGGAATATCTGGGGACCAAGTCTCCATCATGGTGGATGGAGTCCAGGTTGCGCTACCATCATACGAGGAAGCTGTATATGGCAGTTCTGGTCACTGCATGCCGCCTGCTGACCCCAGAGTGCAGATTGTACTGTCAGAAGGGTCTGCACCTAGTGGGAGAAGCCTGCCAAGGGAACAGCAACTACAGGGCCAAGAGGCCTGCTCCTCTGCAGGTGGAGAGGATGAGGCCCCAGGCCAGTCTGGACTATGTGAAGCCTGGGGTTCACGGGGCTCAGAGCCTGTGATGGTGCACCAGGCAACCACCTCTTCCTGGGTGGCTGGCTCAGGGAGCAGCCGGCTGGCGCACAAAGACACTGCAGATTCGGAGAACAGTGACATACAAAGCCTTTTATCCCTCACGTCGGAGGAGTACACAGATGGTAAGTCGTCAGTGTGAACTGCTAAAGACCCCTTGCGGGGTGGGAGGAGAGCCTGTTGTTCTGCTATGATAATTGGTGAGTTTTCAGCATAGAAAAATAGTACCTAGGATATTAACCTACAAGATAGGACTTTGTCCTCAGAATGCCAATTAGGACCTTGGGCTCTCTGAAGTGAGACTTTTCACTGTTACCTACAGATTTTGATAGTTTAGAGCCTGAGTCTAGCCATAGCCTCAGAGCTTTGCTGAACCAAAAGGTAGACAACTAGGGGGGAGGCTGTCCTATTGTCACAAGTTTTATGTTCATGAATGGTCAGAAATAAGAAGAGTGGGGTGTGGTGGCACACGCCTTTAATCCTAGCACTTGGGAGGTAGAGGTAAGAGGACTGTGTGAGTTTGAGGCCATCCTGGGACTACAGAGTGATTTCCAGGTCAGCCTGGGCTATAGTGAGAAACCTACCTTGAAAACAAAAGAAAAACCAAATAACAAGAAGACTTTGCGTTGTTTTATGGAGAAAACAAGAGTCAGTCTTTCTAGAGCAGACAGCTGCTTCATTTTAAACGGGAGTATGCCAGGTACCATGTTCATTAGCATTAAACCTGATAGTCCTTCTGAGTAGTAGGTATTTATGACTGCCCCCTTTCACAGAGGCGGAAACTGGGACCTACTTTGACTTTTCATGTATCCTTTGGTAAATGATAGATTTAGGATCTGAAGCCAAATGGTGCTAGCTCTAAAACCTGCATTAAAAAAAAAAAATTTAAGGGCTGGAGGGATGGCTTGGCAGTTAAGGTGCCTGCCTGCCAAGCCTAAGAACTCGGTTCCAATCTCCAGGCCACATGTTTAGCCAGACGCAAAAAGTGACGCAAGGGGGTGCACATGTCTGGAGTTCGTTCACAGTGGCTGAGAGGTCACTAGCGTGCCTATTCTCTCTCTCCATCACAAATAAAAAATTTTTTTTTAATTTAAAAACATTTATCTATTTATTAGGTTTTTAATTTTTTAATTTTATTTATTTTTTTAATTTTTGGAGAGAGACACAGAGAGAGACAGACAGAGAGGGAGAGGGAGACAGATAGAGAATGGGCACTCTAGCAGTCTCTCAACCGCTGTGAACAAAATCCAGATGTGTGCGCCCCCTTGTGGGCAAGTGCGCCCTTGCGTCACTTTGCATCTGGCTAAACGTGGGACCTGAAGATTGGAACCAGGCAGGTACCTTAACTGCTAAGCCATCTCTCCAGCCCAGGTTTTTTATTTTTACTTATTTATTTATAAGAGAGAGGGAGAGAATGGACATGCCAGGGCCTCCAGCTGCTGCCAACGGGCTCCATATTTATTTGCCACTTTGTGCATCTGGCTTACATGGGTACTGGGAAATCAAACCTTGATCCTTAGGTTTCACAGGCAAGCATTTTAACCATTTAAGCCATCTCTCCAGCCCTTCTTGGTTTTTTCAAAGGTAAGGTCTCTCTGTAGCCCATGCTGACCTAGAACTCACTCTGTAGTCCCAGGCTGGCCTCAAACTCACAGTGATCCTCTTACCTCTGCCTTCTAAGTGATGGGATTAAAGGCATGCACTACCATGCCCAGCCTGCTTTCCTTTCTTTTCTTTTCTTTTCTTTTCCTTTTCTTTCTTTTCTTTCTGAGGAAGAAATATATGAGCATCATGTATATGAGCATGTCAGGGGCCCCTGCCATTGCAAACAGACTCCAAACATATGTACTACTTTGTTGGTCTGGCTTTGCATGGGTACTGGGAAATTGAACCTGGGCCATCAGGCTTTACACCAAGTGCCCTTAACTGCTGAGCCATCTCTCTAGCCCTTAAAACCTGAATTGTGGACCCTACAGTACCATGTTGCCTCCCAGGTAACTCCAGGTCCTTTGTGGCAAACTGGATATAGTGTGAAATGACTACCTCTTGATACTTTGCCTTGCCTGGAACCTGGAGAGTTTAACTTTGATTTGACTATCACTTTGAAGAATATCTTTAGCTGAAATCCTTGTGTAGTTCAGGATGCTGACAAAACCTAGAAGCTCCCTGATGATAGTGATCCTTTCTGCCCTCATAAGACCTTTCTAAATGAGCCCTGGAGGAAAATTCACACATCCTGGGAAGCCTGGGAAGAGTACATGTCTAAAAGTTGGATGTTCTTGGACAGAGATCATGTTGTGGGTTCCAGACTGGACAGTTAGCCACTATATTATGAGATGTATCTAAGGGCACATGGCAGCTCTTATCCTCCCTAAGGAGCCAAGGAGGGGCCCTGAGTTTTCTGTTCTTCCTTGTTTTCTGCATTGTTCATGTATTGAATATGGTTTAGGGTTTTGTTGTTTTGTTTTGCTTTGCATTTTACCCCCCTCCCCAGCTAGGGTCTGCTCTAGCCCAGGCTGACCAGGAATTACTCTCAGGGTGGCCTTGAACTCACAGCAATCCTCCAACCTCTGCCTCCTGAGTACTGGGATTAAGGTGGATTAAGGTGTATTCCACCACACCCAGCTTGCTTTGCTTTTTTTTTTTTTTTTTTTTTTTTTGGTTTTTCGAGGTAAGATCTCACTCTGGCCCTGGCTGACCTGGAATTAACTATGTAGTCTCAGGGTGGCCTTGAACTTACAGAGATCCTCCTACCTCTGCCTCCTGAGTGCTGGGATTAAAGGTGTGCACCACCACGCCTGGCTGCTTTGCTTTTTTGAGACAAGGACACATACTGCAAACTGACATGACATTCACCAGCCTCTTTATTGGTCAATTACAGGTGTCTGTCACCTGCCTGGCTTGAACAAACCTTTCTTTTTCCTTCGTTTCTTTTTTTGTAATTTTTTTTATGAGAGACTCACAGAGAGAGGGAGAGGATTGGTGTGTCAGGGCCACCAGCCACCTTATGTGCATGTGCAACCTTGCACACTTGTGTCACCTTGTGTATGTGGCTTGTGTGGAACCTGGAGAGGCAAACATGTGTCCTTAGGCTTCACAGACAAGCACCTTAACCAATAAGCCATCCCTCCAGCCTTGAACAAACCTTATTTTGGGGGTGGGGAGAGACAGATAGAGAGAGTTTACTCCAGAGGCCCTCTGCCATTGCAAACAGACTCCAAACATATGTACTACTTTGTTGGTCTGGCTTTGCATGGGTACTGGGAAATTGAACCTGGGCCATCAGGCTTTACACCAAGTGCCCTTAACTGCTGAGCCATCTCTCTAGCCCTTAAAACCTGAATTGTGGACCCTACAGTACCATGTTGCCTCCCAGGTAACTCCAGGTCCTTTGTGGCAAACTGGATATAGTGTGAAATGACTGCCTCTTGATACTTTGCCTTGCCTGGAACCTGGAGAGTTTAACTTTGATTTGACTATCACTTTGAAGAATATCTTTAGCTGAAATCCTTGTGTAGTTCAGGATGCTGACAAAACCTAGAAGCTCCTGATGATAGTGATCCTTTCTGCCCTCATAAGACCTTTCTAAATGAGCCCTGGAGGAAAATTCACACATCCTGGGAAGCCTGGGAAGAGTACATGTCTAAAAGTTGGATGTTCTTGGACAGAGATCATGTTGTGGGTTCCAGACTGGACAGTTAGCCACTATATTATGAGATGTATCTAAGGGCACATGGCAGCTCTTATCGTCCCTAAGGAGCCAAGGAGGGGCCCTGAGTTTTCTGTTCTTCCTTGTTTTCTGCATTGTTCATGTATTGAATATGGTTTAGGGTTTTGTTGTTTTGTTTTGCTTTGCATTTTACCCCCTCCCCAGCTAGGGTCTGCTCTAGCCCAGGCTGACCAGGAATTACTCTCAGGGTGGCCTTGAACTCACAGCAATCCTCCAACCTCTGCCTCCTGAGTACTGGGATTAAGGTGGATTAAGGTGTGTACCACCACACCCAGCTTGCTTTGCTTTTTTTTTTTTTTTTTTTTTTTTTTTTTGGTTTTTCGAGGTAAGATCTCACTCTGGCCCGGGCTGACCTGGAATTAACTATGTAGTCTCAGGGTGGCCTTGAACTTACAGAGATCCTCCTACCTCTGCCTCCCGAGTGCTGGGATTAAAGGTGTGCACCACCACGCCTGGCTGCTTTGCTTTTTTGAGACAAGGACACATACTGCAAACTGACATGACATTCACCAGCCTCTTTATTGGTCAATTACAGGTGTCTGTCACCTGCCTGGCTTGAACAAACCTTTCTTTTTCCTTCGTTTCTTTTTTTGTAATTTTTTTTATGAGAGACTCACAGAGAGAGGGAGAGGATTGGTGTGTCAGGGCCACCAGCCACCTTATGTGCATGTGCAACCTTGCACACTTGTGTCACCTTGTGTATGTGGCTTGTGTGGAACCTGGAGAGGCAAACATGTGTCCTTAGGCTTCACAGACAAGCACCTTAACCAATAAGCCATCCCTCCAGCCTTGAACAAACCTTATTTTGGGGGTGGGGAGAGACAGATAGAGAATGAGCACACCAGCAGCCTCTCAGCCAGCTGTGAACAAACTCCAGACACATGTGTCCCCTTGTGGGCAAGTGTGGCATTGCACCCTTGTGTCACTTTGCATCTGGCTAAACATGGGACCTGGGGAATTGAACGGGCATTCTTAGGCTTAGCAGGCAGACGCCTTAACTGTTAAGCCATCTCTCCAGCCCCTGAACAAACCTTTTTGAGAGCCCACCTTGTGCTTGATGCTCCATGAGGTTTCAGGAGTGACATGAAAAAATAAGAAACACACTCTCTGCTGTATCTGTGTATATCAGCCAGTTGGCAAGATGATGGGACCTGTAGTAGAGAAATAATGGACCCAGAAACTGTAGGATTAGCTAGAGAGCGCACATCTGAAGTTCTAGCATTCCAGAGGCTGAAGCAGGAGGACTGTAAGTTCAAAGCTTGTTCTACATAGTCATTGTCTCAAATAAATGATGAATAAATGAATAGATGGATGAATAAATGAGTTGTAGAGCTCCTGTCCTAATGAGGTATTCAGAAATTCAAACAACTTCTCTGTCACTGAGCTTGATGATAGGTTGTGCCTCAGACTGATGTCATAGGAAATCCAGAGCTTGAAGCTTGGGTTTCAGTACTCCCCTCCTCCTTTGATACATGAGAACAAGGAAAGTGATTTGTTCTGGATCACACAGCTGCCTTTAAGGAGATGGCGGGCCTCATAGGAAGGAAAGAATTCACTGTGACTACACCAGAGAGAGGAGGCTTTCTGTTGGTAGAACCAAAAGGTGTTTGAATGTTGGGCTCAGTGTTGAGATCTTATCACATAGGCAGTGGGAGAGTGAGCCAGATAGGCTTGAAACAGGATGGGGTGGGGTAGGGGACAGGTGTAGCGTGTGTAGTGTGCACATCACACATCCTATGTGCACATGTGCAGAGGCCAGAGGAACATTAGGTTCTCTATCACTTCTGCATTGTTTGCTTGAAACAGAGTCAGCCACTGAACCTGTGAGTTTTCAGTCAGACTGCAAGACCAGCAAGCTCCAGTGATTATCCTGTCTCTTTTCCCAGTAGGACTGGGATTCAGGCATGCATAGCTACACCCAGTATTTTTACAGGAGTCCTAGGGATCAAACTTGGGCCCTCCCAGGCCTTTATGCTTGTATGGCAAGTGCTCTTAACCACTGAACCACTCCCCAGTCCCACGGGAATATTTTTATTGACAACTTCTATACTTACAGACAATACACCATGATATTTGCCTCCCCTCCCCCTTTCCCCTTCACAACTCAGCTCTCCATCATATCCCCTCCCTCTCTCCATTAGTCTCTCTTTTATTTTGATGTCATTGTCTTCTTCTCCTGTTATGAGGGTCTTGTGAAGGTATTGCTAGGCACAGCAAGGTCATGGATATCAAGGCCAATTGCTGTCTGGACAGTTGCACTATAAGGAGTTGTACCCTTCCTTTGACTCTTACATTCTTTCCGCCTCCTCTTCCACAATGGACCCTGAGCCTTGGAGGGTGTGAAAGAGATGTTTCAGTGCTGGGCACTCCTCTGTCCCTTCTTCTCAGCACTATGTTGCCTTTTGGGTCATCCCAGTGGTCATCAGCATTTGAAAAGAGAAGCTTCTCTAACCAGAAGTGAGAGTAGCATTAATATGTGAATATGAACATTAAGTGTAGTGCTTTCAGGGCAGTTTGGTGAGAAGAATATAGACATTTAGCAAGACAAGAGCAGGCTTTATACCCCTAAGGCTCATGACCTCCCCTGCCATAGGCTTTTGACTAAGTTTTCAGTACCAGGCATATATTCCCTCCCATAGAGCAGGCCTCCAGTCCAGTTAGAGAGCAGTTGGTTTTCCCCAGAGCAAACATGCCACTGTTGCACTTCTTTTGTCATTTGGCCTATCGGCCAAACTTGAGGTTTCCAGTGTCCACTGTTTTCACCACTGATGACCTCTGTCTCCCATATGGCTGCATACAATGCAGCTTTTTCCAGCTTTTAGTCAGCTGGTCTACAGGGAGAAGGTTTTTTGCTCAGCACCAGCTTGAGTTCTCAGTGACCTTGCCGCCCAGGCATGTGAAGTCTTCAGGGTCTTACCATCTGTTTCTCATGGGAAACCAAGAGCCTTGGCAATAGCCTATAATGTTTTGGAGGCAACTGGGGCCTCCCTGGCCAACAACTCACTGGAAAGTATCCCATCGCTGGCACTGAAAATTTTCTAGTAACAATCTATAGCTTCTGGATGTGCCATTATTCAAAAAAGTAGGTTTTCATATGTCTTATTCAGAATATCTTGAATTTTGATTGACCCTTCCCCCACCCTTTTTTTACTCAATCTCTCCTCCTAACCTCGCTTAGGCCTTTCCACTCCCTGTAATCTGTTCTTCTACTTACCATCCCTTAAAATCCTTACCTGTCCTCCCTCCCTTTTATAGCCTTTTTCTAGCTTTACTGACCTCTACTACCGATTGTTGGTTCCAGCTCACACACAAGTCTATGCATTTGTAGCTAGGATCCGCATATGAGAGAGAACATGCAACATGTGGCTTTCTGGGCTGGGGTTACCTCACTTAGTATAATCCTTCCCAGATCCTGCAAATTTCATAATTTCATTTTTCTTTACCGCTGGATAGAACTCCATTGTGTAAATGTACCACATCTTTATTATCCATTCATCTGTTGAGGGACATCTAGGCAGGTGAACAGAACAGCAGTAAACATGGTTGTGCAAGTATCTCTAAGGTAGTGAGAAGAGTTCTTAGGATATATGCCAGGAGTGCTATAGCTGGATCATATGGTAAATCAATTTTTAGCTGTCTCAGGAACCTCCACACTGCTTTTCACAATGGCTGTACCAGATTACATTCCCACCAACAGTGTAGAAGGTTCCCCTTTTTGCACATCCTCACCAAAATTTATTGTCATTTGTTTTCTTGATGGTAGCCATTCTGACAGGAGTGAGATGGAATCTCAAAGTAGTTTTAATTTGCATTTCCCCCACAGGGAATTTTTGACTGGATAGAAGAATATAAGTAGAACATTTTATGTTTATCCTTTTTTGCATATGTGTGCGGATATACACACCCCTTGTGTCCACTGGCAGAGGCCAGAGGGAAATGTCAGGCGTCATCCTGTCACTCTTCTGCCTATTTCCCTGCCACAGCCTTACTGAACCTGGAGCTCCCTGTTTCTTAGTTAAGACATGGCTGATCAGAGAGCCCCAGTGATCCTTCTGTCTCTGCCCCCCTCAGTGCCCCCCCTCAGTGCTGGGGGTACTGGCATTTATGACCATGCCTGACTTTACGTGGGTGCTCCAGTCCTCTTGCTTGCATATGAAACTCTGATAGAACACTCTCTCAAGCCCTTTATTTCTTTTTTTTTTTTTTTAGTTTTTCGAGGTAGGGTCTCACTCTGGTCCAGGCTGACCTGGAATTAACTATGTAGTCTCAGGGTGGCCTCGAACTCTCAGCGATCCTCCTACCTTTGCCTCCCGAGTGCTGGGATTAAAGGCGTGCACCACCATGCCCGGCGCCCTTTATTTCTTTAACCTAGGGGCTATATGGTGATCTCTGCAGTGAAATTAGGAATGCTTTGAAGAACCCTCTTTGGATAACCACCATGCTTTGTCTTCCTGCAGATATCCCATTGCTGAAAGAAGCATGAGGGTGCAGCTCTCTTGTCCTCTACCCTTTGCCCTTCTCCTGTGGGGTGAACACCCTGTCTTCTCCAGCTGCCCCACCCGGATACCTGAGCTGCCACCTGTGTATCTGTGTGTCCCTGAAGGCCTTGCTCCAGGAAACTCCAGGAAGATTCTCGCCATCTGCCCGCTGGACAGCTGGAGGGGCTGGCTCTCTGCCAGGCCCAGCCTTCCCATCTGTCAGGGACATATTTGAATGTGCTGGATCGAACCCTCCCTTTCCAGAGCCTTCAGGTCCCTCCCAGCCAGCTCTGGTGGCAGCTCCCACAGCTGTGAGGGCCTGAGCACCCACTATGTTTACTTGTGCCTTCCCCCACCCTGTCCAGGGTTCCTGTCATGCAGGTGGGTTGTATCCACAGGCCTTAGTGGTACTGCCACCTGTACACAGCATCTGGACCCAGGGCTGCAGAAACAGGTTCCAGAGTGAAGGTCCTCATGGCCAGAGTATGGGCCCCTGGGCTTGCCCTGTGTGGATACATACTGATGGTATGTTTCCTTAAGTGGGGATCAAGGATCTGGGAAGTCATGCCAAAGCTGTCCCAGCACTCAGATGTCCAGCTGAAGTGTAGGCTCCTGGCCCTATAGAGTTGAGCGTTTCCAAGAAGCACCCAGAAGACCCTGCAGGAGGGGAAGAAGGGGTCAGATAATGGTCGTCTTCCTAATATGCAAATTTTCATTTCCTGCTTCCAGCATTGGCTGCCTTGGACTTTGGTTTTTCTTTTTGTGAATAAGAGGGAGTTGCATGCTGTTTCTGGGCTTTGTCCTAGGCAGCTCTGGCTTCCTTGCTGCGCGTAGGGCCCTGGGGTTTACTGAGATGCCACTGATTGCTCATCTGGGCTCTGGCAGTCTGGGCAGGTTGCCCCTTTCTAGGTTTGTGGTGATGGAGGGGAGGCCGAAAGGCACAGACCAAGTTCCTGGGTGGCTGCAGGCAGCTCCAGCCTGGTCCTGAGGACCCTCCTTACCACGGTCACGTGCCTTAGTAACTATGCCCAGGAAGTGACCTGCTGTGTAGCTGCTTTTCCTCCACCTACCCTTTTCCATGCTCCTCTCCATGTCCCTGCTGACAGAAAACCACTCCTTATCTTCTCTGTCAGGCTGAGAAGAGGTCCTCAGCACCCATGGTCTTCCCAGCTGAGGAAGGCTGATGGATACCCCAAAGTCTGACTCCTCAGGCCCTTGAGACTTGAGATACAGGTCTTAGGGGTGGGGAGAAGCTGTTGCTGGGCCCTCCTACGGCACTGCATTGAAAGCTAACAAGTGTAGGCAACCGAGCCCCACCAGTCTGCTGCCTTTTGGGGAGGATAGATGTGGCATTAAGGAATGTTTGCTTTTGTTTATGTTTTGTTGTTTGTTTGTTTATTTGTTTGTTTTCCTCCCCCTGAAGTGTCAGAGCTGGGAAGCTTTGAAGCTGACCTTGCACTGCTCCTCTGCTCCTCCCCCCAGCCTCTCTGGGATGGTAGAAAGAATAAAGTCCAGTTTTCAGTTTCTGCCTGACAAGGTTAGCTCCAGTTATCACTGGCCCAGAAGATAGGAGAATAGCTGCCTCTTCCCAGCCTACCATTCCTTCCCTCTGCTCTTATAACGCACTTTACTCCCAGTCATGCTTGGCCTCCTGCCACCCCCATCTTCTTCCTCTCAGGGTAAGGGCAGTGCCTGTTGTGCCTGCTGTCCATTCTCATCCTGTACCCAGGAACCTTGTCTTTGTGTCCAAAGTCCAGGCAAGTGTGGTTGGCTAAGGATAATGGGTTGGAGAAGGTACTAGAACTAGAAAGCTGAAGCCTGGGGAAGATAAGACATACCTACTAGTGGTCGCTGTCATAGGCACACCTTGGAGTTCAAAGGCCTCCAGCCACTTTAACTTGGCTGTCTTTAATCCTCAGTGGCACCCTGTAGGGAGAAGTGTGGTGAAGGACAGAAATCTCCTAAATGATCTATCTGCTTTTGTTTGCTGCTCTTCTACAATCTGCATTCTGCTCCCCAAGAGATTACACTTTTGTTTTGAGTTTATTCGGCCAGGTAGGCTTGGCCCATGGGTGAAAGAACCACCTGGTTTCTCCTTCTGTTTCACTAGCCATTGAGCTGCTCTTGGGATTACAAGCCCAGCCTTGCCTAACTAGAGGACAAAAGACCGTGCTGTCCTGTCACTGACTTTGGAGAGGTCCTCTTCCTGGACACCCTCATTCACCTTTGTTAGCATTTGTGACTTCTTCCTGGTGTGTGTCTCTTTCCCCTGAAGTGTTTTCTTAATCATCATTCTTGTGCTTCAACTTCTGGGCCTTGTCCCTTGCAGAAGGTATGAGAACTCCACAACTGGCCTGGCTAGAAACAGGGCCAGTGGCAAGTGGCAGTGTGTTGGGCACAAGAACGCACAGAGCAAATGGGAAAGAAACTAGCGACAGCCCTGCTTCCCCGGCTCACTCTGGGGTGCCCTGCAGAAGACTTGGAGGGGAGATGGTCAGTGCCAAAGGACTTTCACAAAGTTTGTTTGGTTCACCCTTGAGCTGATTGAGTGCAGTCACATTCTATCAACTTTCAAGGGCCAGAATGGTAAAAATCACTCAAAATTTCCATCCTCTCATGCCTTAGTTTAGCAAGTAGGCTCTGTCTTTTGCTGTTTCTGTCTTTAATGTGCTGTGTTCCTGTTTCACTGGGTGTAAACTGTGAAATGGGCTGAGTCCTGGCCACTTAGTGAGTTTGGTTTTACAAGGCATTTCAGTGTTCATTCTACAAGCACTCCATTTGCAAAGAGTACTTTAAGATCGTCTTTCCTATTTGTCCTGCCCTCCTCCTCCCACCCCCAGCTTTAAAGTTGTTTGGAGAAGCTGGGCTGCCAGACAAAGGTATACTTTTCCTGCTTCATGAGTGGCAGCATGGGGATAGATGGCACTTGGCCATTGTTCTCCCACTCGTATCAGAGCACTCAAACCACTGGCTTCCAACTTAACAATATCTCCTCCATTTCTGAGGAACATTCTTGCATAGAGAATGAAATATGCTGCAAATATTTCTAGTGGATCCTTGATCCTCCCACCCTTCCTCAAAGAGCAAAGGGGGCTGTAAGGGAAGTGGCATGCAGGCTTTACAGCTTCATTACAGATGTACTTGCCCCTTACAGTGCAGTGGGGGTCCTCTTGTGGGGCCTGCTGGGTCTCCTGCAGAACTTAGAGAACCTTTTGTTTAACAGATAGTTGGGCTGAATGTTGTTGTATCTGGTTCCCTGGAGAGCCAACGGTGGCAAGCCCTGCTTTACTGAGAAATGATCTTTAATTTCAAATGAATCTGGTGAACTTTGAAGAAAGCCCTCTGCCTAGCAGCAGAGCTCACTGGAGGGGATGTAGGAACTATGTACTCAGATTGCCAAGCAGGGAAGGGGAGGGTTGTGGTTGCATAGCTACACCCACGCTTGCCCTTAAAACTAAGGTTGTCTCACCACTATGGGATCCTTTGCAGAATGGTACTCGTATAATGGTTTAAAACAACACATGCATAATTGACTGTGCAGGATGTCAATCAATTTGGATTTGCTTTATTTTATTTTATATATATATATTTTTTGGTATCCTGTACATTGCAGTGGGTGTGAAGATAGTATTTTAATATTTGTACAAAGTTTAATTTAATTTTAATTGTCCTATGTATATAACTGCATTTCTAAATAATAATAATAAAAAATTCTTATGAACACAGTTGTGGGATATGTGATACTTGCAGAAAGTTTTTCCAGAAAATCTAGATGATTGAAAAGAAAGGGTGTGGGAACTTGCTTAATATACCATACCTTCAGTCCCTAGGACAATTAAAAACAAAAGGAGGAAGAGAGTGTGTGAGTAAGCGCTCATGAGGGGATGAGCACTGCCTCTGGGGGTGGTCCGGGAAGAGTGACCACAGCCACCATTAGTAGAGAGCCATTGTCTCTCCTTGTTCCATTGCTCTTCGAGTGCCAAGCACTTGTGCTCAAGCTGGAGTTGAGCAGTGAGCCGGGCCAAATGGGTCAGAGGAACTCAGTGGGATGTGATTAGGACAGTCAGGATAGGGGCCACACTCAGAGAAAGCCTTCAGATGATGTGACTCTAAGCTAAGACATGAAGGCCAGTGCAAAGCCTGGGCAGAGGCTGGGAACAGGACCTAACCAATGTGTAGGCACAAAAGGAGCAGAGTACACGTGCTATGTAAGTAGCCAGAAGGAACTAAGCGTTGCCACTTGAAAGCACACTGAGGGAAGAATGACTCAGAATAAGCCAAGGAAGGGAGGCAGAACTAAAGTGAGGACCCACAGCAGCCCTAGCATGGAGGTCTGCACTGCACCATAAGGGCTTAGAAAGCACTTCAGCAGTTCAGATACGTGGTTCCCGCGGGTGGGCTTCTGTCCAGCTGCTGATGGAGAAGGATTTACAGGGATAAAGCAGACTGTACTAAGTCACTGGTCTTCAGAGATGATGGTTTCCACACAGGTGATGATGGCATTTGGGATGGAGAGAAGTGGGTAGATTGAGGAGATAATCATTAAGATACATTCAGGGCAGAAGAAATGGCTTAGCAGTTAAGGTGCTTGCCTGTGAAGCCTAAAGATCCAGGTTCGATTCCCCAGGACCCACGTAGGCCAGATGCACAAGGTGGCACACATGTCTGGAGTTCGTTTGCACTGGCGGGAGCCTCTAGTGCACCCATTCTCTCTATCTGCCTCTTTCTGTCCCTTCCTCCCTCCCCCCTCTCCAATAAATAAATATATATATTTTTTAATGTACATTCAACAGTTTGGTGTCTGACAGAATGTGGGAGGAAAAAGGTTTCTAAGATATGTGTAAACACCCCCGCTGGGGATGCAGAAGAGGTGAGGGGAAGAGGCTGCCATGTACCCATCTTTCTACCAACTTTTAGAAGGAGTAACAGTGGTTGATAGCAAGCACTTATTTTGTGCAGAAACACTCAACATTCATGCAGCAAGTTGACAAGGCATGTGCCTTTATTAAAGCTTAGGACCCCATGCCATGTGGATGAAATTGAGGCATAGAGAGGCAAAATGATAGCTGGGCATAGAGCGGCTTACCTTTAGTCCCAGCACTCGAGAGGCCGAGCCTGGCTAGAGTGAGACCCTGCCTAGGGGTGGGGCTGAAGGCGGGTCAAAATGGCTCACTTGAGGTGCAGCCAGAATTCCAAGTGGTGACCACTCCCCCATCAGACACTGCTGGCCTCGTTTCAAGCGCAGGCCTTCCTGACAAGGCCCTCCCAGGTAGTGCTGCCTTCTATCTTTCAATTTCTGTATAACCAGGGAGCTTCAAGTAATGGAAAAACTCATTTCAATGCAGAGAAATGGCCTACTTTTCACTAGGATAAACTCAAAGACAAGGACATACCCAGTATGGTGTTGAGGTAGCACTTAAGCCGTGCAGAACATGATCAGAAATGAGTTTATAAAGCAACATTGCTCCTTTAGAAGAAAAAAGGGAAACCTGCTTATTTCAGTAACAAGTCTCCTCCTTGTCACTGGACACAGGTGCCATCACCTGTCCCATCAGGTAAGGAATACTGAGGTAAGAAGGGTAAATCTGGTGGCAAAAGGCTGTGAGGTTCTCATTTTCTCTTAATGAAAAGGCAAAGCGAGACAAAGGTATTGAGTCCACAAAACCAACAGAGCCACTATGGCAAAGGGGCTGTGAAAGCGGCTCAGCAGTTAAAAAGGCACGTGCTTGCAAAGCCTGTCAGCCAGGATTTAATTCCCAAGCCATTCATATAAGCTGGTTGCAAAAAAGTAGTCGCAACCGTTTGGTTTTCGTTTGCAGCAGCAATAGGCCCTGGCACACCCATACCCATACACACATGAAAATAATGATTTTAAGTGGGGGGGGTGTTTCTCTGAAGTGGTCTGAGTGTGGCTGGCAGAGGCAGGATTAAGGGTTTTGAGGCCAGCTTGAGCTATATAGTGAATTCCAGATCAGCCTGAGCTAGAGTGAGACTCTCCCTTGGAAAACCAAATAAATAAATAATAATAAAAAGGGGGGAGGCTGGAGAGATGGCTTAGCATTTAAGGCCCTTGCCTGAGAAGCCTAAGGACCCAGGTTCAATTCCCCAGTACCCATGTAAGCCAGATGCACGAGGTGGCACATGCTTTTGGAATTCGTTTGCAGTGCCTGAAGGCCCTGGTGTGCACATTCTCTGTACCTGCCCCCCCATAAGTAAATAAATAAAAATATAAAATTAAGTCTAGTTTGGTGGCACATGGCTTTAATCCCAGCATTAAGTAGGCAGAGGTAGGAGGATCACCATGAGTTTGAGGCTACCCTGAGACTACATAGTGAATTCCAGGTTGGCCTGGGAAAACCAAAATTTTATTTATATATATATATATATTTATTTGTGAGATGGAGAAAGTATGGGCACACCAGGACCTCTTGCTGCTGCAAATGAAATCCACATGCATGTGCCACATTGTGCATCTGGCCTTATGTGGGTGCTGGGGAATCAAACCCAGGCCATCAGGCTTTGCAAGCAAGTGCCTTTAACTGTTGAGCCATCTGCCTTGTTTTTTGAGCAGAACTCCATCCTTCTTCCTCTGCATTCTGAGCACCAGCAGCTCACTGCTCCAGGTGCTGCCTCAGGCAAGTTCTGAGAGGGTCACACCTGGCAAGAAGACTCAAGCTGTCTCTAACTCTCTTTTTCCCTAGCTCCTTCAGACAAGGCCTGGGCTGGATGGTGGCTCAGAAGAAAGAGTCCAGCATGGCTTCTTCCCCAGGAGCTTATCCCCGAGTCTCAGACCTGAGCACACCTTCATTTTAAACCCTGCCCCTCCTCTTCCAGGCTAGACCTCCTAAGAGCCCTAAGGCTGTGGCTGATCTGCAGCCAGGCCTGGGATAGAGAAGTGCTGGGGTGGAGGGAACTGCTTGCCAGGCAACAGGCAGCCTCTCTATCCTGTGATGGAAGTGGCAGATTCTTCTGTTCCACTGGCCAGAGGCAGTGAGGCAGAGACCCCACTGAGAGTATCAAGGCCTAGCTCAAAGGTGCCCTCTTTTTTCTCTCAGGCCTGGGACTGAGAAGAATGGGCCAGAGGGTATTTGGAGAAACCCACCTTTTGGCAGGAGCTGCTGGCCCATCTTCCCAGCACTGGCCCAGGATGAAGGAAACCCTGCCCATGCAACCAAGAAGCCTCGTCTCCCATGAAGTCTCCGGCGTGTTCTCAGGACGACAGATGTTAGGACCAATGCAATTGTGCCCTGAGAAGGACAGTGATGGGGGGGCACTTTCTTGCAAGGCAGAGATCATTCACCCATTTCACATGCAAAGAACGCCAAGTTTAGGGATGGAGAGACCACTTGCTTTAAAGCCTGACAGGGTTTGATTCCCTAGTAACCAGGTAAAGCCAGATGCACAAAGTGGCACACTTGTTTCCCAACTGCCCCTCCTCTATGCTTGTAAATAAATAAAGAAAAATAGTTTTAAAATGTTTTTGAAAGGGGGAGCTGGAAAGATGGCTTAGCAGTTAAGGTGCTTGCCTGCGAAGTCTATGAACCCAGGTTCAATTCCCCAGGTCCCACATAAGCCAGATGCACAAGGTGGTGCATGCATCTGGAGTTCATTTGCAGTGGCTAGAGGTCCTGGTGCATCCTCCCTCTCTCTCTCTCTCTCTCTCTCTCTCTCTCTCTCTCTCTCTCTCTCCCTCTTTATCGCAAATAAATAAATAAATAAATTTTTAAATGGGCTGGATAGCTGGGCGTGGTGGTACACACCTTTAATCCCAGCACTTGGGAGGCAGAGGTAGGAGGATCTCCATGAGTTTGAGGCCACCCTGAGATTAAATACTGAATTCCAGGTCAACCTGGGCTAGAGTGAGACCATACCTTGACAAAAAAAAAAAAAAGGGGGCTGGAGAGATGGCTTAGTGGTTAAGGCTTGCCTGTGAAGCCTAAGGACCCAGGTTTGACACCTCAGTACCTACATAAGCACAAAGTGGTGCATGTATCTGAAGTTTGTTTGCAGTGGCTAGAAGCCCTGGCATGCCCATTCTGTTAGCCTCCTACCCAAATGAAAAGAAGGAAAAGAAAAAGAAAGCCAGCCAGCCAAGGGCAAGTGCAGCCCAAGATCATATAGGTGACATCACCTACTGAGCAGCTTCCCTCTCTGAACTCTGGACCTTATACCGCTCAGTAGTCACACCTCTACTCTCCCTCCTTTTTTTTCCCCCTCCCTGGCTTTCCAGTCTCTACTTTCTGGAAACATCCCAGAATCTGACCCTATCCCAATAATCTTTCTATGACACCAGCTCATGCTGAGCAAGGCCCGTAGTTCCCAGTAGCTCTGTTCTTCCCCAACAGGATGTTTCCTGATCTCTGGTGAGTCGTGGCCTGCAGGCAGCTCCTCTGCTCACTGCCTCGTTAGGAAAGGTGACACATGGACCTGGGAGGCGCTCTTGATTCCGGGTCTTTCTGCTTCATCACAGAATCTAGAGGTTGGGGCCTTGCCAGGCTTTTCTCTCTTGCAATTGAACAGGATTTCATCTGACTGGACCTGGGAGGGGGGTGCACAGCACACACTCCAGAGCTGGACCTGGATCCCTCCTGCAAACTGCCTGGCGATACAGGAACAATTACAAACACAAGGAAGTCCCATCCCACTCTCAGTTGGGGAATAACTGCCTGGTGTTTTGGATTTCCCCTGACACCCTAGCATCCCTAGAAAAGGAAATTTCACAACATAAACATGTCCTGAGCAGCCTGTCTGGACAGATTAGACTGAGCAAGCTGGGAGAGCAGTTGATACTATAGTTCTCAACTTGACCAGACAAGACAAGGGGTTGGCAAGTGTAGACATTCCCCCAGCAGAACTTCCTGAAGGGAGCAATAGCCTGGCCTCCAGGGAAGGCAGCTTACTTGAAGATGAAGACTTCCAGCTGAGCTCAACATCTGGAGGGACTGGGAGTGTGTGAGGGGGACTTTGGAACAGCACAAACACACCAGGCATGGACTGCCTGACTGCTGGAGCTGCTATTCTCCTGAAGCCCTTGAGCAGCTAGCTGAACTCTGGAGACAGCGGGATTGTTGTGCTACAGCCTCTCTCTAGGATAGTCATTCCCATGCCTGCCTCAATCATTTCATTGTTCAGTTTGTTTGTTTGTTTGCTTGTTTGTTTGTTTGTTTGTTTGTTTGTTTGTTTGTTTGTTTGTTTTTGGAGGTAGGGTTTCACTCTAGTCCAGGCTGACTTGGAATTCATTAAGTAGTCTCAAGCTGGCCTCGAACTCACGGTGATCTTCCTACCTCTGCCTCCCGAGTGCTGGGATTAAAGGCGTGCGCCACCACACCCGGCCTTCATTGTTCAGTTTTTAATATGTCCAACAAACTATTATCTGACATTACACAAAGCCTGGCACTAGGTTCTCAGGGCACAGGAACGAGTAAGACTCAGTGTGTGCCCTCAAAGCATTTGGAGACCAATTGAGAAGATCAAACAGCTGCAGAAAACTTAAAGCAGAGTTTTGAAAAAAAAAAAAAAAAAAAAAGCCGAACGTGGTGGTGCACACCTTTAATCCAACCACTCGGGAGGGGGGGATAGGAGGATCACCATGAACTGAAGGCCACCCTGGGGCTACATAATTGAATTCCAGGTCAGGCTGGGCTAGAACAAGACCCTACCACGAAAAAAAAAAAAAAAAAAAAAAAAAAGAAATTTTTTTAATGATGTTATGGACAATTTTTTTAGATTTATTTATTTGAGAAAGAGAAAGATAATGGATCCTCTAGCCACTGCAAACAAACTTCAGACACATGTGCCACCTTGTTCATCTGGGTTTACAGGAGCACTGGGGAATCAAGCCCAGGTCCTTAGGCTTTGCAGGCTAGCACCTTAACTGCTGAGCCATCTTTCCAGCCCCAGTTATGGGCAGTTTTAACCAATATATAATTGTTTTAAAGTCTGCTCAAATGACATATGTTTTGCTTTTCTCAATTAGACTATAATAATTTAAATGAAAGAACAAGTTTCAGGATACCCCAGACAAGTGCTAAGAACTTTCCTGTCCAGAAGTCTGTTACTGAGATGAGCAAAGCTTTCTGCTCACAGGGGAATAGCTCATGCCTGTTGGTGACAAGAGGCATCATCAGAAATCCTGTTAGCTGGGCTGCAGAGATGGCTTAGCAGTTAAGACACTTGCCTGCGAAGCCTAAGAACCCAGGTTCAATTCCCCTATACCTACGTAAGCCAGATGCACAAGGTAGCACAAATGTCTGGAATTCATTGGCAGTGGCTGTAGGCCCTGGATTGCCCATTCTCTCTCCCTCACTCAAATAAATAAATAAATAAATAAATAAATAATTTTTAAAAATCCTGTTAACTGATCAAATCTCCAGTATAGACCAATTTGCTTGCTTTTTGGGTCAGACAACAGAAGGCACTCTACTGCTTTCTATTAAAATTTTTCTGCCAGCAACAGCTAAACAGCTATTCTAGTGTTAGAAATTTACCCTTTTCTTTTCTTTTCTTTTCTTTTTTTTTTTTTTTTTTTTTTCAAAGTAGGGTCTCATTCTAGCCCAGGCTGACCTGGAATTCACTCTGTAGTCTCAGGGCAGCCTCAAACTCACGGCGATCCTTCTACTTCTGCCTCCCGAGTGCTGGGATTAAAGGTGTGCCCTTCTATTTTCCTAGAACACAAATCAAAGGAGGGAGCCAGTCAGGAAAATGCTAAGTTCAAGGCCTGCCTCAGTAACTTAACAAGACCCTGTCTCAAAATAAAAAATAGGGGGCTGGAGAGATGGCTTAGCGGTGAAGACATTTGCCTGCAAAGCCAAAGGACCCCGGTTCAATTCCTCAGGACCCACATAAACTAGATGCACAGGGGGCACATGTGTCTGGAGTTCATTTGCAGTGGCTGGAGGCCCTGGAGCACCCATTCACTCTCTCTCTCTCTTTCTGTCTGTCAAATAAATAAATAAATAATTTAAAAATAAAAATAAATAAATAATAAGGCTGGAGAGATGGCTTAGTAGCTAAGGAGCTTGCCTGTAAAACCTAAGGACCCATGTTAAGTCCCCAGTACCCGTGTAAGCAGATGCCCAAGGTTCCACATGCATCTGGAGTTTGTTTGCACTGGCTGGAGGCCCTGGCTTGCCCATTGTTTCTCTCTTTCTATCTGCCCCTCTCTCAAGTAAGTAAATAAAATATTGTAAAATATAAAAATATTTTTAAAAAATAAAGAAGAGTTCGGAATATGGTTCAGTCTATGCTAAAGTGCTTATCAGCATGAATGAGGCCCTAGTCTTAAACCCCAATACTGCTCACCTAACATGAGGGAGACTGCTTCCACCCAACTATAACATTCTTTCTCTGTCAAGTTCTTCTATTTTTACTATAGGCATTCAAAAATGATCAAGCTATCTAATCATAACAATAATAATAACATTAAAACATCAGAAATGGGCCTAACTAGTGGTGCATACCTTTAATCCCAGCACTCAGGAGGCAGAGATAAGAATTGCTGTGAGTTCAAAATAATCATTTTTAAAAAACAATTGCCAGAGCTGGAGAGATGGCTTAGCAGTTGGGGTGTCTGCCTATGAAGTCAAAAGATCCCTGATTCGATTCTCCAAGACCCACGTAAGCCAGATGCACAAGGGGACGCATGCATCTGGAGTTCGTTTGCAGTGGCTGAAGCCCTCTCTCTGTCTGCTCTTTTCTCTCTCTCTCTCTCTCTCCTTGCAAATAAATAAATAAATAAATAAAAGATTTTTTTTTTTTAAATGTCAAACCACTCCTCGCATCTCAGCCAAGACCCAGGAAAACCACAGGGGAATTGCTGCTTCCATGCTGAGTCTGACAATCAGTGCCAGGGTGTAGGAGACAGACCCTGAGGACACTCAACACCTACCAAAGTAGAGATCCAGAGGCTCCCGAGAGCTCATTACTGAAGCAGACTTAAAACACACCCACCATGGCTCAGGGAATTTTGTGGCACAGGAGCAGAAAGACTGTAAGAGCTACAGGTCGGGACGTCATGCCCAGAGGCACTGCCTCCCCCCCAGTAACTGACTGGTGTACTCCCACACACATAACCCACAACCCCATGGGGAATACCAGCGACCCCACTAAGAAGGGACCCTGCAAAATAGGGGCAGGGAGGAGGGAAAAGATGGCACCAACACATGATGTATCCATACAAAATACGTTCTTAATTAAAAAAAGAAAAGAAAAAAAAAACAATTGTCACTAAAAGAAGCCAGAGCTCCTGAGAGAAATGACTAACTTCAGAGCTGAGGAGGAGGCCCTCAGAATGAGCCGTTCTGTGCCAACAAAAACAAGGACGTGCCCAAAGGATGATGGAGATGTGCCCAAAGGACTCCCACTCAAAGGGGAAAAAACAAGGATGACTTGATCTTCAAATAACAAGCTAGGTATGGTGGTGTACGCCTTTAATCCTAGCACTCAGGAGGCCAAGGTAAGAGGATCATTGTGAGTTCAAGGACAGTCTGGGACTACAGAATGAGTTCCAGGTCAACCTGTGCTAGCGTGAGACCCTATCTTGGAAAAATCAAACACACACACACACACACACACATTATATATATAAAATCATAAAATACACTTGATGAAACGTGAGAACAGGTATCCATATGTTGGGTAGCTATTAACTCCCCATGGAAACATTGCACCCTAGAGGGAACAGGGAGTACCTGAAAGCTCATGAAACTTACAAGAGACTTGCAAGACTCAGGAAGCTCACAAAACTTCAAAAACTCTGGTGGCCCCCTCCCCAGGTGTAGCAGTCACCGTCTCCTTGCTGGAACAAAACACAGTCTCAAGCAGTTTATATATATATTTTTAAAAAGTTTCTTTCTGGCCAGGCGTGTTGACGCACATCATTAATCCCAGCACTCAGGAGGCAGAGGTAGGAGGATTGCCATGAGTTTGAGGCCACCCTGAGACTACATAGTTAATTCCAGGTCAGCCAGAGCTACACCCTACTCGAAAAAAAAAAAAAAAAAAAAAAAAAATTTCTTTCCGGCTTACAGTTTAGAGGGGTTGTTTCATCATGGCAGGGAAAGCACAGTTGGAGCAGACAGCTGGTGTCACGTCTCCACAGCAACAGGGAGGAAATTGAGTGAGGAAGCTAGCACTGGCAAATGGGGCTGGACTATAAAATCCCAGGTCCCCACCACCTACCAGTGACATACTTCCTCCAGCAAAGCTCCACTATCTGGGGATTAAGCATGAGGATTAATCACAAACACATGAAGCTGTGGGGAACATTTTACATTCAAACTACCACACCGAGTTACATAAGCAGAAAACAGTTTCTGGGCACACACCTTTAATCCTAGCGCTAGGGAGGCTGAAGTAGGAGGAGGATCACTGTAAGTTCAAGGCAGCCTGGGACTGTAGAGTGAGTTCCAGGTCAGCCTGGGCTATGATGAGGCCCTGCCTTGAAAGAAAAAACATCAGCAACAACAACAAAAAAGATGAAACAATTTCTGGGAAAGAAAAGACTCTTTGGTAGAGCAGCTGCCTGCAAGCTGTGCAGGGAACTCTAATGATGACATTTTTGTGATTTGCCACTCATGCTGCGGTGGGACTTTTCTGTAATGCTGCTGCCTGAGTCACCCATGTTTCTGGAAGTAACTCTACCAAACTCTTTAGTTCAACAAGCTTCTTTGGATGGAATGAAATATGAAAATTAAAGTAGAAAAACTTCCCAGTGAAGAAGCCTGGCAGACGTCACTTTAATCGAGGGGACACATCACAGTCATCGACTACCTAGTAGGATGTGCTGAGAACCAGAATCACTTTAATGGTTTCCTATGGGAATGCAAACGAAATCTGCTCATTGTAAAAGGCAAAATCGGGGCTGGGAAAATTGCTCAGTGGTTAAAGGCACTTGCTTGTAAAGCCTGCTGGCCCATGTTTGATTTCCCCGGTATTCAGCTAAAGCCAGATGCACAAAGTGGCACGCATGCGCCTGGAGTTTGTTTACAGCCATGGTTTACTCATGCTTTGCCTCTCCTTTCTCTCATCATAATAAATAAAAATATGTATATTTTTTTTTTGTTGTTTATTTGTTTTTTTGAGGCAGGGTTTCACTCTAGTCCAGGCTGACCTGGAATTCACTATGCAGTCTCAGGGTGGCCTTGAACTCACAGTGATCCTCCTACCTCTGCCTCCCAAGTGCTAGGATTAAAGGCATGCATCACCACACCCGGCCTAAAAAGGCAAAATCCAGGGCTGGAGAGATGGCTTAGTGGTTAAGGCACTTGCCTGTGAAGACTAGGACTCAGGTTCCATTCCCCAGAAACCAAATGCACATAGTGGTGCATGTGTCTGGGGTTTGTTTGGGTGCCTCTGAGGAAGGGTGCCGGAGCATGGGAGAATGACATGGGAGGAAAATACATCTTCCAGACCCTGTTGTATTTAGAAATTCTTTTCCAGGGTAGGGTCTTGCTTTAGTCCAGGCTACCTGCAACTCACTCTGAAGTCCCAGGCTGGCATCAAACTCACAGCTATCCTCTCACCTCTGCCTCCCCAGTGCTGGGATTAAAGTTGTGTGCCACCACGCCTGGCTCTTTTTCTTTTTTTTAGGCAGGGTCTCACTCTAGCCCAGGCTGACCTGAAACTCACTCTGTAGCCTCTGCTGGCCTGGATTTCACAGTGATCCTCTTACCTCAGCCTGCTGAGTGCTGGCGAGTTGAACTGGTGCCCCTTTTCCTTCACAATATGCTAAAGTTCCTCCTCACTCCTGGTACTTGGGAATGTGGTCCTTATGCCTGCCTCCTGAAGGTTCCTTTTGCCACGTTGAAAATGGATGGTGAGAGGCAAATATGGATGAGAGAGATGTTAGCACCATGACTCCAGAGAGTCACCCAAACTCCTCCTCGTCCTCAGTGTGTTTGCTAAAATGCAGGTCCTGGTGAAGAAGGACGGGTATTTCTGCAAAAGCTCCCAGGTGTGGCCAGTGCCGTTCTGCAGACCACCCTCAGAGGAGCAGAAGGGTGAGGGGGGCTTGTCCTCATGAGTCATGGTGATAGTCTGGACCCCAGGGTGGCAATGGAGATGGGAGAAGTGGACAGATCTTAGATGCTATTTCCAGGTGGATACACCAGATCTGAATACTAGATAGGTGGGTGTAGAGGGGGAGACATGTGACTGACAGGCTTTGGGGTAAGCTCTGAGGTGGAGGAGACAGGAGAAGGTGCTGATGGGAGACACCGAGAGCTCCCCACTGAACATCAGCAGTTACAGATGTCAGTGACCCCCGGGAGTTTGAAATGTCCTCCAGGGAAGGGACAGGGATCCTCCACCTTCCTCACACTTAGGGACCCCTGCCCCCAACTCACCCCAATGCCTCCTTTTCAAGCCATTCTATCTCTTCGGGCCTTGCAGCTCACCGCCTCCAGGCCTGGCTGGCCCCCTTCTCCGCAGCCTGGGCAGCTGTGTCGACAGCGTCCTGCCCAGAGGGCCGCCAGGAAACCGCCAACAAACACACAAACGCTGAGACCGCAAAGCAGGAGCCTGGGCTGGCAGGACCGTTTGGAGAGGATCTGGTTTCCTCCTCCACAGAGCACATACTACTTTCTCAGAAGAGCCTAAGGAACCTGGATATCCGATCATCAGCTTGGATTTGAGATCGCAGCCTGCAAAGGAGTCACACGCCACCAGGAATACCCTATCCAGCTCCAGCGCCCAAGAAGCTGCGCTGGCTCAGCCCGCTGGCGCCATCTAGCGTTGGATTCCGCGATGACCCTCTTGCTAGTCGGAGGAGGTTTAGCCAGGGCCGGGTGGACCAGATAACCAACATTAATATCAGGTCCCTGAGGTTTAGGCATCTGGAGCCTGGGTAGACCGAGATGAGCTAGGAACACAGGAAAATAGAATTTTGTTTGGGCTCTATTCGTTTCCTAGGAATTCCTCATCCAATCACCACTTAGCTGGGGGTCTTGATGCACCAGGAGTGTACTATCTCAGGTCTGGAAACCAGATGTCCAAAGTCAAGGTGTCGGCAGGGTTGGGCTCCCTCTGAGGCTCTGGAGAGAACCTTTCTTTGCTTCTTCTTAGCTTCTGGTAGCTGCCAGAAATTCTTGGTCTTTGTCAGCTTATAGCTGTCCGTCTCTGACCTCTATCTTCTCATGGTGCCCTTGTCCTCCTCCTTCAAGGACACTCATGAGTCGTCACAGTAGGGCTCACCTGATCTGGTGTGATCTCATCCTAACTAGTTTACACCTTTGAAGACCTATTTCCAAGTAAGACCACATTCCCAAGGTACCAGGAATGAGGAGGCTCTTGACCATGTTGTGTGGGAGAAGGGGCACAAGTTCAACTAACCACACAATTCAGTTGGCTCAAAGGATGCTCCATTGAGCATGTGCTAAGTGCCAGGCTAGGGTGGGCACATGGAGCTATGTAGCCCAGGATGGCTTTGAACTTGAGATCTTCCTGCCCCAGCTTCTTTTTTCAGTGTTGAATGCAGTGTGTGTGATACATGTAGCGGTGCCTAATGTCTTTCGATGGGAGAGACTTTTCATTGTGAGTTGTTTCTTGAATACTGATTTAGACTTTCCATTTTATTAAGACAAATTTGGCAACTTAAAGAATAAACATCTAGGGCTGGACAGATGGCTCAGAAGTTAAAGGCACTTGCTTGCAAAGTCTGCCTGCCCAGGTTGGATTCCCCAGGACCCACTTAAAGCCAGATGCACAAAGTAGCACATGCAGTCTGTGGTGGTGTGAAAGTGTTCCCCCATAAATTCATGAATTCTGAATTCTAGGTCCCCATCTGGTGGTAATTTGGGAACTGGAGCCTCCTGGAGGAGGTGTGTTTTGGGGGGGGCTTATGGGTGTTACAGTCAGCTTCCCTTTGCCAGTGTTTGGCAAACTCTCCTGCTGCTGTTGTCCACCTGATATTGACCAGCCTCTGCTCATGTCACATTTGCTCCTGCCATCATATAGCTTCCCCTTGAGTCTGTAAGACAAAATAAACCCTTTCCTCCATCAGCTGCTCTGGTCCAGTGACAAGGTAGCTGCAACACAGCTGGGGTTCATTTGTAGCAGCAGGAGGCCCTGGCTCACCCATTCTCTCTCTCTGTCTCTCTCTTTATCAAAATAAATAAAGAAATAAAAAATTTTAAATGTTGTGACATACATTCATAAGGAATAAACTCAGTTTATTGATATCTCAGCACCAATTTCATTTCTAGATGCCATTTTGGGGGCACCTGGGAGAAGGGGTGCTTGTTAAGTACTTATTTGTTGGAACAAAGAGAGGGAGCTTTGCTGGGGCTTCTGGTTATTACTTTCTTGCCCAGCAGGTTACAGCATGAGTGCAGGGCTCCATAGCCCATCTTATTTAGAACAACTCATCTAACTGACCGTATGTTATCTGCTCAAATGAAAGTGTCAGGCAAGAATATGGGCTGGGCAGTTCAACAATGGCTGTGGGCAGGCTGGATTGTCTGAGAACTTGATGCCTGCTAAAGTCCACAAGTCTAGATGCCTCAGCAGTCCTGATCTGGGACTAAAGGTCTAGAAGATCCCAGAGAGCTGCTGGTCTTCGGTTTATGTTGGAAAGCCGGAGAGGCTAGGTTCTGACTTCAGTGAAGAACTGCAGCAACAGGGTAGATGCCTCACCAGCAAGGGGTATGGCCAACTGGAGCACTGCTCGGCCACTGTAGAAACTGACTCTCGGATTTATTTGCATAAGAGCGGACTAATGGCCTCTTAGAGCAGAGCCTGAAGGAAGGGAAACAGACCACTGGAGCCATTTAAACCAAGAGTGAGCCCTCTGCTTTTGCTGCTGTCCTGTAGCAACTGCTGAGAGGCACTCATTAGTGTTTTTATTGAACAGCAAAAAAAAAAAAAAAAAATTAATTAATTAATTAATTAATTTAATTTAATTAAATACTGGGTGTGGTGGCACACATCTTTAATCCCAGCACTTGGGAGGCAGAGGTAGGAGGATCGCCATGAATTTGAGGCCACCCTGAGACTACATAGTGAATTCCAGGTCAGCCTGAGCTAGAGTGAGACCCTACCTTGAAAAAAATAAATAGATACATGAGTGAGCTGAGTATTGCATGGGCAAAGGACAGGCACCATATGAGTGAAGGCCAAAGGACCTTGGTTCTATTCCCCAAAACCCATGTAAGCCAGATGCACAAGGGGGCACATGCATCTGGAGTTCATTTGCAATGGCTGGAGGCCCTGGCGCACCCATTCCCCATTCTCTCTCTCTTCTCTCTATCTTTTTCAAATAAATAAATAAATAAATAAATAAATAAATAAATAAATATTTTTTAAAAAGTTAAGCCAGGCATGGTGGCACATGCCTTTAATCCCAGCACTTGGGAGGCAGAGGTAGGAGGATCACTGTGAGTTCAAGGCCACCCTGAGAATACATAGTGAGTTCCAGGTCAGCCTGAGCTAAAGTGAGACCCTACCTCGGAAAACCAAAATAAAACTTAAAGGAAGGGATTTAGAGGTATGACATGTTGGACTCTGCTGATCCAGAACACACACATACACCGTTCACAGATGCCATCACACTAAGCCCACCTGTTGCTTTCAACAATTCTGTGGGCAATTAGTTACTTTTAACCAGAGTCTGTTGCTTTCAACATATGGTCAGCATACCTCATGCATGAACAAATTGTTCTGGGTCAAGAGTACAACCAGTCTTTGAAGAAGAAGTTCAAAGAGCATAGCTTAAGATCATCCAGCATCTCTTAACGTTCTTTGTCGATGTCGGTCACCTGTGCTGTTCAGGGCAAAGGTGAACTAAGGCAGAGATACCCTGGTCACACTGCTCTGAGCAGATGGATTACATGGCTGTAACATTAACTCCATGGTAAGTCACATGGCAGGAACTCAGAAGAAAAAGTATCTCATAGCAATATTCTCAGAAAAGTTATTTGTAAGGTCCTAAGAAGTATTCCAAGAGTTTTCCAATATTTCATTTCATGTTTCATTTTCACAGCTTGTTCTTAGAGTTCATTCCCACAAGGGTGAAGGCAGGTAGCCAAAAAGCTTGACGTGTTCTATTTTTTTAAAAAAATTATTTATTGATTTGAGGGGGAAGAGAGAGAGAAAGAGGAAGAAAGAAAGAGAGAGAGAATGGGCACCCCAGGGCCTCCAGTGACAACAAACAAACTCCAGGTGCATGTGCCACCTTGTGCATCTGGCTAACGTGGGTACTGGGGAATTGAACTTGGGCCCTTTGGCTTTGCAGGCAAGTGCCTTAACTGCTAAGCCATCTCTCCAGCCTGACATGTTCTATTTAAATGTTATTTTTTTCTTTTTAAATATTTTATCATATGATCTATTTTATCTGACTGTTATGTTGCAAGTCACTTTTCATGTCTTTATTTTCAAACTTTAAACATTTTTGTGTGTTTATGGTATATGCATGTGTCCCATGTACAGACCTGTGGAGGCCAGAGGCGACTTTTAGATGGCCTCCTCTATTGCTCTTCCACTTTCTTGCCTTAAGACAGAGTCTCTTGCTGAACTATCTCCCCAACCTCCCACCCAAGTCTAGTCTGTTGTCACATGTCCTGTGTCGAGATGTTCATGTCATTACCCTGCCAAGCCTATTCTTACTTGCTTCCTTTGGATGGTTTGTTACTCATCACATGGCTTTCATTCCCTCTCTCTGTCTGTTTCCTTCCTTCCTTCCTTCTGCCCTCCCTCCCTTCCTTCCTTCTTCCCTCCCTCCCTTCCTTCCTTCTTTTTGGTTTTTTGAGATAGGGTCTCACTCGAGCCCAGGCTGACCTGGAACTCACTCTGTAGTCTTAGGCTGGCTTTGAGCTCACAGCCATGCTCCTACTGCTGCCTCCTGGGATTAAAGGTGAGCACCGTCACACCAGACCAATTTAACTTGGTTTATTTTATTTTATTTTATTTTATTTTATTTTATTTTATTTTATTTTATTTTATTTGGTACATGGCACTTTTTCTAATTAGAGTAAAAAGCACCAGTGAAGGTTAGAAGTAGGTTGCACAGTACAAATGAATGGTCAGGCAAGGCAAATGGATCTAGGAATGAAGGACGGCACTTCTTTCAGCTGGCACAGAAAGAATGCCATCTGGCTTTACAGTTCCCATCTCACTTGGGTAAGAAAAGATCCCCAGTTTAGCCTGGCATGGTGGTGTACGCCTTTAATCCCAGAGGTAGAAGGATTGCTGTATGTTTGAGGCCACCGTGAGATTACATGGTGAATTCCAGGTCAGCCTGGACTAGAGTGAGACCCAACCTCAAAAAACCAAAAACCAAAACAAGGGCTGGGGAAATGGCTTAGTGGTTAAGGCATTTGCCTGTGAAGCCTAAGGACCACGGTTCAATTCCCCAGGACCCACGTAAGACAGATGCACAAGGGGGCACACACATCTGGAGTTCATTTGCAGTGGCTAAAGGTCCTGGCCTGCCCATTCTCTTTCTCTATCTGCCTCTCTCTCTCTCTCTCAAATAAAAAAATAAAATACTTAAAAATTTTAAAAAAACCAAACCACAACATATATATATATAGAATAGTTAAAGACATAGATTGTTACAAGAAAATTTCAGTGCCAAGGGTGGGATACCTTCCAATGAGTTTCTGGTCTGAGTGGCCCCTTGAAGTCTCCCAAATATCACAGCCTATTGCCTAGTTTGCCCACCAAAACTAGATGGTAAGACCCAGTTGTCAAAGACACCATGTGCTTGGGCTATTGGACACTGAGAAATCAAGCTGGAGCTGAGCTGAAGCCTCCCCCCTGTTGATTAGCTGTCAGGATGTGCGATCTGTCAGAGGAGCAAAGTCAACCAGTAGTGGACCCCTGAAAGTTCTATGGCTGGCCAGCCAAGCCAAATGTGCCAACTGGTGCAATGGTGGCATGTCTACTTTCTGATTTAAGGCCCACTCTATGGGAGGGAATTCCTGCCTGAAAACCTAATAAAAAACCTATGGCTTGGGGCTGGAGAGATGGCTTAGCAGTTAAGGTGCATGCCTGTGAAGCCTAAGGACCCAGGTTCCATTCTCCAGGTCCCACGTAAGCCACATGCACATGGTGGCACATGCATCGGAGTTCGTTTGCAGTGGCTAGAGGCTCTGGTGTGCCCATTCTCACTCTCTCTCTAATAAATAAATAAATAAATTTTAAAAATCTTTAAAAAAAAACAACTATGGCTTGGAAGGTCATAAGCTCTAGGGGGAAACTGCTACTGTTGTTTGGATAAATGGATATATTATACCCACAAAACTGACCTCTAAATACTTATGTTTATACCCATATATTAATGTTACTCTCACTTTTGGTTAGTGAAGCTTCCTTTTCAGAGGGTGGTGACCACTGGAGAGACTCAAAACTCATCAAAATGTTGAGAAGCGACAGTAAATGTTCAGCACTGAGACACATCTCTATTACATCCACCAAGGCGCCAAGGGACCACTGTGGAAGGTGCTGGAAAGAATGTAAGAGCCAAAGGATAGGGAGGAGTGTTTTTCAGGACTGTCCTCCAGACACAAAGTGGCACTCATGACCTCACAGTGGTTGACACCACTTACACAAGACCTGCATAATAGGAGGAAAAACAAATTCTGATAACAAAACAGAACAGAGACTAGTTGGAATGAAGAAGGGATTCAGAGGAGTGATAAAGGAGGGTGGTGGGAAGGGATTATGATCATAGTATACGGTGTATACGTACAGAGTTTGTCAATTTAAAAAGTTGAAAAAAAGGAGCAGGGCATGGTAGTGCATGCCTTTAATCCCAGCACTTGGGAGGCTGAGGTTGAAGGATCACTGTGAGTTCAAGGCCAGCCTGAGGCTACAGAGGGAGTTCCAGTCCAGCCAGGGCTAGAGCGAGACCCGCAGGTGTTGGGGTGCATGCCTATAATCTCAGCACTGGAGTTGAAGGCCATCCTGGCCTATTATGAGGAATGGGGGTGGGGTGGTCCATGGTAGATGAAAGATTACTATACAAGAACGTGTTTGTGTGCTAGGATCAGTACTTAACATAATGTGAGACCTGTCACTTCAGTGGTGACAAAGATCGTCAAACTAGAGTGGCAGAACACGGACACTGCAGTTTACTCGGGCATCTGTCTGTCCATCTGCCCATCCAGCGTACACTGAGCATTGCTTAGTACTTTACAAGGTCACAGTGCTAGTCAGAAGCAGAACCAGTTCGTTAAGGAGCAGATATGCTAGAAAAATAGTGAAAAGCCGGGTGTGGTGGTGCACGCCTTTAACCCCAGCACTCGGGAGGCAGAGGTAGGAGGATTGCCACAAGTTCAAGGCCACCCTGAGACTACATAGTGAATTCCAGGTCAGCCTGGGCTAGAGTGAGACCCTACCTCGAAAAACCGAAACAAACAAAAACAAAACAAAACAAAACAAAAAAACAGTGAAAAATCTTAGACGCCAACATTCAACTGGCTTTTAGAAAAGGATTTTGGCATTCAGTTAAATACCAATATGGCTAATAGCTTAGAACTGCCCACTGTCAAAGCAAACTGGGAAGGCACATGGTGTACTGTGGGGGAGGGTAGGACTGGAAGCCTAGACCTGCTCCTTTCAGGAAGCAAGCACCAAGAGAACATGAGCAAACAAACACAATGTGTGAACTTTGGCTCGGGGGTGGGGTCGGGGATTGGGTGATTCCAGGAGGCTGTGTGTGTGTGTGTGTGTGTGTGTGTGTGTGTGTGAAAGTAGACAAATTTAAATATGACAATTGGGGAAATTCAACTATGGACACGGTATGAGGTATAATTGTTAACTTCCTTGCACACGATAATGGCATTGTGGTTTTGTAGGAAAGTATCTTTCAAAACATACCAGTGTTTAGGGGTGAAATGCATGATTATGCAACTCACGCTAAGCTTTGTTCTCTCTCTCTCTCTCTCTCACACACACACACACACACACACAATAAAGCTAATGTGTCAACTTGTTAACACTTAGTCTAAGTGGAGGGAACATAGATATTTACTGTATTGCTCTTTCAACTTACTCAGTGTAAACTGGAACTTTTGTTTCTTTCATTTTTTGGTTTTTGTTTGTTTTGTTTTGTTTTTGTTTTTTCGAGGCAGGGTCTCACTCTAGCCCAGGCTGACCTGGCATTCACTATGTAGTCTCAGGGTGGCCTTGAACTCACAGTGATCCTCCTACCTCTGCTTCCCAAGTGCTGGAGCTTTTCATGGCTAAAGAATAAGGGCAAGGCCGGGCATGGTGGTGCACGCCTTTAATCCCAGCACTCGGGAGGCAGAGGCAGGAGGATCGCCGTGAGTTCAAGGCCACCCTGAGACTACACAGTGAATTCGACATTCAACTGGCTTTTAGAAAAGGATTTTGGCATTCAGTTAAATACCAATATGGCTAATAGCTTAGAACTGCCCACTGTCAAAGCAAACTGGGAAGGCACATGGTGTACTGTGGGGGAGGGTAGGACTGGAAGCCTAGACCTGCTCCTTTCAGGAAGCAAGCACCAAGAGAACATGAGCAAACAAACACAATGTGTGAACTTTGGCTCGGGGGTGGGGTCGGGGATTGGGTGATTCCAGGAGGTATGTGTGTGTGTGTGTGTGTGTGTGTGTGTGTGTGTGTGTGTGTGTGAAAGTAGACAAATTTAAATATGACAATTGGGGAAATTCAACTATGGACACGGTATGAGGTATAATTGTTAACTTCCTTGCACACGATAATGGCATTGTGGTTTTGTAGGAAAGTGTCTTTCAAAACATACCAGTGTTTAGGGGTGAAATGCATGATTATGCAACTCACGCTAAGCTTGTTCTCTCTCTCTCTCTCTCTCTCTCTCACACACACACACACACACACAATAAAGCTAATGTGTCAACTTGTTAACACTTAGTCTAAGTGGAGGGAACATAGATATTTACTGTATTGCTCTTTCAACTTACTCAGTGTAAACTGGAACTTTTGTTTCTTTCATTTTTTGTTTTTTGTTTGTTTTGTTTTGTTTTTGTTTTTTCGAGGCAGGGTCTCACTCTAGCCCAGGCTGACCTGGCATTCACTATGTAGTCTCAGGGTGGCCTTGAACTCACAGTGATCCTCCTACCTCTGCTTCCCAAGTGCTGGAGCTTTTCATGGCTAAAGAATAAGGGCAAGGCCGGGCATGGTGGTGCACGCCTTTAATCCCAGCACTCGGGAGGCAGAGGCAGGAGGATCGCCGTGAGTTCAAGGCCACCCTGAGACTACACAGTGAATTCCGGGTCAGCCTGAGCTAGAGTGAGACCCTACCTAGAAAAAGCAAAAACAAACAAAAGAATAGGGGCAAGGAGCTGAGTGTGGTGGCACATGCATTTTATCCCAGCACTCACGAAACTGAAGTAGGAGGATCACTGTGAGTTCGAGGTCATCCTAGGCTCAAGTGAGACCTTACCTCAAAAAAAAAAAAAATATATATATATATGTATATGTATATATATATATATATATATATATATATATATATATATATATATGAAGGAGGGTAGGAGCTGGGGAGATTGCTCAGTGGTTAAAGGCACTTGCTTACAAAGCCTGCCAACCCAGGGTCACCCATATAAAATTGGACTCAAAAAAATGGCACAAGTAGCTGGGCGTGGTGACACATGCCTTTAATCCCAGCACTTGGGAGGCAGAGGTAGGAGGATCACTGTGTGTTTGAGGCCACCCTGAGACAATGTAGTGAATTCCAGGTCAGCCTGAGCTAGAGAACCTACCTTGAAAAAACAAACAAACAAAAAGAGACACAAGTGTCTGGCATTTGTGTGCAGCAGAGAGAACCTACACACACACACACACACACACACACACACACACACACACGGGATAAATAAATAAAAAATAAATAAGGGGCTGGAGAGATGGCTCAGCGGTTAAGGTGCTTGCCTGCAAAGCCTATTGACCTAGGTTGGATCCCCCAGAACCCATGTTAGCTAGATGCACATGGTCATGCATGAGTCTGGAGTTCATTTGCAGTGGCTAGAGGCTCTGGCACATGTATGTGTGTATGTGCTCTCTCTCTCTCTCTCTCTCTCAATAAATAAAAATAAAGCTGGACGTGGTGATGCATGCCTTTAATCCAAGCACTCGGGAGGCAGAAGTAGGCTCATCGCAGTGAGTTCAAAGCCACTCTGAGACTACATAGTGAATTCCAGGTTAGCCTGGGCTAAAGTGAGACCCTACCTTGAAAAAACCAAAAAAAAGCAAAATAATAATAATAATAATAAAGAAATAAAAAAATAAAAATTTAATGTTAAAAAAAGAGGGCATGTAGCTTTCCAGAAAATTCAGTTATATATCTCTAGCTGAGAGTATGAGCTAGGTCTTTACAGGAAATGACATTCCCTGAAGGTCAGAGTAGTCCCTAATCCCTCCCTTATGTACAGGTATGAGAGGCAGTGCATGCACCTGACTGAATGTGACCATCGTGTCCTGTGGGCATATGGCAGATAACATATCCCTACGCATTAAGTGGCTCAGCAAAGACTGGTAGACTTGATTAAGCATTAGATGATAAATCTAGCACTAGACCAGTGGTGGCACACACCTGTAATCCTAGCACTCTAGAGGCGGAGGCAGGAGGATCATGCATTGGTGGCCAGTTTAGGCTACCTAGCAAGACCCTGACTCAAAACAAAAACAGAGAAAAACAGACAAAAAATTGCGCTATGGTTGCCTGTCCAATTGCTCGTCTCTTCTATGCTGGTGGGCTCCTTTGAGGAGCTGGTCCGGCAGTCCACTGTGGGAGCCATGGCCAACTGCCAATGCTACCCTGACAACTGTCTCCACCTTAGAGAAAAACCACTAGAAAGGGGTGGGCATGCATCCCCACAAACCTCACTCTACCCCCAGGATTAGTGGGGAGGGAGGAATAAAGGTGGACAGGAACGTACCAAGGACCAAGAAGTGGATGGTAACCAATTATTTGAGCACTCTCTGTATGCTAGACACTGTGTGGTCCTTTAAGTCCCAAGGCCTCCAGCTGCTGCAAATGAAATCCAGACACATGCATGACTTTGTGCATCTGGCTTTACATGGGTACTGGGGAATCAAACCTGGGTCCGCCTTAACCACTAAGTCATCTATCTCTGCAGCCCTCTTGTTTTTTTGTTTGTTTGTTTGTTTTCTTTTCTTTTCCTTTTTGGTTTTTCAAGGTAGGGTTTCACTGTAGCCCAGGCTGTCCTGGAATTCACTATGTAATCTCAGGGTGGCCTCAAATTTATGATGATCCTCCTACCTCTGCCTCTTCAAACTCTGGGATTAAAGGTGTGTGCCACCACGCCTAGCTATTTTTTTAAAATATTTTATTTTTATTTATTTATTTTATAGAAAGAGAGAGAGAATGGGTGTGCCAGGGTCTCCAGCCACTACTAATGAGCTCCAGACATGTGCTCCCCCTTGTGCATCTGGCTAACATGGGTCCTGGGGAATCAAACCTGGGTCCTTTGGCTTTGCAAGCAAACGCCTTAACAACTAAGCCATCCCTCCAGCCCGTATTTTTTTTTTTTTTAAGGCAGGGTCTTACTCTAGCCCAGGCTGACCTTGAACTTTCCAGTGATCTTCCTACTGGGATTCTGACTCTAGCCTTTTTTTTAATATATATTTTTTAAGATTTTTATTTTCATTTTTATTTATTTATTAGAGTCAGGGAGAGGGAGAGAGAAAGAATGAGCACGCCAGGGCTCTATCCATTGCAAACGAACTCCAGATGCATGTGCCACCATGTGTATCTGGCTTACGTGGGACCTGGAGAATCCAACCTGGATCCTTAGGCTTTGCAGGCAAGCGCCTTAACGGTTAAGCCATCTCTCCAGCCCTATTCTAGTTTTATAGACAAACAACCTAAGAATGAGATAGAAATTTCTCAAAGAGCTGAGCAGAAAGGGAAAGGAAGGGGGGCGTGGGGGAAAGGCAATGCCAGTGAGCTGAAGCAGCCTGCACCACTGCGGAGGGCTGCCACCGAGGAGGGAAACAGTGACCCCTAGGTGGCGCAGTGGGGTGTCGGAGATGCTGGGGCCATGACCGGCGAGTTTGTTCTGCACAGGCACTTTGACCACACAGGGCTTTAATTAGGTTAGCAGGAGGCAAAAAGCAGGCACCAGTCTTGAAGCTACCAGAACAAGGCTGTCCCAACAGGGCCCCAAGCAGCAGGGTTTGGAGTCAGTACAGGCACTCAGAGAGAGTACTGTATGTAAGGAATTCAAAGTCAACAACACGCAGGGATTGCGCATGTGGCTCCGTTGGCAGAGTGCTTACCTAAAAACCACATAGCATGCACAAAACCAGATAATGTGCACGATCCACAGCAGTGCATAAACCAGGTGTGGTGGTCCCCACCCTCAGGAGGCAGGGGGATGAGAAGTTCAAGACCATCCTTGGCTCCATAGGGGAATTGAGGTCATCCTAGAATATGCGAAACCCTTCCTCAGCAAACAAAAGAACTCACATACCACCAGAAGTTACTTGGCCTTCTCCAACCAAGAGTAAAATTCATAAAGGCTCAGAGTTCTCTCCCTCGCCATGGTGTGAACGCTCTGTGCTGGCTGTGTCCCCACGTGAGCCCAGTCAGCAACAGGAAAGGCAAAGCTGCCCTCATGGCTGACCTGATTTTCAGTTTTCTCTTTTGGAGATGCTTCTTCATTTGTATATGCTCCTTTTATTTTTTAAAAAATTAGGGTTATAAGCCGGGCATGGTAGCAGAGGTAGGAGGATCATGGTGAGTTCGAGGCCAGCCTGAGACAACATAGTGAATTCCAAGTCAGCCTGAGCTAGAGCAAGACCCTACCTCAGAAAAACAAAAAGAATGTGGTGGAACATATTATATCTGTAATCCCAGCACTTTCCAGGCTAAGATAGAGGGATTGAGAGGTTGAGGCTAGCCTAGGATACATGGCGATAACTTGTCTCAGGTGCTGTGCCCCAGAAGAAAGAAGAAAGAAGAAAGAAAGAAAGAAAGAAGAAAGAAAGAAAGAAAGAAAGAAAGAAAGAAAGAAAGAAAGAAAGAAAGAAAGAAAGAAAGAAAGAGGAAGGGAAGGAAGGAGGGAGGGAGGGAGGGAAGAAGGAAGGAAGGAAGGAAGGAAGGAAGGAAGGAAGGAAGGAAGGAAGGAAGGAAGGAAGGAAGAAACATGCCAAGTGAGATCCACTAAACTGATCTCCAGAGCCATCAATAAGTTGAGACCCACAGTTTGGAAAGCAGACACTTTGTGCGTGGGCCTAGACCAATGGCCCTGAACCAAGGGAAGGAAACTGGCTAGGCAGGGAGTTTGATATGAAGTAACCAAGAACAACTGCAGCTGGATCTTGGTAGTTGTTTGCTGACAGTCAGAATGCCCCTTCATGGTTAAATATCCTTAAAGCTGCAGTTAAGTTCCTCCTGCTATATATCAGAAACTAAAGCTTTCCCAGTTGCCACACATGTACACACAAAGGATCTACAACCTCAAAAGACCCAGCTTTATTATAATACCACTTACATTGTGGTTTTCACACCCCACTCTGTGGCCTTTTCAAGAGGATTATGGGAAGAAATACCTTAAAAGGGAGATCTGGCCAGGTGTGACAGCTCATGCCTTTAGTCCTAGCACTCAGGAGGTAGAGGTAGGAGGATCACCATGAGTTCAAGGCCACCCTGAGACTACATAGTGAATTCCATTCCAGGTCAGCCTGAGCTAGAGATCCCACCTGGAAAAAAACAAAACAAAACAAAACAAAACAAAAAGGGAGATCTAGTCCAACATACTTTGGAATTGAAAAAAATATTATTTTACCATCATAAATATGCCACCCACCTCATAAATATTCATCAAGCAGGGTTTTTTTTTTTTTTTTTTTTTAAAGGTAGGTTCTCACTCTAGCTCAGGCTGACCTGGAAAAAAAAGAGTATGAGCCTAATTTTGACTTTTGTTTTTTTTTTTTTTTTTTTTTTTTTTTTGTTTTTCGAGGTAGGGTCTCACTCTAGCCCAGGCTGACCTGGAATTCACTATGTAGTCTCAGGGTGGCCTTGAACTCACAGTGATCCTCCTACCTCTGTCTCCCAAGTGCTCGGGTTAAAGGCATGCACCACCATGCCCAGCAAGATTTTGGATTTTTCTCGCTTATCTTTGCCTGGTTTTTTATTGTCCTATTTGGTACCTATAGAAACATATGGAAACAAATTAAATACAATAAATACATGTTTATTATGTGAATCTCAGTATTGTTGCATTCAAAAGCAAGAAGAGCAGCTAGAGTGATGGCTCGGTGGTTAAAGCCACTTGCATGCAAAGCCTGCCAGCCTGGGTTCAATTTTCCAGCACCATGTAGAGCCAGGTCCATGAAAGCAAGAACAATATGGCTACTATAGAGAAAGAAAGTTCCTGAGCTGGTGGAACCTGTCTGACACAGAACTTGTCTTGGCCACACAGATTTGGGGAGGACACTGGAAATGACTTTGTTTCCTCAGGTATGAAAGAAGGTGGAGGTGGGGCGGGGGTGCGGGTGCAGGAACTCTTCAGGGGAAGCAGAACGCCCACAGAGCCCGAGGAGTCCTTTGGCCTCAGGGGGGTGTGTGCTTGAGCTGTACTGAGGTAAATGGCCTAATCCAGTAGAGCAGGTTTGACATGAGTGCTTGGATCCTGTCCTAAGGAGGCTGTATTAGACAGGATTCTTCTAAGGAACATTAAGCAGCTTGGATATGGAAAACAAAGTCTGGAAGTAAAATCTGGACAGAGTCAGAAAAGAATTTTTTTTGGGGGGGGGGTTCGAGGTAGGGTCTCACTCTAGCTCCGACTCACCTGGAATTCACTCTGTAGTCTCAGGGTGGCCTTGAACTCACAGCGATCCTTCTACTTCTGCCTCCCAAGGGCTGGGATTAAAGGTGTGCACCACCACACCTAATGAAAAGAATTCTCTTTTTTTTTATTTGAGAGAGACACAGAGAGAGAGAGAGAGAGAGAGAGAGAGGAAGAGACAGAGAGAGAATGGGTGCGCCAGGGCCATTTCAGCCACTGTGGACGAACTCCAGACATGTGCTCCCCCTTGTGCGCATGTGCGACACTGCACACTTGTGTCACTTTTGCATCTGGCTACAGTGGGAACTGGAGATTTGGACAAGCATTCTTAGGCTTCACAGGCAGGCGCCTTAACCACTAAGCCATCTATCTCTCCAATCGGAAAAGAATTCTTCTATAAGGAAAGCAGTAAGATGATTCATGATGCTGCCATGGGTTAACCTAGTGAAATTAAAACTGCCCCACTCTCAGCCGGGCATGGTGGCGCATGCCTTTAATCCCAGCACTAGGGAGGCAGAGGTAGGAGGATTGCCATGAGTTTGAGGCCACCCTGAGAACACAGAGTGAACTCCAGGTCAGCCTGGGCTAGAGCAAGACCTTACCTTGGGGAAAAAAAAATTATGCTGGGTGTTGTGGCACATACCTTTAATCCCAGCACTTGGGAGGTAGAAAGAGTGCTGTGAGCTCAAGGCCACCCTGAGACTACAGAGTGAATTCCAAGTTAAGCCTGAGCTTGAGCAAGACCCTACCTCAAAAAACCAAAAATAAGCCGGGTGTGGTGGCACACGCTCTTAATCCCAACACTTGGGAGGCAGAGGTAGGAGGATCGCTGAGAGTTTGAGGCCACTCTGAGACTACATAGTGAGACCCTACCTTGAAAAAACAAAAACAACAACAAAAAACCAAAAATAAAAAATTATTTATTGGGCTAGAGAGATGGTTTAGCAGTTAAGGCACATGCCTATGCAGGTTCAATTCTCTAGGTCCCACATAAGATGCACATGGTGGCACATGCGTATGGAGATCGTGTGCAGTGGCTAGAGGCCCTGGTGCACCCATTCTTACTCTGTCTGTCTCTTTGTTCCCCCCACCTCTAATAAATAAATAAATATTTATTTATTTACAAGCAGAGAGAGAGAGAGACGAAGAGGGAGAGAGGGAGACAGAGACAGAATGAGTGTGCTAGGGCCTCTAGCCACTGTAAACAAACTCCAGATGTATGTGTTATATGGGTATTGGGTAATTGAACCTGGACTGTTAGGCTTTGAAAGCAAGTGTCTTAAATGCTAAGCCATCTCTCCAGCACCAAAATAGCTTTTATGATGTTCATCTTTGTTAAAAAAAAATGTGTTTATTTAATTTATTTATTTATTTAGGGAGAAAAAGAGGCACAGAAAGAGAGAGGAGAGAGAGAATGAGCATGCCAGGGCCTTCAGCTGCTTGCAAAAGAACTCCAGACGTGTGCCTCACTTGTGGCGCATGTACGACATTGTGTGCTTGTGTCAGTGTGTCTGGCTACGTGGAACCAGGAGATTTGAACATGAATTCTTAGGCTTTGCACACAAGTGCTGTAACTAGTAAGCCATCTCTCCAGCCCCAGAGTGATTATATATAAAAAATCAGGGCTTAGTGGGTAAGGCGTTTGCCTACAAAGCCAAAGGACCCAGGTTCAATTCCCCAAGACCCACGTAAGCCAGATGCACAAGGTGTCACATGTGTCTGGAGTTCATTTACAGTGGCTGAAGGCTGTGGCATGCCCATTCTCTCTCTCCCTCTTTCTCTTTCAAATAAATAAAATAAAATAAAATAAAATAGATTTTTTTTTTTTTTTTTTTTTTTTTTGGTTTTTCAAGGTAGGGTCTCAGTCTGGTCCAGGCTGACCTGGAATTAACTATGTAGTCTCCGGGTGGCCTCAAATTCTTGGTGATCCTCCTACCTTTGCCTCCCAAGTGCTGGGATTAAAGGCGTGCGCCACCACGCCCGGCTCATAAAATAGATTTTTGAAAATCAGAAGAAGAATGTCTAGTTAAAGATTATCAGAAACCACCTAGGACTGGTGAAAGGTCTTTAGGCACCTCCCAGGAAGACAGCTGAGTGAGCTCTGTCATAAACAGGCTATGTGAGAAGCATACACGAACACTCTTGTGTCTTTCTACAACATCAGAATTTATTGGAGAACAATAAATTCACAAGGCCCAAAAAGTTGTTTGTTTGTTTGTTTGTTTGAGGTAGGGTCTCACTCTAGCCCAGGCTGACCTGGAATTCACTGTGTAGTCTCAGTCTGCAAACTCATGGTGATCCTCCTACCTCTGCCTCCTGAGAGCTGGGATTAAAGGCGTGCGCCACCACGCCCGGGTTTTAGACCCAGCGGTTTTAATGGCAGCAATTTGCCAGATATTCTCACTTTCCTTGATAGCCTTGGCTGAGGCAAACACAGGCTCATTCATTCTAATATTAATTACTAACCAAATCACACATTACACATCACACAATAAATCTATCTCTCTACCTATCTGCCTGCATATAAATATATGTTCCAGAATGACTACAAAGGATTAAAAAAGGCAGAAGAGAAGCCAGGCATGGTGTTGCACATCTTTAATCCCAGCACTCAGGAGGTAGAGGTAGGAGAATTGCCATGAGTTTGAGGCCACCCTGAGACTACATAGTGAATCCCAAGTCAGTCTGGGACCGGAAGGAGACCCTACCTTGAAAAGCAAACAAACAAACAACAACAAAAAAAGCACCAGAGTCCTGAGAGGCCAGAGCTGGCAACTGGATAGAAACACAAGTTTTTGACCAGCTGGAGGAGAAGCTGGGGAAGCTGCTATTGATGGTCATATAGTAGTCAGGCTGCAGGGTCAGAGCCAAGCTGCAGGAGCGAGGTGAAGAGAATGGCAGGACTGGTCCAGGTGAGCAGATAGATGACAGGTCCCAATAGGCAGACAGGTGGTAGTTTGAATGGTTGTCTGTAGCAGGTGATCTGATGAGGGCCCTCAGGGGCGGGGGGTGAGTTGGCACAGAGTCAATGACACAGGCTCCGGGAGTCAAGTAGGTGGTGAAAATGAACTGGCTTATTAAGGGAAGTACATGCTTTTATATCCCCCAATGTTCCCCATTGGTCCCGTGGTGGCTGTCTGTGGTGTTGTCTCTTGCTGAATAGTCTTTCAGCCCCCTCTGATGGTGATGTCATTTGTCACTGGGTACTCAGGCAGGGTTTACTTTGGCACCACACGGAAGCGTTTGCATCCGCTTTGTTGTGTCAGCCACATCTGGCTGCACCTGTCACATTTTTAACTGCCACAGTTTTTCCCTCACTTGTGGTGTGTGTACAACATTGTGTGCTTGCGTCAGTGCGTCTGGCTATGTGGAACCAGGAGACTTGAACATGAATTCTTAGCCTTTGCATGCAAATGCTGTAACCACTAAGCCATCTCTCCAGCCCCAGAGTCATTATATATATATAAAAATCAGGGCTTAGCAGTTAAGGCGTTTGCCTATGGAGCCAAAGGACCCAGGTTAAATTCCCCGGGACCCACATAGCAATAGGGACTGAGCTGAGTCGAAGCCCCTGGAATAGTTGAGAGTTCCTTGACACACACCAAGTGGCCCAATGTCAAGTCAGTGGGGGTGTGACCATCACAGTGATAGGTGTACACTTCTTTATGGAGTTCAGGTAAAGAAGTTACACCCTTTCCTTGGTTTGCTGTCTCTGATAAGTTTTGGGCCTGTTTTTCCTGGTTTGTTTGTTTGTTTGTTTGTTTGTTTGTTTGTCAGCAGAGAGATAAAGAGATGCAGGGAGAGAAAGTCTTCAAAGGTGTTCCTCAGACACCTGATAAAACAAAAGCTAATCTATGCTTCCTTCCAAATCTTTGGCTAGTGGGCAAAGGACTGCTAGCAAGGAGATGCCTGGGCTACGACTTGGGAAAATGAGTTCATTTCAAAGTGGTGGGGCTGTGCTAGGGTAGTTAAGGGGGCTGTGGTCCCGGATGGCACATATTTCGCTTCTCCCAAAGGTATTTACACCTGCCACCTGGGAGAAAATTGCAGATTAGTGTTCCTGGCCCCTGACTTGGATGTACTCCCAGGAGACGAGGTCCAACAACACTTGCACCTCTCAAGGTCAAGGAGAACAAGGACTCCTGTGCTGTTACCAGTCCTGCTAGGAGTAGCCCTGACAGGAACTGTGGCCACCGGTGCTGCTGCAACAGGCATCCAACAAGTTCAACATAGGCAGCTCTCTACCCAGATCAAAGAAGACTTAACTATGGCTCAAGAGAGCATGGTCACGCTTCAGGATCAGATAGGCTCATCGGCGGCAATAGTCCTCCAAAACCGCAGGGGATTAAATTTGGTTACTGCTGGAAAGGAGGGTATGTGTGTGTTGCTAAATGAGGAATGCTGCTTTTATGCTAATTATTCAGGGGTGGTGTGAGAAAATGCTAAAAGGTCGTTAGAAAGGATTAAGGCGAGAAGTTCAAGTGAAGACCAATGGAGTACAATGTGGACTACATGGGGACCCTGGAAGGCTCCTTACAGTCATAATGTTGGGGTTTCTATTAGCACCATGCATCCTAAATGCCCTGTCCAGGTTCATCCAAACTAGAATAGAAGCAATAAAGCTCCAGGTGATATGCCAGGAGTACCAACCAATCTCTTCAAGATACGAGCATAAAGTATTATGAAGGTGAAAAGGAGGGAATGAGGTAAAGACCACTTGCTAAGTGCTGAATTATATATAGTAGGTGCTGATGTTGCCAGACCCAACCTCTTCTTGCACATGGAACAAAAAGTCCTAGACAAGCCCCCCACACACACCCAACTTGTCAGAAGAAGGAAATGGCTAAGACAAAATAAAGGTTGTCTTTGGCAACCTTACCACATAGCTGATTACCATGCAACCATATAGCTAACTGCCACGTATTCTTTTAGAAAGCCTGTCACCTGCTTGCTCACCTTGCTGCTATGGAATCTGCCTTGCTGCTAGAGTATAAAAAGGAAGTGAAGGTTGAAAGCCCGGCGCGGTGTCACATGCCTTTAATCCCAGCACTCGGGAGGCAGAGGTAGGAGGATCGCCACCCTCAGAATACATAGTGAATTCCAGGTCAGCCTGGACTAGAGCGAGTCCCTACCTCGAAAAACCAAACCAAACCAAACCAAAACAAAAAGCAGCATTCCTCATTTAGCAACACACACATACCCTCCTTTCCAGCAGTAACCAAATTTAATCCCCTGCGGTTTTGGAGGACCATTGCCGCCGATGAGCCTATCTGATCCTGAAGCATGACCATGGTCTCTTGAACCATAGTTAAGTCTTCTTTGATCTGGGTAGAGAGCTGCCTATGTTGAACTTGTTGGATGCCTGTTGCAGCAGCACCGGTGGCCACAGTTCCTGTCAGGGCTACTCCTAGCAGGAGGATCGCCGTGAATTCAAGGCCACTGTGAGACTACAGAGTGAATTTCAGGTCTGCCTGGGCTACAGAGAGAGGGAGACCCTACCTTGAAAAACCAAAAAAAAAAAAAAAAAAAAAAAAAAAAAAAGAAGGTGAAGGTTGAGCTCAGATCCAGAGTTTCTTTGGGAGTGATACCCTTTGGTTCCTGGGTAAATAAACTCCTCCTCTCACTCTCGTTGGTGTTAGAGTAATCATTCCAAAAAAATTCCCACTACAAGTTTTAATGAAATGGCAGTCAGAGTCCAAAAATGGAGACTTTCTGGTTTCAACAGAGGGGACAATGGTAGTTCTTTGTTCTTTACCAGAAAGTCTCTAGCTAGTTCAATCTATTGGGCCCTTTAGACTATCATGTCTTTGCTCAGGGCCAGAAATGTGATGTGGCTCCCATTCTTTTGACCAGTAATTAGAGTCCTGCATTTATAGTTCCTGTTTTTCATTATTTATTTATTTTTCATTTTTTTGAGGTAGGGTCTCACTGTAGCCCAGGCTGGCCTGGAATTGCTCTGTATTCTCAGGGTGGCCTCAAACTCATGATGATCCTCCTACCTGTGCCTCTCCAGTGCTGGGATTAAAAGCGTGCGCCGCCACCCCCGGCTCAGTTCCTGTTTTATATAAACTGCTGATTATGAGTGAGGGGTCCCTCCCCAGTGACCTTCACACCTGATAATATTTGACAAGCCAACTAACATTATGAACATGCTTCTTCCATATGGCCTGAGGGGTGGGGACAGCCAAAATACAAGGAGAAAGCACATGAACTAGAGAGAGAAATTGAGAGAGAGAGGGAAGGAGGAGAGAAACAGAAACTACATATTCTTGAGTTCTTGACAGATCTTATTTCTTATTTCACATTCACCCTAAGTCCTGGACACACTCTTGTCCTTGGATTTCACAAAATACTTTAAAAAATATTCATTTACTTGCAAGGGGGGGAGAGAGAGAGAGAGAGAAAGAGGCACAGAGAGAGAATGGGCACACCAGAGCTGCTAGCTGCTGCAAACAAACTCCAGGTGCATGTGCCCCTTTAGTGCACTGGCTTTACATGGGTACTGGGGAATCGAACTTGGGTTGTTAGATTTTGTAGTTGAATGCCTTAACTGATAAGCCATTTCTCCAGTCCCACAAAATACTTTTTATTTATTTATCTAATACACAGTCAAATCATAACTTAAAGCTAGAACCTTTTTAAAAGACAAAGGCAAGTTTGTAGCACCATTGTGTTAACATGAAAAGTGCAACACTAAACAGGTGTTCTCTGTTCCCATGGCAGAATACAACATTTCACGAAAGATTCAGGACGAGGCAAATAACCCATCTGAAACGAACTGCCCAGTGAGCAGAGGCGGGGTGCAAATAATCTTGACTAACATTTTATTGCAAGATGGAAAAATCTCCATGGTCATGTACTCAAGCCCATCGTTTCACACGCCTGGCCTTGGCTTTTGTCCTGCTTCCTCATATCCAAATCCAGAAAGGCGTCTGCACTTCATGCTTACAAACACAATCCCATGTCCCTGAGGACCTGAGCACAGGTCGACATTAATGAGTTTGTGAGCAATCGTCATCTGAAACCTCTCGGGAAATCAGGATCCCAAACACAGAGCACAGAGCCATTTCTTCTGAGATCAGACAAGATTGGGCACGTTCAAGGTGGTATGGCCATGGACAAGAGCCACCACACCCTTCCAGAGCCATTTCTTGAAATAACAGTTTTAACTTTCAAATAAGCTCTGACATCTGATAGGCCATATGCATTTCATACACCAAGTAAAATACTTATCTTCATAGCTTTTCCTTTGTTTTGCAAAAAATGTTAAGTCGGCTATCCAAGTTAAAAAAATAACAGAAACAATAAACAAAATGAAAATTCAAAGGGTATAGGCCAAAAAGTAAAACGGTCCTTTGTCATTTGTTTTGAGGCTCTGGGAAGCCGGGTGGAGGGGATCAGGCAGTAGATAGCCCCTCCCACAGTCAACAGTCTGCCTCCTGAGTGCTGGGATTAAAGATGTGCGCCACCACGCCCGGCTCATACACACATTCTTTTTTTTTTTTTTTTTTTTTTTGAGGTACGGTCTCACTCTAGCTCAGGCTGACCTGGAAATCACTATGTAGTTTCAGGGTGGCCTTGAACTCACGGCGATCCTCCTACCTCTGCCTCCTGAGTGCTGGGATTAAAGGCGTGCGCCACCATGCCCAGCTTCATACACACATTCTTAAATTTCCCAGAATACTCCCTCCACACTGTACCTCAACAAAACCCGTGTTGTTTTATTTTTATTTTTATTTATTTATTTGAGAGTGACAGACAGAGAGGGAAAGAGTCAGAGAGAGAGAGGGGAGGTAGAGGGCACACTAGGGCCTCCAGCCATCTGGTTTACAAGGGTACTGGAGAATCAAGCCTCAAACCAGTGTCCTTAGGCTTCACAGGCAAGCACTTAACCACTAAACCATCTCTCCAGCCCTAAAACCCATGTTTTTATGCTTTCAGTTGTCTTCCATGTAGGAGTTCATTTTCACTTAATTTTTAAAAATAGGCTTATGTTTGTTGTCTATGGCTTAGATTTATGTATCTCACTGCCTGATGAATGCATCCTGAAATATCTCCTCCCAGGATGTCCCAGGTACTTCTACCTCAGTGGGTCTGAGCGATCTATTAAGTGTTACTCACTCTCCCTCTGGTTTCTATGCCCTGTGTTCTCTACGCCATACACACCATCCATCCATCCATTCATCCATCCATCCATCTTTCCATCCACACATACATATTGTAATCTGGAAACAAAATTTGGGCTTCTAACTTTATATATAGCTGAGGTTGACCTTGAACTCCTGATCCTTCTGCCTCTGTTTCCCAAAAGCTAGGATTACATGCATGAGCCACCATGCCTGGTAGAAAGGTCCTTCTTGTAAGTTGTTTATATCAGATATTTTTGTCACACATGACTAGCACAGAAATCTGGCCTTAGCAAGAGATTCAGGAATGAGTAGACAATTCAATTAAAAGTCAACAAGACAACAAAAAATGCTTGGTAGGGCTGGAAAGATGGTTTAGCAGTTAAGGCGCCTGCCTGCAAAGCCTAGGAATGCCTGTTCGAACCTCCAGGTCCCATGTTTAGCCAGATGCAAAAAGTGACACAAGGGTGCAATGCCTCACATTCGCCACAAGGGGGCACATGCGTCTGAGTTCATTCACAGCAGCTGAGAGGCCTCTGGTGCACCCATTCTCTCTCTGTCTCTCTCTCATTCGGTCTGTCTGTCTCTCTCGCTCTCTCTCTCTCTCAAAAAATGATTGGTAGAGCTTCTGGAAAGAATCATAGAAACTTCAGTGGAAACCAGGAGTGGTGGTACCTACCTGCAATCTCAGCACATGAGAGGCCAAGGCAGGAGGATCATGAGTATGAGGTCAGTCTAAAAAAAGTGGTCTGGGGGATAACTCAGTGGGTCAAGTGCTTGCCTTGTAAGCATAAGGATCTGAGTTCCTCCACAGTACCCATGTAAAATGTGTGTATGATGGCATGCACCTGGAATCCCAGAGTTGGAGAGGTAGAGACAGGTGGATCCCTGAAATTCACTGGCTAGCCAATTGTGATAGTTTAAATGGATGTCCCCCAATAGATTCAGGAGTTTTATTCAAGCTTGTAACTTGAAATAAATGTATTTCTTCCGTAAACTGTGTTTGGTTTGGAGGTTCATCCCAGCAGCTTCAAGCTGACTATGACAGAATTGGTATTAGGAGTGGGGTGTTACTACATGATGAATCTGAACAAGTGGATTTTGGTCTTTTGGAACTTTTGTTTTGGAGGAATGGGCATGGACTTGGTACTTGGTATTGAAGATTCCTTCCAGAACAGTAAGACAAGTTTTATGGGTTATTTTTGTGAGAGTTTGAAAATACTAAGTGCAGACAGAATTGTATTTGGAGGATTTGGTTATGAATTTTCTAAGAGGAAGAACAGTCTGCAGAGAAGTTTGTTAGACCTGAGTTACTGGCATAAGGGATGGCTGCATTCTGCTGCCCATGTGCACAGAATTTGATCAAGATTAATTTGTAATGGATTGATGTGCTTGGCTAAAGATATGGAACTGAGAAATTTAAGATTTAAAGTTGGAAAAACTCAAGTAAATTTAAAATTACAGGCACTGAGAATGGTTGCTGAAATTGCTATTGTTAAGGAGATGTTACCATGATTAAGGATGGCTCAACTGATTTACATTGAAACAATGAAAAGGATGCTTGAGGAGACTGTCTGGTAGAAATGCAAACTCTTGAAAAGAGTTGACTGAAAGGAAGTAACCTGCTCTGCAAGATCATGATTTATTTCATCCTGAATTAAGAATATGGCTGTGTTCTGCACACCTGGTATTGATTTTGGAAGCATGAAAAATGCATGGAGTGGGTCATGAAGTGCACATGGTTCCAGGAGCCATTGCTGAGATGTGGCAAGAGGAAGGGCATGATGACCCTTACAGGCCAGTGGAGCCATTGGAGATGGGCTGTAGTTTGTATGGCAACTGAATTTGTTTTGGCTATACCAGGGCTGTGAAAGGGCTAACGTGGAGTGCTATAGCTCAGGATGGACGTTTTCCCTGGCTACCCAGCCCAGCTGAAGGGGCAGAATTGGAAATTCCAGAGACTGTCACTGGTTATGAAATCCGACTGGAAGTGCAGATGTTTGATGTTTGCCTGATTGTTATTGAGTTTTCATTGTTCCAGTCTCTCCTTGTTATGCCTTATAGCAGTTGGAAATGATTACTCTGTGCCTTTATATGTTGAAAGTACATAACTTGTTTTGATTTTACAGAACACACAGCTAAGAGACAATCTTAAATCTCAGATGAGACGTGGGACTTTGGAACTATCTTAAGTTGGTAATGACTATGGGAGCCTTTGAAGTTGGAATAAGTACAATTTACAACGTGAGATGATTATGAATCTATTGGGGATCAGGGGCAGAATGTGGTAGTTTGAATGGTTGTCCCCCAATGAATTCAAGCGTTTTATTCAAGCTTTTACTTGATGTCACTGTGGATGGCTGCAAGGATCCAGCCCTAAGATATATTTGGGGATGGATATGAATTCCAGTTAAAGATATGCAGAGTGCTTGAGCTCACCACACTTGCTTGTGGTGCTAGTGGTGGTATTTCTCTCTGAGTGGATCTGTTAAAGTGGGCCAGCTTCTTCCACCATTAGAGAACTTCCCCTGGATCTGTAAGCCTGAAATAAATGCCATTCCTCCCATAAACTGTGCCTTGTTTGGAGGTTCATCCCAGCAACTTGAAGCTGACTATACCACCAGTTTAACCTAAGGACAATGAGAGACTCTGCCTCAAAGGAGGTGGCTGGTGTTCCTGAGGATAATACCTGAGGTATCTAGTCTTCACATACATGCACACTACACATGTGAACATATATATACAAACACACACAGCTGGGTGTGGTGGTGCACACCTTTAATCCCAGCACTTGGTAGGAGGATTGCCATGAGTGCAAGGCCACCCTGAGACTACATAGCTAATTCCAGGTCAGCAGGGACCAGAGTGAGACCCTACCTCGAAAAACCAAACACACACACACACACACACACACACACACACACACACACATGAAAAAAGAAGCTTCAGGGCTGGAGAGATGGCTTAGTGGTTAAGGAACTTGCCTGTAAGGCCTAAGGACCCAGGTTCAATTCTCTAGGTCCCACGTAAGCCACATGCACATGGTGGTGCATGTATCTGGAATTTGCAGTTGCTAAAGGTCCTGGCATGTCCATTCTCTCTCTCTCTCAAATAAATAAATAAATAAATAAATAAATAAATAAATAAATAAATAAATAAAAACTTTAGCTGGGAAAAAAAAAAGAAAAAAGAAGTTTCAGAGGATGCTTCTGGAAGAGATGCTTTTTCTTCCTCTGACATTAATGCTATGAGGCTGTGAGACCAGGCAGCTAGAGCTGTTGGCATCTTGCCTACACCAGACAAGCCAGCCCAGAGTAAAGCTGCTTCTTAGGTGAGGCAGATCCAGGAGCTGGAGTCACCAGTTGGGCTCTATGTTAAGCCAAGTCTGTGGCTGAGCCTGCTAGTAACCAATTCACTTGAATTACCCAATGAATAAACTATTTGGTCTCTGAAGTGCTGGGGTTTGAACTGAGGCCCTTGTGCATGCAGGCAAGGGCTGTATCACTGAGTTACATCCCAGCATTTTTCTCAAGGTGGTTGGACCATTTGTACTAAGGATTCTGTTCATTCACTTTCAAATAGTCCTAGTTGGGGCTGGGGAAATGGCTTAGTGGTTAATAGCTCCAAATAAAGAGTTTGTAAGATCCAAAGATGTCTTTCTAATAGCTTCATACTTAGATTTTTGTCAGCATATCATTTATCTTTGTTTGTTTGTACTGCCCAAGTTGTAAGATCAAATAATTACAACTACGTAACACTTGACAAAATCGCACTATCTGATAATACTTGGATATTCGGGAGGATCCAGTTAAAATATTAGCATAATTTAAGTTTACAAAACAAATTGGAGGGTTTTCCTTACAGAAAAAAAGGTCAGATGAAAATATGGAAACAAACAGCTTCCACTTTTTGAGAGATGAAGTTGGCGTACACAATTGCAATCAAACACTGTCTGGTCTGGTTTGGCACTCTTATGTGTGCTGCAGCTCCCAGGTCTGGAACTTTCACATGTGAAGTGTCTACCAGGCCTGGCACTCTTATGTGTGAGGTGTCTTCCGGGCCAGACCCTTCGCTGCCTATGCCTTGCTTTTCCCCCTTCCTTTTGCTCGCTTGGCCTTCAGCTTCTTCCTCTGCCTCTGGTTCATCCACACTGGGTACTGTCCATTCTGGTCTAGAAGAGTCTTTTTGTTTCTCTTAATCCCAGTCTCCATTTTCATGTCATCTTTTTCCTCTTCCGTCACACAGGGAACTTTCTCCTGGCACTGTTTGGGTACTACCACAGTTGCTATCTCTTGAACATCTTTCATTAAAACATCACTGTCGACCTTGAGAATACTTTTAAGACTGTTGAGTTCCTTTGGAGCATTCTTTTTTCTCTTTTCAGCACGCATCTTCCTTTTCCATTTACTCCGTAAGCTCTTAGCCATGTTTTACCGGAGAAACAAACACACACACGCAGCACGCCAACCAGAAACTCCCCCCCAAATTTTTTAACTTATTTATGAAAGAGAGAGAATGGGCATGCCTCCTTCTCATTGCAAATGAATTCCAGGCTCATGTGCCACTTTGTGCATCTGGGGAAACAAACCTGGGCCAGTGGGCTTGGCAAGCAAGCACCTTTAATTGCTGAGCAATCTCCCCAGCCCCTGGTTCTTTTTACTTAAAATTTTTTATTTTATTTTTTTGTTAGAGAGAGAAAGAGGCAGATAGAGAATAGGCAGGCATACCAGGGCCTTCCGCCACTGTAAATGAACTCCAGGTGCATGCACCACCATGTGCATCTGGCTTATGTGGATCCTGGGGAATCAAACCTGGGTCCTTTGGCTTTGTAGGCAAGTGCCTTGACCTCTAAGCCATTTCTCCAGCCCTCTTTTTACTTTTAGGCATATATATGTTCATGTATGTACATGCTCATGTGTGTACTGTTATGCCCAGGTAGCGGATTCCCCAAAGACTACCAAGGAGCTGATCACGTATGCAACAGCAAAGAGCTTTATTTCGGGCTTAAGCTCAAGCTTCCGGACTGTATCAATGCAGTGGATTCACCCAAGAGCCTCCAAGAGCAGCAAGGCGAGGCTTTTACTGAGGTTTGAGCAAGGGGGAGGGTTTCCAACCTGGCGACTACATGATTGGCTAATTTGAACAGTAACTGTACTTGTGGGTTTCTTTGATTGGTCTTAAGGTTTTGACGGCTTGTTCTAGGGGAGTTCCTAATGTGATTGGCTAAGCAAGTGGCAGTTATAGTTGAACATATTTGACATTTACCAAGAGCAGACATGTTACAAATTGATTGGTCAGTTTGTGGTTTTTCCAGTAACTTCCCAGCCGTTACCAGGAAACAGAAACTTAGGCCTGTAAGTGGCCCTGGAGCCTGTCATGGCGTTGCTCTGGCCTGGGTCCCTCATGTTCATGTTCATGTGTTTGCAGATGTGGTGCCATTCCTCAGGAATACAGTCTATATTTATTTACATTTATTTATTTATTTATTTATTTATTTATTTATTTATTTATTTATTGAGAAAGAGTCTCTCCTTGGAAGTTTACCAATTAGGCTAAACTGGCTGGCCAGTCAGCCCCAGGGATTCACCAATGCCCAGCATTTTGATGTGAGTTCTAGGGATTGATCTTGTGCTTGTGAGACAAGCACTTCACTAAATGAGCTATCTTCCCCCCACAGGTATGGTTCTTGTCTAGTGTTTTGTTTGCTTGCTTTTTAAAGATTTTTATTAACTTATTAGAATCAGAGAGAGAAAGAGAGAGAGAATGGACACGCCAGGGGCTCCAGCCACTGCAAACGAACTCCAGATGCATGTGCCACCATGTGCATCTGGCTTACCTGGAACTTGGAGAATCGAACCTGGGTCCTTAGGATTCACAAGCATGTGCCTTAACCACTAAGCCATCTCTCCAGCTCTTGTTTGGTTTTGAAACAGTGTTTTAGATACCCCATGCTGACCTTCTAGTTATTATATAGCTGAGGATGACTTTGAACTCCCGATCTTCCTGCCTCTACCACCCAAGTGCTCACATTACAAGCATGTGTCACCAGCTCTCTTGTCCTGTTCTATCTCTGTGTCTGAGTCTTTGTTTCTCTGATCAGCTCTCATTCTTTTATTTTTTAAAAAATTTTAAATCCTCTGAGTGATTTTTGGAAAGTTTTAGTCCTGTATGTTTTCCCTTCAGTGAGTTGGGAGCATGAAAAAGATGTTTCCATGTTCTTTCAGCCACTGTCTTGTGTGTCTGTTACAGCAGCTCAACCTTTACTCTGTGGTACCCATTAATTTGGATTTGGTTATGTGTGTATCTCCCCCCCCATTCCCTACCCCCAAACCCTTGCATCCCTCTTGTCTGTCCCTCAGGTTGTCTGTCAGATATACATGCAACTCAAGCTGTTCCAGTTTAAGATCCTTAACTTTACTCTGATCTTTGTCCTTACTGATAGAGAGTAAGGCTTGCTTGCATTAATTATTGTTGCTGAATGTGCTGAGTGTGCCAGGCCATGGATCAAGCACGTTACATTATCTTACTTAGTCCTCAATACAACCCTATGAATGAGGTACTCTTGTTGACCTACTTTCCATGTAAGCAAACTGACGCTTAGAAAGGTCCAGCAACATGCTTAAAATATTATACTTACTCCTGAACAACGTTGCCAGAGCTCAGAATAGCAAGCATTGGACCTGAAACTCCACCCACACGTATCAGATCCCAGCTTCTGCTCTCTTAGCTGACTGCCTTACTTGCTTCCCTGGAGCAAGTTGACCTTTGGATGTCATTTGTAACACAGCCCACATGCTTTGGTCTTTGTAATAATGGCTTATGCTAAATACATTTGGACCTTGTAGGTCACATTTTTGTAACACAAAGACAAAACTGTAGCTGGCATGGTGGCACACACCTTTAATGCCAGCACTAAGGAGGCAGAGGTAGGAAGATCACTGTGAGTTTGAGCGGCCCCCCCCATACTACAAAGTGAATTCCAGGTCAGCCAAGTTAGAGTAAGACTCTGCCTTGGGAAAACACACACACACACACACACACACACAAAACTGTTTGGCATGGTGGTGCACGCCTTTAATCCCAGCACTTGGGAGGCAGAGGTAGGAGGATCACTGTGAGTTCAAGGCCATTCTGAGACTACATAGTGAATACCAGGTCAGCCTAGGCTACAGTGAGTGAGACTCTACCTCAAAAAAAAAAAAAAAATTAAAAAAAAAAAAAAGTACATAAGCTTACCAGTGATATGAAATGTTCTGACTTAAAATGTGTGCTATTAGGTTCGTGAAATCCTCTTGGAATACTTCCTTGAATTCTGAGAAGAAAATCTTTTAGAGCCAAAAAGTTGAGAAAGGGATGGAGAGATGGCTCAGTGCTTAAAGATGCTTGCTTTCAACACTTGATAGGTTGGGTTCAGTTCTCCAGTACCCACATAAAGCCAGATTCACAAGGTGGTAGGCAAGCATTCCTTTAAACCCAGCACTCAGGAGGCAGAGGGAGGAGATCTCTGTGACTTCAAGGCCAGCCTGGGACTATAGAGTGAGTTCCAGGTCAGTCTGGGCTAGAGTGAGATCCTACCTCAACAACAAACAAACAAACAAACAAACAAACAAACAAACAAACAAACAAACAAACAATGTGGTATATGCATCTGGAATTTGTTTGCAATGACAAGTGGCCCTGGATCACCCATTTTCTCCCTCGCTCTCTCTCTGTCTCTCATCACAAAGAAAATACACCCTGGTTTCAAGGTTCTATTACTAGCTGTGTGATTGTGTGACTCTGAACTTGTGATTTTTTTCAAGGAAGGGTCTCACTCTAGGCCAGGTTGACTTTGAATTCACTTTGCAGTGCCAAATTGGCCTCAAACTCACAGTGACCCTCCTACATCTGCCTCCTGGGTGCTGAGATTAAAGGCATGTGCCACCATGCTTGGCTCTTCAGTATGTTTTTAAGAGGAGACTATTAGCTGATGTTCGAGAATTGTCTAAGGACTCAAGAGGCTAATAAAGCTAAAGTTCTAAGCACTACGCCAGCTCACGCAGTAAGATGACTGGCAGTATTTATGAAATAAGACGGTGATTATAAAGACGCCACTGGATTTTGCCATTAGGTTAAAGGTGAACTTTGAGAGGAGTTTGAGTGGAAAGGTTCGTAGGAAGTTTGGCAGCATGTGAATGAGTGCTTGGGAAAGTGGCACCCAGGAGAGTAGGACCAATGACAGGCACTGGAAATGTGTTGGCTCCTTAGGGAAGGAGAGATGAGAGATGGGGCAGCCTCACAAGTTAAGAGAACTTTTTATTTTGTTTTGTTTTGTTTTACTTTTTAAGTTTTAAAATGGAAACTAAGTATATTCGAAAGTTAAGGATTAAAGAGGTGGTAGAGGGCTAGAGAGATGGCTTAGTGATTAAGGTGCTTGCCTGTAAAGTCTAAGGACCCAAGTTTGATTTCCTAGGACTCATGTAAGCCAGATGCACAAGGTGACACATGAGTCTGGAGTTCATTTGCAGTGGCTGGAGGTTCTGGGGCGTCCGTTCTCTGTCTCTTTCTCTCAAATAAATAAATAATAAATAAAATATTTTAAAAAGAGGTAGTAGAGAAAGTGGGACTGAAAATTGAAAAAATTAAGCTAGCACAAGGTCTAGAATCCGGTGCATGAAGAATCAGAGTCTTGGGCTGGAGAGATGGCTTAGTGGGTAAGGAGCTTGCCTGCAAAGCCTAAGGACCCAGGTTCAATTCTCCAGGACCCATGTAAGCCAGATGCACAAGGTGGCGCATGTGTCTGGAGTGCCTTTGCAGTGGTTGGATGCCCTGGTGAGCCCACTCTCTCTGCCTCTTTCTCCCTCTCAAATAAATAAATAAATAAAATATATTTTAAAAAAAGAATCAGAGTCTTGGGCTAGAGATGGCTTAGTGGGTAAGGCGCTTGCTTGTGAAGCCCAAGAACCCAGGTTCAATTCTCCAGGTACCACGTAAGCCAGATGCACATGGTGGCACATGCACCTGGAGTTCGTTTGTAGTGGCTACAGGCCCCGAGGCTCCCATTCTCACTCTCTCTCTGTCTCTAATAAATAAATAAAAATAAATCTTAATCCCTGCACTCAGGAGGCAGAGGTAGGAGGATTGCCAAGAGTTCAAGGCCACCCTGAGAATAGAGTGAATTCCAGGTCAGCCTGGGCTGAAGTGAGATCCTACCTCAAAAAAACAAACAAACAAACAAAAAAAAAACCCAAACAACAAAAAAGAATCAGAGTCTTGAGTCAGTCACGGTGGCTCATGCCTATAATCCCAGCACTGAGGATGCTGAGGTAAGAGGATTACCATGAATGTGAGGCCAGCCTGTACTACAGAGTTCCAGGGCAGCCTGGGCTAAAGCAAGACTCTGCCTCAAAAAACCAGGCCGAGAGTGGTGGCACACTCCTTTAATGCCAGCACTTGGCAGGCAGAGGTAGGAGGATCATCGCAGTGAGTCTGAGGCCTCCCTGACACTACGTAGTGAATTCTAGAGTGAGACCCTACCTCAAAAAATCAAAACCAAAACCAAAAACAAACAAAAACAAAACCCAAAGAATTAGAGTCTTAGATCAGAACTGGTGGTACATGCTTGCAATCCCAGCGCCAGGGAGATAGAAAGCAGGGGGATGGTGATTCAAAGGTCAGGCTCCACTGCACTGTGAGTTTGAAGGCAGCCTAGGCCACATGAGACTCTGTCTTGAAAAAAAACAAAAGTGTGCCTAGCAGGAGTTCCTGAGGTGTGCTGTGCTGTGTGGTTTTTGGCTTGTGGCTTTTGCTCTCTGTATTTGGTCCTGTGAAGCAGGCCAGCTTCTTCTGCCATTATGGAACTTCCCCTGGATCTGTAAACTTCAATAAATATCCCTTCCTCCATAACTGTGCCTGGTCTGGAAGTTCATCTCAGTGAACCTGAAGCTGTCTACTACACCACGTAAGCCAGATGCACAGGTGGCACATATATTTGGAGTTTATTTGCGGTGGCCGGAGGCCCTGGTATGCCCATTCTCTTTCTCTCTTTGTCTGTTGCTCTCAAATAATTAGATAAATAAATAAACAAAATTAAATAATAATAATAAATAATAAATAAAAACAAACAAAAATTAGCCCCCGAGGTTTGGGAAGATATTAAACTCATTTGTTTTTTCTTTTTCTTTTTTTAAAATAATTTATGGTGTTTTGTTGTTTATTATTTATTTATTTAAGAGAGAAAGAGGCAGATAGATAGAGAATGGGTGCACCAGGGCCTCCAGCCACTGCAAATGAACTCCAGATACATGCACCACCTTGTGCATCTGGCTTACTTGGGGTCCTGGGGAATCAAGCCTTGAACCGGGGTCCTTAGGTTTCACAGGCAAGCCCTTAACCACTAAGCCATCTCTCCAGGCCCTCTTTTTCATTTTTTTCTGAGGTAGGGTCTCACTCTAGCCCAGGCTGACCTGAAATTCACTGTGTAGTCTCAGGGTGGCCTCAAACTCATGGCGTTCCTCCTACCTCAGCCTCCCGAGTGCTGGGATTAAAGGCACGCACCACCACGCCTGGCTAAACTCTTTTCTTTAAAACAGCTGAACATGGCGGGCCTTTATCCCAGCACTCGGGAGGTAGAGGTAGGATGATCGCAGTGAGTTCAAGGTCACCCTGAGACTACACAGTGAATTCAAGGTCAGCCTGAGCTAGAGTGAGACCCTCCCTTGAACCCCCTCCCCCCCGCAAAAAAAAAAAGACAGCTGAACTGGAGGAGATTGGTGAAAGTGTGGGTATTTGAAGATGAAAGAGAGAAAGATCAAGGCAAGGACACCCTTCTTCTATTCTCTCAGTGAAGCAGGAAGTACTGCTTTGGCTATCCTCCAAGATGGCTTCTAATCACCCCACTTCCTGGTTCTCCCTGCCTGTGTATTTCCCTTCCACACTGAACCAGGGCCAGGCTATGTGACCAATAGCATATGACAGAAACCATGTGCTAAACGTGATTAACATCATGAATTGCGTCCACACAAAAGGTATGCTGAAGTTTTAGCCCCTAGTACCACAGAATACGACATTTAAATATCGGCTCTTTACAGAGTTAATCAAATTCCAATTAAGTCATTAGGGGGGACCTTAGTGCAATATGACTGGTGTCCTTCTTACATAGGGCAAATTTGGACACAAAGACAGACATGCACAGGAGACAGGTGACATGAAGACATAGCAGAAAAGGCTGCCATTTGACTGAAATGTACACTTACAAACTAGGAACAGTAAGGATTACTAAACTACAGAAGCTAGGCAGAGACAAGGAGAGATTCTCCCTAGATGCCAGGAGAAATATGACACCTTGATTTTGGACTTATAGCCTCCAGAATGGCAAAATAGCAAACAACTATTATTTCAAGCCACCCAGTCTTGGTAACCTAGAAAAACTAATACAGAGGCTGGAGAGATGGCTCAGAGGTTAGGGTACTTGCCTGCAAAGCCTAATGACCTGGGTTCAACTCCCCAGCACATAAAGCCAGATGCACAAAGTGACGCATACATCTGGAGATCATTTGCATTTGCTAGAGGCCCTATTGTGCCCATTTCTCTCTCTCTTTCTCTGTCTCTCTTCTCCCTGTCTCTCTCTCTGCTTGTAAATAAATAATAATAAAAAAACGAATACACTAAGCCATTACACCACACCTGGGCCAGAACCCACATAAAGCTGCACACAGTAGCATATATCTATAATCCCAGCACTCCTCATGGGTCAGCAAGTCTGACTTACACAACAGAGTGCAACAATGCAGCAGAGAAGACCCTGCCTCAAAACAAGGTGGAAGGCAAGGACCAACACTCAATGATGTCATCTGACTGCTACACATGTGTCATGGCATGTGTGAGCCCTTATATCACACACACACACACACACACAGATTTAAAAAAGAAAAAGAGAGCTGGAGAGATGGCTTAGTGGTTAAGGCGTTTGCCTGCAAAGCCAAAGGACCCCGGTTCGATTCTCCAGGACCCACATAAGCCAGATGCACAAGGGGTGCATGCATCTGGAGTTCATTTGCAGTGGCTGGATGCCCTGTTGCACCCATTCTCTCCCTTGCTCCCCCAACCGCCTCTTTCTGTCTCTCAAATAAATAAATAAATAAATAAATAAATAAATAAATAATTAAAAAAATAAAAAAGAAAAAGAAAAAGAAAGAAATTGCTTTGCGCAATTATGTGACCTCTAAACTGCAAAAGCCAACAGCAACTGTTTACTCTCTTTTCTTTTAAAATTCACTAAGCACATTGTTTTGAAAATTAGGGTATAATGACTGTAGCTTCCATCTTGGGTACACTCTCTTTCAGATCACTCCCTCTGCAGACAGCCAGCTGTCCTACTCCAGGCAGATTATGGACAGACCCACAGGAACAAGAACTGACTGGCAGCCAATAGCCAGCAAGGAACAAACCTTGTAGGAATGAGTTTAGAAGGAAATTGCCCCAGATGAGACATCAGATAAGACCACAGCCCCAGCCAATTAATTGTTAATCCACAACTGCTTTTGATCAGCTACTTTGTTGCAGCAACAACAAGGTCACTGCAACACTGAGTGAGGATGAGGGAAGATGGGGCCAAATGATAGAGGGATTTTAAGCAGAACCCAAGAGTGAATTCCTAGCCATTACAGATCCTCAACCCCCTATTAACAAATAGTGTTCTTCACCAGACTATTTATTTATTTATTTATCCATCTATTTTTTAATCTTTTTAAAGAAAATCATTATTTATTTGAGAAAGAGGCAGAATATATATAGATAGATAGAGAGAGAATGAGCACACCAGGACCTCTAGCCACTGCAGATGAACTCCGGACATATGCACCACTTTGTGCATCTGGCTTGTGTGGGTACTGGGGAATTGAACCTGGGTCCTTAGGCTTCTCAGGCAAGCACCTTAACCACTAAACCATCTCTCCAGCCTTATTTTTTAATCTTTTTTTTTTTTGAGGTGGGGTCTCACTCTGGCTCAGGCTGACCTGGAATTCACTATGTAGTCTCAGGGTGGCCTTGAACTCTCATCGATCCTCCTACCTCTGCCTCCCAAGTGTTGGGATTAAAGGCGTGCATCACCACGCCAGGCTTCCTATTTTTTAATCTTTTTAATTTTCTTTATTTGCAAGCAAAAAGAGAGACAGAGGGAACAGACATACACACACAGAGAGATGCACACACACAGAATGGGTTGCTAGGACTTCTAACCACTGCAAATGAACTCCAGACGAATGCAGCACTTTGTACATCTGTTTTTACATGGGTAATGGATAATTGAACCTGGGATGTTAAACTTTGCAGGCAAGCACCTTAACTGCTGAGCCATCTCTCAGCCCCTATTTTAAATTTATTTATTTTGTTTGCTTATTTATTTATTCCAGGCTGACCTGGAATTCACTAAGTAGTCTCAGGGTGGCCTTGAAATCACGGCGCTCTTCCTACCTCTGCCTCCCGTGTGCTGGGATTAAAGGTATGTGCCACCACGCCCGGCTGTTTGTTTATTTTTTTTTAATTCATTTTTATATTTTTTTAACTGACCTTTTTAAAAATATTTTTTAAAAAACTTTTACTTATTTATTTGCAAGCAGAGAGAGAGAGAGAGAGAGAGAGAGAGAGAGATAGAAGAGAGGCAGACAGAGAGAGAATGGGCATGTGGGCATGTCAGGGCCTCTAGCTACTGCCAACGAACTCCAGATGCATGTGCCCCTCATGCATCTGGCTTATGTAGGTCCTGGAGAATCAAACCGGGATCCTTTGGCTTCACAGGCAAATGGCTTAACCGCTAAGCCATTTCTCCAGCCCTTTTATTTTTTAAAAATATTTTTATGTATTTATTTGAGAGAGAGAGAGAAAGAAAGAGGTAGAGAGTGAGACAGACAGAGAGAGAGAGAGAATGGGTGCGCCAGGGCCTCCAGCCACTGCAAACAAACTCCAGATACATGTGCCTCCTTGTGCATTTGCTTATGTGGGTCCTGGGGAATTGAACCATGGTCCTTTGACTTTGCAAGCAAATGCCTTAACCACTAAGCAGTCTTCTCCAACCCATTTTTGTTTATTTTTGAGGCAAGATTTCACTCTACTCCAGGCTGACCTGGAATTCACTGTGTAGTTTCAGGCTGGCCTTGAATCCATAGTGATCTTTCTACCTTGGCCTCCCGAGTACTGGGATTAAAGGCATGCACCACCACAGCTGGCTCATTTATTTATTTTCCATTAAAATTTTTTCAAGGTCTTTTATTTTTATTTATTTATTTGAGAGAGGGAGGGAGAGAGAGAGAGAGAGAGAGAGTGAGTGAGAATGGGCCCACCAGGGCCTCTAGCCACTGCAAACAAACTCCAGACGCATGCACCACCATGTGCATCTGGCTTACATGGGAACTGGAGAATCGAACTGGGGTCCTTTAGGCTTCACAGGCATGTGCCTTAACCACTAAGCCATCTCTCCAGCCCCTAAAATATTTTTATTTATATATTTATTTGAGAGATAGAAATAGAGAAACAGAAAGATAGAAAGAGTGAGTATGGGTATGCCAGGGCCTCCTGCCCCTGTAAATGAACTCCAGATGCATGCATTACTCTGTACATCTGGCTTTACAAGGGGGAATTGAACCCTGGCCATCAGGTGTTGTAAGAAAGCACTTTTAACTGCTGGGCCAGCTTTCCATCCCTTACCAGACCATTTACATCAAAATTTCTGTCAGTAGGGATCCAGATGACACCATCTGAAAAGTATATCTTTGGATGATTGCATCATTGTGTGTACATCATACACAAACCTAAATGGAACACCAGGTGTGTGGGGCTGCTGCAGCATGACATGAAGTGTCTTTTAAAACAAAGTAAGTAGAAGTACACTCTAAAATAATGATAAACCGCTAAGCCACCTCTCCAGCCCCACAAGGGAATTTTATAAGAGACCTGAGCTCCCCAGGGATTCCTGCAGGAGGCCACAGCTGTTCTGATTCAGGAGGGTAATGGTCAGGTCCAACCCAGAGGACAAGGCTACACTACAGCTTCCTTCTAATCTTATGGGACCATGGTCATACACTGACTGAAAATAAATGTGCTGTATGCCTACAGTGGGTATTTTTACTCTTTAACTTTTTTTTTTTTTTTTTTTTCGAGGTAGGGCCTCACTCTAGCCCAGACTGACCTGGAATACACTCTGTATTCTCTGGGTGGCCTTGAACTCAGGGCGATCCTCCTACCTCTGCCTCCCAAGTGCTGGGATTAAAGGTGTATGCCACCACGGCCAGCTTAATTTTTATGAATATTTTAAAAAAACTTTATTTATTGGACTTCTTCTTCTTCTATTTTTTTTTTCAAGGTAGGGTCTCACTCTAGACCAGGCTGACCTGGAATTCACTATGTAGTCTCAGGGTAGCCTTGAACTCACAGTGATTCTCCTACCTCTGCCTGCTGGGCATTAAAGGCATGTGCCACCACGCTTGGACATCTTTTTTTTTTTTTAAATTAATTAATTAATTGGAGACAGAGAAGGAGAGAGAGAGAGAGAATGGGCATGCCAGGGCCTCTAGCCACTGCAAACGAACTCCAGATGCATATGCCACCATGTGCATCTGGCTTGTGTGGGACCTTGAGAATTGAACCTGGGTCCTTTTGCTTTGCAGGCAAGGGTCTTAAACGCTAAGCCATCTCTCCAGCCCTATTTATTTATTTATTAGAGAGAAAGAGAAAGAGAAAGAGACAGGGGTAGATAGAGAATGGGTGTACCAGGCCCTTCAGTCGCTGCAAACAAACTCTAGATGCATGTGCTATCTTGTGCATCTGGCTTATTTGGGTCCTGGGGAATCGAACCTGCATCTTTTGGCTTTGCAGGCAAGTGCCTTCACTGTTAAGTCATCTCTCTAGCCCCTCACTTTTTAATTTTTTTTTTTTTTTTTTTTTTTGGTTTTTCAAGGTAGGGTCTCACTCTGGTCCAGGCTGACCTGGAATTAACTATGTAGTCTCAGGGTGGCCTTGAACTCATGGCGATCCTCCTACCTCTGCCTCCTGAGTGCTGGGATTAAAGGCGTGCGCCACCACACCCAGCTCACTTTTTAATTTTTAAAGATTTTATTTTTATTTATTTATTAAAGACAGAGAGAGGGAAAGAGTGAGAATGGGCGTGCCAGGGCCTCTAGCCACTGCAGACGAACTCCAGATGCGTGTGTCTCTTTGTGTATCTGGCTTACATGGGACCTGGAGAACTGTGGATGTTTGCGCATGCATGAGCGTGTGTGTGTGTGTGTGTGTGTGTGTGTGTGTGTATAGATGTGTTTGTGCCACTGTGAACATGTGGGTTGTTGGTCCTCTCCTTTCACCTTGTTTGAGACAGGATCTGTCTCTGGTTGTTGCTCATTGATAAGGCCAGACTAGCTGGCGGGAAAGTCTCAGGATTCTCCTGACTCCTCCCATTGCTGCACACCAGCATTACAAACATCACCCACTTTGTGTTTGTCATTATTTGGATGCTGGGGATCTGAACTCCAGTGGGCAGGCTTGAGGAGAAGCACCTCTGAGCCTTTAGAAGTATTTTAAATATCATGTAGGTTAAGTTTACCAGTGCTCCTCCAAATCAGTATTTAATAGAAAGATAGGCATGTAGGAACAAATCAAAGTCAGAAACTGGATATTTTAGCGTTTGGGACTGGGTCTTGTCTCATTTTGTAACCCAGGCTGGCCTGGAACATAGCCCAGGGTGCTCTCAGAGAATCTTGTCAATCCTCCTGCTTTAGACTCCCAAATTACTGGGACTACAAGTGAAGAACTAAACATTTTAAAATTCCACAAATTTCACGAGAAATGACTTAAAGGATATTTATTCTTTTGAAAAAAAAACTTTAGATCATAATCTAGAAGCAGGAAAATGACACTTTTTCTTACTCTTGGGATTTTGGGATAGGAATTTTAAAGCATTTGATAATATTGGGACAATGTCAGAAAAACAGAATAGCTGATCAGAGTAACTATTTTCCCCAGGCATGTAGTAATGTGAGGGTAAGTGGAATAATAGCAGACATTTGATGCACACTTATAATCATAAATATATGGAAATGAATGTGGAAAATACACATAATTCAATGAAAAAATCATGAAACTTTATATATATACCTTCCCAAGCCATAGATAACTACATGTTTGCTATGCGTGCACAAAGCTTTTTTTTTTTTTTTTTTTTGTTTTACTGAGGTAAGGTCTCACTCTAACTCAGGCTGACCTGCAATTCACTACGTAGTCTCAGGGTGGCCTTGAACTCACAGCGATCCTACTACCTCTGCCTCCTGAGTGCTGTGATTAAAGGTGTGTGCCACCATGCCTGGCTTTTTTAAATTATTTGAGAGAGACAGAGACAGAGACAGAGAGAGAGAGAGAGAGAGACAGAGAGGAAGAGAGAATGGGCGCACCAGCAGCCTCTCAGCCACTGTGAATGAACTCCAGACATGTGCGACCCCTTGTGGGCAATTGCGACATTGCAAGCTTGCATCACTTTTGCGTCTGGCTAAAAGTGGGATCTGGAGATCAAACGGGCATTCTTAGGCTTGGCATGCAGGCACCTAAACGGCTAAGCCATCTCTCTAGCTTGCAAGGCTTTTTTTACTTTTTTTTTTTTTTTTTTTTTTTTTTTTGAGGTAGGGTCTCGTGCTTTAGCTCAGGCTGACCTGGAATTCACTATGTAGTCTTAGTGTGGCTTTGAACTTGCAGCACTACACCTACCTCTGCCCGAGTGCTGGGATTAAGGTGTGTGCTACCACACATGGCTCTGCAAGGCTTTTATTGCAAGTGCAACTGTGAATGGTCGAACATCCCATACAAACTAAAAAAGTTCCAAGGGCCCCTGAGATCAGAGAAAGGGCTAGTTGCTTTTCTCCTTCCTGAACTACTCATTTATCTCAAACTCTCTAGTTGGAAGCAGGAAACCCTAGATTCTGGGCACTTCTCAAAAGTAGGATAATACTTAGGTTTTTACCTAAAAGCATTAAAAAAAATTTTTTTTAAATTTATTTGAGAGAAAAAGAGGCAGATAGGGAGAATGGGTGCGCCAGGGCCTTTGGCCACTGCAAATGAACTCCGGATGCATGTGCCACCTTGTGCATCTGGTTTAAGTGGGTCCTCAGGAATCGAACCTAGGTTCTTTGACTTTGCAGGCAAGAGCCTTGACTGCTAAACCATTTCTCCAGTCCTTTTTTTTTTTTTTTTTTTTTTCAAGGCAGGGTCTCACTCTGGCCCAGGCTGACCTGGAATTCACTATGTAGTCTCAGGGTGGCCTCGAACTCTCGGTGATCCTCCTACCTCTGCCTCCCGAGTGCTGGGATTAAAGGCGTGCGCCACCACGCCCGGCTCACCAGTCCCTTTTTTTTTTTTTTTTTTAACCGTTTTCACCATAGTTGTCTTTATGCCTAAGTTTCTAGGCCTTCCAACCTTCCTGGGGAAAAGGGCTGTTTCACAAGGAAAGCATTTCACTTCTGTAGAAAAGACTTCATGTTTTACATTTCAGTAGAAACCTGAACAGGACGCCTTTAATCCCAGCATTCGGGAGGCAGAGGTAGGAGGATCGCCATGAGTTCGAGGCCACCCTGAGATTACATAGTGAATTCCAGGAGAGCCTGGGCCAGAGTGAGACCCTACCTTGAAAAACCAAAAAATGAAAAAAAACAAAACAAAACAAAACAAAAGAAACCTGAACAGGGAAGATTAACCAAATTCCAGTTGGACTCAAATATAGCGTCATGCCTCCTCCAGCCAGCAGAGTTCCAGAGTGGCAGAAATACAGAAATATAGATTTGAGCCTCAATTCAAGGTAGCCTTCTGGTTGCAGTATCAATTTCATTATTTCATCATGTAAAACCCTTCCATAAAAAAAAATTCAGTTTCTTAGCCTTCTCACAACTGAAGCACACACATGCAATGAAACTCACTTGAACATCAAGGCCTTGTACAACATGTTTAAACTTCTCACACAGAAGGGTAAGAAGTTTTTATTTTTATTTTTTAAAATTTATTTATTTTGCAGGGCGTGGTGGCACACGACTTTAATCCCCGCACTTGGGAGGCAGAGGTGAGGAGGATTGCCATGAGTTCAAGGCCACCCTGAGACTACATAGTGAATTCCAGGTCAGCCTGAGCTAGAGCCAGACCCTACCTGGAAAAAAAAAAAATTATTTATTTAGCCGGGCGTGGTGACACACACCTTTAATCGCAGCACTGGGGAAGGCAGAAGTAGGACTTTGAGGCCACCCTGAGACTACATAGTGAATTCCAGGTCAGCCTGAGCTAGAGTGAAACCCTACCTCGAAAAACAAAACAAAACAAAATTATTTATTTATGTCGGGTATGGTGGTGTATGTCTTTAATCCCAATACTTAGGAGGCAGAGGTAGGAGGCTCACAATGAGTTCAAGGCCACCCTGAGAATAGTGAATTCCAGGTCAGCCTGGGCTAGAGTGAGACCCTACCTCGAAAAAAAACAAACAAACAAAATATATATACAAAATTTATTTATGAGGGAGAGGGGAGGGGAGGTGGAGGGGAGAGAGAGAGAGAGAGAGAGAGAGAATGGGCGTGCCAGGGCCTCCTATCACTGCAAACAACTCCAGATGCATGCGCGATCACCGGCATCTATCTTCCGTTGGTTCTGGGCAGTGAACCAAGGTCCTTAGCTTTGCAAGCCAGTGCCTTAACCACTGAGCTACCTCTCCAGCCCTTATTTTTATTTATTTATTTTTTTGCAAAGCCTGGATTTTTTTTTTTTAAACCAGCCTTTTCTGGGGGTAACCAAAACTTGCTACAAAAGGCTTGTGTAGGTAAAAAAAAAAAAAAAAAAAGTCTTGAGATGCCCAATGACCCAAACTCCCCTGGGGCAGGCAGAGCAAACACTTCCAAAACGCAGCGCCCCTGCGCACCTTCCCATCCCCCACCCCACGCAGTGGCTCTCTAGGTCACCCCAATCCAGCAGCCCCACCCCCCCACCCCCGCCCGCACCCGGGCGGCGTGGAGGACTTCCGGCCCCGCGGAAACTTCCCTCCCCGAGGCGGCGCCCGCGCTTCCAAGGAGGGGCGAGGAGGAGGAGCCGCCCCGGGAAGTGACGTCGAGACAGCGCCTTCCATTTTGTGCAGCGCCGGAGCAGCTAAGTGCGTCAGTTGTGGAGAGACGTTAGAGGGAGTTGAGTCCGGGTCTGTGGGGAGGCACACGGCTCCGTCGCAGACTTCGGACCTCCGCGGGGTCCCGCCGCCGCCGGAGACCCCTCCGCTCCGCTCCGCCCCGCCCCCGTGTCCGTCCGGTAGGTGAGTTGGCTCACTTGGAGGGCGAGGCTTGTCGGATGGAGGCTTCTTCATGGCCGCGAGCGGCCGGCGCTTGCCGCTGCTGTCTGGGCGGAGGACGGCGTCTAGTGAGCGCAAGTGGATCGAGGTGGGCGCCTGGGGGGCACGACGACGACACGCGGTGATTTGGCCACTGCTGGCCGGGGGCACCGGAGGTGGTGGTGGCGTTGGCCGCGGTTGGGGGCGTCTTGACCCCGGGGATCGCGCGGCCTGCCCCTTCCTTTTCCCCGATCCGAGTCCCTCTCCTTCGTCACTTAAAAAACCCGGAGCCCGGCTGGCTTTTGTTCGCCGGTAGGGGGTGACTCGGGTCCAAGCGACACTGGCTGGCGTACAACCTTCCTTCTCCTCCTCCTCCCCCCGCCACCGCCGCCGACTCCTCCGCCGCCGTCGCCATCTTGCGTTGCCGCCACCCGCGCAGGCACAGCGGTGTTATCGCGAGATTTCGGGGAACACCCGCTCCGTCCTCTCCCCCCACCCTTCCGACGCACGCACACTCTTTCACCGTGACGCCCGGGCGGAGGCGGTGACGCATGCGCGGCCCGTCGCCATCGGGCCGGGCCTTGCGGAGGGAGGAGGGAGGGCGGGGTCGGCTCCGCCCGCACTTCTCGGCTTTTCCGAACTGCGGCAGATGGGAGGGGTCCGGAGTGCGGCTGCGCAGTGGCGGAGGTGGCAGAGTGGGCGTTGCGGTTGGCTGCGGTGTGAGTGTGGGATCCGGGAAGTGGAGGAGCAGCGTGTCAATTGTGATTTTTTTTTTTTTTGAATGCAAAAGGATCTGGGCTAATTTTAGAGGCACCTTTGACAGTCGTGTTTATGCCACCCATTGGGTAAACTTTTTTTAAACGCCGTTTGTGTGTGTGGATGGATGGAAGAAGTGTTCTTCCTGTGCCATTCACTGGCATTGTGATTGAATTTTGCCCCCCTAACAGGAAATAGTAGCCGGGCATCATGAGCGGCTGTCGAGTGTTCATCGGGAGGCTAAATCCTGCAGCGAGGGAGAAAGACGTGGAAAGGTTCTTCAAGGGTTATGGACGGATCAGAGATATCGATCTGAAAAGAGGTTTTGGCTTCGTGGTAAGTTCCAGGTTGAATCTTGACAGCAAATGTTATGCAGCATTTGAATTCTCTTCAGGTTTAAAGTAATTTTAATGGGTGGCTGGTACTCTTTTCCAGTACCCATTTTACTGTTAGAAGTTAAGATAGTCCTCTTATCCTAACATTTTTAAAAAACTTTTGTTAGAGACAGACGGGGAGAGAATGGGCACGCCAGGGCATCTAGCCACTGCAAACAAACTCCAGATGCATGTGCCACCATGTGCATCTGGCTTATGTGGGACCTGAAAAATTGAACCTGGGTCCTTAGGCTTCACAGGCAAGCGCCTTAACTGCTAAGCCATCTCTCCAGCCCTATCCTAACATTTTCAGTGGTCCTAATACATAGTACAGTATAGGTTTAAAACCCTAATGAGGGGCTGGAGAGATGGCTTACTGTTTAAAGCTCTTGCCTGCAAAGCCTAAGGACCCAGGTTCGAGTCCTCAGTCCCCATATGAGCCAGATGCACATGGTGGCAAATGGCTCCTGGAGGCCCTGGTGCCCATTCTCTGTATCTGCCCCCCCCCCTTTGAATAAAAAGGCTTAATGAGCGTTATATGCTTCGTTTCAGGAATTTGAGGACCCAAGGGATGCAGATGATGCTGTTTATGAACTTGACGGAAAAGAACTTTGCAGCGAAAGGTGAGAATCCTAGTGTTACAGCTTGTTAGCCCCTGGGAAATGGAGCAGATTTAGTCAGCTAGAGTTATTTAAGTAGATCTTATATATAATGGGCATTTTTCTTCTCTTTCTGTAGAGTTACTATTGAACATGCTCGGGCTCGGTCTCGAGGTGGACGAGGTAGAGGACGTTACTCTGACCGTTTTAGCAGTCGTAGACCTCGAAATGATAGACGGTACGTGATGGGTGGGTGACTACTTTGAATGTCATTATTTTAGGTGTAACGATTCAGGGACCATTAGCAGTAAATGATGAATTACTTCAGTTCGTGTTAAAGTAGTGTTATGCTGATGAGTCTAGGTATTAAGAGTAAAGGTAAGGAGTCATTTAATTGTCACCTGCTTGTGTAAACTTGTCCACGCTTGCCCAAAAAAAAAAAAAAAAAGCACATCACTTAACACAGTATTGCATTTCTATCATTGTGAATACTCATTTTCTTCCTCAGAAATGCTCCACCTGTAAGAACAGAAAATCGACTTATAGTTGAGAATTTATCCTCAAGAGTCAGCTGGCAGGTTTGTTGAAATACAGTTTTGAGTTATTTAATGTGGCATTCTAAATGTTAATGGGTAGTTAACATTTTACTAGTCTATTTTATTAAAAGTAGTTTTATCTTTAATTAAATTAATGGATTTAATTGAATTATAATTTAAATTTTAATTAAACGTAACTGGGGGAATGTTTCAAATTTTAATATTAGTGATCAAATGTAAATGTTTTGAGGATATTTTTCATGTTTTTAAAAATCAATTTTAACCAAATATTAAACCCTTTATTTGCCAGCCTATCTGTGTCGTTGGCCTTATGACGAGGAGTGCCTGTGGGTTATCCTAATCGTTGTCTTGGTCACTCTTGGTTGGGCCTGGTTGACTTTGCCAGTCAGCTCCTACAGTGATCAGTTGGCCACCTCTAGATCTGTGTTTGCCGGTCTAGACGTAATCGGTGCACTTACTTGAAGTGCCGGGTTGCAGCGATCCCAGAACGTTGATAACGTGATCTGATCCCTAAGTTGAGAGCTGTCTTCCTGTAACGCTTCCGAATAAGAGGTCCTGGTCGAAAAGAGTTGAAAGATACGAAATTAGTTGGTCGTTGGAATCCTGATCGCAGTAAAGTGGTCCTTGGTAACTGCACAAGAGTAAAACATGTCTGCATCGCCAGTAGTCTGCTAATAGGGAGGGCTGTGCGATTAAAGGCTTCCATCGATTGGGTAGTATCCTTCAAGTGGGTGGCGAAGAGCCAGTCGGGCCTATGTCATGAAGGTTTCTCCGACCGATTAATGATTTGCTGCTTGACTAGCCTAGGGAAATATTGATAAAGGTAAAGTAAATTCTTTTAATGACATATGGGGCACAAAATAACTGGTGTCTGTATATGTTCTGTTTTTTAAATATAAAACTTCTACCTTAGTCTTTACTTTAAAAGTATGTACTGTTTCTTTTTTTTTTTTGTTTTGTTTTGTTTTTTGTTTTGTTTGTTTTTTTCCCTTTTGTACTGAGCTCAGTTAGACTAATACTACTTTAATGTTAAAATCTGAATTTCCTCTAGCATTTTGCTTAAAAGCAATATGCTGTTTGCTTATTTCGTGCCCTGACTTACGTAATTTTTGAATTCTGATAGAATACAAGTGTGGTATACACCATGTTTGTACTTTATCTAACAACTTCTCTTCCAGTAGTCTTGTTTTTATGCCATGTGGTTGTTTGTGTGTCATCTTTCCCCTTCTCTCCTTAACATAATTGTCTTGTGTTAAGGATCTCAAAGATTTCATGAGACAAGCTGGGGAAGTAACCTTTGCGGATGCACATCGACCTAAATTAAATGAAGGGTGAGTGTGCAGCCTTTTGAAATCTGTTGAAAATTTTGCTGTGAGCATTTCTGAGGATTTGAATCTGCGCGTGCATGATTGTGACGGTTTTCCATCAGGAACAGTTTTGCTCTCCTGGGGGCGTGTGGCTGTATGTAGAGATCTGTATAGACAGATTTGTATCAAAAGTGTTGGTGCCACTGGCGTCTGGTAGGTAGGGGCCTGGTGTACTGTTAAAACATCCCACAGTTCTCCCACAACAGACTCAAATTGTCCTCAGTGTCAAAGCCTTGCTGTGCTGTCTACCAGATATGCTTGGCGAGAGCAATAGTAGAGAGCTACTTCCCTAGACTTTGTGTATATAGTGTGCAGCACTGGGATAGTCAGGTGTGGGGGCATGCATCTTTAATCTGAGAACTCTGGAGGCTGGGGTAGGGAGGATGGCCATGAGTTCAAGGTCAGCCTGGGCTAGAATGAGACCCTGCCTCAAAACAATAAAAGGTTGTTGGGTATATATGCTTTAAAATAAAGGCTTTTTCCTTCCTCCATTTTAGGGTGGTTGAGTTTGCCTCTTATGGTGACTTAAAGAATGCTATTGAAAAACTTTCTGGAAAAGAAATAAATGGGAGAAAAATCAAATTAATTGAAGGCAGCAAAAGGCACAGGTATTTAACATTTTTAAGCCAACAGTTTTATTTAACAGATTTTTTTTTAAGGCCCTGTCATTGGGCTGATTTTATTTCCTGTTTCTCATTTTACCCTTTTCATAGTAGGTCAAGAAGCAGGTCACGATCACGGAGCAGGAGTTCCTCTAGATCACGTAGCCGATCTCGTTCCCGTAGAAGCAAGTCTTACAGCCGGTCAAGGAGCCGGAGTCGGAGCCGAAGCAAGTCCCGTTCTGTCAGTAGGTCTCCTGTGCCTGAGAAGAGCCAGAAACGTGGTTCTTCAAGTAGATCCAAGTCTCCAGCATCTGTGGATCGCCAGAGGTCCCGGTCCCGGTCTCGGTCCAGGTCCAGATCAGTTGATAGTGGCAATTAAACTGTAAATAACTTGCCCTGGGGGCCTTTTTAAAACAAAAAACAAAAATTCCCAAACCATACTTGCTAAAAGTTCTGGTAAGTATGTGCTTTTCTGTGGGGGTGGGCTTTGGAGGGGGGCTGGGTTGGATTTCTTTGTAGATGTGGACCACCAAGGGGTTGTTGAAAACTAATTGTATTAAATGTCTTTTGATAAGCCTTCTGCTCACATTTTTGTGATTGTCTGAAGTAAATAGTTTGTGTATATTGACAGAGCTCTTTTATAACTAAAGCAAATTTTAATTTTTTTGTACTAGAAAAAATTTTTGAACATTTTAGTTCATGATTCACATAACGTTACTTCAGAATTAGTTTAATCCTTAATTAAACTAATGGCTTTGGACATTTAAAAGAGCTCTAAATTCGCTTGTACATAAAGGCTTACTTTTGAGTTTTCCTTGTTAGGGTAAGGGTGTCCTCTCACCCACCCACTTAAACAGCTGCAGGACAGACGTTAAAGCAGCTGTTTGTTATTGATAATAAAATATCAAATATAAAACTGTTATTTGTGTGTGTGTCTGAAGTCCTGTACTAGTCTCTCATTCTCTTGTACATTCCTGTGTTTAAAATAATACACATCAAATCCTGGAGTTGCTTGTAATAGCCTTGAAAATAGTGTTTTTGGTATTTCCAAGCTAGTGGAAAGGGGCCAAGAAGTCAGCAAAATGTAATTTTTTTAAAGACTTTATTTATTTATTTGAGACAGAGAGTATGTGCATACGAATGTGTGCGACAGGGCCTCTAGCCAACTCCAGATGCACGCGCCCCCTTGTGCATTTGGCTTATGTGGGACCTGGAGAATCTAACCTAGATCCTTAGGCTTTGTAGGCAAGTGCCTTAGCTGCTAAGCCATGTCTTCATCCCCCCCCTTTTTTTTTTATTACTTTAGCCTGGAATTGACTATGTAGTCTCAGGCTGGCCTTGAACTCATGGCGCTCCTCCTACTTCTGCCTCCCCAGTGCTGGGATTAAAGGTGTGTGCCACCGTGCCCGGCTGTAAAACGTAATTTAAGTTTGAAAGTTACCCTGGTTCTGCTCTCTGCACCTTCCGTTTATCACCTGACTGCAGCGGAGAGGTCAGGCTATGAAATCTGATCTTTGTAATAGGCTAGGCCCAGGAGGAGTCTGACATGCTTGTTTAACTTGAGGGTACTGGATGGTTTTAAGTTTGGCAGAATTGTCTTTTGTAGTCTCAGGGGAGTTGCTGTCCAAGGCAGTGTTCTTTTCTTTTGGGCTTTTCAGATGAACTCAAGGCACTATGACAACATATAGTTTGACATTTTGCCAATTCATCCCCCTTAAAGTTAGAAATTAAAGGTCTTTAAAGTGAGGGAATAAAATTCCTATGGAAATGACAGAAGTAACAATTATGTTTCAAAAAGTAGGCCTGTTTTGAATTGTTACTGAATACAATGATCCAGAATTTGAGAAGTCCTGAGCAATGTGGATGTAATGGCCAGGAAGCTTTGATGAATGTTTGGAGCATGGTGTAGCCTGCTTTCTGTGTTTATATTCCATTCCATCTAGTTCTCTAAGGGGAGTATGAGGATGATGAATTTCTACAGCTTTCCCCCAGAAGCTAAATTAAACATTTAAAAAAAATATTTTTTGGGGGTTGAGAAAGTGGCCTTCAGCCACTGCTAAACTCCAGATGCACATGCCACCTTATGCATCTGGCTTATGTGGGTCAAACTTGGGTATTGGGGAGTCAAACTTGGGTATTTAGGCCTTGCAGGGAAGATACTTAACTGCTAAGCCATCTTCCCAGTCTTTTTTTAAAATTTTATTTTATTTTTGCGTGGTGGGGGGGAGGGTCTCACTTTATTTAGCCCAGGCTGGCCTGGAATTCACAATATAGTCTCAGGTTATCCTTGAACTCACCATAGTCAAGACTTACAGATCACATTGAGGTGTCAGCTGAATTAGAAAATCATTTGAACAGATAATGCCTAAAGTATATATACATTTATTAAAGTATTAGGTAGTAGACCTTATAAAGGTTGAGGACAGGGTCTCATGTATCCTAGGTTGACCTCAAATTTGTTACACAGCCTCAGCCTCCTGAGCCTGGGATTTTAGGCATTTGCCACTATCCATGTCCAGTGGTTTGGATTTTTTGGAGACAAGAATCTTGCTGTGTAGCTCTGGCTGGCTTCAAACCAGTTGTGTGTAGGCATGTGCTTTACAGATAACACAGTGGTCCAAACTGATAGTTTGAGAGACAGGAAGATAGAGAATGGGCATGCCAGTGCTAATGACCTCTAGACACATGCACCACCTGTGTATCTGGCTTCAGTGGGTCCTGGTAATTGAACCTAGGTCCTTTGGCTTTGCAGGCTGGTGATTTAGCTAAGCCATTCCTCCAGCCCCAAACTGATTTTTGAACTGGTATTGGTAGTGCTTTCTAATCCTGTTCATTGACCTAATTGGTGCCCTAAAATTAGCTTGTGTTTTCACTTGTACCTGATTACATTGTTATGAAAGTCATAAGTAACTAGGCATGGTTGCTTACCTTGTATGCTTTTTTGCATGTGAATGAAATGCAAAATGCTTACTTCATTAGAGGAAATTTTGAGAATTGTATCAGTATTTCTCCTTGGCTTGAGAAGCCAGTCTGGCAATAGTGGTACTTCTGTATCTCCCCTCCCCTCCAGGTTAGGGTCTTGATTTAGCCCAGGCTGACCTGGAATTCACTATGTAGTCTCAGGCTGGCCTCAAACTCATAGCAGTCCTCTTCCCTCTGCCGTGCTAGGATTAAAGGTGTACGTTGGGCTGGAGAGATGCATCTGGAGTTCATTTGCAATGGCTAGAAGCCCTGGTGGTCTCATTGTTTCTCTCAGCCTCTTCCCCCTCTTACTAAGTAAAAACAATATTTTAGAGGCATGTGTCACCACACCTGGCTAAATTTTTTCTTATATTTGAGAGTGGGTGTGCCAAGATTTCCTCCCACTGCAAAGGAACTCCAAATGCATGTACTTCTTTGTACATCTGGCTTTTATGTGTGTACTGGGGAATTGAACTGAGGCTAGCAGGCTTTGTAAGCAAGCACCTTTGACACTGAGCCATCTTTTTAAAAAAATTATTTTTTATTTTAAAATATTACTATTATTATTTTGGATTTTTGAGGTAGGGTCTCACTCTAGCTCAGGCTGACCTGGAATTCACTATGTAGTTTGAGGGTGGCCTTGAACTCAGGGGTGATCTTCCTACCTCTGCCTCCTGAGTGCTGGGATTAAAGGTATGCATGACCACTCCTGGCCTTTTTATCCAGGTAGGGTTTCACTCTAGTCCAGGCTGACCTGGAATTCACTATGTAGTCTCTCAAACTCACAGTGATCCTCCTACCTCTGCCTCCCAAGTGCTGGGATTAAAAGTGTGCACCAGTACCACCCGTTTTTTTTTTTTTTTTTTTTTTTTTTTTTTTTTTTTGTGGTTTTCTGAGGTAGGGTTTCACTCTAGCTCAGGCTGACCTGGAATTCATTCTAGTCTCGGGGTGGCCTCGAACTCAAGGCAATCCTCCAACTCTGCCTCCTGAGTACTGGGATTAAAGGTGGGCACCACCACACCTGGCTCTTTTAAAATATTTTTATTTGAGTAAAGGAAAGAGACAAACAGAAGACAGGTGTGCCAGGGCCTCCAGCAACTGTGAACGAATTCTAGATGTGTGCGCCACCTTGTGCATCTGGTCTATATTGGGTCCTGAGGAATTGAACCTGGGTCCTTTGGCTTTGCAGGCAAGAATCTTTACCGCCAAGCCATATTTCCAGCTCTATTTCCCCAGTTTTGAGGTGCTGTTATCACTGATACATGATACCTTGATAGAATAGTTGAGGTGAAATTCTGTTGGCATGTGTCTCTTGGTTTTTCCTTGTTAAAATTTCTCCTCTACTTCAAAAATCATAATAGTTGAGTGCAACTCTTCTGAAATGGGGCTTAGATATTGGATTATTACAACACCCACTTATAATTCAGTGACTTTCATAGGCTTTTCAGGCACAGGTGTAGGTAACAGGATAAAAACAGATTTGGTTTGTCTTTTTTTTTTTTTTTTTTTTTTTTTTTTTTTGAGAGAATAGGTACCCAGAGGCCTCTCAGCCTCTGTGAACGAACTCCAGACGCATGTGCCCCCTTGTGGGCAAGTCGGCATTGCGCCCTTGCGTCTGGCTAAACGTGGGACCTGGAGAATTGAACTGGCTTAGGCTTGGCAGGCCAGGCACCTTAACTGTTGAGCCATCTCTCCAGCCCTGGTTTCTGTCATAAATAGTTTGTAGTCTGAAAAGACATTAAAAAAATATTTATTTATTTAACACAGAGAGAATGGGTGTGCTAGGGCCTCCAGCCACTGCAAACGAACTCCAGATGTGTGTGCCCTCTTGTGCATCTGGCTAATGTAGGTCCTGGGTAATTGAACCTGGATCCTTTGGCTTTGCAAGCAAATGCCTTAATTGCTAAGCCATCCCTCCAGCCTGACATTTGTGTGTGTGTGTGTTTTCTTTTCTTTTTCTTTCTTTTTTTTTTTTTTTTTTTTGTTTTTTTGAGGTAGTGTCTCACTCTACTTCAGGCTGACCTGGAATTCACTATGTAGTCTCAGGGTAGCCTCGAACTCACAGCAATCCTCCTACTTCTGCCTCCTGAGTGCTGGGATTAAAGGCGTGCGCCACCACTTCCGGCTTGACATTTGTGTTTTTTGATACAGTCTTGCTATTATAGGCTAAGCTAGCCTTGAACTTGGAGCAGTCCTCTTTGCCCCAGGCTTCCTGAGTGCTTAGATTACAGGTGTGTACCACTACCCCCAGTCTTTTCAAACAAGTATCACATTTCTGAGTTGGGGTTCCCTGGTAGACACTCCTCTTCATCCTTCAGGCCATGGCTTGATTCCATTGATGGGTGTGCTAGAATGAAGTTTGTGGGAATAGCTAGACAAGAGTCAGATAAGCTTGGTGTTCCTTTGATTTTAGCTGCTTTATCACACAGGCTTTTTGTTTTTCGAGGTAGGGTCTTGCTCTAGCTCAGGCTGACCTGGAATTCACTGTGTAGTCTCAGGTTGTCCTCGAACTCAAAGCAATCCTCCTACTTCTGCCTCCCGAGTGCTGGGATTAAAGGCATGCGCCACCATGCCCAGCTTCAAACAGGCTTTTTAAATTGCCATCTGACCAGAGTCTAGGCCGTTGGATGAAGGGCAAGATTGTGTAAGGGACCCACACTCCTTGTGGGTGCCATTCCCCAGAACTCCTGGAATTACTTCTTCAGTTGTGACAGCCTTGTAGATCGTTTTTGTTTGGTCTATATAAAGTTAAACAAACAAAAAGGTTAAAGGTGTGGAGAAAGAATGATAGTAATATAAAACTTGTTCTTTTTTTTTTTTTTTTTTTTGAGGTAGGGTTTCACTCTAGCCCAGGCTGACCTGGAATTCATTATGTAGTCACAGGGTAGCCTTGAACTCATGGTGATCCTTCTACCACTGCCTCCTGAGTGCTGGGATTAAAGGCGTGTGCCACCACGCCTGACAAAACTTGGTTCTATCTGGAAAATGCAAGAATACCAGTGTATTCCCAAGGTGTACCATATACTGTCCTCTTTCATCCCTTCTCCTTTTTAGACTTAATAGATTTTTTTTCCCCATTCCTAATGGAGGCAGTAGTAATAAATGCTTAGTACAGTTATATCTATCTGCAACAACTTTATATATGCAAATAAAGTGGCAGGGAAGGTGAGTGTATGAAAGCAGTAATGTCTTAAATTCTGGAAGGAGTAAGCAGGGAGTAGACCAAACTTGAGAAATCTTTTTTTAAAAAATATTTTTATTTATGGGCTGGAGAGATGGCTTAGTGGTTAAGGCACAAGCCTGAGAAGCCCAAGGACCCTGGTTCAGTTCTGCAGGTCCCAGGTAAGCCAGATGCACAAGGGGGCGCATGCGTCTGGAGTTCATTTGCAGTGGCTAGAGGCCCTGGAGTGCCCATTCTTTCTCCCTCTCTCTTTCCCTCTCTGTCTCTAATAAATAAATAAAAAACTTTAAAAATATTTTTATTTATTTGAGAGATAAAGAATGTGAATGCTGGGCTGGGGAAATGGCTTAGCAGTTAAGGCATTTTCCTGCAAAGCAAAAGGACCCACATAAGCCAGATACCCCAGGGGCTCATGCATCTGGAGTTTGTTTGCAGTGGTTGGAGGCCCTGGTGAGCCTATTCTCTTTGTCTGTCTCTCTTCTATCTCTCTCTCTGCTTGCAAATAAATAAAATTTAAAAAATATAAAAAAAATAATGTGAATGCCATGACTTTTAGCCAGTGCAAATGAACTCCAGATGCATTTACCACCTTGTGCCTCTGGCTTACATGGGTACTGGGGACTTGAACTTGGGTCCTTAGGCTTCACAGGCAAGCATCTATCTTAGCTACTAAGCCATCTCTCCAGCCCCAAACTTGAGAAATCTGACCATGAGACTACAACGCCCACAACATGTGGATCTTGATGTGTGGAGTGAACTGGTAAAGAACATTGAAGACGAGTCTGGGTCCATCAGTAAAAGTGAAGGGTCAAGAATATCAACTTTTTTGTGATATTTAAGATGCGCTTCTGTGACCATTAGCTTGAGAAACAAATTGTTTTCATTTAGCTTTGCCTCAGGGGTCTTCCAAAGTGCACTGTATTCCTTTTCAGATTTTGAGTACCAAAAATCCAGAGTATTGCCCCTTCAAGGTCATTCTTGGTCTTTTTTGGATCAAAACTTTAAATCTAGAACTTAGCTGATTTCTCTACATTTGTAAAAGAAGGTTATTTCATTAAGTAACAAATAACTTTGTTTCTGAGACAAGCCTCAGACTGAGGCTTTTTCAAAACAAAGTTTTGAACCAAATCTGGATGTCTGTCTAAAGTGGTTCTCTAATGTCATGTTTTAGAACATGGCTTTGCTTTTGCCTTCCTGATAACCAGGATTCCCCAGGAACCCCGGAAGCCAGATGCATAAAGGGGCGCATGCCTCTGGAGTTTGTTTGCAGTGGCTGGAGGCCTTGGTGTGCTCATTCTCTCTGCCTCTTCCTCTCCCAAATAAATAAAGTATTAAAAACAAACTTTATTGATAAGCTCAAGATTACATCTTAAACTAATTGCAAAGGGGGAAGAAAATTGCTATTTGCTAGTATAGTATGAATTCCAACAGGGAGAGCTGTGTATTTCTCTTAGGGTATAAATCATCCTTAGGGGGATGACTCATGTAATTTTTTTCTTGAGAGAATTTGCATACTAGTGCCTCAAGCTACGATAATCAAACTCCAGACATGTGCGCCACCTACTGCGTACTTGTGTCACCTTGCAACATGGGTCTTTAGGCTTCGCAGGCAAGCGCCTTAACCACTAAACCCTCCAGCCCTCCACATAATTTTATGGGAAATAAGAGGCAGTCAAAGGAGCTGGGTGATTAGGGAAAATAAAATTGAAAATAAATCCATCTTAAAGTAAGGTTGAGTTACATTGTTTGCAAGTCCCTGGGTTTAATTCCCATTTAGAAGACATGGCTGTATATGTGGTGTATTGCTTGGAATCCCAGCACTGGGAAGGCTGAGGGCAGGATTATGAATTTTTGAGACACCCTCCTCTCCCCAGCTCCACAAGCTACACAGCAAGGTCAGGCCAGCCTGAGCTTTGTATTGAGACCCTATCTTAAAGAATGCTGAGGGGTGGGGGTTATATTAGGGCTATAGTGTATGTGCTTTTTTAAAATTAAAGATTTGTAAGGGGAGAGAGAATGGGCATGTCAGATCTAGCCACTACAAGCAAACTCCAGATGCATGCGCCACTCTGCATCGGCCTTGCCTTATATGTGAACTAGGGAATTGAACCCCGGGAGGTTAGGCTTTGCTGGTAAGTGCCTTAGCTGCTGAGCCATCTCTTCAGCTTTCATTTTGTTTTGTTTTAATTTGATAGAGACAGAATGGGTGAGCCAGTGGCCTCTCACCCGCTGTTGGAACGTTAGTCGTGTGCACCCTCTTGTGCACATGTGTGACATTACCTGCTTGTATCACTTGTGTCTGGCTAAACATGGGACCTGGAGATTTGAATGGGTGTTCTTAGGCTTCACGGGCAGGCGCCTTAACCACTAAGCCATCTCTTCAGCCCCTCTTTAGCTTTCTTTATGGGAGCACCAGAAATGCCAAGGACTGACCTAGCTCTAGGACCAGATATCCTAAATCCTTAAGAATGTGGGTGCTTCTAGAACTTTGGTGAGTAGAGGCACATCACATATACCTCTCAGAACTGTTGTACGTTTAAAGCAGTTGTGTCCTATTTCCTTACAATGGTCCCTTGAGATAAATTCCATCCATAGTTTGATTTTTTTTTTTTTTCCCTAGCTTGATGTTAGAAGTACAGGCAGTTACGGAAATAGTTTTGGCTCTTGAAGGTCTCCTGTGGATTTCTTGGTGCTACCCTGGTTCTTAGTGACTTGATAAGAGCTCAAGTCTGCTGGAACCAGTTACTGGTAGTTCCGGTCCATATGGGAACAATGCTCACAGGGATGATTCAGAACTTACCCTTGGGAGGCTTGAGTTTTTCATAGCATCGGAAGGTGATGATGAAGAGAAACCCTTCTGCAAGTTGGAAAATCATGTAGAGCAGAGGGAAGAAGAAAAGTGGCCCAATGACTTCAGGCGCAAAGGTCACATTGAGGATGGTAGAACAGAGTTGAATATTTTGGAATCCTGTTTCCATGCTGATGGTGCGTCTACTCCTGTAGTTGGTGAAAAACAATGTATTCACAGAAGACGCATATAGCGCCCCTCCTGCCTTCCACTTGCTTTAGGACATTACAGTCCATCATAGGAAGATGGAGGGAAGCCAGAGTTTGAAGTACATCAGGTTAAGACAAGTCAGGGTGAATCTCTACACTAGTCTGGCTCTATGGTGATGGAAGATACAGGAAGTTATGTGGCTGCTTCCCCCCCGCCCCCCACTAGGGACTGTACCCAAAGCTTGTGCATCCCAGGCAAATGTTCTACCTACTGAGCTATACCCCACAGCCCTGGTGAGGCTTGTTGAGTAGCTTGGAAACTTTATGATTTGTCTGCTTTTGTAGAATTGCCAAATTTGAAGAACTGTAACACTGAGGGATGAAAGAATGAGAGTGTTGGCTTATGCCGGCCTTGTAAGACAGCTGTGCTTAGAAGACATAGTTTGAAGTGCCTAGAATCTCATTCTGCTAAGTTTCTAAGCTTAGGCACCTTTAACTCCAGAACTTGCCATCATTACAAGGATGAGCCTCATGTGTCTGGAAGATATTTTCCTTTCCATTTTATGGGCCAAATGAGATGTTTATCTTTAATGAATACACATTTATTTTTTTCTTTTTGAGGTAGGGTCCCACTCTAGCCCAGGCTGACCTGGAATTCACAGGATGGCCTTGAACTCACAATGATCCTCCTACCTCTGCCTCCCGAGTGCTGGGATTAAAGGCGTGAGCCACCACGCCTGGCTCCCTTTTTGTTAAATTCCAAGTGTGGGTTAAAATAATTGTCTTAGATACAGCACAGAAACTGACGCTCATGTGGTCACACAGCAAGTGGATCTTGAGTAGCATGAACTTAACATTGGAGTTTTTTTTTTTAATTGTGTTTTGAAACAAATCCACTTTCCTTTTTTTATGGGGGAGGTGCTCTAATATTTAGAATACTGGGTATTTGTCAACATGGGCTGAAAATATCGGAAAGTCCCTGCATTACACTATTGATGAGGTATCCAGTATTCCCATAGCATCCCCATACATTGATTCTTCTCATATAGTGGCTGTATTTGTGAATTGAGTTGCACTGTAGCCAATGACCATAGCTAGCTACTTAAACTTATAGTGCCACTTAGGAGAGCTTTCACCTGCTGGTGTCCTTGTCAGGACTAAAGCCTAGGTGGAAAGGAGGAAAGGTGAGAAAAGAGTAGCATTGGGAATGCCATAAAGCTACCTCAGTGCCACTACCAGGGAACTCTGCAAGGGGTGGGGTCTAGACACTGAATGGAGCAGACTGCCATTCTCTTATGGTGTTTTAATGTCTGGGTTTAATTTAGACCTAACACCCATCCAGTACCTTCCCCACTTATTCTCTCTCTTTTTTTAATATTTTGTTTTTTATTTATTTATGAGAGAGAGAATGGGCACACTAAGGCCTCTAGTCACTGCAAATGAACTCCAGATACATGTGCTGGCTTATGTAGGTACTGGGGAATCAAACCTGGGTCCTTAGGCTTTGCAGGCAAGTGTCTTAACCACTAAGCCATCTCTCTCCAATCCCCACTTATTCTCAATCGTTGAAGGTTCCTTGTTCATTTGGTGCCACTAAACATGTTAGGGGAATTCCTAGATTTTTAGATTCCTGTCCTTTTTTTGAAAAGATTGAAGGAGGCTTTAAGACAGTGGGTATGAAACAATACCTACCTTTCATGGAGTTGGAAGAGAGCAGAGAGAATGTAGCCCAGCAGGAAGCCAATCAAAGGCATTAGGGAAGAGGTTATCAGTAAGTGTGGTGTCATGACAAATAAGATGCTCTTGCCCACATTGATGACAGAGAGGATGGTGACAGCCACACTGAGGAAAAGAGTGAGAATCATCCCTCCCTAGACATAAGGACAAGAAGAAAAGGCCATTAGAAGCTGGGTGTGGTGATGCATGCCTTTAGTACTTGCTGAGGTAGGAGAAGCACTGGAAATTAGAGACCAACCTGGAACTACAGAGAATTCCAGTCAGCCTGGGCTAGGAGACCCTGCTTTGAAAAAAAAAAAAAGCCATTAGAAGGTTGGGAATGGGAATAAGATAGGACACAGGTGGGGAATCATTTCACTGTTTTGTTTGTTTTGCAAGGTAGGGTGTCACTCTGGTCCAGGCTGACCTGGACCAGAGTGACACCCTACCTTGCAAAACAAACAAACAAAAAATTTATTTATTTATTTGAAAGAGAATGGACATGCCAAGGCCTCCAGCTGCTGCAAACAAACTTCAGATGCATGGTGCCACCTGTGCATCTGGCTTATGGGTCTGAGGAGTTGAACCTGGGTCTTTCGGCTTTGTAGGACAGCATCTTAACTGCTAAGTTCTCTTCAGCCCCTTATTTTCCTTTTTTTAAAAAAAGTATTTAGTTATTTGCAAGCAGAGAGAGAGAGAGAAGAGGGAGAATGGGAGCGCCAGGGCCTCTAGCAACTGCAAACTCCAGGTGCATGCTTACTTTGTGCACCTGGCTTATATGGGTACTAGAAAATTGAACCTAGGTCATTAGGCTCTGGAGGCAAGTGCCATCTCGCCAAAAAAGCTGAGGGGTGGGGGTTATATTAGGGCTATAGTGTATGTGCTTTTTTAAAATTAAAGATTTGTAAGGGGAGAGAGAATGGGCATGTCAGATCTAGCCACTACAAGCAAACTCCAGATGCATGCGCCACTCTGCATTGGCCTTGCCTTATATGTGAACTAGGGAATTGAACACCGGGTGGTTAGGCTTTGCTGGTAAGTGCCTTAACTGCTGAGCCATCTCTTCAGCTTTCATTTTGTTTTGTTTTAATTTGATAGAGACAGAATGGGTGAGCCAGTGGCCTCTCACCCGCTGTTGAACGTTAGTCGTGCACCTCTTGTGCACATGTGCGACATTACCTGCTTGTATCACTTGTGTCTGGCTAAACATGGGACCTGGAGATTTGAATGGGTGTTCTTAGGCTTCACAGGCAGGCGCCTTAACCACTAAGCCATCTCTCCAGCCCCTCTTCAGCTTTCTTTATGGGAGCACCAGAAATGCCAAGGACTGACCTAGCTCTAGGACCAGATATCCTAAATCCTTAAGGATGTGGGTGCTTCTAGAACTTTGGTGAGTAGAGGCACATCACATATACCTCTCAGAACTGTTGTATGTTTAAAGCAGTTGTGTCCTATTTCCTTCCAATGGTCCCTTGAGATAAATTCCATCCATAGTTTGATTTTTTTTTTTCCCTAGCTTGATGTAAGAAGTACAGGCAGTTACGGAAATAGTTTTGGCTCTTGAAGGTCTCCTGTGGATTTCTTGGTGCTACCCTGGTTCTTAGTGACTTGATAAGAGCTCAAGTCTGCTGGAACCAGTTACTGGTAGTTCCGGTCCATATGGGAACAATGCTCACAGGGATGATTCAGAACTTACCCTTGGGAGGCTTGAGTTTTTCATAGCATCGAAGGTGATGATGAAGAGAAACCCTTCTGCAAGTTGGAAAATCATGTAGAGCAGAGGGAAGAAGAAAAAGTGGCCCAATGACTTCAGGCGCAAAGGTCACATTGAGGATGGTAGAACAGAGTTGAATATTTTGGAATCCTGTTTCCATGCTGATGGTGCGTCTACTCCTGTAGTTGGTGAAAAACAATGTATTCACAGAAGACGATATAGCGCCTCCTGCCTTCCACTTGCTTTAGGACATTGCAGTCCATCATAGGAAGATGGAGGGAAGCCAGAGTTTGAAGTACATCAGGTTAAGACAAGTCAGGTGAATCTCTACACTAGTCTGGCTCTATGGTGATGGAAGATACAGGAAGTTATGTGGCTGCTTCCCCGCCCCACTAGGGACTGTACCCAAAGCTTGTGCATCCCAGGCAAATGTTCTACCTACTGAGCTATACCCCACAGCCCTGGTGAGGCTTGTTGAGTAGCTTGAAACTTTATGATTTGTCTGCTTTTGTAGAATTGCCAAATTTGAAGAACTGTAATACTGAGGGATGAAAGAATGAGAGTGTTGGCTTATGCCGGCCTTGTAAGACAGCTGTGCTTAGAAGACATAGTTTGAAGTGCCTAGAATCTCATTCTGCTAAGTTTCTAAGCTTAGGCACCTTTAACTCCAGAACTTGCCATCATTACAAGGATGAGCCTCATGTGTCTGGAAGATATTTTCCTTTCCATTTTATGGGCCAAATGAGATGTTTATCTTTAATGAATACACTTTTATTTTTTTCTTTTTGAGGTAGGGTCCCACTCTAGCCCAGGCTGACCTGGAATTCACAGGATGGCCTTGAACTCACAATGATCCTCCTACCTCTGCCTCCCGAGTGCTGGGATTAAAGGCGTGAGCCACCACGCCTGGCTCCCTTTTGTTAAATTCCAAGTGTGGGTTAAAATAATTGTCTTAGATACAGCACAGAAACTGACGCTCATGTGGTCACACAGCAAGTGGATCTTGAGTAGCATGAACTTAACATTGGAGTTTTTTTTTTTTTTTAATTGTGTTTTGAAACAAACCCACTTTCCTTTTTTTATGGGGGAGGTGCTCTAATATTTAGAATACTGGGTATTTGTCAACATGGGCTGAAAATATCGGAAAGTCCCTGCATTACACTATTGATGAGGTATCCAGTATTCCCATAGCATCCCCATACATTGATTCTTCTCATATAGTGGCTGTATTTGTGAATTGAGTTGCACTGTAGCCAATGACCATAGCTAGCTACTTAAACTTATAGTGCCACTTAGGAGAGCTTTCACCTGCTGGTGTCCTTGTCAGGACTAAAGCCTAGGTGGAAAGGAGGAAAGGTGAGAAAAGAGTAGCATTGGGAATGCCATAAAGCTACCTCAGTGCCACTACCAGGGAACTCTGCAAGGGGTGGGGTCTAGACACTGAATGGAGCAGACTGCCATTCTCTTATGGTGTTTTAATGTCTGGGTTTAATTTAGACCTAACACCCATCCAGTACCTTCCCCACTTATTCTCTCTCTTTTTTTATTTTTTTTTTTATTTATTTTTGAGAGAGAGAATGGGCACACTAAGGCCTCTAGTCACTGCAAATGAACTCCAGATACATGTGCTGGCTTATGTAGGTACTGGGGAATCAAACCTGGGTCCTTAGGCTTTGCAGGCAAGTGTCTTAACCACTAAGCCATCTCTCTCCAATCCCCACTTATTCTCAATCGTTGAAGGTTCCTTGTTCATTTGGTGCCACTGAACATGTTAGGGGAATTCCTAGATTTTTAGATTCCTGTCCTTTTTTGAAAAGATTGAAGGAGGCTTTAAGACAGTGGGTATGAAACAATACCTACCTTTCATGGAGTTGGAAGAGAGCAGAGAGAATGTAGCCCAGCAGGAAGCCAATCAAAGGCATTAGGGAAGAGGTTATCAGTAAGTGTGGTGTCATGACAAATAAGATGCTCTTGCCCACATTGATGACAGAGAGGATGGTGACAGCCACACTGAGGAAAAGAGTGAGAATCATCCCTCCCTAGACATAAGGACAAGAAGAAAAGGCCATTAGAAGCTGGGTGAGTGATCATCCTTTCTTGCTGAGGTAGGAGAAGCACTGAAATTAGAGACCAACCTGGAACTACAGAGAATTCCAGTCAGCCTGGGCTAGAGACCCTGCTTTGAAAAAAAAAAAAAGCCATTAGAAGGTTGGGAATGGGAATAAGATAGGACACAGGTGGGGAATCATTCACTGTTTTGTTTGTTTTGCCTTTAGTACTTGCTGAGGTCACTCTGGTCCAGGCTGACCTGGACCAGAGTGACCTGGAACCTTGCAAAACAAAGTCAGCCTTATTTAGGAGACCATTTATTTGAAAGAGAATGGACATGCCAAGGCCTCCAGCTGCTGCAAACAAACTTCAGATGCATGGTGCCACCTGTGCATCTGGCTTACTGGGTCTGAGGAGTTGAACCTGGTTTTCGGCTTTGTAGGACAGCATCTTAACTGGCTAAGTTCTCTTCAGCCCCCTTATTTTCCTTTTTTAAAAAAGTATTTAGTTATTTGCAAACAGAAGAAGAGAAGAGGGAGAATGGGAGCGCCAGGCCTCTGAAAGAGAATGTGCAAGGCCTTTGTGCACCTGGCTTATATGGGTACTAGAAAATTGAATCTAGGTCATTAGGGTCTGAGGAGTTGAAAGTGCCATCTAGGCCAGCATCTTATTTACTTTTTTTTTCAGCCCCTTATTTTCCTTTTTTTAAATTTTTATTTATTTATTTGAGAGAGAGAGAGAGAGAAGAGGGAGAAACAGGCAGGTAGAGCAAACTCCAGGTGGCACTTTTCCAGGGCCTCCAGGTACTAGAAAATTGAACTCCAGATGCATTAGGCTCCTTGTGCCATCTCGCCAGCTCTTATTTACTTTTTTTTTTTTTTTAAACCAGAGTCCTTAGCCTTCAGAGGCAAGCGCTTAACCTCTAAGCCATCTCTCCAGCCCCCTTTTTTTTTTTTAAATGAGAGAGTGAGAAAGAGACAGTTGGCATGCCAGGGCTTCTAGCCACTGCAGTCCAACTCCAGATATGTGCACCACCTTGTGCACATGTGCAACCTTGTACATTTGTGTCACCTTGTGCATCTGGCTTAAATGGGACCTGGAGAGTTGAACATGGATCCTTAGGCTTTGCAGGCAAGTGCCTTAACCTTTAAACCATCTCTCCAGGCTTATTTACCTTTTTAATAAGGAAGGAACCTGACAAGAAAAAGCCTGTGGTTGGATGGATGTCCCTCAGAGGCCTGTGTGTTAGTGGTTAGGTCCCTGGGGTATTGCTGTTGGAAGGTGAGGTATGCCTTGAATGGGAATGTGGGGCTTTAACCTGTCCTTTCTCTGCTCCTGCCTCAATGTGAACACTTTCTCCCACACATGATTCTGCCACAATGAGCCACTCTCACCAAATACCCAAAGCAATGAAGCCACCTAATACTGGACTCGCACCTCCAGAAGCATGAGCCAAAAGAAACATCTCTTCACAAGTAACTTGTGGTATTAGTCACTCTATTACCTTTAAAATTTACATTTTTAAATTTGAAAGAGACAGAGAGAGGGGGGAGACAGAATGGGTGCGCCAGCAGCCTCTCTGCTGCAGACCCGTGCACACCCCCTTGTGTGCATGTGCGATGTTCGCTTGCGTCACTTTTGCGTCTGGCTAAAGTGGGACCTGGAGAATCGAACTGGCATTCTTAGGCTTCACAGGCAGGTGCCTTAACCGCTAAGCCAAATCTCCATCCCGCCATGGTTTTTTTTTTTTTTTTTTTTTTTAATAACAGGGTCCCTATGTTCTTACCTTCATGATGTAGGGTACATATTGTGGCCGTTTAGATTTGAGGAAGATCCCTATGGAGCAAGGAATGAGAACCATGACCAGTGATACCATGATGCCTCCATAGGGCACCTTGTCCTTCAGGTCCCCATCATAGATCCCTCTGGAGTAGATGTACAGAAGGAGAGGCATCATGCCCAAGGCAAAGAAGGTGGAGCAGGTGGTCATCACAATGCTGGGTGGGAGATATGGGAGAATAGAAACAACCATTAGCAGGGCTGGAGAGATGACTTAGTGGTTAAGGCACTTGCCTGCAAAGCCTAAAGGCCCTAGGTTTAATTCCCCAGGACCCATGTAAGCCAGATGCACAAAGTGGTGCATGCACCTGGAGTTTGTTTGTAGTGGCTGTAAGCCCTGGTGCACATATTTTATCTCTCTCATTCTCTCTTTTATTTTTTTCAAATAAATAAACATATTTAAAAAAAGCTGGTTGTGGTAGCACATTCCGGTAGGAAATTGCTGAAGAGGCAGAGGCAGGAGGATCAGGAGTTCAAGGCCAGCTTGGGCTACACATTTAGCCAGGCATGGTGGCGCACACCTTTAATCCCAGCACTTGGGAGGCAGAGGTAGGAGGATTGCCATGAGTTCAAGGCCAACCTGACATTACATAGTGAATTCCAGGTTAGCCTGGTCTAGAGTGAAACCCTACCTCAAAACACAACAACAACGCCGGGTGTGGTGGCGCACGCCTTTAATCCCAGCACTCGGGAGGCAGAGGTAGGAGGATCGCCGTGAGTTCAAGGCCACCCTGAGACTACATAGTTAATTCCAGGTCAGCCTGGGCCAGAGTGAGACCCTACCTCAAAAAACAAAACAAACAAAAAAAAAAAAAACACAACAACAACAAACTGAATAGAAAAGTATGAAAGAAGGCCTAACTAAAAGCAAAAGTGGGGCTGGAGAGATGGCCTAGCAGTTAAGGTGCTTGCCTGTGAAGCCTAACGACCCAGGCTTCTAGCTACTGCAAATGATGTACGCACCACCTTGTGCATCTGGCCTACATGGGTACTGGGGAATCAAACCTGGGTCCTTAGGCTTCACAGGCAAGCACCTTAATTGCTAGGCTATCTCTCCAGCCCCACTTTTCAAATATATATATATTTGAAAGCAGAAAGCAGAGAGAGGAGAATGAGTGCACCAGGGCCTCCAGCTGCTGTAAACAAACTCTAAATTATGTGCCATTTTGTGCATCTTGCTTTATGTGGGCACTGGGGAATCTAATTTGGGTTGTTAGGATTTGCATGCAAGCACCTTAATTGCTAAACCATCTCTCCAGCTCCTTATTTATTTACTTATTGTCAACTTTTAAAAAAGATTTTTATTTATTTATTTATTTATTTATTTATTTATTTATTTGAGACAGAGAAAGGGACAGAGAGAGAGAGAGAGATGGGTGCATCAGGGTCTCTAGCCACTGAAAATGAACTCCAGATACATGTGCCACCATGTACATCTGGATTACATTGGACCTGGAGAATCGAACCAGGGTCCTTAGTCTCTGCAGGCATGAGCCTTAAACTGCTAAGCCATCTCTCCAGCCCTGGGACCTGCTTTAACATGCATGTACTCTATTGGAGAGATTGGAGACAAACTCTGAGAAAACTGAAGTGGAAATCTTCTGGAAATCCCATTGGCTTCCAGCTTGTCTTGGTCAGGCTTCTTACATCACAGAGGGAAGACTTGTGGGAATACTTGGGTTGTGTGAAGATTTGTTGAGCCTTTAGCCATTGGTTCTGGGCTTTGCATGGGCCCAGTGAGTTAAGGAGAGCAGAGCAACTTAAGAGATGGCAAAGGCAGTCAAGGGAGACCAGTTCCTAGGCACCAGGTTCTGGCAAACCCTAATTTATATGCTTGGCCTTTTCATTTAAAAATCTACCCCATGGACTGATTGTGTACCCTAGTGGTAGAATACCTGTCTAGCATGCGTGAGGCCTTGAATACCCCAACCCTGAAAAAAAAGTTTGTCCGGGTGTCACTTTGCATCAGTATGAAGGGCTTCTTCATTTCTTTGTCAAGTTCATTCAGGGGCAGGGAGCTCACAGACCAAGCAGATGAACTTTGGTGTTTTATCTGTAGTATCTCTACTGAGGACAGACCCAGAGCGTACTGGCTTAGGACTGAGCTTCTGCTACTGAGGTCTCTTCAGCCATGGCAGTGGGGGGGTGTGTGTGTGTGTGGGGGGGGGGTGGGAGCTGTTGAAGCAGGCTGAGATGACCTCCTCTGGCAGGAGGCATTCAAAAGCTACAGTCCCACCCATGTGGAAGGACAGATGCCCACCTGACCCAGAATCAGGCTGGTTAGGTGAGAGGCCTTGCTTTCTGCTCAGGCTGTTTGGGGTGGGAGCTGTTGCTGGTCCTAGCCTAACCTGGACAGGTGCTGGGAACTCAATTGCACCTGAGGTGCCTTTGAACAGAAGTACTTCTACATCTCATGGGGTGGGATGGTGGTACTGTGTCGGAGCCCAGACATTTGCAAGCACCTTTTGGGATCCTGCCTGCTCTGCATCTGCAGGAATTTGACAGCCTCATCTGGTTCCCTGGACAATGCTCACACTCCATCCTGCCATGCCTTCTTTCAGATCTTCAGCCTCTGAGCCATTAACTCCCTCCTTAGTTAGGTGGGTACCATTCTCCAGGGCTCTTTGGTTGGAATCCTATGCTCCTTGAAGGTAACCCTTGTGCTCCACATTTAGACACTTCCCGGTACAGTACAAGAGTGCCCAGGCTGCTCCTGGACCAGCTTGGCACCTTTGTGCTTAAACCAAGGTGGACCCCAGTTCCTATACCAAGCCCAGCATAAGCCTTTGCTAATAAATACCATCCCCCAGTCTGCCCTGCACCCACCCAACTCCCACTCCTTTCCTGTCTTGGCTTAGCCCAGCTCTTTCCCTAGATTTTCCCCCTCCTTGCTGCCAGGCCTACCTGAGGTTCATGTCCCCCTTCAAGGCCAGGGTAAAGACATTGGACAGGTTTCCCCCAGGGGAGCAGCCACAGATGAGGATGGCCAGCGCCTCAATGTTGGTCAGCCGGAAGACCTTGCCGAGCACAAAGGCAGTGAGGGGCATGATGCCGTACTGAGACACCAGGGCGATGACTAATGCCTTGGGATTCCAGAAGTGGGCCTTGATCTTGCTGAACTCCATGGTACAGCCCACGGAAAGCATGATAAGTAACAGCATGATAACCAGGATGATGCTCAGTGCCAGGTCGGTGGGGCGCTTGCCGAAGCCAGGGGGCAGTGAGAAGTTGAAGGGGGCAGACATATTGTGCACCTCCATCCTTGCAGCCTCCGCGAAGTCCACCTTGATTCCCCAGCTGCCGCCCTTCCTTGTCCAGTCCTTGACAAATGTCTTCTTTAGTCACCTCTCACGACAGCGTTTTCTGGACAAAATGTAGCTCTTGGGCAAATAGAACGGTGACGCAACTGGTGGAGCCTCTTAACTGGTTGAGGCTCCAAAGGGAAGAGAGCTGGCTTTCCCTGCCTCTGTCACGTTCCCTGACCTGTGGGACGGCTGGGTGTCATTCACATCCCTCACTTTGCTAGCGCCCGGCTGCTTTTCGCACACAGGGCTTCTTACTTCACTGCTTTGCTTGCTGCCACGCATACCTCACTGACATTATTTCTGGGCCTAGTTCTGGGCCTGCATGATACGCAGGAAGTTGTCCCCGAACCTATGAGAATCCTGCCTCAGTCTGCCTTCCCAGGACCAGGATTGTAAGTGTGAGCCGCCATGCTCCGCATTATTAGGCTTTCTGCGCCAACCCAGGTCCAGCCCCTTCTCCCTGCAGCTTAAATTTCCAGTTCAGTCCCGGACATCTTGGTTTCCCTGTCAGGGAAGGTACCCTCCCCATGCTCGGTGGGCCACCATTTCCTTCTAATCCCACAGGAGCAACAAAAGCTATGCTAACCTTTGTTTTCCATATGTAGTCAAGCCCAAGGAGAGGATGGGTGGGTGGTGGTGTAGGCTTTAGGAGATGTGTCCATAACTCCTCCCAGGACAAGAAGATGGCATAACCTTCTTGCTTTTGCTGGGAACCCTTGTCTTATGACCATACCTGGCCTGTATGGGTCAGAGGAGGGCACTGGGAGTTTCCTGCAATGCTTATGTCCAGAGGGAGGACTCCTGGGGTGGCAGATGGACTCTTGGAAGCTTGAAATCTCTTTCTTTAAAGGATAGTTCTGAGGGAATCTTGATTGTAAAGACCTGTTGGTGCTAAGGGGTCTCATGGCTTGGGAAACTTGCTGAGGAAGCAGGAGAACTGTCTTTTCTGTCTGGGTTCCTGACTGCTTGACTTCTGCACTGGTGCTGTAGGTCTGAAGCTGGGAGCCAGAATGGAGGTGGCAGCATCAGTGGCATCAAGGGTCAGGCATGGCTATCCTGAGCTTCGCTCCTTCCACCCTTCTGCAGAGGAGGGACAGAGGTTGGGTTCTTCAGAAGTATAGTTGATTCTTGTTTGGGTGGGGTCTTTGTGGGTTCCTGATTGCTGAGATCGGTGGCTTTTTATTTTATTTTTATATTTTATTTATTTGAGAGAGAGAGAGAGAATGGGCATGCCAGGGCCTCCAACCACTGGAAATCCAGGCCTAAGTGAGGTCAGGAGAAGAGATTGAGTAAAAGAAGGGTGGGGAGATGCTTAATCAAAATCTAAGAGGGTGTAACTCATGTGGTAACCTACTTTTTTGGACAATGACACCCCCCAGAAGCTATAGATTGTTATTAGAAAAATTTCAATGCCAGGGATGGGATACCTTCCAGTGAGTTGTTGGCTAGGGAGGTCCCTGAAGCCCTTAAAACATTATAGGCCATTGCCAAGGCTCTTGGTTTCCCATCAGAAATAGATGGTAAGACACTATTGCTGAAGACTACACATGCTTGGGCTGCAAGGTCACTGAAAAATCGTCCTAGAGCTGAGCTGAAAACTTCCTCCCTATAGATGAGTTGACAGCAAGCTGGAAAAAGCTAAGCTGCATGCAGCTTCATGGGAGAGAGAGAAATCACCAGTGGAGATAAACAACAGTGGACACTGCAAGCCTTAAGTTGGGCCAGCCAGGCCAAATGAGCCAATGGGTGCAATAGTGGCATGTCTGTTATAGGGAAAACCAACCGCTCTCTAATTGGACTGGAGGTCCGGTCCACGAGAGGGAAAACATGCCTGATACTGAAAAACCTATGATGGGGGAGGTCATGAGCCCTCAGGTTGTAACTCCTGCTGGTGTCTGGATAATGCATATATTATGCTCACCAAACTGCCTGGTAATCATTTCTCTTAATGTTCATGTCCATATATTAATACTGCTCTCACTTTTGGTTAGAGAAGCTTCTCTTTTCAGATGGCAGTGACCTCTGGGATGACTCAAAAGGCACAATAGTGCTGAGAAGAAGTGACAGAGGAGTGCTCAGCACTGAAACATCTCAAACCCACCTTCCAAGGCTCAGGGTCCATTGAAGAAGAGGTGGTGGAAAGAATGTAAGAGCCAAAGGAAGGATAGGTCTCCTTACAATGCACTCTTCCAGAACAAAATAGCTGGATATCCATGACCTCATAGTGCCTGATACTACCTACACAAGGCCCTCATATTAGGTGGAAAAATGATGACATCAAAATAAAAGAGAGACTGACTGAGAGGGAGGGGGGATATGATGGAGAGTGGAGTTTTGAAGAGGAAAGTGAGGGGGGAGGGATTTATCATGGTTCATTGGCTATAATTATGGAAGTTGTCAATAAAATTTTGTTTTGTTTTGTTTTTTCAAGGTAGGGCCTTGCTCTAGCCCAGGCTGACCTGGAATTCACTTGGTAGCCTCAGGGTGAATAAAATTTTTTTAATTATTATTTTTTATTGACAACTTTTATACTTACATACAAAAAACCCCACCTGATATTTCCCTCCCCTCCCCCCATTCCACTTTAGAACTCCAGTCTCCATCATATCCCCTCCCTCTCTCCATTAGTCTCTCTTTTAATTTGATGTCATCATCTTTTTCTTCTATTTTGAGGGTCTTGTGGAGGTATTGCTAGGCACTGCAAGGTCATGGATATCGAGGTCAATTTCTGTCTGGGCAGTTGCATTATAAGAGGTCTTACCCTTCCTTTGGCTCTTCCATCCTATCCGCCCCCTCTTCCGCAATGGTCCCTGAGCCTTGGAGGGTGTGACAGAGGTGTTTCAGTGCTGGGCACTCCTCCATCCCTCCTTCTCAGCACTATGTTGCCTGAATAAATTTTTTTTTTTAAAAAAAGTTTATTGGGCTGGAGAGATGGCTTAGTGGTTAATGCGCCTGCCTGCTAAGCCTAAGAACCTGGTTCCAATCTCCAGGTCCCATGTTTAGCCAGATGCAAAGTGATGCAAGGGCGCAATGCTGCTCTTGCCCACAAGGGGGCATACGCATCTGGATTTCGTTCACAACAGCTGAGAGACTGCTGGCGCGCCCATTCTCTATCTGTATCTCTCTCTGTTTGTGTCTCTCTGTGTATCTCCAAAAAAAAAAAAATTAAAAAAAAGTTTATTTATTTGAGAGTGACAAAGAGGCAGATAGAGAGAGAATGGACATGCCAGGGCCTCCAGCCACTGAAAATGAACTCCAGATGCAGGTACCACCCTGTGCATCTGGCTTTACGTGATGCTAGGGAATCAAATCTGGGTTCTTTGGCTTTGCAGGCAAGTGCCTGAACCACTAAGCCATCTCTCCAGCCCATTTAATGCCACTTCTCACTAGTTTTCATAATAACCTTCTGGAGTAAGTCCAATGGCTGTCCTTATTTTATCGATTAGAAAGGAAAGGCTCTGGGAAGGGAGTTAATTTGCCCAGTTCACACCTGGTCCGAATTGGTCTTCGCTCCCAGCCTGGCTCCATGCCCCAGTGCTCTGATTTATTGCTTCTCTTGTTCCTTCATCTTGTCTTCCTGACACCTGGGGATTTAACTGGACATCACTTGCATATTTGCTTCACACTGGCCTGGCCTGGGTCTTTGAGCAAACCAGCACCAAGTAAACTTGCCCTTGAGTTTCAGCTCTGGCAAAACTGAGTGATCTCTCTCTATTCTCTGGCCGCCAACCTGTGGATGCTCCAGGGTTGCCATTATCACCTCCTTTTCAAGGAGGGAGTGATGTTGGCCCAGAAGGAGCTACGTGCCCAAGCACTCTAGACTGGCATGCAGCCTTCCCATCATGCATGTCCTGCAGTCTCTCCAGTCTTGAGGTAAAAGAGAAACAGTGTTCTGGAGACGTTTCTACTGGTCATTTCCAATGAGGGCATCCTGCATCTCTGTGATTATCCCTTCTGCCCCCTGAGGTTTTATCTGCCACTTTGAGTCACAGCTGCCTAACACTGGCAGATGGTGGCCCAAAGGCCCAAAAGGATGGGGGACCTGACTCCATAAGGGAGGCTGACAGAAACACCAACAGACTGGGTGTTGTGCCCCGGTGTTAAGGAAGCCGAGGCAGGGCCAGGGTAGCAACCTGATTCTAGGATAGGGATGGGTTTGGTGGTAGATATGGTCAATCGACTAGTGAGACTGGAAGTGGTTATTTTGTGTTGAATTCAGTTTTAGTCAGAAACACTTCAAAAAAAAAAAATCTTCACAAAAGGCTTAGGGAGCTTATTCAGTGGTTAAAAGCATTTGTATGTGAAACCTACTGGCCTGGGTTCAATTCCCTAACATCCACGTAAAGCCAAATGCAAAAAGTGCTGCATACACCTGGCATTGAGAATTTTTTTGTGACTAAGTTCATCAGGGATATTGTCTATAATTTTTTTTTTTTTGAGGTAGGGTCTCACTCTAGCTCAAAGCTGACCTGGGATTCACTATGTAGTCTCAGGGTGGCCTCAAACTCATGGCAACCCTCCTACCTCTGCCTCCTGAGTGCAATTAAAGGCATGTGCCACCATGCCTGGCTTAGATATTAGTTTATAATTTTCTTTTTTTTTTTTTTTTTTTTTTTTGGAGTCAGAGGGAGAGAGAGAGCTAGAGAAGGGGTGCGCCAGCAGCTTCTCAGCCATTGTGAACAAACTCCAGATGCATGTGCTCCCTTGTGCGCAAGTGTGGCATTGTGCCCCTGTGTCACTTTGCGTCTGACTAAACATGGGACCTAGAGGCTCAAATGGGCATTCCTAGGCTTAGCAGGCAGGCACTTTAACAGCTAAGCCATCTCTACAGCCCCCGCTTTTTAAAATTATTTATTTATTTACAATCAGAGAGATAGAGAGAAGAGAGGCAGAAAGAAAGGGTGTATCAGAGCCTTCAGCTGTTGCAAATGAACTCCAGATGACTGTGCTACCTGGTGCATCCGACTTACGTGGGTCCTGGGAAATCAAACCTGGATCCTTTGGTTTTGCAGGCAAGTACCTTAACCATTAAGTCACTTTTCCATCCCCCAGTACTTTTTGAAATGCCAGGACTATGTATGAGACAGCCACTAAGGATAGCTGTAGACTTGAAATAATTATTCTCTAAGCTGTGAGCAGCCTAGCTGGAGGGGTGAACTTGGAATTCCAAAGACTGTTTAGAGATGTTGGACTTGGAGCTATGGAACTATGGATGTTATCCCTGTTTGTTTTAAAATTTAGTTCAATCCTTTGCTATACCCAATGCCATTTTTTGCAGTGTGAATGTTTGTTCTGTGCTATTATTATTATTATTATTATTATTATTATTATTATTATTATTTTGAGTTAGGGTCTCCCTCTACCCCAGGCTGATCTAGTATTCACTATGTAGTCTCAGAGTGGCCTCATGCTCATGATGATCCTCTTACCTCTGCCTCCTGAGTGCTGGAATTAAAGACGTGTGCCACTATGCCTGGATTTTTTTTTTTTTGTATTTTGGCTCAGTTAAAAGACCATGGGGATGTTTGAACAGTGTCATGATTGATTAAAAACTATGGGGACTTTTACAGTTGGACTGAATGCATTGCATTTTACATGGTTGTGAGTTTATGGTAGCTGGGGTGGAAGGTGGTTTGAGGTAGGTGTTTCCTATAAACTCATGTGTTCTGAATTCTGGGTCCCCAGCTGATGGCAATTTAATAATTGCAGCTTTGCTGGAGGAGGTGTGTTGCTTGGGATAGACTTATGGATGTTCTAGCCAGCTTTCCCTTGCCAGTGTTTGGCACACTCTCCTGCTGCTGTTACCTACCTAATGTTGGCCAGGAAGTAATGTCCAGCCTCTGCTCATGCCATCGTTTTCCCCTGCCATCATGGAGCGTCCCCTTGAGTCTGTAAGCCAAAATAAGCCTTTTCCTCCCACAAACTGCTTGGTTGGGTGCTTTGTCCAGCAATGCAAAGCTAACTGCAACAGCTAGAGAAGCTTCTTTTTGCAGTTGGCAGTGGCTATTGGAGAAACTTAAAACTCATGGAAGTGGGTTGGGGAGATGGCTCAGTTGTTAAAGGCACTTGCTTGCAAAGCCTGTTGGCCTGGATTCAGTTTCCCAGTACCCACATAACACCAGACGCACAGAGTGGCACATGGGAGAGGAGTTTGTTTGCAGTGGCAGAAGACCCTGGCATACCCATACTCTCTCTCCAAAACAAAACAAAACAAAATCCTAAAAACAAAAAACACCTCATGGAAGTGCTGAGCATAAGTGACCGTGGAGTGTTTGGCACTAAATGAGACATTTATCTGACCATCTTCAAGGCTCAGAGAACATGGCGGAAGAGGGAGAGGAAAGAAATGTAAGAGCCAGAGGATGGGGAGGAGTGCTATTGAGCACTATCTTCCAGACCTGACATGGCTGTTGTAGTCATGACCTCACAGTGACTGTCATTACCTACACAATATCTGCACAGTCATGGACCCATCAGCATTCTATTATGAGTAATTAAAGAGGGCACGAGGCCTCCATTCCTCATTGAGGAGTTGTTGGCAGTTAATAGTTGCTGAGGGAAGTGTTGGAGAGTTGGCTTAGTGGTTAAGGTACATGCCTGTAAAACCTAAGGACCCAGATTCAGTTCCCCAGTACCCACATAAAGCCAGATGTACAAGGTGGCCCATGTGTCTGGAGTTTGTTTGCAGTGGCTGGAGGCCCTGGCACACTCATTCTCTCTCTCTGCATCTTTATCTCTCATAAATAAATAAATAAATAAATAAATAAATAAATAAATAAATAGGGGCTGTAGAGATGGCTTAGTGGTTAAGGTGCTTGCCTGCAAAGCCTAAGGACCCAGGTTTGATTTCCCCAGTATCCACATAAAGCCAGATGCACAAGGTGATGCATACACCTGGAGTTCATTTGGAATGGTGCACCCATTCTCTCTCTCTCTTTCTGTCTTTTTCTCTCCCTGTCTTTCTATCAAATGAAAATAAATAAGTAGTCACTGAGGGAGCAGGAGACATTTTCCTCAGTAGTATAGTCACCAAGAAGGTGCATTTGCTCTGGTAAGTGCTCCCCCACCCAAGCTCATGCAGGCAAAGTAATCAAACTAAACAACGTAATTAAACTAAAATTAAATTAAAGTGGGTACATGAGGGGCAAAAAAGATGTCATAGCAGAAGAGGGACTAGTTGGGAAGGAGTTTAATTGGAAGGATGATGAAGAGGGAGCAAGAGAAGGTAATGGGAGGAAATTATGATAAAAACAATTATGCATATATAAAGTTGTCAATAAAATAAATAAAAATAGCAAACAAAACCTAAACATAGGTAAGTAACGCCATCACACCAATAAATGTTCTTAGCTTCTCAAAAACAAATAAACAAAAATAAAAAACTTCCCATCACTTGGTAGGCTTCCTTGGAAACAATTACTAGTTTTATTACTATGTGTGTGTGCATGCATGCGTGTGGAGATTATATATATATATATATACATATGCATACATACATGGAGACTAGAAGACAACCTCAAGTATACTGTCTACTTTTTTTTAACTTCTTTTTATTGACAACTGCCATAATTATATACAATAAACCATGATAATTCCCTCCCCTCCCCTACTTTCCCCTGCACAAACCCACACTCCATCATATCCCTTCCCCCTCTCAATTAGACTTTAATTTTGATGCCATCATCTTTTTCTCCTGTTATGAAGGTCTTGTGTAGATAGTACCAGGCACTGCGAGGTCATGGTTATTCAGGCCATTTTGTGCCTGAAAGATTGTCCACTTTTGTTTGAGATAAGGTCTCATTGATCTCGAACTTTCCAAAAAGGCCAGACTGGCTGGCCAGTGAATCCCAGGGATCCACCTATTTCTGCCTTCTCAGAATAGGGATTATGAGCCTGTGTGTCAGTACACTCAGCTTTAAAAAAAAACATGTTATGTATTTATCTGGGGATGGGGAGAAAGGCAGGTAGAGAGAAGGGGCACACCAGGGCCTCTAGTCACTGTAAACAAACACCAGAGTCATGCGCCACCTTGTGCATTTGGCTTATATGAGTCCTGGGGAAATGAACCTTGGTCCTTTATAGGCAAGTGCCTGAACCACTAAGCTATCTCTCCAGCCTTACATTTGGCTTTTTTATGTGTCTTCTGGAGATGGAAAGAGTCCTCACGGTTGTGAGGCAAGCACTTTACCACTGAGCGATCTCACATTTATTACCTTCACTGAGAAAATTCTTTCGTTTGCTATCCTAGAATTGCTCAAGTTGTGATGATTTCCACACTGTGCTTCTGCACCATTCAGCCTGGACAATGGTGAGGTCGTTGGGGTGCAGGGGAGCTCTACCCTGAAGTGCTCTGACCCCCACTGAAAATTCAAATAAACACTTCATGGCCATATGGGAGCAAAGTCCATGGGAAGGCAGATAGCAGTAGGGCTTGTGGGGTCAGAAGTCCTCGCTCACATTGATTTTGTTCTGCTTACACAAAACAGGACACATTACACAGACTGATGTTAGAGGTGATGGCAGATAAAGATAAGCACGACATGGAAAACAAAAATCTCGCCACCTAGAAACTGTCTTATTTTGTTGGTTCCCATTGTACAGGTGCTTCTGAGCCTCCATACATGCTACTCAGTATTTAATCAAAGAACTAGAGGCCATTTTAGCCATATAAAAACCACAATAAGCAAATGTACAGGCAATCCTGGGATTGGCAATACGTCTGTGGAGACTATCAGCCCATGAACACGTGTATCTCTCAGTTGTCCTCAAGCTTAGCCCCTCCTTTTGTTCCTGCCTGTTTATTCCCAACTGCCAATGTGTCCTGGGACAGAAGGTTGGAGCCTTGCAGACTCCACCCCTGGCTAGAGGCTCCCAGAGAGACCTTTTGTGCATGCCCAGTCACCTCCCCTGGACATCATAGGCTATGCAACATCACAGTGTGATTCCAGGGTGTTTTGGACTATTTTAGCACTTGCATTTTTGTGATTAAGATATGAAAAAATACTTCTAATAGAAATAACTTTCATTAAAAGGCAAGATGATCATGTCAAATATGATCTACCCCTAGCCACAAGGTCCTGCATCCTATGGCCCCTTGCTTGTCTTAAAAACACACACACACGGGCTGGAGAGATGGCTTAGCGCTTAAGGTGCCTGCCTGCTAAGCCTAAGAACGCTGGTTCCAATCTCCAGCAGTTCCAACCTCCAGGTCCCACGGTTAGCCAGATGCAAAGTGATGCAAGGACGCAATGCTGCACTTGCCCACAAGGGGGCGCAGGCATCTGGATTTCATTCATAGCGGCTGAGAGACTGCTGGCGCACCCATTCTCTATCTGTCGCCCTCTCCCTCTCTCTGTCTCTCTCTGTGTCTCTCTCCAAAAATAAATAAAATAAAAAAATTGAACACACACACACACACACACACACACAAAACAATAAGCAAACAAAAGACCAGAATAAAAACAGTGATTTCAGAAGACCACCTGGACAGAGGGAGGGAGAAGAGAATCAGGTGGGGTGTCAATAAGGTCTCTGCACTCTGTCCCCATCTATTCACTCAGACTGGTGACAGCCACCTGAGTAAATAAATCTGGGGACTCTAAGGACAGAGAGGACCTGAGCCTAGGACATTGGCTGATAACTCAGAGTTTCCTTTGGCTAGTCTCAGTAGTGTGGAGATGGCTGGATGGTGTATCTGGGCCGAGAGGACCCCTATTGTCAATCCTTCTCCCTGAGACTCCTGCGGCCCACAGGGCACGCTGCTGGTTGGTTCTGAAGGGACTTCCTGGTTGGGATGAGGAGAAACAGGTGAAGGATGGACTGAGATTGGGGAGAGACTATTTTGGAAAAAGGGTGCAGCCCTTGCAGAGGGTCTGGACCAGTGCTTACTGCCAGGCTTGAAGACCACGGGCTGGAGGGTCAAGAGAGGGTTATGGCTCAGAAGCAACTGAAGACAGAGAACCAAATGATGAGAAAGGAGGGGGCAATGACTTGATCATGCCATGGAGATGACCTTGAATTTTATTTTCATTGTCATAGGAAACCATTGAAGGTTTAGTTTTTTTTTTTTTTTTTTTTTTTAATTTTTGGTTTTTCAAGGTAGGATCTTGCTCTAGCCCAGGCTGACCTGGAATTCATTATGTAGTCTCAGGGTGGCCTCGAACTCATGGCAATCCTCCTACCTCTGCTTCCCGAGTACTGGGATTCAAGGCGTGTGCCACCATGGCTGAAAAAAATTTTTTAAAAATTATTTTTATTTGAGAGAGAGAGAGAGAGAGAGAGAGAAAAGGAATTGGTGTGCTGGGGCCTCAGCTACTGCCATCAAACTCCATATGCTTGTACCACCTAGTGGGCACGTGGGACCTTGCAGTTGCCTCACCTTCGTGCGTCTGGCTTATATTGGCTCTGGAGAGTCAAACATGGGTCCCTAGGCTTCACAGGCAAGTTCCCTAACCTCTAAGCAATCTCTTCAGCCCCAATGTGTGTGATCAAGTATGATCTAATAGTTTCGCTAGAGGCTTTGTGTTAAAATGCCTTCAGGAAGGCAAAGGTTGAGGCAGAGACAATGGCAGTAATCCAGGCCAGGTGCCAACTGCTGCGACATACAATATGGAATCCCCAGGTTCATGCTGGTGGTGATCACTCGAAACGTGGCTGATGTCAAACTGAGATGTGATATAAGAGAACCTACCCTGAGCTCAAAGATTTAGTAAAGATATAAGAAAACAAAATGACACATTGCCAGTTTTAAAAGAAAACATGAACCGCCGGGGGTATGGTGGTGCACTCCTTTAATCCCAGCATTTGGAAGGCAGAGATAAGAGGATCACTGTGAGTTTGAGGCCACCCTGAGAATACAGAGTGAATTCCAGGTCAGCCTGGGCTAGAGTGAAACCCTACCTTGAAACCACTCCCCCCCCCCAAAAAAAAAAGAATACATGCTAAAATGATACTTTTTGACTGTGTTTGGTTGAATAAAAATATTATTAAATCATTCTATTTTATTTTATTTTATTTTGTTTTATTTATTTATTTATTTTTGTTTATTACAGAGAGGGAGAGAGAGAATGGGCATGTCAGAGCCTCTAGCCACTGTAAACAAACTCCAGATGCATGTGCCACCATCTACATCTGGCTTATGTAGGTACTGAGGAATTGAACCTGGGTCCTTGGGCTTCACAGGAAAGCTCCTTAACTGCTAAGCCATCTGTCCAGCTCCATAATCCAAATTCTTTAGCAAGATGCACAAGGCCCTCCATGATTTGACCCTCTTTCAGAATCCTCCCTCCTAAAGAGCCTAGCTTTCCTTAGAAGGGAGTATTTTTTCTCTCCTTGAATATTTGGGGCTCCCATTAAGTGGGCCTCAAATCCAATCAGAGAGCAGCTGTTACCCCTGTAACAGACATGCCAGTATTGTGCTAGTGGACACACCTTGCCTGGCTGGCCAGATATGAAGCAAGCTTGCAGTGTCCAGTGCTGGTAAAGAATATTGATGACTTCTCCTCTAGGATTTAACACTTTCCACCTCTATGACTCCTAGTTAGCAAAGGAGGAGGCTTCTAGCTTAGCTCTAGCTTGATTTTCAGTGTCCTACAGCCAGAGCATGTGGTGTCTCAGCAATAGGGTTGTCCCATCCAGTTTTAGAGGATTGCCATGAGTTCAATGCCAGCCTGTGCTAGAGTGAGACCTTGTTTAAAAAAAAAATATTGGGCTGGAGAGATAGCTCAGTGGTTATGGCACTTGCCGGTAAAGCATAAGGCCTGGGTTCAATTCCCTAGTACCCACATAAAGCCAGATGCACAAGGTGTCACATGTTTCTGGAATTTGTTTGCAGTGGCTGGAGGCCTTGGTGTGCCTGTTGTCTATCTGCCTCTCTCTTTCTCTCATAAATAAATAATAAATAAATGAAATATTAAAAAAAATCAATTCAGAATGGATCAAAGACACCAATTAGCCAGGTGTGGTGGCGCACGCCTTTAATCCCAGCACTTGGGAGACAGAGGTAGGAGGATCATTTTGAGTCTGAGGCCAGCCTGGGACTACATAGTGAATTCCAGGTCAGCCTGGGCTAGAGAGAGAGAGAGACCCTATCTTGAAAGCCCTTCCTCAAAAAAGGACTAGTTAAGACCTGAAACTTTGAAACTGCTAGAAGAAAACAAGAGAAAACACTTTGAGATATCAGTACAGGTAAGTATTTTCTGAGCAGGACTCCAACAGCATAGAAAATAACCCCAAGAACTGACAAGCCCCACCACATGCATCTGGCTTATGTGGGCACTGGGGTTGAACTTGGGTCCATAGGCTCGGCAGGCAACTGCCTTAACCACTAAGCCATCTCTCCAGTCCTCTTTTTAATTCTTAATTCCTCGAGGCAAGGCTTTGGTTGCATCATTTGAGATTATCATGTGGTTGCTGCCTTTAAATCTGTTTATGTGCTGAATTACAATTATCTGTTTGCATATATTGGACCAATTTTGCATCTCTGGAATGAAAGAAACTTGGTCATGGCATATGATCTTTTAAATGTGTTCTTAAATTAGATTTTCAAGAATTTTTGAAATTTTTTTATTGATAACTTCTATACTTACAGATAATAATTTTTAAAGATTTTGTTGAGACTTTTTGCATCTATGTCCATCAGAGAAATTGGTCTGGAATTTTCTTTCTTTGTTGTGTCCTTATCCAGTTTTGCTATTGCGCAAATGCTGGCTTTGTAGAATGAGTTTGGCAGTGTTTCTTTCCTTTTCTTTGTTTTTAAAAATATTTATTAGCTGGGCGGGGTGGCGCACGCCTTTAATCCCAGCACTTGGGAGGCAGAGGTAGGAGGATTACGGTGAGTTTGAGGCCACCCTGAGACTACGTAGTTAATTCCAGGTCAGCCTGGCCCAGAGTGAGACCCTACCTTGAAAAAAAAAAAAAAAAAAAAAAAAAATTTGCAGGCAGAGGTGGGGGGGGGGGGAGAAAGAGAGAATGGAGAATGGCCATGCTTCTTTTCACTGAGAATGAACTCCAGATGCATGCACCACTTTCTGCATCTGCCTTTACCTGGGTACTGGGGAATCGAACCTGGGTTGTTAGACTTTGCAAGCAAGCGAGCAGCTTAACTGCCAAGCCATCTCCCAAGCCTGTTTTCTTTCTATTTTGTGGAATAGTTTGAAAAACAATGGTGTTGGCTCTTAATAAAGACTTGTAGAATCAAGCAGTGATTCCATGTGGACCTGGACTTTCTCTGTTGGTAGATTTTTCCCTTTTTTTTTTTTTTTTTTGAGGTAGGGTCTCACTGTAGCACAGGCTGATCTGGCACTCACTCTAGTCTTAGGGTGGCCTAGTACACATGGTGATCCTCCTACCTCTGTGTCCTGAGTGCAGGGATTAAAGGTGTGTGCCACCACACTCAGCTAGGAGATTTTTATTATTGTTTCAACCTTATTGTTATAGATTTTTTTTAGGTTTAAGTTTGGTATGACATTAACGTTATCTAGAAATCTATCCACTCTTTATAGATTTTCTAGTGTTTTTGGAATATAAATGTTCAAAGTACTCCCCCATGATTCTCTGTATTTATTTCACTGGAATCTGCAGTGACCTCTCCTTCCTCATAGCAAATTTTATTAATTTGTATCTTCTGGCTTTCTTTTGGTTAGTTTGGCTAGGAGTTTGTCAAATATATATATATATATATATATATATATATTTTTTTTCTCAGAGAACTAACTTTGATCAATTCTAATAAAATTAGTCTTCATTTCATTTGTTTCCACCCTGATCTTATTTTATTTTGAGACAGGTCTGCTATGTGGTAGCCCAGGCTTACCTTGAGCACTTTTATTTTTTGGAAAAGGGTAATACTGTGTGCCTCAGTTTGGCTTGGAACTCATCATGCAATATCCCAGGCTGTCCTTGAGTTCATGTTCCTCTTGCCTCTGCCTCCAGACTTCTGGGATTACAGGTATGTGTCACCAAGCCTGGCTGTTTTCATTATTCTTTATGCCATGTATACATAGTTTATGTACTGTGTATATGTAGAATACTTCATGATAAATGTTAGGAGTTAAAAAATCACTGGGGGCATTGTGGTACACAGCTTTAATCTCAGCATTTGGGAGGCAGATGTAGGAAGATTGCTGTGAGTTCAAGGCCACCCTGTGACATATACTGAATTCCAGGTCAGCCTAGGCTAGAGTGAGACCCTATCTTGAAAAAAAAAGAAGAAAAAAATCAGTGGAATAACTGGACATGCAGTGCAGTTATCTCAGGTTTCTACATAGGAACTCTATTCCGAATCAGAGCAAAGTGAGCAAGTTTTACTTGCTCTACTTTAAGTATTGTTTTGGATAGGAAAAATAAAAAGTCCTTGGCAAGATCCAACAGGGTCTGGTGAATATGCCTGTGAACTGCAAATACAATTTCTTCATCCTAACACCAGACCCAGCAGTTGTTGGAATAGGGTGAGAAAAAGTTTGGACACAAGGCGTAGCAGACAGCTTCAGGTTCGTTGAGATGAACTTCCAGACCAGGCACAGTTATGGAGGAAAGGATATTATTTATTGAAGCTTACAGATCCAGGGGAAGTTCCATAATGGCAGAAGAAGCTGGCCTGCCTTCACAGGGCCAAGCAGAGTGAGAAAAAAACCAAACCAAACCAAACCAAAACAAAAAACAACACAAGCCCCAAAGCACAGCATACCTCAGGAACTCCTACTGGGCACACTTTGCATATCTTTACAATGGAATCTCAAGCCCACCATCACACCTGAAGATCTGCCCAGAGACCCTGCCTCCAGCCAAGTGGCTGCAGATGCAAACTATAAACTAATAAAACATTGAATATATTGGGGGCCATATATTCAAACGACCACACAAGGTAACCCAGGAAAACAGCTGCATCTTGGTAGCTATGTCTCCTGACGGTCAGAACAGAATGTTCCTTTGTGGTTAAACACCTGGAAGCTGAAGTTAGCTTGTTCCCAACAGATCAGAAACGAAGACACCAGGGCACTCTCCCACACGGGTGCATTAAGAAGGGTCTACATCCTCAAAAGACGCTGGTGTCACTGTAATATCACTTGCGCTGTGGATTTCATGACCCCAACCTCCTCTGTGACTTTTCTTTTTTAAAAATTTAAAAATTTTATTTCATTTATTTGAAAAAGTCGAGAGATAGAAAAAGAGAGGGAGAGAGAGAGAAAGAATGGGCACCACAGGGCCTCCAGCCACTGCAAATGAACTACAGATGAATGCACCACCTTGTACAGCTGGCTTACATGGGTCCTGGGGAATCGAACCAGGGTCCTTTGGCTTTACAGGCAGATGCCTTAACCGCTAAACCATCCCTCCAGCCCTCACAACAACAGCTACAAAACAGAAAGAAGAAACAGAAACTGGGAATATTTCTTTTATCTGAGAAAGCCAGAAAAGAAAAAGTTTAAGCACTTTAATACATTTAAAAAAAAACTTTTATTTTTTATTAAAACTTTTTTTTTATTGACAACTTCCTTTAAAAAAACTTTTTTTCTTAGCCGGGCGTGGTGGTGCACGCCTTTAATCCCAGCACTCGGGAGGCAGAGGTAGGAGGATCACCGAGAGTTCGAGGCCACCCTGAGACTGCAGAGTTAATTCCAGGTCAGCCTGGACCAGAGTGAGACCCTACCTCAAAAAAAAAAAACAAAAACAACAAAAAAAAAAACTTTTTTTTTTTTTTTTTTTGTTTTTCGAGGTAGGGTCTCACTCTGGCCCAGGCTGACCTGGAATTAACTATGTAGTCTCATGGTGGCCTCGAACTCATGGTGATCCTCCTACCTCTGCCTCCTGAGTGCTGGGATTAAAGGTGTGCGCCACCACGCCCGGCAGTTAAAAAAACTTTAATTGACAGCTTTCATTAAGTATAGACAATAGACCATGATAATTTCCACATCCACTCCCATTCTCCCCCTTAGACATTGCTTTCTTTCTTTCTTTTTTATTTTTATTTATTTATTTAAAAAATTTTTTTTTTGTTAATTTTATTTGGATTTATTTGAGAGCAACAGGGAGGGGGGGGCAGAGAATGGGCTCATTAGGGCCTCTAGCCCCTTCAAACGAACTCTAGATGCATGCATCTGGCTTACGTGGGTCCTGGAGAATCAAGCCTTGAACCAGGGTCCTTAAGCTTCACAGACAAGCACTTAACCACTAAGCCATCTCTCCAGCCCATATTTTTATTTTTTAATTATTGTTTTTTATTGACACATTCTATACTTACATACAAAAAAATATGACATTTCCTTCCCCTCCCCCCATTCCACTTTAGAACTCCAATCTCCATCATATCCCCTCCCTCTCTCCATTAGTCTCTCTTTTAATTTGATGTCATCGTCTTTTTCTTCTAGTTTGAGGGTTTTGCGAAGGTATTGTTAGGCACTGCAAGGACATGGATATCAAGGCCAATTTCTGTCTGGGCAGTTGCATTGTAAGAAGTCATACCCTTCCTTTGGCTCTTCCATTCTATCCGCCCCCTCTTCCACAATGGTCCCTGAGCCTTGGAGGGTGTGACAGAGGTGTTTCAGTGCTGGGCACTCCTCTATCCCTTCTTCTCAGCACTATGTTGACTTTTGGGTGATCCCAGTGGTCATCACCATCTGAAAACGGAAGCTTCTGTAACCAGAAGTGAGAGTAGCATTAATATGTGAACATGAACAGTAAGTGTAGTGCCCCCAGGGCAGCTTGGTGGGAATAATATATACATTTAGTCAGACAAGAGCAGGCTTTATACCACTAAGGCTCATGACCTCACCTGCCATAGACTTTTGCTTAGGTTTTTCAGTACCAGGCATGTATTCCCTCCCATAGAGAGGGCCTTCAGTCCAATTATGGAGCAGTTGGTTACCCCAAGAGTAGACATGCCACTATTGCACCCGTTCAGTCATTGGGCCAAACTTGAATATTCAGTATCCACTATTTTCACTGTTGATGGCTTCTGTCTCCCATATGCTGCATGCAGTGCAGCTTTTTCCAGCTTTCAATTGGCTGGTCTACAGGGAGAAGGTTTTCTGCTCAGCACCAGCTTGCTTTCTCAGTGACCTTGCCTCTCAGGCAAGAGTTGTCTTTAGCAATAGGGTCTTACTATCTGTTTCTCAAGGGAAACCAAGGGCTTTGGCAAAAGCCTTTAATGTTTTGGAGGCTACCGGGACCTCCTTGGCCAACAACTTACTGGAAGGTATCCCATCCCAGGCACTGAAAAATTTCTAGTAATAATCTGCAGCTTCTAGATGTGCCATTCAAAAAAGTAGGTTTACATAAGTCTTATTCACACTATCTTGAATTTAGATTGACCCTCCCCCTGCCCTTCTTTTACGCATTCTCTTTCCATGGCCTCACTTAGGCCATTCCCCTCCCTGTAATCTGTTCTTCTACTTACGTATTCTTTCTTTATTTTTAAAAAGTTTTTTGATTTATATTTATTTGAGATAGTGAGGGAGAGACAGAAAGAGAGAGAGAGAGAATGGGTGCACCAGGGCCTCTAGCTACCGCAAACAAACTCCCGATGCATGCACCACCCTGTGCATTTGGCTTACGTGGGACCTGGAGAATCGAACCTGGGTCCTTAGGCAGGCAAGTGCCTTAACCACTAAGCCATCTCTCCAGCCCTTAGACATTTCTTCATAACTACATACTTGTTAATGCTATCCTTTTTTTGGTCATATTGGGAGGAACAGTTCAAGGTCATCCTCAGAAACATAGTAAGTTTTAGAACAGCCTGGGCTACATGAGATCCTCTCAAAAAAACAAAACCCAAGAGGGGCAAGGGAGAGGTGGGAGAGGGTTACTACTCCAATCAAACATATACCGAATCAAACTGAAGGGGACCAAGTTATTAGCAGTTTCCCAGAAGTCCTGATGTCTTTCTGATTCTGGAAGGGAGCATGGCTTGCTCACCTGTTCCCTGTGGCTCCTCACTACTGCCAAATCAATGATTACGTTGTGCCTGAGGGACACTGTGTCCAATGGACAGCTTAGCTGCTCTTACCAACTCTGCCGCCAGATGGCAGGAAGGCACCACTAATGGATTTCTGTGTTCCTAAGAGCTTCTGAGTTTGGGGAAGGGACACAAAAGTCCAGGGGTGTGGAGGTGCAGGGGAGGGGAAGGGATGGTGCTTTGATATGCAGGAAGCTTGGGGGAAAGGGGAAAGGTCTTTTAGAAGTACAACTCTTCTTTACATAGTTTATACGACTCATAACTTTTTTATTTGTTCCAAGTGTGTGTGTGTGTGTGTGTGTGTGTGTGTGTGTGTATGCACCAGGGTCTTTTTCCACCGTAAATGAACTCCAGATACATGGATCATTTTGTGTCCGGCATTACATGGATGAGTGCTGGAGAATTGAACTCTTTTTTTTTTTTTTTTTTTAAGTTTTTTGGAGGTAGGATCTCACTCAAGCCCAGGCTGACCTGGAACTCTCTCTGTAGTCCAGTCCACAAACTCTCTGTAATCCTGCTACCTCAGCCTCTTGAGTACTGAGATTATAGGTGTGAGCCACTACACCTGGTTTAACTCACAACTTCTTCCTTATTTATTTATTTGCAAGCAGAAAGAGACACAGAGACAAAACACACACACACACACACACACACACACACACACAGAATGGGCAAGCCAGGGCCTTTAGCCACTGCAAACGAATTCCAGATGCTTGCACCACTTTGGGCATCTGGTTGTTCATAGGTAGTGGGGAATTGAACTCAGGTTGTTAAGTTTTGCAGGCAAGAGCCTTAACTGTTGAGCTATCTCTCCAGACCTTAATTCACAACTTCTTTTTCTTTTTCTTTGAGGTATGCTATGTAGTCTCAGGGTGTCCTTGAACTCAAGGTGATCCTCCTACCTCTGCCTCCAGAGGGCTGGGATTAAAGGCGTGCGCCACCACGCATAGCTCCATTCATCTTTTTTAAAACCCTTTAATGAAGAGTTGTTCTGAAATCATACAAGCTTTTCTTGCTTATTCAGCCCAGATCTTGTCTTCCAAACTCCAGGACCAATTGGTTCCTTTTAGAATATGGTCTTTGTTTTTTGAGTGCTCAGAGCTAAATGAGATGGCTAAGGCATCCCCGCCAAGGCTCAGGGAACATTGTGAAAGAGCGGGTAGAAAGAGTAGGATGGAGAGGGGATCTTTGGAAACTGTCTTTCCCACATGAAGCGCCACTGTGTTCATGACTCCACAGTGGCTGTTGTCACCTACACAAGACCTGCATAATATTGGGTCCATCAACATTCTGTTATGTTAAAAAAGACATCAGGGACTAGGGAGATGGCTCAATGGTTAAAGGGGCTTGCTTGCAAAGCCTGCTTTGCAGTACATACTTCCCAGTACATACTTAAAGCCAGATGCACAAAGTGGCACATTCGTCTGGACTGGAGTTCATTTGCTGAGGCAAGAGGCCCTGGTGTGTGCATTCTAACTCTCTCTCTGCTTGCAAATTAATGACAATACTAAAAAGATACCAAAATAGGTGGTCATAGTGGCACACACTATTTAATCCCAGCACTCGGGAGACAGAGGTAGGAGGATCCCTTGAGTTTGAGGCCACCCTGAGACTCCATAGTGAATTCCAGGTCAGCCTGGGATACAGTGAGACTCTACCTTGAAAAAAAAAATCAAAATAGAAGGGGGGGGGGCTGGAGAGATGGCTCAGCAGTTAAGGCACTTGCTTGCAAAGCCTGATGGCCTGGGTTTGATGCCCTAGTACCCACATAAAGCCAGATGCACAAAGTGGTACTTGTGTCTAGAGTTCGTTTGCAGTGGTTAGAGGCCCTGGTACACCTGTTCTCTTACTCTCTCTCTCCCTTTCCTTGCAAATAAATAAAATAAAATAATATTAAAATAGAAGAGGGACTAGTTGGAAAGAAGGGTGTTGCAGTCAAGTTCACATTGCTGGTAGAAATCACCTGACCAAGAGCAGCTTGTTGGAAAAAAGAGGTTTATATTGGCTTACAGGCTCGAGGGGGAAGGTCCATGATGGCAGGGGAAAATGATGGCGTGAGCATAGGATGGACATCACCCCCTGGCCAACATAAGGTGAACTGTAGCAACAGGAGAGTGTGCCAAACACTGGCATGGGGAAACTGGCAATAACACCCATAAGCCCACCCCCAACAATACACCACCTCCAGGAGGCGTTAATTTCCAATTGCCATCAGCTGGGGAAACTAGCATCCAGAACACCTACGTTTATGGGGGACACCTGAATCAAACCACCACAAAGGGGTTCAGTGGAAGGGAGTGAAGGAGAGGGACAAAGAAGGTAGTAGGAGGGGATTGTGATAAAATTTTATTTTAATTTTTTACTTATTTGTAAGGAGGTGGGGGGGGGCAGAAGGAAGCACTCCAGGGCCTCTTGCCACGCAAATGAACTCCAGATGCACGCACTACTTTATGTATCTGGCTTTATGTGGTCCTGGGGAATTAAACCCAGGCTGTCAGGTTTTGCAAGCAAGCACCTTTGATTGCTAAGCCATCTCTCCAGCTTAGTAAAAAAGTTTTAAAATAAGAATAGTCCTTCTTCATTTAAGGCACCCCTTTATTTATGGAGGATCCACTTGGTATCAGGGATTTTTACATACTGAGTTATTCATATTCCCTATGACAGTCCTGTGTGTGTGTGTGTGTGTGTGTGTGTGTGTGTGAAATTACTTTTTATCTCAATTTTACAAGTGATAAAACTGAGACTGAGGGGCTGGAGAGATAGCTTAGCGGTTAAGGCATTTGCCTGCAAGGCCAAAGGATCCTGGTTTGACTCTCCAGGACCCATGTAAGCCAGAGGCACAAGGGGGTGCATGCATCTGGAGTTCATTTGCAGTGGCTGGAGGCCCTGGTGTGTCCATTTTCTCTCTTAAATAAATAAATTAATTAAAAAAAAACCCAAAAAACAGACTGAGAGGAATGAAACAGCTGGTTCCAGAACACGAGAGTGGCAGAGTCTGTCAGAACCCCTAACCTTTTGGCTTCCACATTCATCACCCATCACAGTGTTTCTCAGCCTTGGTGATATGGACAACATGGGGCTGGATAAATCTTTGCTGAGGCTAGTGCTGCATGCTGTGCATCACAGGACATTTGGCTTTCATCTACTAGCACTGGTGGCACCCTCATCCCCAGGTGTGACAATCAGAAATAGTTCCAGTCATTGGCAAATGTCTCCCTTGTAAGCAAAACCATCACCAGCTGAGAAGCCCTGAGGTACAGAAGTTTTCACTGGACTTTTGCTTGCTCCACACCAGTGTCTTTGTGCAGGTAGACAGAGTTCTGTTCAAGCAGATCCTCTCAACACTGTGAGAAGTCCATGGAGACAAGGAGTCATGCATGCCTGCTATAGCTGCTCCATTTTTTCCGCACCACATCTATCTTCCGTGGCCTCCTTGGTCATGTAACTAGTTCTCCCAGTGTGTGCATCTACTCCTGAGGGGTGGCTAAGGGAGTCTCCTGAGGAGGGAGGTAGGTGGAGAGATTGACAGGTGATCTAGGTGGTCTGTGTTCAGATGTTCATGTAAGACCCCTGTGGTGGAGAACGATGGTGGAAGTGAGAGGAGAAGAGGGGTGGGATATGAGCCAGGGGGCCTCCACTTGTTTCTTGATTCAGCCTATAGAGTGCCTGCAGTTTGGGTGGCTTGAGGAAGATGTGTTGTAGCTCCATGTTTTTGACACATCAATGTGAAGACCTTAGACTCTCATAGTTGTCAACATCTTAAGGTTTTGTGGTGGTTTGAATGTAAAATGTCCCTCATAGGCTCATGTGTCTGTGATTAAGCTTCATACTTGATCCTCAGCTGGTGGAGCCTTTAGGAGGTAGAGCCTTGCTGGAGGAGGTGTCACTGGGGGTGGGCCTTGGAATTTTGTAGTCCAGCCTGGCTTGCAGTGCTAGTGGGCTTCCTCTCTCTCCTTCCTGCCTGCTGACGTGGAGGTGTGATGCTCTGGTGTCTGCCCCCCTTCCCCACCGCGATGAAACTTCCCCTCAAAACTGTAAGCCTGAAATAAATCCATTCCTTCCACAAGCTGTATCTGGTCGGATGGTTTGTCCAAGAAACAAGAAGGTAACTGCTATCGGTTCCAGGCTTTCTCCAGAATCACATTTCCGTGGAGAAATTTTCACCATTATTTACTTCTCCCCTGGTGGTCATCTTCCACAAATGAAGAGTGTCACAGCCAAGTTCACATTGCTGGCAGAAATCACCTGACCAAGAGCAGTTTGTGAGAAAAAAAAGGTTTCTTTTGTCTTACAGACTCAAGAGGAAGCTTCATGATGGCAGGGGAAAATGATGGCATGAGCAGTGGGTGGACATCACCTCCTGGCCAACATCAGATGGGCAACAGCAACATGAAAGTGTGCCAAATACTGGCAAGGGGAAACTGGCTATAATACCCATAAGCCTGCTCCAACAATAACTGCCTCTAGGAGGAGTTAATTCCCAAATCTCCACTAGCTGGGAACCTAGTATTCAGAACACCTAAGTTTGTGGGGGACACCTGGCTCAAACTACCACATTCTGCCCTTGGACCCCAGAAACTGATAACCTTCCATGATGTAAAATGCAATGCATTCAGTCCAACTTTAAAAGTCCCCTTAGTTTTTATCAATACTAATGATGTTCAATCATTCCCATAGTCTGAGATCTTTTAACTGAGCCATAATACCAAAAAATAAACCTAATAAAAAGCCCATAATGGCACAGAATAAACACTCATACTGCAAAAGGTGGCATTGGGCATTGCAAAGAAATATTCAACAAATACAAGATTTAAACAGGGCAAACATCAAACTCTGTAGCTCCAAGTCCAACAACTCTAGCCAGTAACAAATCTCCAAGTCTGATAATCCTAACCATCAACAAGTTTCTGGTGTTCCAGTTCCACCCCTCCAGTAGGATACTCACAGTCCAGGAAAACTTCATTCATGGCCAGAAGCTGTCCTTTGCAGCCATCTCATGGTCCCGGCATCTCTACAGGGTCTCCACTGCAACCTACGGTCCATCCTCATGGCTCCATTGGGTCTCCATGCAGACAATCCTGTTTCACACTGCCCATGGCCATTTCCAAACAAAATACCGTGTTGCAAATTCAATGACCCTCTCTTTCTTGAATTTCTTATACTCCAGTTTGTTAATCCAGGGGGGAATAAAGCAGACTTTGAAGAACAGGACACTCCTTCAGCATTCAGGCCCCTTCAAAAGATTGCATTCTTCCTGTTGTCCCAATGCTTGTCAGCTGGCCCAATCTCAATGGTTGTAATCTCTCATACAATTGCAGCAGAACAGACAGCAGTTTCAGCCCAAAAATTTCATTTCTGTGCCATAGCCCTCTGCTCACACCAGTCTATTTTTATGCAATGCAACCCTGTACAAATTCTCAGGACATGGGCATAACAGCAAGCCTCTCACACAAACTGCTTCTAGTCAAGTCCAACCAAAACTCTTTCTCACCATCATAAGCCAAACCTCACAGTTCATAGTTCTTACTGCATTTAGGACTTTCAATTCTAACCAGAATAGTCCACCAAGCTGTACACAAGCTTACAGCATTGCAAGGTGTCTCTTAGGCCAAGGTTCAAATTTATTGACATTCTTCTTGAAAATTAGCTCCAAAAGGCCAAAGCCACACTATCAGTTTTCAAGCAGCAATAATGCCACTCTTGGTACCAACTTTACTGTTGCAGTCAGGTTCATATTGTTTGCAGAAATCACCCGACCAAGAGAAGCTTGTAGGAAAAAAGGTTTATTTTGACTTACAGACTCGAGGGGACGCTCCATGATGGCAAGGGAAAATGATGGCATGAGCAGAGGGCCAACTCCTGGCCAACATCAGGTGGGCAACAGCAACAGGACAGTGTGCCAAACACTGGCAAGGGGACACTGGCTATAATACCCATAAGCCTATCCCCAACAATACTTTGCCTCCAGGAGGTGTTAATTCCCAAATCTCCATCAGCTGGGAGCCTAGCATTCAGAACACTTAAGTTTATGGGGGACACCTGAATCAAACCACCACAAAGAGTTAATCACTTTTCTCCTGTGGAAAAAAAAGAAAGGAGTCAAACCAAGAAAGGTTCATGGAGGAGTTGGCTGGGAGATCCTCTCAACAGCCTTCTAGTACGGAAGTGGTTAAAATTCTGGCTTTCCAACATTCTGTTCCCAAGCTAAAAATACTTCAGGAATTCACAATGAAATGGCTTCCAGGTATACTTGCTCACAAATATTACAGAAAAAATTAACTCATTTGAAATGATCTAAATTTCAAGGTCTATCCATATTTTTATTAGAGATATATAAAATATTACTTTCAATTTTTTTCTTTCTTTTTTGTTTGGATTTTCAAGGTAGGGTCTCATTCTAGCCCAGGCTGACCTGGAATTCACTATGTAGTCTCAGGGTGGCCTTTAACTCATGGTGATCCTCCTACCTCTGCCTCCTGAGTGCTGGGATTAAAGGCGTGAGCCACTATGCCCGGCACTTACAATTTTTTGAACATTACCAAAACCACATTTCTTTGGATGGAAGACTGGCTATTAATTTACAGTACATCCACATGCTTGAAACCAAGGCAACCATTGCAATCCATAGCAAGCTTAAAAAAAAGATGTGTCAAGATTAATCTCTTAATATAGCAACTGCATTCTGAGCAATAGTATGTGTTGCTGCTGGGTTATAAAGTTTTGACCTTGAAAAGATGTACATTATAGAACTTCATGTTTAAAAAGTAGCCTGTGGGCTGGAGAGATGGCTGAGCAGTTAAGGCACATGCCTGTGAAGCCTAAGGACCCAGGTTCGATTCTCCAGGTCTCTCGTAAGCCAGATGCACATGGTGGTGCATGCGTCTGGAATTGGTTTGCACTGGCTGGAGGCCCTAGTGTGCCCATTCACACTCTCTCTCTTTCTCTCCCTCTCTCTGTCTCTAATAAGTAAATGAAAATAAAATATTTTAAAAAGTAGCCTGTAATACTTTACAATTATGTATATGCTATCATATATTTATATAGATGTACTCCTGAAAGCTAATATTCACTGTACACCAAACATTAAGCTCAGCACTCATACGTGACCATCTCATTTAATCCTTACATCTATGAGGTCAGTGTTAATTGGGCAAAAGAAATGGAGACTTAAGGAGGTTAGGTAATATGGCCAACATTATGTATATGACTTCAAGCTGTACAGTTTAGATTACAGAGCCTGAAAACTCCATAACTGATGCTTTCCAAAAATGTATACATACACAAGTGAGTCAATACAGTGAGACTGTTGAAAGAAGCTGTCTGTATTGTTTAGAGTTATAGACAAGCTGCAGACAGTATATTGCATTTTCCATGTTTAAAAATGAATTATTATAGAATGTGTTTGCCAAGTTCCAAAAAAATTTTGAGATTTTTGACTAGGGTTATACTTAATTGATAATCTGTGAGTGGAATTACTATCTGCATGATAATGAGAATTCTATTTAGGAATATAATAAAAATTTTCATATATGTACATGATCAAGTTATTTCTGCCCTGCAAAGGACAGAAATAAAATAAAATAATTAATTTAAATTAAGTGATGGTTAAAGCCAGGTGTGGTGGTTCATGCCTTTAATCCCAGCACTGAGGAGGCAGAGGTAGGAGGACTGCTGTGAGTTCAAGGCCACCCTGAGACTACATAGTGAATTCCAGTCCTGCCTGAGCTTTTAAAGTGAGACCCTACCTCAAAAAACCAAAGCCAAACCAAAACAAAACAAAAACAACAACAGCAACAACAACAAAAAGTGATAGTTTAAAATCATTTTAATTCATAGATTTCACATGCTATTAATTATAGACATTTCATAACTTTTGTGGCTACTATTTTTATTTAATTTAATTTTTCAAGGTAGGGTCTCACTTTAAAAGCTCAGGCTGACCTGGAATTCACTATGTAGTCTCAGGGTGGCCTTGAACTCACAGCAATTCTCCTACCTCTGCCTCCCAAGTGCTGGGATTAAAGGCGTGTGCCACCACGCCTGGCTTTTTAATTTAATATTTTTTTTTAGAGAGAGAGAGAGAGAGGGAATTCACACTAGGCCCTCAGCCACTGCAACGAACTCCAGAAGTTTGCACCACCTAGTGGACATGTGCAACCTTTTGCTTGTCTCACCTATGTGGTCTGGCTCACATGGGATCTGGAGAGTTGAACATGGGTCCTTAAGCTTTGCAGGCAAGAGCCTTAACCACTAAGCCATCTCTCCAGCCCCTTTTATTTTTAAATTTTTTTTTTAGAGAGAGAAAGAGTGAGTAAGAGAGAGAGAGAGAGAGGGAGAGAGAAAGAGATTGTGGCTACTATAGAGTGGGTTCTTTCTTTCCTTTTCAACTGGAGATTTCTATTCTATGTCAAGGTAATTGATTCCTGAACGTTAATTTTCTACTCAGCTACTGTAATGAACTGCCTTATTTTTTTGGTTTGTTTTGTTTTTCCAGGTAGGGTCTCACTTAAGCTCAGGCTGACCTGGAATTCACTATGTAGTCTCAGGGTGGCCTTGAACTCACAGTGATCCTCCTACTTCTGCCTCCCAAGTGCTGAGATTAAAGGTGTATGCCACCACACCCAGCTCTGAACCACCTTATTTTTTTTTAAGTGAGGTGAAGTTCACACTGCATAAAACTAAGCATTTTAAAGTGAACACTTGTGTATTGAATGATGTTGTGCAATCACCATCTCTGTCAAGTTCCAAAACATTGAATCACTCCTAAATAAAAATCTGTACCCATTAAGCTGTTATCTCACATGCACCATCTTGTTTTTCTGAATTGGTGCTTTAGAAACAGGCTTGTGAACCCCATAGATACTGTTGAGTCGTGAGACATCACCAGGTGGAGGTGGCAGCTATGGTGCTGTGATAAGACTGGATTTCCTTGTCACCTACATTGTGGGAAATCCCATAAAGATGACACATCTTTTCTCCTTTCTTTCTTTCTTTCTTTCTTTCTTTCTTTCTTTCTTTCTTTCTTTCTTTCTTTCTTTCTTCCTTTCTTTCTTCCTTTCTTTCTTTTCTTTCTTTCTCTCCTTCCTTCCTTCCTTCCTTCCTTCCTTCCTTCCTTCCTTCCTTCCTTCCTTCCTTTCTTTTTTAAAAAATTATTTATTTATTTGAGAGCAATAGGGAGAGAGAGAAAGCGGGAGGGGGGCGCGGAGAATGGGTGCATCAAGGTCTCCAGCCACTGCAAACAAACTCCAGATGCATGCGCCACCTTGTGCATCTGGCTTTCATGGGTATTGAGGAATCGAGTCTCGAACCAGGGTCCTTAGGCTTCACAGGCATGCACCTAACTGCTAAGCCTCTTCTTCTTCTGCTTTTAAAAATTTATTTATTTATTTATTTGAGAAAGAGAAAGAGGGAAAGAGAGAGTAGATGACTCATCTTTCTAATGCAAAGCCTCACTGAGATTGTAACCTTCTCTCCTGGCCTCTTTGTTTCTCATTCCTTATGTACTGGTAACTCCCCACATTCCCTTGGGCTTGTGTGGGAAGCCCTGGATGTATTTTGTGAGGCTACTCCAAGAATTAGACACATTTCTACTGGCATCTTCAGCCTGTTTGGAAATGGTTTGAGCAACTCACACTAAAATGACCCTGAGACCTCCTTTGGACAGTCACAAGCCTGGGTCTTTCTGCCAAGGGTAATTGGTGCTTTTGCATGGTTGGAGAGGAGCTACGTGCAACCAGCACTGGCCAAGAAACCCCAGGGGCTTGGAGAAGGCAGAGGATGGCAGTGAGGGCCAAAGTGCCTGGAAAGCCAGTTTGATTGCCATGATCAACTTTGAGGGACCAATATTTGCATAAGATTTGCATACTATTCCTATAAGCTGAAATTATTCTCAAACTTCCCACATTCTGTCAATTTGTATATTTAACAATATAATCAATGTATGTAAAGCTTCCTACTGTTTCTACTGCTATTGTAAAAATTTAAAAACTTACTTGTTATTTGTTTTTAATGAGTCCAGGATGTATGTGGTTTGTGGTGTGTGTGTGTATATGTGTGTGTGTGTGTGTGTGTGTGTGTGGGCATTGAACTTGATGCCATGCTCTGGGCTTTGTGTATTTTCTACTTTTTGCAGAGCTGGGGATTCAACCCAGGGCCTTAATATGCCAGGAAAGTACTCTACATTAAGCTGTACCTTCAGCCCTACCTGTGTATTATCTTTGTTGATCAGTTACATTGAAATTTAAGAAAGATTTAATGTCATAATTAGTCAACAATTTATCAAAATCTTTTTCCCTTTCTTTTTCTTTTTTTTTTATGGGGTAGGGTCTTGCACTAGCCCAGGATGACCTGGAGTTCACTATATAGTCTCAGGCTGCCTCAAACAAATAGCAACTTTCTTACTTCTGCCTTCCATGTGGTGGGATTAAAGTGTGACACTTGTGACACTGTGCCTGGCTCATTTCTTTTTCTTTCTTTTTTTAAAAATTTATTTTTATTTATTTATTAGAGAGAGAGAGGGAGAGAATGGGCATGCCAGGGCCTCTAACCACGGAAAACAAACTCCAGATGCATGCTCCACCATGTGCATCTGGCTTACATGGAACCTGGAGAATCGAACCTAGGTCCTTAGGCTTCACAGGCAAGCGCCTTAACCACTAAGCCATCTCTCTAGTCCTCTTTTATTTTATTTATTTATTTATTTATTTATTTATTTATTTATTTATTTAGGTTTTTCGAGGTAGGGTCTCACTCTAGCCCAGGCTGACATGGAATTCACTATGTAGTCTCAGGGTGGCCTCGAACTCATGGCAATCCTCCTACCTCTGCCTTCCAAGTGCTGGGATTAGAGGCGTGCGCCACCACACCTGGCTACTTTTATTTTTATTTTTATTTATTTATTTATTTATTTTGGTTTTGCAAGGTAGGGTCTCACTCTGGTCCAGGCTGACCTGGAATTAACTATGTAGTCTCAGGGTGGCCTCGAACTCTCGGCGATCCTCCTACCTCTGCCTCCCGAGTGCTGGGATTAAAGGCATGCGCCACCACGCCTGGCTTATTTTTATTTTTTTTAATAAATTAAAAAAAAAAGTACATAGTTAATTCCAGGTCAGCCTGGACCAGAGTGAGACCCTACCTTGCAAAACCAATATATATGTATATATGTATATATATTTAAGAGAGAGAGAGTCTGACAGAGAGAGTATGGATGTGACAGGGCCTCCTGCCTCTGTAAACAAATGCCAGATGCATGTGCTTCTTTGTGCATATCTGGCTTTAGGTGGGTACTGGGAAATTAAACCCAGGTTGGTAGGCTTTGCAAACAAGTGTCTTTAACTGCTGAGCTATTGCCCCAATTCTCTTCCGGTGCATTCAACTATCTATTGAGGTCCTTTTGTTGATTTTCTTCCATTACATTCAGCCATTTGTTCATGGCCTCATTAAATTTGTTGAATATGTTGATTGGAATTGCATTTTGGAATTCTTTGTCTGGAGTTTCCTCTAAGTAGTTTTCACTGGAGGCTTCTACTATCGCACTAGGCATTCTTGGTAGGGATACTCTGCCTTGTTGGTCTCCTGTGTTGTTTGTTTTGTGTGGGGGATTGTCCACCTGGACATAGTCCTTTTGTTTTGCTGAGAATGTAGCCATAGCAGCTCTTGTGGAGCTGTGTCGAGTGAGTACATGTGTATGTATGTGTGTGGGTGCAAAGGTACATCTATGTGCATGTGTGTGGAGGCCAGAGGGCAACTTTGGGAATTATCATGAGACATGACATCCATCTTTTGTTGAGACAGGGTCTCTCACTGGGCTGGAGCTTGCCAGTAGGCTAGACTGACTAGCCAGTGAGCTCCAGGGGTCCTCTTACCTCTCCCTTCCCAGGTGTGTGCTGCCAGGCCTGGCTTTTTCACATGGACACTGGAGATCACACTCAGGTTGTTATGCTTGTGAGGCAAGCGCTTGACTGACTGGGCTATTGTCTCAGCCCTTGATATCAGTTTTTCCCTTTACTAATTTATTCTTCCTGATTAGGATTGGTTTACTTTCTTGACTCTTTCTGGCTTTTTGAGTTGATGCTTAATTAGTTTATTTTTATTTGCAGAGATTAGTATTTAATACTTTAACTTTCCTGATAACTGCTTGCTAAATAGTACCGATTCAGACATATCACAATTTTCTTGTTTTTAAATTACTTAAAAATTAAAAAAGATATTTATTTATTTATTTATTTAAGAGAGAGAGAGAGAATGAATATGGGTATGCAAGGTCTACAGCCACTGTAAAAGAACTCCAGACATGTGTGTCACCTTGGGTATCTGGCTTTATGTGGGTCCTAGGAAATTGAATCTGGGTTCTTTGGCTTAGCAGACAAGTGCCTTAACCACTAAGAAATCTCTCAAGCCTTAAATTACTTCTAATTATATTTTAGTAATTTATTTATTCACAAGTAGAGAGAGAGAGAGAGAGAGAGAGAAACACAGAGAGAGAAAAAATAGGCATATCACCAAGGCCTTTTGTAGCTGCAAATTAACTTCAGACACATGAGCTGCTTTGTATATTTGGCCTTTCATAGATACTGGGGAATTAAACCTTGGTTGGTAGGCTTTGTAAACAGGATTCTTTAATCTCTCCAGCCCTGATATATCATATTTTAAAATAATTTTATTTATTTATTTTCAACCAGATAGAGACAGAGGTAGAGAGATAGATAGTGAATGAGAATGGGTGCATCAGGGTCTCTAGCTGATACAAACAAACTTCAGGTGCAGGCACCACTTTTTGTATCTGGCTTTATGTGGGTACTGGGGAATCAAACCCGTGTCATTAGGCTTTGCAGGCAAGTGCCTTAACCACTGAGCCATCTCTCCAGCCCTTATATTTTCTTCATAATTACTTTATTACTTTATCCTGTGATTTTCTTTGACATTTCCCTATTTGATTTAAGATTACTTAATAATGTGTCTTTTAGTGTCTTGGCAGTAGGAAGCACTGTTGTATTACTGGGATGATATGAATGAATGTCTATACACCACCAATGAAACTCCAACCGACCAAAGAAATCATTGCCCCCAAGTCTAGTTTGGTTAGCCAGTGAACTTATTGGAGTTACTTACAGGAGCATGAATGACTCTCAGGTGGCTGCATCACTGAAAAGCCCTCCCCAGCACGGGTGTTGACTCACAAAAGTTGCATCCAATTTATTCCCTGCCCAACTTGAGGCAACTCTCTGGGAATAGTCTCCTCTTTCCAGCAATTATTTACTACTTTTATAACCTCAGGGAGTGGCTTTGTGAATATTGTAAATTTCATGTGCTTCCTAAGCCTTGCAAGTTTCATTAGCTTCCAGAGTCTTAAAAACCTCTTTCTTCCTTCCAGAATGGAAGTTATCCTCATATACATGCATATATATATATACGGATATATGTATATTTCTCAGTCCTCTTTTTCTGTCTGGAGGTGGCTTACTATCTTTTGATGCCATAGTACAAGTAATATTAAAATTAGTTGGTAACTTCTCCCTGTCTCTTCCTTTTCCACCAATATTTGCAGCAATTGTCTCTAATGCTCAGATAATACTTGTAGGTCGATCAGCAAGCATATTCTACTTTTCATGTGCACTTTCTATTCTCCTCCTATTTTATTTAGATTGAAGAGCATATAACCATCGCTGCTATCCTGTAGCTCTTTTTTTAAAATATTTATTTATTAGAGAGAGAGAGAGAGGTAGAGAGAGAGAGAGAGAGAGAGAGAGTGTGAGAATGGGCATGCCAGGGCCTCCAGTCACTGCAAACAAACTCCAGACACATGTGCCACCTTGTGCATCTGGCTTTACATGGGCACTGGGGAATTGAACCTGGGTCCTTAGACTTCGCAGGTAAGCGCCTTAACCACTAAGCCATCTCTCCAGCCTTCCTGTATAAGAGTATAACTATCATTTGGTCTTAAGTTTACAGCTCAATGATGTTTGCTACCTGTCACCAGTACTGCTGCGGACCTTGTCCTCCTGTTCTCCTTGTCTCTAAGACGGTCACCCTCAGCACCTTGTGCACACACACAGCGCTCATTCTTTCCCTTTTCCTCACTTGCATATCCCGTCTGTGGCTCTGCCCTAGCTCATTCTCAGCTGCTTTTCTTCCTCCTCACCACCTTGCCGTTACTTTCCTTCCGGTCTACTCACTCTGGCATCTGAATGGTATCCTTAGATTCCTCATGATTCTTCTGGTCTCTGGTTTCGCTTAGTTCTTTAATGCGTTTTCCTAATTTGCCTCCTAAGAACACAATGCGTGGAATCTTCTCTTACAGTGAAAATCCTAGGGTGGCCAGCCAACACCTTCCTGGGCTTTTTCCAGCCTCCTTCTTCGGACCCATCTGCGATGCCTATTCAAATACAGATACCTGGGATAGCCTCAGAACCAGAGGTCTCTGCTGTGTACAGTGAGTGGTGTTTGACAGCTGTGGCTCTAAGATGAAGTCCAAAACCCTCCTTCCCAAGAACCCTGGCTCTGGATCTTGGCCTCTATGGACTGGGGGGTGGAGATGGGGGCGGGGAAGCTACTGGATTATCAAGCACAATAGGACCCAGCAAAGATTAAGACCTACTTCTTGTTCCCTGAAGATGCTGGCTGTCTTGATTCCTCTGCCTGGCTAAGCCCCAGGATGGGGGCAAAGCCAGCATCGAACCTAGGACTGTATTACATGGGAGCCTGAATTCCTAAGCACTGTGCCATACACCCATACCTTCATAGCCAAGGCCCAGCACTACCTCTCCAGTCAAAGCTAGAGTCCCAGGTCTGGCTCCTCCTCCTCCTCCTCTGGGAGCCTTCTCCCCGGGGGGTCCCTCATCCCCTTTTATCCTCACTTTAAATGGATGTCTACTTTTCCTCCCTGTTCAGAGGCCAGGCCATTTCCCCTTTGCCCACCTCCTGCCATCAAACTGCAAAGGGGCCCAGTGATGAATGGGAAGGGAAAGCGGAAGAAGGGAGAGCCAGGAGGGGCGGGGGGAGGGGGAGCAGGAGGAGAGAAACGAAGTGTAAGCCGAGGGCCAGAGCCACAAACCTTAATTTAATCACAGGGCCCCACGCTCAATTTAGCAGACACAAGGGCTCTGAATGGGGTCTCTGCGCGGTGGTGGGGCAATCAGCCGCTGCAGTTCCTGGGAAAGCATTAATTGCGGATGACAATGTGTAAACAGCGGGGAAGAATGGAGTGTGCAGGTGTGAGCGGCTGGGGCCAGCCCAGGCTGCTTTCACACGAGCCAGTGAGCAGTGAGCGGCAACTGCACAACTGCACCGCAGCCTGCTCCCAGCCCCGGTTAGAGGCCGCAGTTGGGAAGCTGTGGAGGGTGCTGGAGCTTGGCGGAAAGCAAGGGGCTGACGGCAGTGTGGGAGAGCCCCAGAGCCTGGGAGGTGGACTGTGGGGAGTGTGTGTGTGTGTGTGTGTGTTCCGTTGCCTGTGTCTAGCCTAGTCTAGTTAAGCTATGCGATCTCTAAACAACAAAGATAGACTTAAAATTTTTTGTATTTATTTATGAGAGAGAGAGAGAAAGAAAGAGAGAGAGAGAGAGAGAGAGAGAGAGAGAGAGAGAGAATGAGCGCGCCAGGGCCTCCAGGCACTGTAAATGAACTCCAGTCAGAAGGATGCACCACCTTGTGTATCTGGCTTATGTAGGTACTGGGGAATGGAATCTGGGTCCTTAGGCTTCACAGGAAGGCACCTCAACTGCTAAGCCATCTCTCCAGCCCCAAGGATAGACTTTTCATTTTTACTTATTTATTAGAGAGCAAGTGAAAGAATGGCTGCAGAGGGCCTCTAGCTACTGCAAACAAACTCCAGATGCATGTGCCAATATGTGCATCTGGCTTTCATGGGTTCTGGAGACTCGAACTTGGATCTTTAGGCAAAGGCCTTAACTGCTAAGCCATCACTCCAGCCCAAGGGAAGACTTTTCATGATAACTGAAGTTGTCTGTTCTGTGTAGCTGAGTAGGGTCTGAATAGGGTCTGCTATCCAAGTGAGCAAAGAAAGCCAGTAGGTAAGGAAGCCGAAGGGAGTTCCTAGTAGTCTGGCTTTCATCTTTCTCCTAACTGACCAGAGCTACGCTTGAAGAAAGCAGGCAATATTGAGGGTCCTAGCTTGAGGTGGATGGTAGACATGGATGGTGAGTGTGAGGAGTAGGGAGGATCATGGAGAGATGCTTCTAGTAAAACCAAGACATTTGAACATCTTTTACCCGAGAATCTCAAAGTTATTTTCCAAAGCTGTCTCCACACAGCAAGGGTAAAAACCAAGGTCCAGAATGTGTAGAGGAGGAGTGAACTACTTAAATGGTACTTGGAGCATGTACCTCTAACCTGAAATGTCAAATAATGTAACATAGTGAACTGTTATTCCGGTAGAAACTATTTCCTGTGCATGCTATTTACTGGGTTCTTTTTTTAAAAAATAAATTTTATTTATTTTTTATTCATTTTATTTGTGTGTGAGAGAGATTGAGACAGATAAGGAGAGAAAGAATGGGCATGCCAGGGCCTTCAGCCTCTGTAAACAAACTCTAGATGCATGCACCACCTTGTGCATCTGACTTACATAGGTCGTTGGGTATTGAACCTGGGTCCTTTGGCTTTGCAGGCAAACACCTTAACCATTAAGTCATCTCTCCAACCCTATTTACTGGGTTCTTTTATGTGCCAGGCACCCCGTACTCCGGGCTTGCTCCATGCACAGCTTCCTAGGTTACTTTTATCATCTCAGTCCTGTTGTGACCCTAGAATGAACTGAGTCCTCAGGAACTCTAGGAGTTGAAGTTTTATACTGTAGGCAGTGTGTGTGTTTGGGGGGGGGTGAGGTGTGGGGGGAAGATAACATTATTTGGGGTGTTTGATTGTCAGTGGGTTTTCGCACAACCCTGATCACTGTACCATGGCTCAGAGAATGGAAGGATGACTTGAAAGGTTTGAGCGGAGTCGGATCTGTGGACTGATAAGTTCTTGTTCCCAGATGTGGGTGGCTGTGGGTCTGTGGTCTGTGGGTGGCTCAGGGCTCTGGAGGCGGGATGGTGGCAGCTGCACCTGTGCTCCTGGCAGGGAGTGAGGGCTGAGAAGTGGCTTCTTTGACATGGCTTTCTTTCTGAAGCTGACTGGGAAGCTGGGGCTGTGGTACTGAAGAGCTGAGGGCCACTGAGAGACCCATGTGATTTTCTGAAAGAGCAGTGGCATGTTGAGTCCCCATGTCTACACTCAGAGTCCTATACCAAGGGAGCTCAACATGAACTGCTGGAGCCCCTGGTTCCTGCAAATTGATGACAGGCTCAGAAGAGGAAAAACTCAACTCCTACACAATACACAGCTGTCAACTGAATGAATCCTTTGCCTGGAATCTGCATTTTCTTTAGTGGTTCATTTTTATGTTATTTTTATTTTTTTTTTTTCTTTGACAGAGTCTCATGAAGCTCAGGGTAGCCTCAAACTTACTACATACACCTTGTACTCTTGATCCTTGATCTTTCTGCCTCCACCTCCCTCCCCCCAAGAGCTGGGATTACAAGCCTACACTACAACATCAGACAAGGAGTAGATTTTTCTTTTTAAGGCAAGGCCAACAGACTGGCCTTTTTATAAAAATGTTTTGAGCTGGGCGTGGTGGTGCACACCTTTAATCCCAGCACTCGGGAGGCAGAGGTAGGAGGATCACCATGAGTTCGAGGCCACCCTGAGACTACATAGTGAATTCCAGGTCAGCCTGAGCTAGAGTGAGACCCTACCTTGGAAAAGAAAAAAAATTTTTTTTGTTTTAATTTCATTTATTTATTTGAGAGTAAGAGGCAGAGAGAGAGAATGGGTGCATCATGGCCTCCAGCCACTGCAAACAAACTCCAGATGCATGCGCCACCATGTGCATCAGGCTCACATGGGTAGTGGAGAATCGAGCCTCGAACCAGGGTACTTAGTCTTCACAGGCAAGTGCTTAACCACTAAGCCATCTCTCCAGCCCCAGACTGGCATTTTTTTTTTTTTTTTTATGTGAGAGAGCATGAGAGAGAGACAGAGAGAGAAAGACAGAAAGAGAGAGAGAGAATTGGCACGCCAGGGCATCCAGCCACTGCAATTGAACTCCAGAGGAGTGTGCCCCTTTGTGTGCATGTGGGGCTTTGTGTGTTTGTGTCACTGTGTGTCCGGTTTAGGCGTGGGACCTAAAAAGTTGAACATGAGTCCTTAGGCTTCTCAGGCAAGAGCCTTAACCGCTAATCTATCTCTTCAGCCCCTCATCCTTTCTTTTTGAGACAGGCTCTCATCTATCCCAGGCTGGCCTTGAACTAAAATTTTTATTTATTTATTTGAGAGAGAGAAAGAGGCAGAGAGATAGAGATAGATAGTTAGCCAGAGAGGGTGGGGGGGAGAGTTAGTATGGACATGCCAGGGCCTCCTACCACTGCAAATGAACTCCAGATGCATGTGCCACTTTGCGCATCTGGCTTTATGTAGGAACTGGGGAATCAAACCCAGGACGCCAGGTGTTGTAAGCAAGTGCCTTTAATATCTGAGCCATCACTCCAGCCTTGATCTTGAACTTTTTAGCCTCCTGCCTCTGCCTGTCAAGTGATGAGATTACAGGTATGTAAAACACCCAGGTTATGTGGTTCTGGGGAATTAAACTCAAGGCTTATACATGCTAGGTGAGCACTCTACCAACTGAGCTACAGCCAGCATACTTTATGCTTTTTGAAACATTGTATGTATGTATGTATGTATGTATGTATGTATGTATGTATGTATGTATGTATGTGATAGAGAGAGGGAGAGGGAAAGAGAGAGAGAGAGGCAGATAAAGAGAATGGGCACACCAGGGCCTCCAGACATGTGCACCACCTTGGATATCTGGCTTACGTGGGTCCTGGGTAATTGAACCTGGGTCCTTTGACTTTGCCGGCAAGCGCCTTAATCCCTAAGCTATCTCTCAAGTTCCTACTTTATGCTTTTTTTAAAAAATATTTTTATTTATTTATGACAGAGACAGAAAGAATGAGGCAGACAGAGAAAGTATGGGTAAGCCAGTGCCTCCTGCTGCTACAAACGAACTCCAGATGCATGCTCCACTTTTCACATCTGTCTTTATGCGGGCACTGGGGAATCCAATCTGGGCCATCAGGCATCGCAAGTAAATGCCTTTAACCACTAAACCATACCTCCAGTCCTGCTTTCTTCTTTTTTTTAAAAAAAATTATTTATTTGAGAGAGAGAGAGAAAGAGGCAGATAGAAATAGGTCGAGAAAGAGATAGAGAGAGAATAGGTGCACCAGGGCCCCTAGCCACTGCAAATGAATGTGATCTGGCTTTACATGGACACTGGGGAATTGAACCTGGGTCCTTTGGCTTTTCAGGCAAATGCCTTAACAGCTAAGCCATCTCTCCCACCCCCACTTTATACTTTAAAAAATTATTTTTCGGTTGGGAAGATGACTCGCAAAGCCTGTAGGGCCTGGTTCAAATCCCAAGTACCCACATAGAGCCTAATGCACAAAGTGTCACATGATCTGGAGTTTGTTTGCAGTGGCAGGAAGGCCTTGGTGGGACTCATCTGTTCATTCTCTCACAAATAAATAAGATATTAAAATTATTTTTCATGTGTGTTATGTGTGTGCATGTGGGTATGTGTGTGTGCAGGTAAGCATGCACTTGTGTGTGTACATGCTTGTGGAGGCTAGAAGTTGATGCTGAGTATCTTCCTCAGTTGCTCTCTGCCTTGTTTTTTTTAACTTATTATTGATGATTTCCATAGATCTAGACAATATACCATGATATATTCCTCTCCTACCACCCTCCTGTTTCCCCCCAGTTCTAGCCCCCCACTATTGAATCCTTTATTCTTTCTAAGTAGTCTCTTTTGTTTTGATCCTATTATGCAGGTCTTGGGTAGGTAGTGTCAGCCACTGTGAGTCATGGATATCACGGCCACTTTGTGTCTGGAAGACATTATTGCAAAGCACTCCTCCCCGTCTTTTGGCTCTCACATTCTTTCTGCCACCTCTTCCGCAATGGTCTCTGAGCCTTGCAGGGTGTGATGGAGCTGTTTTACTTGGTGCTGTATACTCCATTGTCACTTCTCAGCACTTTGATGAGTCTGAGTCTCCCCAGGGGTCACCACCATCTGAAAAGAGCAGCTTTTCTAACCAAAAGTGGCAGTAACATTAATATATGGGGATAGGCTTTGGGGATTTTTCTGTCTCTGCCTTCCCAATGCTAGGATTACTGGCATATGCCACCATACTTAACTTTCTTTTATGCGCATGCTAGGGATCTGAACTCAGGTTCATAGGCTTACATGCAAGCATTTTACTCATTGAACCATATTTTCAGACCTAGAATACTTTATTCTTTTAGAAAGATTACTTTTCCACCCTGAAAGATCCAGGCACTTGACAAAAAGTTGACAACTTAAAAAAACTGAGGTGAGAAACTGGGCATTGAACACTCTGTATTTTGGGTCATTTTCCTATCTTAGTTTTTTAGAAAGTATTTTATTTATTTATTTATTTGACAGAGATAAAGAGGGAGAGGCTGAGAGAGAGAAAGAGAGAGAGAGAGAGAGAGAAAGGGAGAAAGGGAGAGAAAGGGTGCACCAGGGCTTCCAGCCACTGCAAACGAACTCCAGATGCACTTGCCACCTTGTGCATCTGGCTTACGTGGGTCCTGGGGAATCAAATCTGGGCCCTTAGGCTTTGCAGGCAAGCGCCTTAACCTCTAAGCCATCTCTCCAGCCCCTTATCTTAGTTTTTGATAATTATTTCTAGAATATTCTGGATCCAGAGTCTGAGATCAGATCCTCTATCAATTGTTGACGTGTGACCTTGAACAAATGTGAAATAGAAGGGAGCAGCTCTGCTCTCAGTGAACTCAGCTGGGCGGGATTCTTACTCACAGAGCAGAAATGAATTACTGCTCCAGGGCCATGAGCGAATCCACAACGTAGGTAAAGGGGATGTATACAACAAGCCTTATTGCTCAGGAATCAGAATTACAGCCAAGACAGAAAGAGCAAGCTTAATTTCAAGCAGCAAAGCACCTGTTAACATGGACGGGGAGCCCCTGAAAGTGAGAAACTCATCTGAAGGCTGCATTTGAGGTGCGTGTGTAGGGGGGTTAAGTATGGTGGGACTGTCTCTAACTATAATTGAAGGTATCCTGCAATGATTGATTGTCCATTGAAAGTTTAGCAGTTTTGACTTGACAGCACAAGGTGTGCTACCCAGCAGGGATGCAATCAATTGTAACAGAATTAGGAGATTTGTCTCTCAAATGTGTTTAAGCTCTCTATCTATGCTTCAGTTTCCTCGCCTACAGAATGAGGCTAAACTAAGGAGGCTGCAGCACTGCTGTGGGGTCGGAGGAACTTGAGGGTGGCCGTGCTTAGTCATCACTGTTACTAAATCTTCTTAGGACACCTGGAGTGTGCTAGCCTTTGCTGCTGTGGATATAGCTCTTGGGACGCTGTTTGGGTTTTCTGCTCCATTGTACAGGTCCTTGTGTAGGCTGTCAGATCAGTTTCTTGAGCCTTCAAAGCTGAAGTCCTAACAAAGAGGTCAGGATGTTCTGATAAATCATGGTTCTTCCTTTTCTCTTTGAGATACATCACCATGATGGAAACATACATCCAGGGCTGGACTTGGGCAATGGTACCTCAACATTGGCATTTTTTTTTTTAATTTAAAAAGTTTTTTTTTATTTTAAAGATTTTATATTTATTTATTTGAGACAGAGAGAGGGAGAGAGAAAGAGTGAGAATAGGTGCACCAGGGCCTCTAGCCACTGCAAATGAGCTCCAGACACATGCGCCACCATGTGCATTTGGCTTACGTGAGACCTGGAGAATCGAACCAGGGTCCTTAGGCTTCTCAGGCATGTGCCTTAACCTCTAAGCGATTTCTCCAGCCCATTGTTTTTAATTTTTTAAAAAATATTTTATTTATTACTTTGCAAGGAGAGAATGAATGAATGCATATGGGCATGCCAGGACCTCCAGCTGCTATAAATGAACTCCAGATGCATGCACCACTTTGTGCATCTGGCTTTATATGGGTACTGGGGAATCAAACCTGGGTCTTTAGGCTTTGCAGGAGGTCATTGGGCATTGTAGGCAAGCACTGTAATCTCTCCAGGCCAGACAGTGGCATTTTTTGAACCAGTTTTAGTGTAGCGAGCACTCTGCTAAGCATGGTAACAATATCAAGGGGCTTGGGAGATTGGGGGTATGTGCAGCTGAAGTTTAACTCTGTGGCTTGGACTGCTCACTCAACTCCTGAATTCTAAAAGAGGTGAGATTGCATCATTGTGATGTGATCTGGTGGTCTAGTCTCTGCTGAACTGGCTCCTGGGGACCATAATGAAGCTCCAAGTTAGCATTGCCAGATAAAGTATAGGATGCTCAGTTAATGTGGAATTTCAGAAAACTAATGCCTTTTTTGGTTTTTTTTTTTTTGAGGTAGGGTCTCACTCTAGCCCAGGCTGACCTGGAATTCACTATGTAGTCTCAGGGTGGCCTCAAACTCATGGCAATCCTCCTACCTCTGCCTCCCGAGTACTGGGATTAAAGGCGTGTGCTACCGTGCTCGGCAACTAATGACTTTTTAATATATTTCAAGTATCAAATGGGAATATACTTATACTAAAAATGTTCATTGTTTTTCAGAAATCCAGTTAATTGGATGACCTATTCTTTTTATTTGCTAAATCTAGCAACCCCCACCCTACCCTCACCTCACCCCCGCCCCCTTAGGTTCCTTAGGGCATTTATTCCAGAGAAAGTGACTTGACAACTGCTGTTTTTGGGTAACAGAACCTGGGTCAGGTGGTGGGAAGAGCAGGACTCTGTGGTCAGACTGTCACGAGCAAGTTTCTATACAATTTGACTCAGTTTTAGTAGTTAGTTGTGCAACGAGTTGATACTTCACCACTGCCATTCAACATGTTGCAAGGTTTGCCATCTAAGGAGGACTACATCATCAGTGGTGGCTGTTGCTGACAGCACACTTATCAGGACCAATGAACAGAGAATCCTGAGAAGGGAGAGAGCAGCTTCCTCACTTCCGTCCTGTCCACTTTTCAGAGCCAGTACGAAGGGCAAATCTAAGCAAAGGCTGGAGTTTCGATGGAACGTGAGGGAGGATCTTCCTGGGGACTGGGCTCCTGCCTGGAGTTGAGCATCTCCCCCAGGGCCCTGCATTCTGAAGGCCCAAGGTTGACGGGAGGAATTTGTATGGATCAGAGACTGAAAGGTGATGGTCCTGGGAGAGGAAAGACAAAATGAGTTCCTAGGGAATGACTCTTTTAAATATATTTATTTATTTATTTATTTATTTATTTATTTATTTATTTGAGAGAGAAAGTGGTACAGAGAGAGTGAGAGAGAGAATGGGCATACCAGGGCCTCTAGCCACTGCAAACGAACTCCAGATGCATGCTTCTTTGTGCATCTGGCTTATGTGGGTCCTGGGGAATTGAATAAAGGTCCTTTGGCTTTGCAGGCAAATGCCTTACCTGCCAAGCCATCTTCTCCAGCCTGGGAATGACTCTTTTAAAAGTAGGCCAGGCCAGTTCACCAGGAGGATGACAGCTGTGTTTACTGAGTGTTCAGTATGTGCTGGGCAATCATTTTTATCCTCACAACTCCCCGTGTTAAAGGTGAAGAAACGGAGACACAGAGGGTCTAGGAAACTTAACTGGTGTCATACATTAGTAAATGGGACAGCCAGACAACCTTGTTATGTCCCAGTCACAAGCTCAGCACCTAGTGTATATTATTTCACTTAGTTCTCACCACTTAGTTCTCTGAGGGGGGGCGTGATTGCACCTCCACCGTGCAGCTGAGGACTCAGGTTTATACAACTTGTCTTAGGTCATAATTTACAAGGGCATGGTTCAAATGTGAATTTCCATCTTGCAGGTGCCTGGAGGTGTCAGGCAGGGGAGAAGGAGGGCAGTGACGACCTTTTACCCTCTGCCACAACCCTAGGAAGAGGTGGAAGTGTCTGCCTTATGTCTCTGATTTATAGTGGGGCAAGGGCTTGGACCCAGCTGTCAACTTCGGAAGCCATTTGAGTATTCTAATTTTTAAAAATTACCCTGTAAGTTACAATCGTGGATAGAAAGCAACTGCCGCCACCCAAGCAAACAGGGAAAGAATGAACAAAAATGGGGAAGCCAGTTAAATTGATTATGGTCCAAGCCCATGATGGTATATTTTGCAGCTGTTTAAAAATATCAGTTTCAGACACTATAAACATAAGAAATTGCTTCCTGATTTTAAAGAAAGGCAGGAGATAGAACTAGATACACTGTATGAGCCCAATTAAGCAACAGCAATTAAAAAAAAAAAGATTTACTTATTTATGTATTTGATAGAGAGCATGGACACGCCAGGGCCTCCAGCCTCTGAGAATGTACTCCAGAGGTACGCACCACCATGTGCATCTGGCTTACGTGGGTACTGGGGAATCGAACCTGGGTCCTTAAACCTCACAGGCAAGTGCCTTAACCGCTAAGCCATCTCTCCAGACCAACAACACAGCAACAGTAATTTTATTTATGACTTCTTTAACCTGCAGGGAAACTAAAAGAAAATACTCAACCAAGTTGATGGTGACTTTCTCTGGCAGGTAACACTAAAAGCAATTATAATTATAATTATAATTATAATTATAATTATTATTATATCAGGTATGTGTTCAATACAGTTTTTAGGACTTATAGACTGTTGGGATTTAAAGGTATCCAGGTGACTTCCAACCAGGGCATTAAAAAAAATTAATCAATTACTTAATTTTGGTGTTTCGAGGTAGGGTCTCACTCTAGTCCAGACTGACCTGGAATTCACTATGTAGTCTCAGGCTGGCCTGGAACTCACGGAGATCCTCTCACCTCTGCCTCCCAGTGCTGGGATTAAAGGTAAGCTCCACCATGCTCTGGCCAACCAGGGCATTTTAAAGATAGGCAAACTGAGTTGCAGGTTTGGGAAGGTGGTTCAGGCTGGTAGCAAGCCACGTGTGTTTACCTAGCTGGCGGGTGTGGGCGATGCGCGGGGGGGGGGGGGACATGGGGTGTCCCCCCACCACACCGCCATTCAGGGGCACAGCTGGAGAGGAGCGAGGTGAGGTGGGGGAGGAGGGGCGACGGTGGGGTGGGGGCTGGGTGGAAGCGAAGATTGGGGAACCTTTCAGAAATGGAAACCAGATGAGCCGTTCAAAGGGGAGCGAATTCTCCACGGCGCGCTCCTTTGTTGCGAGCGTGTGAGGCGGCAGCAGCTGCGCGCCTCGCCCCCAGCCCACGGCCCGATGGGGCGGACACGGATAACTGCATTAGATGCACTCAGCTCTTTTCAATAAAAATGCCCTTGTTGGAGGCACAATAGGGGGAACGGGGCAGCAACCCCAGGCCGGGCCGGGGGGCGCCCTGCTTTCCCCTCCGAAGAGCCCAGCGCTCACTCCTTTTCAGGCTCGGGTTAATTGACGTTGGACCCGCTGCGCGCTTCCAAAGCAAAGGCCAGGGGTCCCCAAGTCCACTGCCGCTGGGAGGCCGCCCGCGCGGCTGCCCACGCGGGACAGGGGGCTCGGCCGCTTTGCTCAGAAGATGGCGTGTCCCGAAGGCTTCTCCCAAAGGGACTTTCCGCCCAGGATGGAAGCAGGAGACAGTTCTAAGTATTAAAAACAAACAAACAAACAACAACAAAAACAATTTCAGCAATTTCAGGGCTGGAAGACTTCAATCCCAACCACCACATCCTTTTAGTGACTGTTAATAAAGATTAGCCAGAATTGGGCTTGGAGGGATGGTTTAGCAGTTAAGGTACTTGCCTGCAAAGCCTAAGGACCCAAGTTCCATTCCTCAGTATCTACATTAGCCAGATGCTCTAGGGGGCGTATGGGTCTGGGGTTCATTTGCAGTGGCTAGAGGCCCTGGCATGCTTCTGTCTGTCTCTCTCTCTCAAATAAATAAATAAAATAAATTTTATAAAAATATTAGCCAGAACAATTCTTTTTATTATTTTAAAGGAAAGAATATTATACCAGCCCGTGCTTTAGGAATGAGGTATTAACCTACCTTGTTTTATGAGACCCAGGTTTGGAGCGGTCACTGACTTGTTAAAATTGCACAGCTAGGAAGCAAAACTGGAATTTGAACCCAGGTGTGTTTGACTTTAAAGCAGGGTGTTTGTCACTGTTGACATTTTGGCCGGGATCATTCTTGTGAGGGCTGTCCTGGTGCATTGCAGGATGTTTGAAGCATCTCTGGCCTCTGGCCTTCAGGTGTAATCACCAAACATGTGTCCAGACATTGTCAAAAGTCCCCTGGGGGAAATCTGCCCTGTGGAGAACCATTGTTTTGAAGCAGACCTGGCATGCTTCCTGGGCTGGCATGTGTGCCTTCTCTGGGCTCATTAATTTCATCTTTTGGGAAACCAGTTGACTAGCTCTTGGATTCTTAAAAGTTCATCCATAGGTTTGTGGGCAATGTCACAGAAATATTTCGCAATTAGTCAAGGCCAGATTTTGTATCAGAAGCCAAAGACGTGTTAAGTAGTACAGACACTGAATAAGGAGTCTGTCCACAATTTTTGGGCCCCATTGGGTTGAAAATGGTCACAGCCCCTCTATTTCCCTACTATTTATTTATTTATTTATTTATTTATTTATTTATTTATTTATTTATTTATTTATTTATGACACATAGAGAGAAAGAGCATGGGCATGCCAGGCCTCTTGCCACTGCAAATGAACTCCAGACACCAACACTGCTTTGTACATTTGGCTTTTTGTGGAATGGAGGAATCAAAACCTGGCTGAATAAGCTTTGCAACCAAGGGCCTTTCACTGCTGAGCCATCTCATCAGACGCCCCGCTCTTTTTTTAAAACAAATTCTTTTTTATTTTTCTTTATTTAAGAGAAATAACTGGGGGTGGGGGAAAGAATATGTGTTATGCCAGGTCCTCTTGCCACTGCAAACGAACTTCAGACTCATGTGCCTCCTAGTGCATCTGGCTTATGTGGATACTGGGGAATGGAACTTGGGTCCTTAGAACCTTCACTGCTAAGCCGTTTCTCCAGCCCCCACTCCTTTTAAGTTAACACTGTCCTATAGAGGATAGGTAGGCTAGCACTTTTTCCATTCACAATGACAGATATAGGAAAAGCCTTAGTTCCCTGGAAGAGTCAAAACATGTGGGCAAACTCTGGTGAAGGTGGTGTGAAGAGGATATCACCAAAAGAAAAATGGAGCCTTATACTTTACAATAAGTAAATAAAGGCCTTTGGTGGGCAGTCTGTTCCACCGTTGGTCCACTGTGTTGGGAAGAGAATGTGACCTGATTTTTACTTTTTTTTCCCAGGTAGATCTTGCTTTAACCTGGAATTCACTATGTAGTCTCAAGGTGGCCTTGAACTCATGGCAGTCCTCCTATCTCTGCCTCCCAAGTGCTGGAATTAAAGGCATGAGCCACTACAACTGGCTCTGATTTTCACTTTTGACTACAGCTTGTGTGTGATCCCCTCTCTGCCTCCACCTTCCCATATTATTAGGGCCTGCTCTGGTTGTCGCCTACTGAACAGGTTCCATTCTCTAGGCTCCAAAGCTTACCCAGGCCACTCAAAAGCTAGCTTCAGGCTCCAGGGCCACACTGATGTCAGGCCTGTTTCGGTTCCATTACTTCATTTTCTCTTAGAAAGTCTGGCTCCAGGGCTGGAGAGATGGAGTAATGGTTAAGGCACTTGCCTGTGAAGCTGAAGAACCCAAGTTCAATTTCCCAGTACCCAAGTAAGCCAGATACACAAGGCTGTGCATGTATCTGGATTTTGTTTGCAGTGGCTAGAGCCTCTGTAGCATCCATTCTTTCTCTCTGCCTCTTTCTTTCCCCCACTCTCTCTTTCAAATAAATAAATAAATAAATAATTAAATAACATTTTTTTTTTCTTTTAGAAAAAGAAAGTCTGGCTCCATCATACTTGTTTCCCTAATTCTGGCCATCCTATTCCCCATGTGAATTGATTTGTGAAAATGTCACCAACAAAGGGCACCTCTGGAAGATGGTTGTATCCATAGGAACCTGAGAGGCATCAGGGCTTCCCAGGCTGAAAGGCTTGTGTCACAGTCAGCTTCAAACCAGGTACAAGTTATGGGAGGAAGGGAATTGATTCGAAGCTTACAGATCCAGGGGAAGTTTCATAATGGCAGGAGAAGCTGGCGCCCTTTCAGAGGTCTATGCAGAGAGAACAACCACCCCTAACACTAAGCAAGCACACTCCAGGAGCCCCAGACAGACCTCAAGCACTTGTGCATACCTTTGCTGGAATTCTGGATCCACCCCACACCTTAGGCCTGGACCCCAGGATTCACTCACAGTGACGTCTTCTCTAGCCAGCGCTGGAGATCTAAGTTACAAGCTTTAATAAACTGAATCTATTGGGAGACATCCATTCAAACTACCCACAGCTTGCCATCAGCACTCTCTGGGGCTGAATTCACCAATGCATGTGCCTGGGTGGGGACTCAGTGGCTTGGGGACAGAGCCCCCTCAAGCATAGAGGACGGGGGCTGGAGGAGCTCAAAGAGAGCTGCCGTCAGAGAGAAAGGATATGGGAAGAGGTCAACCAATGTTGCAGAAGGTGAAGGGTTAGGGCTTTCTCTCTCTCTCTTTGGCAGGGGCATCTCACAGATAAATTTGTTCATGCTGGGGAGATGGCCCAGTAGATAAGAGTACAGTGAGTTCAGTTCCAACACTCACGTGAAAAAGATGGGTGGGTCTGCACATGCCTGTAACCTCGGTGCTTGGGGCAGGGGCAGAGATGGGAGGATGGCTGAGGCTTGATGACCAGCCAATCTAATTTAAATAGATAAATAAATAAATGGCAAGCTCTAGGTTCAGTGAGAGACTCTGTCTCAAGGAAATAAGGTATAAGAGCAATAGAGGAGGGTATCTGACATTTTCCTTTGGCCTCCTAATGTGTGCACATGGGATGTGCACATCTGCACACACATGTGCATATAGCACACCCACCCACACATTTTTGTATTAACTCCATGAAGCAAATAGCCATTATATAAGGATATGATATAGCCAGGTATGATATCCCAGCATTCAGAAGGCAGAGGGAAGAGGATCGCCATGAGTTTGAGACCAACCTGGGACTACAGAGTGAGTTTCAGGTCAGCCTGGGCTAGGGTGAGACCCTACCTTTTAAAAATGACCATCGATCTATATTTACATTTATGTATATGTTGTACATGTTCCTGACAAACACAGTCTGCAGACACTGGCGGGTGTCTGATGATTTCTTTGGTGCTCTCAAATAAAGATGGAAAAGGAGGACCTTGAGCAGTTGTAGGATGTGAGCTTCTCAAATCTCTTTTTTTTTCCCAACACTTGATTTTATAAATGAGGTAACTTATCAACCCCATTCTTACCCAAATCTCCTTGTAAATTTGGGTATAGAAGGGTTTTATGGTCCCCTGGCATGGTTGTGATGCTGTGGCCCATCCCCTGTAGGTCCAATGGCTCAGGCTGCACGGAGCTCCACAACTGATTAGGTTAGGTCATAGGACACTGGGTTAGCTCTTTTTTGTTTGCTCAGGTTTTTTTTTTTTTTTTTTTTTTGAGAGTGTTTCATTATGCAGCCCAGGTTGGCCTTAAACTTGCTATGTAGCCCAGGCTAGCTCTACCTTATGATCCTCCAGTCTCAGCATTCTGAGAGCTGGGATTGTGCCATGCCAGAACTTTGGATAACTGAAGCTTATTTTCATCACTCTCTTCATCTAAAATTCCCATAAGTATGAAAATATGGATGTGCATATGTCACTGCCACCCCTCACCAAGCATCCATAGTTTAGTTTGGTATAATATATACATCTTTCCCATTTCCCTTAAGGCAATGATGACTGTTTGGTGGCTGGGACTTCTAAAAGGACCATTTCAAAAAAAGAAAAAAGAAAGATATAAAAATAAGTGCGTGAGAATGTGTGTGTGTGTGTCTCCACCATGTGTTTTAACTGCTTTCTTTTCTTTCCTTTGAGTGCCCCCCCTCCCCTGGGTGGTTTCCATTTGCCCTCCTTTTGCTGAGATAATTCACACTCTCCAACTTCATTAGCTGCAACCCCCCCCTCCTGCCCTGGGACAAAAAAATAGGGCCAAACTGTTCAAAAGAACACATGGAGACCCCATTAATGATGGTCCTAATTGTGCCAATTCAAACCCGTCAATAACTCTAATTAAAACCTGTCTTGTATGAGGCACTGAATAGCAACACAGCTGCCACTCCAAACAATCCCATAACAGAGCTAGGAGGGAGAAGGGTCTCTCTGGGCAATTTTTGGTGGTGGTTGTTATGGAAGGGGTCAGTGGAGGAGGATTAAGACAGGGGTGCAGTCAGAGTGGGGAACCTTGAAAAAGTCTTGGATGTCAGGTCACAGTTTGAAGTCGGAAGACCTTTAGCTTTTCTCCTGAGCTTCCCCCTCCTTCCCCACCCTCCCCAGCAGGAACACCTGCAAACTGACTGTAAGGGGCCTTGGCCACCAGACACATGGACACCACAAGTTACTGAAACATCGAAAAGAAGAGAGAGGAAACCCCCCTCAAATAGTCAACTAGCAAAAACAAAACAAAACAAAACAAAAAAACCCCACATGCCAAAAACAGAGCCCCCCCCCACTTCTGCTTTCAACCTTGTCTTTTAGGATCCAGCTGCACTTTACTGGGCACCATAAATAATTTTACATTTTTATTAATTTGTTGCATATTTGTTGACAAGGAGAAAGAAGCCCTTACTGTTGGAGGGAGGTGGATTTTAGCTCTTTCCTTCTGCCATCTCTCCATGTCTAATTTCCAGCCTCCTTACTTCATTTTCCTGGGTGGGGAAAAGTGGTGGGCTGAGAATACTGTACCCGAATAAGCTTTGACAGTGCCCACTTAACCTCGGGTCTCATCTGTTAGCTTTACTGGATTCAGTGATCCACTGGGTTGGGAGGCTCTATCCCACTATGAGAGAATTTGACAGGTGGATGTCAGGCAATGCTTGGAGTTTAGTTTCCTCTGGAGGGAAAGGTTGGGGTGGGCTTACTGATAGGCACAGTGTTTGGATCAGGTGGGAAATGGGCAGACTTTTGCATGGATCCCAAAACCCATCTTGAGTTCTCCCAATGGAAGTCTCTAGAATTCCATTCTTTTCTTTTTATTCTTTTTAAAATATATTTTTTTTAGGTAGGGTCTCACTCTAGTCCAGGCTGATCTGGAACTCACTACGTTATCTCAGGGTGGCCTCGAACTCACAGGGATCCTCCTACCTCCACCTCCTGAATGCTGGGATTAAAGGTGTGCTCCACCACGCCCAGCACGAATTCCATTCTCTTGAAACCGGGCTGGAGAGATGACTTAGTGGTTAAGGCGCCTGCCTCCTAAGCCTAAGAACGCTGGTTCCAATCTCCAGCGGTTCCAATCTCCAGGTCCCACGTTTAGCCAGATGCAAAGTGACACAAGGGTGCAATGCCACACTTGACCACAAGGGGGCGCACACATCTGGATTTCGTTCACAGCAACTGAGAGACTGCTGGCGCGCCCATCTCTGTCTTCCTCTCCCTCTTTCTCTATCTCTCTGTGTCTCTCTCTAAAAATAAAAAATAAAAAAACTTTAAAAAATATTTAAAACAAAGAATTCCTTCTCTTGAAACCAATGGGATGTTAATCAACTTGCTCATTCTACCTCAGTCAGTGAGCCTGAACTGGAAAGTTTGGCTTGAAAACCAGCGCTCGGGCTGGACAGATGGCTCAGCAGTTAAAGTTAAGCTAACTTGCAAAGTCTGTCATCTAGTATTCAATTCCCCAGCCACCTATATAAGACAGGACAGTTGTAACAGCAAGAACCCTGGCACACATGTGCGTACTCACAAATAAACAATAATAATGAAAACAACAACAGCAGCAGTGTTCAGTGCTCTGTAAGTCAGCAGGATTTCCCAGAGCAGAATGGGGGTGTCTAGAACAGGCAGCAGAGAATGAGCCCTGTCGACCGCTCAGAAACTCAGAACTTATTTCTCTCTGCTAGAGCTGAGTTGGAGAGATTTTTCAGGTCCTGGCTTGGACCTGGAGGGTCATGAGAAAGCTTATGACATGCTGAGGAGGTTTGCCTTGGAAGCTGCCCCCACCACCTGCCCTGCTGAGTGGGATCCTTGGGAGGAAGAGCCATGCTTGTTTTGTGCATCCCGGTATCTCCACAGCATCTCGAGGGATTCCATTATGTTGGAGAGTAACATTAAATGGGTGGGTGGATGGATGGACGAACACCTGAAGTGGTTTCCAAGCTTTCAGTGTTCTGAGCTTTTAAGAAAGGAGGAATGACATTGATCTAAAGACACATGGCCATTTCTCCATGTTGTAGTTGAAATAGCCCAGGCCTTAGAGCTACAGACATACATAGACATACATAGAGCTACAAAATATCTACTTTTCAGAGCCATTGTTTGGATTAAGAAGTTCAAATAAACCAGGTGTGGTTGGGCACGCCTTTATTCCCAGCACTCAGGAGGCAGAGGTAGAAGGACTGTCATGAGTTTGAGGCCAGCCCAGGATTACAGAGTGAGTTCCAGGTCAGCCTGAGCTAGAATGAGACACTGCCTCGAAAAAATAAACAAAAAACAAAAGTTGATACAACCAAAGTCAGATCCTTTTGCTTCTCTGTGACATGGGAAAAGAGTGTAACTTTTTCGCTGCTGTCCTCTGGTTTCCTAACAGCAAAATAAGGATAGTATAGTCCTGCAATCTAGCAAAGCTGTCTTGAGAATCTAAAAGCCTGGACAAAACCGTCCTCCAGGTCATCACGACCCTTGGTGCTTTCTATTTGCTCTGCCCTCTGCTTGAATGCTCTTTTCCCAGATACCTGCATGGTTCGGCTCCTCACTCTTTCAGGTCTCTGCTGAAGGGTCATCTAGTAAGTGGGTTTCCTTGAGTAGCTCTTCCAGAACAGCAAATTTCCCAGTCCCCAAGCACCACCTTTGTCTGTTTTATTTTTCCTTAGGGAGCTCAGCACCCTGGCATAGTGTGTATAAATTGATTTGTTATCTACCTTCCCTTCTGTCCTTTGTTCCTGGCTGTGGGCACATAACTTAGGATGGTGCCAACTTATAGATGCTCAGTGAGTGTTTATTGAATGAATGGGCAGAGGAAGAAGTGGTGACACTTTCTGCTCACCTGTTGAGAAGACAGTGCCTGCCTCTACATATTTCTTGTATCAGGTTACTTCATGTTAAATGCATTGTAACAGGGAGGACCTTCTTTCCTTGGTTTCCAACGTGGCCTTTGGAGTTAGACAGATGTGGGTTTAAATCCTGACTCCACTTTCTTTGTTAATTGAAAACGTGATTAAATATTTACATAATCCCTTACCTCCACTTTTATTTTTCCCCTCTCCCCCTCCACTGAGCCCCCTATTTCTAACCACTCCCTCTTCTATTTTAAAAAATATTTTATTTATTTATTTGGGAGAGACAGAGAGGAGAAGAGGTAAATAGAGAGATAATAGGCATACCAGGGTCTCCAGCCACTGCAAATTAACTCTAGACACATGCCCCACCTTGTGCATCTGGATTATGTGGGTACTAGGGAATTGAACCTGGGTCCTTAGCTTTCTCAGGCAAGCGCCTTAACTGCTAAACCATCTCTCCAGCCCTCCCTCTTCTATTTTGATCTCTCTCTCTCTCTTTTAACCTGCCATCATCCATGACAACACATTGAAGGGCCCAACATTATGCAGGTCTTGTGCCGGTTAGGACAGTTGTGAGGTCATGCATGCAGTGACTACATTGTGTCTGGAAGACAGCGTTCCAAAGCACTCCTCATTCCTTCCTTCTTTCCACCTCTTCTGCATGGTCACCTCTGGCTCCACCTTTCAACAGTACTATAGACTTGTGATAATTACAAAACGTCTCTCTTAGCTCCTCATTGATGGTAAGAATAACGGCTTCCTCACGTGATCTTGGCATGAATGGACATGATGTTTGAAAGTTTTTTGTTTTTTTTTTTTGAGGTCTCTCTCTAGCTCAGGCTGACCTGGAATTCACTATGTAGTCTCAGGGTGGGCTTGAACTCATGGCGATCCTCCTACCTCTGCCTCCCAAGTGCTAGGATTAAAGGCATGCGCCACCATGCCTGGCTCTTGAAAAGTATTTTTTTTTTTTTCCCAAGGTAGGGTTTCACTATATTCCAGGCTGACCTGGAATTTACTATGTAGTCTCAGGATAGTCTCAAACTCATGGTGATCCTCCTACCTCTGCCTCCAAGGATTAAAGGCGTGCGCCACCATGCCTGGCTCTTGAGAAGCGTGTGTGTGTGTGTGTGTGTGTGTGTGTGTGTGTTTTCGAGGTAGGGTCTTATTCTAGCTCAGGCTGACCTGGAATTCACTGTGTAGTCTCAGGGTGGCCTTGAATTCATGGTGATCCTCCTACCTCTGCCTCCCAAGTGCTGGGATTAAAGGCGTGCGCCACCATGCCTGGCTCTTGAAAAGTGTTTTTCAATGATTCTTGGCACAGTATTCATAGGCCACTGCCTTTATAGTCCTTGTCATCATTTATCTTGATGCCAAAACCCTTTCCAACACCCCCTCCCCACACACCCTTATCTGATATTGGGGCCTGCGGTATCAAGAGGTGAGGTGATGAGAGGACGCGTATGCAGACTTTGATTTGGGGCTTGTCCTCCCAACCAAGCCTGCTTGAGCAGGACAGCCAAGCCCTGCTTTGTTCATTCCTCTGCTCTCTTCCTTTTGGAAACTTGCACTTGGTCGTCGGTCGCATAGTCACGTAGATACAGAAGGACTACAAATTCCTCACTGAGTTTATCCCTCCAGCTTAGACAGCTGGTGCTGAAGTTCCCCAGATGGCATTTGGGTCATTATCACCTTGACAAGGAATCTGATTCCATTTTCAACCAAGTGCAGGTTTCTTTCCAAGTAACCGTCATTCCTTCAGAGGCCAAACGGATGAGTCAGGAGCGGACAAGCCCAAGTCTTGTTCTCTGTTTTGCTCGGATTCTGTGAGTGGCCGACACACCCTTAGTCTCTCAGCAGCACCAAAAGCTGGCCTCAGTTAAAGGGACTCTGGACTGGGCAGGCCATGTGTACAGCCATGACTTTTCTGGGATATGTCAGTCAGTCTTACTCCACTGCAGCTAGTTATCTGCCAAGATGCCCTGTATCCAATGACAACATGTGATTATATACATATGCTTGCTTGTGTGCATATATCGAAACACATCATACAAACTATACTTATCCCCGGGTTTTTGGAGAATTTAAAAGTGAGTGGGTAGGGGCTGGAGAGATGGCTTAGCAGTTAAGGCATTTGCCTTCGAAGCCTAAGGACCCACGTAAGCAGATGCACAAGGTGGCACATGCATCTGGAGTTCGTTTGCAGTGGCTGGAGGCCCTGGCACACCCATTCTCTCTATCTGCCTTCTTTTCTCTCTCTCAAATAAATAAAAATATTTTTGCTTTAAAAAAAGTGAGTGGGCTTTGGGAGAAAGGTCCTAGATGAGAAAGAGCAGGAAAAAGGACACACACACACACACACACACAGTCATATAAATATATATTTATATATACTTTTTTTTTTGGAGGAGGGACCTACTAGATGTGGAGAGTCGTTGTGCAGAGAAGAAAGCAAAGCAGGAGAAATCCCATGGAGCGACGTCTTCACACGCTCTGGCCCACTGTGTTCAAGTGTGACAATGGCTGCTCACCCAGACGCACAGCTCTTCACAGTTTGCAGACAGTCAAGGCTCCTTTGGCATTGGTTCAGCAGCAGGTGGAATGAAGTGCAAGGATTCCATCTCCAGGTCTACTGGAGAAACAAAGAGCTTTACTGACATAGGGGACCTAAGCAGTGGTCACCACAGGGCAGCCCCAAGGTCATCCCGAGGATGGTGAGAAAAGAACAGGGGGCTTCTATTTCCATCTGAAGTCTACTTAAAGAAACAAAATTGAGTATTGATGATTAATTAACCCCAGAGTGGCTTATTGCCTCATCCAGTCCATATAACAGACAATGCACATGTGCGGTAGAAATCAGCGTGTTGTGATGTGTCACAATACTGCTGTGCCTGCTGGTACATTGTTTAGGCTTACCTAATGCCTGTCCTTATGAAGTAGATAGTAGAACAAGATTCTTGTAAAAAACCTTGAAAGATAATATAAAAAGTGCAAGCACAAATATTCAAACTGAAAAATAATGCTGAGCCACAACAAAGTCTGAGTCGACACTCTAATTTCTCTTATAAGCTCTTTTTTTTGCACAGCATGAGGTCAAAACAATTATCTGAGCTGGCCTAGTGGTGCACGCCTTTAATTCCAACACTCGGGAGGCAGAGGTAGGAGGATTGCTGTGAGTTTGAGGTCAGCCTGAGACTACATAGTGAATTCCAGGTCAGCTTGGACTGGAGCAAGACCCAGTCCAAAAAATCATCATCTGGTAAGAAACCAGAGACTAAGCAAATAAAATTAAAATGACTTTTTTTTTTTTTGGTTCTGTGGATTGAACCCAGGCCTTTGATATGCTAGATATCATTGAACTATATTCCCAGAAAAATTATCTTGAAGTCTCCTTGGAATGGAGATTTGCTACAATGATCATTAATGATGAGATGAGTTTTGCTCTAAGTATTTTACCTTGAAATAGTACCAAGTGGTAAATTAAAGCCATCACGACTAATCAAACATAAAATGTCATTTTCACATTTATTTAAATCATTCTCATTCCTTCTTTTCTTTCCTTTCTCCCTCCCTCCCTCTCTTCCTTACTTCCTTTTTTCATTAATTTTTTCATATGAAGCAGAGTTGAGGTTTAAGAATGGTATTCTAATATAGATTTTTTGTTGTCTTTTTTTGGTTGTTTTTGTTACTGTCTTTTTTTTTTTTTTCTTTTGGTTTTTCGAGGTAGGGTCTCACTCTAGTTCAGGCTGACCTGGAATTCACTTTTTAGTCTCAGGGTGGCCTCGAACTCACGACGATCCTCCTACCACTGCCTCCTGAGTGCTGGGATTAAAGGTGTGTGCCACTATGCCCGGCTTTGTTGTTGTCTTTTGAGGCAAGTTCTCATGTGGTCCAGGCTGGCTTCAAAGTTGCTATGTAGCTAAGGGTGTCCTTGAACTCCTGATCCTCCTGCCTCTACCACCTGAGTGCTGGGATTACAGGTATGCGCCATCACACCTGGTTTATGCAGTGCTGGGGATTGAACCCAGGGTCTTGTGCAGGTTAGGCAAGCATTTAAATTTTCTAGTCATTCTCCACATAGTATGTCCAGACATTTTAGTGATGTGGGATTTTGTTTGTTGTTATTAAGTACATAGCTCCTTCCAGCCCCAAAGCATTTACTATGGTTCATTGAGACACCGTAGAAGCTTAGAATGTTGGTGCTTTCCCTCCATCTTTTCCGCATTTTAATCTTATAAGTAAAAAATGAAGTGGCTATGCCAAGGCTCAGTCTGGGAATTGTTAGTCATGTGAAGAAAGAGAGTCTTTATAGGAGAATTTCAAGTTCAAGGCTAGTTTGGGCTGTTATAGCAAAACCTTGTCAGATTCCCCAGGATCCACGTTCAGTGGCACATGTGTCTGGAATTTGTTTGCAGTGGCAGGAGGCCCTGTCATACCCATTCTTTATCTCTCTGTCTGCCTCTGTCTGTCTGACTGTCTCTTCTAAATAAATAAATAAATAAATATATATTTAAAGACTGAGCAGTACTGTTGTGTGGTACCTCTCTTACTTAGCAGGCAGGGCATATTCTAGAATCTTAGAATTTCTGTAGAAATATTCTGTAAGTCATCACATTGTTCTTCCTTCACAGTGCGGGGAGCAGAAGACTGCTAGGTGGAAAGCTGGAGGGAAGGAAGCTGGGGAGAAATGGGTGGCCAGGGAGCAGCATGTGGGGACAAGAGAGGCCAAGCAAGGGAGCTGGAAAGAGAGCAGGACTTGGAAAAGGGGCGGGAGGAGAGGGAGTGGGTGGAAGCAGCAGCGGGGAGGGGCGTCCTGGGAGGAAGGGCTGTGGGCTTACTCCCCTCCCTATTTGTATTAATCCAATTAAAGTGTTGAAAATCAGATCTCATGTGAAGCTTTGAACATGAATTTTTCATTACAGCATTGGGGGTGGGGAGGGGAATGGTGTTGGGGGTTGGTGGGAGGGAGGACGCGGCCTGTGTGATACCGTGCCCAGGTTGGTCTCCCATTTCATGTACGTCGTGCCCTGTTTTGTTTCCTTTAGCCCCTGACAAGCGTGTTCTGTTGGTAGGGTGCTTGGCAGGAAGATCCCCTGCTGCCTGCTGCCTCAGAAAAGCCACCTATACACAGTTCCTAGGCTGCCACCCAAGACACAGAAGAGAGGGGACACTGACGGCCCCAGTACCATACATTCAACACCCATTTGTTTCACTCTGAGAAATACAGCTGAAGACTTCCAAACGCTCACACATGTCCCCCTCTGCTCCTGAGAAAAAGGGGTAACCAGGCAAGGAAAGGTGTATAACAAACACCTTTATCCCCACCTACTCCCTCCGGGCATCGCCCTTACTCTATTCATTTGACTTGGGAAATCTTAAGTGTCTGGTCTCCAGGGCTCAACGACATGGCTGTGTGACAGAATCCTGGGGTAGGTGGGACAGTCTATGGACAGAGAAGCAGACAGACCCATTTCCTTCTGAGTGTGCTAAGTGGGACAGAGGCAATAGCTCAGCCACACACCTTACCTGCCTTGCCGCCTCGCTATGGGGCCTGTGATGGGAAAGCTAGTCAGATATCGCCTCTGCAAAATTAGCAGGTGGGGTTGGGGTGCGACTCACGCTGTAGCCCTTTTCTGTTATCCACGCCCCCCCCCCCTTCCTACCAGATTAAGTTTGTTATGTGGTCAATGAAGTTGTTTAGATTTGGAAAAAAAAAAAAAAAAGGAAGAAAGAAAAAAGAAAATGTTGAGGGGAAAGTTTCTCTGCGTGTTCTACAGCGTGTGTGGCTCTTTTCCCTGCGGTTTTGTCTGCCGCTCCCTGCGCTGATTGTAGGACGGACCTTGGCTCTGGGTAGCTGGGGGTCAGGGTTGCTCGCATGGCCCTCTCTCTCTCTCTCTACACTCAGCTCCCTTCTGCACCGGGACTTCCCTGGGCAGCCGGCTCCCTGGAAGGGGGCCTCCCCCGCCCTCCCGCCCGCCCGCCTGGGGTTTAATCTCCGCCAGGCCTTGTGCTCTGGGCTGCTGGTGTGTGGTCCTTCACACTGATGGGCCTCAGCAGCTGGAAACAGTGAGGAGGGAAGGGGGGACCTCGAGCAGAAAACCCTGGCACTTCTCAAAACAAAATGAATGACTCCAGCTTTAATCAGTTTATGGTGGAGGCTGGAGAATTATGTTTGCTTTCTTTTTTTTTTTTCTTCTTTTTTTCCAGACATGGTCTCACTATGTAGTCCAGGTTGGCTTTGAACTTGTAATCCTCCTACCTCCATGTTTGGTTTATTTTTATTTGTATTTTTTTTTTCTAGGTAGGGTGTACTTCTACCTCAGGCTGACCTGGAATTAGACTCAGGGTGGCCTCTAACTCACTGGGATCCTCCTGCCTCTGCCTCCCAAGTGCTGGGATTAAAGGTGTGTTGCCACCATGCCCAGCTATATTTGGTTTTTACATACCCAAAGCTCCTTTCAAGGTCTTTGTGTCTGGGGTTTGTCACAGCCCCTTATGCAAATGGCTACAGCATCCTGGGCACAGGGTGAAGATTTGACCTTAGCTACCAGACCTCACAGCAGTGGAATTGGGATCCGCTATCCTGAAGCCAGAAGAATCACAGCCTTTGGGACTGTGGTCTACTTTGACTTACAAGTTTTAATCGAAAAAATAAATTCCATTTTTTTTTTTTTTAAGGTAGGGTCTCACTTTATCCCAGCCTGACCTGGAATTCACTATGTAGTCTCAGGGTTGCCTCAAACTCACACCAATCTGCTTACCTCAACTTCTTGAGTGCTGGGATTAAAGGTGTGTGCCACCATGCCTGGGCAGAGGAAAAATTAATTTCTATGTTAAGACTTATTATATTTGTATATATATTTATTATATAGACTATATATTATTTGGATATATATTTATTATATTGGATTTAACTATGAAAAAGTACGTGTGTAAAGTCAAGAATGCAGTCCCATCTCTGGCTCCCCAAAACTACTCTGTCCAGATCTTTAGATATCAGATTATTCTAGACCCTGCAGTTACCTTGTAGGGACTCCAGTGTAAAGTACTGAAGGATCAGTCAGGCCTCTGACTAGATGGCTAAATTTAGCAAATAAAAATATGGGCAGCTCAGCTTAAATTTCAGATAAATAAGGAACATATTTTTAGTCTAAGTATGTCCTGTGCAAAAAAAAAAAAAAGAGTTATACAATATTTGTGACATACTTGTAATATTTTTTTTTCTGTTTATTTGATATCCAAATATAATAGGCTATCCTCAACAACTCTTCTCCCACCTTCTGTCACAGTTTTATTATTGCTGTGACCAAAAACCTGAGAAAACAAACTCAAAGAGAGAAAGGGTTCATTTTGGCTCACAGTTTCAGGAGTGTCAGTCCACTGTGGTGGTGGTGGACTGTAGTGGAACAGAGCAGCTCATGCCATGGTGGTCAGGAAGAGAGTAAGAAAATGCCCTTTTTACCCTGTTCTGGCTCTATGGGACAGTGTGGCCCATGTTAGGGTAGGTCTGCCTGCTCCTGTTACTTAATCCTCTCTAGAAATGCCCTCACACACCCAGAGATTTGCTTTACTAATCTCCGAAGGGTTTATCAATCCACTTGACAATCAAAATTAACCACTGTAGTCCTCCTGCAATCCTTTTTCCTCCTGTATCTTTCAGGCCATCCTCTTTTCTTTCTGGGGTGTTGTTTTTGGACATGGGTCTCCCTGAGGTCTTGTACTCCTTCAACATGGTCTGTCTAGTTATCTCCTGCCCCCATCTCAGTTTGAGGTTTCTATACTCATCTATGTTCTCTTTGTTCACTTATGTGCAGGCCCTGGATTGGTCCAGATTCAGTCTCTCGTTTTGAGGACTGAAGGCGATGGGGGTGATATTTACAATCTAGCATTCTTCTCCCCCTGTGTGCTACTGTTCTTTGCTTTACTGATGTTAATAATTTAACCCTTACAACACAACCATAAGGAAGATAACTTCTGTTATGCTAATATATAATACGTGTACTATTGTAAACATTTTCAGGTATACAATGCCATGCCATTAAGTAAGTTCATGTTGGGTGGCTAATCATTACCATCCTGAACTTTTTCATCCTCTTGAACTGCAACTCTGGACCCGTGAAACCCATTCTCTTCTGCCTTCCACCCCTGGCAGCCACCACTCTGCTTTCTGTGTCTAAGAAGTTCACTACTATAGATATGTCATGTAAACAGACTCGTGTAATATTTATTGTTTTGAGTCTGGCTTATTTCACCTGACATAATGTCTCTAAGGTTTATTTATACTGTAACATGCATGAGAATCTCCTTCCTTTGAAAGGCTCAATAATATTCATTGTATGCATATACCACATTTTGCTTATCCACTTATATCCTTCAAAGGACTTTTGTATCACTTCTAATGTTTGGCTGTTGTGAATAAAGTTACTATGAACTTTAGTTTACAAATATTAATCTGAGTCCCTACTTCTAATTCTTTTGGGTATATACCCAGAAGTGGGATTGTTGGGTCATATGGTAATTCTGTTTAATTTTTTGAGGCACTGCCACATTATTTTTCATAGCCACTGTATCATTTTACATCCCAATCAGCAATGCACAAGTGTTCCAATTTCTCCACGTCCTTGCCAACACTTGTGTTTTTTCTCCCCTTTGGATAATAGCCATCCTGGTAGGTATAAACAAAGAGGGCACTTTTGATTACTATTTTCACATGTGAAAATTGAGGTTTGAAGAGGTAAAGTGACTTATCCAGGGTTATCCAGCAAGTCACCGAGATGGGATTGGAATCAAAGGCTGCCTTACTCCCATACTGGGGCTCTTCACCATTATGTTGTATTTCCTGCCTTGAATGCAAGCATGCAAATGCAAATTTTTCTGTTTTTTGGACAGATGTCTAATTGTGTAAGACATCTGGTAAAGGCACAAATGTGGGAACAAAATATGTCTGAGGAGTTTTTAATGTGTTCTTATTGAAACTATACCTCTCACATGGGAACACAGCAATAACAAATAATTTCCCTTCAATTTGCATTTTGTCCTACTTAATTTAAAAAGTCTACTCACTTTGGCCACTCCCAAGACCTCTACCTCAATGTCATCTGACCTTTTAAATGGCCTGTAAATGCAATTAAGCAAGACATTGACTTTCTTGAAGGTGAGGAGGGAGGACAGAGAGCTAGAGAGAAGAAGAGGAGAGGTTTGCGGCTAGCTGGCTGGACACATGCGGCTGCCTGAGAGGCCACATGTAGCGACACAGACATGTAGACTCCAGGGATCATTGGGCTGTTGGGAGGAGGGAAGCGAGGAACACTGAGGGTGAAGGGCACCAGAGAGCGGGGCAGCCTTCTTGTGGTCAATGGGAGTATTCTTGGCTCAGAGCGAGGCTACGTCCTTGGCTGAACACACAGCCTGGCAAGAATCCCTAAAGCATTGCCTGGAGCGGGAGGCTGTGGTTGGTACTGGCCTACTTCTCAGAGTCTGTCTCCTTCCTGAATGCCACTTTGCCCAGAGGCCATGGCCTTCAGATTGCTCCACTGACTTTGAACCAAGCTTCCATGGAAACCGTCTGGCTCCTCTCTCTGGTGTCAGCTGAGCCCTTGTGAGGAAAAGCCCATCTGGATGTCTTGTTCCAATGTAGACCAGTGGCAAAGAACTTGGGCTTGGAGTCAGACACCTTCAAGTTGATAATAGCTCTACTACTGAGGCCAGGATAAGCATGTGAGAGTGTCTTAGCCTCTGTGAGCTTCACTTTTCTCGTATAAATATGGGAAGAGGGTTGGAGAGATGGCTCAGAGGTTAAAGGCACTTGCTTGCAAAGCCTGATGGTCTGGGTTCGACTCCCCAGTACCTACTAAAGCCAGACGCACTAAGTGGTGCATGCAGCTGGAGTTCGTTTGCAGAAGCAGGAGGCCCTGTCTTGCCCATTCACTCTCTCCTTGTCTCTGTTAAATAAATCAATATTAAAAAGATAAAATATGAGAGCTGGGTGTGGTGGCGCATGCCTTTAATCCCAGCACTTGGGAAGCAGAGATAGGAGGATTGCTATGAGTTCGAGGCCATCCTGGGACTACATAGTGAATTCCAGGTCAGCCTGGGCTAGAGCAAGACCATACCTCAAAAAATAAAATAAAATAAAATAACATAAAATGTGGGAAGATAGGGAATAGTATGGTAATAAGGAGAATGAAATGAGACTTTTATAAGTACTTGGTATGGCGTAAGTGCTCAGAAAGTAGCTGCTGTTTTAAAACATCTACATGTGACACTCATAAGAAACTCCAGTAGATTTCTATCTATTTCCACAGCCTCTTGAGCACAGCCAGTTGAGTGGCCTCTGCAGAGACCGATCTGCCCTGTTGAACTGGAAAGAAGGTGATCCAGATAACTATGGAGGCCTCACACCAGGACAGTGCTCACTGAACGGATGAACGAACATCTCAGTGGGATGGGGAGGGAGCCCTTGGTGAGGAGCCATCAGAGCAAGGGACGTGGGGTTTAATGGATCTGTGCTCGGTGACAGGACAGAGGAGACTAGATGTGATCTTTCCTTTTTACATTTCACTTATCCCCACCACCCCTTTGGAGATATGTTAAAAATTCATTTTTCTTTAAATTCATTTCTCCCTTTAGTACAAATACAATGTATATAGATAAAGACAGAACAGGTGAGATTCTTGGAAAGGAGACTGATGTGGTAGAGATAGCGTATGATGGCTTCTTTGGGAACCCCTTTAGAACGTGGGAAAACTGTTTGGTAAAGCAGGAACCCCAGGAATCACAACTACAGACTTGAGGAAAGCGGCAGGGCTCCAAGGAGGTGTGGCGGGAGAAGCTTTTGAGCCAGTTAGGCATTAAAAAAAAAATTTGTTTATTTGAGAAAGAGTGGGGGAGGAGAGGGAGAGAATGGGCACACCAGGACCTCCAGCCACTGCAAATGAACACCATACACATGCGCCATCTTGTGTATCTTCTTTTCTTGACAGCTTCTATACTTACATACAAAAAACCCATGATATTTCCCTCCCCTCCTCCATTCCCCTTTAGAACACCAATCTCCACCATATCCTCTCCCTCTCTCCATTAGTCTCTCTTTTAATTTGATGTCATCATCTTTTTTTTCTATTATGAGGGTCTTGCTAGGAGTTTTATGTATCTTACTTTATGTGTGTCCTGGATCGAGATCTAACATGGGTCCTCAGGCTTCGCAGGCAAGTGCCTTAACTGCTAAGACATATCTCCAGGCCTATTTCTTTTTCTTTTCTTTTCTTTTCTTTTCTTTTCTTTTCTTTTCTTTTCTTTTCTTTTCTTCTCTTCTCTTTTCTTCTCTTCTCTTTTCTTTTCTTTTCTTCTCTTTTCTTTTTTGCTTTTTCAAGGTAGGGTTTTGCTCTAGCCCAGGCTGACCTGGAATTCACTATGTAGTCTCAGGGTGGCTTGAACTCCTACCTCTGCCTCCCAAGTGCTGGGATTAAAGACATGTGCCACCAGGCCTAGCTCCTATTTCATTATTATAACAATCTGTGACATATTTAAAAATCAATTTACTTAAAATAAAAATACATGGATAAGATAAAATAAAATACTTCTTTTCTTTTCTTTTTATTTATTTATTTGAGAGAGCAAGAGGCAGAGAGAGGAAGAGAAAGGAAGAAAGAAAGAGAATGGGTATGCCAGGGCATCCAGCCACTGCTGCAAATGAACTCCAGATGCATGCATCATGTGGTGTATCTGGATTACGTGGGTCCTGGGGAATCGAACCTGGGTCCTTTAGCTTTGCAGGCAAGTGCCTTAACTGCTAAGCAAACACTCCAGTCCAAATAAAATATTTCAAATAATCAAAATCATATATATATACTTTCATCTTCTGTTAGATGATAACTTCATTTTTATTATTTGCTTGGGTACTGGGTTTGTCCTGTTATCACAATGAGGTGACTAAGACAAATCAGTGAAGGTATGCATCAGCTTTATTTGTTTTACACATAACTTTGACTTTTAAAAAAGTTAATTTAATGTTTATTTATTTTAGAGAGGGGGGGGTAGACAGAGAGAGAATGGGCATGCCAGGGCCTCTAACCACTGCAAATGAACCCTAGATGCATGTGCCACTTTGTGCATCTGGCTTTACGTGGACACTGCGGAAATTAACCTGGATCCTTTGGCTTTGTAGACAAGAGCCTTAATGGCTAAGTCATCTCTCCAGCCCCAGCTTAGACTTTTTTTTTTGGGGGGGGGGTTTTGAGAGGTAGGGTCTCACTCTGGTCCAGGCTGACCTGGAATTAACTATGTAGTCTCAGGGTGGCCTCGAACTCTCGGCGATCCTCCTACCTCTGCCTCCGGAGTGCTGGGATTAAAGGTGTGCGCCACCACGCCCAGCTCCAGCTTAGACTTTTTGGCTAGATTTGTAAATTAGTTATTTATATTTACTTAAAAACCATTTACTAAAAAAAAATGTTTTGATCAGAAGTGCATTACTCAGTTTTCCTGTTTATAAAGTTTTTCTTTCCAAAATGTATTGGTTTCACACCTTTTAAATGTTTCAGATTTTTTTCTTAGATTACAATAATACTACATTTCTGTTCACTAGAAGTCTATAAATATTTGTATATATATATATATATATTTTTTTTTTTTTACCTTAATATTTTATTTTATTTTATTTTATTTTATTTATTTTGGTTTTACGAGGTAGGGTCTCACTCTGGCTCAGGCTGACCTAGAATTAACTATGTAGTCTCAGGGTGGCCTCGAACTCACGGCAATCTTCCTTCTTCTGCCTCCCAAGTGCTGGGATTAAAGGCGTGCACCACCACACCCGGCTTAAATATTTTATTTATGAGAGAGAGAGAAAGAATGGGTGCACCAGGGCCTCTAGCCACTGCAAATGAACTCCAGACGCAGGTACCATCATGTGCATCTGGCTTTATATGGGTTCTGGGGAATGAAACCTGGGTCCTTAGGCTTTGCAGGCAAGTGCCTTAACTGCTAAGCCATCTATCCAGCCCTTACCTGTCTTGTTATGTACAATTTGTGTTCTATCATTGCTATCTGTTTGCTAATTTTTGCTTCCTATATTGACTTTTTACCTTAATGTTCTTTTAATGTCTGCTAAAGCTTTGCCTTCAGTATTTGCTTTTGATATTATATCTGTAGTCTTTTATTTATTTATTTATTTATTTATTATTTTTTGGCAGATTATACTCTTATTTCCTCTCGCCTGTTCTTGTTTCCCTGGGGCCCTCTTCTGTGGGGTTATGGGATTTACTGAGGGGCCATGAAGGCCTTAGTCAGTCCCAATAGGATAGTAGGGGGACTGTGCCGTAGGGTATTCCCACCCCTTCTTTCTGCCCCTTCTTTCCCAATGTTTTCTGAGCCATGGCAGGCCTGTTGGCAGTCTGATTTAGTGCTGAGTTGTTTTTTGAAATTTTTAATTAATTTTATATTTTAATTATTTAAGAGATAGAGAGAAGCAAGAGAGAGAGAGAGAGAGAGAGAGAGAGAGAGAGAGAGGAGAGGGAGGGAGCACGCCAGGGCCTCTAGCCATTGCAAATAAACTCCAGATACATGTGCCACTTTGTGCATCTGGCTTTACTTGGGCACTGGGGTATCATACCTGGGTCCATTGGCTTTGCAGGCAAGTGCCTTAACCACTAAGCAATCTCTAGTGTTTAGTTCTTTTTTTTTTTTTTTTTGTTGTTGTTGTTTTTCGAGGTAGGGTCTCACTCTAGCTCAGGCTGACCTGGAATTCACTATGTAGTCTCAGTGTGGCCTTCAACTCATGGTGATCCTCCCACCTCTGCCTCCTGAGTGCTGGGATTAAAGGTGTGCGCCACCACACCCGGCTTGAGTTCTTTCTAGCCTCTGCTTTGATAGGTTGTGCTTTATTACTGTGTCTGCCATAATCACCCTAGTGCTGGTTGTCAGGTTAGCAGTAAGAGAAGTGTGCATGTGCTGCTTCCACTACAAGGTCTCCTGGGCCCTGGCAGATGTGGAAGAGGTGGCAAGTCTGGGCAGTTGGTCATGACTAGCAGATGGAAGTGAGGTGACACTTTAGGTTACTGAGGAGACACTCTTTGTTGTTCACTTGCAAGCCATGTGGAAGGCGGCCAGATAAAAGGGGACTGGTGCTGAAGAGTGTGGGAGGCATGGGGACAAAAGGCATTTGTTCCAGTATCACTAAATCACAGGCTGTCACTGACGCTGTGACAGTGAACAAGTCTCCAGATGCAAGCATAGAATGTAGATTTACAGAAAGCCTGGACTTACTGACACACCGATGAGAGGAGAATGAGTGAGAAGGGGCAATGAGGTGCAGAGGGGATGTAGGAAGCTCAATAATGCTTGCCCCCGCCCCTCATGATAGCCCCACCCCAATCAGGGGAACCTGTGATTGTTTCCTTATCTGGCAAAAAGAACTTTACAGGGCTGGTGAGATGGCTTAGTGGTTAAGGTGCTTGCCTGCAAAGCCAAAGGACCCCAGTTCAATTCCCCAGGACCCAAGTAAGCCAGATGTACAAGGTAGTGCATGCATCTGGAGTTTGTTTGCAGTGGCTGGAAGCCCTGGTGCTCCCATTCTCTCTCTCTCTCTCACTCTGCCTCTTTCCTTCTTTCTCTCAAAAAAAAAAATTAAAAAAATTTTTTTAAAAAAGAACTTTACAGGTGAGATTAAATATAGATTCCTGAGATGGGGCGATGATCCTGGACTCTCTGGGTCAGCCAATGTAATCACAAGGGTCTTACAAAAGAGAGAAGGAGGGGCTGGAGAGATGGCTTAGCCATTAAGATGCTTGCCTGCAAAGCCCAAGGACCCATGTTTGACCAAGCCCAAGGACCCATGTTTGACCAAGCCCAAGGACTCATGTTTGACTCTCCCGATTCCACGTAAACCAGATGCACAAAGGTGAGGCAAGTGCAAGGTCACACTTGCCCACTAAGTGGCACAAGCTTCTGGAATTTGATTGCAGTGGCTGAGGCCCTGGTGTACCAATTCTCTCTCTGTCTCTCTCTGAAATAAAAAAGAAGAGAGGAGTAGAGTCAGAGCCAGAGAGAAGCTGGAAGGTGCTGTGTTGCTGGTGTTGAAGGTCAAAGATGAGACTGGAGCCCAAGGGATGCAGCTGGCTTCTAGGGAAAGGGCAAGCAGCGGATGGGAGGAATGCGGCCCTGCAGACACCTTGATCTCAGCCCACTCAGACTGACTTTGAACTTTGGACCACCACACATGTAAGATCATAAACATACACTGCTTTAGGTTATTAAGTTTGTGACGATTAGTTACAGCAGAAATAGGTAAGCAAGACAGGGCCAGAACAAACCTACTAAATGCTGATGTAGCACTAGGAGGGGGGTTGCTGCAGTACAGAGATGCGTGGGGATGATCTTGCTGTGGGTAGTTTGGCAGTTGGGGTTTTCCAGACCCAGAGATCCAGGGGAGTTCATGGTGTAGTTCCAGTGTGTGTCTGAAGGTCTGAGGCCTAGTGGGTTTGAGAACAAGAAAGAGCTAATGTTTCTGTCAAATCTGAAGCCGATGGCCCAGAGCTAAGGTCCCCAAAAAGGAAGAACTGCGCTTCCTCAGAAGTGGGCCAGCCTTTTGTTCTATGCAGATCTTCAGGTGACTGGATGAGTGAGACCCATTCACCTTAGGAGCGACAAGTTGCTTTATCCAGTGTAATAGGTTAGTCAGCCAATATAAACGTGTGTCTCCGTTGTAAATACCCTCACTAACACACCCAGAATAATATTTGACCAGATATCTTAGCTCTCTGGGGCCCAGTGCAGTTCACATTTAAATTAACCATTGCAGACAGCATGCTCAAGGCTATGATGCCCAAGCTCTCACCTGCTGGGAACAGGTACAGGTCCCAGGCCAGGCCTCTCCCATTCCTTTCCCACTGTGCAGCAGGGTGCTTAAACCCTCCACAGGGGAGAGGTCATTTCTACCTTCTCCATGGCTGATGGTGACCCATCTGCCAGAACAGCCAGTGCCCACATTGTAGTACGTGCCTTGGTGAGGAGGTAAGCTCCTGGTGTCCTTACCAGTCAAGGCCCAAACTGCCCTGGGTGGTCAGGGAAGTTGGGTGCTATGAAAGGGGTATGGAGGAAGGGGGTGGGGATACACTGGCTGTCTTTTTGGCAGCCAGGGGGAGTGGACAGCCCAGCCAAGGCAGTGAAGAAATCTTTAGCGTGGAGGGCAAAGCTGGGGCTGACTGAATCCCCTCTTCTTCCTCTTCATCTTCTTTCTCCTCCTCTCCCTCCTCTTCCTCACTTCTCTTCCTCCCTTTTCCTCCTCTCCCTCCCTCCTTCCTCTTCTTCCTCCTCTTCCACCTTTAATTGCTGAGCCATCTCCCCAGCCCTAGTTTATTTTTTAAATGAACTTTTTTTTTTTTTTTTTTTTTTTTTTTTGAGGCAGGATCTCACTTTAGCACAGACTGATCTGGAACTCACTCTATGACCCCAGGCTGACCTCAAACCCATGGTTATCCTCCTACTTCAGCCTCCTGAGTGCTGAGATTAAAGGTGTGCGCCACCATGCCCAGCTCTTAAAAGAACCTTTAACTTCTATAAGGATCAATATTGCTTCACTTTTCTTTCTTAGACATCTTTCCAAAATAAAACAACAAACTTCAGGTAATTTTAAAAGAGAATAAAGGGTTGGAGGTGATTAAGGTGCTTGCTTGCAAAGCCTGATGGCTTGGGTTTAAGTCTCTAGTACCTATGTAAAGCCAGGCACACAAAGTGGCGCATGAATCTGGAGTTCATGTTTGCAGTGGTAGAAGGCCCTGGTGAGCCTATGCTCTCTTTTTCTCTCTTAAATAAATAAATACTAAAAACAACAAAAAAAAAAAGAATGCAACTCATTCCAATATGTAATTATGAGAGTTGTGAAGGTTAATGTTGTTAATATTGATTGAATCTTGACAGGATCTAGAATCACCTAGGAGACAAACCTCCGGGCATGTGCACGTAGTTTCCAGATTTGGTTAACTGAGGAGGGAAGATCCCCACATACGTGGGCAGCCCCATTTCATTGTGGGGTCCTGGACTGAATAGAAGGAGAAAGTGAGTTGAGCACCAGCATTCATCTCTCTGTTTCCTGACTGTGGATGCCATGTCACAGTGCCTTCCCTGACATGATGAATTCCCTGGTATTCCCTTGAACTGAGAGCCAAAATAAGTCCTCTTGCTATATAATATATATAAATATATATGTACATAAATAAATAAGTCTCTATATGTAATTTATTTATTTGAGAGAGAGAAAGAGGGAGAGAGAGAGAGGAGAGGGAGAGAATGGGCACACCAGGGCCTTCAGCCACTACAAACGAACTCCAGATGCATGTGCCCCCTTATGCATCTGGCTAACATGGGTCCTGGAGAATCGAACTGGGATCCTTTGGCTTTGCAGGCAAATGCCTTAACCGCTAAGCCATCTCTCCAGCCCAAGTACTATCTCTCTTAAGTTGCTTTTGTCAGGTATTGGTTTATAGCAGCAAGAAAAGTACCAAATGCAATATTCAACCCTATCATAACTATATGAAATAGGGTGAGATCTTAGTGATATTATTTTTCCTATGTCTTAAAACATTTTCTCATTTAGAAATCACTTCAATGGGCAGAGAGATGGCCTAGCAGTTAAGGCGCTTGCCTGCAAAGCCAAAGGACCCAGGTTCAATTCCTCACAACCCATGTAAGACAGATGCACAAGGTGGCACATGTGTCTGGAGTTCTTTTGCAGCAGCTGCAGAACCTGGCATGCTCATCTCCCCTCCTCCTGCCTCTTTGTCTCAAATAAATAAATACATACTATTTATTTATTTGAAAGATAGAGAAAGAGGAAGATAGAGAGAGAGAGAGAATGGGCATGCCAGGACCTCTAGCCACAGCAAACAAACTCTAGACACATGCACCTATGCATCTGGCTTATGTGGGTCCTGGGGAATCAAACCTGGGTTCTTGGGCTTTGTGGGCAAACACCTTAACCACTAAGCCATCTCTCCAGCCCAATAAATAATATATATACTTAAAAAAAATCACTTCATTACTCATGTTATTTCTGATGATGTGAAAATGTTTCAATGGGAAAACCCAAGAATAATGGAATCACCTACAACACAATAAATGTAATACCTTGGAGTATTATTGCCTTTCCGTCTGCTTACTGGATTGCCTAAAATATTATGTTATTTTAAGTACATATCCGGTAGGATTAGGGTCTACTTTTAGCTTTCATTGAACAGAAATGAGCAATCTGGATATCTTATTTTTTGCCTGTTATGGCAAAGAGAAGGAAATTGTTAGAGTTTGTGTGTGTGTGTGTGTGTGTGTGTGTGTGTGTGTGGTATGTGCACATGTGTGTATGCAAGTTTGTTTGGTTGTGGCGTGTGTGTGCATGTGTGTGGTATGTGTACATGTGTGTATGCAAGTTTGGTTGTGGTGCGCACGCGTGTGTGTGTGGTATGTGTACATGTATGTATGCAAGTTTGTTTGGTTGTGGCGTGTGTGTGCATGTGTGTGGTATGTGTACATGTATGTATGCAAGTTTGGTTGTGGCGTGTGTGTGTGTGTGTGTGTGTGTGTGGTATGTGTACATGTGTGTATGCAAGTTTGTTTGTTTGTGGCGTGTGTGTGTGTGTGTGTGTGTGTGTGAGTGTGTGAGCCTGAGGTTGATGTTGGGTATCTTCTTTGGTTGATATCCATCTTATTCCTCAAGACAGGGTCTCTGGCTAAACCTAGAGCTGAGTCATGTAGACAAGCTCACCAGCAAGCCCTAGGGATTTGCCTTTTGCTGCCTCCCCAGCACTGGGATTTCAGGAATAGGCTGCCATGCTGCATAGTACTGGAGCAAGGAGCTCAGGTTCTCATGCTTGAGTGGAAAGTGCTTTACCCACTGACATATCTTTCCAGCCCAAGGAAGGGATTTCTGTAATTATTAGGGAAGTTAAGAGATGAGTTTAAAGAGACAGTCCAGCATAAATAAAAAAATCATGAAATTGATTCTGGAAGGGCATAGCTTAGCCTTTGAGTTACTAGTATGACAATACAAGGTGAGTTTTTTTTCCCTCAAAGTCAATAATTAACAAAGAAAATATCTTTTTTTTTAAATTTTGGTTTTTTTTAAGGTAGGGTCTTGCCATAGCCCAGCTGACCTGGAATTCACTATGTAGTCTCAGGGTGGCCTTGAACTCATGGTGATCCTCCTACCTCTGCCTCCTGAGTGCTGGGATTAAAGTTGTGTGCCACCATACCCAGCTGAAAAATGTTTTTTTTTTTTTTTTTTTTTTTTTTTTTTTTTTTGAGGTAGGGTCTCACTCTAGCCCAAGCTGACTTGAAATTCACTATGTAGTTTGTATGGATGCCCAGCTTTTGCAAAATATGTCTTTAAGGATAGAGGAAATGTTATTTGCATCCAGTTCATCACTTAACAAGATACACTTAATCACACAATGTTTTAGAACAAAAAAATGTATCCTCCTATTTGGCTAAAAAGACATGACTATAAGCTGGGTGTGGTGGTGTACCCCTTTAATCCCAGCACTAGGGTGGGGGCAGAGGTAGGAGAATTGCCATGAATTCAAGGCCACCCTGAGACTACATAGTCAATCCAGGTCAGCCTGGGCTAGAGTGAGACCCTGCCTCAAAAAAAAAAAAAAAAAAAAAAAAAAAAGACATGACTATATTCTTTTTTTGTTGTTTGTTTTTTGTTTTTTCAAAGTAGGGTCTCACTCTAGCACAGAGCTGACCTGGGATTCACTATGTAGTCTCAGGGTGACCTTGAACTCATGAGGATCCTTCTACCTTTGCCTCCCAAGTGTTGGGATTAAAGGTGTGCATCACCACGCCAGGCTTATGACTATATTCTTTAACTTTTTAGTATAAAATTTACTTGAAAGCATCTGTAAATGGGAAAATGCATATGCAAGTGCATACGCAAAGAGGAACTAGATTATGTTGAAGAGAAAATATTAATTGGATTAAAGATTTTAAGATACTTATAAATGGAAAAATGCAATTATAGGGCAAAGAATACAACTATCTTCTCTTCAAAAACAAAACAAAAACCCAAAAATTGAGGGCTGGGGAATGGCTCTGTGGTTGAGTGCCCGCTGGGGAAATGGCTTGGTGGTTGAGTGCTCGCTACTTGAGCATGAGGGTCTGAGACTGCCAGAGTCAACTCCTCCAAATCTATGTAGAAAACTGGGCATGGCTATGCATATATGTAACCCCAGTTTTCAGTGGGTGAAACTGAATAATCGCTGGGCTAGCTGGCCCCAAATGGCATTTCCAGGTTGAAGGAGAGACCCCAAAGTTCTCCTCTGGCCTCTGCATGCATGTGCATATGTGCGTTCATAATATATCACACATCACGCACCACACCACAATACTCTATACACACGTACACAATCACATGTACACACACACACACACACACACACACACAGATTGAGTCAGACAGGCTTTTAAAGATGCTGTGTTTGGATAATACAAGCAGGACCAGAAGAGCCATAGGGCATGATAAGCTAGACTGAGCGGAGGTGTGTTGTAGAATCAATCTCACAAGAGGAATATGTTCTGAGTTTATGGCATTTGATAAATGGATGGTTTCAATCAGTTTGCCATCTCTTTCAGGCATATTATCTTTAATAGGAAAATATAGAATAAAAATTTGCACTTATAATATATACATATTAAATTCTTGTTAGCATTTCTTTTTTATTTTTAAAATATATATTTAAAATTTATTTTTATTTATTTGAAGACGGTGAGGGGGAGAGAGAGAGAGGGAGAGGAAAAGGGAGAGAATGGGTGCACTGGGTGCACCAGAGCCTCTAGCCACCGCAAACGAACTCTAAATGCATGCGTCACCTTGAACATCTTTGTACATGGGTACTAGGAAATCGAACCTGGGTTCTTAGGCCTTGCAGGGAAGTGCCTTAACTGCTAAACCATCTCTCAGCCCTATTAAAAAAAATTATTCATTTATTTGAGAGAGATAGATGGAAAGAGAAAGAGAGAGGGAAAGAGAGAGAATAAATATAGGTGTGCCAGGGCCTCCTGTTCCTGTAAGTGAATTCCAGATGCATGCAACACTTTGCATCTGGCTTTACATGGATACTGGGGGACTCAAACCCAGGCCATCAGGTTTTGCAATCAAGCACTTTCAACCACTGAGCCACCTCTCCAGCCCCTTATTAACATTTCTAAAAACATTGCTTTTCACTGTCTGTGGTAGTCAGGCTTTAAGATGAGCCCTGTGACTCTGGCATTCATGCCCTTGCATAGTTCAGTGTGATCAGCAGAACATGGCAGAAGTGATGGAACACGGTTGTTGAGGTCAGGTTATAGAAGCCTGTGGTTCCCACCCTGGCTTTTCTCTCCAATCACTTGCTCTGGGCAGGCAGCCAGCCATCTTGGTGTGAAACCTACTTGGAGAGGAAAGGTGGTTTGCAGCCAACAGCCAGTGAGGTGCCGAGGCTGGCTAACAACCGTGTGAGTGAGCTTAGAGGCGGGTCCTCTGGTTCGAGGTGGCCGTGGCCCTGGCTGATAAGTTGTGTTCAGCCACAATCAGCTGCATAATTTATGGGTCCAGTGCAAAATGAGAATGGCGGCTCCTTATTTCCCAGAAAATTTCGAGACAACAGCAGCAGAGTATCAACCCAAGTATGGTGTGTTATAATTACACAGGCTTCCTCTTCTGAAGCTGGACTTGACTGTAAGCCCATGAGCAACCTGGAGCCAGCGCTTCCCCAACTTAGCCACTTCTAGGCTCTTGACTCATCGGAACAGTGAGATATGTTTGTTATTTTTTAAAGCTGCAACGTTTTAGAAGTAATCTGTTCTGTAGCAATAGATAATAATACACCATTCTTTTATGCCTACTTCTGTAAGTGATTTGTAAAATGACTTTAGAGTGACTATCAGAGCCACATGTTAAATGGTGAGCACTATTTTTTCATGAGCTATCCATGGCTAAAGAGTTTGAATGATGAAGTAGGAAGATCACTGTGAGTTTGAGGCCAACCTGAGACTACATAGTGAATTTCAGGTCAGTCTGGACTAGAGTGAGACCCTACCTCAAAAAAAAAAAAAAAAAAAAGATTTAATTTAGCTGGTCGTAGGGGCGCATCCCTTTAGTCCCAGCACTCAGGAGGCAGAGGTAGGAGGATTGTGGTGAGTTCGAGGCCACCCTGAGACTACATAGTGAAGTCCAGGTCAGCCTGGGCTAGAGCAAGACCCTACCTCAAAAAACAAAAGAACAATAACAATAACAAAAAAAACCCAGGCTTGGATATCCATGACCTCACAGTGCCCGACACTACCTACACAAGACCATACTAATAGGAGGAAAAGATGATGACATCAAAATAAAACTGAGACTGATTGAGAGGGGGAGGGGATATGATGGAGAGTGGAGTTTCAAAAGGGAAAGTGGAGAAAGGGAGGGAAGTACCATGGGATATTGTCTACAATTAAGGAAGTTGTCAATAAAAAAGTTACTAATTAAAAAAAACCCAAAACAACAAAGAAAAGGTGTGAATGATATGGCAAGTCTCAGATGTAGTCCTGTCTCTCCCTCCCCAGCACCTTTGCATGTGCTCTTCGCTGTGGCCAGAATACCTCTCCCATGCTTTGTTCACCTTCACTCAGAACGCTTGTGAGTCTCAGCTTCAATACCACTTCCTCAGAAAACTCGTTAGCAGCCCCATGGACTGGGTTGGGTATCCTTTATTCGTTTGTTCAGCTTTTGAAATAAGGTCTTATGTAGACTAGGCTTGCCTTGACCTCACTGTGTAGCCAGCAATGACCTTGAACTTCTGGTCCTCTAAATAACGTCCACCTTCTAAGCAATGGAATGACGGGCGAGCACCGACACTTCCAGTTCATGCTATGTTACAGACCCAACTCTGGACTCTGTGCTTGCTAGGGAAGCACTCCACCAACTGAGCCACATCCTCAGCTCACAGGTATTTTTGAGGAGTATCATGCTCTACCAAGGGAGCTAAAGGAGCCAAAGATACCCTTTCAAACAAACTTTCTAAACGTGCTCAGCAGGTTTCGTAGCACGTGAGGACACTTGTCCTTAGTGAGTCAGTTGTTGCCAACTAGCTGCCTAATGTCCAACCCTCCGTTAAGACTGTCAGCTTCATATTATGGAATTGACAATGTAACCATCTGAAAAGGAAGGACCTCTCTCTCTTTTTTTTTCTTCAGTGTTTCAAAAGTGGAACTGAGGCTTGGTTTGAAATTTGTACTATTTCTATCATTAATAAAGTTATGGCTTCTTGTTGGAAAAAAAAAAAAGACTGTCTGCTTCTTGAGGTCAAGTACTTTCTGAGTTCACATTGTACATCCAGTGTCTAGTGCAGTGTCTGACACACAGTAGGGGTGTGTTGATAGTGGTTTTGTTGCCTGGTGTGCCTTGGTACCAATAGATTAGGACCGCATGGGGACAATTTGCAGTGGAATAGTAAATCCCAGGCGAACAAAGTCTCTGCAATGAAATTTTCTCAGAAGCATCCACACTTGGTAGATAGGGGCCTGAAACATGGACTCCTGCACAAACACTCAAACCATGGACATGGGAGCACAAAGTAGCATATGCAAATCCAGTTTTTTTAAAAATATATTTTATTTATTTGAAAGAGAGAAAGAGGGAGGGAGAGACTGCCAGGGCCTCCAACCACTGCAAACAAACTCCAGACTCATGTGCCTCCTTGCATGGCTTACGTGGGTCCTGAGAATTGAAGTGGGATCCTTTGGCTTTGCAGTCAAATGCCTTAACTGCTAAGCCATCTCTCCAGCCCCTGAAAACCCAGTTTTTGACTGTTAGGGATGGCAGGTTTAAGAGAATGCCAAAACTCTGAATGTGTATGCAAAATTTAAGGCCTGTAAGACTTGGTAAGGTTAATCTCTGGTTAAGCCTCAGTTCCTTATCTGCATATTGAGACCAATATTGTTGGCCTTCTAGGGTGGACTCAAGGATATGAGATCACAAAGAGTGCTTAGCAAACAGTTTAGCTCTTAGGGCAGTAAGATGGTGTGTGGGGGTTAAGGTCTGATCAAGCTGCTTGTTTCTGTCTATGGAGGTTACTGACCCCTCTCCTGACTTTGATTTTCTTCATTAGTAATGCACGGCAAACCATAGTATCCACATTATAAACAGGAGAGGAGGTAACCTTCGAATCTGGCATTTGCTAAGCCTCCGTAGTTACTTCTACTATTATTATACTTAAGAACAGTAACTGGTAAAAAGGGGGAATCCCTCTGTAGATAGAAGAATACAGACAATTGTGAAGAATATTTTCATTGATGGGATGGAGAGAAGGCTCAGCAGTTAAGGCACTTGCCTGAAAAGCTCAGCGACCCATGTTTGAATCCCCAGAACCCAGGTAAGACAGATGCACAAGGTGGCACATGCATCTGGAGTTTGTTTGCAGTGACTGGAGGCCCTGGTGCACCCATTCTCTCTCTCTCTGTCTTATCTACCTCTAGCTTGCAAAAGTAAATAAATAAATGCATATAAATTAAAAATAATCTTTTCATTGAAATGTACATTATGCTCACCCAAATCGAAAGGTTCTACTAGCAAGTTAGTCATCAATCCAAGAATAGAACTCAGGCTTCTTGATACCCCAAGCCACTGATCTCAGAAGTGTATTTGACGAGTCCTCATCCAGGCACGGCTCACCTCTCTGCTGTTGCTATTGTAACAAGCCAAGCAAACACGAATCCAAGTGTATTTACATCACAGAAGCACTTTGTTCCAGAGCTCCAGTTAAGATTCACTGCTTTCAGATTACGTTCTTGCCCCTGAGATGTCTCGTGGGCCTCACTCTGTGAATTCCCACCCGGAATCCAGGCTTCACTCTTAGATATGGTCTCCATGCATCTGCCAGCTCTGTCTCGTTTAGATGGTAGCCTTGCAGAGGGCAGGGCGAACATCCAAAGATTCCTCTTAACAATGAAAGTTATGCTTGTAAAAATGAGCAGAAGGAGCTAGGTGTGGTGGTGCATGCCTTTAATCCCAGCACTCAGGAGGCAGAGGTAGGAGGATTGCTATGAGTTCGAGGCCACCCTGAGGCTTCATAGTGAATTCCAAATCAGCCTGAGCTACAGTGAGACCCTACTTCAAAAAAAAAAAAAAAAAAAAAAAAAAAAAGAGCAGAAGGGTGCTCATCTAAATAGGACAAGGGGCAAGAGGCTTCTGAGTTATACAGAAACACAGATACATTTGAAACTGACATCCCCACTAGCACTACATATTTGAAGCCTCAGACTTTGCTCATGATATAAAGTATTATTTCTTCTACTGAAACATCTCCTTGCAAACTTAAGTCCCACAGGGTATGGAGTATGGCTGAAACTGGACAGACCAGTTGCCAGGCTAGCTCGAGTTAGTTTTGGGTCATAAACTTGGCCTCCAGGGAAAGACAGAACTTGTCAATTTCACTTTTTTTTTTTCTTTTTTGCTTGGGTCAGAAGATTGAGCCTGGCAAAGAGATGCTGTTTGGGTCTAGGAGTTCTCTGGGATTTCTAAGCTTCTCTGGGATTGGGAGGAGTGGAGAGAAGAGTGCATCATTGGGATTACGGCCATGGTTAAAACAGGCCCTGCATGCCAACCACAGGGAAAGAAAATACTTGCTGAGCAAAGTAACGGAAAAGTAGTTGCTTGTATTTTAAGTTAAGCTACATGGTTGAGGTCCAGCATAATATAGACTTTTGGACCAATGACCACTTGGAAATGAGTTTTGGAACCGACTATTGCAATGGCTGTCCCTGGGGGCTTTGTTCTGCCAGAGACTGGGGGCCATCCGAGCATATTTGCTGACTCCAGTGGATTTCTCAATAATTCCCACAACAGACATCAGAGGACCAGCTTGATGGCTCCATGTGGCCAGGTGGCAGAGTCAAGAGAAACCTGCCAGGCTGCTGTGTGGGATTGGTAACCTTTTCCTCCTGTTGCAGCCCTGGTGGGTGTGCACTGAGGACTCATGGACATGGCCTCACGGGTGTATGAGGTTACTACTGGACAAGCGTCACAAGTGCAGCTGGGCAAATCCCCACAAGGGCTGTTTCCAGGAAGGCCTGACCCTTGCTACTTTTGCCTGTTTCTCCCAATGCTTGGCAAAGCTCAGTTACCTTGTAGGCCTCCCAAGAAATTCCCAGTGAACACATAGGCAATGTACGTCTAACCCGATGGCATTTGTGATGAATGTGGTAGATAAGACTTCAAAAACCTACTCGAGAAACTCAGCTCGGTCATCTGGGAGACAGAGGAGCCCAGGCAAGTCACAGTCTCATAGAGTGCCCACTGACCTGCACATAAGGCAGAGATGTCTTCCCTGTTTCACAAGATTATGCCAAAGACCATCAAGAAACGAAGCCTTTATGCTGAGATCTTCAAATGCCATTCCAAGGGCTTTTCATACTCCTTTTTATCCCCATTTTACAGAGGGGAAACATGGACCTAAGACAAGTCGTGTTCAAGGCTGTACCACTAGGTGGCAGACCCAGGATTTCACCTGGGCTGTTAGCTCGGAGGCTGCCCAATGAGTCTCAGCCTGAGATGACAAGCCTTTTAGAGAAGTTCTTCACTGTTGTCAGGAGAATCCCCGAGTACTTTGTTCTGGTCTCAGCACCCACTCTGGGCTTTCCTACCTGATGGCTGCTGGGGGACGAGGAAGCTTTTTGGGTAGGTGCGGTCTGGGTTACTGTTCAGAAGAGTAGCTGGCTGTAGGGTGGAGGTGTACAGAGCTGCATGCGGGAGCTCATGGGACGTCTGTTTATATGATCGAGGAGAGAAAGAGCTCATCTTTGTCGGGACTGTTCAGGTCAGAGAATAAGCCTGGGCATACCAACCGCTAGAAGACTGCCAGTGGAAAGTTAAGCACCAAGAGTTGTGTTTCACTCACGAAGACAATTGTGGGTCTTTTCCAGTAAAGGCAGCCGACACCTTGTGCTGTTAAGCTGGCGTGATGCAGTTGTGACCATTTCCTCTGGGATCAATCTAAACACAGCTCTCCAACAAGCTGGCCGGCCCCTTTGCTGAGCTGTTCTCTCGAAGATTGGGCCCCAGAGAGATCTCTCCTTCGTCAGAGGCCTCTTTGCACTCACAGATCACCCCTTCCCTCCCTTTCAGGGCTGCCTAGGCCCCAGAGAGGATGCTATTGTGGGCTCCGGTTCAAACGTGGGGTGGGGGTGTGAGAAGCCAAAATCACTGGGTTCTGGTCCCCCGCCACGTGGACCAACAGGGCCACAGGTGCGCATTACCATTCCCACAGGGGCCCCCTCCAGGCCAGGCTGCTTCACTTTGTCCCCTGGAGCCTTCTCCTGGGAAGAACTCAGGTGTGTCAGCCGGCCCTCCAGAGCGAGTGTCTTTGAAAGAAATGAATGCACCCGCTCATTCTCACGCGTGTCCCAGCCCACCCTGTGCGCATCACCTGGCAGCGGGAAAACATTTCTGAACGGCCTTTAGTGATCACATTGTCATTTGAAAAATCGGAGTAAAGAGTGCTTCTCTCTCTCTCTCTCTCTCTCTCTCTCTCTCTCTCTCTCTCCCTGCTTTCTTCACGGAGCTGTAATGACAGCTCATGACCTTGAGCTTAAAAACTCGATGTGCTTAAGGTTTCTTTCTCATCCAGGTTACCATTCTGGAGGGATTAAGGTTCCTGGTGTAGATGAGTCCAGAGAGTGTTACTCTATCCCATCTTCTCCACGAGTCCGCTCCGGCGAGGGAAACCGGTGTCGCTCTGGCTTGGGGGGGGGGGTGTGTGTGTGTGTGTGTGTGTGTGTGTGTGTGTGTGTAGGGGGCGGGGGTAGGTAGAGTCGATCGCGAGCCGCCCCTCTCCCATTGGCTTTCACCTGCTGGTGGCTCGACTACTACAGGCTTCTCGGCCCGTCAATCAGGCTCGCCGGGCCCCGCCCCGCCCCTCCGGGGGTGTTTATAACGGGAATTCCCATGGCCCATGCTCCGGCATCCAACCTGCTGCGGCCGAGCGCAGCGGGCGCCGTGCGCACTGCACACGCTCGCGCTCCAGCACCCGCCTGCCCGGCCTGCCTGCCTGCCTGCGCGGTTCCCGAGCGTGTCTCCGCTAGTCCTCCCATCCCGACCCCGACCCCTATTTCACCGCAGGCCCTTCCCCGAGCGAAGCCACAGGCATCGGGTGCGTCCCCTCTCAGCCTGCGACCCCTGCCCGCTGCCCGCTGCCGGCTCCCGGCTGCCCGGCTCGGCTGGCACCATGCTGCTCGCGCACTGCGTCCGCCTGCTCACGCCCCACTTGCTGCTCGCGCTGCTGCTGCAGCTGTGCCCAGCCCGAGGCCACCGCACCACGGGCCCCAGGGTAAGTGCGCCCCCAACCCTCCCCAAGACCCGGGGCTGCGCGCCCACCTGCGGAGGGAACCAAGATCTCTTGGCTGGAGAAGGGGGGAAGGGAGGTGTCACACTTTGTCCCCCGCCTCTCCCCACTCTACTGTCTCATCCCCTCGTGGGCTGCTTGGAGACGTCGCTGAAACAAAATTTCCTTGCTTCCTCCCCCCCCCACTTCCCTTTTTTCTTTCTGCATTGACTCCCCCGACCTGTCACTGGTGGGTGTTCTTTCCTAATCTCTTCTCTGTTGGCATTTTACTCCAAGACCCCCGTTTCCCCCATTCCTCACCCAGAGGTGCTTCCTGGATCCCAGAGAAGTTCGCCCTCCGCTCCCGGAGGACTTTTACCCCTGGTCTCCTCGAGCCCCGTCCCGGGAACGAACGCGCGGGCCTTCTTGGCAGGCGACGGGGCGCAGCTCTGCCTGCAGTTTTAGGTTACCAGCGAGCCACACAAGGACCTTGGGTTGTTGTTGTTGTTTTAAAAAGCGATCGCCGCTAGTAAAACCCACAGCAGATAATTTTAATGCTCCCTCCTGCCGGCCGGACCCTGGAGGAGGGGTAGGGGTAGGGATGGGGGGTGGGGGACTGTGTAGAGGTGCTCGGTGTGCAAGGGTCTCTTCCCCCAGGGCTGGTTCGGTGCTTGGAAGGTTGAATTACTTGTTGAACCTTGGTCTGATTGGAGTTTCTGAACGACGCAGAACGTGCCAATTTTTTTGTGCACAGGACAGGCTTGTCCAGGGCATTGTAAAATCTGGAACCAACAGCATTTGTGTTCATTTCTGGTCTAGATTATTGCTCTCCCCACACCCTCCTATTATAGGTCTAATAAAGAATTTCATTACCTTAAGAAAAAAAAAAAGCACTGTTAAACCACCTAGTGGTTTCTTAGGCCAAACTTAAGCGAGGCGACCTCTGGGCATGCATCAGTTTTGGTCAAGTTAGCGGCTCCCAGCGTTTGGGCTTGTCTCCACTAGTAGCTGAAGAGTCCCCTTGAAGGTAGGACCTCTGTGTCAACAGCCCAGAGAAGGTTGGTTCCTCAACCAATGTGTGCTGTCTTTTCTGGATACCCTCCGGCCCCCTTCCCTGGATGGCTAGCCCCACTACCACCTGCTCAGATGACAGCTTCTTTATTCCTGGCTTTTGCCAATTGAAAATCATCTTTGTAGCTGTTGCGCATGGAGGAAAAGCTTTGCAAAAGCCTGACGAGTCTAATGACTTCGGGCCTGATTACATCTGAGCCCAGCTATCACCGTGAGATCAGATTTGCAGCCACTTAGGAAAGAAAAGTGTTTGTCCCCGTGTTGGGCCGGCCCTCGCTTTTATGACCAGATGTGCAACAGCAGCAGTTAAAGTGCTGCAGATTAGATCCAGGGCGTGTCATAAATCCTCGACAGCAGGCATTCCCAAAGCTGGGGCGAGCCAGGGCTCGGGAGGGAGGGACTTTTATGGATGCAGATGAGGATGCCTTCTAAATGAAGCTGCTTGGTTTGATATTAGGGCTTGAAGCTCTTAAATTCTGAGGTCAGGCGAGAGAGCTACAGTGTTCCCTCCAATAATTAGGAACAGTCAAGACAGAGATGCAGACCAGAGCACCCTGACTGAAATCTGGATGCCCGCCCACAGGAGGGTCGAAAGGAGAGAGGCCTTCTGACAAATGGTGGGGGTCTTGTTTGCTGCTGGGCATGTCTAATGTCTCAAGCCATATGGCTCTCTTCCCCTACCTCTCTTCTGAAATTGGAGGAAAAGGGAAACCAGGACTTTAAGGGGAACAGACTTTGGCCAAGTTTCCTTCTAGCTTCTTTAGTTTATTAATGGGATAGAAGTGATGTTGCAGCACTCTGTTAAATACACACACGCGTGTGGCGCATGCACGCACACACAGTCACACACACACACATGTGTGGCGCATGCACGCACACACAGTCACACACAGTCAGACAAAATCTCACACACACACACACACACACACACACACGGTGTGTGTTCAGAAAGTCGTGAGGGGAGGCTGCTTTCTTGAGCATGCGGTCACCTGGTCTCACTTTTGGGCCACTGTTTATGAGCATTCAGGTTGCACCTTTGACATGGTCTCTAAGAACAAGAAGGGGAGTCTTTTTGGTACCACATTGCAGATGGACCACTGAAACATTGGGACTTACCACCTTGTTTGAACCCATCATGGTGGAGATGTGGCTCTGGGATTGAGACCCCAGTTTACATGGATTCTATTGTGTGCTTTCAACATCACCCAGGACATGCAGTGAATGTTCATCCAGTGAAGGATTCCATTCATGTTAAAGGGAGAGATGACTCCATGAGAAAATTCTGAACCCCCATGCATCAGAATCTACAGAGGACTCACTAGCCAGAAACACAGTCTGCCCTGACGAAGGGTGATATTTGAGTTTTAATCTGTCTCAGAACTCTAGCTCTCTCCTTGTGGCTTCTTGGTGGCCCCCAAAGTATGGCTCTGGTTGGGGGCAGTGGCGTCATAGAAAGAGCAGGAACATCTGGCTTGTTACAGAATTCCCCGTGGGCACCCCAAGGTCTCTTCTGTTAATCTTTTGAGTGACAGAGGCTTAAGGATTGCCATCTCTTCCAGCTGGCTTTCTAGGAAACCGAGAACATGCCCTTTCACTTTACTTTATCTGGCTCACTAATTGAGCTCCCTTGAGGCCTAGACCCCAATCCTTGCCCCTTATTTGCTTCCTGCCTTCCTTCATAAAATTCCTGACATTTGTTTGACTCTGGAAACCAACAGCTATCAAATATCAGATTGGAGGTTGCTCTGTAGGAAGCACCTGATTTTTGAGTCTCTTAGCTCTGAGCAGCCGTTTGGTGACCTGGGATGCTGGTCAGGATTCTTATAATTACGGAGCAGGCAGTCATTTCTTTAATCCTGCAAAATTTACTGAAAATGTTTCGGGGAGGAAAGTGGGTGGGGAGGGAGGAGGAAGAAGTCTGACTGATGCTCAGGCTAAGTCAATTCTCTTTGTTTAATCTTCTGTCTTCTTTTGAGGACAGGGTATGAGGAGAAGGCCAAGGCTAAGCCCATCTTGTCTATCCACAAGACCTCAGCATAGGCCTCGGCACCTGGTAGAGATTGTCTTCATCCACGTTTATGGACTAAAAAAAATAAAAATGTGGAGATAACATTGAATTACGACACTTGAGAAGTAGGAGAAAATGAGGTCAAGAGGATTTGAGTCAGAAATTGATATCTTAGTTGTTTTAGATCTATATGATTTGTTTTCTTTCCTCTTGATTACTTGACTCAGCCTTCAAACCCACTTTCAGCATTACTTTTCTGCAGTTCCTTCCTTTCAGTTAGAATGGTCCCACTTGGTCCTCTTGAGTTATGACTTCTACGAGTTCTACACTGAACCTCTTACTACTTGGCCAGCTTCTTCTTCAGTGCTTCTACCCTTGGGTACTTCATGCATGATCCTGCCTTGGAAATGAGCAAAGTAGGAAACCCTTGAGGCAGAAACAACCCTCAGTGTGCATGTCACGCGGTGAGCATCCTGCTAACATTTAGGGAAATGAGTTGAACTATATGATGATGTCCTACTTGGACTCCCCCTGCCTGTTCTTGTTGCCCCTTTTAGGCTTTTTGTTTGTTTTTTGTTTTAAAAGTAAGTGTGTGTTCAGTGGCTATGAGTAGTTTGGGGCAGGGGACACACCAAGCAAGTCGTCTTGGGTGGGGAAATTAGTTTCAGCTCTACTCTAGTCCCTTTCCCTATCTCTTACTTACCAAAAGTGAAACAGCTTCTAGACTGTTCCTTGCCATTGGACCAGCATGTCCCAGCGTTTAGATGAGGGTGGGTCTTTGGTCTGCTTCTTTATCCTTCCTGTTGTCTGTGTGCTCAACAAGAATCCTTCTTCTCTAAATCATAAGATTCATCTGAGCTCTGCTGGGGCTGTAAGCCAAGAACTTGATTTAAACATTTTGGTAAGAGTTGATAGGCGAAATCTCACAAAACCAACTTGAGGAGGCTAGGGAGAGGAAGCAACTATCCCACAATCTCTAGGAAAATGTAGCCAAAGGCGAAGACATTGATCTCATCCTCTTATCTCTTGAAGTTGAGTATTCAGACTTATTGCGGCCCAGCAAATCCACTCCTGGGTATGTATGCCCAACAAGAACTCAGGTCCAGCAGGATGTAACTGTGTGTCACCATACCCATGAATCTACAAGCCTGGAGGGAGCCCAGCTGCCCATCAAGGGGAGGACAGATGAATAAACTGGGTGACACAGTGGCAAATTATACACATCCTGAACAAATGGGCCACAGTCACACGTGAAGTCTAAATGAATCTTGGCAATACAATATTGTATCAAAAGTGGTGGCATAAAATCTTTTTAAAGCTTATACATAATTTAACGTTAAAAAAACTTTTAAGGAATGTGTATCTATATAGAATAATATGAAAATAAAACCAAAGTAATAATGGACCTCAGCTCAGGGTGGAGTTTGGGGTGGCAGGAAATATATATATATATATATATATATATATATATATATATATATATATTTAATATCATATTATTACCTTTAGCAAGGAGGAGGAGGATGGGTTTGAAGTTATTTGTTCATTATGAATATTCCAATAGCTGATTAAGTAGATTAAGTGGGTCCTGTACAGCACTTGAGATCAAACAGAAGTTCCCAGAGGCCCCTTCTGCTGATGTGTGTAGCCCTATCTAAAATACCCCACTGAAGAATAAATATTATCTTTTGTTTCAATTATTGGCTGTTGAGACCCTGAACAAGGTCAGGTCCTGGCACAAATGCAGACATCACTTGGCTGAAGTGATGAACTGACAGTGGGTGATCTCCTCTGTCCCTTGCTCAAGGGATCAAGCCTAACCCTGTGTGTCCTAAGCCCCAGCCCTGTGAACCAAGAACCAACCACATGGACATGCCCTGAAGCTGCCTTGCTCAGTGGGGTGGAAGCAGTAGTGAAGGCAGGAGGTCTGTTTCCATATCCTCTCTCCCCCATACTTTGCAGGGGCTGCGGTGGGAGCACAGCGCCACCGAGCAGGTACAGGGCAGCCTTTCTCTCCAGACCACATAGAGATTTGTTGTTCAGGCTGCCAAGTCCTGGCATTGCCACCAGTGTGGTGGGGCCTGTCAGTGTGGAAGGCCCCCTCCTTTCTGTGTTTGTCAGTGCCGAGCTGTTTGGGAGAGGACAAGGGTTGAGTTGCTGATGAGAAATTGATCGGAGCTGCCGTGAAGGCTGCCAAACACAGTTAGCATTGTACACAGTATGTGCTCTGCGCCGGCCATGAGCCTCTGAGGGAATAAGAGAATGGGGTCTCTACAAACACTCCCAGGCGATTCCATAGACCCAAAGCAACACAAGTCATTCTAGCAACTAATTGGGTTTTCTTTTGCATCTGACATCATTTGAAACTCAATTGTCAGAACAACCTTCCCTTTGGCCACTGTCTGAGCTTGTTAGTACTTCAACAAGGACTCTGCACTTTTGGATGTTGTTATGGTTGGTTTCAGGTTCCTTTTGGAGGGCTAACGTTGGGTAGCCTCTACATACCAGGTGAGGGTCTGTGAAGCAATGTGTCAGGTGCAATGAAACCTGACGAATACCTCATACATGCGAGCAACCTTGTCTGTCCAAGCGCATGCTCCACTTTGTGCATCTGGCTTTAGATGGGTACTGAGGAATATAACCCTGGCCGCCAGGCTTTGCAAGCAAGCATCCTTAACCACTGAACACTCTCTCTAGCCTAGCCCATCACAACAAGTTTATATGGTGCTGAGAATTGAACCCAAGGCTTCTTGACTGCTAGGTAAGTACTCTGCTGACTGAGCTACATGTACAGCTGATTCTCTCTCTCTCTCTCTCTCTCTCTCTTGTTTTTGAAGCAAGCCTAACAGACTACCTTTCTTTTATGTGTGTGTGTGTGTTTGGGGGGTGGGAAGATTGGCACGCCAGGGCCTCTAGCCATCACAACCAAATGCCAGATTCATGTGACCTGTGCATGTGCGACCTTGTGCATTTGTGTCACTGTATGTCTGGCTTACGTAGGACCTGGAGAGTTGAACATGAGTCCTTGGGCTTCGCAGGCAAGCTCCTTAACCACTAAGCCATCTCACTAGCCCTATTTATTTATTTATTTATTTATTTATTTTATTTATTTATTTATTTTTTTGGTTTTGTGAGGTAGGGTCTCACTCTGGTCCAGGCTGACCTGGAATTAACTATGTAGTCTCAGGGTGGCCTTGAACTCTCTGAGATCCTCCTTCCTCTGCCTCCCAAGTGCTGGGATTAAAGGCGTGCGCCACCACGCCTGGCTGCCCTATTTATTTTTTAATTATTGACAGAACAGTGGGTTTAATGTGGATGTTTATCATGTATTTGTATCAGTTACTTTCTCAGTGCTGTTAACAAATACCTGCAGAAGTAATTAATGGAAGGAAGGGGGTTATTTTTGGCTTACTGTTTTGAGGCTTTAACTTTCATGGTGGATAGGACTGGTGGCAGAAGCAGGAAGCCAGCGTCACATTGTGGTCAGGAAGCAGAGGATGGACAGGAAGTGGAGCCAGGCTATCAAGCCTCATGGCCTGTTCCCAGTGACCTACTTCCTCCAGAAAGACTCTACTTCCCAAACAGTGCCAAGTGTTCAAACATGAGCTTATGGGGGACATTTTATCATTAAACCACAACAGCATTTATTCTTTAAAAATTATGCAAAACTCCTGGGGAGAGGAGATATGGATATAAGCGAGTGAGGTGGTATTATAAAAGGACACAATCACTCCTTCAAGTGTGCCACCGACTAGCTCAGCAATACTGACACCAGTACTGTCTAGTAGAACTTTTCATAAGCGTGGAAAATTGGACCTGCACTGTCTAATATTAGTTACATGTAGCTAATGTGAGATGTGTTCAGTAGAACTGAGGGACTAAATTGTTACTTTAATTTTAAGTTTCCATGTTAATAGCCATGCATGGCTAGTGTCTTCTATATGGACAATACTAATCTCTGAACAACATGCCCAGCTTTGCCTCCCATGGATATTCTCATGTGCCCCAGACTTCAGCTGATTTGATCTCTTATTTCTTCTGCATTTCTGCTTGCCCATCATTTAATAAGTTCAAATACTGCCTCTAATCTTCCTAGATTGGCCCCAGGCTTCCTGAGTTTTACTCCTCCTCCCCAGTGACAGAGTGTATCCACATCTTTCCTGGGTTCTAGCTGACCAAGGGTACCGTAGTCCAGACAAGGATACAGACAGACCCAAGTTCTGGTCAAGATCTTCTGTTCTGAGCCTGTGCTAGTGATTTTATCTCTTAGCTTATCAATTTCCTGGTCTCTCTTAAGGAAGTCAACAACTATCTGGTGGGGAGGATGGATTATGTTCACTGTGTTAGCTTTCTATGGCTGTGGTGACCAATTACCCCCATTCTGGAGCTCAGAAGCCTGACATGGGCCTCAGTGGGCTGGAAAATCAGCATGGCTGAGTTCTTCTGCTAGAGACACATCCATTGTTTGTTTTTTTGAGACAGGGTATCTTGTAGCCCAAACTGTTCTTGAACTTCGTATATACCTGAGGCTGGCCTTGACCTCCTGAACCTCCTGCCCTCACCTCCTGAGTGCTCGATTTATATGCATGTACCATCAAGCCTTGTCCAAGAATACCTTTTCTGGCTTGTTTTCAGCTCCTGCAGTTACACCCATTCCTTGGACCATGACCCTTTCTACTTTCAAAGCCAGCAATGGCTGGTAAGGTCTTTCTCATGCTGTCATCTCTCTTTTGCCCCCTTCCTCCTATTTAAGAACTCTTAGGCTGGAGAGATGGGGTAGTGGTTAAGGCATTTGCCTGCAAAGCCAAAGGACCCAGGTTTGATTCCCCAGGACCCATGTAAGCCAGATGCACAAGGTGGCCCATGCATCTGGAGTTTTTTGCAGTGGCTGAAGGCCCTGGCACACCTATTCTCTCCCTCCTTCTCTCTGTCTTTCTCTCTGCCTTTCGCTCTCTCTCTCAAATAAATAAGTAAAAATAAAAATATTTAAAACTTAAAAAAAAAAATTCTCATGATTATATTAGGACCACTTGAATAATGCAGACTAATATTATTTTAAGGCTCCATGATTAGCAACCTTAATTCTTTGCTGTGTTACATAGCATTATTAGTTATAGACTGTGGCCATCTTGAGGAGGGCATTGTTCTGCCTCTCACATTCATTAAGGGTCTGGTACAGCACTTGGCCCATAGAAAGTGCATGATAAATGGGGCCATTATTATGACCTGCATCTGCTAGCTTCTTTCTCTTAGAGTGGGAGTCTCTTATGGTAGTTGCTTAATTTTCTTTATAGACTCCGTCTTGCCCAAGAGCAGGTGTTTAGTAAATGTTTATTGAATAATGGAATTTTCAATAAATGTAGACGGTTTCTTTCCTTATAAAGATATATTGAACAGTAAAAAGAAGTAAAATGCAAGCCAGAATATATGACTCCCTTTGTGCCAAAAGAAGAAAAAGTTGGTTTACGTATCGAACCCATGAACAGGTTTGTGTGTTGTGCTGTCACTGGTGGTCATCACAGGGGCATGCAGTTTCTGTGAGATGTGTTTTTGTGTACAATGGACATCTTCAGCCTTATGGGACAGTAATAAGGATTAAAGCATGTACGATTAAAATACACCCTCCCAACCTGTCTCAGTCCTTCCTGATTCGTGACTAATGCCCAATCCAGTCTCCATCTGATGCAGTTGGCTGTGCTCATGTCAGGCTGACTTTTAGGGCCAGTAACTATTAGCACCAGACCTCCTACTCATTTTCAGCAGGCTTTGAACTCAATCTGCTTTAAAGGAGAGTTTTCAATTAACCTCAGCAGGACATAACTGTAAAAAAAATTATTTATTGCTACTGGCGGGGATATAAATTAGTACAATCACTTTGTAGAATTACCATTGAAGTTACACACACTTCTTGACCTTATAATTCTGCCTTGTTATTTACTCTAGAGAAATGCCCTTAAATGTATATGAAGAGATATGTTCAAGGCTGGTCACAACAGCCTATCAACAGGAAGATAGGAAAACAATTTGTGGCATATCCAAATTATAGACTACCACATAGCACTGAACATGATTATCTTAATATACTATTCATCATAGATTAATTTCATAATTAAACAGGTGAGTGAAAGGGCTGAAAAGGTGGCTCAGTGGTTGAAGGTAGCTGCATGCAAAGCTTGATGGTCCAGGTTCAATTCCCCAGTACTTATATAAAGCCAGAAGCACAAAGTGGTGCATATGTCTGGAGTTTGCAGTAGCAAGAGGCCCTGGTGCATCAATACTTTTTCTCTTTCTCTCATAAAAAGTAAAATTAAAGAAATTATTGTGAAAAAGGGAGTGACAAAGACACATTGTAGAAGAACACGTATATCATGCTACAATTTATAAAAAGGCTGAAAGGATTCAAAAGGCTACACATTGTATTTAGGGGAACAAACAGATGTGAACATGTATGAGGAAATTAAGGACAATAATAGACACGAAGCTCATGTTCATGATTACCTAGGGTGGGAGGGTGAGGCAGGAGATGAATACATTGGAGGGACGCATAGAAAACTTGCAGTGACTTGAGAATGTTTTCTGTTTTTAAATTGGGTGATGACTTCTACAGTAGGCCAGCTAGTCTGACTTCAATTCCTGTTTGTTTATGCTAAAAAATACATAAATTTTTCATAAGATTACAGTGCATTTAGATAGATCACAGAGAAGTATTAAGAACAAATACAGGCTGGAGAGATGGCTTAGCAGTTAAGCACTTGCCTGTGAAGCCTGAGGACCCCGGTTCGAGGCTCGATTCCCCAGGATCCACGTAACCAGATACACAAGCTGGTGCATATGCATCTGGAGTTCGTTTGCAGTGGCTAGAAGCCCTGGTGTGCCCATTCTCTCTCTCTCTCTCTCTCTGTCAGTTGCTAATAAATAAATAAAAATAAACAAAAGTTTTTTTTTTTTTTTTTTTTTTTTTAAAGAACAAATACAAGTGATGCTTCTCTGAGGGATCTTCTGACAATGGTGCTCAAAGCCCCTCCTGTCCTCAGGACCTGCTCCAGGAGGCTCAACCAAACTCACAACCCTTCTTTCCGCCACCGCATTGGCTAGCCACACCTCCTCCTCCGAGCCCAGGGCAGGTGCAGTGGAACTCCCTTGTCCCTCCTAGATCTTACATAGTCAGTGTCCCTCCCTTCCTCCTTGTCCCAGCCTCTGCCCTCCTACTGCACTTGCCCTCTTTGGGTGATTACAAGTGTCATTGGTTTCTAAAAGTTATTGACTATTAGTTTAGGATTTTCAGAGTTAGCAAATGAACCCCAAGATGCCCAGTTAAATCTAAATTTTAAATAACAATAATATTTTAGTAGAAATACGACCCAAATTTATCTGAAATGGAAATTGAACTGGATAGCCTCTTATTTATTTTGACTATCATCTTTTGTAACTGATAACCCTACGTTAGTTCCTTTTTTTTAGTGCATTATTTAGTGCATTAACATAAGAACTAGTAGTTAAAATATCTATTTGTGTGTGTGTGTGTGTGTGCACATGCCATGGCACATGTGTGAAAGTCAGAGGACAACGTTGAGATGTCTGTGCTCCACCTTCTTTGAGACAGGATCTCTTCCCACAGCAAGCAAACTGCCAGATTACAAAGGACAAAGTCATTCTAGCTAGTCTACTGAAGAAGTCGGTCTAGCTGGCCTACTGGCATGTGAGCCTCCATTCTCCTGCCTCCACTTCCCAGTGTTGTAGGCATTCAGAACACAAATGCGTGTACCACTTTGCATCTGATGTGGGTGCTAGGGAATTGAATTCAGGCTAGTAGGCTTTGCAAGCAAGGCCTTTAAATACTGAGCCATCTTTCCAGCCCCAAGTTTGTAGTATATTTTTAAAGTTTGTTTTTCTTCAGTACTGGTGACAGAGCCCAGGGCCTTATTCACACTCAGCAAGCACTTTGCCACTTTGCTATCTATCCTCAACATACTACTTTTAAATATATAAAATACTAATCTGTCTTTCTGTGATACCTGACAAATGTCTCCCTTAATATGTTGTATGTAAATAATGTTTCAAGTCAGACATGGCGATGCATGCCTGTATTTCCAGGGAGGCAGAGGTAGGAGGATTTCCATGCGTTCGAGGCCACCCTGAGACTACATAGTGAATTCCAGGTCAACCCGGGCTAGAATGAAACCTTACCTTAAAAAATCCCACTTCCCCCAATAAAAAAACCCCCAAAATGTTTCAAGCTATTAAAACATTATACCCTTGGGCTGGAGAGATGGCTTAGCGGTTAAGGCGCCTGCCTCCTAAACCTAAGAACGCTGGTTCCAATCTCCAGGTCCCACGTTTAGCCAGATGCAAAGTGACGCAAGGGCGCAATGCCGCATTTGACCACAAGGGGGCGCACACATCTGGATTTCGTTCTCAGCTGAGAGTCTGCTGGCGTGCCCATCTCTATCTGTCTTCCTCTCCCTTTCTCTCTGTCTGTCTCTCTCTGTGTCTCTCTCCAAAAATAAAAGAAAAAGCAACATTATATCCTTGCATTACTAGTATATCATTTGGGTGTTTGGTGGTTGAGCTGAGAAAGGCCTTCTTATATTAAGATTACAGACATCAGGGTGAACAAGCTTCTAAAGACTTGGGTAACATAAACAACAGCAAGTGTATTACGCGTAGATCATCTATTAATGTCTGCTGTGCATTTATGTAGTAATTTCTGTGTGCTCAATTTCTTTTTCTTTCATGGTAGAGTCTCACTTTAGCCCATGCTGACCTGGAACTCTCTCTATAGCCCCAGGCTGGCCTTGACTCACAGCAATCCACCTACCTCTGCCTCCCAAGTGCTGGGATTAAAGATGTGTGCCACTGCATCTGTTTTTTTTTAAAACTTTTTTATTGACAATTTCTATAAATATAAAAATATATCATGATCCCTTTTCCTCTTTCACATGCCCCATGCATGGAAACCCTTCTTCTTTCCCACTAGTCTCTCTTCTATTTTGACGTCATCATTTTTCCTCTCCTGTTATGCAGGTCTTGTGTGCGCAGTGTCAGCCACAGTAAGGTGATAACTATCAAGGGTCAAGGCCACTTTGTGTATGGAAGACAGTACTGCAAGCACTCCTCCCCTTCCTTTGGCTCTTTCATACTTTCCTGCCACTTTTCCCTGCCCTGCAATGGTCCCTGAATCTTAGAGGTAAAGATAGAGATGTCTCATTTAGTGCTGAACATTCCACTGTCACTTCTCAGCACTTTGGTGATCAACCTCTTTTTCAAACTTTTTTTGGACAACTTTCATAATTGTAGACAATAAACCAGGATAATTCCCTTCCCTCCCCCACTTCCCCTTCATATATCCACCCTCCATCATATCCCCTCTCCATGAGTCTCTCTTTTATTTTGTTGTCATCATTTTTTCCTCCTCTGCACATCTTTAATAGATTAGACTATATTAATGAATACTTAACCACAAAACCATACCCCAACAAGAGAATATTAGCAATTCTTTAGTATGCTCTCAAGTAACATTCAGATGTCTCGTGCTGTCTCTTAACCTTTTCTGTTTGTTTGAATCAGGATCCAAAATTAGGTTCACATATTGCAGTTTGGGAGATCTTTCATATCTTCTTTAATCTACTATGTTCTGTGTGACTACCTTTTTCCTTTGTAACTTTATTTGTTGAATAACAGACTGTTTAAGGTTTTTCATAACAAGCTTTTGCTGCTTGCATTCCCATCATGCTTTATCTGGTTTTGATTTTTTTATTTTCTTGAGACAGGGTCTCATTCTGCAGCCTTGGATCAGAACTTACGATATAGAACAGGTTTGCCTTGAACTTGCTGTGATCCTCCTGCCTCTGCCTTCCCAGGGCTGCCATTCCAGGCATGCGCCACCATGGCTTGCTCATGCAGTGTTAAGTCAGGATTGAACGCCTAGCTTTGCCATGCTAGGCTAGCAAGCACCCTGCCAACTGAGCCACACCTCTAAGCTCCTGTCATTGTGTTTTGGAATATGTTCCTTTATCATTTATATTACTCAGAGAATGATAGATGTGCAGGTTTCATCAAATATAGGCTGGGCATGTACTGGGGGGAGTCAGTGGGCAGTTCCAGCAGAAGGTACTTGATAGCGGTGATGTTAGCACCACCATGGATCACTAATGGAGCTGTTCAGTTAGGGATTCTTTTTTTAAAGATTTTATTTTTATTTATTTATTAGAGACAGAGAGAGGGAAAGAGAGAGAGGGAGAGTGAGAATGGGCACACCAGGGCCTCCAGCCACTGCAAATGAACTCCAGACACGTGTGCCCCCTTGTGTGTCTGGCTTACATGGGACCTGAAGAATTGAACCGGGGTCCTTAGGCTTCACAGGCATGCACCTTAACTGCTAAGCTATCTCTCCAGCCCAGGGATTTTTTTCATACTTTCCTGCATGTATGTAATGCATTTTGATTCCATTCCCCATATTTACCTGCTCTCTTCCTCCTTCTTCTCCCACTGAAACCCTTCTTCCCATTAGATCCTCATCTGACTTTCATTCCTTGCTGTTTTCTTTTTGAACCCACTGGTTTAAATTAGGATCACTTGATTAACCATGTGTGGGAGGTTATTTACTGGAGAATGGGCCATCCTCCAGTGGCCCACCACTGAAGGACATGACTTTTCCTCCCCCAGCAATCATCAGTTTCCACTGTTTACTCTGGGAGGTGTGGGGTCTTGTGGACCCTTCCTTGTCTATGGTGGAATATTCATTTATTTATTACAGAGAGGGAAAGAGAGGGAGAGGGAGAGGGAGAGGGAGAGGGAGAGGGAGAGAGAGAGAGAGAGAGAGAGAGAGAGAGAGAGAAAGAGGCAGACAGAGTGACAATGGGCACGCCAGGGCCTCCAGCCATTGCAAACAAACTCCAGATGCATGCTCCACTTTGTGCATCTGGCTTATGTGGGTACTGGGGAATCGAACTTGGGTTCTTAGGCTTCTCAGGCAAGTGCCTTAACTGCTAAGCTATCTCTCCAGCCCTATGGTGGAATATTGACAGGATTGATCACGTGCAGAAAACCATGATGTGAATCCATGAGTGTAGCAGACTTGTCATGTCCAGAATATGGCCTTCTGCAGCCCCACTTCTCACCCACTCTTACGTTCTTTCTACCCTCTCCTGAGAGGTCCCCTGGGCCTTGGGGATGTCACAGTTGGGGCGGACACACACTGCGTGTTTATTCTTGGGAACTTTGTCATTTGCGCATCTCTGTAGTTCCTTCTGCCCTTTGCATAAAGAAACTTCTGAATTTGAGGCTGTGAATAATTTAGTATAATTTAGTGATTATTTTCTAAAAATTTATTTGCAAGAGAGAAAGAGAGAGAAGAGAGAGAGAGTGAGTATGGGTACACCAGGGCCTCTAGCCACTGCAAACTAACTGCAGATGCATGTGCCACCTTGTACATATGCATCTCCCTTAGGTAGGAACTAGGGACTCAGTCCCAGGGTCATCAGGTTTTATAAGCAAGCACCTTAACTGCTAAGCCATCGCTCCAGCCCAATTTAGTGATTTTTCTTTTCTTTTCTCTTCTTTTCTTTTCTTTTCTTTTTTCTTTTTTGTTGAGGCAAGCCCAACAGACTGGTCTTTTTTATTTTATGAGAGAAAGAAAGAGTGAAAAAGAGAGATTGAGAGAGAGAGAGACAGAAAGAGAGAATTGCCACCAGGGCCTCCAGCCACTGTAATCAAACTCCAGAGGCATGCATTCTCTTGTGCGCATGTGTAACATTGCATGCTTGCATCACTGCGTCTGGCTTATGTGGGACCTGGAGAGCTGAACATGGGTCCTTAGGCTTTGCAGGCAAGTTCCTTAACTGCTAAGCCATCTCTCCAGCCCAATTTAGTGATTTTTAAAAAAATAATGATTGTCATAGCCTTTACCAAAATGAGCTTCTAACCTTTGTGCAGCATTGCTTCCACTCGTTGTGACTGGTGTTGTCATGGAGGGTGGAGAGAGGGGCCTGGTGTCATTGCTCCTTTCTCAGGGGCACGCTGCACGGATGGGCAGACTGCATGTGACTGCAGAGCTGGGAAAGGGCAGCTCTACCCTCCTGTTTTGCTGGTGGCTGTGGAAGGGAAACCTCCTGGTTTCTGGTGAAGGCACGAAGAAGTGGGATTTACTCTCTGCTGGGCACTGGGATGTAACTAGATGAGCTTTGTGTGATTTTTGCTTTGTTTGTGGGGAGTAGGCTGCACATTTTTTTGTACTGGCTTATACAGTGGAGGGGATTCAGTAACTCAAGAGGCACTGATGTGAGGCAGGTGGGGCAGCATGATTTGTATCCTCTCCAGATTCATATGTTGAAACCTGAACCCCACCCCCCTCGTACCAGAATGTGAATGTATTTGCTGACACTGGGAGCTACTGGATCAGACCAATCCTTAAAGCATGCTTTTGTCTGCTTTCAACGTAATTTTTATTATAAATTTGTATAGCTTACTATTGTGCTGTTTACAGAAGCATCATATCTTAACCCACTAACATGAAGAATTTTCATGCTTTTGTGTCAGGTAAAGATAAAATTTTAAAAAATGATGGAGGAATTTAGTCAGTTAATCCAGACATTGTATTTGGTGGCGTGGGGGGGGGGGCAGTCTCTCACTCTAATCCAGGTTGACCTGGAACTCACTGTGTGGCCCAGGCTGGCTTCACACTCATGGTAGTCCTCTTATTTCAGCCTCTTCTGTGCTGTGATTAAAGGTATGAGCCACTACACCCAGTTTAGGCAGTTTATTATAGTTAGATAGCACCTTTACAAAGGCAATTAAGATAAAATGAGGCTGTTCAGGTGAGTCCTCCTCTGATCTGACTGGTGTCTTTATAAGAAGAGATTGCAGGGGTGGACTGGAGAGATGGCTTAGCGGTTAAGGCGCCTGCCTGCGAAGCCTTAAGAATGCTTGTTCAAATCTCCAGGTCCAACATGTAACCAGACCTAAAAGTGATGCAAGCATGCAATGTTGCACATGTGCACAAGGGAGCACATGCGTCTGGAGTTTGTTCACAGCAGCTGAAAAGGCCCTGGCACACCCATTCTCTCTGTCTCTTCCTCTCTCTGTCTCAAATAAAAAAAAAGAAGAGATTAGGGGCTGGGAAGTAGCTCAGTTGGTAGAGTGTTTGCCTAGTATACTTGAAGCCCTAGGTTTGATCCCCAATACCACATAAAAACAAGCTTGATGGCACATGCCTGCAATGCCAGCACTCAGGAGATGGAGACCAAAGTATCAGAAGCTTAAGGTCATCCTTGTTGTATGAGTTTGAGGCTAGCCTGAGCTACATGAGACTCTGTCTTAAACGAGAGAGGATGAGGAGAGGGAGGGAAGGAGGGAAAGAGAAAGAGAGAGAGAAAGGGAGAGAGAGAATTAAGAATGAGAGGAAATTGGGTCATAAGGAGACCCATTTGCAGCCCAAGAGCCCTGTGAAGAGGAAGTCAAACAGCTGATGTCTGTAAGACAAGGAGCGAAGCCTTAATCATGGATTTCAGCCCCAAGAGCTATGTGGAAACTTTCCTGGGTGTAAGGCTCTCAGGTGTGGTCCTATGTTATAGCATCCTAACAGACTAAAACCACACAGTCTCCCAGGGGCGGTCCTGTGCTAGGACAGCCTAGCAGACTAGAACTGTGCTTTCATGATTGGTTCTATTCGGGGCGTCCAGAGCACCCAGTACTCTAGTGCCTTTCTCCCTGTCCTCTCTGCCTCTTGGGAGGTACCTGTTTTATGCAAAGCCCAGCACTTCTCATGGCTGCTAGACCAGGTGGGAGTGAAAGGGATACTGGGGCAAGAAACCCACTGTCCATTTGGGTATCTATGGAATTAGAGAGTAATGGAGTGGTGGGTGGGCAGGACGGTGAGAATCGGGCTGGACATTGTTGGTCAGAGCCAGTGAGGGGGCTCTCCTCTGATGATATAACTAGTTCCTTCATTGGTTACATGGCCTGGAAGGTTAATCCCAAGACATTCAACGACAAGGAGCTGATAGGAAAAAGGAAGCACAAAGAGCTTGGAAACTTGCAGAGCAGAGTAATGAGGAGAGCTCGATCACGTGAGTGCACAGTGGGAGTCTTCTACTGAGGCCTTCCTTCCCTCCCTTTCTGCTGAGGTCAAGGGCTGTGCTGAAAGCACCAGCTAGGGGCATAGGAGGGCCAGAACTCAGATCTCACCCTTCACTGTCCTGCCCGTGACTTTTCCTTTCAAAGATGCCCTGGAACACTTAGCAAAGTGGCAGTATTCCAGCCAACTAGGAGGAAATAGCTTGAATTTTTATAGAGGATTGTGTTTCTGAGTTGCCTGTGGCCACTTCTGCAGTTTCCAGTGGTTGGGACATGTGGCCCAAACCTCAGGACACGTGGAATCTTCCCCATCCTTGCCACCTGGCTCAACATGCATCTCTAGCATTCTTGCTTCCCTCAGAGGGGTGGGTTTCTGCAAATGCTGGACGTTTAAGTTGGAAGAAGAGAGAACAAGTTGCCAGTGACACAGTTTGAAGAAGCAAAGGTAGGTCTTGGTGTGGGACTCAGCCCTTGTTAACAGCAGGAGATCAGTGCAGACAATCTCTAAGCTGAATGGTGACTGATCTGAGGCACCAGGGTCGAATGAGGGTTAACACAATGGGTTTCTAGTAGACTTTTTTTTTTTTTTCCAGGTAGGGTCTCACTCTAGGTCAGGCTGACCTGGAATTCACTATGTAATCTCAGGGTGGCCTTGAACTCACGGCTGTCCTCCTACTTCTGCTTCCCGAGTGCTGGGATTAAAGGCGTGCGCCACCATGCCCGGCACTAGTAGACTTTTAAAAATTAATACTCGCCTTGAGGCTGACAGCTTAGTTTTTCTTCTCTTCTCTTTTCTTTTTTGTTAAGAAATGGATGAATTTCTTACTTATTTATTTTATTTATTTATTTGAGAGAGAAAGAGGCAGAGAGAGAGAGGAAAAGAAAAAAAAGAATGGGTGTGCCAGGGCTTCCAGCCTCTGCAAATGAACTCCAGATGCATGTGCCACTTTGTGAATCTGGCTTACGAAGGTCCTGGGGAATTGAACCTGGGTCCTTAGGCTTTGCAGGCAAATGCCTTAACTGCTAAGCCATCTCTACAGCCCCCTGATTTTTCTTGAGAGTCTGAAGTGTCCAGGACACTCCATGATTCTTTGCCAGTGGCTTCAGAAAACTCTGGGAAGATTCAGATTCAGTCTGTAATCAGGATTGGAACAGAATTCAGGATGCATTCATTTCTTCTTGTCTTCTCCCTGACTCCAAGGACCTCGTATCCCTCCCTGTTGGTGTGATGTTGTACTTTCTCCTCCATCAAGGCAGAGGCTTAGGGAAAGTCTGGGCATCCCTCTGTTGTTGAGTCTCAGTTTGTATCTTTTATTTCTTTCTGTTTTTTTAAATTTTATAATATTTTTAATTTTTATTTATTTATTTGAGATAGAGAAAGAGAGAATGAGAGAATGGGCACACAGGGCCTCTAGCCACTGCAAACAAACTCCAGATGCACGTGCCACCTTGTGCATCTGGTTTACATGGGTCCTGGGGAATCAAACCTGGGTCCTTTGGCTTTGTAGGTAGGTGCCTTAACCACTAAGCCATCTCTCCAGCCTTTTTTTTTTTTTTTTTTTTTTTTTGAGGTAAGGTCTCACTCTAGCCCAAGTTGACCTGGAATTCACTACATAGTCTCAGGCTGGTCTTGAACTTACAGTGATCCTCCTACCTCCGCTTCCGAGTGCTGGGATTAAAGGCGTGCACCACCATATCCAGCTGTATGTTCTCTCTCTCTTTCCTTCCTTCCTTCCTTCCTTCCTTCCTTCCTTCCTTCCTTCTTTCTTTCTTTCTTTCTTTCTTTCTTTCTTTCTTTCTTTCTTTCTTTCTTTCTTTCTTTCTTTCTTTCTTTCTTTCTTTCTTTCTTTCATTCTTTCTTTTTTTCTCTTCTCCTCCTTCTCCTTCTTCTTCTTTTTTCGAGGTAGGGTCTCACTGTAGGCCAGGCTGACCCGGAATTCACTCTATTCTCAGGGTGGCCTCAAATTTATGGTGATCCTCCTACCTCTGCCTCCCGAGCGCTGGGATTAAAGGTGTGCGCCACCACGCCTGGCTTGTTTTATTTCTTCAAGCTGCATCAACTTTGGAAATGAAATCAACCTCTGATCTCATTGTAGGGAGACAGAAACATTTGAGTCTCTGCTGTTGGACTGGCTGTCCACTTTCTTGTCCATGCAGAGAGCAGTGGAACATAGTGGTTTGGGTCCAAAGTAATCTGCAGTTAGGTCTTGACTGCTATTTTCTAATGGTAAGCTCTTGGGCAAATAAAGTTCTAAAATTCATCTTTCTAACCTTTTAGGGAAAGGTATTATTTGCTTCATTGTTAACCCAAATTAAGTAGTGGCTGGATCATCAAGAAGAGTTAACTATTCATAAAACGATAGATGTAATAAGTATGTGAACAATTTGCATGAGAACTCCCTATTATTTTAAGTAGAGATCGATGGGTGAAGGTTGCACCTTCTTTTCTTTACATGGGGTGCAACTGTGTCTTTTCCCTTGGCAAGCGTGTACACCATCCTTCCTGAGGTCATCTTTGTGTTTCCTCTTCTCTGGCCTCATGGGTTGTTTTCCTGGATTCTGCATCTGAGGGCAGCTGTCGACCGGATCACCTTCTTGTTCCATCACTAAGCTGGGAAGCAGATTGTCATTTGGAGGTCCTGATAATTAATGCACTCTTTTGGTAACTTCTGGGCTTGGGGATCAGGCTGATGGCTGCTCAATACATTCCCAGCTTTGGTCCAAAAAAATCCCATGAAGGTGGAGGGTGGAACAAGGCCTACCTTACAGCCTTTCTCCTCCTCTTTTGCTGAAGCGAAGCACCAGGCTACTGTCGAGGCCGCTTACAGACACAAACTCCTATCAGTAGCATGATTTCCTGGAAGAATGTTTCCAGAAAAGGTGGATGTACCATCTATGCCCACTGTATGGTTAATTCCCAAAACTTTACGTGTATCGACCGCAAGCATTTAAAGGGATTATTGTGGTTCAACTGATATCTACCGTATTTGTTACTCTTTTCTATTTATGTTCTTAATCTTCGTTCCTATTTTTATTTTCTGTTCTTTTTCTGCCAACTATGCTTTTTAAAAATATATTTATTTATTTATTTATTTGAGAGAGGGAAAGAGGCTGAAAGGGAGAGAGAGAGAGAGAAAGAGAGAGAGAGAGAAAGAGAGAGAATGGGCATGCCAAGGCCTCTAGCCACTGCAAACAAACTCCAGATGTGTGCACCACCTTGTGCATCTGGCTTACGTGGGTCCTGGGGAATAGAACCTAGGTCCTTTGGCTTTGTAGGCAAGTGTCTTAGCTGCTAAGCCATCTCTCCAACCCCCAACTGTGCTTTTTTAAAAAAGCTTTTATTTTTATTTATTTATTTATTAGAGACAGAGAGAAGGAAAGAGAGAGAGGGAGAGGGAGAATGGGCATGCCAGGGTCTCTAGCCACTGTAAACGAACTCCAGACATGTGTGCCCCCTTGTGCATATGGCTTACGTGGGACCTGGCAAATCAAACTGGGGTCCTTAGACTTCACAAACAAATGCCTTAACTGCTAAGCCACTTTTCCAGCCCCCAGCTGTGCTTTTAGTTGAGCATTTTACATTATTCTCTTTTTCAAATGCCAGTTATACTTAATTATTCCTCTCCCTGTCCTTTTCCTCTTTTTTTGATATATGTGTGTGTATCTATCTATCTATCTATCTATCTATCTATCTATCTATCTATCTATCTATCTACCTACCTATCTACCTATCGGTTATATATATAATCTTTTTAGGTAGACACACACACACACACACACACACACACACAGAGAGAGAGAGAGAGAGAGAGAGAGAACAAGAGAATGAGAAAATGAGAATGAATGGGCATGCCAGGGCCACTTGCCATTGCAAACAAACTCCAGATGCCTGTGCCCCTTTGTGCATCTGGCTTTATCTGGTTATTGGGGAATTTAAGCCTGGCTTTTCGGCTTTGCAAGCAAGCATCTTTAACTGCTGAGTCATTTCCCCAGCCCAACTCCTCTTCTTCCTCCTCTTCCTTTTGTCCATCTGATTTGATGTTCTCTGATCTTCCCGAATCAGTGGGCTGGTGTGTGATATAAATTTTGGGAAATTCTCAGTCACTGTTTCTTCAAATTTCTTCTTTTGTTCCGCATGTTATATCTTTCACAGTTGTCCCAGAGTTCTTGGGCATTCTTTATTTTTTTCTGTTTGTTTTCAAGGCAGGGTCTCACTCTAGCCCAGGCTTATCTGAAATTCACTCTGTAGCCCTAGAAGTGATCCTCCTACCTCAGCCTCCCAAGTACTGGCATTATAGGTGTGCACCACCAGTCCCTGCAAAGTTCTTGGGTATTCTGTCCTGTTATTTTCTTGTAGTCATTTTCCTCTTGTCAGTTTTGTAAGTGTCTGTTGACATGGTGTCAAGCTCAGATTCTGTGCTCTGCCTGACTCAGTCTACTACTGGCCCATCAAAGGCATTCTTTATTTCTGTTACAGTGTTGTTGCTCTGTTCCATGGAAGCAGCACTTTTGCTCATCTCCCCACTTCCTCTGAGGTTTAGCTTGGCCCTTGATTGAGATGCAAGGGGAAAAAAATATATTTTTAAATATATTTTTTAATTTTTTAAAATTTATTTTTATTTGAGGCAGAGACAAAGATAGAGGAAAAGAGAGACAGAATGGGCATGCCAGGACCTCTAGCCACTGCAAACGAACTCCAAATGCATGCGCCACCTTGTGCATCTGGTTTATGTGGGACCTGGAGAATCGAATCTGGGTCCTTTGGCTTTGTAGGCAAGTGCCTTAGCTGCTAAGCCATCTCTCTAACCCAGAAAAAAAAATTTTTTGCAACAAAATAAAGTGATTTTAATTTTTAAATATTTTCTGTGGTAATAAAGTAACATAACTGACAATGCTTAATTACATCAAATTTCAGTAATTTAATTCAAAACTGGTGAATTAAAATTCATTATTGTGGCATTTTACAGCAACATTATAAGAAATAGTTTAAAAAAATAACAGTCAGATGGCTCTTCCTCAAAAAAAATAATGTTCATGAAGAACAATTTTATACTATAACATACAAATGGCATGTTTCTGTTTGGTTCATTAATTATTTTACATTCATCAGAAAATATATTTTAAAAAATATAAATAAAAGGCTTTGACCAATATTCTTTAACTTTCTTATTGATAACGTCCATAAATATAAACGATATACCATGTTCATAATCTCCTCCCACAACCCTCCCTTTTCCCCTTCCCAAATCCTCCCCTCCACTGAATTCAACATTTTTTTCTCTCCTTGTATACAGGTTTTGTGTACATCGTGTCAGCCACTGTGAGGTCATGAATATCATGGCCAGTTTGTGTCTGGAAGACAATGTTGTAAGCACTCTGCCCCTTCCTTTGGCTTTTATTTTTTTTTTCCTCCACCTCTTCCTTAAAGTGGTCTCTGAGCCTTGGAGGGTGTGACAGAGGTCTTACGTAGTGCTGAACACTCCACTGTCACTTCTCGGCACTTTGGTGATTGAGTTTTGAGTCACCCCAGTGGTAACCACCATCTGAAAAGAAAAGCTTCTCCAGGGCTGGAGAGGTGGCTTAGATGTCAAGGCACTTGCTTGTTTTTGCAAAGGACCCAGATTTGGCACATGCGTCTGTAGTTGGTTTGCAGTGGCTGAAGGCCCTGGTGCTCTCATTTCTCTCTCTCTCAAATAATATATAAAAATATTTAAAAAACTAACCAAAAGTAAGAATAGCATCAATATATGGGCATAAACATACTTTTTTAGAGGGCAGTTTGATGGGCATAATATATCCATTTAGCCAGACAACAATAGCAGTTTCCACCCTAAGGTTTATGACCATCCCACCCATAGACTATTGAGTGGGTTCTCAGGACCAAGCAGGAATTCCCCCCTGTGGAGTGGGCCCCAAATCCAGAGAGTAGTTTTTTTTTTTTTTTTTTGTTTATCAAGGTAAGGTTTTACTCTAGTCCAGGCTGACCTGGAATTCACTATGAAGTCTCAGGCTGGCCTCAAACTTAAGGCAGTCATCCTACCTCTGCCTCCTGAGTGCTGGGATTAAATGCATATGCCTCCATGCCCGGCTCTCTTTTGATGTTTTGAGGCAGGGTCTCACTCACTGGAATTCACTATGTAGTCTCAGGGTGGTCTTGAACTCACAGCAATCCTTCTACCTCTGCTTCCTGAGTGCCGGGATTAAGGCTATAGACAGCATGGAATTTTCTTGTTATCTCAGCACTAAGGAGGCAGATGCAGTAGGTTTGCCATGATTTTGAGGCCATCCTGAGTGACATAGTGAGTTTTAGGCCAGCTTGGTTCACAAAGTGAGACCCTGTCTCAAAAAAACCAAAGTAGAGAGAGAGAAAAAAGAGAGAGAGAGAGAGAGAGAAAAGAAAATTTAAATGTCTTTGTCCAGATTTTTTTTTTTGGTTTTTCAAGGTAGGGTCTCACTCTAGCTCAGGCTGACCTGGAATTCACTCTGTAGTCTCAGGGTGGCCTTGAACTCACAGCGATCCTCCTACCTCTGCCTCCCGAGTGCGAGTGCTGGGATTAAAGGTGTGTGCTACCACACCCGGCTTCTTTCCAGATTTTATATTCTAGATATTGGGGATTTTGATATTTCAGGATTTATACATTTGAAATTGTGTCTTTTGAGATTACAGCCCCCCATGTCATATCTCTGTCACTATAGCACAATACTCAAGCTAATTAACTTATCAAAAGAGAAAGGTTTATTTTGGCTCATGGTTGTAGAGGTTCCATTCTGTGATTAGGCAGATCCATTGCTTTGAGCCCCTGGAGGGGTTTTGGGGGGCAGTGGTTAAGCTGCTCACCTCATGGCCAGAAAGCAAAAGAAGAAAAGGGGCTGGTGTTCCACAGTCCCCTTCACGGGCCCTCCTCCTGTGTCCTGTGGACTTCCCAGCAGGCTCTACTTCCTAAAGGTTTCACTACGTACCCAAAGCCTGTAATACACGGTCCTATGAGGACATTCAGTATCCAGACTTCAGCAGGCCCCAACCCAGAGAGAAGTGCCATAGAGCGTAAATCAGTAATGGCTCAGGAGGGTCCAAAGAGATTGACATGTGCATTTGCTCCACTGATCATCTTTGCTTCAGCAACTGAGAGGGCTCTGGGCCGGAAGTCCAGTTATCACAATTGGGAGGAACATTTTGGTTCATTCCCTCTTCATTTCTTCATTCTGTGACTCATTCATTCACCAATTTGTTGTCATGTGCCACATTTCTACAGGTTTTGAGGTAACTGTTCTTGGATATGTGACCATGCAAGGTAGTAAGGGAATAATTAGTTTACTAATGACACAGATCTTCATTGTAGCCTGTCAACCTTCATGTCGTGTTGGCACAGTTACTTGCTGAATTTTATAAGTGTCCTATGATGAGAGACGGGAGGGAAGTGGTGTTTGCATCTGGGTCCAGGCAAACCACTGAACTCAAAGACAAAGCATACTGATTCTTATTAGGGTGCGGCATCTTCGGAAGCAAGTTGACAAATGTCTGAGAAAGGACAGCTTTTGTCAGACTGGAGAATTGCGCAAGTGCATGTTGCAAAAGGCTTTGTTCCATGCCTTTGTTTTTCAGACACATAACAAGTTATTCAGTCTTACGCGTACCACCCTGCTGTGTAACTGGGACTTGTCAGCTGGCAAAGTTGTATGATGTCTCGGGAGAGGGAAATTCAGTGCCTTCTGTGGCGGCTTTTGGCCCTGTAGCCATCTGAGAAGTCTGTTGTAGGGAGCATCAGTTGTTTTGGTCTGCCGAGCGTCTATTCTCTCTCTCTTTTTTTAAAATTTATTTTTATTTGAGAGAGGGTGAGAGAAAGAGGCAGAGAGAGAGAGAGAGAGAGAGAGAGAGAGAGAGTGGGTGGGTGTGCCAGGGTCTTCAGCCACTGCAAATGGACTCCAGACACATGTGCTACCTTGTGCATCTGGCTTACATGGGTTCTGGGGAATCGAATCTGGGTCCTTTGGGGTTGCAGACAAATACCTTAACTGATGCACTATCTTTCCAGCCCTATTCTCTCTCTCTTTTTTTTTTTTTTTGAGGTAGGATCTCACTCTGGTCCAGGCTGACCTGGAATTAACTATGTAGTCTCAGGGTGGCCTTGAACTCATGGTGATCCTCCTACCTCTGTCTCCCAAGTGCTGGTATTAAAGGTGTGTGCCACCACGCCTGGCCCTATTCTCTTTTTTTTTTTTTCAGAGAATGTACCTCCTTCCTTCCTGTCCTCCATAGTTCTTAGTTTCCATAACTTTAATGGATTTATCCTACCTCCCAGTTCCAGGACAAGTGGTGATACAGGTTGGGTCCACCTGGATATGACTTTTCCTTCTTGAGAGATAGTCATGTGACCCAACATGGGCCATTGTGTTTAATGCTGGGACTTTTACTGGAACTGTTGGGAAAGAGAAGCCTTGGGGATGGCATACTCCGAAGAGATAGACCTAGAGTAGTTGGTGGTTATTTGTCACCATGAAGGAAAACCTCACCTCAGAATAAAGCCAACACAAGAGAACAAAGCTGAAAGAGAGAAGAGATAGGTTTCTGATCACATATATGTGAGTATTCCACTGTGCCTAAAGCTCCTTTGAATTCTCCCATTTTTATATGAGCCGGTGACTTCTTGTGGTAAGTTAAATGTGGCCACAATTCCTTCATGGCTCCTTTCACGAAGGGGTGACATCTATTTCTCCACCTCTGACTCTGCCTGTCTTTGTGACTTGCTTAGAATCAGACAGCGATGAGATGAACAGTGTGTGAGTTATGGAGACCAGGCCTTGAGGTCCTTTCAGCTTTTGCCTTCACTCTCTTTGATCTCTGCCCCGAGACCACCATATAAGAAAACCAGTGAAGTCTGCTGGAGAAGAGAGCCACATGGAGGAGAACTGTAGTCCCTTAGCTGACTGCTAGCAACGACTGTCCTAACATATTGGTGAGGCCATCTTGGATTTCCAGCCTCATCAGTTCTCAGCCATTTGCAATAGAGTGCCGACTAACACACTTATGTAATAAACTGGACCCTACCAGAAATGCACTTTTGTAGAATTTACTCCCACCTCTAAAAGAAGCCAGCTCCTTTGATCTAGAGCGTGACAAGAATGTATGTGTGAGAATTTTCTTTTGATGGAACCCAGTGTCTTGTTCATGATTGTGAAACTTACCTGGATGACCGGGCCACTGAATTTGTCTAGCGCATGCCCATGAGGGAAGACCATCCAACAACTCTGTTTTGGATATGTTGAATTTGAAGCACCTTAAGAAATTCAGGTGAAGATATTAGCACATATTATAGGTCAGATATACACTGAGGAGCCACCAATCTGTTTATGGGAGTTGAAGTCATATGTATGGATAAAATAACCACAGAAAATATATAGACTAAGAGGATCATCTAGTATCAAGTTTGAAGAACGCTCCCATTAAGTTGAGCATTAAAAACAAAAGCATGGGCTGGACAGATGGCTTTGTGGTTAAGGAGCTTGCCTGTGAAACCTAAGGACCCATGTTCGACTCCCCAGGACCCATGTAAGCACAAAGTGACACATGCACACAAAGTCATGCATATGCATAAGGTAGTGCACATGTCTAGAGTTCAATTGCAGTGGCTAGAGGCCATGGTGACCAATTCTGTCTCTCTCTCTCTCATAAAGAATAATAAAATTTAAAACAATCATGGAAGAAGATCATAGCAGATTGCATTTTTCCAAAGATGTTGCGCCAAATACCCTAACTACATGGTTTACTCACTTTGTTGATAGCCCTCCTAGAGAGAGGGATCTGTGCCACTTTCCCATGAGCTGGGAAAACTCAAGAATGTAATAAAAGAAGATGAAGTTTCCACTGGACATTTACCTTTGGACATTGCATTCACCTTTTTTGTTACTTTTATTTATTTGAGAGAGAGAGAGAAAGAGAGAGCTAGAGAGAGAGAGAGAAAACTGGTGCACCAGCCACCTCTCAGCCCCTGTGAACGAACTCCAGATGCATGCGCCCCCTTGTGGACAAGTGCAGTATCGCACCCTCATATCACTTTTTGTGTCCGATATGTGGGACCTGGAGATTGGAACTGGCGTTCTTAGGCTTGGCAGGCAGGCGCCTTAACTGCCAAGCCATCTCTCCAGCCCTGGATTACTTTTTATTGACAATCTTCAAACATATATATATATATATGGTATCTTTTCTTTTTCTTTCTTTTTTTTTTTTTTTTCTTCAAAATAGGGTTTCACTCTAGTCCAAGCTGACCTGGAATTCACTAGGTAGCCTCAGGGTGGCCTCCAACTCACTGAAATCCTCCTACCTCTGCTTCCTGAGGGCTGGGATTAAAGGTGTGCGCCACTATGCCTGGCTACACAATGTATCTTAATCTTCATCCCCTCCTATCTTTCTTTTGTTCTCCTCCCCCATACCCTTCCCCCTGAATCCCTTCTTCTTTTTAACTAGTCCCTCTTCTATTTTGATGTTGATGCCATTCCCCCCACCTCTTTTTTTTTTTTTTTTTTTTTTTTTTTTTGGTTTCTCAGGTAGGGCTTTGCTCTAGCTTAGGCTGACCTGGAATTCACTATGAAGTCTCAGGGTGGTCTTGAACTCATGGCAGTCCTCCTACATCTGCCTCCCGAGTTCTGGGATTACAGGCGTGTGTCACCACACTCCGCTTCTCTCTCTATTTTTTCTTTTTTCTCCTTTCTTTCTTTTTTCTTTTTTCTTTCTTTCTTTCTTTCTTTCTTTTTTTTTTTGCCTTCTCCATCATCCATGACAACATTTTGATGGGCCCAGTATCATACAGGTTTTGTTCAGGTGATGACAACCACCGGAAGGTCATGTGTGCACTGGGCACTTTGCGTGTGGCAGACAAGAGTTCCAAAGCACTTCTCCTCACCTTTGGCTCTAACATTCTTTCTGCTGTACACCACCTCTTCTGTCTGTTTTGCAAGGACATTCACATGTGGACATTGATATTTACCTCTGGGCATTGAGCTTTGGACTACACACTAACCTTTGGACATTCACCTTTGGACATTCATATTTCCTTTGGGACATTCACGTTCACTTAGGCTGAGATAGCCAGTGATAGCCAGCATCAGTGGCTATGTGCTTCTGTCTCCAGCCTGTAGTTCTCTGTGGGTCAGACACAAGTCATCCTGTCTGTGTGCCTTTGGAATTCCTGGAGTCTGTGAGCATTATAAAATTATTGCTTTATGTTGCTAAGTTTTGGGGCAGTTTGCTATACAAATAGATGACCAGACCAAAGTGAAGAAGGAAGCGCCAGGAGTGGGAAGGTAACAGAGAGAGGGAAATCTTGAGGAGGCCAAGACAGCCAACGCCTAAGAAGTCATCCTCTGGATTTGGCCACCAGGAAAGCATTAGTGACTTCATTAGGAGTACCTTCAGTGGCATCAGGAAGGCTGAAGTTAGATTAACATGAAGGAGAAGAGGAAACAGGATATAGGGTACTTTTTTTAAAAGCTGAGCCGTGAAATGTGGGACAGAAATGGTAGCGCAAACCTTTAATCCCAGCACTCGGGAGGCAGAGGTAGGAAGATCGCTATGAGTTTTGAGGCCACCCTTAGACTACAGAGGGAATTCCAGGTCAGCCTGGGCTAGAGTGAGCCCCTACCTCGACAATCCACAAAGAAAAAAAAAAAAACCCAAAACCAAAAAAACAACCCTGAAAACAAAACAACAAAAAAAGAAGTGATGGTGCTAGATGGAGGTCAAGAAATCCTTTTTAGCTGGGCGTGGTGGTGCACACCTTTCCTCCCAGCACTTGGGAGGCAGAGGTAGGAGGATCATTGTGAGTTCGAGGCCACTCTGAGACTACATAGTGAATTCCAGGTCAGCCTGAACTAGAGTGAAATCCTACCTTGAAAAACAAAAACAAACAAACAAAAATCCTCTTTAAAGGCTGGCAGAGAGTGATTTGGGAGGGAATGAGATTTGAGACACATAAAGGAAGAATACTTACTAGAGGAATGTCCTGTAGGATAGGAGAAAACAATTGTACTTATGCAGAAATAGGTTTAAAAATAAAAAAAAATATTTTATTTAGTTAGTTAAGAGAGAGAAAGAGGCAGATAGAGAGAGAATGGGGGCACCATGGCCTCTAGCCACTGCAAACAAACTCCAGGCACATGTGCCACCTTGTGCATCTGGCTTTACATGGGTACTGGGGAATTGAATGTGGGTCCTTTGGCTTTGCTGGCGCCTTACCCACTAAGCCATCTCTCCAGCCCTAGAAATGGTTTTGAACACATGCACAAAGGATTGAGTGTCTTAGTTCTTTTGGGCTCATATAACAAAATGCCATGATAGTGACATATACTATACTTGATTTTAGCCAAAAGGCCGAGAAATAATAACTGGTGATATATAAACAATAGAAATTTATTTTTCACTGTTCTGAAGGCTGGGAAGTCCAAGATCAAGGTGCTGACAACTTTGGTGCCTGATGAGGTCCCCAATGGGCATAGCCATGTTCTCAATCTAACCTCACATGGTGGATGGGGCATGTGATCTCTTTCTGTTCTTTTTTAATTTTTTTTTTTTTTAGAGAGAGAAGGAGAATTGGTGTGCCAGGGCCTCAGCCACTCAACTCAAACTCCAGATGCTTGAGCCTCCTAGTGGGCATGAGCAACATTGCACTTGCTTCACCTTTGTGCGTCTGGCTTATGTGGGATCTGGAAAGTTGAACCTGGGTCCTTAGGCCTTGTAGGCAAGTGCCTTAACTGCTAAGCCATCTCTCCAGCACTTTCTGTTCTCTCTCTTTTTTATATGGACACTAATCCCATGTGTGAGAGCTGTCTCCATGGCCTAACCACTTCTGAAAGGCCCCTTCTTCTGACACCATCTCCTTGGAGGTAGGGATTTCATTGTATGTATTTTAGAGATACCTAGACATTCAGATTATAGCAATGGGTGAATGATTTATAACAGAAATCTATGGCACAAAAATTTCTAAAAATGGGTTGTGTTTTTGACATGGTTCAGTTCCTAATGAATACAATGTGTGGAAGAAAGTAAATTATGAAGCATACTTTAAACCCCTTACTTATAAGTGACAAATATACCCTGAAATACGTGCCACAACATGAACAATTTTCACCAAAACATTAACGGTACAGTGATGTGATGGCGATTTTCATTTTCCTTGCTTAAAAGGAACATATGCTCGGTGTGGTGGCACAAGCCTTTAATCCCAACCCTGGGGTGGCTGAGGTAGTAGCATCACCATGAATTTAAGGCCAGCCCGGTTGCAGCATGAGTTCCAAGTCAGACTGGGCTATAGTGAGATTGTGCCTCAAACCAAACTAAACCAAACCAAATCAAACCAAACCAAACCAAACCAAACCAAACCAAACCAAACCAAACCAAACCAGGAACATGTGTCTCTTGCATGAGTAAAGACAGTCAGTGAAGACAAAGCAATCAGTACATCTGCATGTTTGCTCAATAGGCACTTCTATGCACATAGAGAAGCCAGAGCTGTTTGCATCCTGGGGTGAAGCTGCAGATTTGTAGTTGTGGTGGCTGCTGTAGAGGGCAGTAGGTATGTGAATAGTCTCTGGACACAAGACAGGCTGTATTTAAATATTATTTATTTATTTATTTGAGAGAAAGAAGAGAGAGAGAGAGAGAGAGAGAGAGAGAGAGAGAGAGAGGGGAGAGAGAGTGGGCACGCCATGGCCTCCAGCCACTGCAAACGAACTCCAGATGCGTGCGCCCCCTTGTGCATCTGGCTTACGTGGGTCCTAGAGAATCAAACCAGGATTCTTTGGCTTTGCAGGCAAACACTTTAACTGCTAAGCTATCTCTCCAACCCGACAGGCTGTATTTAGACAAAGACAAGGAAAGAACCTAGCCAGACTCTCGAGGACCTGGCAGCAGGCCTAGGAGGGTCTGGACCTCAGCTTCCTCGTTGTCTTCCTCTGGCCTCTCCTGCTTCTTTGAAACATACGTATATCTTGGACGAGTCTCGCATTCTGAGGGGTGGAGCCTTGGGTTCTGCAGGTGCTGAGCAGGCCCTGTAGTGCCCTCTGACAGTTCTTGTTGTTGGTGTTAGAGCTTGGATGAGGAGGCCATTCTGGTTCATTGTGATGACCTTCGTAGGTTCTATTAGACTTGGGACAGGCTGGGCTTAAAAACCATGAAAGTGCATTGGTTTTTGGTTGTTATTGTTTGTTTTTCATTTCCCTCTCTCCCGTTTATTTTAAACGTAAGTGTTAGAATGTGCTTGCGTGTTTGGAGAACAAATGTACTTGGAATAAATCTAATCTCCCAATTGTTTCTTTGAAATATACCTCCTTCTCTCCTTCCTCTGCTCTTACTTCTTTCTCCCTCCTTCCCTTCTGTCTTTCCCTCCCTTCAAACTTCTGGAGATGTAGCCCAGGCCTAACTCTAGACAAGAGCTTTGTCAGCCACCTATCCCCTTTACCTCCTCTGCACTTTATTTTCACTCCTGCAGAGGCCCAGGGATTCCTTGAGGGCAGGGACCTCCTATTTCCAACTCCATTAGAAGAATGTGGAAGCTAGTGACCTTGATTCTCTGACCTCCCAGGACTGAAAGAAATGCTGAATAACTATGGAGAATGGCACCAAGCGGCCTTTCATCATAACTTGTGTTTCCTCTGTTTCTCAAGTCACTATGCAGATTTAGATTAATTCTATATGCTGTGCCGTTTTACTTTGGTGTGTGAAATATTGCTTTATGATCTGAGTGTACAATACACTCAGGAAGTGGATGAGCCCTTCCATGTGTGTGGTGGTGGTGATCTTCTCTAAGCAAATGCATTTCCCGGGATGGACTCCACTACGATTTGAAAGAACACTATGTCCAGTGCTGACCTATGACGTTCCCACTGCGGGTGTTTAGGGTGGTGGAACCTTTGGCCCCATTTTATGTAAACGCATTTCAGAACTGAGACTGTGTCTTTAGTGAATATTCACTCTCTTGTTTTTGTGAAGAACTGTTTTCCATTGGGAAACAATCTTGTGTATTAAGTTATGTGTAAAACATTTCCAAGAAATGTCAGGGCACTTCCCAAAGTTGCTCTGAGAGGTAGCAATGGTTAAAACACTTAAAAAAAAAAGCAACATCCTGCATTCTTATGGATATTGGCCATTAGTTTTTTGTTCATTGATTGTTGGACCCCAAAGAATTCCACCTGGGTGTGAAGGAGGATGAGGTGGGAGAGAGCAGAGGTTCATGCACCCAACACTCCCTGGAATTCTAGGACTCCCTTATGACTTAAGGGGACAGGGGTAGAGACCAAATTTCATCTCCAACACTACCATATTATTCACTCCTTTGAGCCATGCCCTTTAACCTGGAGCATGTGGTTTCCTGTGGTGTCTGGTTGGACACTCCAACTGTCTGTGTTAGCTTATATTGTTGTGTTTGTGAAGAGCAACTGCAGATGGAAGGAAATAACTCAGGGAAAAGAAAGATTTGATGTGATGAGAGAAATGTCTTATGGAGTAAGTCTTAGGTTAGATGATTCACAGGCTGTCTCTTATTTCTGTCAATTATCCTGTGAAGGGGACCCATTATTATTTCCACTTATGAGTGGGCAAGCTGAGGTTCTGAGAAATGTAAGAAAATGCTCAGAGGCCTGGAGGGATAGCTCAGTCAGTAAAGTGCCTACCTTGCAAACATGAGGACCTGAGTTTGAATCCCCAGCATCCCCATAAATGCTGGACTGGCATAGTGGTTCCCCTGTGATCCCCGTGCTCAGGAGGTAGAGCCAGCGGATCCCCAGGGCAAGCTGGTTGGTAATGTAGCCAAATCGTCGAGCTATGGTTTGAAAGACCCTGTTTCAATAAATAAGGTGGAGAATGACGGAGGAAGACATCCAGTGAATATAAGCCTCTGGCTTCCATCTGCAGACATGCACGCACACACCCGTACACATACAAATACACATTTACAAATGTACCACACACCCTATAAATAAAAAAAATTAAAAAAATGGCCTGGGCTCCTTGCAAGAGTCTGGATTTGAATTGAAGACTATTTAGTGCTTTCCAGTCAGCAGGCTGCTTTACCAGCGCTTGACAAGGTTCTGGTTACCTGTACAGGTAGGTGGAAAGCAGCAGCTAGGAAGAAACCTTTCTATGCAGGTTTCCATGATGTTTTGAGCATCTAGGGTGGAGTATTTGATGGCCAGGCAGGAGGTATGAAGTTGGCAAAGCCACTCTGGCACCTTCTGCCTACAAGACAGGCTCTGTTTATTTCATGCCAGCTAATGTGGAGAGTGGCTTCAATGATTTATGTTTAAGGGACTTTTTGAGGTGGGGGGAGGGATTGACAAAAATGCCCCTGTTGCCATAAGCCTTGGATACCCGATTTTAATAAACCAGGCTTAGCAGCTGCATAAGGTCAAAAGAGACAGCCTGTGTTCAAGCCGAAGAGGTGTCGAGTCCGACGCAGCCCAGCTCACAATCCCTGTGGAGCAGATGGATTTTCCATGGCCTGACTCTTAGGGATTAACCTTGGACATTGAAAACTTTAGGGTAGGCTGTCCCCAGAGATCTTCAAGGAGAGCTGTTAGGAAACCGAGAACTGGAGGCTTCGGCAGGCGTGGGTCTATCGACTACATTATTACCAGGGAGTTTCCAAGGACTCAGTCTATTAGGAGCTATAGATTTAAGACTGACATATTGAACGGGATCCAGGCTCCATTTTACCCTGGGCAGATCCTCAAGTCCTGGGAGTTGGGCAGCTGCAAAAGCCAGTAGCAGGGAGTCACCATGGAACTTGTTGCTAATGTTTATGCAGTGACCGGTATGGGGCTGCGCACAATATAGCTATTGTTCTGCACCTCAGGAGTGCCAGAGAGTGGCTGGTATTAAAATATGTCTGGGATTTGGATGGAGAATCCTTTCTGCCTACCACTGTTTTGGATTTTGGAGTACTGTCCAGACAGTGCCTGGAGGTGGACAGCAGGAATGGACTAGATGGGCAGATCCTGAGAGAAGGCCCAAGGTGGACTGTGCAAGAGAGCCGTAGGCTCTAGGCCTATTTTCTCACCTGCCCACTCTCTTAAACTATCAAAAGTTATATACAGTGAGTGCAGCATACTCTCTGGTGAATAGATGTATGAGGGTTTGTGTTGTTATTTGTTTGCTTTTGTGGGGCTGGGGGCTCAAACCTAGAGCTTTGTGCATATAGGGAAGTACTCTTATCACTGAGCTACATACACCCCCAGCTCTTACGTGCATGTGTTTTGGTAAGTGCATGATCCAGATACAGAACAGTTTCCCTTTCTGTCCTCCACCCTCAATTCTCCTGTGCTGTGCCTTTTAATTAACTTATCCTATGTAACCCTGACAACCAACTGTTTACTTTCTCCATAGTTTTACATTTTCCAGACGAATGCCATGTCAGTAGCATTAGGCTGTCTTTTGAGTCTAGCTTCTTTTATATCAATGATGCGTTTGAAGGTCATATGTATTGCTGTAGATATCAGGCTTGCCTCTCCCCTTTTTCACGGGTAGATCTTGAACCCATGACCTTGTGTAAGTTCGGCAAGCACTCTTCCACTGAGCCACATCCCCTGCCCTGAGTTTACTTGTTCCTATTGATTTGTAGCTGTCCATGTGTGTAGACATGTCATGGCTTGTCTGATCTCTTCATCACTTGAAGAAGATCTGGGCCATGTCTAGCTCTTGGGGATTCTGAATAAAGCTGTCAGAAATATCTATGTTATCTATCAAGATAAGTTTTCAGTTCTCTTACCTCAGTATCTTCAGCGGGTTTGCTGGGCCACACTCTAAGTGTCTTGTCTAACTGTATGAGAAGGTGCCAGACTGTTTTCCAGAGAAGCTGTACCATTTTGCATCCCTGTCATTAATGTACCAACGTTCCAGCTGCTTTGTACCATGGCTCCTGGCATTTGATATCATCATTAAAAAACAACAACTTATTTATGTTTATTTTTAGGGTTCTAAAGAGGTATCTTGACATCTCATTGTGGTTTGAATGCACATTTCTATTTAAATGTTTTGGATGTTGTTTCCAAATGAGGTCCACGTATACAGTCACCATTTTCAGGATTGAAAAGAAGTAAATAGCCCAATTATATTGAATTGTATTTTTGTATATGGAAAAAAAAAACCCATTCATCTGTCAAGTGTGTGTATTTAAAATTTACCACAATTTTGGTTCCCTTGTTGTGGTGTTTCCTTATATTTTAATATACCCTGGGCCTGTGGCATTTAGGAATGGTGCCTGGCTGTCATTAACAGATACTCAACCACAGTTGAGGCATAATTATACATAATTCCCATAAAGGAATTCCAGATGTGGAAGCTCAGGGCTGGTGAGGTGGCTCCATGAAATCACTAGGACCCAGTTTCTTCTCTCTCTCTGTGCCATCATCCTTAAATTGTGGCTTGCTTCTCAAGGTCACAAGATGGTCTCAGGAGCTGTAGCTGGCGGTTCAGGAGAGAGAAAGAGACTAGGACAAGGCCCTCCCCATTGTTTCTTTTCTCCTGGTGGAAGAGCTTGGCGTTTCTTTACCTTCAGGCTGTGCTTTGTCCGCACCATTCAGCCGGTCTGACTAGACTACTGTCTGCTTAGGAGGGATATCCAGTCTACCTGTGTCTCTGGGGAGCATCCGGGCCTGCTCATTTTCAGTGAAAACCCAATTTGAATAAGACGACTGCTTTAAGTTCACCAATTGGAAGCATCAGATTAGGAAGTTGGAAGAGGGATGGTTAAAGGCTGGCATGTGAAGACACTAATTGTGGACATTTTGACAATGAAGGAAGCGGTAGGAATAAACCCCACATGAGAGCCCGAGGCCATCTAATGTCGGGACACCCAGCTCTGTGTGCCCTCAAAGCCTTTGGCATCATGATTGTAGGGTTGGCTTATTGTGTAACAGAATCATGCCCGTGTCTCTTTCCTTTCTGCTAGAGTATAGGAACCATCACCCATACTTCAGGAACATGCTGGATTTTTTTTTTTTCTACCCACACTCATGTTCTGTGTCCTCTTACATGGGGATTGTGCATTTTTGCCAGCTTCCTTAGAAAATTAAACAAAGTAAAATGTAATTGGATACTTTGGGATCCTTAGAGTTAGGGTTGCCAGATCAAATATAGAATAATAACTAGTCAAATTTGAGTTTCAGATAAACAATGATTTTTTTTTTTAGGTTAACTGTATTCAGAATTATGCATGGGATATATTTATACTGAAAACACATTCATTGGTTATCTGAAATTAAGGCTGTCTAGTCAATCTATATTTTCATTTGCTCAATTTGGCAACCCTGGAGGACATGACTGTTAGGAGAAGGCCCTGATGTCGTGGGTGGGGTAGAGTCGATTTTGATTAAACAGTCTTGACACAATGGTAGAAACATTGGTTGATCTGATTTGCTCTGAATGTGAGGCTCCTCATAACCTTCTGAAGCAAAAACAAGTAGTTTCCCCTTCTATAGCTACTCATAAACTAACTCCATTTTTTTAGAGAGATCCTGGCTGGGGTGTCAAGGGATTGAGCTTGACACAAGGTAAATGTTCTCTTATTCCTTGTCTGCTTTGAGAATCGGTTTTAGAGTGTATACTTCATCTCAGTTCATGTATATGAACCTGGAGTTAGGATGGAAAAGCTCACATATCCCATAGTCATGAATACAATTCTGATGTGAGCATAACAGGCCAGCATTGACACATCCAGGGCTTGCCTGCTTGCTTCCTTGCTTCCTTCTTCCCCCCTCCTTCCCTCCCTCCCTCCCTCCCTCCCTCCCTCCCTTCCTTCCTATTTTTCAAATATTTTAATTGGGCTGGAGAGACGGCTTAGCAGTTAAGGTGCTTGCCACAAAGCCTAAGGACCCAGGTTTGATTCCCCAGTACACATGTAAGCCAGGTGCACATGGTGGCACATGCATCTGGAGTTCTGTTTGCAGTGACTGGAGGCCCTGGTGTGCCCACTCTCTCTCTCTCTATCTGCCTCTTTCTCACTTTTTCTGTCTTCTATAAATAAAAAAATAAATATTTTATTTATTCATAAAGAGAGAGAGGGAGAGCTAGAGAAAGAAAGAGAGAATGCATTTGCAGGGCATAGTGCCACTGCAAACGAATGCCAGATGCATAAACTACTTTGTGCATCCAGCTTTACATGGGTACTGGGAGCTGAACCCAGGTAGCTAGGCTTTGCAGGTAAATGTCTTAACTGCTGAGCTATCTCTCCAGCCCCAAAAGTAGTTCTTTTTCTTTTCTTTTTTTTTTTTTTTTTTTTTTGAGGTAGGGTCTCACTCTAGCCCAGGCTGACCTGGAACTCACTCTGTAGTCCCAGACTGGCCTTGAACTCATGGTGATCCTCCTATCTTGGCCTCCTGAGTGCTGGGATTAAAGGTGTGCACCACCACAACTGGCTCTTAGAATTTTTTCTTTTTTGAGAAGAGAGATAGAAACACACACATGGAAAGAGAGAGAGTGCGTAATGGTTGCACCAGGGCCTCCTCCCAGTGAAAATGATCTCCAGACACATGTGCCACTTTGTGTGACTTTATGTGGGTACTGGGGAATCAAACCTGTGATATCAGGCTTTGCAAGCAAGTACCTTTAACTTCAGAGCCCTCTCTCCAGCCCAGGGCTTTATAAAAACCAGTATTTCTCAAAGTATGGCCCCTGGGCCAGCAGTATGAGTATCACCTGGAAATGTAAGGCTTAGACATCTTGAAGCAGGAAGTCTGGGAATGGAGCCCAGTCATCTGTCTTTAAAACGTCCTTGAGTAGTTGGGGAGAGTGGGGGAGATTTTGATGCATCCTAAGATTAAATAATCTTTTGTTTTGTTTTTTGTTTTGTTTTGTTTTTTTGAGGTAGGGTCTCACTCTAGCTCAGGCTGACCTGGAATTCACTATGTAGTTTCAGGTGGCCTCAAACTCAAGGTGATCCTCCTACTTCTGCCTCCCGAGTGCTGGGATTAAAGGCGTGTGCCACCATCCCCAGCTTAAATAATCATTTCTTAAGAAAAAGATTCATAGACTTTCTATAAAGGATCAGATGATAAATAGTTTGGACTTTGTGGATTACAGAGTCTCTATCCTAACTCCTCACCTCTGCTACTGTAGCGCAAAAGCAGCCACAGGAAACCTGTAAAAGAATGGGTTGTGGCTATGCTATAAAGTAAATGACAATTTATAGTCTTAAAAAAAAAGGACACTGGGCTATGTTCCCTTTTGAGGAGTCTGCTAGCCCATTGGTTTCTTCTCAAAGTTTTTTTTTTTTTTTTTTTGAGATAGGGTCTGGCTTTTAGTTCAGGCTGTCCTGGAATTCACTCTGTAGTCTCAGGGTGACCTTGAACTCAAGGTGATCCTCTACCTCTGACTCTTCCTGCATTTGCTGTTACCCAGTATCCCCAGTTCGAAGCCCAAAATGGCATATTTTGAAATGGGGTTTCCTGACCTCCTTCATTTTCCATACTAGAAGTTTCCTCACACACTAAAAGCTGAAGTGGTGGCTGTGGAGAGAAAAGTGAGGGTAGAAGCTGAATGGTGAGAGACTTGGATCTGGGATGGTTCAGTTCAGTTCCACAATTGTGTCATTTTAGGGGAGGATGTTGCAGGTGGGCTCCTATTGAAGTTAGCTGTTATATGGTGCAAGGCTATGGGTATTCACTCCGGGGCATTTCTATGGAAACCAAAGAAACACAAAAGTTAATGGTTGGAGCAATCCATAAAAGAGAGAAGTTAGAATTTAATATGGCTGTACTACAGTTTTTTTTCTGACATAATTTTTCCCTCTATAGTCATTCTCATTTCTATGAAAGAAGGAGACTAATTTATTTGCAAAATAACTTCATTCACATTAAACTTGGCTATTTATATAAGTGTAACAAAACTAGTAATTGTCAATCCAGACTCCTTTGTTCTCGGTTGTTGCAACTTTTAATAAGGAATCTAGCCTGGCTGGGAATCCAAGCCAAAGACCTATGGTCAATATTTTTTTTTCCTTTCTCTCTTTCTCTCACTTTTTGTGTGTGTGTGTGTGGGGGGGAGTGTGTGTAGGAGGGCTACATGCACATGTGTATGCAGATGTACCTGACCTATGTACAGGTGAGGAGAGGCCAGAGGAGGATGCCCAGTATCTTCCTCTATTACTCTTTCACCTTATTTTCCTTTTATTATTATTTTCTAAAAAATTAAAAAATATATTTATTTATTTATTTGAGAGAGAGAGAGGGAGGGAGGGAGGGAATGGGCACGCCAGGGCCTCCAGCCACTGCAGTCGAACTCCAGACGCATGCGTCCCCTTGTGCATCTGGCTTACATGGGTCCTGGAGAGTCGACCTGGGATCCTTTGGCTTTGCAGGCAAATGCCTTAACCACTAAGCCATCTCTCCAGCCCTATTTTCCTTTTATTTTAAAAAATATTTATTTATTTATTTATTTGAGAGAGATAGAGAGAGGCAGATAGAGGGGTGGGGGCGCACCAGGGTCTCCAGCTGCTGCAAATGAACTCCGGGTGCATGTGCCACCTTGTGCATCTGGCTTGTGTAGGTCCGGGGGAATTGAACGATGATTCTTTGGTTTTGTAGGCAAGCGCTTTAACTGCTAAGCCATTTCTCCAGCCCTTACCTTATTTTTTTTGAGATGCAGTCTATCACTATACCTGGAACTCACCTTTCTTTTCTTTTTTTTTTTTTTGTTTGCTAAAACTGGCTGACAAGTGAGCCCTAGTAATTCTCCTGTCTCTGCCTCACTCAGTGCCATGTTACAGCTATGCGTGGCCGTGCCTGGCTTTTTATGTGGCTTCTGGAGATCAAACTCAGACTCTCATGCTTGCAGTTAGTATGCTTACCCGCTGAGCCTTCCCCTGATCCCTCATCGTCATCATTTTTTGTTTAAAATCTGTAGATTTGGGTGAATTCCTCTCTTCTTAAGAACCACCCTCCCCCCAAAAAAATCCTTGTTTTGCCAGGAAGTAACATTCCTCACCTAGCTCTAAGGAGCTGTGCGTATTAAAGGACCAAGGCCAGTGAGTTTCCCCCATCTGAAATCTTCTTAGCTCCATCAAGTCAACCTTGGGTCCTTTGGCAAACTGTCTGGTCATATCTGAAAATATGACATTTCCGTCAATGCCGTGGTTTATAACTAGTATTCCCAGTTGTGCACTGAGGACAACAGAATCCTTTTTTTTTCTTTTTCTTTTTCTTTTTCTTTTTCTTTTTGAGGCAGGGATTTCACTCTAGCCCAGACTCATCTGTAACTCACTATGTAGCTCAGGCTGGCCTTGAACTCATTCTCCCAAGGGCTGGGGTTATAAGAGTGAGACACCATGCCCAGCTTGGACAGAAGAGTCTTACTGAATTCAAGAAAACTGACTGGTCGTTTCACAATACTGGAGAGATCAGATAGGGAGCAAGGTGACTGTTTCAATTCTGTTTACAAAAGCATACTTTACCAAATTGATTTTCCAAACAGTTTAAAGGGAAATGTTTCTTTAAACCTGGAAAACAAAACATGAGAAGAAACAGCAATACTTCAAGCAAAAAATATGAAAATCAAAATCCTCTACTGGTTCAGTCCTATCTGTTTGATGTTGCAGTAGCAATTTTATGAGTCTAGTTGTGTTAAGGTTCTGGAAATTTGTGTGTGCGCATGTGCCTGTTAGTGTGTGCGTGTGGATGCATGCTTGCCATGGCTGTATGTGGAGCTCAGAGGACAACTTTTGTGTGTTGGTTCTTTTCTTCCACCTCTTTTGAGGCTGGGTTTCTCTTTCTGTTTTTGTTCTTTGTTGTACTCCCCACATGCTTCCAAGCACCCACAAAATTTTCTTGTCTCCACCTGGCATCTTAATGTCAGTGTGCTGGGACTATAGAAATCCACTATGACTTCCAGCGTTTTAATATGGGATCTGGAGATTAAACTCAGGTACTCAGGCTGGAGTGGCAAGTGCTTTTTCCTTGGAGCCATCTCCCCAGTCCTGACGTTGTGGAACTTCTTATCCATCTGAGCCGTGTAATCTCCTAGAGGACTTGTCAGAGTGTTGTCCGTGCGTCTCTTTGAAACACTGCAAATGCTGTTAGAGAAGAATCAGAACAATAACTAGGTGACAGGGACTCAGAATGGCTCTGGTTAAAAACCTGATGAGAGGCCGGTGGAGATGGCTTAGTTGGTAAAGTGCTTACATCATACGCAGGAGAACCTACTTTCAATCCTCAGAATCCATGGCGAAAAAGTGGGCACGATGGTGCATGTATGTGATCCCAGGGATGGGGAGGGAGAGACAGGAAGATCCCTAGGGCTTGTAGGCTAGTCTAATCTACTCAGTGAACTCTTTTCCTTTTAAAGATTAAAAAAATTATTTATTTATGAGAGAGAGAGAGAGAGAGATTCAATGGGTGCACTAGGGTCTTTAGCCACTGCAAACAAACTCCAGATGAATGTTCCACCTTGTGCATCTGGCTTTATGTGGGTACTGGGGTATTTAACCCAGGTCCTTAGGCTTTATAAGCAAGCACCTTAACCCCTGAATCATTTTTTCAGCTGTACTTGGTGAATTATAAGCCAGTGAGAAACTATGACTCTGAAAAAGGTGGGCATTGTGTTAAGAACAACACCTGAGGATGCCCTCTGGCCTACACACACACACACACACACACACACACACACACACACACACGCCTCCCTCCCACCCCAACATATACAATTCTGTAGAGATTTGTGATGACTTATAACCAACAGGGTGATTTCGCTATTTGTCTGGCATAAATAACTTAAACACATCCAAAATCATAACTGATAACAGATTTCTAGGAATGCCAGACAAATTTGAAACTTTATGTTATTTATACCAGGGTACATAGATATTATTCAAAGAAGTCACAATATTATTTATTTTTTGAGAAGGCTTCTCATAAAATTTAAGCCTATAATTGGTTCACTCTTTTTTTGAGATGTATCATTTGTGCATCCTGGGAAAGTCTCAAAGTTATTTCAAGGTCAGAAAGACTTAATTTAGAATTTGATTTTGGATTAAATACATAAAGTTGTTTAGTGTAGGAAAAACTTTAGGCCTCTTAAAATTATGCGGTTTTCTTTTTAAATACTCAAAGCCCTGAAAAATGACATCATGAGGTACAGAAAATTATTATCAGTGATTATTGTTATTATTATTTTTTTTGTTTTTCAAGATAAGGTTTCACTGTGGTCTAGGCTGACCTGGAATTCACTGTGTAGTCTCAGGGTGGCCTCGAACTCATAGTGATCCTCCTACTGCCTCCCAAGTTCTGGGGATTAAAGGCGTACGCCACCACGCCTGGCTGTGATTATTATTTTTGAAGAGAGAGTTTAACATTGTAGCCCAGGTTGGCCTGGAATCCACTGTGTAGCCAAGGTTGGCCTCAAACTTTTGGCAGTCTTCATGTCTCAGCCTCTGAAATGCTGGGGTTTAAGCATGAGCCACTATAGCCACCTATAAAATTATTTGGATAAGGCACACAAAAATGTTTTTAGAAAGATCACCCAAAAGGTGAAAAAAGTCTTTCACTGCCTATTCTAGGTTTGGGTTCAAGGAATAGAGGACTCAAAAATGAACCGTTTCTTGGGCCCACCCAAGATTTATTTAACCAGGTGAGTGAATTGCAGGATCCTATGTGAAAGGAAAGAGCCTCGGAATGTCCAGTAAGGGGAGGGTGGTGGTTTTAAGACTTCTCAGGGAGTGAAGGGAGTGTCTTGCGTTGCGGGGGGAAGGCTGTGAAAGAAGGATTGTGACTCAGGCCTACGTGATGGGGGCCATTCCTTTTCTGGGTCTGGATTTTATGGCCACTTATTAGGGTTCTCTGGAATACCTGCAGAAACTCCTTTAGGGGAAGTGAAGCTTGGATCGCCACGTCCCCACCCAGGGCCACAGGTGGTGTCTGGAAGGAGATTGCATTCCTCATCTAAGCCCCGGGGCAGTGAGACCTACCAGTGAGGATTCACAGACCTGAGCACATCTGGGGGAGTGGGTCATAGCTGTGGAGGGGGAGAATGAGAGGCAGCTTTCTTAAAATATAACACCTACAAGAAAATCTTGCCAAGATAGAAGGAATACTGAATTCAAGTAGTTTTAATTACATATTAGAGTTTTGAGTCTTGGCAACCCTAATGTTCAGTGAAAGTCAAGGATGAAGTTTGAAACTATCCCATACCAACATCTTATGAATCCACATTTCATAATTTCTAGAGCTATCTGCTTCCTCATAGAACAATTTTCTTGTTTGTTAATTACCCAAACATGGTTTTGTTTCTTTGTAGTAAGCCAAAAGTAGATAAACAGAAACCTTATGTTCAGCAATTAATGTTCCAGTATTTTATCACATTTGGAAATGATCTAGCTATCCAATGAATATCATTTAATTTAACTTAACAAAATTCTAAGGGTGTAGTTGCCAAAGATATTTGGCAAAAATTTCGCTAAACGTAAAACATAATTATTATAGAAAGATTCATTTACAAACTTTGATCCCACATACATCTGAATTTATTTGTTCTGAACAGCTGTGCTTGGATGACTCATGCAAGCCGTTAGACACACCTGGCCATTATCCCATTATCCCGTTATGTTGTTATGTTTCCATTAGAAATGTTTGCAGCATGTGCCCATCAGTAAGGCCTCACCTGAGTTTAACCTGCAGTAAAACACACGAGCATTATGCTGATAACCCAGCAGACACCAACAATATGGAATTTATCTGATATGCCAAGGATTTATCCAAGTCATGTGGATCTGAAAAGTAGTTAGGGCAAGTTACTCTACTTCTAACAGTTTCAGGTATATTTAAGTTATATGTGCACTAATTTATCTACAAGCAAATTTGAATTGAACTCATTTTAAGGTATTTTATACCACATAGACACCTAAATCTATGTCTGTATACATAAACACACATACACAGTGAAGCTTGAAAATCTGATAGTTTTCCTTTCAAAAGTTTAGTCATGACAGTTAATGGTTGCTGGAGGAGGGGAGTCATGGGCTTCGGTGGTGTCTGGGAAGTTGCTTATACTGCAGTACCTCCCACACACTCGTGATCATGAAAGCAACCCTAATTTAAACTCAGTGGGTCACACACACACAAAGACACAAAAGTAGGAAGGATAGAAGTAGTTGGGAAGAAGGGATTTAGTGAGAGTGGGAGAAGAGAGAGTAATGGTGGTGAATATGTTCAAAATGCATTCATTATATACATGTATGAAATTGTAAAAAAATAAAATAAAAGTAAAATGAAAAAATTCAATATAAAACTCACTGGATATGGAGGACAATAAGTCCAATTTGTGTTCGTGAAAATTGCACAAGTTAAGATTACTAGTTCACATGACTAGAGGTTTTTACTGATACTAGTAGAAAAGACCTTTTAAGATTTTTCATTTATCAATTTACAGATAGTTTTGCTGTCTTTCTTTTGAGAAATATCTCCTTGAAGTTTGCAAATGGAATGATTTTTAGGTAAGACAGAGCATAAAATTTACATCTCAAGGGCACAGAGGAAGGAGGCAAGAGGAGTTTTGAGGCTATTTTGCCTCTTAGTTGTCTAAAGTATTTATCATTTAATTGTTTCACTCTTTTTTTTTTTTTAAGTAGAGGATACTTCTGTTTCCAATGGTTTGAGATTTTTGTTTGTTTGTTTATAGTGTCTGCAAGCCTCTTGAGATGAATAGATGAGGGTGAGGGGTAGCTTTGAATTGCTTCTAGAAGCACATTCCTGTTTTCGTAAAGACTCAGTTTGTAAGCCAAGGGCAGTTATTTTTAATTCCAGATAATTTTGTTGTAGCCTGAGTTATCTCAAGGGTTGGCCTTTTTATTCAATGATTTGTTAAAAATTTGTTCTTTTATAATAGGGAATGGATTTTAAAAATGTATTTTATTTATTAGAGAGAGAGAGAGAGAATGGGTGCACCAGGGCCTCTAGCCACTATAAACAAATCCCAGATGCTTGCGCCCCTTTGTGCATCTGGCTTATGTGGGTCCTGGAGAGTCAAACTGGGATCCTTTAGCTTTGCAGGCAAGTGCCTTAACTGCTAAGTTATCTCTCCAGCCCTAGGGAAAGGATTTCTAAGATAGAAATTAAAACATGTCTTCATTCTATATTTACATCTATACATCTTTGGAATGTTTTAGTGAATGCTATGCTTTCTGTATGGACAGTTCTACTTTTGCTCAGGAGAGAAGGGCTCTAAAACAAGTTCCTATCATGCTTTGAATGAAGCCAATGTTCCAAACCAAAGGTTTTCCTACACATGAGTGAAGACCTAAAGCCTTTTATGGCTTTGAGCACAGATGTACTAGACACCTCAAGAGGGAGCAGAAAGATGCAGCCTGCACCCCGCAGAGCCACTCCCAAAGACTGCCAGAACTCCACAATGCACCTGAGAGACCCGCAGTTGGCATCTCTCAGTACACTAGCCGCAAATGGGTGTAACCCACATTTCTGTACAGCCATATTCTTGGGCACTCTGAATCTTTTGGTTGGCTGCATACACATGTAAACTCAATAACCACATGAGTCCCAACAAGCAGAAAGTAAAACCCAAGTTCTCAGGCTAAACCCCACCTCAGACTGAGACGAATAGGAACATAACAGCTCTTTATGGGAAGGAAAAGATCACTACTGGGTGGGTACCCCCACGCCAAGCTAATTCTCACAACTGTCTCCCTCCTGAGATGAGGGTTTTGCTGAGGAAAAGGAGAGGAGGAAAGTCTTAAGGATCTGAGAGAACTGTTGGAGTAAGTATGAGGAGCTAGGCAACAAAAAAGGGCAGAAAAGGGTTGAAAGGATTTTTGATTCTGTTCGAAGTTTGATGTCTTCTTAATAGTGCTAAGGGAATCTACAAGATCACAGGTTATGTCCTTCTGTGTCTCTCTTTCAATTTGACTTCCCTGTAGTTATCAATGAGATAATTTTAGAGTTAAAACCTCTCTAAAATTTATTTACATATAGACACTTTACAAAAACAGACACAAAAAGCAGAGAAATAAAATAGAAGAACCACACATTGGGTAGGAGACATGACTTAGTGGTTAAAGGTACTTGCTTGCAAAGCCTGATGGTTTGGGCTCGATTTCCCAGTACCCACATAAAGCCAGATGGACAAGGTGGCACATGTACCTGGAGTTTGTTTGTTATGGCAAGAGGCCCAGATGTGATCATTCATTTTCTCTCTTTGTCTCTGTGATTCAAAATAAATAAAAGATTAAAAAAAAAATGAACCCACAATCTATGGGCACCTAATTTTTGACAAGGGAATCAAAAACATGCACTGGAAAAAAAAAAAACCCCAGCCTATTCATCAGGTAGTGCTCACAAAAATGGATTTCTACCTGCATAAGAAGGAAGCTAGATCCACATCTCTTACCCTGCACAAAGTCAATTCCAAATGAATCAAAGACCTTTATGTAAATCCAGACAGGCTAGAAATACTAGCAGGAAACATGGGCAATGCACTGGAAGTTGTAGGCATAGGAACAGGAAAGAACTTTCTGAACAGGATTCCAATAGCAAAGGAAATAGATTCAGTCTTGTGAAAACCATGAACTCACCAGCCTGTGCAGCTAACTTGAAGGACTGACGCCTGCATTCTTGTCCTGTCATTCTTTCTGTCATACAGCAGATGCAACTACATGGAATTAAAATGTTTCTTCACAGCAAAGGAAACAATCTGCCGAGCAAACAGAAAACCTACGGAATGGGGGGGTTGAAATCTAGACTGTATGAAGGACAGTAAAATATACCAGAGAACCCAAACTGCCAAACAATAGATGGGCTAATGAAATGAACAAACAAAAGAAAAAAAAACCCACAAATGGCCAACAGATATTTAAAAAAATGTGCAACATTCTTAGCCATCATGGAGATGCAAATTAAAACTTGTAAGATTTCATCTCACCCCACTCAGAATAGCTATCATCAAGAAAAAATGGTGGTGAAGTGCAGGGGAAATGGGAACTCTTAATCACTGTTGGTGGTCACTATTGAAATCAGTGTGGAGGTTTCTCAAAAGCCAAAGATTGAACTGCTGTATGACCTAGCCATGTCAATGCTGGACATATGTGCAAAAGATTCTGTCACCTGCAACAGAGACACTTGCACAGCTGGTCTAGTCATCCTAGCTAGGAAATGGAATCAACTTAGATGTCCATCAACTGATGAGTGGATAATGAAAATCTAGTACACATACACAGTGGAGTTTATTCAGCTACAAAGGAAAATGAAGTTATGAAATGTACAGGAAAATAGATGGAATTGGAAAAAATTATACTAAGTAAGTTAACCTAATCCAGGAAGACAAAAATTGCATGTCTCTCTCATATGTTGATCCTAACTTTTTATTTTGATTTTTTTATTTAAAGAGACAGAGAGAGAGAGAGAGAGAATAAGCATGCCAGGGCCTCTAGCCACTGCAAACCAACTCCAGATGCATGCGCCACCTTGTGCATCTGGCTTATGTGGGTCCTGGAGAATCGAACTGGGATTGTTTGGCTTTGCAGGCAAACGCCTTAACCGCTAAGCCATCTCTCCAGCCCGCCCTAACTTTTTTTTTTTTTTTTTTTTTTTTTTATGAGCAAGCGAGTGAGAGAGAGAAAGAATTTATTTGCCAGGGTCTCATCCACTGCAATTGAACTCCAGACTCTTGCACCACCTTATGTGCATGTGTTACCTTGTGTGCTTGTGTCACCTTTGTGCATCTGGCTCACGTGGGATCTGGAGAGTTGAACATGGGTCCTTAGGCTTCACAGGAAAGTGCCTTAACTGCTAAGCCATCTCTCCAGCCCTTGATCCTGACTTTTAATGTTACATGTATGTAAATAACAGAATGCAAGCGTGAGTAAGGCTATGATTCAAGATAGGAGACCATGGGAGGGGAACACGAGGTGCCAAAAAGGAGGATGAGGACAAAAGGAAACATGCAGTATGAAAGTGGAAAAGAAGCTCTGTGTGTGTGTGTGTGTGTGTGTGTGTGTGTGTGTGTGTGTGTGTGTAGTCCCAGGGGAGAGGGGGAGGAAAGAAGTGGGCAAAGAAACAAAAAATGTGTTTAAAAACACCATAATGAATCCTAATTCTTTGTATGCTAAGAAACAAATAAATTTAGGTTTTTTTTTTTTTTTTTTTTTTTGAGGTAGGGTCTCACTCTAGCCCAGGCTGACCTGGAATTCACTATGTATTCTCAGGGCGGCCTTGAACTCACAGTGATCCTCCTATCTCTGCCTCCCAAGTGCTGGGAATAAAGGTGTGCGCCACCATGCCCTGCAAATTTAATTTTTAAAGAAGTTAAATACTTGTGCTGGAAGTGACTCAAACCAACTAAGTCTTTTCATAGAGTACTAGGAGATGATGTCCTCGGGTTAGAATGCCACAGATGCAAAGGGCACTTCCCAAAGTGGGTAGCGAAGATCCAGCCCCCCTGATCCAAAAAGCATGTAGACTTAGAAGGCAGAGACCTTAACCACCACAGGCCGCTAATGAGATGTTTATGAAATCTGTCTTTGGTCTCTCCCAGAATGTGGGACAGCTCTAGTCACAGACCCACTAATCTGTCCCATCAGGCAGGTGACAGGTCTTTCCTAGAAGTAACTGATGACCAAGTAACACATGTTGAATTGAAAACAGCAAAAAGCTCCTATGGGCTGAGATTTTCTTTCCCTCTCTTTCTCTCTCTCTTTCTTTCTCTCTCTCTTTCTTTCTCTCTCTCCTTCCTTCCTTCCTTCCTTCCTTCCTTCCTTCCTTCCTTCCTTCCTTCCTTCCTTCCTTCTCTCCTTCCCTCCCTCCCTCCTCCCTTCCCTCCCTCCCCCCTCCCTTCCACCCCTCCTCCCTCCCTCCCTCCCTCTTTCTTTCTTTCTTTCTTTCTTTCTTTCTTTCTTTCTTTCTTTCTTTCTTTCTTTCTTTCTTTTTTTCCTGAGGTAGGGTCTTGCTCTAGCCCAGGCTGACCTGGAATTCACTATGTAGTCTCAGAGTGGCCTCAAACTCATGGCAATCCTCCTATCTCTGTCTCCTGTGCTGGATTAAAGGTGTGCACTTTCATGCCCGGCAAGTATCTATTATTTATTTATTTGAGAGAGAGAGAAAAAGAGAGAATGAGCAAACTAGGGCCTCTAGCCACTGCAAACGAACTCCAGATGCATGCACCACCTTGTGTATCTGGTTTTACATGGGTCCTGTGGAATTGGCTTTGCTGCCCAGTGCCACATGAGTTTATGGGGGACATCTAATTCAGACCACCACAAGGACCTATGGCAAAGTTTGCCAAAAAAGATGGCAGTCTTGTGAAAACTATGAATTCACCAGCCTGGATTCACAGCTAGCTGGATGCCTGTGTTCTTGCCCTATCATTCATTCTCCCTGTCTCACAACACAAACTGTGATGTTAGGAAAACGGGGTCAGAATTAGGATTAATCACACACACAAAACCTTGAAGACGTTTACCTGACATCATCACACAAATGTTTTCTTCTGTTCATCTAAGAAGGGAGAAAGACGAGGAGAAACCATCTTCTCTGGATGGTATCTATGGAGGGGCATCCACATGAATGAGCTGGTAAGAAGTCTTACCTTTTTTTTTTTTTGCTTCCGAGGGAGCAGAGCGATGAGATTAGACCAATGTTAGACCAACAGGCGAAAAGGCGTGCAAATTTATTATGCTTTCAGAGACATGAAAGTTGAGGATCCAGGGTGACCGGGCGTATCCAGGCTTAAGTACCCTCTTCCTAGGGGTCCAGGAGGGACGGAGGCAACTCGAGAGTGAGTAAGTGATCCCGGAAAAGATAAATGGCAGAGTCTAGAGCAAAGCGTGTCTGATCATGGTGTCTGCCAACCCCCAGGCTCCTCCCCTGGGGTGACAGTTTAAGCCTCCCTTGGTCAGGAAGACTCAGGGGAAGGGACTTAGCACACGTGAGCTCCTTTTGGAAGACTTGTGTCTGGGCAGACAAGGGAGGTTAGGGAAAGGCCTCTTGTCTGTATTTGTTGTTCTTCAGGTACCCTTAGCTTGAAGTCCAAAGTGGTGTTATTTTGAGGTGGCCTTTCCTGAACTCTTTCAGAGTCATCCTTGACTCTTTTCCATCTCTCACATCCCAGATACACGCACAGGCAGCTCCTAGTGATTCCACTCTCAAAATGCGCTGGGATCTCTTCACCTCTTGCCACCTCTGCCGCTAGGAGACCTGTTAGCTCTCAGCAGAACTGCTGAAATCGCAGCCACGCTGCTCTCCTCTCTTCAGCCTCTGCCCTCTGCATGCCTGTGGTCAGCATAGCTTCTGAGCACCAGCGATCGTGCGGCTCTGCCCTACGTGCCTCCCTTCACTGTTTACCATGGCTTCCAGACTCACTCTTGCTTTGCCCATTCCACCTGCTGCTCCTGCTGCTCTGGCCTCCTCGCCATTCCCTGAGCACTTACGGCATGCTCCCTTCTCAGGGCCTTCACCGTGCTCTCTCCATGGGATGTCCTCGTACTCTGTCACTCCCTGCCCGCTTTTGCTCTAACGTTGTCTCTCAGAGGCTTTCCCTGGTCAACCTGTAGATAAGAATGGCCACCCCCACTTCCTCACACTTGTTTCCCTCCGTTGTGGCTTTGTTTCTCACATTAGCACATCTCACAACCCACATGATCCTGCCTGGGTGTCTCTAGAATGAATGCTCCAGGAGAACAGGAGCCCAGATGTAGGATCATGCCCAAGATATTTGACATGCTTTCAGTATGGTGAGTGAGTGAGTTCTCATTTCTCACACCTACTTGATTTGAGTTTTTAAATTTTTATTTTTTATTTTGAGAGAGAGGGAGAGAGAGAGAGAGAGAGAGAGAGAGAGAGAGAGAGAGAGAGAGAGGGAATGAGTGCAACAGGCCTTAAGCCACTGCAAATGAACTCCAGATATGTGTGTCCCCTTGTGGTGCACGTGCAACATTGCATACTTGAGTCACTGTCCATCTGACTATAAGGTACCTGGAGATTTGAACATGAGTTCCTAGGCTTTGCAGGCAAGTGCCTTAACTGCTAAGCCATCACTCCAGCCTGAGTTGAGTTTTTAAAAAGATTTATTTATTTTTATTTATTAGAGTCAGAGAGAGGGAGAGAAAGAGAAACAGTGTGTGTATGTGTGTGTGTGTGAGTGAGAGAGAGAGAGAGAGACAATGGGCATGCCAGAGCCTCTAGCCACTGCAAACGAACTCCAGACACATGCACCACCATGTGCATCTGGTTTACATGTGATCTGGAGATTTAAACCTGGGTCCTTAGGCTTTGCAGGCAAGGTCCTTAACTGCTAGGCCATCTCTCCAGCTCACTGACTTGAATTGTTTTTTATTTTATTTGAGAGAGAGATAGAGAGAGAGAGAGAGCGAGCACTAGAGAGATAGAGTGAGAGAGAATTGGCGCACCAGCAGCCTCTCAGCCACTGTGAACGAACTCCAGATGCGTGCACCCCCCTCATGGGCAAGTGCGGTATTGTGCCCTTGGGTCACTTTTGGCATCTGGCTAAACGTGGGACCTGGAGATTAGAACTGGCATTCTTAGGCTTGGCAGGCAGGTGCCTTAACCGCTAAGCCATCTCTCCAGCCCTGACTTGAGTTTTAATAGGAGTAGTTTTCATCCCTTTAAATAATAGGGAAACTTCCCCCTATCTCAAATAAATTCAAGACGCTTCAGTTTGTAGGACAGATATCCATGATGTTTGGACTTCTTGAATTTATCTGATTTTTAATCTTGTTTTTATTGTCTTTCTGCAGAGTGTTGAGCAAGGTCTGGTTTGCATTGCAAAAGGTATCATCAGCTCACTGTGCAATAACAGGATGCTCTTTGGTAAAACAAACCCAAAAGTTTCAAGGAGAGATAGTAAGATATTTTTATTTCAGCGATGAATATTTATGGGTTCTTAAACAATTCCAGAGACCTTCGTTACAATGCTCGCTGAGTGTGTGTGTCCAGCATTTGACTGGAGAGCACATATGCTGTTGTGGTGACCTTTACTTGCTTTAAGAATTTTGCATGAACATGCATGTGCAGCCCAAGTTAAAAAAACAAAACACAGGGCTGGAGAGATGGATTAGCAGTTAAGGTGCCTGCCTCCTAAGCCTAAGAACTCTGGTTCCAATCTCCAGCGGTTCCAATCTCCAGGTCCCACGTTCAGCCAGATGCAAAGGGGCATAATGCCACACTCAACCGCAAGGGGGCGCATGCATCTGGATTTTGTTCCCAGCAGCTGAGAGGCTGCTGGCGTGCCCATCTCTATTTGTCTTCCTCTCCCTATCTCTCTGTCTTTCTCTGTGTCTCTCTCCCCAAAACAAAACAAAACAAAACAAAAAAAAAAAACAAAACAACAACAAAACAACAACAACAACAACAAAAAAACACATAGAGCTACAGCTTCTTAACCAATGACTGACACATTTGAATAGAAACACAGGGAGGTAACCCAGGACAACTGTTTGTTTTTTTTTTTTTTCTTTTTTTGGTTTTCTGAGGTATGGTCTCACTCTAGCCCAGGCTGACCTGGGATTCACTATATAGTCTCAGGATGGCCTTGAACTCATGGCAATCCTCCTATCTCTGCCTCCCGAGTGCTGGGATTAAAGGCGTGCCCCACCATGCCTGGCCAGGACAACTTTTTGTTACTGAGTGAGTTCTAAAATCCTTGGGCACATAGGGCTGTGTGTTGGTAGTTTTCAGCATGTTACAATTTAAAATGTAGCCAATTAGAGCTGGAGGGATTTCTCAGTGGTTAAGGTGCTTGCTGACAAAGCCTGAAGACCTGGGTTTGATTCCCCAGCACCCACATAAAGCCAGATGCACAGAGTGGTGCATGCGTCTGGAGTTTGTTTGCAGTGGCTAGGAGCTCTGGTGTGCCCATATTCATTGGTTCTGTCTATTTTGTTCTTTTTTTTTTTTTGGTTTTTCAGGGTAGGGTCTCACTCTAGCCCAGGCTGACCTGGAATTCACTTAATAGTCTCTGGGTGGCCTCGAACTCATGGCAATACTCCTACCTCTGCTTCCCAAGTGCTGGGATTAAAGGTGTCCACCACCATGCCTGGCCTCTCTATTTCTCTCTTTCCTTGCACATAAATAAAATATTTTAAAAAATGTAACCAATTAGTTGTTCACTTAAAAAATAGAGCTGGGCATCACACCTTTAATCCCAGCACTTGGGAGGCAGAGGTAGGAGGATCACTGTGAGTTCGAGGCCACCCTGAGACTACATAGTGACCCCCCTCGAAAAGAGAGAGAGAGAGAGAGAGAGAGAGAGAAACTGGTTAAAAGGAGGCTGGTGAGATGGCTTAGTGGTTAAGCGCTTGCTTGTGAAGCCTAAGGACCCCAGTTTGACGCTCTATTCCCCAGGACCCAAATAAGCCAGATGCACACTTGCAGTGGCTGGAGGCCTTGGTGCGCCCATTCTCTATCTGCCTCTTTCTCTCTCTGTCTGTTGCTCTCAAATAAATAAATATATAAAAATTGTAAAAAATGGCTAAAAAGAAACAATTTAGCTGTTCTGACTTGTTGTTTTCTTAGCTGTCTTCTTGAAAATGGCAGACACTTTTCAGGTTTCTATGTGAACAAAACCTGCTGAGAAGAATGCAGGAGGCTGCAGGTCTCCGTGTCTTCCACAGGCTGTGTGGGGCAATTTCAAAGGAAGCATCTTGCACAAAGTAGACACTCCATTAATGCATGCTGGATGTTGAATGAACATAACAAAAAGTCACAAGGGGAGGCAACATGCAATGTCCTTAAAAAATAAGACCTTGACTCATTTTCTTTCCTTCCTGTAGGGATGTAAGTCTCCCCTATTTATTAAGGTATATTAAAAAAAAAAAACCATGATGTTTTGACAAATGTATATTTTATGAGGTGTTTAAATGAGGCTAATCAATAAGTCCCTCACCTCACTTACTTATTATTGTGTGTGTGTTGGCAGGAGAGCATTATGATCCACTCTTAGTTCCCAAGTATACAGCTCTTTCTTATTAACTGTGGCCACCACGCCGTATCACCAATTTCTAGAACCTTTCCCGACTCCACTCTTTACCAGCTGGTGACCTTGACCAAGTAAACGAACTTTCCCATGCCTCAGTTTCTTCAGTACAGTGTTGTTGAGGATTAAATAAATTAACATGAGAAACTCTTAGGAGAGTGCCCAGCAGTGAAAGGAATTTGTTGTTGTTGGGGTTGGAGAGATGGCTTAGCGGTTAACGTGCTTTCATGCAAAGCCAAAGGATCCTGGTTTGATTCTCCAGGACCCACGTAAACCAGATGCACGAGGTGGCACATGCGTCTAGAATTTGTTTGCAGTGGCTGGAGGCCCTGGCACACCCATTCTCTCCCTCTCTCTCTCTCTACTTGTTTCTCTCTCAAATAAATAAATAAAAGACCATCATAATTAAAAGAGAGGCTGATTGAGAGGGGGAGGGGATATGATGGAGAGTGGAGTTTCAAAGGGGGAAGTGGGGGGAAGGAGGGAAGTACCATGGGATATTGTCTACAATTAAAGAAGATGTCAATAAAAAATAATAATAATAAAAAAAGAATTTGCTATTGTTGACATCCTCATGCTAAGAGGTAGCACAATTTACATGGTTGCCCAACTAGCTGCAGATTTCTGCACTGGGAACATCTTCTCTGTCCTTTCTGAATTGCAGCATCTTGAGGGGACTTCAGGTAATTCCCTGGATGTCCAGTGCAGTCAGGCAAGTGATACAGGCCCGAGGAAATGCCCCCTTACTATCTCCTATTGAAGGGATGGCGACCCAGGGCTCGTCTGATTCTTCCTTTTGTTGGGTAAGGCTGTGTGCTTTTATTGCCATCCCTGAGGGTGTACACACTTGAAGTGGGGAATTTCAGATTTAGGGTTATGATTTGTAGAATCTTCTTTTTTAAAAAATATTTATTTATTTTTATTTATTTATTTATAAGAGACCGGGGGGGGGGCATGCCAGGGCCTCCAGCCACTGCAAACGAACTCCAGATGCATGTGCATCTGACTTTCATGGGACCTGGAGAATCGAACCTGGGTCCTTGGGCTTTGCAGGCATGTGCCTTAATGGCTAAGCCATCTCTACATCCCTAGAATCTTCTTTTCCATGGGGCTGATGCTTCCTATTGGGAAGTTCTGTTGTTGTTTCATGAAGCTGGGTCAGGCCCATGGAAGAGCTGGGTGGGCTGAGCAGTCCTCCCATATTCTGGAATGGAGAGGGTGTGCAGAACCCAGCCGTTTCACTAAGGATGGAGAACAATTCCAGACTCCTGGTTAGCTCTCACAGTCCTTCCCTTCAATGTGGACTCTACTGCTCCAGCTCTGAATCTTGTTCAACCAAGAAACAGGCCAGCCACATGTACCCTGAGCCTTTTCCTTTCTGTACTTTAAATAGAGATAATGCCCATTATTTTAACCACAGTAATGATTACTTCCATATTAATATTTACCAAGACCTAGAAGGTACCAGGCACATGTAATATTATAATAGGCTTGTGATGACTTAAACTTCATGTACATGCAGAGGAACTGGGTCAGTAAACTTGATCACTTGGCTTGTGAATGGGAAGCTGGACTTCAGCTCTGACTGGTATGACTCTTAACCATCAAGCTCTTAACTCAGCTTGAAACTGCAGTGGGAATGGGGTGGACTCTGAGGATCCTGCTTCATTGACTCTCTTGGCTCCGGAAAAATCAGTGGAAACCTGCCAGAAGCATAGTTTTCAAAAACTGCATTTTAATTATGCAATTATTCAACATAAATTCAGACCACTTATACTGGATAGGGATTGGCCAATATTAACTTACTATGACCATCTGGACTAAATCATCTTATTAACACCAGTCCCCTCCGCGCCCTGCTTCCCTGGAGTTGGGATGTAATCCATCTGCACTGGATCATAAATGGAAGTAGGGGCCTGCCCTCATCTATGAGTCTCCTGGGAGGCAGGGGACACACTCTGTCCCTAGTGGTAGGCCCAGGCTGTGACTATAGGCTGGATTCTGTTTAAGGGATCTTATCAGAGCCAGTCTCAGAGCCTTGAGGCAAGAACACTAGGCAGGGATTGGATCTTAGGTTGAGGGACAGCATAACACCTTCAGAGGGACCAGTGAGCGCTAAAAGCTTAGGAGTCCTTACATTCTTCAGGGTAAACCCTTCCTGTGACAACTCCCCCCCTCCCCCAGGGCTGCGATATCTTCTCTATCAGTGCAGGATCTCAAGTTTGTTGATGCTGTGCTTAGTGCCAGGCTGCCCTGGCAACTGTCACCTACCTGCTAGTTTTGTGGGTCTGTGAATTAGGTGGAGCAGAGACTATGGGAGAGAATGTGGGCAGGCCCCTGTTGTTATTGATAAGGGCTGTTGTGGAATAAGGACTTGAAATCACAGTTCATCACTTATATATCTCAGCAGCTTCCTCCTGTACGCCAATGGTCTTCTCTACCCAGAAGTCTTTGCAGTGCCCTCTCGAGCCAAGGCAGACATCTCTTCAGCATGCTTACATCGAGATTCTGCTCTGGGCCAGACTCAGCTTCAGGAGAGGGCATGAAGACAGTAAAAACCAGCAGAGCTGCCGCCACCACTGAGTTCACAGTCTTGTGGTGGGGGGACGAGAAAACAGTCACACCAATGAAATAAAATGTCACTTGAGGTGAGAGCCATGAAGGAGACGTCCTTTGCTCTGGGGCTTTGAATTGGTGTGTAAGGTCACAGAGAGTGTTTGGGATACATGAGCCATGTCTGGAGTGGAAAGGAAGGCAAGGACTCCAGGCAAAGGGCACAGCTCATGAGGTGGAAACGGAACCCATTTTTAATTTTTTTATTTATTAGAGACATAAAGAAAAAGAGGGAGAGAGAGAGAGAGAGAGAGAGAGAGAGAGAGAGAGAGAGAGAGAGAATGGGCATGCCAGGGCCTCTAGCTACTGCAAATGAACTCCAGATGCATGTGCCACCTTGTATATCTAGTTATGTGGAACCTGGAGAATCGAACGTAGGTCCTTAGGCTTTGCACGCAAGTGCCTTAACCGCTAAGCCATCTCTCCAGCCCCCATTTTTTTTTTTTTTTTTGAAATAAGAACTCATTAGGTAGCCCAGGCTGGCCTGGACCTCATGGTCCTCCTGCCTCTGCCTCGTCAGTGCTAGGGTCACAGGCATGCACCACTACTTTTTGTTCTGCCCATTTGTTAAGCTAGCTAACAATCTCCATTCAGATGGGGAGCTGTGCTGATGCACCCTGGTTCCTGTGAGACACAGAATCCCTTGCAGGTAAGTGAGGCCCATACTTGGTTGCCTAGAACCCTTGGTTCTCCTGGTGGCTCATTGGCTCTTCGGAGCACTGAGGCCATGAACTACTCTCAGAACTGCTTCTGCCCCAGGGCTACCCAGATGCCTCCTGAATCTTGCCTCACATCTAATAGTCTGGGAAGAACAGAGTCAGAGAGTGGGGTGAGTTTGACTCTGCAGCCCCCAATAATGCAGGATTTGTCCCAGTCATGATGCATGGGCCTAGGAGGGGCTGGCTTGTCAAGCTCTTATGTCTCACACAGCGTGCCTAGAACTTGCCAGTGCAGACGATTGGGATGTGAGACACCCAGCTACACAGCTTCGTATTTCCACTCAGTCACTGAAGACTTACTATTGTGTTCTTCTCTGTTGTGAGTCAAGTTTTCCAAGGAGCAGATCCAGACTCAGTCATCGAGTGATTATCACAGACTTTCATATGTCACATTCCTACTCCCTGGGCAGTGGGTACTGGGTCCTCAGAGGCAAAAAGGCTGTAAGCTGGTGACATTGCCCACCTTTTCTCCTTGTCTGGACTAGTTTGTAGGAATAGTAGAGGAAATCTCACATCGTGTATGGGTCTTTATATTCCAAGGAGGGAAAGAGCTGACTTATATCAGAGGAGGCTCTTGCTAGTCTGTTTCTGTCTTAGTCTGTTTTCTGTCGCTATAGCAGAATTCCTGAGACTAGATAATTTATACCGCATAGAAATTTTCTTGCCTTGTGTTTGTGGAGCCTGGGAAGACCAGGAGTTGGTGCCTACATCTGACACATGACTTTGTGCTGCATTATCCATAGTGGAAGGCAGGAGGACAAGAGCAAGTGGAAGGGGGTCCTGAAATGTTCTGGGTGGATTTAGCAGGCTGATTTGCCTGCTCTGACCTCCTCCTTATCCTACCCAGTGATCTGTGATCATCAGGCGGCCTCTAGCCGGGAACTTCTGCGCTTCCTACTCCCTTAGCTCGTCGAGGTGGCTGGCTTGTCATGGCAGAGAGCTCGTGTTTTAAAGTAGGACTGCCTGGGCATTTGCCATGTTGTCCCAGGCTGATAGTGTAGCTTCTGCAAATACCACTGGTGATGAGCATAGATTGTAAACTGCTCTTAATGTTCTCAACATGCCATCTGGCAGCAAACAGTGACAATGAAGTTGTTGTTATCTGTTTTGTTTTTTTCCTTACTCTTCCCATCATGCTTTGGGCATTAAGGTATAGTGCATATTCCTGCTAGAGAGGCCCTGCTAGGAGAGAGTCTCTCCTTCTGTAGGAACGAGCTTTACTGGGGAATGTCATGGTTCTAATCAACTTCTTGCTATTGCCTTCTACTGATGCTGATGCTGGGAGAAAATTGTGCTGGGCTATCACACTGCTGCTGCTGACTAGCATCTCTGACATCGCCTAGATGCAACGTTCTGGAGCCCTCCAGACCTGCTGGGAGAGCCTGTCTGTTTCCATGGGAGTGGGTCTCACACTTGGTATGCACCTTGGAGTTTGAGAAGCTCTGGTTGACATTGGATCAGCTTATGGTGATAGAGCCCTTGATCGTATGTGTGTGTGTGTGTGTGTGTGTGTGTGTGTGTGTGATGCATGCACACATGTGTAGAGCAGAACAGGGGGAATAACGAAGAGATTTGAAACTGAGAACCAGCAGAACTTGTGCATGCCCCTAATCATACTGTTTTTATTCCCCTGTTGCCTTCTCTTCTGGGTGAGCTGGGGGCAGGGTGGGAGCCACTCTCCTGCACTCCCTTCATGGTAGCTTGATAAAGTGAGTATATTCAACAAAACCATGCCCAAGGAGTCAGGAGGCACATGAAGGGCTGGGGAGGTAGAAGTACCCAAGACAACTAACTGGTTATGGACTAGAAGGGAGGGCCTGCTTAGCCCCTCCCTTTGCTCACTTGGTTTTCCTTCTTGGCCTCCTGTGCTCTCTGTCTAGTTTTACTCCTTGCATGTGGCTTTTGCTTATGCCATTGTCCTGAACCCTCTGCCACCAGCTAGGCTGTTCCTCCAGATAATTTATTTTTATTTTTATTTATTTATTTGAGAGAGAAAGAGGGAAGGAGGGGAGAGAGAGAGAGAGAGAGTAGAGAAAATGGGCATGCCAGGGCAAATGAACTTCAGACGCATGCACCACTGTTCATCTGGTTTACATGGGTCCTGGAGAATTGAGCACGGGACCTTTGACTTTACAGGCAAGTGCCATAACCGCTAAGCCATCTCTCCAGCCCCAGATGACTTTTGTTACATCTCCTGGCTTTTAATGTATTGACTGGTGACTTGCATACTCAAGCCTCTTGCCTTTGGATCCTTATGATTTCGTGCCTATTTGACACCCTCCTTGCTTCAGTGTTGTTTCCATCACAGACAGAGCACGAGGCATGGGATTTATGGATGGCATGTGCTTAGTAGAAGGACCAGGAGGGAAGCAGGGTAGCGTAGGAGAAGGACGTATGCAAATAAGAAGTGACTGGACTTGTGTGGTCTTTGCCTCATCCACTGGATGGGGTGGGCAGTGTAACCTTCATGGTGTCCCCTGGTGGGATGGTCATTCATCAAGACTGTTTGTTTGTTTGTTTATGTATGTATGTATGTATGTATGTATGTATGTATGTATGTATGTATGTATTTGAGAGCAACAGATAGGCAGAGAGAGAAAGAGGCAGAGAGAGAGAGAGAGAAAGAGAGAGAGAGAGAATGGGCACACCAGGGCCTCCAGCCACTGCAAACGAACTCCAGATGCATGTGCCATCTTGTGCATCTGGCTTATGTGGGTCCTGGGGACCGAGCCTTGAACCAGGGTTGTTAGGCTTCATAGGCAAGCGCTTAACCACTCAGTCATCTCTCCAGCCCAAGACAGTTCTTTAGAGATCTGCAGAACTTTTATCAGTTGGGCATGGAGGCAGCTGGTTGGAAGAGGGGAGCTTCATGGAGGGGGTCAACAGTGCTTACCACTGATGTCCAACAGGCATTTATCACTTACTTGCTTCAGGTTGCTCTTCCCTTGAAAGTTTCCCCTCCGCTCCCTCCCGTTCTGATTTTCCTATCTCAGCAGACAACACACCACTCTCCCCGTTTGTTCAAGCCCATAGCACAGAGATCACTCTTGGTCCCACTTTACTTTCAACCTCCCACCCCACTTCTTTTTTCATCAGCAGATTCTGTGGTCTGCCTTCAAAATGTACTCCACCTGCATGCATTCTCTCTCCACTTATGTCATCTAAGATGGTAAATATCAACGTGATTAGATTGAGACATGCCTAGGAGATTAATAAACCACACCTCTGGGCGGGTGTGTTTTGTGTGAGTGATGGGGGTTCCAGGGACTATCCAATGACTGAATCAGTCCCTTGGATGACTCATAGTAAGATGGCATTGGGAGGCGGTGAAAGGTAAAAATAAGTTGGAGGATGTACGTTACTAGGGGTATATCATTTGAGGTTTTGTCCTGACCCCTTCCTGTATACCCTTTACTCCCTGGCAACCATGTGAGCTGCTTTGTTCCACCATACCCTCACTGACATAATGGACTGATACCTCTGAAACCATGAGCCTAAATAAATCTTTCCTCAGTTAAGTTATTGATTTAAAAATCGGTCAATTTCCCCACTCCCCTTTTTCTGCAGTGCTATGGATCAAGCCTATATACACCAAGCAAGTACTCTACCATTGACCTACATCCTCAACCTTTTTTTTTTTTTTTTTTTTTTTGAGACAGGGTCACATGTAGCCCAGAATAGCCTTGACTTTGCTGGGTAACTGAGGATGACCTTCTTGGTACTTCTGATCCTCCTGCCTCCACCCCCCCCCCCGAATTCTGGGATCCCAGGTGTGTGCTGCCATGTCTGGCTCATCCACAGTGTTTAAGTTGTTTATGTGAAATGTCATGTCACAGAGATGAGGAAAATACCTAGTGTATCATTTCACCTGAAACTACTGCTTCCGTTTATTGAGCTGAGATTGACAACATTTCATATATTTATTGTGTATGTTATGATGGTTTGAAAATGCATGCATTGTGGAATGGGTAAATTGAGCTATTTAACATACACACTAACTCCCAAGCATCACTGGAAGAACACCCCAAACCTGTTCTCAGCAGTTTTTCAGAACACAGCAGAGCATTCCTGACTGTGCTGTGTCATACACGAGACCTCTTGAGCTCATTCCATCTATCAAAGGCATTATATTTTGGCTTCCTCTTCCCTCTACACTTTTTGCTTCTTTTCTTATCCTGCTTCACAGAGTAACTGTGAGGAATGAATCTTATTTATTTATTTATTTTTTTAATTTTATTTTTTGAAAGAGAGAATATGGGTGTGCCAGGGCCTCTTGCTGCTGCAAACAAACTTCAGACGCATGTGCCCCTTTGTGCATCTGGCCTTATGTGGGTACTGGGGAAGCGAACCCCAGGCTAGCAGGTTTTGCAAGCAAGTGTTCTTAACTGCTGAGCCATCCCCCCAGCCTGGGAATGTTTTTAAAATGCATCAAGTGATATCATAATCTTGGGTAAAACCCTTTAGTCCCTTCTCATGGGATTTGCATTCAGATGAAAGTCAGACTCTTTATCATACTTAGTGGTGTTGGGTCCTCAACAATGTGTACCCCCATATTCTCTCCCAATCCTTCTTCAAGGTGGGATATGCCCAGGCAGGGAAGGGAAGATGAGACTCTTATGTTTGTGCATATTGTCTCCTCTGCCTGACTGGGGGGGGGGCTCTTGGAGGGGAGGACAGTCATAATCTTCCAGAGATTTGGTGTGAGCAGCACATCAGGTTGGCAACCACGTGCATACGCAAATGTTATCCCTCCTCCAAAGGAGCCCTTCCTTAGCCACACAATCCAGTTGCTGACTGTGCCATAGCCCTGTTTTGTTCTCTTCAGGGCACAGACTACTGTCCGAAACCATTTTGTTCATCTATTTGTGTACTTGTCTGTCTCTCCAGACTCCCTAAAATGTAAAAAGAGAGTGGAGACTTGGGTTTATTTCTCAGTGCTGTGTCTCAATACTAAGTGTAATACTGAGCACATAGTAGGCCCAAGGATTTGTTGGCTGCAGGACTGAATCCTCGGAGAAGTAAATGGGGTTGGGGGCAGAGATGTGAGATAGGGCTGCCAGCTCTGGAATCTGGAGGGACCCGTTCAAGGTCAACAGGCTCTATCCAGAAGTTTTATTGTAGGTTAGAGGCGGTTCTTGCTTCAGCTTTCTTCTTATCAAAACGAGCAAAGTGGGAAATAAAATCTTTGTACCTTAGGTTACCAGGAAAGACAGTGAACTCTGCAAAATGCTGGGCACATACACAAGAGACTCTTGGCTCATTCCTGCCTCCCCAGAGACACATTTTGCTCCTCTCAGGAGCCCTCTGGATGAGGCCCAAGGAACTGGTGAGGATCATAACCCTTTTATTTCTAGACCCCTGGGTTGGCGCCGGACTGGGTGTTACCCAAACCCTGATGGTCTGGGAGCTGTGTGTTCAGGAACAAACGTCAGGGAACCACGTTCTCCTGATGAGAACAACTGTGAAGGAGGAGCTGGCCTCCCCGATGGGGTGGTGATGAAGTGAAGCTCTCGGACCTCTGGATTGTATCTGAGGCAGAAAGTATGCCAGGAGGACGCTCAGCCAGGGTACATCACACCCTGTGGATAGCTAGGTTGGAGCTCTGCCTTTTTATTTTGTTCCAGGAGTCAGGGCAGACTGGCCTGGAGCTCTAGGTTGCACTGTGCATAGCCCAGACTGCTGGGCCTTCTAATGGTTAGAGCCTGGCGAGGTGGCAAGTTAGGGCTTCAGGGGCCCAGCAGTGCTGTGGGAGAGACTTGCATTCATCTCTTGGGACCCGAGGAGCTCTGCAGAGGGAGGCTCACGTGGCCTTTGGACAGAGGCAGCTGAACTCTACTTCTGTCCCATGCGTGGCCACACCTGTACTCAGAAACTGTGCTCTTTTCCTCCCAGAGGCCCCGTTGGTCCTTGCTGATGGAGCAGGGTGGCACATACACAACAAATGACCCTTATTGATGTAGAGCGGCAGGAAGTGTGTTGGGGTCTGATGGCTTCACTGAAAGCCATGTGCTAGCATTTGTTTGCGTGGTGCACCCGAGGCCGTCGCTGGATGGCCTCATGCTCAGTGAACACCCAGAACCTGAGCATGGCGACAATGATGGTGACAACGGCTAACATCCTGGGTACCTAATGTGTGCCAGGCATGATCCTAAAGTCTTTATGTGTCCATTCTTGGACTTCACTTTGCTTGGAACATCCTCATGGGATAGTTCTATGATCATATGGTGGTGAGGACCAAGAAATTGAACACATCTAAGTCCTCAAACTAGAGCTCGGGATTTGAACCCTTGGGTTCATGTCACATGACCCACCAAGCTAGTCTATGGCAAACATGCTTTGTACAGCATTGACTGACTTCTAGTTGTTTTGGTCTGATACAGGAGCTTTCAGAGGTCTAGGGGTAGCCTTAAGCTTGGAAATTGTGGCTTTCTCAGTGTTTGCTGTGTGTCCATGATGCTAGACAGGAAGGGCTCACTGGTTCCTGCAGCATGTGAGAGGCTGGCAGGATGTAGAGATGGGGGGCGGAATATTGTGGGGATGTATGGGATTGCTTGGAGCGAGATCACCTTCCAGCCATTGGTCTGGATTTATTTATTTTTATTTTTATTTATTTATAGGCAGAGAGAAAGAGGCAGATAGATAGAGAATGAGCATGCCAGGGCCTCCAGCCACTGTAAACGAAGTCCAGATGCATGCGCCCCCTTGTGCATCTGGCTTACGTGGATCCTGGGGAATGGAGCCTTGAACGGGGGCAGGGGGGTCCTTTGGCTTCACAGGCAAGCGCTTAACCACTAAGCCATCTCTCCAGGCCCTACTCTGGCTTTCTGAAGGGAGGTGGAAAGGGCTTGGTCCTCCATGCCTGCTCACATCTGAACGGAGCACTTGGCAGGACTGAGAGGCCAGCAGGGACTTCCAAGCCACTTCAGCCAGGGGTAATGGAGCAGAGATCCCTTCTGTCCAGTAATGTGAAGCTAAGAGGAGCTCCGGGGGAAACTAGAAGGGGAATAAACAGGGGTGGGTGTCAGGGCAGGAAAGAGAGTGTGACAGGGGAACTGGGCAAGAAGGAAGAGGCAGGATGCTGGGCAGTGGAATTCCTGCCAGAGAGAAGACTGGCAGGAATGAATCCAGGAGCTGCAGACCGAGGCCACAAGAGAAACAGGGGCTCACCTCAGCCCAGGCTTGGAGGAGGATCTGTATCTGTGGCTATTTCAGGCAGGCTCCCAGAGCACTGGTTGGGCCCGGGCCTGCTAGGCCAGGAAGTAGAAGGTTGGGTTTGACCTTGAGCAGCCCTCCTCCTCCAGGAAGCAGCCTGTGTATAGCTCTAATTTATTTTGAGATTTTTCCTTGTCTGAATCAGAGATGATTTTTCTTGGCAAATTGCAACTTTTTCAGAAAGAAAAATGCAGTCTCCTCGTAGTCTGGGTCAGCGTAATCCCTTGTTTGTTTATGCAGGCTCAGTGTGTTGAAGGCCAGGGCCAGAGCCAGCCAGGGGTGAGGGTCCTGCCCAGCCCCAACAGCTTCATAGCAGGATTTGCAAACTCCAGTGGGCCTCCAGCTTTGCATCCTTCTGATCCTTGAGGTTGGGTGGCTGGGTGCTCTAAGCTTCCTGTGTACCCTACTTTGGAGATGCTTTTTGTTGAGTCCTTCTTCCTGGGATCACTGTTCCAGATGCAAGCGGAATAGGCGCCTAGGAGAAAAATCAAGAGGAATCCAAATGCTTCCAAGTCCCTTTTGCCCATTAACAGGACATCTCATCTGGGCCTGAAAATTTAATCGTGGGTTCGGTGCTTTCTCAGGTTATATTTGTATTTTCCTCATACATTCCCCAAGGCTGGTCAGGCAAGCACACCTCAAGTGTTAGAGGCAGTGGATGTGACAAGGAGCAGACACAGGCTTCTGAGACTGAAGTCTCTATGCTAGAAGACAATCCTTGGGAAGGCTTGGATCTCTCAGTGGAACATTCTCAGGGGTGGCAAGCCCATAGATTGTGCAGGAAGCTCTGCTGGTTTTATAGCAACTAATCACTAACTGCCATATGAGTGGGTCCTGGGACACTCGATGCAGAGAAAAGGATGAGCTGGCACACTTCCATCTGCTCAAGTTTTCTTCTTGCACTCCCTTCTCCTTCTGCCTCTCTCATCTAATTTTGGCCCAAGAGGAGTCTTAACAGCCAGGGTTACCATCTAACGAGTGTTTACAATGTGCCAGACATTGTGCAAAGTACATTATAGTCATTTTCTCACCAGTCCTCATGACCAGTCCATAGAAAGGACATTTTTTCCCCCTCTAATTTTACAGATGAAGGATCTGTAGCTCAGAGAGGTCGAATGACATGCCTAATGTCACTCAGTAAGTGGTGGAGCTGGGATTTAAAATTCTGTTCTGGGCAGGGCATGGTGGCACATGTCTTTAATCCTAGCACTCAGAAGGCAGAGGGAGGAGGATCACGGTGAGTTCGAGGCCAGCCTGGGACTACAGAGTGAGTTCCAGTTCCTGGGACAGAGTGACCCTGCCTCGAAAAACAAAACAAAATGAAACAAGCAAACAAAAGATTCTGTTCTGTCTGATTCTGAAGGTCATGCTTTTAAAAGTTGTGCTATAATGGCAACAGAGATGTATGAGCAGTGGAGTATGTTCCAGGACATTGGGGGTTGAGACAGATGTTCTGGAGGCCATGCGAGAGTTAAGGCCGGGCTCAGAGAAGCCAGAGGATTGGATCCTCAAGACTTCTTTTTTCTTTCTTTTTCTTTTTTCTCTCTTTCTTCTTTTCTTTCTTTCTTTCTTTCTTTCTTTCTTTCTTTCTCTCTTCCTCTTTCTTTCTTTCTTTCTTTCTTTCTTTCTTTCTTTCTTTCTTTCTTCTTCCTTCTTTCCTTTTTCCTTCTTTCTTTCTTTCTTTCTTTCTTTCTTTCTTTCTTTCTTTCTTTCTTTCTTTCTTTTTTTCTCAGGGTCTCACTCCAGCTCAGCCTGACCTGGAATTCACTATGTAGTCTCAAGGTGGCCTCAAACTCACTGCAATCCTCCTATCTCTGCCTCCTGAGTGCTGGGATTAAAGGTGTGTGCCATGACGCCTGGCCCTAGAGGCTTCTTTAGGAATTCAGGCCTCTGAGAGGAAGGAAGGGAGGTAGGGTAGGACCTACAGGGTAAAGTGCAAGCTAGTTAAGAGTATTTTGGGGCTGGAATCAACACAGATGGAGCTACCTGTCAGTGATAGTGTGAGCTGGCCCACATGTGTGGTCTGCTTCTGAATGTGGCAAGAGGAGGGGCTTGGACAGGTAGGAGTCCTTCTGACATAGAGTGGGAGCTTTGGGGCTGGGGACATGGCTCAGTGGTTCAAAGCACTCATTATGCAAGCCTGCAGCTCTTCAAGTTAGGAGCATTAGAACCCACGTAAAACTGGACTGAGGAGTGCACATGCTTGTGGGCAAGATGGGAGGTGAGAACAGGAGAATCCTGGAAGCTTGCAGGACTGGGAGCCTGGAATGCTCCATAGTGAACAACAAAAAGAGACCCTGACTCAAACAAAATGGAAGGCCAAGACTGATACCCCGAGGTTGTCTTCTGACCTCTACATGCATCAGGGCAAACACGGAAGAGTGTGAGCTTTGATAGATATGAGAGGCTGTTTCTGGATGTGGGTATGACAAAAGCGGTGCTGGAACAGATGTGTGGGACTCCTGGCGTGGGCATGGAAAGAGGTAGGCCCGGGGGCATACAAGTGACTGAGATATCTTCTTAAGGAGGAAATCTTTTTCCAGGCCAAGCTGGGACCTGTCACTGCTGGACATTTAAGTCCTGTGTGCCAGGTTAATCAAATTAGGCCCCACAGTCTGTGGAGACCCCTTCTTAGGATGGTGGGGTGAGGGCCAGGAAGCAGCTTGGCTCTCTGGTCTGTACCGGTGGCTGCAAAACCTAGCAGTGCCCCTGATGTCTTGCTTCTGGATCCTTCCTGGTTCTGCTCCACCCCTGCTCCCACCTTCCCTTGTCACTGCCCCCTCTGCACACTTCCAACTGGATTTCTCACTAGTGGTGCTGGACACCTCATCTGAAAGGTCTGTGGGCCGCTTTGCCTGGGGGTAAGTCATGTCCCAGGCTGGAGGGAATGTGCTGTGTGATGAGGGGGAGCCCATGCCGAGTCCTCTCTTGTGAGTACTAGATGTAAATTGTCTGAAGCAAGCTGTGGCTTGGAGGAAGGCCTCCTCACCCCTCAGCCTCTGATTCGATGAAGACTAGTAACACTGGCTAGTACCAGCTACTTCTGGCTAGGCAGCAGATTCTGGGGGGGGGGACTTACTAGGGGTGGGAGGTCTGACCATGGGGACACTAGAAAAAGAAGTCACTGGGTCTCTAGTGTGGGTTTTGGGAACTCTCTCTCTCTGTCTTTCTCTCTGTCCCAGTAGTCTGCTGGCCAGACAGCTCCCAGGTGAGGACGCTCACCCCCTGGAGGCCTGAGGAGCTCCTGGCCTTGTAGCAGAGAATGCAGGAGGTGACCCAATTCCATCACATTTACTGAAGTAGACTGGAGACCAAGAGGTTTTCCAGACTCTTCTCCTAAGCCATCTCCCGAGCTGATGCTTTCTTTCCATCCGCACCACCGCTGGGCAGCCTGGGCCCCTGTCAGCACCTCCTGTCTGGGTCTGTGCCGGTACCCTGCCTCTGTCATTGTGCAAGTCTTCACTTTCCCCTTTGCTTGCATTCTCCTGTGTCCAGAATAAGCAGCCCAAATCACCAGTTTTGTGACTGGCTTTTCTATCCCAGCCTCCCCGGGGAGAGTCCCTCTGGTCCTTGTGACTGAGGCCCACTGATCCAGTGGCACCTCCTGTCTTCACACAGACATTCTGCTGTGGTCAGACTACCCCTCCTTTGACCCACATGAGGGTGTACACGTATGTACACACACAGGTAGATATACTCACTCTGCACATAATCTGCCCATCAACATGCCTTCTCACCTAGAGCCATGAGCACAGGTTACACCTGTCCCCTAAGGTGCAGCCTGAGTTCTCCTCCCACCTAGAGGCTCCTCAACTGATTCACCCTCCTTCCCTGGGACAATGACCCTGGCTCAGAATGCTTGGGTGCTTGAGGTCCACACTGGTTTCTAGAAAAAAAGGGGCCTGGTCATGGTCCTTGATAGCCCAGGCCAGAACCTGGGTCAGGGCTCTAACACATACCCAATAAGTAATTGGCAAAGTGATCAACAGGAAGTAAAGTTAAATTACAGCACAAGAGATTTAGGTTGCCTTTAGGAGACGATTTGTAGGGAGCGATCAGCTGTTGAGAAAGGCATCACTATGGAGGCCGTGGCATTGCTGGGCTTGTCATGTTTATGAAACTAACAGATGTCCTCAGAAGTGCTATCAGGGGACATGGTGATGATGACAACAGCAGAAGTTTATGTGGAGGGCTGGAGAAATGGCTTAACTGGTAAGGCGTTTGCCTGCAAAGCCTCAGGACCCATGTTTGACTCTCCAGGTCCCACACAAGCCAGATGCACAAGGTGGTGCATGCCTCTGGAGTTTGATTGCAGTGGCTGGGGGCCCCTGGTGCACCAAATTCTCTCTCTCTTCCTCTCTCTCTCTCTTTATCTCTCATAAAAAAAGTTTATGTGGAAAAAGGAGCAAGGGGAGAAAGAAATGCCCACTTTTAGCTTCCACTGTAATGACTTAATTTTTTTGGCTTGGGTGTCTACCTTCTTACTCTGATTCTTTTTCTTTCTTTTTTTAACAGTTTTAAAATTATTTATTTATTTATTGAGACAGAGAGAAGGAGGGAGAAAGAGAGAGAGAGAGAGGAAGAGAAAGAGAGGAGGAGAGAATGGGTGTGCCAGGGCCTCCAGCCACTGCAAACGAACTCCAGACACATGCGCCACCTTGTGCATCTGGTTTATGTGGGTCCCAGGGACTCAAACCTGGGTCCTTAGGTTTTGCATGCAAGTGCCTTAACCACTTAGCCTTCTCTCCAGCCCTCTTATTTTCTTAAAAATATTTTATTTTATTTATTTTAAAGAGAGAGAGAAAGGCAGATAAAGAGAGAGAGAGAGACACAGAGAGAGAATGGGTGTGCCAGTCAACACAAACAAACTCCAGACACATGCATCACTTTTTGCATCTGGTTTACAAGGGTCCTGGGGAGTTGAACCTGGGTCCTTTGACTTTGCAGACAAGCGCCTTAACCGCTAAGCCACCTCTCTAGCCCTTGCCCTGTGTAACTTTCTACAGGGCTCCCTGGAGGAGGGGCTGGGGACACTGGTGTTCAGCACAGTAGGTGCGGTTCATAGTGGCATGCATGATGCTAGCCTGGGGTGCCACTGAGACACACTGGTGGGGGGACTTCCCCAGAGCCAGTGCTGTTGGCAGGCCACATGACCCCTGCTGTGTCCCTTGGCCTGGAGAGAGAACAGAGCTGAGGAAAACAAGCCAGCCACAAAAGACTCAGGGGTGGGTAGCAGGAGCCAGGGGGACGTTTTGGTGCCCGTTTGGGCTTCACATGTGGCTTTGTTCACAGTGCGGCCTCTCTCAATGGCCGGATTAGTCGTGTCTTCTTCCACACGGAAGCCAGTGGCCCTGGTGCTGTTCATTCAAAGACAGCTTTGTGGGCCTAGGGACTAACTCAATGCCCAAAAGACAGAGAGACGCTGGCAGCACGGTGGCGACTGTCTCCTGCACACCCTTTCCTGGAGTGGCGATGGACTTGGGTGGGGGTTGGGAGGCGCAAGGGCAAAGGCACCCTGTCAGGCTGGAAGGATTTGGGAGAGTGCTGGTGCTTGTTCAGTTTCTGTCCTTTACTGTCATCCCACATGACCATCGGACAATTCTGATTTAAGACTAGAGGGGCCTGGGCAGTAGTCTTCAAACTTCTTGAAGACATAGAGCCCTTCTTGCTTAAAATCATATTTCATTCTCAGAGGCTCCATGCTGGGAGTGTTGTAGCGATCACTTTGTGTTGGGGGTGCACACACTGGGGTTTGGGAAGGAAGCCTTGAGATAGTGAGCTTTATCAATAGCATAACATGCCCCCCCTCACACAAAAGGTAAAATTTTGTGAGAAAATACTTCACTTTCGTTTGTTTTGTTTTGTGACCAGGTTTTCAGGTTGGTGCGGAAGTTTCTGTATAGCCCAGGCTGCTCTCAACCTTGAAGCTATCATCATACCTTGGCTTCTGGAGTGCTGGGGTCATAGACAGAAGCCACCACACTGGGCTACAAAACATATCTTTAAGATAAAGGTTGTTTTTTGTTTGTTTGTTTTTCATACTAGGAGTGGGATTCAGGGCATTAAACGTGGTTGGCAAGTGTGCTTCTATCAGCCCATGCTGAACGTCTTTTGAATCGTGCTCCTTTAATTCAGTTTAGTGACCCTAATGGGGAAACTCTAAAACCAGACGAACATATTTCAGGTAGTAATACTTAGTTGTTGCAAGATTTAGGATGGCAATGGTGGGGCTGAGATAACATTGTTTTTCTATCTAAAAGTTTTTTTTTTTTTTTTTTTTTGGCCATTTCTACAAGACAAAGAAAGGACATTTTCCACTATAGTTAGTAGCAGTTGTATTGTTTTCAAATATGAAACTTTTGGGAACTTTAAATAACTCCCCCTTTTTGAGGCAGGGACACACTCTAACCAAGGCTGGCCTAGAACTCATGGTGTTTCTCCTACTTCAGGCTTCTGAATGCTGAGATTAAAGGCACAAGCCATCACACCTGGGTCTCTTTTTATTGCCATGGTTCTTTATACTGCTGTGGGTTGAAAAATCATTGTAATATGAAATAAGAAAGAAACATACATAAACCTGAAATAGGAAGAACATTGGCCATTTCTCAAAATATCGAAAATTTAGTCACGTTTGCATACCAGACTCTAAAACCTTTGCTAGCTTCTTTGAGACTATGTTGAACTCTTGACCAGTTTGAGGACGTCCCCTGGTTTGGCTGATAATAGAAGTAATAATATACTGATGTCCAAGACTTCTGAGACATTTTAAAATGTGGTGATCTACTCTTGTGTCCTTAAAATAACTGTTGGCTGGTGTCTTCGCCTTAAGGGATGAGGAAACTGAGGCCCATGGTGGGCTGTATCCTGATCAAAGTGTATAGTCCAAAGATAGGGTCTTAGGCTGGGCTTAGAAAAGCCCACACATTTGACACCTGCCCTGCACTTTCCCCTCAACACAGAGGCTCTTCCTAAGTGACACCCTACGTTCACTGTAGTGTCCCGTGAAAGGCTCAGATCTGCTTTCCGTAATGATGGCTCAGCTGATTGGCAATTGGGGTATGGAGTTAGTCTGACAGCTGGCCCATTCCCAACCCATAAATAAGGAGAGCCTCTTCCCTCCCTGTGAGAAACAAAATGGTAGAAAAGACTGAATTTTGTCCCTCATATTCTCACCTTGCCATGTTAGAGGGCAGCTCATCTGAGAGACAGAGCGATGATTCCTAATCCAATCGGGTGGGGCAAGAGAGATGGGGTGGAGCTTGACCATAGGGTTCAGAAGTTTCTCCTGGGATTCAGGTGCTTTGGTCTGAGAAGGACTGGGAATTCTTCTTTCACTCAGTCCTTCCTCACCACTCTCCTGCTTTATCTGTTTTATCATGAGGTGGATGAGCGGTGGTGAGAAGGTGGCTGGTAGAGTCCTTAGACAGCTATCTTTTCTTTACATAACTTCAAAAATATAACCACATCTGAATGAATATTTGAAATGCGGAGCTTCATGTAGTCCAAGGCTGGGTTGGGGGCATAGGTCCTTTGGGTCTTTATACAATTCTTTGGTCATTGAGGTCATGATATAATTTTTCTTTTTTTCTTTTCTTTTCTTTTCTTTTCTTTTCTTTTCTTTTCTTTTCTTTTCTTTTCTTTCCTTTCTTTTCTTTTCTTTCTCTTTCTTTCTTTCTTTCTTTCTTTCTTTCTTTCTTTCTTTCTTTCTTTCTTTCTTTCTTTCTTTCTTTCTTTCTTTCTTTCTTTCTTTTTTTTTTGGAGAGAGACCGAGAGAGACAGAGAGAGAGGGAGAGGAAGACAGAGAGAGATGGGCGCACCAGCAGCGCCTCAGCTGCTGTGAATGAAATCGAGATGCGTGTGCCCCCTTGTGGTCAAGTTTGGCATTGCGCCCTTGCATCACTTTGCCTCTGGCTAAACGTGGGACCTGGAGATTGGAACTGCTGGAGATTGGAACCAGCGTTCTTAGGCTTAGGAGGCAGGTGCCTTAACTGCTAAGCCATCTCTCCAGCCCTGATGTCATGATATAATGAAGCCATAGGGCTGGGTTTAAATTCTGACTGTACAGGCATGGGGCAATTAACTTCTCTACTTTTTTTTTAAACCTCTCTCTCTGTGTTCACACATGTCATGGCGCACATGTGGGGGTCAGAGGATAATGTCAGGTGTTGGTCTTTACCCTTACCTGGTTTGAGGCAGGGTCTTATTGTTGTTGTTCACTGCTGCATATATATTAAGCTTCTAGGATTCTCCTGTCTCCACCTTGTTTCTCATGAGAAAAGGGCTGGGACAGCAGACACTCCTCTACTGTGTCTGGTTTTAAGTGGGTTCTGGGGATCCAAATTCAGGTGATCACACGTGTACAGCAAGTGTTTTCACCCACAGAGCCATTTCCCCAGCCCCTTTTTCCATCTACAAAATGGGATGCAAAATATTTCCTCTTGGGTTGTTGTCAGGATCTATTAAAATAATTTATTTAAAGTACCTAGCCCTGTGCTTGACATGTGGAAGGCATACAGAAAACCTCCTAAAAATTTATTTCTATGGTGACCTCTTTGTTTCCAAGTCTCTTTTAGAATGCTTTGAAATTCTAGCTGTGCAATTAGCTGTTTTATAGTCTAGGTTAGATAAATCTAGTCTCCTTTCTTGGAACTTGTATACTGCAGTATAACATGTGGAGGCTGCTCTTATTTATTTATTTATTGGTGTATGCTGAGGCTTGGACAGGTTGAGTTAGGTCTGGCATGGAGAATCTATTTACAGAAAACAGCTTCTTTGTAGGCATCGTCTTCAAAGCTGCTGTAGTATATGCCAGCCTTGGAGGATAGACTCTATGGAGGCACCAAAGAACAACTAAAATGGTCTTTCTCTGCTTTTTGTCTGGAAGGAATAGTTTCTTATCCAAGAGCAAGTGCCCCTGCATGCATCACCCTCACGCTGCCCTTGGGGAAGCTGCACCAGAGGCAACAATCCTTGCATCTTGACAAGCCTTCCTGACTCTGACACCCTTGAGCATCCTCTGGAGTTGACCCAGAGTCCTGTCCCCTAAGCCCTATTTCCAATTTTTTTTTCTGGGTTTCCTTTAGAGTTGATGTGCCCTAGATCGGGTCAGGCGTGGACTGGGAGGGGGCACCTGTGTGGTGATTCTGACCAAGAAAAACCCTCCTCCAGGACTTTGCCATGTGTGGGTGCTTTGACTCATCTGTGCTCTTAGCTCTGTGCTTGGCCCTGATGCTGTGATTTAGTGCCAGCAAACATCTAAAGCAGGCCATCCTCATGTAACGTATGACTGTGAGGATTATGGAGCCTCGCTACAGCTCATGGGGCCAAGGGGCTCCTCCCTGTGCCCAGTGCCCATCCCAGTGCCTGGCCTGCACAGACAGGTGACTATTTGTCAAACGAATGAATAAGACAAATTGTGAAGCTAGAATGGGGAGCTACCTTGTAGATTTTGAATTACTTTGCATTGAAGTAAATACAAAGGAATTTTTGTTCCAAGGACATCTCTCAGAAGTGGCAAGGAGGGCTGGAGAGATGGCTTAGCAGTTAAGGCGTTTGCCTACAAAGCCAAAGGACCCAGGTTTGATTCTCCAGGACCCATGTAAGCCAGATGCACAAGGTGGTGCGTGCATCTGGAGTTCTTTTGCAGTGGCTGAAGGCCCTGGTACGCCCATTCTCTCTCTGTCTCTCTGTCTCCCTCTTTCTTGCTCTCAAATAAATAAATAAATAAATAAATGATTGAATAAATAAAAAAATACATATGGAAGTGGCAAGGAGCTGCTTTCCTCTCATACAGGGACCTTGAGTTACTTGTCCCTAGAGGACTTAATTTTCATCATGTGACTTTCATTCTCCTTCCTATCCCCCCCAGTTGACAACATATTCGCTATTCATCTCCACCTCTAATCTGATGGCCGGTGCAGGGCACACATGAGCTTTGGGGGGCTGTGGAATGCTCTCGGCAGGCTCTTGGATTGGGAGGCCAGAGGTCATCCTGACTGGGGATGCTCAGTGTGGCTTCCGTAGAAAAGGCTGAGACCACCTGGCCATGCCATCTGCACTGCAGAGGGGGGTCCCCACTCCTGGAATCACCTGGGCTTGCAGAACTCACGCCACCACCTAGGAAGGCTGCTGCCTGGCTCTCTGCCGACAGCATGAAAGCGGGGAGTGTGGTACACCAGGGCCGAGATCCTGATCAGACTCCCGCGTACAAAACAAGGAAGTCATCTTCTCTTCTCATTTCAGGCCAGCACCTGGCCTTATATGGGCCACTGGACTTGTCAGACTTGGGTGATCTGGAGGTGGCACCCAAGTTTTAGGGCAAAACTTGAGGGACAGTCTGGCTTTAGAGGCAGGTCTGGGTCAGACTGCTTGGAGTTTTGTGGGGCACCCTCATCCTTTTACTTCTGTGAAGTTTGCTTCTGTGATCTACCTGCATGCCTACCAGTCAGGCAGAGCCTCTTTTCACATTGTCCTGTATTTCTTACTGATTTTCTTTGTCTTTTCTTTCAGTGGAAGGAAGATGTTCATGTGTACAGGTATGCATGTATGGCATATTCCACATAAGTATATAAAATATATATGTTATATGCATCGGATATTTGGCTTTGGCTTTCATTTCACTTTCTATTGTGAGCATTTCCTTGGCCAGTAAAGTCTTGATATCGCCTTTGGAAGCTGGGCTTGAAATCTTTAGTACCAAGTCTACGTGGGTACTAGTGAAGTCCAAATTCTTCGTTGTGGGCAGCCTTGTTTGGTGTCCCTGCAGGCTGTTCTGAGCAGCTTCAGCCCACCCTTGCTAGCTCATCCTCCCAAGCCTGCTTGACAGATGGGACCTGCTAAGGTCCTTGATATCACACTGCCTAATCCCATGTTTGAGGGCAGTTGGAACCTTAGGGTTAAAAATATCTAGACTAACAGAAAAAAAAGAGCGTCTAAAATTAAACATGGTTTCCATCCTTCAGAGAAAGATGTTCTGTCTGCCCAGGAACTCAAAGGGTTAGAACATGGAAGTCTTATTTTTTCTTGTCTTCAAGAGTGGGTTTTCTTTCATTTTCCACTGCTTCCTCCCCACTCCCCGTGCCTGCCTGACATGGTTTTATTTACTTTTCCTTGGCCCAGTTTGGGGCAACAGGATTTCTCTCCTGCTCAGAACAGCTTCATGATTGTGTGAAGTCAGACAAGCCTGGGTCCTGGACGGCTGTAATCAATCCTTGTCTGAGGGCACAGTGGGGATTTTCAGCTGGAGATGATCTAAAAACACCAGGTTTTCTGTGGCACATGGCAGTTTCACATGGGCCAAACAATTCCTTCTGCTGCTTTGCCTCTAAGCAACTTTGCAGGCATCCTGAGTGTGCGCATGTGTCCATGTGCACCCTCACGCTTGAGTGTTTGGTGGTCTGAAGCTGAGTACTGGTATAGCAGAGTTTTAAGGGACCATGATTTAAACACACACAGCCTCAACAGAGGGCTGCGATATAACATGACGGCGATCGGGGATTTCCTCTTCTGATTGTGCTCATGTGCATTTTCTCAGTGTCGTTTTCAGGGCTCAGGGCTGGAAGCGAGTGGATTTCCTCAAGAAGTATGGAGAAAGCCCCTCTTCCTCGGTTACCGCTCGTGCCAGTGTAAATCTCTCCATTGTGCAAGTGGGTGTGAAGATGAGCCTCTGTGTGCACTGTAGGATCTTGCTCGAGTCAAATGGGCACTAACGTGATAATTCCCTGAGATGGGAAGTATACCGGTTTCTCTCTTTAGTCATCATGGAGCCAAGAAATCATCCCTAGAGGTCAGGGAGGTGCCATATCTCTGTCTTCACTTGCCCGTCTGTTTAGAATTCATGTGGGGCTTTTCTTGTGGGTGGGCTAGGGTGAGGCTGTTGGGGCCCAGTGAGGAGAACAGGAAGTGGTAAGGGCTTTGTGTAGTCTGTAAGTAGACAGGTGCTTTTCCAGACCAGAAAGCTAATAGCAGCACTAGCAACGGTGCTAACTAGTGGACCAATAGGGCTAAAGACAAGATGAGAGAAAAGAAGAGTGTCTTTCAAGACAGGCAGCCAGGCCTGGGGGACTTTGGGAATCTCTCTACCACCCGAGACCCTACTGGGCTGTTGCTGTTTTTGGGGTGAGAGCAGGAAGCATGTTGGGTGGGGGCCCACCTGGTACAACTGGCCCATTGAAGGGAGGACCAGAAACGTCTGTGACTTCTGTGAGTGTTGTGGGGATTCACTAAATAGGGTCTGTGTTTACCTCCTTTGGGGACTGTGTTGTGGTCTAAAGGGGCTTACATCTGATAGCGCAGATCCACAGGGAGAGGAAGACAAAGCCTGCTAGTGCTATTGTTTTTCAAATCCCAAATGACCACTTCTTCGGTGTTCTTCTTAGTGTGTGCATGGGTGTGTGCATGTGTGTGTGTGTGTGTGTGTGCACGCGCACATATGACTGTCCATATATATAAAATGGATGCACACATGTCAGAGATCATAAATAGGTTCAGCTGATCAGCCCTTTTATTTGAGGGCTGACTCAATTCCCAGCTCTTCCAGTCCCTTCCCCACCACCCCATTCCTTTCTTCCAGTCACATTGCGACTTACCAAGGCATGCTTTTTTCCCAGCCATCTTTGGAGCCCAACAGTCATTTCCAGTACAGTCTTTATGGCAAGTCAATCACTGGGTCCATGGACGAAGGAACTAGAAACAGCTGTGGCTTCTGTGTGTGGTTTCAAGGATTCATGATACAGAGTCTCTGACAAGTTCTTGGTCTCTGTTTGTTCTTCCTAAGTCCAAAGCTGCTTGTTGGTACCTCCCAGCCTACTAATGGGACCTGTGCTCCCATTAGCAACTGTTGTTTTTATTTTATTTTACTTTATTTTATTTTTTATTTTAATTTATTTGTGTGTGTGTGTTCTTGTATGAGTGAGAGCATACATTGGGGGTTAGAGAACTTCAGGTGTCAGTTCTGCCTTTCCACCTTGTTTCAGGCAGGGTCTCTTGTACACTGCTGCATTCACCAGGCTGGCTGGCCCATGAGCCTCCCGGAATTCTCCTGTGTCTGCCGCCCATCTTGAAATAGGCATGCTGGGATTACAAACACTTGTGCTACCATGTCTGGATTCACATGGGTTCTGTGGATCCAAACTCAGATATTTATGCTTGAATGTTTTATCCACCAAGCTATCTCCCCAGGCCAGGAATCATTCTTTTCAAATATTTATTTATTTAGTCATTTCAGAGAGTAGGAGGTTCCACTGCAGATGAACTCCACTTGGTGCACTTGGCTTTATGTGGCTACTGGGGGACTGAACCCAAGCTGGCATGCTTTGCAGGCAGCTCCTTCAACCACTGAACCATCTTCCCAGCCGAGCAACCGTTCTTTTAAGTGGCATTTTCACCTCTCCTGGTGCTCCATTGAGATTTACTGCAAGTCACAGTGACTTCAAGGCCCTCATCAGCTCAAGGAGTAACTTCCATTGGTCCTAGTCACACATTTTATCATGAGGGCAGGCAGGACTGTGCCAGGGGAAGTATCTGCAGATTCGGGTGCCAGAGTAGGCCTGGGCTTCATGCAGGGATGGAGGCAGAGCCCGGCCTCACTTCTGGGTCTCTTTGTCATCTACACTGTGAGACTGCTCTGGGAGTGCCCAGAGTCCCTCAGTGAGTTGTGAATCATATATATATATATATATTTTGTGTGTGTGTGTGTGTGAGAGAGAGAGAGAGAGAGAGAGAGAGAGAGAGAAAGAGAGAGAGAAAGAGGTAATGAGAAAGAGGGAGAGAGAGAGAGAGAGAGAGACTGGGTGCAAATGAACTCCACATGCATGCGCCTCCTTGTGCATCTGGCTTATGTGGATCCTGGGGAACTGAACTGGGGTCCTTTGACTTTACAGGCAAATGCCTTAACCACTAAGCCATCTTCTCCTGCCTGAGTTTTGAATCTTTTGAATATCTCTTCTGCAATTTCCACTTTGCCCAGAATCTCATCAATGTATTCTATTTCAGGATCTTGTCCTTCCAAGCAGCAGGGCTCAGTCGCTGTCTAGGACCCACAGCTAGATTGAGACCAACATCAACCATACCCACCTCCTTGGCTCTTACTTCTGACTAAGCCCTCAGTCCCTCGGGTGTGAAACATATCATTGGTACCAATGATGATCATAGGACCAAGTATGGTGCATCAGGGCCAGGTGGTATAGGTGTACCTAGATGCTTGGTGGCATGGTAGAGATTTCTGTCCTGAATATGGCTCTGGGGGAAAAATTGGAAAACATCCCTGGGCAGAGCTTTCAGGAATGTTCAGGCTAACCTCGGAAAGAGCCCTCGCCATGGCTGAAGAAATTGCTCCTGCCAGCTAGAGAGAGAATGCCAATTTAGCAGTACTTTATTATCAGATGTGTGTCATGGGGAGGGAGGGAGGGCAGGACACTGAGAACCAAACAGGCCTTTAAGGACTTCTTCTTTGTCCTTTAGTCTCCAAGTCCCCACATGTCTGAGGCCTTCTTTATATATAATCCACAGTCTCTTGGATGCACACCAAGTCCAAGACCACTTTGTGGCTCCTTGGTCCTACCATCAGCTTAATCTTTATTTCCCTCATTGCTAGAGGGCCGAGAGGATTGCAAAAAATCTGGGTCCTGGGTTCTGGAGAGCCCTCTGTTTATTTGATTTGAAATGAAAGGAGATTTTATTTATGCTGGTGGTGTAGAGTTTGAGGGATGAAGCGACTCGGGGGTGGAGGAGGGGATGGTGGTGGACATGTGACTTTCTTCCAGCTCTTGCTTCCTGAGTTCTGTTGGCGGGTGTTTAGGGTCTGGAGAGTGCAAAGCAAGAAACAAAAACAAATGCTTTTGCCTGTGATTAAAAGGTTTGATGTCCAGGGAGAGTATTGAAGTTTGCAGGGACTCTCATCGCCCAATGAACTGCAAGCTTGTGGCATCTCTTGGAAGTCCCATAGGGCTTGATGGAGTGACCTGTGGGACAGCTGTCCTTTTTCCTGCAGACAGCTGTTTGGTCCTTGGTGCTCTTAGGTGATCCAGTGGCTTCGGATTCCACCTCATATGTTTGCTTTGTCACCCAGGGTAACCAGTCCTAGGGGAAAAAGGGCTTGTTGGGCTCTAAAACTCTTAACTGAGCCTTGCTGTGGTGAGGCTATAGTTGTTGGGGCTGCTAATGACTTTGAGGTGGCTAAACCCGTTGCCAGGAGTGTGTGCACACGTACACCCTCGACACTCAGCTGTGTCCTTGGCCCAAACATGCTTCTTCGGTCCATTCCCCCCCCCCCCCGCCCGCCATGCTCAGGGACAGAATCCTCCTCCTCAGCCTTCCTGCTACCTTTCCTACCCCGCTAGAGATTTCTAGAACTCAGGTCTGATCTGGTCCTTTATTTCCTTCACTGCAATTACTTAAAAACGAAAATAGTGCTGCAGAGATGGCTTAGTGGCTTAAGGCGCTTGCCTGCAAAGCCAAAGGACCCAGGTTCAATTCCCTGGGACCCACGTAAGCCAGATGCACAAGGTGGCACATGCATCTGGAGTTTGTTTGCAGTGGCTGAAGGCCCTGGCAGTCCCATTCTCTCTCCCTCCCCCCCCTCTCTATCTCTCTCTGATTCTCTCTCTCTTAAATAAATAAATAAAATCAACAAGTAGCCGTAGGATTTTAGGACATAATCTCAGCCCCAATGTGTCCCTAGAGCCTTATTTCTTCCTTAAATGGTCACCTGTAAACTGTACTTTGAAATTAGTTGGCTTGTCTACTTCCTTGTATCTGTTGCTGTACATGTGAATATCCTTTCAGCATCCCTTTCTACTTGCAGGACTCTTTCAGGAACCATTTTAAAACTCCTTCTCTATGGAACCCCAGCACTTGGCACAGCCCTGGGTCATCATAGGTACCTGGCAGTTGTGTGCTGAATGGATCCCTCTTTTCCCTTCTTCCTCCTCAATTCCCCTCCCTTCTCTTCCTTTTAAAGCAATAGCTGTGTCTTAGACCTTCAATACCCTATTTCTCACACAATCTAGCCTTTTATCTGTTTGACTCTGCTTTCTGGTTGTTGGTTTCAGTACTTGGGTCCCCATGGAGTTAGCTGTACCCGTGTCAGTCTTCGCAACTAGATCAGCTTTTGGGCACAGAGCTTGTGTTTATTTATTTTCATAACCCCCAAATGCACCTTGTGTGAAGGCTTGTCATTGAGGCGGGTGGGTGAAGTCTATAGAAGTTTCTCTGAGTGCCTAGGGAAGGGGAGGGGACTTCTGACAAGTCCTTAAGAGCAAATGTTCTTTAGAATTATTGTTAGAGCCTTGCTGGGCTCTCACTTAGTTTGGCATTTTATGGTTTTCTCTCTTTCTTTCTTTCTTTTTTTGTTTGTTTCCTAATATATGGTACCTGCAGTACCATTTCCCCTCTTAGGTGTACACTTCTATGAAGTTCCAGTAACTTCTAGTGGTATAACCACCACCGTAATCCAGAGAGAGAACTTTTCTGCTCTCCCCGAGCATTCTCTGATGTTTCTCCTTCTACCTCTAGTCCCTGGTAATAACTGACCTGATTTCTGTCTGTTTAGTTTGGCCTTTTCTAGAATGCCATAGAAATAGAATCATTTACTATGTAATTTTTTCAGAGTCTAGTTTCTTTGACTTAGAATAAAACTTTTTTTTTTTTTTTTTTTTTTTTTTTTTGGAAAATTTGATGACATGGGCCCTTGGCCTCCCTTTATGTACACTACCTTTCTAGAAGGCTGGCATGGGATATGGATTTGGGGTACAGACATGGTTGGTATAAGAAGCATGGGGCCTCTTTCCATCCAGGGTACCAGCTACATTCTCAAATCCATTGAGCCCTATATCTTTCTCCACAAGGGCACCTGGCGAAAGACAGCTTTCTCCCCTGGGCCTTGACTGGTCCTCCCATGGCTGTGGGGGGCACGGTGGAGGATGGAAGCTGGAGGGGTGGGTGAAGTGACCACTAAATTCTTCCCTTGGGAAGGAGGTGGTATTGGGGTGACAAAGGTCAGGCCTCTCCTGGCTAAAACAACAGAAGTGGTTCCAGCTGCCCCACAGCTGGAAGGGGGTATCTGCTTTCCCTCAGCAGTGTGAAAAGCCCTTTAATGGGGGTGAGCTGTTGTCAGGCCCATGGTGGAGGTGTGTGGAGGAAGAACAGACACCCCTGTGCTTCCAGGCCTCCCCTTCCCTTTGACCTCCCTTATCTCCGCTCTTCCATCTCTGCCAGTCCCACTCTGAAACTGCCAGCTAGGGCCCTCCTTTGCACCTGTGTAAATGCAGTGGCCATGGGGTCAGGGAAGGGTGAGTATGAGCTGGCAGATGTTGGGATGTGGATTTTAATGTGGATGATGGATCTGATAGTGGGGTGGGTGACTAATGTTTTAATGGGAGACTGCTTTTTGGTCTCAGTGATGTGACCTGAGAGAAAAAAGAAAAGCCATAGTGTGATGTCTCAGATGGTAAAGCAAGTGGCAAGAGGTGGTCGGTCAGTGCCCTGATTGGAGAAGAGGTGGCAGCTAGACCTTGGGAAGTCTGTTCTCTTTTGTGTGAGGCATTGTATCAATTTACCCCATTTTTTTGGGGAAGGGGAGAGTCAGAGAGAGAGAGAGAGAGAGAGAGAGAGAGAGAGAGAGAGTCAGAGACAGATAGAGAATGGGCGTGCCAGCAGCCTTTCAGCCACTGTGAATGAACTCCAGACACATGTGCCCCCTTGTGGGTAAGTGCATCTTTGCACCCTTGCGTCACTTGCATCTGACTATATGTGGGACCTGGAGATTGAACAGGCATTCTTAGGCTTAGGAGGCAGGTGCCTTAACCACTAAGCCATCTCTCCAGCCCTCCCCCCTTTTTAAATAGCAGATTTACCTCCCAGAAATAATTTTTAGTGCCAGACTTTGTAAAATCTTGAGGTGGACTTTGAGAAAAGCTCTCCTCTGTTAGGGAAGCTTGCTTTTCTTCCAGAGCCCTCCCTCTTTCCTGTCCAACCAAGGGGTCACCACCAGAGGCTCTGCCACTGCTGCTCAAGCTCACAGCAGAACCCTTGTCTCTTGGCTGCCCTCTGGGGGCTCAGGGCTTGATGTCCCTACATTGAGAGCACAGTGGTGGGGTGGAAGTATCTGGAGCACTGATGTCAGACCTGGAGAGCTCTGTCTTTGACTACCTTAACCTTGCTGCACCTAGCTTCCTTTCATTCATCCACACAGTAAATGCTTTGGGCAAGGCCCCCCACTGGATGCCAGGCATCTATCCAGTGGAGTGACACCAGATCTTGTGCCCAGCCTGTGAGGAACTTTCAGTTTAGTGGGCAAAAAGTGAGTGATTGAATTGTTCATTTAACCATGCTGTGACATAGGCCACAGTGAAAGTAAGAGGGGGCTTATGGGGACTCATCGTAGGGGTTTTGTCCTACTTGGAAGTCAGGTGCCTCCAGGAAGCAGCATTTTTCTGGGGAGTAGAGAGGTGAATGGAGGCACATTTCCAGAGGAGGGGGGATGTGAGGCAGGAAGGAGCAGTTCAGCAGGGGTGTAATTGTACCAGGCTTCTCACCCAGGAGCTGTAGGGGAGGTATTGCTCACCTTTTTCTTTCTTCCTAGGTTGGCAGAATGGGTATTTGCAGGGTTAGATAACTCTCTGCTATTCACATCATTGCATCCGTGGACAAATGAATTCAGGGTGTTAAAAACCTGACTTTAAACTGGATCTATTTTACCATCTGGCTGTTATTCTCAAAGAATAACATGCACGCCTGTGACAGCCATCAGAGAAGCCAGTGTGAATCACTTTGGCTGTGTAATTGTCAAAGTTGCCTATCTTGACATGTACTCATTTTAGGCTCAGCAACCACAGGTATCTTAGATTACTGCTTGATTTAAGAGTCTCATCTCTAGGGTGGTGCACAAGTTTCCTGAAAGGCTGTGTGAGAAGGAGTCTAAGGCTAGCCTTACAGAGATCAGATTTCATAATCTCTATGGGTATGGGCATACTATCTCAGCTTTCTCTTTAGCGACTTAGGAATGTTTCCTTTTAATTTTAGGGAATGTACTGCATTTAAGTATGGCTTTCCTTATTTCATAGATGCTCTCTTAAAAAAAGGAAGGAACTTCCATCACTCTGTACATTTGTAAGCTTTAAGTTTTTAATGGTGGTTAGATAAGGAATATCTCTTTTCATAGTAAGTGATAGAAAAGGAACTACTCTCTATGATATCTTTTAGGTAAAGTTTGGTACTTATCCATTCATTCTTTAGACATTCATTCAACAGTTGCTTTGGTTTAGGCATCATGCTAAGCCTTACATATATAATGAGGACTAAGACACAGTATTTTATAGGTGTGTGAACAAATAAATGATAACACATTATATAGATAGTTTTTAATAGACAATGGGTACAATGCAGCAGTAACTCCAAGGAAATGAATGTTTAAAATATGTTTAAAAAATGAATGCAATTGTAGCTGATAATTTTAGTGACAGTGTGGAATTTGAACTTGAATGGGGAGGGAAAGCTGATGTCAAAAAGTCAAATATTTAAATGAGAGATAAAGAACTAAATAAAGTCATAATGGATAAGAGAGCCCCTAGTCAGCCATGTTCTCAATCAAATACAGTCAAATGTATTATTACCTCAGTGGCTACCAGCATGAAGCAGAAGAATATTCCAGCTGAGCCCTGCCAACTTATAGAATTATCAGAAATGACAAATTGTTCAAAGTTACTAATCTCAGGGTAGTTCTCTGTGCAGCAATAGAATAGTTAGACAAAAACATTGAAATGGAGTATTCACATATAGATATAGCTGTACTCTATGTGAATTTATTAAAGAAACCTCAAATTAGCCCATGTTTTTGAATATGCTATTATAAAAAGAAATGTCACAAGTGTTCTACATTGTGGATTTCTGAGATGTTTAGTATGGCTTTTGCTGCCTCCTCTAACTGTGTTACCAGAGAAATTTGTGTTTGGTGTTTTAGCTACTGGTTAGATTAATATGGTACCAGCAGGTGGAAGTTAAGACCATGAGAATTATTCTGTATTAGAAAGAATTGAACATCTCCTCCCAGATGGAGCTTGAAGCTGGCTCTGTTGTTCCTTACATTGTCATGGAAATTTGGCAGCTAATCAAACCAAACACAGCTTGTGGCATTGGGGTGGTTTCTCTGGGCAAAAGCTGTGGTAGGGTTTTCACTCTGACACTGAATCTGGCAGGGACTAGAATGTGTGTGCTTCAGATGGGAAAGACTATTGGTCTAGCATTTTTTTTTTTTTTTTTTTTTTTTTTTGGTCTGCTCTCATCTTCCCCATGTCAGAGGCAGTCCATGGACTGTATTTTACTTTTCTAATAGGAAGGATGACTTGTTTATATGTATGTCAAATGCCTGTCCTACTTTACAAATGTGAGCACAGCACAAAATGTTTGCAGTCAACCATTCCCCAAGGAAGAGTGGGAGAGACAATTCCAGATGTATAATTGTTCTGGCCCCCTTTGTTTGGCTTCCATATTATGCAATCATATTTTACATTATTATTATTTTGTTTTCATTGTCTTTGGTTAGGAAGATTTTTTTTTTTTTTTAATTTGAGAGAGAGACAGAGAGACAGAGAGAGAGTAGGCACGCCAGGGCTTCTCAGCTGCCGTGAATGAATTCCAGATGCATGTGCTCCCTTGTGCACATGTGCAACATTGTGCGTTGGTGTCACTTTTGCGTCTGGCTAAATGTGGGACCCGGAGATTTGAACGGGCATTCTTAGGCTTCATAGGCAGGCACCTTAACCACTAAGCCATCTCTCCAGCCCAGGAAGAGCTTTTTATGATTATACAATTTCCTTCCTAGAGGGAAATGGCTTGTTGGTGTCTATACTTGCCCACCACAAAAAAAAAAAAAAAAAAAAAAAAAAAAAAAAAAAAAAAAAAAAAACCCACCAATCAGAGTTACTCCTTTTCTTTTTTTAGTTTAATCTGTGTGCTGAGAAATAATGGACCACAGCCATAGACTGGTACTGAGACTTGTAGCTTTTACCTCCTATGCTGTGCAAGATGAGAGGAAAAATGACTTCATTTACACTATGATACATCCCAAAGCTATCCTGGCTATTGACTCAAAGTAATAGACTTATTGTCTTGTCTTGGAATATAGAAATTATCCTCAGGATCTCTTTTTTTCCCCCTTTAGTCCAGTCTTAGCCTGGCTCAACTAATTGTGGCCTGGTATAGAGGTGCATGCCTGGGAGGCTAAGACAGGAAGAATGCAAATCCAAGGCCTGGGCTACATGGTGAGATCCCACCTCAAAACAAACAAACAAACAAACAAAAAAACAAACAAACAAACAAAAAAACCAACAAAAAAACAACCCACAGACAATATACAAATACTTGGTTAAGGACCATTCTCCTCCTTTTGGTTTTTTTTACTTTATGTCTGGGTTATTGTATATGGTAATCACTAGTCATATATGGTTATTAAAATTAAGATTGAAGCCGGGCGTGGTGGCGCACGCCTTTAATCCTAGTACCTGGGAGGTAGAGGTAGAAGGATTGCTGTGAGTTTGAGGCTACCCTGTAACAACATAGTGAATTCCAGGTCAGCCTGGACTAGAGTGAGACCCTACTTCAAAAAAACAAAAACAAAAAAATAAAATAAATAAAATTAAGATTCAGCATAACTAAATATCTATACACTTGCTACATTTCAGTGCTTAGTAGCTATGCATGGTGTGTGGCTACTGTATTGGACAACACAAATATAGAACATTTGATAGTCATAGAATGTTCTTTGGTATTGTGTGGCTCTGCAGGGTCCCTAGGATCATATCCTCCTTAGTTTCTCTATGGCTTCCCACTAATATGCTGTATGCTAACTACTCGCCTGGTGGCTCCACCATAGAGTAGAAGCTCACTGCAGGCAGTGTCTGTGTTGCTTCCTCCCTCTGTGCAGTGCTGGGCTCCCATGTTGTGACCCTCTGGCTACAGAGTAGATGAGCAGTTGGTTGAGCAGACAGGAGGATCACCTTATGCTCAGTGTTTGTGGACACAGAGTAATCCCTTCTGTGAAGGCATGGCCACCCAATTAAAGCCCCATTTGATAGAGCTCAGCCTGTTTTAGAAAGCAGTTGCAAATACACACATTTAGTTCCCAAAACAGATGAAAATGAGACACCACAGTTGATTGAAGACCATCTATAGAAATGGAACTTTTTAACAGTGCCTCAGGGGCCAGTAAATTTGAGACAGAAATCTTCTGGGAGTTCTTCTGAAGCTGAGACCATCACTGTGGGTCAGGGAAAAGGTGGGGCTCTGAGGCTCTGTAACCTGTTTGCAGACAGAGTGCTCGCCTTGTCGTTAGGCTCGTCTCTAGGTAGCTGCCTTGAGTCTCGGTTGACGCAGAATAAGCCATTTCCAAACCAAATTTATGACCTGTAGTTCAATGCCACCGTGATGCCTGCAGCTGTTCTGTTCCTTGAGCTGACAAGGCAACCTCTGCAGGTTTGAAAAGAAATGTCTCTCCTTCAGTGGGTTCTCTTAAGAAAAACCCACCCTATTTAAATTTCAAAGAAAGGAGATGGGTAGGAACTTAGATATGACTTATGGCATGTCTGAACTAACTTAATCTTTACACTAACCCTATGAGGCAGAGTTTGATAGGACTTTGCAGATGAGAGAAGTCAGGCCCAGCAAACTTAAGCAACTTTCCCCAAGATTAAACAGTATGTGTGTGGGTGCTGGGATCTGTGCCCATGGCTGGCTCCATGCCTCCACTAGCCAGGCCACACTGTCTTTCATTCCTACAGACGAACACAGAAAGCAGAAACACTGACCCAGCTACAGAAATGAGTTCAAAGTCAGAAACTGCTTACCAAGAGCCTGTACCAATTTCTGAACTTTCAGATACGACAGCCCTACCACTCACGGCACTCCAAGCCCACAGAGAACCTTCTTGTTCTGGGGTGAAGTGAGGCTAGGAGGGAGCTGTGGGCCACCTCTGTTCACGGGCTCTGTGATTCAGTGAGGTGGGTGGAAGAGAAGACATGGCTGGGGGAGGTCAGTACAGTCAACGCACCTTCATCTCTGCTCGCTGCAGTCAGTTGACAGCTGGACTCATCTAAAGTCATCTTCACTCATGCTCTCTGTTCCTGGATCGGCTGGGCATCCTTTCTCTACATGACTTCAATGCATGCTGGCTTGAGCTTCTGCACTGTGTGGTAGTCCCAGGATTGTTAGGCTTTCTATATGGAATTTAGGTTCCCACAGAGTGAATGCTACAACAGGCCTACCAGAAGCTAAAAGAACCTAGCTGCCAAACCTAATGCAGAACTCCCCAGACATCCCATCCACAGCGTTTAGCTAGCTAAGCAAGTACAGAGACAAGTCCAGATTTAGATTTGACGCTATAAATCAGTGGACGACTTGGAAAAACATTGCTACTCTTAATTCACAGCACCTCACAGAGACCTACAGTGCATACAAGTGTGCCATAGGTGTCTGTGAATTCCTACACCAGAGAATTTCGTATGAATCATTATTTCCCAAGCTGATTATTATTGCTACATTTGAAAATAGGAAATATCTTTATCATCGCTTTATTCTGCCGGGGAGAAGTGGGCAGTGATAAATCTGGGGCTTGATACTGTTGGCTAATAACACTTTCCAGATGGAATTTGGAGACTGACCATCGGCTCTCAACCCCTTGCATCATGGCGTGAGGGAAAGAGGACAGGTCTGCTTGAAGAGATGAGTACCTCCCAGCCCTTCAGACACTGCCTCCAGAGCTTAGGGGGATGAGGGTTTCTGGACTAGTGTTTTGTTGTGAGTTCTTGATTTGAGGAAGTCCAAGCAGGGTGCATGGTCATCTACGTAGATGAAGAGGGTGAGTGCCCTAGAGGTCAAAGCCTTGATTGTTATTTCCCACAGATCTAGGTAGGGACTTCCACTCCTCACAGCTGTGTGGCATTGGGCCAGTCACCTCTTTCTGGGCTTCCGTTTCCTTATCTACAACATCAGTGGTTTCTGTTTCATGGGGTGATTGTGGTGACCAGCAAGATCCTTCAAGTGGGTGTCTTGGCATAGTCCATTCATGGTCTGTAAGTGTTAGCTATCTCTGTCCTTGGGATGGATGGAGGAAGCCGTCCTTGGTTTGACTTGGTGTCTGCTTGGTTCTCTTCACCTCAAGGGTGTTAAAACTTTGGGTTTATTTGAGATTAACTTTGCCAAAGACAAGCCAGGATTATAAATTATGGTTCTTCTCCTACTTTTCTTGCAAAAGTAATCTCTGTGTCCTTTCATTTTTTTCCTCCCAATGTAGTTTCTAATAAGTGACCGTGACCCTCAGTGCAACCTCCACTGCTCCAGGACTCAACCTAAACCCATCTGCGCCTCGGACGGCAGGTCGTATGAGTCCATGTGCGAGTACCAGCGAGCCAAGTGCCGAGACCCGACCCTGGGTGTGGTCCATCGTGGTAGATGCAAAGGTGAGTGTGCACCTGCATCCAGCCCGGCGGAGGCCGCTGGGATTGCCACTCCCACTCTGTGCAGTCTCCATGGGAGCTTGAATGTATCTGGCCATTTGGTTTGTTCATTTGTCTCTACCCCTCCCATTGGCCTTGTGAAGGAAGGAGGACTGCTCTGCTTGAAGAGCTGAGCCCTCCTCAGACCTTCAGGCACTGCCACCAGGTCAGGGCTGAGAGGCATAAGGGGATCTCCACTTAGTGTTTTGTTTCACAATGCACACGTTATTGATTATCTATTGATGGGAATTCCAAACTGCTGGCTAAGAGGTTTTGTTTGCTCTGTTCTAAAACACTGAAGGCATTTGAGACAGCATTTAAAAGTGGGGGGATTTAACATAAAAATCTGGCTTTTGGGCCTTCTCTTGTAAAGTTGGGAGCTCTGATACTCTGACTCTGTGTCCTGTGAAGCCACCTGTGTGTAGAGTGGAGGAGCTGCCACCCCCTAAAGGGTACCTGTTCTTGAGTTGCCACAGTTCCCAGCACTCCGTATGGCCTCTGAGCACAGAATGTTCTGCTTCTTATAGCAAATTTATGTTGCTTTGGTGAAACTGTAGATATATGAGTTTATGATTCTCGACTGTGTAGACCTATCTCGACTATGTAGGCCTATCAGAGGTTAAGCAGGCTGCCCAAGACCCTTTGATTTTTCTAAAAAAAAAAAAGGTGGGGGAGTTAGCAATTCTTCTTTTTCCTTTAGAAACAAGGTCTCACTGTGTAACCTTGGCTGGCCTGTATTCACTATGTATCCCAGGATGACCTCCTGCCTCAACCTCCTGAGCTCTGGACATATAGGCAGGCACCACTATGTTCCATGCTCAATTCTTCAACTATACATCTTTTTTTAAATACACACACACACACACACACACAGACAGAGAGAGAGAGAGAGAGAGAGAGATTTTATTTCTTTATTTTTTGGTTTTTCGAGGTAGGGTCTCACTCTAGCCCAGGCTGACCTGGAATTCACTATGTAGTCTTAGGCTGGCCTTGAACTCATGGTGATCCTCCTATCTCTGCCTCCTGAGTGCTGGGATTAAAGGCGTGCGTCACCACACCTGACCTATATGACATCTTTGAGGGCTGGAGAGATGGCTTAGCAGTTAAGGTGCTTGCCTGTGAAGCCTAAGAACTCATGTTTGAATCTCCAGATCCCACATAGCCAGACACACAGTGATGCAAGCATGCAGTGTTGCACATGTGCACAAGGGGGTGGTACATATATCCGGAGTTCATTAACAGCAGCTGAAAGGTTGTGGCATGCCCATTCTCTCTTTCTCTCTCTCTCTCTGCCTCTCTCTAAAAAAACAATAATAATAAAAAGACATCTTTGAGATCTCTTGGGCTTACTAGTTTTAGAATAATGTAGGAAAAAGTCATGGACATAGAACACTTTTTTCCTGGATGACAGAAAAGACATTTGGGAGAAAAAAAATAAGCAGAGCTGGTATAAACAAGCTCCCCCTCTACATATCTATGCATAACATATGACTTATGACAAATTGAAATTTTACACCAACCCTACAAGGCAAGGTTTGATAGCATCTTCATTTTGCTGATGAGAAAAGTAAGGCCCAGAAAACTTAAGCAACTTTCCCCAAGGTTGAACAGCATCAGTGTGGGTGCATGGTCTGGCTCCATGCTTTCAACAGCCAGAACACGCTGCCTCCTTTCATGACTCTAGGCTAACCCAGCCAGCAGAAACTCTGATCCAGCTGCAGAAATGAGTTCTTCAGAAAGTCACAAACTGCTCACCAAGGGCCTTACCAGATCCTGAACCCCCAGCGATGACAGGAGGTTGAGCAGCCATCCTAGCCTCTGCTCTCTTCTTGTTAGACAAGTTGGTATCGTGGCTCCCCCTGGGTGGAGGCTCTCTCAGCATTTCTGCCACAGGGCAGCCATTTTGTGCCCCAGCTTCTCTGTGTGGAATCCAAATGAAACATGCACTATACACTCCTCTTCCCTTTTAGATGCTGGCCAGAGCAAGTGTCGTCTGGAGCGGGCTCAGGCCCTGGAGCAGGCCAAGAAGCCTCAGGAGGCTGTTTTTGTCCCAGAGTGTGGCGAGGATGGTTCCTTTACTCAGGTGAGGCCTCTTGAGGGACTGAGAGAGGGAAGGTGTCCTGAGAAGATGAGGGCCACTGGGCACCTTTACATTTGGGGGAAATGGCTGAGTAAGTGGCTCTTTGACATCCCTTCTGCATTGCCTTCCCCCTCCTGGGCCCTCCACACCACTCCTTGCCAACTGGCAGTGGGCCCTGACAAGATGCATGGAAGACCGAGCCAGGAAATTGGCATGCTTGGTCCTCGTCCCCCCTGCTGGCCGTCTCCTTGGAGGGCCGGACCTGCGTTTTTCTCTTCTGTCAAATGTGGGCTGATTATTTTCTCTTAACCCTGCCAATTTCCATGGGCAACCCTGGTATTCCCTTCACTGTTTATTGCTACCCCTCCTCACTCCCCTGCCGCGTACCCCATCCTTGAACGAAGCGGAGTCCTCTCTAGGCACCAAGCATGCCTCTCTCTTGAAGTGTGTGTGTGTACGTGCGCGCACACGTGTGTGTGTTTGTGCATGCACTCAGTTTTCAAATCTCTTTTTAGCTGCCCCACCTCTCATCCTGCTTCATCTCTTGGTTAGTGCTTAGTGTACAAGCAATGCAGAGTATGTTGACATTGGCTGACTGCTTCTGAAACACAGCAGCAGGGAGACAATAAGGTGCTCCTTCAGGAAGCTTCTTGGCAGTTCCCTTCTGCACAGGAGCTTGCCGCTGTGAGACGAGGGGCTTCTGTGCTAGCTGTATGGAGGCACTGCTATAAGGAGAACAGGGAAAGGTCGCTGGACAGGCCGAAGCTTAGCTGGTTGAAGATGGTCTTGGTGCCTGTGATTCCCCTATCCACTAGAACAGCATTTGGGGCAATCTGCTGTCTCTTAGGTTTTTTTTTTTTTTTAAATATTTTATTTATGTGAGAGGAGAGGAAGAGAGAGAGAGAGAGAGAGAGAGAGAGAGAGAACACCAGGGCCTCTCGCCACTGCAAACAAACTCCATACAAATGTGCCACTTTGTGCATCTGGCTTTACGTGGGTACCGGGGAGTTGAACCTGGGTCCTTAGCTTAACTGCTAAGCCATCTCCCCAGCCCAGGTTTTAGGGTTTTAAAAGCTTCCTTGTGATTTTGGACCCATGGACAAAAGGTGGTCTTTGGTCAAAGGGGCTTCAGGTTTCACTTCTGGACTGGGCCTAGGGGATTATTAATTTCCGACTGACTCCCTGTGGGGTAGGACATATTTAGGTGGGAATTGGACTTCACTGCTTCTCAGTGGATTCACACATGCAGCCAGGCTTCAGAATTCTGGGATAAATTGACCTTGGCCACTGATCCTGGTGAAGGTGCTTTTACTGATTTCTTGCTTAAGGGTTTGCATACGCGGGGGAGGTAGTGTCATTACCCCCACATACAGAGGCGGCATCAGCAGCATGATGTGAACTAGAGAGCTGGGTTTGAGCCCAGAGTCCCCCATGGCACACTGTGCTCTCTTGCTTTCTGAACTGGCAATTTCAAAGGAGACTCTGAGGTATGTGCTAGGAGGAGGCATGTTGGGGCTATGGTTGGAGCACGCTGCCTGACCACGAGACCCAGCCCACCAGAGTAAGTCATCGAGCTTCTCAGGGTAGGGTTTCTTTGTTTGAAAAATAGAGATGACTATCTCAATTACTGCTGTGTTACACGCATGTGAGACACTATTATTAATACTATACCAAGCTGGGTGTGGCGGCACACACTTCTAGTCCCAGAACTTGGAAGGCTGGGGTAGGAGGATCACTGTGAGTTCAGGACCAGCTTGGGGCTATAGAGTGAGTTCTAGGTCAGCTGGGGTTGAGTGAGACTCTACCTCAAAAAATAAAATAAAAGAACAAGAAAAAATTCTACCACATAGTATATGTCAATCTTGTGTCATATATTCCGCATTACTATTATTAGTGATTGTTATTATATCTTCCTTTGTGAGACTGTGATGAAGATTGAGTAAGCTAAAACATGTAAACCACTTGGATCCCATAAATTCCATGTTTATCAATACCATCATCATGTTTCCCATGTCTGTGGTATTTCTTTTTTTTAAAAAATATTTTATTTGTTTACTTATTTTGAGAGAGAGAGAGAGAGAGAGAGAGGAAGAGATAGAGATAAAGAGAGAACAGGTGCACCAGGGCCTCCAGCCACTGCAAATGAACTCTAGACGTATGTGCCCCCTTGTGCATCTGTCTTATGTGGGTCCTGGGGAATCAAACTGGGGTCCTTTTAGGCTTTGCAGGCAAACACCTTAACCACTAAGCCATTTCCACAGCCCCCTTTAAAAATAGTCTGTGGTATTTCTAAAACACAAATCTTATTAAGATTTTATGGCTGTTGAAACTTCTCAAATTTGGAAATTGATGAGCCCTTCCACCCATCAATCTATTTACTATTTACTCATGTGAAAAAAAAAAAAAAAAGAATGCGGTGATCTTTGTATATATTTTTAAAGTGCATTTGAACACTCATGTTTCCCAGGAGGAAATTAGACCTGTCTTGGGTTAGTTTGGGGTCAAAGCAGGGGAAAGGTGAAGGGGAGGAGGGCAGAGTTGCAAGCAGCTGTTTTTTCCTTTTCTGCTGGCTTGTGTAGTTCTGAGTGTGTTGCTTATGAGAACGGTTGACCCCTGCCCTCTTGATTCTGAAGTGTTTGCTGCCTGGTGACAGACAGCCACTAGCCAGCTTTTGTTCTGGCCAGGCCAGGCCAGACCAGGTGGTTTTTGCTGAGAGAAAGGAACTTTCAGATCAGTCCAGGATGCCTTGCTAAATGCGAGTGCCCTGGAGCTCAGCAGAGGCTGTGCGTATCATCAGGTGTCCTTTGTCTGTGTGACACGCTAAGTACTGCCATGTGTGTCCATGGCTCAGACGGGCTCAGCTCAATGGACAGCCAGATAGCACTCAGCAGCTCATCCCAACTCAAGTGATTGAAATGGATGTACTCCCCCACCCGCTGATCAAAGCTGCTGTGGTAACCTCATGAAGCAAGAGTGCCTTTGTTGGAGTGTGCTTCAGTCCACACTGACAGGAGGCCAGGATGCTACGACACAAAATGCTTGTCTCCTTCCTGTGATGTCTATCACCAACCAGACGGTCTTCTTCTCTTCGTGTCTGAAGCCTAGAGACAAACTACATTGTCTTTATACTCCTTCACATATTGGCACGTGTGCATCCTGGTGTTAATAGCATGCCTTAGCCCAGGGAAGTATTACACATGACACTCTCCTGAAGTATTATGGAGGGAATGATGGGACTCTGCTGGGGTCGGGTTTATTTGGCATGGGGCACAGCTGGAGGCCACGTGACTGAGTTGGCTTTAATGGGATTCGTGTGGGACTCAGTGACCGCTGTTCTTTTTCTTTGTTTCCTCTTGTTCTCTTTCCTCTGTATGCCCACCTTCAGCTCACACACTCAGTGTCTCTTCTTTTTTCTCCCACAGTGACATTAGGGCTGCATGTAAATCACATTGGATTTATTTTATTTTATTTGAGAGAGAGAGAGATACAGAGAGAGAGAGAGAGAGAGAAAGAGAGAGAGAGAGAATAGGTGCACTAGGACCTTCAGCCACCGTAAAAGAACCCCAGACCCATGCGACACCTTGTTCATCTGGCTTACGTGGGTCCTGGGGAATCAAACCTGGGTCCTTTGGCTTCACAGGCAAACGCCTTAGCCGCTAAGCCATCTCTTTGAGCCCCACATTGGATTTTTAAATGTCTTAACACTTAGGCCCATCCAACATCATTAAATCAAATTCCGGGACCCCCCCCCTCCACCTGCAGCGATTTCAGTAAATTTGGTCAGATGTTTGCACCACTGCTGAAAGGAGCTTGTCACTCTGGTTTCTTGCATGCATCGTTGGAATGTGGAGTTCAGCTCTTTGGCCGACCTGTTGAGTCAAGTCCAGAGCTCCAGGCTTTGTCCTTTTCTGTGCTCTTGCCTCATTTTTTTCTTCTGGGTATTGGGAACTTAATTCCTGACATCTGTTCTACCAAGTCCTCTGCCAAGTGCGCATCTGGTGCCCAAACTGATTAACTGCAGTCGCCCCTGTAGTGGATGGGTGTTGGATTGTGCCACCGTCGGGAAGTTCTGGTGGGAGCTTGTCAAGTGTGCGCATCCCTGGATGACAACGATGGTCACCACTGAGTGCTGCCAGGTGGCAGTCTTCACTCACTACACCTTTTTGAGATAATTACGAATACCATTATTTATAAAGAGTTTCGGAGCATGGGGGTGAATAGTGATCAAGTGGAGGTCAGGGAGCTAGAAAGGCATTGTACGCAAGCCTGCTTAACTTCAGGCCCGTGCTCCTAATGTTTCTATGCGTGAAAGCGGCCTTGATGCGTATGTATTTCATTTCCATCACCATTGTTATCCCAGAAGTTCCTTCTCTTGTTGCCCAATCAATCAAACACACATTAAAAAAAAACCCTCTTTTGATTATGGAAATTTTTTAAAGAGTACAAAAAAAAGTAGGGATAATACTATAATAAACTCCATGTACCCATCACCAGTTTCAACAATGATTGACACGTGGCCAATTCTGTTTCATCTTTGCCTCATTTTCATCTCCCACCCCAAGCTGAATGGCTTCAAAGCAAATCCCCAGACACAGTATCTTTTCATCCCAGACCGGCATTTTTTGAGCTCTACTGTGTTCTGGGCTGTGTGCTGGTTGCTATGGAAGATTTAAAAAAATGTGACCTCTGCTTTCAAGGAGTTTACTTGCAGAAAAGATGGGGAAACAAATTGTAAAGTAACTGTATGAACAGTGCATATGTATAACTGATAATACACATTTCAAAAGCCCATTTACCAGTCAGCTGTTTGGAATTCAGAATGGATTTTGGTGTTGAGAAAATAAGCACAAATTTGAATATTCTGACCATAGAAACGTGAAACTGAAAGCAAATGACATGTATTAATCTTAATGACAAAGAGCTAATCTTATATCAACAATGCTTTTAATTTGGATAGAAAAAGAACCTAGCACAGTGTGCTCAAGAGATATCCGCAAGCACATTATGCAATAATAACTACCAATAAGTGAGGCTTGAGATGTAGCTCAGTGGTAGAGTGTTTGTTTTATATGTATGAGGCCCTAGGTTCAATTCCCAGTACCATACCTGAAAAAAAATCCATTAAGTGAATAAGAATGATGTTATCTTCTCTACTAAAGATATAAATAAAAATAATCCATCCTTTTGCTTATTAAGCTTGTAAAAATGAGAAGAGGGCTGGAGAGATGGCTTAGCGGTTAAATGCTTGCCTATGAAGCCTAAGGACCCCGGTTCGAGGCTCGATTCTCCAGGACCCACGTAAGCCAGATGCAAAAGGGGGTGCATGCATCTGGAGTTCGTTTGCAGTGGCTGGAGGCCCTGGCGCACCCATTCTCTCCCTCTCTCTCTCTCTCTACCTGCCTATTTCTGTATCTCTTTCTCTCAAATAAATAAATAAATAAATAAAGTAAAATAAAAAAAATTAAAAATGAGAAGAGATGGTGATATTCAGAGTTGAATGGAGCAACACTATTATCCCTATGTTGCTGTTGGGAAATTGGCACCAAGTTTTTAAGGGGATAATTATGTAATATGGGTCCTAAGTCAATTTGGGGCCTGCAATTTCACTTCTGGGAATTTATTCTAAAGAAATAATTAAAATGTGTGAAATTTTTAGCCATAAAGAATTTCCATTTAAGTTATTATTATTATTTTTTTTTTGAGGAAGGGTCTCACTCTAGCCCAGGCTGACCTGGAATTCACTATGTAGTTTCAGGGTTTCCTCGAACTCCCAGTGATCCTCCCACCTCTGCCTCCCAAGTGCTGGGATTAAAGATGTGCATCACCACGCCCGGCTCCATCTAAGTTTTTAAAATTTACTTATTTGCGTGTGTGTGTGTGTGTGTTTGTGTGTGTGTGTGTACGGGCACATATCAAGGTCTCTTGCTGCTGCAAATGACTGCCCATTTGGCCTTACATGGGTGAATGGAGAATGGAACTGGGGCTGGCAGGCTATACAAACAAACAAGTGCCTCTAACTGCTAAGCCATCTCAGGAACTTAGCTGAATAAATAATTTTAAAGAAATATTTTCATTTTTTTCTAAAATGTAACTTTTCCAGAAAAGCTATCAAAAAATAAAAATTCTGATATGATGGAAATATGTAGGGTAGAAAGAAAGAAATGAGTGAGGTCACATTTCTGAAATAGCAACAATTAAATACTTTAAGTCTTTTTCTTATATGCAGATATTTATCATTATTTAGGATAAAAATAGCATGATAATATTATTTTTATAAGATTTTATTTAATTGTATAATGGGTTTACTTTTAGTTAAATTATAGCTTTAATAATTTTTTTTAAATTGCTACAGTTTATTCTATTATATGGCTATATCATGTATCTTGGAAGGTGTGTCTTGAGTCAAAAGTATGTAGTCTTTAAGTCTACATGCACACATGCAACCAAATTGCTTTCAATAAATATTCAGCAGCAATGTGGCTGATTAGTGGCAGTTATCAGATAAAATCTCAAGCTATTTTGATTTTTTTTTGTGTAGATGGATTGTAGTTCTAATAATATTATAGGATATGAAACACTGTTCATTATGCCACTTCTAGTGAAATGTATTATATTTCCTGTCTTTGAGCCCCATATTCCAGAAACAGTGTTTCTTGATGTATCTCTACAGGCAAACTAACAACTCTTCTCATTTAAAAAAATATTTTTATTTTATTTTAATTAATTTATTTGTAAGCAGAGAGAGAGAAAGAGAAGAGAGAATGGGAATGCCAGGGCCTCTAGCCACTGCAAACGAACTCCAGATGCATGTGCCCCTTGTGCATCTGGCTTACGTGGGTCCTGGAGAATCGAACCGGATCCTTTGGCTTCGTAGGCAAATGCCTTAACTGCTAAGCCATCTCTCCAGCTCTTTTCTCATTTTTACTAGTTCTAATGACTGCTGTTCCCACAATGCATTTATATACTAATTTTCAGTACTAAACCATATAAATATGGTTTATACAAGCATATATATATATGAAAGGTCTATATCCAGATCTCTTTATGTGTTATATATAACATATAATATATGCATTATATACTTATAACTTCTATGCATGTAGCTATGTTTTCTTCATGGTAGTTGCTTTTGTTCTGAAGTTGGAAGTCCAAAGAAAGTGTCATGTGGATTTTTGACAGGCAGTAAGTTCCTTTGTGACACAGCACTTGAGGGCCTTGAGTCAAAATGTGGAGCAGGAGAGGGTCCCCACTCCAAACCACTTTCACAGTATGTATGTCTTCCTTGTTGTCCTGAGTTGTGTGACCAGTTTTCCCGGAAGTGCTTTGGTTTGCCATCTGGACTTCTGCTTTCCTGATTCTTAGCAACTACTGAAGATAGCAATGCACGACGTGAACTGTGAGCCTTCGCTGGTCTAGGCTGAGGAGGCAGTGGTAGGCTGGAGGGCCTAGTATCCTCAGGAAGCAGCAAGGATTTGTCTTATCTTTGGTGAGTTAGAAGTCTAAGAGGAGTCTACTGGCTATGGCCTTTTGTCTCGATGTAGAGAAATTTTATGAAGAGCAGTGTTATGACTCTCTCCTCAGAAAATGTAAACTCAGATGATGTTCCAGCTAAAGTACAGAAACTGGGAAGTGTCTGTAAGCTGGCCTGTTGATAAGTTTCTTCAGCCACAAGTGGCTGCCCCACTTTTGTTTGGTTGCCCCAAACAAAGCCATGTTGTGAATCAGACTTGGCTATCCAGAGCCTGTCCAAAATACTCTCCTCTTAAAAACATTTTCTCCCCCTCTTCCAATCATACTGTTAAAAATTTAAATTTATCCTATCTTTGCTGCCTAGATAGTATAAATGATAAGTGGTTCTACTGGGTGGGCATGATGTGGCTTTTCTTTTTCCTTTTTGTTTAATGTTCAATAAACATATTGATATCATTACAATTTGAATATCTATTATGCTAAAGACATCTTACAACTTGGTTTAAATGTGTTTATTCATCTTATTGCTTTTGTTACAAATAACCCAGCATTGCACATAGATAATGTATACAGAAACACCCTGTAGTTAGCATAGTTGCTGCTCAGCAAATGTTAATTTTTTTTTCCTCATTAGGTCTCAGATTGATCAACTGTAATTTGAGAGAGTTGGGCCAGCATAGAAGTTGGCAATCTATGGTCTGTGGGCTCACTCCCTATTACTGTTCTTTAAAAATAACAGCTCTATTGAGGCATAATTTGCACAACATAAAATTTACCCCTTAAAGTGGATTGTGTAACAATCACCACTATCTAATGTCAGAACATTTTCATGCCTCAAGGTTTCATTCCATATCAGTCCTCTCTCAGCCCTTGGCAGCTACTAATCTACTTATAGTTCTATAATTTTCTTATTCTGGATGATTCATATAATCAGTGGTCTTCTGTGATGGGCTTCTTTTAATCAGCATAATGTAGAATAAATCAGTACTTCATTCTTTTGTATTATCAAATACGTCTACTGTGTGGCCATACCTCATTTTGTTTATACATTCGTCAGCTGAGGGACATTGGGTTGTTTGCACATTTGGAGGTCATAAAGAATGCTGCTGTGAGCATTTGCATGCCCTTTGGTTTGACATATGTTTTTAGTTCTCTTGGTATATACCTAGGAATAGGATTTCTAGGTCATATGGAGGCTCCATGTTTAAGCCTTTATGGAATTACAGACTACTCTCCAAGGTGGTTGCATCATTTTGCATTCCCACCAGCGATGTATGAAGGTTCCATCTTCTGTCCATCTTTGCCTAAATTTGTTGTGCTCTGTCTGCTTTGTTATAGCCATTTTGCTGGGTATGAATTAATATGTCATTATGTTTTTTTAAAACTTTTTGTTGACAACTTCCATAAATAATTATGCTTTTTTTTTTTTTTTTTTTTTTTTTTTTTTTTTTTTTTTTTGAGATAGGATCTCACTCTAGCTCAGGCTGACCTGGAATTCACTATGTAGTCTCAGGGTGGCCTTGAACTCAAGGCAATCCTCCTACCTCTGCCTCCCAAGTGCTGGGATTAAAGGCATGCACCACCATGTCCAGCAATACTTTTTTCTTTCTTTCTTTCTTTCTTTCTTTCTTTCTTTCTTTCTTTCTTTCTTTCTTTCTTTCTCTCTCTCTCTTTCTTTCTCTTTCTTTCTTTCTTTCTTTCTTTCTTTCTTTCTTTCTTTCTTTTTATGACTAACTGGTGTGCTAGGGCCTCAGCTACTGCAATCGAACTCCAGATGTTTGAGCCAACTACTGGGTATGTGTGACCTTGTACTTGCCTCACCTTTGTGCATCTGGCTTATGTGGAATCTGGAGAGAGATTGAACATGGGTCCTTAGGTTTCTCAGGCAAGCACCTTAACTGCCAAACAGCCCAATAATTATGCTTTTGATTTGCAGTTCTCGTAGTGACTAAGGATGGGCCTCTTCCATGTACTTTTAGGCCATTCATATATCCTTGGAGGAATATCCAGTCCTTTCTTAGGTCAGTTATTTGTTTTTTTATTATTGAGTTTTAAGAATTATTTATACATTCTAAATATAAGACTTGTCAGATACATGATTTATAAATAATTTTCTCCCATCTTGTGGATTTTCATTTTTTTGACAGAAAGTTTTAATTTCAAAGTCAAATGATCAATTTTTTTTAATTGCTTGTGATTTTGTTAGTGTGCCTTGGAAACTGTTTTCTAATCCAAGGAAACAAAGATTTACTCTTGTGTTTTCTTCTGAGAGTTTTGTGGTTTTTGGTTTTTACATTTAAGTCTTTGATCTATTTTAAGATCTATTTTGATCTTTAAAATTTGTTTATTGAGCAAGAGAGAGAGAGTCAGATATATATATGGGAAGAGAGAGAGAGAGAGAGAGAGAGAGAGAGAGAGAGAGAATGGGTATGCCAGGGCCTCCAGCCACTGCAAACGAACTCCAGACTGATGTACCACCTTGTGCCTCTGGCTTACATGGGTCCTGGGGAATCAAACCTAGGTCCTACAGCTTTGCAGACAAGTGCCTTAACCACTAAACCATCTCTCCAGCCCTTGATCTATTTGTGTGCATGGTGTGAGTAGGGGCCCAGCTTCACTCTTTTGCATATGTACATCTAGTTACTTCAGGATTACTTGAGGAAAAGATTATTATTCTCTCTTTAATTATCTCAGTGCCCTGTAAATATAAGGCTTTATTTCTGGCCTCTGAATTCTGTTCCATTGAGCTTCATGGCTAGCCTTATGCCAGTGCCGCACTGTAGTGAATTTTGAAATAGTCTCCTTCCTTATGTTTTTTTCCAGATAGGATCTCACTCTAGCCCAGGTCCTCGTGCAGCAAGTTCTCTTAACCAGTAAGCCATCTCTCCAGCCCTGAGAGAACTTTTTATAAGTCAAGCAGTGTGTAGATGGAAACTTTGACTCAAAGAGAACTTAATGTTCAATAGCTGGGTGCTGGCAGTCCTATAGGGATACAGAGGGGCTATACATTGAGTAGGTCTGCAGCCAACACATTCATAAAAGCTATAGGCAGAGCTATGGTCACATCCATATTTAGGGCTATTATCACTCCACCATGCAGCTGTATAACATGCCAGAAAGTGACCTTTCAAGCCAGTCAACTAAACTTTTTTGCAAAAATGGAAAGGATAATATAATTTTTCATGTAAAAGTAGGGAAAGAAAAGGGATGGAGATTTAGCTTAGTGAAAGAGCACTTGCCTAGCAAGCATAAGACCCTGGGCTTGATCCTCAGCAACAATTAAAAGAAAAATTAGGGAAAGGTCAGAAACACAAGTAATAAGTGAAAGACAGAAAAGTTTAGGTAAAAGTGAAGTCAGTCAGGCATGGTGGCTCACATCTGCAATCCCAGCGCTTGGGAGGCTAAGGTAGAAAGATCATCATGAATTCCAGGCCAGCCTGGGACTACAGATAAGTTCCAGGTCAGGCTGGGCTAGAGTGAGATGCTGCCTCAAAAGAAAAATAAAAAGTGAAGTCAGACATGGGAAGAAAAGATGGACCGTCTGTCACACAGCACGTTACCTTTATCCTATTGCCACCTCGATTTTTCAGTTCTGATCTGAACAAAACCCCCAAATGTGAGGAAATTTTATAAAATTTATCTTGTAAACATTAAAATATATTTGAGAGTGCCCTGCATGCATGTGGGATGGAGAATACTGGGGAGAACAAGGATACATGAATCCATAAAGAAGGAAGAGCCGACTGTCTATCTACCACAAGATGGGTCACCTCCACCTCATCTTTCCAGGCTCAGAAGTCATGACAAGAGAAGTAGTGACATGAATAGGTCTCACGGCTAGCCTGCAAACCAGTTCCAGGGAGATGGCAACACTGTGGTCACTCAAACCTCATCAGAACCGAGACCCAGAGTCTACTGAGAAAGCAACACTAAATCAGAGGCCTATCTTGTCTGCCAAGGCTCAGGGAACATTGATGAAGATTGTAAGAGCCTTCAGGGTGGGTGGAAATAGCCTGAGACACTGTATTTCCCCCATCCCTGCAGAGCCTGACTGAGGTCTCTTGGTCCCCACAATTAGTACCAATAACCCCACACCAAAGAAGAGCCTTAGCAGAACTGGAGTAGGGGGGTCTATGTGTGTAGCCTTTTTATAAAAAAATCAATAAATTAAAAAATGTATTAATATAATATTCCCTTGCCAAAATGGAAATGAATTGAGATGAATAGGAGGTACCAGATTTTCCATTTATATTCTAGTCACCAGAGAGACAAAGGTGACACACTGAAATCTCAGAACCTCCAATGCTGTTTTGTAAACTATCTTTATGGGTGTGATAGAGGGATGTGTTCACACTTTTTGGAAAATACAAAAAAAAAATCTGTTCTTGGACCAGAAAGAGTGGTCTTAACACTGAGAAGTAGGGGTCACTTAGGAATTTCCACCTTTCTCTTAAGTGTCAGGAGGCCAACATACAGTAGGTTTGTAGAATTATGGGTCTTCTGCGACAGAGGGGTCCTCAGAGATATCTTCTTTGTGTTCTTCCTCCCCCAGATGCTCCCACCCTCTGCCTCAGTTCCATTTATAATCTCACACCAGTGACAAGAAGCTGATTCCCACAATGGCCAAATTCATAAGGCATTTTAGAATCATCTGGTGAGAAAGTCCTATATATTGAACTGAGTTCCTGTGATTCCCAGTCATAGACTCCATAGACTCTGTAAGTCATGGGACTTACAGAACCTATAGAAATCCTACTTTCCATAGAAATGTTTGAAGATGGACCTCATTATGTCCTGTGAAATCATCACTGAACCAACAAATGCTTCTTTTTTTTTGCCCTGAAAAGAGTTACTAATTCTGTCACCCATTCCCACATCCTAGGGATTTTGTCTTTTCTTTGGCCCTCTTTCTGCTGCATCTCATTTGCATGGCCCTTCTGATAAAGCTTCCTCCCTCAAACTGGACACAAGATTTCTGATGTGCTCATGAACCCTGGGTGAATGGGGCTGTCTCTTGTTCTGACGTCACGTGGGCAGTCATGACATATCATCAACTCATAAAAAGTATAGCCAATAATGCCCGTATTTGGGAAGACTTGACATTGAAGAATCATTTCCTTTGCATCTTCTCTTACATTCTAGTGGACGAGGTAAATACTCTAAAAGGAAAATTTCTACTTTCCAAACAAATAATCCTGCCTAGCCTTGGCATAGAGTCAGCAACAGTGTCTACAGCCAAGGAGAACAGCAGTGCATTAAAATTACAACTCACATCTTCCTGACCAAAAGGGAAGAGAAAAGGACAAACTCAGCATGTGCCAAGCACATACTCAGCGTCTGACACCGTGTCAGGTGCTTTACAGATTTGCCTTATTTGGTCTTCTTGATAACTCTCAAGGTGGCACCTCCACTTGAGAGATAGACGTGGAGAGTTAAGGACTCAGGACTGGAGCAACAGGCAGATTAACAAGAAAAGTCAGGAGCTGGAGAGATGTCTCAGTGGTTAAAAGTGCCCGTTGTGCAAGAAGGAAGGCCCGAGGAGGGCTGGGACGGAATCCAGTTTGATTCCCCAGCACCCATGTAAACTGATGGGGGTGATCACACGTGCCTGTGGAGACCAGAGACTAGAGAATTTGCTGGTGCTTGAGAAAAATGGCAAGCTCTAGAATCATTAAGAGACTGTCTCAAGAAAGAAAAAACAAAGCTTCTCTGAGAGTAAAAGAACTGAATCTATGTAAAAAGAAACGTCTTTCCTCCACCCAAACCTTTTCAGAACTTTTTTTTTTTTTCCTGATCTCAGTCTGCTGTTTCTCTGGCAGGGCAGAAGAAGAGGGAGACAGCCAGCATTCACTTCTGACCCCCTGCATGTGAGCACATATAACTGCATACACCACACACACCACATACACCACACACACACACACCCACATCACATATATGCCACACTCACCAGAAAAGGCAGTCATATTTCCACTGTCAAAAGAGAGGAAACTACCTGCACGCCTTTATATTTTCAGTTGAACTTTCTTCTACTTGCAAATGTTTGTGTCTGCCGGCTCAGTCCTTTCTTCACAAGTTTGGTCATTGCTTATATGGTCCATTTTTTCTATTAAAAAAAATCATGGGAAATAGATAGGGAGGAGAAATTAGGGGTAAAGGGAAAAATAGGCATGTTGGGAGGTATCCCAGTTGCCGGTTGAAGGTATATGGCAATTCATGGTGTGTTTCTTAGGCAGTGCAGTTTGAAGAAGTCTTATTAATGAAGACGAGGGGTTTGTAGAGGGAAGAATGTTCCAAATAGAGAAGTAAATGAGAACCTGATCCCTTGATTGTTGTCAAAACAAAAGGCACCACATCCATTCCTTTTGGGGCATTGCACCCTCCACTGAAGGCTGCCTATACATACAGTCTGTCTGCCCTGCTTTTCTCCACGCTCTCCTCCCTCTTGTTCCCCATGAACTGGTGTTTTCTATGCCTTTCTTTACCCACTGGTCACCCATTTGCCTATATTGGGAGGGCTGGCCTCTCATGTTCTCCCCGGGTGGTCAGGAGTTGGATTAATGTTGAAGATTAGTGGACTTAAAATAATTTTAGATTTGTCTTAATTTGGATGGAGGTTGAACTGCAATATACTGCTGGCCTGTTTATGTAAAGGACTTCTTGCCAATAATATTAAAGCATATGAGTCAGAGATGGAACTTATTTATCTAAGAACACACTGTTTTAAAGTAGTTGGAGGAACACCAGTAATATCCAACCAGATAGGGACAGTAGAAGCAGAAACTGACTTCCCTTTGGGTGGTGTGCACTTGGTCTCCAAAGAAGGACCCATCAGTTGACACTTCAGCCTTTGTGGGATGCTCCAGAATGGAACAGGAGCCATTTTCATGGCTTGTATCTATTTCTGTGGGGTTTGAACCACCCTGACGTTTTAAAAGAAATTTATTTGCGTGTACGCGTGTGTATATGTGCGTGTGTGTTGGGTGGTGAAAGGGAATGGCACCAGGGTGTTTTGCTGTTTCAAATACCTATCCAGCTTTACGTGGGTGGCTGGAGAATTGGAGCCAGGCTGAAGCCAGCAGGCTTTGCAAGCAAGCATCTTTAACCATTAGGCCATCTCCCCAGCCCCAATCCTGGGTTTTGGTAACTGTATAATAAGACATTAAAAATGGCCACTTGCCTTGTCAATTCCTCTTGGCCCAGGCACCACCCATAGATCAAGGTTGAGACTTGATTAATTTGAAACTCTCAGGAAACAAAAGGCATCATTTATTAACATAAAATATAAATTTGCAAGGGAGGGAGCTAAACCATCAATTCTGTGGAATTTATACCTGACCACTTCTACAAGGAATTGTGCTTCTCTGAGAGTAAAAGAACTGAATCTATGTAAAAAGAAACATCTTTCCTCCACCCAAACCTTTTCAGACTTTTTTTTTTTTTTTTTTTCTGATCTCAGTCTGCTGTTTCTCTGGCAGGGCAGAAGAGGATGTTCTTTTGGTTCCCATCAGTTTGGCTCTGGACTTTTGAGTGAACAGAGATCTTGCTAAATAATAATAAAAAAAAATCAACATGATGATAATCAAAATAAATAGCTAAATTTAACTGACACCTGGTGAGCTAAGTGTTTTATTTACATTATCTGATTAAATTCTCCCATCAACTGAGGTGGGTATTATTGTTATTATCCTCCCTTTAAAAACAAATACAGACCCTCGGAGACTCAGTGTGATGAAATGGCTTCCCAAAGATTGCAGACTGCCTCCACGTAAGCTGCTTTTGTTGCGAACATCTTGAAAACACCCCATCTTCAACTCACAAGCCACCTTGCAATTTCAAAACGTGGGCTGGTTTCTTTAGGATTCCTTCAGCAAAGGGAGGGGTCTTGTTCAGTCATCCCTGCAGTTTCCACAGCCCGAGACCCTGCCGGAGCCCCTCTTTACCTTCTTCTGTTCACTACCACTCCCTTCCTTCAACACAACCTGGACGAGGGTACTCAGACCTTGGAGGAATGGGCCAACAATCTCCCATTCAATTTCAGTTGTATAGAGTTAGAATTTGGAAGGAGCTCCCAGCTTGTGGATTTTATCTGGCATCTGTTCCTTGTAGTGTGGATGGGGGAAAATGCCGAGGACCCTGGGGAGAAAGGAGCTGTGTTTGGTGCTGTGGGCCTGGCTGGGGGTTGGGAAGCAGTGCCCATGTGCCTGTAGAGAGACAATGGGCACACTGAAGGAGAATGTAGCCCCTGGAACCCTTGGGCCCAGAGGTCAGTTTGAGCCCAGAGGTCAGATTATGTCCCCTGAAACAAAGCTGTGGGCTTGTCCTTTTACTCATGTATCTCCTGCCCCAGTAACCTTAGGCGGAACTCCGCATGCCCTAGTATAGGGGCTTTCAAACAGGCCATTTCTCTGTAGGCTGCTTGACCCCGATGCCTGCTCTGCAGTATATAGCACTGGGCCAAAGGCACAGCCTTAGGCGCTGACTTGGAGCACAGTCCTCCTGTGAGAGAGATTCAACAGTGTGGGACCCTGGAGTCTAGAGCTCCACAATGAGTCAGCTTGTCTGACCAGCCCCTGGGACAGTTCCCCAGAGGTGATTATTGGCTAAAGAGGAGAAAGAAGTCAGCCAGAGCCCATTAAAATACTGCCATTGGCGAGGACTCAGCTCTAGGAAACGTCCCCTGCAGGGCTCGCAGTCGCTGCAAGGGGCAACTCCAAGTTTCCAGAGGCGTTTTCCACCCAACCCATGGAGGTTACTGGAGGAGCTCTGGCCTTTGAGAGACACCTGCCAGGTGCTGCTGACATGGCTGAGAGCACTCACTGCTAAGCCACTCTGTATCTGGCCTTCACCATGTGCCAAGCATGGAATTGCCTCACTAGGGCCTTCCAGCTTGGACATTGTTAGCCCCACTGTGTAGATGTGGCTCAAAAGAGCTTGGTAACAGTGCCTTGTGCATAACCGGCTGGATCAGGATTCAAATCCTGGACTGTCTGGATTTCTTTCTATTCCACCAGTGACCTTCTCAGAAACAGGGCTGACTCAACCTGATATAGAGATACTGGGTAAGGATCCAGGGTAACGCCATGCCTATGAGATGGAGGAAGAGAAGACTGTGACTCTGGGGTCTGTGCACTGAGCACTGTCTCCCTGTAGAGATGAGTGTCCCATTTTGACAGGTGCTGCCTTCCATCTTGTCTTACCCTGATTTCTTTTCTTTTCTTTTCTTTTCTTTTCTTTTCTTTTCTTTTCTTTTCTTTTCTTTTCTTTCTCTCTCTTTCTCTCCCTTCCTTCCTTCCTTCATTCCCTTCCTTCCTTCCTTCCTTCCTTCCTTCCTTCCTTCCTTCCTTCCTTCCTTCTTTCTTTCTTTCTTTCTTTCTTTCTTTCTTTCTTTCTTTCTTTCTTTCTTTTGGTTTTTCAAGGTAGGGTTTCACTCCAGCTCAGGCTGACCTGGAATTCACTATGTAGTTTCAGGGTGGCCTTGAATTCACAGTGATCCTCCTACCTCTGCCTCCCGAGTGCTAGGATTGAAGGCATGCGCCACCACACCCAGCCTCTTAACCTGATTTCTCTGGACAATCCCACTGGTGAAAGAACTAGCTTTGGGTGAAATTACAGTGTTGGATAGTCTCAGGAGAACAGTATCCTTTCTGTGGCTTTTTTTTGACTTAGTGAAAATAACTTCTGGCTCCCACTCAGACTGTCAGATTGCTCTTCTCACTCATCTGCTATACCTCCCTGCTCAATTTGTATGCGATTACCATCTAGTCTCAATGCCAATATGTCCTTGATCCCAAGAGGCACTTTTTTTTTATACTTTAATATCTTTGCAATTGACATACATCTTGTCATTGAGATCTACACTTAATATTGTGTGGCTCTTAAAATTGATTTTTGCAATTTCAATCTGATGGAGACGAGGAATGGAGGACACATGAGAATTCATGCTTTTATTCAATCTGTCAGTCACCAACAAGAAGTGTAAGGATTAGATCCTAGGAACGTAGATATCATGAGTCTGTGGTCTTTGAAGACACAGTCTAGAGTGGGGAGGTGGACTGACCAGTCAAATCAGCATCCAGAGCTTGCCGTGGGTAAGGGTTCTGAGTCTGTGGAAAGATCGGGGGAGGCGGAGATTTCTTTGAGGAGAAGGTATACCCTGAAGGATGGTGTGGGATAGAAGGATTAGAAGAAGGTTGGAGATAGGTGGCCCCAAACAGTGTTGCAACAAATAGAAAAGCAAGAGCAAAGAAAGGCTCAGAATGATAAGACACTGGGGTGTGGTTTTGGAACATCAAAGAGGTCCGCTGTGCTTACAGTAGAAGTACGTGGATCCCAGGGTGTAGGTAGAATGACTCCATGGGGATAGACAGGAAGGACCTTGGAGCACTATGCAGATTAGTTTGATCTCTATCCTGGGTCCAAAGGTAAAATTACTGAGGGACATTACACAAAGGGATCTACATCCATAGGTATTTAAGTTCAGGAACTCTGCAGAGAACACAGATGGAAATAGGTGGGAGGAGACGGATAAGGGGATAAAGGAGAGTTACTCTGAAGGATGCTCAAGCACCTTAACCGCTAAGCCGTCCCTCCAGCCCTGCAAGCCTCCTTTTCATTCGCTCCTCTCAGACAAATAGATCTGATCCTACAGGCTCAAAGATGACCCAGTGGTGTGAGTGGGCTTCTAGCAGTAAATCCTGCAGGCACCCGAGCTGTGTCCTTGTCTCAGCAGAGCCACATGTTCAGTAGGCGGGCTAAGCTTACCATTTTGTTTCTAACTGATATTTGCCAAATTAGTTCACTAGCCAGAATTTTTTTGCAATTGGATGGGTACCTATGCCAGCACTCTGGAAAAGATGTACAGGTATTGGTGAGACCTATACAGGGTAACTGCAGTGAGCACACCTTCATAGAACATCAGACAGTTAAGTGTTTGGAGTCATAAGGAAGAAGTTGGTACATTGTCATGGTTGTGCACAGGGGTCATAAAGCAAACACAGCATTGATGCTGGCAGCCAGCTGTTCTAGCTGTGGAAGACATCTGGAGTCAAATGTGGAGGTGAGAGTGGAAGTAGCTTTCCCATCATACGGGGTGTTTGGAAAAGGGGTAAGGGACAACTCAATGGGATCCAAGACTTACGGTTCTCTCCCTTTCCCACTTCTCTGAACAGGTGCAGTGCCATACTTACACGGGGTACTGCTGGTGTGTCACCCCAGATGGGAAGCCCATCAGCGGCTCTTCTGTGCAGAATAAAACTCCTGTATGTTCAGGTACCGTAGGGAGGGGTGGGAGGAATGAAAAGGGTTGGAGAGAGACCCCTTGGTTGGGCTCTGTGTCTTGGGGGAAACCTTTGAGAGGTTATTGTGGTTCATGAACCCTTTTCCGGGTCAATAAGTTCTACTCTATGACGCTTGCTCAGTAGTCAGCTGTCCATATGTGCCTGTGTGCATATGTTTATCTATTTTGAGTTTACATTTCTGGATCAATGCTGTTTTCTTATGTATTGGCCACAACTGAAAGTCTGAATGACATATAGGTTTTTAGTTTATGTACTATACCCACTGATGGTCCTTAATGCACATTATTGGGATGGATTTTGAGGCTGTATGGATGGGAGTTCACCATCAAAGTCTTCAGTTTCTAATTAGTGATGTCTGTCATGGGCATAGGAGATTAGATTGGTGGCAAGCAGAGAGATGAGATACAGATGATAGAGATAACTAGCTAGATAGAGAATGGGCACACCAGGACCTCCAGCCACTGTAAATGAACTCCAGATACATTTGCTACCTTGTGCATCTGGTTTATATGACTACTGGAGAATCGAACCTGGGTCATTAGGCTGTATAAGGCAAGCATTTTAACTGCCGAGTCATCTCCCCAGCCCCTTGTGTTATAGATTTGTCATCCCCGAATAATGTTATGTAGAGCAATGGAAGACTTTTAAAACAGTGGCCCTTATATCTGGCTGATCATCCGTGGTACCTGGGAATTAAAAAGAAGACAGGCTGGACATGGTGGCACACGCTTTTAATCCCAGCACTTGGGAGGCAGGGGTAGGAGGATTGCCATGAGTTTGACGCTACTCTGAGACTACATAGTGAGTTCCAGGTCAGTTTGAGCTAGAGTGAGACCCTACCTTGAAAAACAAAACAAAACAAAACAAAACAAAACAAAACAAAACAAAACAAAACAGCCAATGTCAAAGCTTCTTTGGGTGTATTCTGATGGAGCAGGTCTGGAATAGACCTGAAGTCCTTATTTTTATGATGCTTTCTAGCTCTTTCTGCTGATTGAACAAGTTAGGCAACTACTACTAGGTCTAAGCAGTGATCTGTCAGGTTAGCAAACATTAAGTCTTTTTCTATTCCAGACTTGGTGCGCACACAGAGATTTTGCTGTTAGGTCATTTTCATGAGATCGTGGATTATGGATTTACACAAACCCCATGTTTCCCACCTCTGTTCACTGGGGAAGGGCTCCCTTAAATTCACCAGGTAGCTCAACTCTCACTACAAAAAGCCTTCCTCACATGTCAGCTGCTTCACATTTCTCTACATTTGTGTCTGTGCTTCCATTTGTTTACTTACTTTAAATTTGAAGTGCAAATAAAGTCTAAAACATTGTATTAAAGAACTATGAGGCATTCCAAAGGCTACCAGTCTTTTTTCTTTATTTTTATTTTTATTTTTTATTTTTTGAGGCAAGCCCAACAGATTGGACTTTTTTTTTTTTTTTTTTTTTTTTTTTTTTTCGAGGTAGGGTCTCACTCTAGCCCAGGCTGACCTGGAATTCACTATGTAGTCTCAGGGTGGCCTTGAACTCACGATGATCCTCCTACCTCTGCCTCCCGAGTACTAGGATTAAAGGCGTGCGCCACCGCGCCTGGCTTGGACTTCTTTTTTTTTTAATGCAAGAGAGCAAGAGAGAGAGAGAGAGAGAGAGAGAGAGAGAGAGAGAGTGGTGTGCCAGGGCCTCTAGCCACTGTAATCGAACTCCAGACACATGTGCCACCTTGTGCACTCATGCAACCTCGTGTGCTTGCATCACCTTATGCATCTGGCTTATGTGGGATCTGAAGAGTTGAACATGAGTCCTTAGGCTTTGCAGGCAAGTGCCTTAACTATTAAGCCATCTCTCTAGCCCTTATTTTATTTATTTTATTTTATTTTGTTTTATTTTATTTTTTTAAGAGGAAGGGTCTCACTCTAGCCTAGATTGACCTGAAACTCACTGTGTAGTTCAGGCTGGTCTTGAACTCATGGTGATTCTCCTATTCTGGACTCTTGAATGCTGGGATTAAAGGCATGTGGTACCACACGTGGCCCTGTTTTGAAACTTTTGATATTTCATTTCACCTTCTTTTTCAACATTAAAATTTTTTTGCTACTAACCTTGATATATAAAGGAGAAAGTAAGTGGAAAGGGTAGTGAGAAGGTATATTAGGAAATCAACATTTGCAGGCCAAAAGGGAAGTTTACTTTATTTGTGGTTTATGAGGAAACTGGAAACCTTAATTGGGATTGGGGTGGGGAGGGGCAGGATTTAGTTGTCCTTGCAAACGACCTGGAACATCTCATTTAAAGCAAACAGGCCATGTGGGATAATACCATAGAATTTAAAAAACAAAAAACCCAAAAGCTAGTCTACAAGAGAAGGAGTGTAATGAGGGTTAAGAACGTTTGTATCCTCTCTTTCCTCTTCTTGGTGGGGTTTTCTGTGCATGAGTGGCTTTGCCCTGCGTGTGTGGAACTGGGCTTCATGGAGAAGACAGGTGTCACAGAAGCAGGCCTGGTTGATGGGCACAGATGGGATCCCAATATCAACAGGGCACATGTTTGGCCAAACGGACAGGCTGCCCCCTCCTTGAGGAGCAGGCTATGTCTAGAAAATTGTTTCCATGCCTCAGACTATTTGGCCCATTCAGTACAATTGGGCCAACAATTTTCTACTCAATGCTGATGGAAAATCGCTGATTTCCTGCCCTCACCAGCAAGCGATGTCAATCATTGCATTTTCAGTGAGAGGTGTTTTTTTTCAGTTGGTTCTGGTGACTGGATATGGGTCAGAACATGGAGTCGGTGAGGAGTCGGGGGAGGAGGGCGCGGGGGTGTGTCAGTAAGCAACAGCTATCGGAATGCTCAACAGGGGAGTTATATGGATGTGGAATTTTGTAAAATCCTGGTCAAGATCATTTCCAGGGAACCTGGAAATCACACAGTTCATCTGAAAACAGGGCTAGGTTATCAGTGACATTGATGTTAAACAAACCCCCACTCAATATGTATGTATGTGCTAACTTTGTATATAATATCACCGGGTATGTATACAGTACATATATACATAGTGCTATGTTCATAACATCGGGGTTTGCCAGCTCTCTGACAGAAACCAACCGCAGTGCATTCTGAATGGCTGTGTTTTTGTTTCCCTTCTTGCCCAAGGTTCAGTCACCGATAAGCCCTTGAACCAGGGTAGTTCAGGAAGGAAAGGTGAGTGGAGTTTTATGCTTTATCTAAATGTTTGCTACGAAAACCAGTCCAAGCAAGGGTTCTTAGACAAGATAAAAGGAGCCTGGGGGGAAAGCTTAAAAGCGCCCCATATTCCTGGTTTCTTCCCAGAAGCACTGGAGGTAAGTAAAGCTCAGGTGGGGTGGTGGTGGTAGTGGTGGTGACCCAGCTCCCAGAGTTAATGAGGGAGAAAAGAGAGTGTGGAGCGCACAGCTGGCAGGGACCCTGATGTGAATTCTGAGAATCTTGGTTTAACTGATTCACCGCCAATGCAGGCAGCATTCAGCCAAAGAGAATGACAAAGGTAGGGTGCACATATCTGCCCTTGGCTCTCTTAATTTGTATTCCTTGTGGATTCTTCTTGTTAGCATGTTCCAGTATGTCCAGAGTCTTTTCCTCTTGAATAACCTGGCTTCGTGGGTGTGTGGCCTGTTCCGAGTCATGATGCCTCGAGTGCAAAGGGACAGTGAGGACTAGAGGAGATATGTGGCCCTCCAGTGTCAGCCGCCAGGTCTTGTCAATAGCATAGAGCTTGTGTGACGTGTGCTAGGTGGCTTCCACAGCAAGCACACTCAAGGTTTTAATTTTTATTTACTTAGAACAACACCAAACAGCAAAATAAAACTGTCTATGAAAAGTCAAGAGCAAAATAGGGACTGTGGAAGAGGGGATAAAGCTTTCTGTTTTAGTACCATTAATACCACTTATTTTTTTTCCTGCTCTTTTACAGAGGGTCCTATATGTTTGTTTCATAGTAGGCCCCATAATATATTTTTATCTCTTTTTAAAAATCTTTTGGTTTTTTCGAGGTAGGGTCTCATTCTAGCCCAGGCTGACCTGGAATTCACTCTGTAGTCTCAGGGTAGCTTTGAACTCATGGCGATCCTCCTACCTCTGCCTCCCGAGTGCTGGGATTAAAGACGTGCGCCACCACACCCGGCTCATAGTATGTTTCTAGTATTTGTCTTTGTGCTGTTTAGTGGGCCCACCAACATGAGGAGTCCCTGCCATGAGCTGCCCTCTGTTTCCTGTGTGAAAGACAGTTTGAGGCCTAAGCCACACAGCTGGTGGCTTCCAGGACCCTACACCCAGGGCTGGTGGCAGTCTGGAAGCAGCTGTACACTTCATTGCACGTACAAACCCTGCAGGGCTTCTACCTTAGGCTGTACTTGAAGCTTTCCACCCATACTCAGGCCCGCACCTAGAACTACCTGCTCGTTCTAGTCCTCTCGGGGAGGTGGAACTGCTGAAGGTCAGCTCACTGTGTGCTACAAGGAGACCAAGGCCAGGCACTGGCCTCCGTTCCACATGCGTATGCCATTGCTCTGAGTGTAGCCATGAAGCACCTGAGAGCCTGCTGCTCTGACACGCCGTGCTCCGTGGAAGGTGGTGATGCTACCACCAGTGGGAAACGGTGGGCCCGCACACACAGGTGGGTGGCTTCTCACTCCTTCCCCAGGAAGAAGGGAACAGGTGCCTGTCCAGGTCCCCCCAGAGCAGGGGAGATAGCCAAGAGCATCAAGGCTCCCTCTCAGGTAGAAGAGTTGGGGACAGAGGCCAGGCAGCCTGTAGACCTGATGTCACCAGTGCTGGCAGTGGCATGGCGGCATGTCTGTTGGAATGGGGGAAGGGAGCTACCTCTGCTTTGGCTTGTTGCTGAACTCTTCACCTTTGTTTCTAGGCGTGAGGTCCCCGTGGCAGGGAGAGGCAGGTGGCCATCACGCAAAACTGGCCACTCAGATCGTTCCCCCAGAAAAGGAGGGGGCACATGATGCTAATTAAGCACACAGGCTCAGAAAAGCTGTCTGAAGGACGTGGGTTCTTAAACTGGATAGAAAGGGCTCTCCTGGGTGACGTGGCTTTGCAGCTTGTGGTAACAATGACAGACAGACCTGTGGTCTTCTCAGGCTCTTACTGAGCCAGCTAGAAGAGGGCAGTTGAGTGGACGGGTACAGAGGCCATTTACAGTGGACAGCAGTGGGCAGTCTTTGTTCTCTTTTAGACTAGGGTCAGCCAGCAGAGCCTCCTCTGCAGGGAACAAAGCCACTGCTAAGGGAGAAGTTGCGATCTGCTCTTTGCTTCCTCGCCTGATGGCTTCTTTGCTCCTGCAGGGTTCTGTGGAGGCTTCTTCTCTCGGCAAAGGTCAGGACAAGTCTCAAGTCTTGGGGAGGGAGGTGTGTGCAAGGGCTGGCTCTCCTCTGGAAATTTGAATTGTGCCTACCGGTCTCTTTTCCCTCCACTCGGAAGATCAGATCAGGAACTGAATCTTCTCTTTGTCCACTTGGGCACACGGTGAAGAGCAGGCTGGGACCACCTGTAGGAAGGGCCACCTGAAGCCACACCTGTCCAGGAAGCCAGAGTTTGAATGGGGACAGGGTGCAGAGAGGGCATTCGTAATATCCTGTGTTGACCTGCCGGGGTTCCTCTTTCAACTGCACTTAAGAATGGAATGTGCTTTGCAGGGCACCAGGTGGGACAACACAAAGGCCCCTTGTCTGAGCTCGTGCCCACACGTGGCTTCCCCCAGAAGGCATCTCCCTAGAGCTGGGGCTCACATCCCCGAGGCTTGTCACAGAGTGATGCTGGGCCTGGCTCTTTGGCAGGATGAGGGGCCCAGAAAGGAGGTGAGGGCAGAGGTCTGCGGGTGAGAGGGATGGGGGTTCAGGGCAAGCATGGAACCACCCAGCCTTCTCTCCTCCCCACCCTCTTGCCTATTTGAATATGCCCCATTGGTGGGGCTGGGGAGGGATCAGTTCACTCTGCCTGGGAGGAATGAAAAGATGTATTGTGAGACTATGAAGAATCTGGTTGCCAGCCAGGAATTAGGCCTCGAAAGGAGAGAAGGAGAAAGGCAGAGTGCAGGGAGCCAGGGGTGGAGGCCCAGAGAGATAGCCAGAGGAAGGGAGGAGGGAGGGAGGGAGGCCAGGCAGTAGCAGGTCACAGCCGCTGGGCTGGACTGGGAGGCCTGGCTTGCTGAAGTTCCCCGGTTCACAGGTGTGGGGCCTGAGGGAAGAAGTGGGGGGAGGAAGGGGGGGCTGTTATCTTCCCCAGATGCACATGCTCCAGGAGGGGAGGAGGGTCACAACTTCAGACTATTTACTTAATCCCTTGGAATGCCCTTTCCTCACTCTGTTCTTTGGGCCCCTTGTGTTTAAGGGACTCCTTTATGGGCACATGTGTGGTAATTAACACGTGCGGTGTAGGTCCTGGGCCATGTGTTTGAGTTTCAAATATCCATTGATCTGGGGCAGTCCCATCCTGCCGCCCCCTCTTCTTTTCCTCTGGTCCCCGGGTCCTTGAAGACAGATGGGAGGGGTATGCATTGGGGGTGGTGCACACGTGCGCTCACATGTGTTTTATTGATGCCGTGGAGGAATAGCTGAAGAAAGGAAGAGGACCCAGGCAGCCCCTGTAGCTGTGAAGCTGTACTGCTCAAACCGCTGCGGGCTGCCCAAGTAGAGGAGATGGATTTGGGAATTCTCACTGGTGTGGTCCAAAGGGAAGCGGCTGCCTTTCAAATGATTGCCTCATCCCGAACAGCCTTACATGGCCATGCCCCAGGGCTCACGAGTTTTTCTGAGGTGCTTCTTTTCGGGGTCAAGGGGCTCTAGGTGAGCTTCCAGGGTCACACAGGAGAGGGTTGCCCGGCCCGCATTGCTCATATGGTGCCGGAAGAGCAGTTCTCAACTTTCTGGAGGTAGGAATGGGGAGTGGTAAAGGATGATGCTCAATGAAGAAGATAAGAGAATTCTTGCAAGATGATTTCTGGCAGTTCTCAGGAGCTTTCTCCCCCTCCCCGAGTTCCCCAGGGGGTGACCGAGCCCCCTCCCGGCGGGTGGGGGGCTGATGCTATGACAAACGACAAGTGAAAGTAGAGGGTCATGGAGGTTTTCTGCCATTTGCTTCTTTTCCTGTAAGAGGTCTGGGAGTTTGTTGTTTAAGGCAAGCGAGAGGAAAAACAAATGCACCGACAGACTCTGCTGGAATTTTCCTGCATGGACTTCTGTATTCATCAAGCCAGTCTCAGAGAAGGACCGACTTTCCCAATCCATCCCCCCTTTGATTGGCAGAGAGATTTTTAAAACCCCCCACTGGCTTCTGCATAGCATGTGTTGTAAGTAAGAAATGAGTCACATGTCCCCCAAGGTCCCTGTCTGTGTCACTATTTTTAGTCTTTCATGGAGCCTGGTCTGCAAATCGGTGCCAACTTGGAACCTGTGTCCCTCAAGAGATGGGTCAGGCAGCACGGGGGAGGGCTAGTGCAGGACAGAGGCAGTAGGGGGCGAGCATCCTAGGTGAAGAACACTTGTGTGGCTTCCAGCCTTAGCTTCATGGGAAGTTACACACCCAAAGGAGGTATGCTCCAGCACCCCGAGCCTGGCTTGGGTATGCCAGGCTGGCTGTCCAGGGACATTGCACACATAGAATGCCACCCCTGCTCACATGACTTTAACCTGAACTGGATTTGAGAGGAGATGGGCTACTGCTCACTGACGCCTACTCGCCGTGCTTTTCCCTGGTGGAGAAGCATTCATTCTGGTACTGTCCCGACGGAACAGAACTATGTCTAAACAACTCGAAGGCCAGAGCAAGCAGCTCTTTAGCTCTGCATGTGTGTGGCTGTGGCATTCTCTAAGCCATGCTACCTTGACCTAGCTGGGCATGTTATACACCACTTTGCAGAGAATCAATTTCAGAAAGGCATGTATGCGTGCGCATGAGCGTCCATGCACGCATGACTTGTCTCCTTCCCACAGTTACCTGTCTCTCCAGCTTGGCTCCACTCCCAGTCCCCTGCCCTGTATCTTGCCCTTACTCCAGATGGCTGAAGGAAAGCTTACGTGTGAAGAATCCGAAACTAAGAGTCCGCATCCCTGCCAGATCCGCATCTCCGAGGACTGGAGGGGAAATGGGATTTAGAGATCTAGAAAGACCTCCTACTCGTAGATTTAGCTGAGTCCCTGCTGGTATTGGTAACCATTGGCATTTTATATTTGGTTCTTTTATTGAGTAAATATTTCTTCAGAGCTTTCTGCCTTGCTTTTTATAGTCAAGGAGGCTCTGGCTGGTAGCTGCTATTGCCAGAGTCTCTAAGGAAAGACCTCTGAGAGGGACCTGCTTGGGCTGAGTATGAGCTGTTGCCAAGTTTTGTTCCTTCCACTGAAACCTTCCCAGAGCTTCTGAAGTCCAGGTGCTTGCAGGCCAATGGGAATAAGTTTGCTTGTGTAGATTTCCTTGCCTGAGTCAAGTACCCAATGTGGAAGAGCAAGTCAGAGGCAGTCCCCAGCTCTCAGGGCCACATAGCTCCTATGATGAAGGCTGAGGAATTGTGGCCTTCGGGTCCCACTGTACTGTTTCTATTCCTGAAGAAAGATATGAAACTTGGGGTTGCTTATTCTCCCATTTCTGTGCACAAGCAACGAACAGTTGTTAGCTAATTATTGATTTGGTTGCATTCTGTGTATTTGTGTGCATACGTGTGCACCAGAGTATCTTGCCTTTACAAATGAATGCCAGATGCATGTGCCACTTTTGGTGTCTGGCTTTACGTGGGTGTTAGGGGATCGATCAAACCCCAGGCTAACAGGTTGTTGCAAACAAGCACTTTTAACTGCTGAGCTATCTTCCCAGCTCCCCTAAAACAGTTTTTTTAAGAAGAAAAAGTGGAAGGATTTATTTTTATCTGATTGTAAGACTGATAAAGCCACAGCAATCAAGATGGTGTGGAAGGCAGACGCATAAAAGTCAGCGGAGACTAGAGAACTCAGAAACAGACCCACACCAGAATGGTGAGTCATGTTTGACAGAGATGCAAAAGCAGTTCAGTAGATAGGCCTTCCCACCAGCGGTTCTATAGCAACTGGGCATTTCAGTTCAAATACAAACAAAAATATAACTGATACAACCCCCAAGCCTCAGGCTAACCCTTACATCCTATATAGACATTAACGCAAAATCGATCATAGACTCCAGTTAGAACGTAAAGCTGTTAGTTATAATTTTCAGAGAAGGGCCAGGCGTGGTGGAGCACACCTTTAACAGCTCTCTGGAGGCTGAGGTAGGTGTATTGCTGTGAGTTCAAGGCAGCCTGGCTAGAGTGAGACCATACTTCAAAACAAAACAAAACAAAACAAAACAAAACAAAACAAAACAAAACACACCAAAAAAAAAAAAACCCACAACTTTTAGAAGAAAACATGGGGAAGAATTTTTAAAAAGCTTTAGAATTTCTTTAGTGATAACCTCTGTACATATATATAATGTACCTTGATCTTAGCCCCTTCTCACCTCCTTCCTTTAGTCCCCTTTCCCCTCCACTGAACCCCTTCTTTCCAATCAGTCCCTCCTCTATTTTGATGTTGCTTATTTATCTTTTTTTTTTTTTTGCCCTCCTCCATCCTCCATGACAATGGGCATAATATTATGTGGGTCTTGTGCAGCCTGTGAGGTCATGAATGCAAACACCACTTTGTGACTGGAAGACAGTGTTCCAAAGCACTCCTCCCCATCCTTTGGCTCTTAGATTCTTTCTGCCACCTCTTCCACAATAATCCCTGCGCCTCAGAGAGTGTGACTCAGATGTCTCATTTAGTGCTGAGACTCTTATGGAGGAAAATTTTACTACCAACGACAGAAGGCAGTATTTACAAACCACATACTTCTGTTTCGAATAAGTAAAGAACTCTTAAAAACTCAATGGTCTAAAAAGTGTTCAACTAAAAAAAAAAAAATGAACCAGCCACAATACAAGCATATGTATTTCACCAAAGCAGATGTATAGAGGCTAGCTCACAAAAGTAGTTAACATAATTAGCCACAGGAAGTGCAAATGAAAACCATGGCAACATCACTATTAGAAAAGCTAAGAAAATATTGTCTCAATGCTGAATGCTGGCGAGGTTGCAGAGAGACTGGATCCCCACACATTGCTGGTGAAAATTTAAATGGAAGAGAATATGGAAGGTCTTTTTTTTTTTTTTTAGTTAATTTAGCACAACTTATTTATTACCTATGTAGTATTAGGTATTCTTGACATTGCCCACATATGACAATGTCCTTAAACATTTTTTCTTTTTCTTTTTTTTCTTTTCTTTTCTTTTTTTTTTTTTAGATAGGGTCTTGTAGCACAGGCTGGCCTTGAACTTGCAATCCTCCTGCCTCAGCATCCCAAGTGCTAAGATTATAGTCATGAGTCATTATAGCCTAGCTTTAGCTTATTTTATAAAAATTCAACACATGCACTTAACCCTAACCCAGCAGTTTTATTTCAGAATATTTTAGGGAAATTAAGGCATCTGTATAAATACCTGTACCTGATGGTATAGCTTTATTTATAATGTCAAAATAGAAACAACTCAAATATTCTTCAATTGGGTGATGTGGATTGTAGTATGTCTGAACCATGGATAAATATTTATCACTGAGTGGAACAAATTATATATATATAAACAACATGCAGGGCATTGTACATAGTGAAAAAAGGCCAGTTTCAAAAGATCATATATTGCACGTTCCATCTATACAACATTCTAGAAATGGCAAGAATATAGGAATGAAGAACACATGAGTGGTTGCCAGGTGTGAGGGATAGAGTGGAGGAGTTAAAGAAGTCCATGCAGGGGTTGGAGAGATGACTTAGCAGTTAAGGCATTTGCCTGCAAAGCCAAAGGACTCCAGTTTGATTCCCTAGTACCCACGTAAGCCAGATGCACAAGGGTGTGCATGCATCTGGAGTTCGTTTGCAGTGGCTAGAGGCCCTGGCGTGCCCATTCTCTCTCCCTCTCTCTATGTCTCTTTCTCTGTCTCTCAAACAAATAAATAAAATATATTTAAATTTAAAAAAATTAAAAAAAAGTTCATGCAGAGGTGGTGGGTGGTCTTTGTGACAGGTTAGTTCTGTCTGACTGTGGTGGTGATGAATCTGCACATAGATACAAGGACACAGAGCTATATACACATACAAGTAAGTGCATATAAAACTAGTGGCATTGAATAAGGTCCACAGATGAGACTGATATCAGTCCCCTGACTTTAATTTTATATTATAGTTATGTTAACCGTATAATTACAATCATCCTTCAGTATTCACAGGGGGCTGGTTCTGCCCCAACTCCTGCATTGGACCCCAAACTGCAAGGATGCTCTCGTTTCTTATATAAAATGGCACAATATTTGTATAAACTTTTTTGGTATGTGTGTAAATCCAAACACTTTCTTTTACAATAAAAAGTGATTTGTTTAAAGTTAGCACAGGCCTCTGTGTGACTCTGGTCTTCAGGTAACTCGTGTTTGTGGTGCCTCCTCCTCATCTTTGTCCTCGTTTGCTCCTCCTCTTTCTCATCCTTCTTCTCTTTTCCTCCTGTTTTTTTTTTTCCTTTTCCTCCTCTTTCTCATCCATTCCCCAACCTCTTCCTCCTGCATAAGGATTTTGTTCTTACTCAGAGCAGGATATGAGGATGTAGGGCTTACAAAAAGGCTTTGAGAGCCGGGTGTGGTGGCGCCTTTAATCCCAGCACTTGGGAGTCAGAGGTAGGAGGATTGCCATGAGTTTGAGGCCACCCTGAGACTACAGAGTGAATTCCAGGTCAGCTTGGGCTTGAGTGAGACCCTACTTCGAAAAACAAAAACCAAAAAAAAAAAAAAAAAAAAAAAAAAAAAAAAGGCTTTGAGAGCAGGTGGTTGAGCAACAAGTAAAACTGGGACCTCTTTCTTTGGAGCGGACTTGAAGTGCCCAATGCCTTGTGCTGCCATTGGTCAGCACAGGGACAGTTCACAGTCCACTTCTGAGCCTTGCTAGTCAGACAAGCATCTCAGGCGATCCTGAGGTCAGCTAGTAGTAGTCCATTCTGCTGGTATGATTTTGATGAGGCTCTTTTTTTAAAAAATATATTTATTTATTTATTTATTTATTTATTTATTTATTTATTTGAGAGAGAGAGTCAGAGAGAGAGAGGGAGAATGGGCGCCATTGCAAACAAACTCCAGATGTATGCACCTCCTTGTGCATCTGGCTTACATGGGTCCTGGAGAATCGAACCGAGATCCTTTGGCTTTTGCAGGCAAACACCTTAACCACTAAGTCATCTCTCTAGCCCTTGACCAGGTTTTTAATAGACTTTTCCGAACAGGCACGAGTATCTCCTTACAATGCCTAAGTAAGTCATTTTGACTTCTGTGCTGAATCCTGAACCACGTAAGTTTGGTCCCTTCAAAAGCAAGAGCCTTCTATTTCCACCAGGCTTTATCTCCATAAAGGAGAGCCACTTGCAGCCTAGTAGAACCTGAGGGAGGGGCACTGGTGATGGCCATGGTTTGGGAAGAGCCTCAGAACTGAAGGGCCAGTGGAGGGACTTTCCAAACCTCTGTATGGGGGTGGATGTTTCTGTCTTTCCCCATTCCCCAACACTCCTGCATCTCAGGAAACCCCAAGAGATGCCATTAATACAGATTCCTCTTCTGGCCCCTTTGACACACTTGCTTTTGAAGGACCTGGAAGAGAAAGCTCTTTGTATGTGGTCAGAATAAACTCATTGTACACCCAGACAATTAACTCCTCAATGGACTGGCCAGCCCCTTGAAAGGGCCAGCCCTGCTTCCCTGGACCTCTTGGGTTCTATTCAGTCCCTTAAGCACACCAATGTTTTGGGGGTTTTGTTTTGTTTTGTTTGTTATTCTGAAAAGTCTTTCCTTGAGAATAGTCAGAGGGGATCAACATTGTCTTCAGCCCAGCATTTATCTCCCCTCGCCAGTGAATGTCAATCAGGAATCAAAAAGCCAAACAGAGCAGGCTTTGAACAGTGTCATCAGGGGTCGAAGTGACTTCCAGCTGGCTGTGCATGGGCCAGGCCTTCTTGCAGAGCAAGGAATTGTCACGCAAACCTATGGTCTGTGTAAGCTCCCAGAGACCTATGTGGGGGTGGTAAATTTCTGGGGCTGCACCTGCAAGGACAAGACATGGGTGAGGTCTGGGGAACCTTGGAAGGCCAAATGCCATGGCTCTGGGGCTGGGCAGTTTCCAAAGCTTCTCACTGCCTCTGGAGCCTTGAGCATGTCACTGACTTGCATTAAGACTCCCTCCTCTTTTCATCTGCCCAGTGATTGCCTCTTCCCTGGCTGGTGGTGCAAACAGAGGAGGAAAGCCACCTGCCAGCAACCGAGCATTGCAAAATATGTTAATGTGGTTATCATTGCTGGCCTCCACATCACCCCTGAGAAAGCCTCCCAAAGTCGCCTTATTTATTTCATGTTGTCAAATTTGTCTTTTTCTCCTTTCCTATTAAAAAGGAGGTAATCTTTGAATTGGCTTTCATTTCAGTGTTTAGTCTTCTTCCTCTTAGTCTGGAAGAATATTATGGGATTAACGAGAAAGAAATGGTCCTATTTGAGGCCCAAGATGAATCACCCAGAATGATATCATCATATGTATATATACCAATTGAGATTCAATATATATATATATATATATATATATATATATATATATATATATGTAAAATATATGGAAGTGGAAGAATTTCTCCCCAGATTAATGACTGCTCAGATAACTTACTTCCTGCCATCCAATGATTGATCGCTGATGACCTGGCCCTCCCTCCCTTTGGTTTTAAGAGCTTTATTGAAGCATAGCTTACATAACAAAAAAAAGTTACCCATTGTAAATGTGTAATTCAATAAGTTTAGTTAATTTCTACATGTATAATCATTTCCAGAGACTATTTTCATCACCCCTGAAGAAACTTTTGGCCTATCTGCAGTTATGCCCTACTTCCAACCTCAGTCCAAGCAATGGCGGTGCTGCTTTTGGTTTCTGTGGGTTCACTCTTGTTAGACACATGATATAAATGTCATCATAGGTGCTGGTTCAGGGTACTTGCTTGCAAAACTTGCTGGCCTGGGTTCAATTCCCTAGCGTCCACATAAAGCCAGATGTAAACTGGCACATACATCTGTGACAAAGGGAGTCAGAGCCTGGAGACTCTGAAGATTACATGCCAGCTAATCTGATGTTCCTTTCCAGTTTGGCAGTTTGTTTGCAGTGGCAAGAGACACCATCTCAAAGAAGGTGAAACACAGATACTTCAACATCCTTTGATCTCCAAATGTGTGCCATGGCATATGCACCCCCCCCACACACAGATAAATAAGAGTAAAAATTAAAAACGTGTGATCATGCGGTATGCAGCATTAACACCTGGTTTGTTCACTTATTATGTCTTTGAGGCTTTTCATGTACATTATCACTTGTCTTTGTTATCCCTTTCCATTCCATTCTTCAGTGGCATTCCTTCCTATGGCTGTATCATCACCTGTCATCTTAGCAGTTGATAGATATTTGGATTGTTTCAAATTTGAGGCTTGTAGGAGTCATTTCTCTATGACCCTCTGTTACATGTCTTTCCTTTTCTTTTGCATGTACATAGTATGTGGTGTGTGTGTATGTGTAGTGTGTGTGTGCTCATGTGGTGCCTGTGTGCTTTCCTGTGGCAGCTGGAGAAGACCATTGAGTGTCCCGCTACATCATTCACTTGCTCGTTTTTCCTGGTAACGGAGTCTCCTGGTGATTGTGAAGCTTGCCGTCACTGGCGTTATGGGTGTACGTGGCCACACGCAGCTGATTACATGGGTTCTGGAGATTCAAGCTTGGGTAGTCTCAGGCCCTTCCAGGCCTTCATACTTGTGCAGGAAGTGAACTTAAATGATGAGCCATCTCCCCAGCTCCCTTTTAATTCTCTTTCTTAGATTTCTTAAAGGTGGAATTGGGGAGTTGACTGCTTAGTTTATGTTTAGATTTTTAAAGAAATGGTCATTTTTTCCCCCTTCAAAGAGGCTGTCCAATTATACATTCCCATCAGTAGGGACTAAGGGTCTCAGTTTCTCTACATTCTTACCAACAGTTGTTATGAATTACATCTATTTTAGGGATTCCAGTGAGGGTTTGCTGGTGTCTCATTGTGGGGTTTTTTTTTGGGGGGGGTCATTTGTTTGAGATAGGGACTTGCTGTGCAGCTATATAGACCAGACTGACCTTGAACTTGTGGCATCCCTCCTGTCACTGCTTCCCAAGTGCTGTGAGGACAAGCAGCACCCACCATGACGGGCTTCTGTGGAGTTTAAGTTCTACTTCCGAATGGTTAATGGTGCTGAATATCTTTTTGTATATTTAGTCGTCATCTCTACATCTTTTTCTGGGTGGGGGTGAAATATTTATTAAAATATTTTACCTAGTTTTTATTTTTTAATATTTTATGTATTTATTATTTATTATTGACAATTTCCATAATTGTAGACAATATCCCATGGTAATTCCCTCCCTCCCCCCCCCACTTTCCCCTTTGAAACTCCATTCTCCATCAGTTAATTAATTAATTAATTTATGGAGAGAGAGGCAGATAGAGAGAATGGGCACATCAGGGCCTCTAGCCACTGCAAACAAACTCTGGACACATGCACCACCTTGTGCATCTGGCTTATGTGGGGAATTGCACCTGGGTCCTTAGGCTTCATAGGCAAGTACCTTAACCACTGAGCCATCTCTCCACCCCCTTGTTTCATTTTTAGAAAAGATTTTCATCTTACTGAATGGTAAGGAGTTTACCTAATTTAAAACTTTGATAGAATTTTAGCTTTATAAACAGTCTTAAAAGTTAGCATTTGAATAAGATGGTTAGCACTCATAGAATCAATGTAGCTCCTTTAATAATCTTTAAAAGTTTTTACACCTACACAGTGGATGTGTGGTAGGTGGACATCCTTCATTTTTAGAAGAGAATATAGCTGCCTAGAGAGGTAAAGAGAGGGGTTCAGGTTCAATAACTTAGTGTCTGAACATCAGGGATGAGAGTGTGATCCTACTCAGGACCGGGAGGCCAGGGCCACACGTAGGAGCTTCATTCTCTCCCCGTGGCTCAGTGTGAAACCTGGTGTTTCTCCAAGGCTTGCCCGGCAGCAGAACTGTGGATGTTGGACCCAGCCCTTGGTCCTGTGTTTTGTAGCAGAGTTGTGATGGTTTGCTGGGTCACAAGCCAAGTGCCCAGGTGCCCGGAGATGATGGCTGCAAGGTCCTGTTGGCTTTGGCTTGGCTTCCTGGCCTTTGGGTTTGCTGGATTTCACAGGTGGCTCCTGGCACTAGGGCACCTTGTCTTTTCTCACTTCATAAAGCTTTCCATCTAGGACCTCCCTTGTGGCCGAGCAGCTGCATCTCTTCACCTCCAGTGACCCTGCCCCGCAGGAAGAATGCCTGCAGCGTCATGCTTTGTGGATGTCCTCCACCTGCACAAGTGCAGACCTTCCCCAGGAAAGCCCTCCATGCTGTCCTTGGGCACAGACTTCCTCTGCTCATGGTTGGGCCCATGGGCAGTTCTGAACTCTCGTCTGCATGCTGGAGAAAGAATTGGTTATCTTGCTCTCGGCAGGGATATAGCTCTTATAACGTGGGAGGATTTTAACATCTACACCAAATATGAAAATATTGCCATCAGCCACTGAACTTGAGTCTTCACTGTTATCCCCTGTAGAATGGCTGACCTCTCACTTTCCCTTTGTCAGTTAGCAAAGTCAAGCCACCCCGTGAGGCCGAGCTGAGCAGACTGTGCTGGCCTATTTACGCTGTGAACTCTGCATCCGGCAGAAGCGACCAAATGTGCGGTGCAGCTGCCAAGAGACTCCATTCAGTGGCTCGTTGAAGTCAATGGAAAGAGGTGTTAATAGAGTCAGGGGAAGTGATGCTGTTAAGAAAATGACATTGTGTGGCTCGGTTCAGTGTTTATTCTCCCTCAATGACTTCCAGATAAAGCTCACAAAGTTTGGCATCAAAAGATGCCTGCTTGGGGAATCCAGTTTGAGGCAAATAAGACGCTCAGCAGTTAGTTACCCTTCTCTTCCTGCTCCATCTCACTTCTTGAGACGAGTTTCCGATGGCTCAGGACTGCTTTGGTCCCAGTGAGAGTTGGGTCTTGGTGTCCGTGCATGAAAATTACAGCAGGGTCAGGTGGTGAGGGTGTGGGTCTCCAAGGGTGGGATGTTGACACCAGAAAGAAAGCATGACTCTGTTCTGTCTCCCTTCCTTTGATAAGATGCAGGGAAGGTACTGGGAGCTCCAGATGGTGGAGTGTTGTGCTCACTGGTGTTCTGATGAGTGTCTCGTAGACTATCTGAGATCTTGCCTCCTCTATAAATAGTTAATGCTCAGAGAATATAATGTTCCATTCTGAATGATCTTGGGGGGGGTCTTAGGAAGGGAGGGATAGCATAATCATCAGACTGTCTGAAACAATGACACTCAACCTTCCTCCTGCTGAGGGAGAAAACAAAGAAGTCTTTTAACTGTATTGAAGACAACTGCCCACCTCCTTCAGCAAAGGTGAAGTGGTTTCTTGGTGGGGGTGGGTGGGAGGGAAAATATACAAATCTATGTGTACAGCACATGGACATTTATTCACTAAATTTTCATTAGGGAGGTGATTGGGGAGAAAGTGCTCCAAAAATACTCCTTAGGTGGGCAGTAATGAACAAAAGTTGCATGGAACGCTTCTCTAAGTTTACGTCTTTGAGGTCCGAGAAGTAACACAGAGTCTAGGAAGGGAAATCAACAAAATGCACGCGTGTTAACTCCTGCCCTGGGAAGGTTCTCGCCCTGCAGAAAGACCTGCCAACAGTCCTGAACGATCAGCTTTAGGAGTTGGCTACTGTTCCCATCGCCCATGGTAGAAATTACATAGTAAGACCAGGGTGATCTCATGTCTCATCTTAATTGCCCACCCTCCCTACTGCCACAACTGGGAATTGCAATCCCTGCTGTGCACAGTTGAAGGTGTTCATGGGATTCCTGATTACCTTCAGTGTGCTGGAGAGGGGATAATCTTTTCTACCTTCACATCGCCCTGTTTAGGTGAAGATGGAAACACAGTAGGACTTGGAAGGGAATAGCACCCAGGTCTTTTGACTTTCTTGTTTTTCAACCAAGGGCCACTAGAAAAAAAAAAAAAAAAACTCTGAGCTGGTGCCTTGCACAAGAGGACAGGCATGGAACTCGGGGCACCAGGATTTGATGCCATAGGGCTGCTGATGTTATTTTAACCTACCTGAGCAAAGTTCAAGGTGCTAGGGGAGAGAGAGACTTCTTACCAGCCTGCTGTGGGGAGCAACAGGTTGGCAGAGTCATACAATAGCCTCAGATCTATAAGGAAGTGTCCTGCGATGTCATGAGATCTAGCTCTTTCTGTGAGGCCCAGGATGGTGAGCACAATCCTGGTTTGTTTGATGGTTGTCTCTCTTTGTTCTCTTTTCCTTCTTGGTCTTTTCTTCTTCTTTCTTTCTTTCTTTCTTTCTTTCTTTCTTTCTTCCTTCCTTCCTTCCTTCCTTCCTTCCTTCCTTCCTTTCTTTTTGTTCTTTCCCTCTCTCCCTCCCTCCCTCCCTCCCTCCCTCCCTCCTCCCTCCCTCCCTCCCCTCCCTCCCTCCCCCTCCTTTCTTTCTTTCTTTCTTTCTTTCTTTCTTTCTTTCTTTCTTTCTTTTCTTTCTTTCTTTCTTTTGTCTCTTTATTGGGACTTGGCCGGGCCATGTACAAACCCCAATCATTCAACAGTGCTGGAGAGTAGATAGTATTTACCTCAATAATGGTAGTCTCTTTTCGCTTCTTTTTAACCCTCAATTCAGATGACGGCTCTAAGCCAACACCCACGATGGAGACCCAGCCCGTGTTCGATGGAGACGGTAAGCCCTTGCATTACTTTCACACTTCATTCTACCATCCATTTTCAGATTTGAGAAAGACCTTAGCTTTAGAATTATTATTATCTTATTGTTTTAATGTCAAGTTTATTTTTTTCCATGTAAATGGAGCTGCCTTAGCCTTTTAGAAATTACAGATCGTCCAAGGAACTGGTATACACTTCTCCACTCTGGAAAGGCCCTCTGTTCTTCCCAGGCTTCTGACCTGTCTCCTAATATCCAACAAAAACATGGCCTGGACAGACCCTCTGAGGTGCCAAAGCATAGGGAATAAGTTAAGGCAGAGGTGTCCCTTCAAAGTACATGATCTAGCACTTATAAGTGCCCACTCTGTGCCTAGGGTGGTGTGGGGTCCCTGGGAGATAAGAATGAAGTATATGAATGTCAGTCTTTGCTCTCAAGACTGTGCGACCTCTAGGGAGCTTATGTACTAAATTCTCTGGTCTCGGTTTTCCTAGCAATACACATTTATGGAAGAAGGAGGTGGTAGTGGGAAGAGCTGTGACGTGATAGGACTTGAGCTGGCCTTGCACGCAGGGTGGAGGAGCCAGGGTGTTCCAGGCTGCAGGGACTAGCATAAACAAGGCTGGAATGTAGTGGAGATGGGACCCACTGAGGGAAGTAGCAGGAAAGAGATTGGTGAGTGGCTGGTTTGGCTAGGTTATAGGGCTTGGAGAGTAGAGTCAAGACATTTGGGGGAGGATTTCTAGGTCAAGTAAAACAGTGCCTGGTTACAAAATAAAGGCTAGATGTTGCTGAGGTATAGGAATTAGATAGAAGAAGCCTGGGGTGTAAAAGTATAGCCTTCATTTAAGGCAGATCTGCTACGGTCTCTGTTCCTCAGGGACTTGCCTCCCGATTCTTAGGAGCAAAAGCAGGATGTTTGGCAGAATAAGACTTCCAGAAAGTCTGACAATGAGGTTCAGCCTTCAGAGCCCATACACAGTGAGCTTTTAGCAGCTCTCAGCTGAGTGATCTGGGCCTGGATCATAAGACAGTGGAATAGAGAAATGAAATGAAATTATGCCACCAGTTGGTGCTGTGGCTCAGGATGTTTCTAGCAGTCTCAGCTCTGGGGAGAAGGATTGGAAGGTGAGATGGCCTTTGCTCTCTCTTAATAGATAGGCCTATTTAATGGACTGTAGATGGGTTCTATGCCTAAAAATTTAAATTTCTCTATGATCCACAAAGAGGTTCTCGGTCATTGATAATCTGGATCACAGGGGATTGGGTGGGAGATAGAGGTCTTGGGAGACCTCCATAGGACCCTCACTGAAGACCTTGTTGCCACACAGCCATCCCACAGGATTCCCACAAACTCTGCTTGGTGACCCAGGTCCTGAGAGCCTGGTGGCACCCTGGCAAGCTCTGGATGAAGGTGCCCAGTCAGTGATAAGGCTGACCGCGAGAGGGGTGTTGGCGCATATGTTAGATCCGCTCCTTTCTTCCCCATGTGGAGCAGTCTCAGCAAACTGAATTTACTGTGGTTCAGCTGTTTCCTCTAAAATGGTCTGTGTGGTTGGTTTGGCGTTCGTTTGTTGATTTATCCCCTTTAAATCTTCTCCCGGGAAGCAGCTGAGAGGGACTTGGCTTAGCCCATGTTCCTCACCTCCTGGGATAATATTTTTATTCCTGGATGGAGTGGCTTGGTGCCTCTGGACTCTGACCACTCTGCCTCCCAGCACAGGATGCCCTGGTTGGCTCTTGAAGACTGGTGGGGAGAAGAGCTTCCGTCATGAGGAAGGGAGAGGGCACTGGCACCGAGACAAGGCTAATATGCCAAGTGGGAGATAGGCGAAGCTTTGATGACGAGGGCTTTATAAACAGCTTATTACGATTCTGGAGTTACAGTTCATGCCATGCACTTCCTTTACCCACACTTTCTTTTCATCTCTCTCTCTCTCTCTCTCTTTTTCTAGAAATCACAGCTCCCACTCTATGGATTAAGCACTTGGTAATCAAGGACTCCAAACTGAATAACACCAATGTAAGAAATTCAGGTAAATAATTTTCCTTGAGTTATATATGTGCCCAGTCCTCTGTGCTTGGGTGCCCTGTTGGTGCTCCATGACTACCTATCATGCCAGTGTGTTTTCTTCATTTCCTCCTCCTACCCCTGATTCCTGACATGAGATCTTTCTATGTAGCACAAGCTAGTCTCCAACCAGTGATCTTTCTGCCTCAGACTCCTAACTCCTGGGATAATGCCACTACGCCCAGCTTTACTGTGTGGTTTTGGGCAAGTCATTTAATTTGTCTTGTCTTCATTTTCTACAACTATAAAATAAGGGTTCATCTCTTCCAGATTTTTCTTTTATCATCTCAGGGATCATCTTTCATGACAGTTGATCCTTTTAGCTAGTGAAAATTTGACTGTGTGTTTTAATATTTTGACTGACTTTCTAAAATGCCATGCAGAAGAATTTGAAAGAAGACTGGCAAACCATAAAGAAACTGGACCAAAGGCTGGATAGCATTGGTTCTATATGTCTTTAAGGTTCTAAAATCTTGTGCTCATGTCTTTTCTGGTTTGATTTTTTTGGGGGTCTGTGAGTGGTCAGGTTTTGGAACTAACTTAACTCTTGATAGAAAGGTGCTAATTTTTGAGGGGTGATCATATTTGTAGGATTTATTTGTAAAGTTTATTTACCACCAACAAAGACCAAAGTCAACCAAGTTCAGTGGCCATTGATAAAAACTAAATGTTCACCAACAGGAAATTTTTAAGTATATCTGTTCATTCTTATTAGCATTCTTGGTAAGAATAATGGGGATTTTTTTGTGGTACTGAAATCAAATCTATGACCTTGTATATGCTAGGAAAGTATTATACCACCGAGCCACATCACTAGCTCTTAGCTTTTTGAAATAGTTTCTTGCTACATATCCTAGACTGGCCTGGAGCTCAAAATCCTCCTGCCTTAGCTTCCTGAGTTTTGGGAGTACAGGTGTGCCCAATTATACCTGACCTAACAGGGGGCATATTAATGATAGCGATTACTATCAGGGAAGAATTTGTAATTGTTATCCTAGGCTTTTTCTTTTTTAAAAATTGTATTTTAATTAATGTAGTTATTAGAGAGGGGGGAGAGACAGGAGAGAGGCAGGCAGATAGAGAATGGGTGCACCAAAAAAAAAAAAAAAAAAAGAGCTGGTTGTGGTGGCGCACGCCTTTAATCCTAGCACTCAGGAGGCAAAGGTAGGAGGATGGTAGTGAGTTCAAGGCCATGCTAAGACTACATAGTGAATTCCAGGTCAGCCTGAGCTAGTGAGAGCCTACCTTGAAAAATGTGTGTGTGTGTGTGTGTGTGTGTGTGTGTGTGAGAGAGAGAGAGAGAGAGAGAGAGAGAGAGAGAGAGAGAGAATGTGTATACCAGGGCTTCCAGCTGCTGCAACAAACTCCAGACACATTCACTACCTTGTGCATCTGGCTTATGTGAGTCCTGGAGAATCGAACCTAGGTCCTTTGGCTTTGCAGGCCATCACTTTAACTGCTAAACCATCTCTTCAGCCCCAGACAGGCTTTTGTAAGAACTTCCTTTTTTCCCTTCTTCACAGGCAAATAGGATCAGTCAAAGAGAAGTGACACATGTTTTTTTACTTGTCTGGCAAAAGTAGTACTTGTTATAATAGCTCATCTTGTCAGGTCCTGTACAACACATTGGTCATCTTCTTTGAGCTTATCTCACCATAATCCTATGAGATAACCATTGTTATTATTCTCACTGGAGGCAAAGCAAAAGGGAATTAACTTGTCCTGGGCCATAGCTAATAAATGTAAGACTGGAGGAAGCTAGTTGTTACACTGGGGAATAATATTGCTCTCTTTCTGAGCTGTGTTCTCGCAGTGTGATAGAGAGATGATGGCAAGTTCTGGTTTCCACTCCTACTTGCCTACACAGCTTTCTCTGGGATGAGCATAGAGTCATGTTGAGAAATGGTTTCCAGGTACATACAACCACGTTCCTCTTCTTTTAGTTATTACTTAAATTAAATTAATTAATTTATTTGAGAGCCACAGAGAAAGAGACAGAGACAGAGAGAGAGAGAGAGAGAGAGAGAGAGAGAATGGGTGCACCAAGGCCTCCAGCCACTGCAAATGAACTCCAGATGCATGTGTCACCTTATGCATCTGGCTTATTTATGTGAGTACTGGGGAATGGAGCCTCAAACCGGGGTCCTTAGCCTTCACAAGCAAGCACTTAACTGCTAAGCCATCTCTCCAGCCCCACCTTCCTCTTCTTACAATGACCCAGCCACCTTTATTTTTCCAGGTGACACCAGTTGTTAGCATTCAGGACAGGTAGTGGCAGGAGTGATGATTCTCTGGGAGAAACTGAAATGAATGATAATTATTAGTCATTGATGTTTTAGTAATCTCCTAACAGACTGACTTGTTCTGTTATGATCAGTTAGCCATGCATACCTGCCTGTTTTTTTTTTTTGAGAGAGAGAGAGATAGAGAGAGAGACAGATAGAGAATGGGCACACCGGCGGCCTCTCAGCCACTGTGAACAAACTCCAGACGCATGCGCCCCCTTGTGGGCCAGTGCGGCATTGCGCACTTGCGTCACTTTTGCATCTGGCTAAACATGGGACCTGGAGAATAGAACGGGTTTTCTTAGGCTTGGCAGGCAGGCGCCTTAACCACTAAGCCATCTCTCCGGCCCTCTGCCAGTCTTTTTAATGCAATTATGTGTAAAATACATGTGTTTATGTCTATTTTCATCCATGAGCAAAGCCTATACTATATACTTTATGGCCTTTTACCAGAAAAAGTTTGCTGGCCCCTGGTATGTGTGATTGAAGAGGACATTTGAATGGGAGTGTGTGTCTGGGGTTTTCTCACTCAAGTTGGTTTGGCCTCTTCATAGACTAAGCAGAATTAGGAGCTGTGGCTCCTGAGATGCTCGGTGATATGCCAGGTAAGCCTGCACTGGCACAGGAACTCCCAGGGCAGCTCCCGGGTCTCTTCATCGCCTCACATGGTCCACTCTGAAGCTTTACCATCTCACTCCAGTGCATGCTTTCACAAACAGATGTCAGGGAAGCAGTCCGAGGTCTGATGTTTAGGTAGGCAGCAGGGCAAGGAATTTTGTAATGGCAAAAGCCTGGGCTTTGGAATCAGACAAAGCCCATAGACCTGGTTTCCAAGGCTAGCTTCACCCCTGGGAGGTATGGTGAGCTTTGGAGACTTAATCCGCTTCCCTGAATCTTGGCATCCTTATGTGTTAAACAGTTAGTGCCATGTTGCAGTTTTATACTGCTTCAACTTCTGTTATGTAAGTCCAGGCACACAGTAGGTATACCACAAATGATTTCAAAACAAAACAAAGCAATGGCTGCCTCTATGGCATGCTGTTATGCATTGTGCCAACCCTTTCTCTCATGTTGGCACATCTGGTTAGTGAAGAGTCACAGACATACTTGGATGATAATTCATGTCTGGGCATCTGGCTTTGGTGAGGACTTAGGGCCTCAGGGTCAAACACCTGAGACTATTTTCCATTAGGGTTTGATGGAACAGTCTAGGTTCAGGTGAATTTTAGCCACGTGCATGGGGATGGGGTGGAGCCAGACACTTATGAAGCATGCCTGGATGAGAGCTCCTCTCAGACTTCTCTCCGAGGCAAAATAAATAAATAAAAAAATAAAAATGCGATTCTAGTTTCTTTTACACCCCAAACATCCCTTTTTTCACACTCAGACCCTGTGACGCCAGGTTTGTTTTCTGGCTTAGGGACTGTTGATGTTGGAAATGTTCCACTGGGCGCCTGAAGTTGTGCAATAACATGACACACACGCCTGAAGACATGTCCAGTCTCCCTCTCTCCTCCTGGCGGTTTCGGCCCTTGTTTGGAAGGTGTTGTCATGTGTTCCTTATGGCCAGTATTGCCTTTTGAGCCCCTGGCAGGTTCAGCATCTTTCTGGTGTCCTCTCCCATGCTCACTTCCATCATACTTCTCCATTGTCCTCCACAAATTCTTTTTGCACTCAGGAGGAAGATTTTACTAAAAGCTGTCAGCTAAAACCCTCGACCTTAGGAGCAACATGCCCTAGATGAGTGCTTTTGAAGGAAATGAGAAGGTGTTTGGTGTTTGTGTTTGTTGGTTGGATGGTAGTGCTGGGAGTTGAACCCAGGGCCACATGAATGTAATACAAGTGTTCTCCCACTGAAGTATATTTCTGCCCCCCCCACACTGTTGTATCCAGAGTTAGCTATCAAAGCATTTCTTAAAATACCTACTGTTAAAAATATGTTTAAGCGGTCTACATTTATAGAAGAGATTAAGAGATAAAAGGAATGAAAAGAATTAGACTGCATCTAATTTTTCATCTCCTATCCTTTGGCTTGCTTTATTTATTTATTTATTTATTTGACAGAGAAAGAGGAAGGAAGAGAGAGAGAGAGAGAGAGAGAGAGAATGGGCATGCCAGGGCCTCCAGCCACTGCAAATGAACTCCAGATGCATGTGCCCCCTTGTGCATCTGGCTTACATGGGTCCTGGAGAATCAAACCTGAGTCCTTTGGCTTTGCAGGCAAATGCCTTAACCACTAAGCCATCCCTCCAGCCCCCCCTGGCTTTTAAGCTGATGCTTTAATAAGTCTTTTCACCTTTCTATGACTTCCTTGACTTTTCGTTTCTATGTGATAAAGCTCTGAGCTTCCTCTTCTGAGAAAGTGCAGTCTCTCAGGAAATGGCAATCTTCTCCCTGTGCTGCATGGCAGGGCTCCTAAGGCCTACAACATGCTTCTCTGTTCCAGGGGTTAGGTTATCTCCCCAAGCTTCTAGTTCTCCGGATGCATCCCCACGTCTTCCATTTCTTCCTGTCTTTCCCTTTCACGATCTGATCAAGGCCTTCAAGAAGACCCCTAGACCCTGGCCGTTGTGAGTGAAATGCAAAAGCAGGATGCCTTTCTTCCCTTCCCGCTGTGACCAGCCGAGCTTCCTTCTTAATGTGTGTCAGTGAACAGAACAGCTTATGGTCACTACTCTGTCCCCTGGCGATACGGGTACCAGCAGGGACTCAAAGTAGAAATGCATCCCTTACAAACTTGACAATGAAAAGGAAACTACCTATACCATTTCCTCCCAAATGAAAGTGTCTGCGTTCGCCCAAGACACCATCCACATGTCATAGAAGCGTGTCACAGCCTCCCCGCTCTTACTCGCCTAGACAGAGTGTTGCTCTACTAGGCCTGCCGCCAGCCCACTGGCCACAGTTTAGATTGCTCTTCCCTCACCCAGGATGTTCCTACCGGGACAGCTGCTATGATTGGGATTTGGGGGTCACTGAGGCAATCACACTTCCTGGCTGGATCCTCCCAGCCCCCCAATCCTTACACACTTTGCCCAAACTAGAAACCGTGGGCTGATGTAATGACCTGAGGCCTGGAAAAATAAACAGCTTGCAAGGAAACCAGCAGTAGCCATTGTAAGCAAATACGCCACAGCCACCTGGAATCTCGCACATGACGTGATTGGAAGGAAGAATGAGTAATCCACTAACGTTAGCAGCTGGGACAGGTCTGGTCTTGTGAGCGTTTAAAATATCTATATGAAAACAAACCTTGCATATTTGTTGCTATAACTGGCCTTCCAGGTATCTGCCCTCCAATCTCATAGAGGCGCCTGGGTCAATTATGGCCAATGGAATTGAGGTGAGGATGGGGCCAGGTGAGCACTCTTTTCTCCATGACAACAAAAGGCTTTGCTCACTCTTTCTGTTTTTCCCCTTTGCTGAGCAGAGTGATAATCATGTTTGGAAGTCCCAGAGAGCCTGGCCTCACCGTCCAGTTTCACCTTGTTTCAAAATCATCTTTCTCCATGGTAGCCTTGTTCCTTCACCCCACAGTCTGCTTGGAACACAGGTGCAGTGGTGGAGTGGGATGGGAGGTGTGTGGCCGCATGATTCAGCCTCTGTGACTCCATAAAGGCTTTGTTTATGGAGATGAACGTTTATGCTGTTTTCCTTTTGGCCTCTGTTGCTGAAAACTGAAATCAAAGATTCTGCCCAAGTATTGAAATTGTCATATTATAATTTTTTTTGAAGGCAATGATGATTTCTGCCTTAATCCTAGTCTTCATTCCATGTCTATTTGCAAAATGACTTTATATCCATGCATTTTACAAACACACACACACACACACACACACACACGAAGCAACAGTTGTGTTTTGGGGAAGAAGAAGTAAAGTTGTGATTGCTAACTGGTTTTAGTTCTAGAATTATTAGCATATGTTAATTATGTACAATAATGAGTTTCATTATAACTTTTAAAAAAATTTTCAAGGTAGGGTCTTGCTCTATCTCAAGCTATCCTGGAATTCACTATGTAGTCTCAGGGTGGCCTTCAAACTCATGGTGATCCTCCTACCTCTGCCTCCTGAGTGCTGGGATTAAAGGCGTGCTCCACCATGCCCAGCTATTATTGGCTTGTTTAATGATTGATTAGTTTATATATAGGTGTATAGATATATATGTGTATGTATATATACATGTTTTCATCATGATTTTCTTTTTCTTTTTTGGTTTTTTGAGGTAGGGTCTCACTGTAGCCCAGGCTTACCTAGAATTCACTCTGTATTCTCAGGGTGGCCTCAAACTCACAGCTATCTTCCTACCTCTGCCTCCCAAGTGTTGGGATTAAAGGTGTGTGTCACCACGCCTGCTCATTAAGACATTTTCATACACGAATATAATGCATTTTTGAGATGATGGTGTATATCTCTTATATTATTTCAAAAACGAATCCAATTTACTACATTACTTGATATTAGGAATCATATTTAAGACAGGCATGGTAATGCATCCATGGGAATTATATCTTAGCACATGGATGTCTGAGGCAGGAGAATTTTGAGTTTAAGGCCAACCTAGGCTATCTACTACATTCTGCGCCAGCTTGGGCGATGGCTCAAAAAGACTTTTTTTTCTTCACAAAACCAAAAAAGAAAAGAAAGGAAACAAAAATTCAAGCTCTTTTTTTTTTTTTTTTTTTTCAAGGTAAGGTCTCACTCTTTAGCCCAGGCTGACCTGGAATTCACTAAGTAGTCTCAGGGTGACCTTGAACTCATGGCGCTCCATCTACCTCTGCCTCCATAGTGCTGGGATTAAGGGTGTGCACCGTCAAGCCTGGCTTCGAGCTCAGTTTGACCCCTGGGGGATGTTATCTGACTGCTCACCTTTTACCTTTACCATCCTTAGTCTGAGGCGTTTGCCTTTACATCGGATCTGCCTAATACCACTCCGCTCCTGCTCCTGCCGTCCACCTGCCAGCTACTCATCCGCAGAATCCCACCGACAGCCCACCCCTCCCCATCTTCTTTCCTCAGTCTTCTGTTTTGAAAATTAAATTTATTTATTTTAATCAGCGTACAAAGAATTAGTATACCCTATGGTGTTTTTTAATTTTTAAAATATTTTATTTTCTTGAGAGAGAGGGAAAGAGGCAGAGAGTGAGATAGAGATAGAGAGGGAGAGATGGACATGCCGGGGCCTCCAGCCACTGCAAACAAACTCCAGACACATGCGCCACCTTGTGCATCTGGCTTATGTGGTTACTGGGGAGTTGAACCTGGGTCCTTAGGCTTCGCAGAAAAGCACCTTAACCACTGAGCCATCTCTCCAGCCCCGTTTTTAACTTTTTTTGTTTCCCTTTCTCTACTTCTTCCCCCTTCCTTGGTGCCCTCCCCCTACAACATAGCCTCCTTTTCACTTTCATACTCCATGTTTCCTTTTGTTTTCCCCTGTGGCCCCTCTTTTGTCACCTCTTGTTCCCCTCTCATGGTCGTTTATCTTGAGTTAGCCTATACTGGCACCCTCACATCCCCTCATTAACATATATATATATCATTTTCACATGGTACTCAATTTTGACAAGTTAAAAAAATCATTCTTCCCCCTTCCCCTTTTGTAACCCTTTTTTTCTTTCCTGCCTGGATTTTAATTTTCTATCTCTTGATCCTTATAGTACAGATCCTGTCAGGTCAGCAAAGCTACTGAGAAAAGCGAGAAAGCAGCCTGCTACTCCTCAGCACTTGTTCCTGCAAAGCTCTAGTGAAGTGTTTTCTCCTCTTGGTGGAGGAAGGGCCAGATCTTCTGGCTTCATGGCATGAGTCAATAGATACGGGAACTTTTCTAAAACTTGGGTGGATGTGAGTCAGTGATAGTTTTGGGGAAGAAGTAGAGAAGAAAAAATGCCCATGTGCTAAATTGGGCAATCCATCCCAGAAGAACTATTCTCTGGAATTTCCATGTCATCCCCTGTCCCACAGCCCTTAGCAGCTCAGCATCTGTCTGTGTGGGAAGGAGGTGGTTACTGCTTCAGATCACGATGAGCCTTGCATGGCCATTTTAGGTTCTGCAGAGAATCTATTTACACAGGATGGTTGGCTTGCAATCTTTCCCTTACTCCTCCTCAGCCCGTGTCACTTCATCCCAACAGCATGGCCTGTTTGCAGCGCCATCCATGAAAACTCCTGTGGGAAGATACCCTCAGCCAGTGTTGAGGATGGTGGGATATTCGTTTTGCCTGGAGATGGGGCCTAAGAGACACAACAGGTTAGGCACGGCTTGCAGGCCACATAGCAGTAGTGCAAGGTAAGGGATGGAGAAATGGCTTAGTGGTTAAGGCATTTGTCTGAGAAGCCTAAGGACCCAGGTTTGATTCTCCAGTACCCACATAAGCAAGATGCACAAGTTGGTGCATGCGTCTGGAGTTTGTTTGCTATGACTGGAGGCCCTGGCACACCCGTTCTGTCTCTTTCTCTCTCTCCATCTGCCTCTTTCTCTTTTATATAAATAAATAAAGTACCTTTAAAAAAAAAGAAAAGTGCAAGGTAAAATGGAGAGGCTGAAAGCACCAAGCAGTCTTGTCCTTGACTCAGAACCAGGTGTCTAGTTTCCACTGAGATTTGAGCAACTAAGTTTGGATCAGGGCCCTGGTCCCTGGGAAGGTGTCCCTGATCATGTCTAACTGTAAGAGCGTGGGACTGTTAGAGAAAAAGCTCCTGGGGACCATGTAGTACTAACAGTTAATTCTCAACGAGAAAACTAGAGCCCAGCTAGCTGAGGGCTTGTCCAGGGCCCCAGTGTCATCAACTGGCGTGGGCCAAGGCCTCTGAAGGTGAGGAAAGCAGTAGAGAGAACATCTGAGGTAGGGCTGGCCATTGGGCAGTGGTGTGGTTCATTGCAGTAGGGAGGAATATTGTGTCACTGACATTTTGAATTTCAGGCACAGTGTTTATAAAAAGCTATCATTCATATTTATTTCACATGAAGACTGTGTACCCCTTTATTGTCTCCACTAAGACAGACTGTTCCCATCACCCTGCCTGTGATCATCTGCTGCAGGCTAGCTGAGGAGGAGCCTAACCACTCACAGGGACAAATCAGAAAGAACCAGAGTTTTCCATATATAAACAAGGACACTGCCGTGGGCGACTAGCTAATAATAGCAGCTACCATTTAGCAAATTACTCTGGCATACATTAAGTGTTTAATCTATTATTTTTAATTTCTTTTTGTGGTGCTGGGGCTCTAATCCAGGGCCTTCAGTGTGCTAGGCATGTGTTCTACCACTGAGCTACATCCTCAGCCCTCTCTACTGTTAAAGCCAGTCTTCATAAGGACCTTGTGGGGCATGTATAGGCATACATTGCTTTTATAGCTAAGGAACCTAGGACTTTGAGAACTTAGGTAAACTGACCAAACTTCTCCTTTAATTCTTCTCAATAAAGAAGAAATGAAAAAAGCAGGTTACCTCTTCCATTGTGTTCTCCAAAGACCTTCTGGAGGTTATAATTGGGGGATGATATCTTTTTTTCCCCTGTTCCTTTTGTTGCAGATTATACAGAGAAAGGGGCTTTTTAGCTTACAGGAGATGAGGAAAGCCACTCCAATGGAAGAGGTGACTTGATTAAATTTGCCCATAGCGCTAAGTGGGAGAACCTTGTTCATTGACCCCAAAGCTCAAGCCCTAGACCTTGGACCATAATGCCTCTCTTCTGACTGTGCCAGACCCTTGGGTAGAGTGCACAGGAATTGAAGCGATGGCCACACAACTGTTGCTTCTGGTGAGGCCAAGGAAGGTCAGCTCCTGGAACATTCCCTCTGAATGCCCTAAGTTCCTTCTAGTATTGGGAAGCAGCCGTCCAGCCGAAGTTTTACACTGGCCTCACTCCTCTCTCCTCCACGTGGCTGGTCAGAAGGAATGCGTCTGCTGGGCATGGTGGCACACACTGGTAATCTCAGTGCTTGGGATGTGAGGCAGGAGAATCAGGAGTTCAAGCACATTCTTAGTTATATAGCAAGTCTGTCAACAGCCTGGGCTATGTGAGGCTTGGTCTCAGACAGACAGACAGACAGACAGACAGACAGACAGACAGACAAGCAACAACTAATCAATAAAGAAGAAAAGAAAAAAGCAGGTTACCTCTTTCATTGTGTTCTCCAAAGACCTTCTGGAGGTTATAACTGGGGGATGATATCTTTTTTTTTTTTTTTTTTTTTCAGTTTCTTTTGTTGCAGATTATTGGGAGAAAGGGACTTTTTAGTTTACAGGAGATGAGGAAAGCCACTTCAATGGAAGAGGGGACTCTATTCAATTTGTCCATATTCTGTTTCTCATTTCTCTAGCCCACCTCTGGTGAGTGCAATTCCTGAGCACAATTCCAGGAGCTGATTTGATTCTCTTTTCTAGTGACTTTTGCCTCCCCTTGCCCTCACAGGACCTCTTTTCTAGGCCTTTCCTTTTCTTAGCCAGTTGTCTGTCCTCTGTTCCAAAGGGAGCTTGGAGCACTGGTCCTGTGGGTTCCCTCTCTTCAGGATTCTCAGAGCCATATGGATGTAGAGGGTTGGGAATTCGCTCTGGCCAAGTGGCATTCAGTGACAGGGTGATGGAAAGCCCATGGTGAGGGGGGCAGGGCCAGCTCAGCAAATGGTACTTAGAAAAATGACCCTCTGGGGGCCACTTAGCCCCTCCTGTGAAAAAAATGCAGAGTCTACAAGTAAGAAAAATAACCTATTCACATAGTTGGCTTGAAACCATAGGTGCTAAAACCCCATGTGGTTACATAAACAGAAAGGGCCAGCTCTGAGATGTACCATAAATCACTCCCAAAGCTTTCTGACTCCAGCAGGGCCTCCCCTCAGTACTCCATCTCTATTCCCCGCACTGGGTCTTCTGAACAGTCAGGTTAGCACCTTAAAACCTGGGCCCACGCCTCCCTACTTCAGCTTCTGCAGTCCCTTCCTCTATCAAGTTCTGGGTAACCAGGCAATTCTGAAACAGTCCTCGTACCACCCACCCACGTGTACCCACGAACCTGGAGAATCCAGTGGCAGGAGCCATACGATTCTTTCTTTCGCCTCTGGAATTTTATGTTGTGAGTTAGAAAGGTTGATTTTTAATGTACAGCTCGTTATTTTGGTTTATCATTCAGCATTTCATTCATTTTTGATAAGAGGCGAGAAGGGCGGGAGGTATGTGAGGTTTCAGGGTCATGGTAGGCAACACAGGCTAATGTTTTCCTTAATATTCTTGGCCAGGCAGGCTGATTCCTTTTGCAATGAAACATAAGTAAGCTCCTCTCGTTTTTCAGTCTGGATAGCCTTTTATTGATGTTTCTCCCCTAAGAAAATGCAGTCTTGATGGTCTGAGGGTAGAGCGTGACATTTCTCAGGATGAGTCAGGGGGCAGAGATTCTTTTCTCAGCCCCTGTAGTCTCATACCCACCATCTAGTGTTCATTCCACAGTGGGTGGTCTCATCCCTGGAGCATTGACTAGAACAAGATTCTTGGACCAAGTACTCTTCAGGGATTCTTTCCCCCCCGAGATCCTATGGTTCTCCTCTGAGTAAGCAGCAGGCACCAGGGATGGGGTGGTGATAGATCAGGAAGGATGTGACAGAGTCCTTACCCTTAGGACAGTTAATGAAGTCAGGGTAGCAAAGGTAAGAGAAACAGGAAGGGTACAGCAGTTCCAGGGCCATGTTTCCACTTAGTCTTGCTCTAGCCCTTAAGCGAGGATAGGCTAATATTTCATGGCTCATTCTTCTTGCTCACTCACTCCGTGGAATTCTCATCGATTTTTCCTGGTTTGTTCAGGGCTTGATATGGTGCCAACCTAAGGTGCATACCCATTGACATCCCGGGTTCACCAAAGCCCCAAATTGTCTTTACACCCTCCTCTGGAGCCCTACTTAATATTTTGTTCCTCGAAATCCTGCCTTAGGTCTTCCTCTCTCAGGATGCTGTTCTGAGACCTATCAGTATCACTGAAAAGACAATTTAAGGGTTGGAGAGATGGCTTAGTGGTTAAGGCACTTGCCTGTGAAGCCTAAAGGACCCATGTTTAACTCCCTAGATCCCATGTAGGCCAGGCACACAAGGTGACACATGTGCAAGGTTGCATATGTGGACAAGGTGGCAAATGCATCTGGAGTTCGATTACAGTGGCTAGAGGCCCTGGTGTGTCAATTCTCTCTCTTGTGTGTGCTCACTCTCTTTCATCAGAAGGCCAGTCCATTGGGCTTGCCTCAAAAAAAAAAAAAAAAAAAGACTTTTAAAAACAAATTATTTGTTTGAAAGGAGGGGAGAGAAAAAGAGAGAGAACGAATGAATGAGTATGCCAGGGCCTTTTGCCACTTCACATAAACTTCAGATGCATACATCACTTTGTGTGTCTAGGTACTGAGGAATCAAAGCCAGGCCTGCAGCCTTTGCAAGCAAGCAGCTTTTGACTGCTGAGCCATCTCCCCAGCCCCTTAAAGAAACCTTTCTATTGACAATTTTCATACATATATATAAAATGTATTTTGATCACAGTTTCCTGTCATTACCTTCTTTCGTCTCCCATCCCTCTTCCATGATACACCTTCTTCTTTCCTGCTTATCCCTATTCTACGTTGATGTTTCTTTTTCCCTTCTCCATCACCCATGATGAATTAATTGTTGATGGTCCCAGAATTATGTAGATTTGTGCAGGTAATGGCAGTCACTATGAGATCATAAATGCAACAGCCAATTTATGTCCAGAAGACAGCATTTCAAAGCACTCCTTCCCATCCTTTGGCTCTTACATTCTTTCTGCCTCTCTTCCAGTGTCCCCTGAGCCTCAGAGGGCGTGCTAGAGATGTATCATGGAGTGCTGAGCACTCAACAGTCCCCTATTCTTAGAACTTGGTTGCCAGTTCCATCTATAAAAGAAGCTTGAGGGCAGCTTAATGGGCACAAAATATCCATTTAACCAAACAATGGTAATAGCTTTCCCTCACCTCTGCCCCACGGCCTTTGACCTTCCCAGCTATAAGCTTTTAACTAGGTTGTCAGTACTAGGTGCAAATTCTATCCTGTGAAGTTGACCTCAAACCCAATCAGAGAGCAGTTTGTTACCCCATTACAGTCATGCCACTGTTGCACCAGTAGGCACATCTTGTTTGGTTTTGTCGGTTGTATAGCTCGCAGGGTCCACTGTTGGTCAAGATGGTTGATATCTTTTCTCCTTCAGCAGCATGCATAGCACTATGACAGCTAGCCAGTAGGGAGGAGGCTTCCAGCTCAGTCCCAGTGTGCATTCTCAGTGTCCTGCAACGGAAGCATGTGTTGCTGCCTTTTGCAATAAAATGTAAGCAACTCTGTCAGGATGGTGGAAATAGCCTTTTCATAGAGAACCACTAGGCCTTTCTCTGGAGAGACTACATCTTTGGCTGAGGCATCTTCCCACCCCATATCTTTTCTTTGTTTGCTTGTCTGCGTGTCTGAGACAGAGTCTCACTACATAGCCCAGTTTGGTTTCAAAGTCAATCACGATCTTCCTATCTCAGCCTCCTGAGTGCTGGGAGGTGTAGGTACCATGGCTGGCTCCGGCCCACATCTTAAAGGCTATGATGCCTCTCAGGTCGTTGGTGTTGGTTCTCTGTACGACCATGAATTTTCCTTGTCTTCTTTATCCTTCAGACTTTATGGTGGCTCCGTATGTCCACTTGGCTAGGCCATTTGGCCTTGTTGTTTGGACAGACAACATCCAGCTGTCATTGTGATGGTACTTTGTGGATGTGGTGAACATCCACAGTTGACTTTAGTTGGAGAGGATTACTCTCCACCCGTAATGTGAGTGGGCCTCCTCCATTCCTGAAAAAGAAGTTCTGCCTGAGACTAACATAGAGATCCTGCCTGGATGTCTTAAGACTGTGGAAGTGACCTGTGGATTTTGGATTCAAGATTGCCTTGTCACTCTAACCAACATTTCCATCTCATAGCCTACTTACATATTTCAGAGTTTCCAGTCCCCACAATCTTGAGTTAATTCCTTAAAAATGTCTCTCTTATTTTGTGTGTGTGTGTGTGTGTGTGTGTGTGTGTGTGTGTGCATGCGCGTCTGCACGTGCGTTCTTTCCCTGGAGACCCTGGCGTGATACAGACCTTCCCTCTCCACCCACCACTCCCACTATGAAATTCCTGGTTTGTTCCTTTCCATAGCTCACAGTAAAGTCAGCTCCCATCACTGCTGACTACACTTCCAAAAGTGCATGGGTGTTGGTTGTCCGGGGATCTCAGCTTTGCTCCCCGTTCCTTCCTTTAGCACTGTTCTCTCTGGAAAGCAATGACCAGAAAGGAAGAAAGACCAGCCCAAGTCTCCTGATGTTTGTTTGCTGGCTATTTTTTGATTTAAAGAAAAAGGAAAGGGGAAAAAAAGATAATATAAGAGAACCAAGTCCTGGGAGACAAGATGGAATGTGGGCTCAAGTTGAGAGAGGGGATTAGCTGGGAATTTAGGCTATCCACCCTCTCCTTTGCTCCTAATTACCATGGGTAATTGGGAGACACAGCGGCATGGGCCAGCCCAGCAGACAGAGCTATTCTCTGTGCTCATCCTGTCTTGGCGGATGCATGAAGACGTGGCTCTGGGCCTGCAGACAGGGTTTATGTTCGTCTGGTTCAACCTGACCTTTCCAATCCCATCTTCGACCCTGCCCACTCCTGCTCCACTCAGGCCCCGCTTTGCTTCCCAGCACCGTGTGTCACTGGTGAAAGGCAGGGCTGCATGTTTTCTGATGTCAAGGACAGGGCCTGGTGGCATTCCGTCCACAGGGTACTCTTCTGTTGTGCTTCTTCTCCGAGTTAATCGGAGGTTTGCATGAAAATGTCTACTCACTGCCAAGCAGAGAATGACCAGCTCCTCAGTTCTCTTTACCATCCCAGAGGCAGGATTACGAGGGGCACATGTGAGTGCGTAGGTATGTGTAGTCCTCTGTTCCCATGCCCCTTGGGTAACTCTGATTCCTCCTCTCCCTCCTGTACGTTAAGACTTTCAAGTGTGGACAGGTGGTCCTGGCCTGTTCCCATAGTTACCAGGCCATGCCTTCCCATCCCCTCTTGTCCTGTCTCCCTAATTTCCCTAAGCCCAAGTGGAGTGCTTTTAGAACAGAGGCGTGTCCACTTCTGAAGAGCTCCTTCCTCTCTGAAGTATGTGGATTTTAACATTTCCTGGAAGGTGACTGAGAGAGTGGCAGTAGCTACAAGGATGGATTTGCTTCTTGGTCCTCAGATATGGAGTGAGTCGTGTCCAACCCACGTCCCATGGACCACAATGACATCTGGCCCAGCATGGCTATGAATGTGGCCCAATATAAAACCATAAACAAGGGCTTGCAGGGGCTACCAAAATACTTATGGCATAAACGGACAGGGTTGAACTGTTCTAGCTAGGTGTTTGTCATCCACTGTTGTGTAACAAACCAGTCCAAACATCTTGGCTTACCAGAAAAATAATCTGTTTTTACTATTGTGTCTGCGGATTGGCCTGGCAGTTCTATAACTCATTGGACATGAGTTAATTTCTGGGCTTGTCCAACCATGATAACTTCTCTGATATGTGTGGCTTTCCCTCTCCGTGGCCTCTCCCCCTCCAGCAAGCTACCAGCTTCCTGATGTGATGGTCTCAGGGCAGCTTCCAAGGAAGAGAACATGGAAGCTGCAGGTTCCGGGAAGGCTTTGGCTGGTTCTCAGCATAATCACGCTGCCCTTGTATTGTCAAAGTGAGTCAGGATCCATGCGGCTGAGCCTGAGCAAGGGCATGAAGATAGGAAGGTGCAATCACTGGGGACCATTTTGGGGTCATCTGCTGTAGATGCTGACTGAATAAAAGTAAAATACGGTTTAGGGGCCTGGAGAGATGGCTTAGTGGTTAAGCGCTTGCCTTTGAAGCCAAAGGACCCTGGTTGGAGGCTTGATTCCCATGTAAAGCCAGATGCACAAGGTGGCACATGCACCTGGAGTTCATTTGCAGTGGCTGGAGGCCCTGGCATTCCCATTCTCTCTCTCTGCCTCTTTCTCTGTCTGCCTATCACTCACCAATAAAATAAATAAAAATATTTAAAAAATTTTTAAAGTAAAATACGGTTTAGAATCAGATTCAGATCAGCCAATAGCAGTGAAAGATGCTACTGCAGAGAGGTACAAATTGGGTTTGAATCCCAATTCTGCCTTCACCCAAATTACTCAGCCAGTCTGTGTTCCTGGTCCTGACACCTGTCTGAGAGGGGCTGGGATGAGTGTGAATTGAGTTAATACAAATAGAGGGCCTGCTACCACATCTGACACATGGTGAGTACTCACATAGATGTTAGCTGTTGTTATTCAGCTTGTTGGATCTGTAATGGTGGGTGAGTTATATACGTGGCTTTAAGTTTCCTAGTTCTGAGGTAGAGAGAAAAAAGAAATACTGAGGTACAAGTTTTGTCATGTGTGAAAGCCTGGAGGGTATAGTTACTTCGGAAGAAGATGTGCTGTGCAAACACACTTGACTTTGAGCACAGCAGATTTGGGGGAGCCTGTCAAACATCTGACCTTGAAAGCCCATTGTAAGAACAGGAGTGGTTAGAGGTTAACAAGGTAGGCTTGACTGTCCGAAGCTTTCTGTGGAATCCCACCCCTCCCCTGTCCTGGCTGATTGAACTTGGGAAAGTTTGTGATCTCCACAGGCAGGCGTTCTTGTCTACAAAGTAGGCATCACAATAGTGCCCAGCACAGGTGGGCCAAGGATCAGGCAGGCAAAAACCCTTAATCTACTGCCTGGAAAAACGTTACCCAAGGAATATTTGCTTTGATTGTTGGTTCTAGAGATAATGATTTTAAGAGGTATTTTCTCTTTCTGGAGGACAGACTGTATACTCTTCACAAATGGTCGGGGCTATTAAGATAAGCTATTCCTGTCGTTTTTTCTCAGAGGACACCTGGACTTTGCAGGGCTGATAATAAAGTGATAAACAGATTAATAAGGTAACGACTAGGCCCTGTAGTTAGCCTTCTCCTCACTTCCATGCTGCACCTCATTTTTCCAGATCTGGAAGCCTCATCATTTTTATGATTTAATTCTCCATAAATGCTCACAGATGCTCACTGTAAACATTGCTAGACGGTCTTCAAGGACTTCCAAAAACCCATCAACAGGACCCAGGCCACAGGTCTGCGTGTCTTTCTACTGGGCTTCTGCTGACATTTCTACAGGCTTCAGGACCCCCTGGTGTGAAGTCAGGTTCAACATTTCTGCTGCCCTTGGGGCGGGGTTTCTTCCTCTTCCTCTCGCCTGTTGCGTGAGTCTGATTGATGGCTGGCGAGGTTGGCCTAGAGAGTTCATTTAAAGCCTCTGCCAGAGGTTGTTATACAGACATGTAGCAGCAAAAAGCTGTTTTCTTTTGCTTTTGTTCCTTTGTCACCTCATTCATGGTGACATATGAGGTAGGAAAATAATGCTACCAGTCTGAGGCTGGGAGAGTCACTGCAGACCTCTGGCACCGTGCCCTTGAAGTGGTCCTGGCACAGGCCTGACAAGGTCTAAGGAAGGAGGGGGGTTTACCTTTGGGGGGGAATGTAGGTTGTTTAGATTTTCACTTAAAAAATTTCTTTATAATAAAGAAACAAACCCAACATTTTCTTTTTAATAATTAAAACAAATAAAACAATGACAACTAAATTGAGTATTTTATTTAAAAAACAACTCACCAAACCAAACAAAAAACAGAGAGGGGAGCCAGGCTGGTTGGCTCGTTTTCCAGTAAGGAACTCTGCAGATGTGGGGCTCCTGTGCCTTGGCTGAGCCTGGCACAGGGCCCCAGTGACAGTCTTCCCATGGGAGACCTGCTTGGGCTGATTAGATATGTTCACATGTTCTTGCAGCTGCTGAGTGCAGACAACCTTCCTGCCCATCTAGCTTGTGTGATATACTCAGGTCTACCAGCCTTCTTTTGTCGAAGCCAGCTGTTTTGGAGGGTGACCTCCCTTAGTGCTGAGTATCACTTTCCATGGGATTGATTGGTGGCCTATGGCTCTGTCTTGTTTGCCAAGACTCCAGACCATCCCCTTAGGCAGTCACTCCTGCATCAGCTTTCAGGACATCTCAGCTGGCTAGTCTCTTGAGACAAGTAGCAGAGCATGGGCAGGAGCTACTCTGAAAACAGTGAGACAGTTCCAACCCCAGGGCAAACTGCTGCTTGAGGAAGGAGCCCTGGAGTCCTGGCTGGCTTGTGCATGCAATAGTCAGTCTCTCCTTGGTGGGACTTGCTCATAAGCCTGGGCAGTGGAGGTGGCCACAGGGAGGTTCTGGCCCTCCAGGCCCTTCATCCTGGCAGTGTAGGAGACATGGCTGTCCGTGATGAGTTATAAGTCAAGCCAACAATTCCGTGGGGCCAGGCCTGTCCTGGCCATTTGCTCTGGATGTGGGATACAGGAGGAGGGACCGATAAGCCATAAGAGTGACCGTCACTAGACAAGTGAGCTTCTTCTTCTTTTATAGAGAAAGTCCACTCGTGTGACCAGGAGAGACAGAGCGCTCTGGAAGAGGCCCGGCAAAATCCCCGGGAGGGCATTGTGATCCCCGAGTGTGCCCCTGGAGGGCTGTATAAGCCTGTGCAATGCCACCAGTCCACAGGCTACTGTTGGTGTGTCCTCGTGGACACGGGGCGCCCGTTGCCTGGGACCTCCACACGGTAAGCCCATGGAGAGTTTGCCTTGCCCTCAGGCTGCATCCTGGTACAAGGGGGGTTCAACTTCTGGGCATGCTGCCTTGTGTTAGCTTAACTGTCCTGGTCATGTGGGAGTCAAGTCACAGGAGAGCTGAGCAGGTGAAATTCTGGTAGAAAGGCGATGGGACCTGGATTCTGGTCACATATCTGTCCTTTCAAGTTGTGGACCTTGGAAAAGTACTTAACCTCTCTCAACCCGTTTCCTGATTAAACAGATTATTGGTGTATCCAAGTCACTAGGTTTTATAGATCAAAAAAAAAAATCCAATGTTCAGATGTGAGGTGACACTGTTACCATGCTTGGGTGGCTTAAATGACATGCCTGAGCGTGTCTCAATGGCAACATTTATTCTGGATTTCTAGTAGCTGCTGGACAGTACAGAACATGTTTCCTTGTCAACCATGAGGGCTCTAGGTGTGGTGACAAAACAGATCATTACTGGGCAGTAGTGGCTGAAGGAGACACAGTTAGCAGCCCCTCCCGACACAACACCTCTCTCTCTCTCTCTTTCTTCCCAGCTATGTGATGCCCAGCTGTGAGAGCGATGCCAGAGCCAAGAGCATGGAGGTGGATGACCCCTTCAAGGACAGGGAGCTGCCAGGTGGGAGATGCTGCCCCCCCACACCCTGCCGTGCTTGCACATTCACTTCTTTGCGTTCCTCCTCTCCCTCTCCTGTCGTGCAGAGTCAGCTCGGTTTATATGTCTGTTTCCCCATCTGCAGCAGGGAGCAGGTCATGCCAGACAGGTGCACAGATAGGAGTCATGGAACCTGCACCCCATTCTGGGAGTTTGTCCCTGATTAGCCCCATGCCCTTGAGCACATCGCTTCTCCTCCTTGCTCTTGCCTCTTTCTCATTTAATAATTAATTGCTCATTGACTTAGAATCCTGTCATTCTCCATCCCAGTGCACCTGGGACCATGTCTTTGGACCTGTGAACCAGTATTTCTAGGGTTGTGAGAAGGTCACTTCCAGGGAGGCCAAGGGCTGGGTCACATCTTGAGGTGTCTGGGCAGTGTCTGTGGCCTGCCCTGCTGTGTGTTTTTGTGATGCTCCTTAATGACAAACGATGATCCCTGGGGGCTAGGGGTGACATGAGACACACTGGTAGGGGCCGGGATCCCCACATGGCTATTGGACTGTCTTGTTTCTCTTTTTATAGTGAAATCTGCTCATGAGTCACAGAAAAATTATTAAATATTGAGCGCTTGGGACTCCATAATCTTTGCTCAGTACAAAATTAGGCCAATACTGGTGGGAATGGAGCCCATCTTCCCAAGACCCATCAGGACTCCAGAGTGAGAACAGAAAGCAGGGAGTTCTGAAAGTCAGGGACTTTCCATCCGAGGTCTGTAGAGAACACCCTGCCACACACAAAAAAGGGAGCAATGGAGGTCAGAGCAGCTTCTTGGTAGCCACTGCTTCAGCACATGAAATGAAATTCTACTTCTTGCCAGGCACGGAGTACGAACTAGTGTTCAGTGACATGAGGTTTGCAGAGAGAGGAGACAGGATGTATGCAGATCAAGAAGGCATGCATCCATATGATTCTGGCAGGTTCCATGAACGAAGAGAATTACATGCTGTGAGAATAGCAGGGAGTCCACGCTATTCTAAGCAGTCATGTCTATCCCAAGACTTAGAGGATTCAAGAGAGAGAAGGCACTAGCTGCTGCAGAAAGTGAGGGCACGGAGGGGGGGTGTGGGTGTTGAGGGCCCACTTGGTGCTGGTGAGCATTTATTTATAGGTCTCTCATCTTTGCAGTGGTATGGAGGTGTTTTCCCCAGAGTCCTCACTATGTGGGCAATAGACATGGGACAGGCATGCCCGTGAGAAGACCCACCTGGTTTGGGGGTTCTGCTGGAATAATACAACCAGGGGAAGAGGAACAGAGGGAGAGTCTACAAATCATAATCTCAGCTGGATGATGGGGGGAGAGATAAAAAAAGGCTCATGCAAAGGATGGGGACCAGACACAGAGTGGTCTTGATATTCATGACCTCACAGTGGCTGACCCTCCCTCCACGAGATCTGCATAATAGGAGGGAAAATAGGATGACATCAAAATAGAAGAAGTTGGAAAGAAGAAGGGATTCAGTGGAGGGGGATTTGGGAGAGGAAAAGAGAGGGTGGTGGGAGGGGATTATGATCATGGCTTATTATATTTATTCTGGAAATTGTCAATAAAAGGCTGTGTTAGTCAGACTTTTTGACATGGTGAGGACACAGCTTGAGGGAGGAGGGATTTATTTTTACTCAGTTTCAGAGGTTTCAGGCCCTCACAGTGGGAGGGTGTGGCAGAGCAGAGATATGGGAGTAGTATACACGTTACTAAACCCCTACATATTATCTGTGTGAAAGCGAAAGCCAAGACATATACAGACCATGTGACATAACCAGAGAAAGCTTTCTCTGCCCCTTGCTTCCTTTCCTGGACTTTCATGCTAATTACATTTTCTTCTGGAAATCATATATAATACAATACAAACATTATGGTTTAAAAAGTATAAAAAAAAAAAGAGTAGGCTCATGGATAAAGGGACAGGTGTACTTAGGTCAACTTGAGCCATCCAAGTGCCTTACCCCACATTGCTTAAAGCATATTTTATACTGTGCAATGACTACCTGGCCATTATGTTGCGTTAATATTAACCTAGCATATTGTGAACCCTATGAGGATAAGAACCCTGTGTATTCCACCACCCCCATAGCATTTAACAAAATACCTGAGTTGGTATTTAGCAAAAATTTATGGAATGGAAGGAAATTGAAAGCGTTATTATCCATTTGGTCTGATATTTCCCTGTGGGCTATGAGTAGAGAAATGATAAAAATTTCGAAGCATTATCTGAGCAGTGAACACATCCCCAAAGTGGATTTGGCCATGTAAGGACTCCCAGAAGTTTGGGGAAAGATGGTAGTTAAGAATGCTATTTTCTTGATGCTGTGCCCAGATTCTGCTTTTGAGTCTCCTTTTATCTTTTAGGCTGTCCAGAAGGGAAGAAGATGGAGTTTATCACCAGTCTTCTAGATGCTCTAACCACAGACATGGTTCAGGCTATTAACTCAGCAGCACCCACTGGAGGTGGGAGGTGAGGATGGGAGCCGGACTCGGGCCCCGTTGAGGATGTCTCTGACACCATGGAAGGCTGGGAGAGAGGGGAAGCTGAGAGAGGGACAAGGGCTGGAAGTCTTATCTTTTTTCTTGAAAGCATATGCACATGGCTTTGTCCCACCTTTTATCTAAACTATCCCCACCTTTCAACCTTCCTACCTTTTGAGCTGCTTATTTCTAGGTTCTAATGACTTGGTTTATAGGGCTGTCTGGAAACTTGTAGATGCCTTCTCAGAAGGGGAAATGTCGGAGTGTGTCTTTTTCTGGTGCTGGAGATTGAACCCAGGGTCTTGTCTAAGGAAGGGTAATAGGCATCCGATGAGGGCAGGGAGCCTTGGGAGGGCAAGGAGGGCCACATAGCATGTTGTGGTCACTCTTCTCCTTTGAGAAGGTAGGAGCCCTATCCCTCTTTGGTTTCCCAAGAATCCCAGAGTTCTGAATAGTTGAATTGACTATTTCCATAGCCAAATCCAACTTTGTTCAGCAGTTAATATGATAGCTGGAGAAATCCCAAGGCTGAAATGTGCATGTTTCCTGGTAACCAACATCTCTGGAGCCCACTGATCCATCCATCCTTCCATCCGTCCATCCATCCATCCATCCATCCATCCATCCATCCATCTATCCATCCATCACTGAGCACTTTTTGAGAACACCCACTATGTCAAATCCTTGGCTATGTCCAGGAGTATGAGGCATGTCCCTGCCCTCATGGAGCGATGTAGTGGGGATACTAGCCCACAGACAGATACTTACAATTATGTGGTACGTGCTCAGGCAGAAGTGGAGGAACAAAGTACCCAAGCTCCTTAACCCAGCAGAAGGGGTCAGGACTTGGAAGAGAAGAGATGAGCTCAGGCGACTCACCATGGAGGGGAAACTCATTCCCAACATCTTCCTAGAAGCACAGCTGTTGTCACAAAGGCAATGCATGACACTTAAGCAGACAGTCCCAGTCTCCACAGAAGGGGGCTGCAGGGTATGTATTTAGGATAGGAGTCAAGGGCTGGGCTGTGACCTGGGGAGATGGCTCTGTGGATGAAGTGCCTGCCATGCAAGCATGCATACCTGAGTTCAGATCCCCAGATCCCATGTAAAGCTGGATGCTGTAGAGTTAGTATCTGAAATCCCAAAGTGCCTAGGGTGAGAAGGGAAGTCAAGGCAGGACAACTGTTCGAGAGTGCATGGGCAAACAGCGTGAACAATGGAAGACCCTGCTTCAAGCAATGTGGAGGGCAAGGACCAACACATGAGGCTGTCCTCTGACATCCACACGTTGCCATGACATGTGCATGCCTGTGCACGCGTGCAGACACACACACAGTTTACAGATGCAAGCATATCCATCAGTAGTTTTGCATCCTGATGTGGACGGAGGCAGCCATATTGAGATCCCCTATTTAAAAAAATTTTTTTTTTTGCAAGTCAGAGTCAGAGAGAGAGAGAGACAGAGAATGTATGTGCCAGCAGCCTCTCAGCCACTGTGAACAAAGTCCAGACACGTGCGCCTCCTTGTGAGCAAGTGCAACATTGCGCCCTTGCGTCACTGCGTCTGGCTAAACATGGGACCTGCAGAAGGAACGGGCATTCTTGGGCTTAGCTGGTAGGCACCTTAACTGCTAAGCCATCTCTCCAGCCCCCATTTTTAAAAATTGTTTTAGTTACAGCACACGCAGCCAGAATGTGGTAGTAGCCTTGATGCCATCAGAGAAAGAACAGATTAAGAAAATATGGTACAGTAGATTATTTTTTACAGTCTTGAGAAGGAAATACTGTTAAATGAGTGAAATAAGATAGTCACAAAGAACAAATGCTGGGATTATAGGCCTATGCCACTATACCTGATGAAATGGATACATTTTAATCAATAGCCATCAAATTTCAGTCAAGCAAGGTGCGTAAGCTGTAGGGATCTGCTGTCTAACATTGTCTGGATAGTTAACTACTGTGTTATGCTCTGATATTTTGTTAAAAAAACGATAGAGCTCATGTTCAGTGTTCTCACATGATAGAATAAAAATTTGTAAAGGAGAGGAGGGACTGGGGAGATGGCTCAATGGAGATGGCTCACTTGGTGAGCAAATGTGAGCACTGGAATTTGGATTGCCCCCCTCCCACCCAGCACCTACATAAATTCTGGGTGACCATGGCAGCCTCTTGTATTCTTAGTGTGGGAGACAGAGCCAGGGAATCTCAGGGAAGCTGGTTAGCTAGACTAGTCCCGTCTTTTATCAAAACTCTTCCTGCCCCTCAACCTTCCTATCTTTTGAGCTGCTTATTTCTAGCTTCTGGTTATTTGTTTTATAGGGGTATCTGGAATCCCCCAGCTTCCTACTCAGAAGGGGAAATAGTGGAGAGTCTTTTTTTGTAGTCCTGGGATCAAGTGAGGGACCCTGCCTTAGTAAAGTGGATCATAATCAAGGAAGACGTTTCACATCAACCTCTGGCCTTCACACATATCCACACATGCACACAACCTCTGACCACCCCCATCACACACCAGACACACACACACACAGACACACACACACACACACACACACACACACACCCCAAACAAAAAGGAGAAAAAGAAAGTAATGCAAATCGATGGTACCGGGGCTATAGCTCCTTGAAAGTGCTTGTCTGGGTGCCTGATCTAAACCCTGCAGGGTTCTGTGACCTCATAGTCTGGTTTCTGAGGATCTGTTTCCTCTAACCCTGGGAGTGTAGGCCAGGCCTCCCCCTGCCCTGGAGGAATGCAGCATAACATCTGAGAAAGATGGAATCCAGTCTGACAGGCCACTAATGGGAGCTGCTCTGAGGCGTCCCACAGTGCTCAGTAGTTCAGGATCGAAGATAGAAAGGATTTATCCCCATTGCCAAGGCGAGGGGAAGAGCAAGTGTTGAAAGGTCCCTTCACTATTGCATGCCCATAGGTTCTTTATGTATAGAATCTGCAAGAATATCTGCTACTCGATGCAAAAACAGAGGTGAAGTACCCCTTCTTGTCCCTCATTTCCCTTTCCATGGTGTCAATCACTTATAGACAACTATGGCCTGAAAATATTATGTAGAAGATTCCTGTTTGAAATAACTTTTATGACAGCACAGTGCTATAATTGTTTTAGTGTTAGATACTGTTCTCTTGCTAATGTCTTTCTGTGTGTAATTTATGGACTAAATTTTATTGTAGGGAGAAACATAGGGTTGCTTACTGTCAGTGGTTTTAGGTACCCATTGGGGTCTTGGAACATATCTTCCACAGAGTGGCCCCACCCCAGAGTCCTTGAAGGCTACTGTCTCTGACTACTTGTCTCAGGGATCCTTCCCAGCAGTTGTGCCTCAGCCCTATAGAGGCAAGACTTCAGGTCCCCTCCCACTGGCTTCCACAGGAGCCACAGTCCTGGGGCACAGCATGGTTTTGGCTACCGAGATCATACATGGGTCCTGTCACCAGGAGAAGTGAGGCATGGTGCCATAATATCATAGTATTTTTTTTCCATCAAAAAAGTGAGAAAAAAATTTAAACACTCCCCAAGATGTGGTTTTTATTTTAAGTTCATATTAGCTTGATCATGCTTGATTTTGATAGGAATGAAGAATTTGGACTTCTCTGGGTCCTTGTGTTACCTAAGGGCCAGACTTTTTATTTTTATTTATTTTTGGAGAGAGACATAGAGAGAGACAGACAGAGAGGGAGGGAGACAGATAGAGAATGGGCACACCAGCAGTCTCTCAGCTGCTGTGAACGAAATCCAGATGTGTGCGTCCCCTTGTGGGCAAGTGTGGCATTGCACCCTTGCATCACTTTACATCTAGCTAAATGGGACCTGGAGGGACCTGGAGATTGGAACCAGCATTCTTAGGCTTAGCAGGCAGGCGCCTTAGCCGCTAAGCCATCTCTCCAGCCCCTAAGGGCAAGACTTTTAATCAACAGAATTCAGTTGGACCAATCAATTGCCTGAGAAGGCAGAGAGGGGGAAGAGAAAGAAGACGGGGAAGAGAAAGAAGATGGGGAAGAGGAGGAAGAGGAAGTAGTAGTAGTAGCAACAGAAGAAGAAGAAGAAGGAAGAAGAGAGGAGGAGGAGAAAGAGAGAGGCTGACAGAGACAGACAGTTGTACACAGAAGTAGCCAGCCAAGGTTGCTAGCTTTCCTGGGCTTCAGGCCCTCCTGGATCTTCCCAGTATGTCCAGCATAAACACTGGCTCTCATCTAAACGATCCCGCAGGATGGTCCTGCCAGCCTCTGGCTCTCCTTGTGTATTTATTTCTTCCCTTCTACTATTAAGTTCCAGGTACTGGTCTACCTGGCTTCCTCCAGCAGGTCGTACCCTAGTCTAGCTATGCTGGGACTGCTGTGCTAGCTGCCCCTTCTGTCTAGGATGCTGTTCCCTGTCTGATCCATCAGAAGGTTACCTTTTCATAGACCATCCAGTTTAAAGAAGTTGCCCCATTACCTTCCGCCACAGCACCCCTTTAAAAATCTCAGCTTGGCACTTGGCAGTATTTGACATTTCCCTGGATCATTTACACACCCTGTCTGTGTCACCTCACCCAACAAGAACTGATGGATGGTCTTTTCCCCTGGTGTATTCCCCAAACTTAGAGTGCACAGTAGATGTTCAACAACATGTGTCGATGAATGCACAGCTGGAAAGATGACAGATGGAAGGATGGATGGATCTGAGTCCCCTGATTACTGCAAGACTAAGTATAAGGCTGGATACCACTGTGATCATTTGCAGCCATAGCTCTACAGCACCCTGCCTGAGTCCAAGGGACTCAGGGTGCCATGTAAACAGACAGACTCAGCCAGTCACTCTTCTGTGATGGAGGAGCAGAGAGAGGCGCAGGGCAGCTGGAGATTTGTGTAGCATATCTGGACAAGGTTGATGAAGAGAAATAGGATATCTGGGCTCCCTGGGTTTTGGCCTTGGCTTTGGAATTCAGGCAGAGCTGGGTTATTACAGACATGAGGTTAAAGAAGCTGCATCTTGCTTCTGGGTTTGACAGGTAGACTCCCTGGGTTTGACAATTAACGCTAGACCTCAGAGGAGGCCAGTGGAACACAGTCCCACGTGGAGTCCGTGGGAAGAAGAGAAATGGGATGTCTGGGCAATGCCGAAGAGGACATCTTCTCTCCCCGCTGTCACTTGTCAGACACGGTGATGCTGGCTTTGCATTAACCATCACATCCCAGTCTGCCCCAGGTGTAAAGTCTATGATGGGTGCTGGGGACATCTGAGGAAATGGAAGCAGTCCCTGGCCTGGAGGAGAGGTATAAACCCATACCAAAGCTGGTGTGACTATAGAGGCGGGCAAGAGGTGCCAGTACCCAGGGCAGGGAAGGCATGTGAGCACTTGACCTAGAAGGTAGCATCTGAGCCACATCTTCTCTTTCACGTGGCCCAAACACTCGCCTAGATGGACCACAGGTAAGAGCATCATGGCACTGGGGCCTCATTGGCAACAAAGGAGGAAGAAGCTCAAGTACATAGAAGGAGGGATGATTTATTGAACAATCACAATGAAAGTGAGTGATCGCGAGACAGGGTGGATGTGAGGAGAGGGTGTGTGTGTGTGGGGGTGCCTGCTTCTTTTTTTGGCTTCCTAGCCTGAGTCAGTGGTGAAAGCAGTGCAGCCCAAATCTAAAAGTAGACAGTGTAGAATGGGGTGTGTCTGGAAACATCTGTGGCTGGAGCAAGGCAGGGAGTACCCACAAATATCACTGCATGACAGCCATGCTCAGTGTACGCTTGCTGGATGATGGAAGTGTGCCCTCAGTATTCCCCCACCAAGCAGTACTGCCCCTTAGATCAGTCACCCACCACAACCACTAGACTGTATTAGTCCAGAAGGAAGAAGGCTGAGAGCCTAGGTGGCAGTCTCTAGGGGCCAAAGAACTTTCTGCATCCTACCTAAGGGAGAGCCAACCTCGAGGGGAGGCGGGATGGGCTGTGTGAGCCTCCTGGCCCTTCACACCTCCCTAAGGAGTGACTGTGTCCTGGCTTCCTTGTCCCTGCCTAGTGCAGTTGCCTCTCCTCCTTGTCCTTGATGGCTTTGCAAGGAAGAGACTGGAATGTGGCTGACTTGGCATTTCCCAGCCCCACCCACACAGCTGGTGGGGTCTGGCCCCAACTCCAGATGGGGCTAAGCCTGTCTGCTTGGCTTGGCTCAGGCCTCCTGGCCGGCCCTCCTTACCTTCTCGAAAACTGCTTAGGACAGCAGAACGGGGCCCCAGATCTTGGCCAAAGCAGGTTGTGGTCAATGGGGCTGGCTCTCCAGCTGTGCCTCTCAGCCAAGACCCGGCAGGACTAATGCTGAGAATCAAAACTGAAAGTGCTACCAAGGGTGGCCTGAAATGGGGAGAAGGCTGAGTGGGGCTGATCTGTTCCCAACTCTCGAGGTGGGAACCACTAGAAGCAGCCCAGTGGCAGGATGGACACGGGCATTGCACTGAACCACAGTCTTCCAGAAGCTAGAACATATTCCTCTACACCACATCCAGGGAAACGTCTGCCTACTCAGGTAGTCCTTTCAGAAGTAGAACCTCACCTATGAAGGCTTCCTAATACAGACCAGTGAGTGCAGCTGGGCATTCACTTACGGAGCCGTTATATTCTCCATGCTAGGGCCCTGATCCCAATATGATGAGCAGCTCTCAACCCAGCAGTCCTGCCCCCCCCACCCAGTGGGTGTAGTTGTGTGCATGCATGTGGACGGGCAAGCTTGGGAGTCCATGCCAGTGTCAGCCTACAGCCAGAAGTGCAAGCTACAGGTGTTTTTAAAGGATCCTTCCAGGGCTCGAGAGATGGCTTAGTGGTTAAGGCACTTGCCTACAAAGCCAAAGGACCTAGGTTTGATTCCCTAGTACTCATGTAATGCCAGATGCACAAGGTGCCACAAGTTCCTGGATTTCATCTGCAGTGGCTAGAAGCCCTGGCATGCCCATTCTCTCACTCTCCCTCCCTGACAAATAAATAAATAAAATATGTTTTTAAAAAAAGGATCCTTCCAGGAAGTTGCTTTGCAATCAGAGTATAAATGGTGGGGAGTCTGTGATGGGAAGGACTCTAGTAAATATGGCTTGAGGTGCACCTGGAGGATCTCGGGGAGACCATAGTGCCTGTCCTCTATTCAGCACTTACCTGGGAAGGGGGGGGGTCTCAGAATCTGCTCAGTTAACAGAGGCCTCTGATGTCTTCTTTTGCCCATGCTCAGAGCTGGTCTGACGATTCTAGCACTCCAGATAGAGCAGTCTTGGTGGGAGCTTGTGCGGACCATGGTAGACACCCTGCTGTCAACTCTGTCTGCCATTAAGGCTTTTACTGAGCCAGAAACTTGGTCGACAGAGTTTGAAGTCAGAGGTCTTGAGCAGTTTTTTCTTTGTTTTGTTGGAAATAGGTAAACTGTCCCCCAAGCTCCCTAGCTGCTACTTTTTTTTTTTTTTTTTTTGTCTCACGCCATGTTCTTCTAGAAGCATCATGCTTACATAGTCTTCTGCAGTCATGGGTGCAGACTCCAATCCCCTAGCTCAAGGCTTCTTTACCTGAGCCCATGGACTTTGGATGGACATTAGGGAACCCATCACCCCTCAAGACAGATTTTTGTCTATATGAGTGACTTTTCTACAAGACAGCACCCATCTATAGCTTTCCCCTCTCCACCTCCCCCCCCCACCCATGGGCCCAAAGCTAAAGAGTTCTTGGTATAAAGACACTTGAAATTTGGCCTGGTTAAGATGTTGGGCTTCCAAGCATGGTCTTAGCATCACAGATAGAACTAGGGCTCTGTTACTTAGGGGGACTTCTGGAGGTCAAAGGGATTCAGAAGGAGAGCCTCATGATAGCTGGGATTGAGGGGGCTGCAGAGGTAGGACCCTTGGCCCCCACAGAGCAGTCTGTGAGTTAGAGCTTAGCAGGGCCTCAGAGGGCCTCTCCCGAGAAAATACGCCCTGTGTGTCTCAGCATCCGGGTCTGGCAGGGAGCTGGGTGTGCAGGGCAGCGGGAAGAGGTAGGATTGCTGTGCACTGGGAGATTCTGACGGCAGAACAGAGGGGCGGGACGTGGTAGAAGCGGTGGAAGGAAAGGGAGCGGGGGCCAGGTGATTCCCCTCTCTAGCATGGGAGGAACATCTCAGAGTTTGCAAGCTGGGAAGAAGGACTGCTTCTTGCTGCAAAATAGTCTGATGGAAGGTATGGGGCGATTTACCTATGGACTTGGTGAAAACGGACAGGCGGAAGCCCTAGGAACATGTGAGAGGGAGAGAGCCTTCCCTGGCAGGGCCTCTGGGTGGGATGACCTCATCCCTTCCCCTCTCAGCAACTGGGCCTTTATTATTCTAGCCTCAAGGTAGACATTACGCTATGCAGAGCCTAAAGGTTAAAGGAAGAGCTGCCTTTTCCTTGGGGCTTTCATGGCTCCCTTGTAGAGCTGGGGAAAGGCTCCTGCCGGCGTTGCAGGAGCAGATACACGGAGGAAGAGTCATGCCACCGCAACACTGGTGGTGACCAAACCCAGGAGCTCTGCAGCTGATGTCACTCCCGCTTCAAAGGCCTGTGCCTGGTTTTTATAACAGGTTCAACTTCTCAGAGCCATAGGCTGGTGGCAGCTCTGCTTGGCTGCCTCCCCTCCTCCCTGGTATTCTCTGGGTTCAACCTGTCTGTCCGGATGAGGTCTGACTGGCATGTTCGCTAATTGGGCTGTCTTGGAATCCATCCAGGAAGCCCGCGGGACTTACCGAGGACTGAAGTCCATCCCATTAGGAATGGAACAGACAGCTATCAGGAGCAACTGGCTTTTCCCCACCAACCTTTGGCTTGAATTTAAAAAAAAAAAATCTTTAAAAAATATTTTATTTGTTTGAGAGAGAGAAAGAGGCAATTAGAGAAAGAATGGGTGCATCAGGGCATCTAGCCACTGCTAGTGGACTCCAGATGCATCTGGCTTATGTGGGAACTGGGGAATTGAATTTGGGTCCTTAGGCTTCACAGGCAAGCTCCTTAACCACTAAGCCATCTCTCCAGCCCCTGGAGGTTGAATTCTGATGTCACTTGGGAGGAGGTGTAGTGCAGGGGAGGTAGTTTGCTGGCTTGTGTTAGGACAGAGATCATAAGCAATCCTTTCCTTCTGAAAACTCAGCACACCTGGGTTGTAGTGTCAGCAAGTGCCTTGGGCGTTTCTTTTTAAACCCAGTATAGCTCTAGAATATATTGGCGAGCCCCCCCCCCCGGTCTGGGGTCCCTATGTGACAGTGGGTTCCTCCATCATGCACTCTGTCCCAGTCCATATACACCAAGTGTTTGACCTTAACCTTGCTTCCCTCCTCAAGGGCAAGATACCCAAACAAGGGAACAAAGGGGCTAGCCGGCATTCATTCCAGGAATGGGGGACTTGCATGTCTCTGTCCTTCTGGTCAGAAACTCCACCCAGTCCCTCTGGAATAGATCCATTACTGACTTTAAAAATTATACATACAAGGGGTTGAGAAGATGGCTCCATGGTAAGAGTGCTTACCACACACGCACACAAAAGAAAAGAGAAAGAAAGCCAGGTGTGGTGGGTTGGTGCACATCTTTAATCCCAGCACTCGGGAGGCAGAAGTAGGAGGATCACCATGAATTTGAGGCCACCCTGAGACTACATAGTGAATTCCAGACCAGCCTGGACTAGAGTGAGACCCTACATTGAAAAACTACAAAAAAGAAATTAAAACAAAAACAAAAACAAAAACATAGGTTTTTTGAGGTTAGGATCTTGCTCTAGCCCAGGCCAGGTATGGTGGCATACACCTATAATGCCAGCACTTGGGAGGCAGAGGTAGGAAGATCACCATGAGTTTAAATTCCAGATCAGCCTGGGCTAGAGCGAGACCCTAACCTCAACAAAACCAAAAGGCAAAAAAAGAAAGAAAAAAATTATAAAAATTATAAATAAGTATCATCATTTTGACTCTTATGGAGAAAGATGGGGGTATGGATAATGAAATGAATGGGTAGACCATTGCATTCAGTTATACACGTAGACATTGGCCTTGTAACTTCATGGTCACCAGACACATGGTGTTGTGGTTACTGTCTCGTTGTTAGGATAAAACACCCGACCAGAAGCAGCTGATGAGAGGAGAGATTTTATTCTGGCTTACAGTCTTGAGGGGAAGCTCCATGATGGCAGGGGAAAGATGGGAGAGCAGAGGCTGGACATCACCTCTGCCACTGCAGGTGGAAAATACCAGCAAGAGAGTGAGCTGAGCTCTGCCAAGGAGGAAGCTGGGCTATAACACCCCCCCCCAACACATCTCCTCCAGCAAAGCTCCACCTTTCAAGTTGCCACCAGCTGGGGAACAAGCATTCAGAATGCATATGTTTGGTGGTGGGGGTGGGGTGGGGGGCATTTGATTCAAACTCCCACATGTGGGCTGAGCCAGACATGGCCATTACTGTGCACCTGGGTACCAGGGTGTCTTGTACCTGTTCACGCAATGTTTCTTAGCAGAATCACCAACTGGTTCTGGTTAGTATGTGATCTCTTAGGCCCACCTCAGACGTCCTGAGTGGAACATCAGGTTGCAGAGAGTCACAGCAGGACTAGGACTTATGTATTTTAATTTTTTTTTCTGGAGAGAGACACAGAGAGAGACAGAGAGAGAGAGAGAGAGAGAGAGAGAGAGAGGGAGGAGGGAGGGAGAGGGAGAGGGAGAGGAAGACAGATAGAGATGGGTGCACCAGCAGCCTCTCAACTACTGAGAACGAAATCCAAATGTGTGCCCCTTGTGGTCAAGTGCGGCATTGCACCCTTGTGTCACTGCATCTGGCTAAACGTGGGGCCTGGAGGTTGGAACTGCTGGAGATTGGAACCAGTGTTCTTAGGCTTAGGAGGCAGACGCCTTAACCGCTAAGCCATCTCTCCAGCCTTATTTTAATATTTTTAAAGATTTTATTTTTATTTTATTTATTAGAGACAGAGAGAGTGAAAGAGAGAGGGAGAGTGAGAATGGGCACACCAGGGCCTCTAGCCACTGCAAATGAACTCCAGACATGTGCACTCCCTTGTGCATCCGGCTTATGTGGGAACTGGAGAATGGAACCTGGGTCCTTAGACTTCGCAGGCATGTGCCTTAAGCCATCTCTCCAGCCCAGGATTCATGTATTTTAGAATCTGTATCCATTGCCTTTTCCTCTTGATTCTTGCTGGACTTAGTACTCAGCAGGATGGACCACTACATTTCCTACTTGTCACTACCTGTATGACATTTTTTGGCTTGCTTCCCTGAGACAGCGAACTGTTTGAGGTTAGGGTTATATGTCCCTCTTTAGACTGCTTCTCAGGACCTGGCCTGGCACTAGGTGAGTAGTGGCTACTTAGCATTGGTTCCCATAGTCACATGCATCCGAGCATACCAACTTATGTGAGGAGAGTGTCCTGTCTGACAGCTCTAGGCTAGAAGGACAGCTTAGATCCCAACTCTGGTGTCCTTAGGTGGAGTCAATCCAGCCAAATTGTCTTGAGTACTTATCTACACAGGAGACTCCCTGGCTATAGCACAATGTGAGGAAAGTCCATAAAAAGACAGTCACTTACTCGTGGACCCCTAAGACAAGAATTGTCCAGCCTTGAGATTGCAGTTGGAAGGATGGCGTGATGATGTCCTAGGCTGAACGGCTCTGAGAGACCTTTGTCTTGGAAGAACTATTGCTACCTGACAGCTGGTAGCCCAGCTTGAAGACTGCTTTGGTCTGTTTTCTGTTGCTATAACAGATATCTGAGAGTGAGTAATTTATAAGGAAAAGAGGCTTATTTTGGCACATAGTTCTGGAAGCCCAAGAGCATGCCAGGTGGTGAGCATAAGGGAAGTAGTAGGTACATACAAAGACATAAGGGGGCAGGGGAGGAGGCACGCACTTTGTAATAACCCACCCCTGAAAGAATTAATGCATTCCTATGAAAACTGATCCAGTCTCTTGAGAAAGACATTAATCCCTCTTCAAGGCTCCCCTCTTCTCCTCCTAACACAGATACATTAGCAACCAACTTCCATATGCGTTTTGGCAGGGACTAACCATATTGTAACTGTAGCAAGTATCCTGGCATCTGGCCATTTGGGAGAGAATTGCAGTGGGTCTGATGGCTCCTGTATGATCCTGAGCCGTATTCTCTGGGGCGGGGATGTCTGTCCATGGCCCAGGTTCTCAGAGCCAGACCCCAGCCACACCCTGGAGGAGCGAGTGGTGCACTGGTACTTCAGCCAGCTGGACAGCAACAGCAGCAATGATATTAACAAGCGGGAGATGAAGCCTTTCAAACGCTATGTGAAGAAGAAAGCCAAGCCCAAGAAATGTGCCCGGCGTTTCACTGACTACTGTGACCTGAACAAGGACAAGGTCATCTCCCTGTCCGAGCTGAAGGGCTGCCTGGGTGTTAGCAAAGAAGGTGAGTGCTGTAGAAATGCTGAGGTTACGTAAGGAGAGTTCAGCAGAAGACAGAATGGCTTCTTCTTGTTCCTGGCGGTCAGTGTACATCTAAACAGAAGCATGGGAGGTGGATGGGTTACCAACCAGGCTTAGGACCTGCCCCTCTGCACCTGGGTTCTGTCCCTTTCCTGAGCCTAACTGGTGAGATGCCTCCCCGGTCTCCTCAGCACACTGGGGCTCTTGTACACACAGCAGTGTCACGGTTCCAGCCCTGCTCTGACACAGGCTAGCTCCTTCACAAGATACACATTGCTCAACCATTCTGTGTTTCGGTATCTTCATCTATAAAATGGGCATAGTGAGGATGTCTACACTGCAGGGCTGTTGTGACCATTAAATGGATTAATGAGTGAAAGCATTTACTGCAGTGCCCAGGACACTGAGAAAACTCAATAGAAGTTCAACATTACTGTGTCTCTTAAGAGTAGTGCCTCTCTCACAAGTTGTTACCATACAGTTTATTTTCCAGACTCGCCCTTGAAGCCATGGTCTCTGCCTTCTCAGTTCCTAACCTCTAGCATAGTCATGCCATTTAATTAAATCCTTGTTGAACGAATGAATGAATGAGTGAATGAGCAAATGAATGAATGGAGTGGATGAGGAGTTTTGTCCATGTGCTGATGTCATGCTCACGAGTATTGGAAGCCTACGTTCATTTCCCAGAGCACAAAAAGAGATAACCCAGTGTTAATGTAGGACCCAGACCTACCCAGGAACACTTTGGGGCTGAGTGGAGACAGATTGCAGAGGACTGGCCCTGCCCTCCAACCCCTTCCTATGATTGGTGTTCTGGTCCATGCAGCACCCAGGAGGCAAGAAAAGTCCCAGGAGATGACTTGGTCCACAGAGCTCAGAGAGCATTCTGAGCCTTCCTGTAAAGCCCTGTCACTAGCTGTTTGACCTGGAGGAAGCATCTAGGCAGAGCTGAGAACTGGAATGTGGGAAATGAGGAGCATTGCTCACCTGAATGTTCCTCCAACCCACACTCAGCCAGCAGCAGGCTGCAGTTTCAAGTCATCTTCACAGTTTGCCCACAGAGGCCCAGCTCACGGCTTGCTGACAGCTGTGAGGGGATGGTCCACATAACTCAGTGTCTTGGCCCAACTTACCTTCCTGACCTTCCCACTCCAAAGATGACATTAGGGAGAGCAGAGAGCTTTGGGGGCCATTGCTGACTCCTGAAACAGAGCTGGTTGAAAAATATGGCCAGAGTGCCTTTATCTGTCTTATGTCTGTGACATGCCTCAACATGTGTGTGTAATGCAGAAGTCTGTTTCATCACACCTGTGTGACATGCCTGACTGTGCACCTGCCTGTGAGCATCTTAGTGTACCTGTGTGTCTGTACAAGTGTATTCACAATGCACATGTGTATACATGTCTGTGCACCTGAGTACATGTTTGTGTGAAGGAGTAGGGGAAAGTGGAGCATTGGGATAAGAGGGAAAAGGGAGGTAAGAGTTAACCAGCTGGGTGGGATAGAAAGAAACTGCATAGACATGAAGCCTACATGGGGCTGAGTGGGATTTCTCTCTCCACTCCATTTCTATACACAGCACAACACACACTGCCTATGGCCTATAGCAGCTTAGAGTCCAAAGCCTGTTTGATAGTTGAGGCGCACTCATGTGAGGTAGCACCATTGTTGGTGCTTGGCTCATCCTCAGACTCTGAGGCTTGACTCTTGTACCCTCCATGAGGAACACTCTGTGTCTCTTGAGCAGGCCAGGGTAGCCTTGCTGCCTGGGGAAGCCAATGGAGTGGCCAGTGGGGAGCCCAGGGCAGTGGGGAGCAGATACAGCCTTGGGGTGCTCTGAGTAGGAGAGGAGGTTCTTGGGGCAGAGTGGCCAACCCACTGAAGTGAAAGCCACTATTTCCAGGAAGGTGGTGCATCAGGAAAACAGAGGATTATGGGAAGGAATATGGGGGGGGCATGGTCTAGGCATAGATAAGAGCAGAGGCCCTGGAGTCAGGCTCTTAAACCCAGCTTTGCCACTTACCAAGGCTGAACTAGTTTCTCTGGGGCCTCGGTTTCCTCCTCTGCAAAATGGAGATAGTAATGTCCACCTCACAGATGGACGTGTGTGAGGAACATAGCCCAGTCCCGGTACATAGTGGATGCACAAAACAAATGAATAGAACAGTGAAACCTGCTCAAGAGCTAAAGACACGGCTGACAGCCCCCCTGTGTCCCTTGGCCCTGGGAGGCGGGGAGGAGGGACACAACAGCTTCTTGGGTGGATGGTGTATGTTGGACCCCATGCACAGATCATCTGGTGTCATGTGGTGCCCTCTGGTGGCCTGAAAGGGACTTGAACATTAGGTGGGGGCCCAAGGTAGGTAAAGGAGGACTTGGGACATGGGGCTGAGCGTAGTTTTGGAGGTGAGGTTTCCAGAATTTTGGAATTGCCCATGAACACGGCTACCTTGACCCTCCAGACCTCCAAATTCTCCGCCCACCATGAAGAGGTCTGACATGTGGAAGGCTGAGGTCTCTTTCTTAACTGGCCTTTTCCAGTTTATAAACCACCTATATCAGGATTCCCCATCCTGCGAGGCAAGCCCGATGAGGATGTGCGACCCTCTGTTTCAGAAACACCCGCTTTTCCTTGGGCTCAGCCTTTCCCTCCCTCTCCGGAGGTCCAGAGCATGGCTCCAGAGGCTGACAACAGGACTGAATTTGCTTCCTCACACGAAGGCTGTGCCATCCTGGGTGGGGTACTCAGCATTGCCAAATCTCAGTGTGACCATCATAAAATGGAGATAATTTTATGCCTATTATATAAAGTTGCTCTGAGGACACATGGATGTGTTTGTGTCTCTGCTCAGTTTCCCTGGCCTGCTGGTAGGCCTCCTCTCTGTATGCACAGAGCTTTTTGCTCACAAGGGAAAGGAACAGCTGCTGGGAAGAGCAGGGAAGCTAGGGATTGAAGGCCAGGCAGCCTGGCTTCCCCTTCCCACCCACCTGCCTTGGGCCCAGCCCTCTTCTCTTTCCAAGTCTGTGTTGTCAACTGCAAACTTGGACGGACCATGTTTGCCCTAGGTCAACCTTACACCATAGTCTCATCTTTCTTTCTTGGTTTTTAAGGAATGTTGGGAGATGTTGAGCTGTAGGGTGGGGTAACATGACCCACGGGTACACTTGGGTTCCTCAGAGCAGTGTTGAATCTCCCAAACCTTTCTCCTTCTCCTCCATGAATGTCGCCAGTTCTTAAAGGGGAAGTCCTGGAAGAAAGCCGGAGTGGCAGCACTATGGCTATCCTCTTAATTCCATTTTCTCAGAGCCACAGGGAGCTGGCCCTGTATGCTCCCCCCAACTTCCTGCCCCTCCCTCAGAATACCAGGGCTTGCAGAACTACCAGCGCCCTATGGACAGGGGTGGGTGTTAGCAGTCTGGATTTTGCTATAAGAGTCTCTGTCTCCAGATTTGTCAAGTGAAAAGGCTAAGATCCCTCCCACTTCTTCTTTTTATTATTATTATTTTTTATTTATTTGTTTGTGAGAGAAAGGGACAGAGAGAGGGAGAATGGGCATGCTAGGGCTTACAGCCAATGGAAATGAACTGCAGATGCATGTGCCACCTTGTGCATCTAGCTTACGTGGGTCCTGGGGAATTGAACCAAGGTCCTTTGGCTTTGCAGGCAAGCACATTAACCACTAAGCCATCTCTCCAGCCACCACTTTTTTTTTTTTAAATTTTAAAAATATTTATTTATTTATTTTGCAAGCAGAGAGAGATAAAAAAGAGACAGACATAGAGAATGGGCATACCAGGGCCTCCAGCCATTGCAAATGAACTCCAAAAGCATGCGCCACTTTGTGCATCTGGCTTACATGGGTCCTGGGGAATCGAAACTGGGTCCTTAGGCTTTGCAGACAAGTGCCTAAACTGCCAAGGTGTCCCTCCAGCCTGATCCACCCCACTTCTGACATTACATGACTTAGAGAACCAAAACTGAGAAGGTTATAGAAACATCAGCACCACAGCACTTACTAGCTAGCTAACAGTTGAGGGGATTCCAAGAAGACACCCTGAGTGGGGTGTGGTGGTGCATGCCTGTAATACCAGCAAAAAGAAGGCAGAAATGGGAGAGTCTTGAGTTCTAGGCTAGGACCTTCACTTACTTTCATAAGTTCAAGGAGTTCTATGAACTACATAGAAAGACCCTGTCTATCATCACCTTTTTTTTTTTTTTTTTTTTTTTTTTTTTTTGAGGCAGGATCTCACTCATGCCCAGGCTCACCCGGAACTCACCTGCAGCCCAAACTGGCCTCAAACTCATGGTGATTCTCCTACCTTAGCAGAGGCCTAGCTGATGGAAAGGCACTTTGTTTAAAGGTGCTGGTGGACAGTGGGTTTATCCAGGCAGACTGTGGCCTCAGACTCCCACAGAGCAGGAGGCACAGCCGTACCACCACTTCTGGCTTTCTCCAGAGTCTGTCCTTTCTGGGGGCAGCATGGACAGGGACTCAGATCGAGGAGGGGCTGTACCAGTTCTCTGGCTCAAGGCCTCGCCCATGTCATGTGTTCCTATTTGTTGCAGGTGGTAGCCTTGGCAGCTTCCCCCAGGGAAAACGAGCGGGCACAAACCCATTCAGTAAGTTGCCATCTTTCTGAGCTCCTCTCTTTCCCCTGTGGACCTCCTGCTGAAGCTGTGGTAGCACAGCGGGGAAGTGATCGGCCAAGTCACTTCAGGCTCCATGTGACACATCTGCTAAGGGCACCAGTGAAAGATGGAGTCAGTGCTTAGGGGATTGTTCACCCTTCACAGACACATGCCATTTCCTCCCCCAGGCCAAGGCCGGGGTAGGACAATCTATCTGAATGCACACCCACCCCGAGCTTACCAGGCAAAGCTGTGCCAAACCAATCCGGATGCTTCACAGAGTAGCAAAGGATGGGCTGGAAGGACATGCATATCTGACATCTAGACGACCCGCTCAGACCATGTCTCACAGCAGGTGGAAAAGGCTGTCTTTGTGCACAGGCTTACTCAGGTAGCTAGAGATTTCTCACTCATACTGCTTTCCTTTTTGTATTCCCCTTCTCCCCTCTCAGTAGGACGCCTTGTCTAAGAAGCAGAGAAGCCAAGTGGCCAGTGGAGAGTCCAAGGAGACAAAACAGACCACGAGACACCTAACCTTTAGTGCTGCCTGTGGCCCAGCCACATCCCGTAACATAAGTGGTGCCCACCATGTTTGCACTTTTAATAACTCTTATTTGTGTGTTTTGCTTCTGGTTTCATTTGTACACACCAATATGTAATGCCACGGTGAGGAAAGGAAAGGGAAGAAAGACTTTATTCTCTCTCTCGTTGTAAGGTTTTGGATCTGCTACTGACAACTTTTAGGTTCTGCGGGGGGTGCGGGGGGGGGCGAGGGTGGTTGTTGGGATGAAGAAGAGATTTATATACTGTATATAAATATATATGTAAATTGTATAGTTCTTTTGTACAGGTGTTGGTTTTGCTGTTTGTTCATTCCCCTACCTCTCCCTGCTTGTGGGTCTAGACTTCTAGCAGTCCAGCTTTCTAGGACCTGGGACTCTGTCCTCGGCCTACCTGGATTCCCCTGAACGCTGACTCTTAGGGGTGTGTGTGCGCATGGGAGCCCTGTGATTGTGTTGTGTGCACCATCGGTTCTCTTTTGGTGGCAGGTGTAGACTGGCTCACACCATCAGCCGTCAACTTTCTCAGGGGTCTCGGGTTGGGGTTGGATAGGCATTGCCTGTGGGGAGGAGGAGAGCCCAGCTGACATGCAGGCCAGGGTGAAGTCCAGCTCTTCTGTGGTCCCCTATGTTTCTGTTATCCAGCTCCCCAGAAGGTCCAGGATAGGTAGCTGAGTAAATTATCCTTGGAAGAGTTGAATCAAGTCAGGTCAAGCATTTCCATCCTGCTTATAAGGCGCCTGCTCTGGAGGTGGGGTGTGAAAGGGGCAGACACGGAGCACGAGAAGAAAGACACGCAGCAAAGCCTTCCTTTTGGTGGACGCTTAGTATCTGAGCAGCGGGAGGGAGGAAGACAGCGGCCGAGGTGAGGGTGGCCCCTGCAAACCTCCAAGTGAGGCTCCTTGAGCACAGCTCTCCCAGCGTTGGGGTCAGACTGGGTTCCACCTCTACCCTCATCCCCAGTGCTTAGCATGAGGCTGAGGGACGGCTTGGATCAGTTAACTTATGGCTCACTCCACAGTTTTGTTACTCTTCCCATTCATTCAACTTCCTTATGGGCTTCCAGACCTAAAAGGTCCATTCTGCGGGGATTGAACCTACAATCTGTGCATGCTAGGCAAGCACTCTACCGCCTGAATTGTGTCCCTCTCTAAAGGGCAATTCTAGAAGTACAATTTGTGTTGACTCTCCTACTTAGGCTTCCCCTAGAGCAGGAATAATAACCCAGCTACAGGGAAATTTAGGTTCCCTTTTTTCATACAGTGGCACTAGTATTACAGTGGAGCTGCCAGCCTTCAGGGTAGATGTATGTTCTCCCTTGCCCAGGTGACATGCCCACTCATATGTTCTTTAGTCATAGCAGCCGCCGACAGTATTGCTTTCTGTGGACGGCCACCGTAGCAGTGAGGGAGGTGAGAGAGCTCAGAAGTGCTGCCCTTGTTGGGGTGCTTTTGGCAGTGTGTCCTCATCTTGTGTCCCATCCCAGGATCCCTGTCAGCACATGTGCCTTGGCAAACCACATTCCGTTTTGGTTCTGGAAAACATTTGGTGCATAAGCGCTGCTCCAGTTGGAGCAGGGGAGGGGGCGTGGCTACCCTAGGACTTTATCTGATGGAGTTTGCAGCTGGAAGAGGTGTCTGTGGTTCTGAAGCAAGTGACACAGGTTGACCCAGGATGGCTGGTGGCCCCATCCTGACTGATGTGGGGAAGGTGGAAAGGAAGTCCTCTTCTGGAGGCCTGACCAGAAAACACAGCACACTGGAGCCAGATGGACTTTACAGGAGATCCCAGCCTTATTTCCTGACCAGGAAGAAGCACACACATGGAGAAGCTGCCTCTGTGAGCGAGTTAAGACCTGCCAGCCATCTTCTCTCTGACATGCATGTGTTGGCTATGCTGTGTGGTTTCCCCCTGTGAGGGAAGGAGGAAGGGAGGGAGGAAAGGAGGGAGGGAGGGGAAAGGACTTGTAGCTTATTTTATAAAAAAATAAAAATGGGTAAACCTTGGAAGCAGGTGCCTGTTTCTTTGGGTGCCCTCCCCTGAAGAAAAGGTTTCATTTTCTAGAAGGTTCCGTGGTTTTCCTTGGCTTGGGTAAATCTCCCTTACTCTGATCATGATCCTGCAAAGTCCAGGTTGTTGTCAACAAGGCTCCAGCCAGGAAAGCGGAAGTGGCATGCACTTCCTGTGAGGATGCCTCAGATCCGCTTGGCCCTTGCCTGTGATGTATGTGCCCAGTAATTTCCTCTTACCTTCACCCTTGCCGGACCGCCTTCCTGCAGCCCTCCCTCCAAGCCAGCCCCGGAATGCAGGCGAGGTGGCTGGTAGAGCTTTGGAGGCAGGACCTGGGGCCAGGTCCGTTCCATAGCTTCATGCTGGTGGGCATGGCTAGGTGGGCCGTGATCCAGACCCTGGCTGGCATGCGGGTGGAAGGAAGCTCTTCAGTGTGGTCATGCAGTCCACACCCCAGTGCTGAGCTGAGGCTGGTGGTAAGGTTTGCGGGTGGACGACTTTGGGGTGAGGACTGACAGCAGGGCTGCCAGCCTAGATCTCCTGGGTGACTGGCATCATTTCCTTTCACCTTGTCTCTGTGGACAGGGCTTTCTCCAGATTCCTTTTGCCACACTCTGGGCCCTAGTCAGCAGGTACAAAGAAGAGAATTCCCTGTGAAAGCCTTCCCTTCCTTCCTCCCTCCCTTCCTTCCTTCCTTCCTTCCTTCCTTCCTTCCTTCCTTCCTTCCTTCCTTCCTTTTTTCTTTTTCTTTTTCTTTTTTCTTTTCTTTTTTTTGAGGTAGAGTCTCACTCTAGCCCAGGCTGACCTGGAATTCAGGGTGGTGATTCTCCTACCTCTGCCTCCCAAGTTCTGGGATTAAAGGTGGGTGCCACCACACCCGGAATGAAAGCCTTTTCTCCAGCAAGACTTTCTGAGGGAAGGGTCTGTCTGAGTCCTTGACTCTGGTCAACCAGGCCGTTCCTCACTCAGCGATCCCCCTCACACACACCCAGTCCCTCTCCAGCTTCAGAAGAGAGGGCAAGTTCTCCCCACACTTACACTATGTCAGGTGCTGTGCCTGCTGTGCTACAGGCCCTGTCAATGTGACACCACAACCCAGTGACTCAGACACCACTGATCCATGTCCCAAGTGTGGATTCCGACCAGGAGGAGTTCGGTGATTTGCTGGGCCCCCTCAGCTTCTGACTCTAGGCCTGAGCTCTGCCGGTTCCCCAGTTCTTTCCTGAGGAGTCAGAGCAGGAGCTTCGCCCCCTTACGCAGTGTAGACCTGGACTGCATCAGAAGGGAGTGCACCTTCACTCTGAGCGGATAAGGGTCGAATAAAAGCCTCCACTTTGCAGAGGCCTACCACGGGCTTCTGGGGTTGGAGGAATAAGGAAGGTACTGCCCCTGCAGGATGTCACTGGGGGATTTAGCGGTGACCTTGGACTTCAGCAGAGACCTAACCTGCAGCTGGATAGACAGGGCAAACCTGCACTTCCATTCCATTCTGAGTTCTCCAAGACAACAGGATCAAGAGTTATGGAAAAGCACAAGAAAGATTTGTTCTGTTTCTTCCTCCCCATCAGCCTCAGAGCCACACTCTATGTCTGTGGGGGGAGGAGGGGAAGAATGGGGATATTTCCAGTAGGATGTCAAGAGGCCGCTGTGTTCCTGACAGGGGGGTCCAGGCCAATGCTCATCCCTGCCTCCCAAAAAGGTACAAGTGGGGTGGGAAGCAACCCCTTTGTAGAAAGATAGATGAGAGAGAGAGATTGATTATAGATAAAAATATACAAAACCCCAACAACAAGATAGCTAGCATTTTGATCCCCAAAGTTCCTGAGTGACCTGCAGGACCACAGGTGTCCCCGTTAATGAGGTTAAACACCTTACCAGTCACCCTGGCTTTTTGGGTTTTGGCATTTGGCCTTTTCTCACAGTATAGATAGGGGCAGGAGAATTTGATCTTTTCAGGCAGTGCCACTAAGCCCTCCAACCTAGTACATGGATTGCTGTTACTTTTTATTTATTTAATTTTATTTTTAAGAGAGAGAAAGAAATGGCGCATCAGGGCCTCAGCCACTGCAATCATTGAAGTACAGACGCTTGCTCCACCTACTGGGCATATGCAACCTTGCACTTGCCTCACTTTTGTGCGTCTGGCTTATGTGGGATCTGGAGAGTCAAACATGGATCCTTAGGCTTCACAGGCAAGCACCTTAACCACTAAGCCATCTCTCCAGCCCTGCTGTTACTTTTTGTATGACTTTCATGGCTTAATAAAGAGCAAGGCCCTGACCCTGGTCATATGCCTGCCTGTTTCTACAAACTGCCTATGCTGGGTGTGCCAGCCAGGTATCTCTTGTCATTTATCATTGGCTCTAAGCAGAATAATCTGATTTTCTTCTGCTTCCTTTTCCTACCCCTAACCAACACATCAACAATGTAGTCTCAACACCCTGACTGGCTGTGCATCATTCCTTTTCTCTTAATAGGCACCATGAAATCCTTAAAAAAAAATTTTTTTTTTGAAGTAGGGTCTCACTCTAGCTCAAGCTGACCTGGAATTCACTTTGTATTCTCAGGGTGGCCTCGAACTCATGGTGATCCTCCTACCTCTACCTCCCAAGTGCTAGGATTAAAGGTGTGGGCCACCATGCCCGGCTTAAATTTTTTTACTCTTTTAGGGAGAGAGAATTGGCATGCCAAGGCCTCAGCCATTGCAATTGATCTCTAGATGCTTGTGCCACCTAGTGGGCATGTGCGACTTTGAGTTGTCTCAGCTTTGTGTGTCTGGCTAACATGGGATCTAGAGGGTTGAACATGTGTCCTTAGGCTTTGCAGGCAAGTGCCCTAACTCCTAAGCCATCTCCCCAGCCCCATGAACTACTTTTTGCCTGTTCCCTCTTAAAGTGTCCACTCTAGTTAATGGTCAGTGGTCTAGCACAGAGTAGACCAACCTATCCACAAGTCCAAGGATATTCTGATAATCTACACATTTGATGGTAGAAGGCTGCATTGCACACCTGGACTTGGCTTCTGTGCAAGGTGGTGAAAAGTGTGACTTCTTGTTAAAAATCAATCAGGAGAGGGCCTCGAGAGATGGCTTAGCAGTTAAGCGCTTGCATGTGAAGCCTAAGGACCCCTGGTTCGAGGCTCAGTTCCCCAGGACTCACATAAGCCAGATGCACAAGGGAGTGCATGCATTTGGAGTTCGTTTGCAGTGGCAGGAGGCCCTGGAACACCCATTCTCTATCTGTCTGCCTCTTTCTCTCTCTGTCTGCCACTCTCAAATAAATAAATGAAAATAAATAAACAAAAAAATTTTAAATCAATCAGGAGATACCAGGTTAAGTTTAAGTAACACATACTACCCAAAACTTCCATGGCTTAAAACACAAAGGCACACCATCGTCACTCTGTTCCAGATGGGACACTTGTCTCCATTGTCCTCACTCAGGAATTCAGGCTAAGAGACGTTCAATCCTTCTCGATTGTGGAGGCAAAGAAAAGGGAACCTGGTACATTGCATCCTGCTTCCCATCTGGAAGTGACACAGATGTCATATTGCTCACATTCTAAAGACTAAAGAATGTCGCATGGCCCCTCCCAGCTCAGCAGCTCTGACTTTGTGCTCAGAGACAGGCTCAAGAATACTTGTGAGAAAGTCGGGTCATGGTTACAACATAGATTATCTTTGTATTTTCTAACTTAATGTAAAAGGTGCGATTTTAAGAACAGAGAGACTTGCTTATTCCAATTCACAGGGTGCATTTTGTCCATGACTTCTGAGAGATGAGAATGTGAGAGATCACATTCCTGACCCTTCCCATTTCCCCTTTCTCAGCAAGTGGAAGGTGAATGGGCAGCTTCCCTCCTGTGAGTATTCACTCCCCTTCCCTCTTGGGAGCGACTTCTCAGGTAATTAAGGGCCTGCAGGGACTCTGACATTCTCATAATATGGGTAGGAGATAAGATGTTGGAGACGGAAGAGGAGTCCCAGATAACTCTAGAAGAAAATAGGATTCAGGAATCTCAGTGCCAGTGAAGTCTGAGAGTAAAACTTCGTTTCTCCTATAATCATTGCTTTGAGCCCTGCCCTGGTGAATGGTTTGCCACTGTGTAGCATATCCCTTCATGGCGACCTGGGCTATTCCCATAACTTTCTGGTCACTTCAGTCACTAATAAGCTCGGTTCCACCCAATTATGCAACTTCAGTATCCAACTTGACTTGGCCCCTCCTCCTCCATCCCCTCTGCCCTAGCATGATCTTGGGCCAGTTCCCTGACTGTTGGGAGGAGTGCAAAGGAGCTATGCTCTGGCTCTCAGTCAATTCCTCCTCCCCCATTATCATGGCTCCACTCTCCCGTGGTGATGGAATCAGAAGGAGGGAAAGGAAGAGAAAACACGAAACTCCCTCTGTTCCTTGTGGCAGCTTCTCACATTAACACTAGTTTTCCTATCTCCCCCCGCCACCTGTGGCAGGTGCCCATAGGATGACCCTCATATGAGACACATGCCAAGTGTGCTGGGGTGGGGCTTCCCATTCAGTGGGGTCTGGATGTGGGCGGCCTGCTAGCTCTGGCTTGACTGCCTTCATCGGTTTCCACACCAATATAGCTCACACCCACTTTGATCTAGGAGCTCTGCCTCTGGTTTTCTACTGACATTCAGCTATGCCTGGCTCCCTTCTGGGGTGTCCATTGACCCATGGGAAACACATGCATCCTGGCCATATTACATGGTGAGAATCCAGGCTGGTTCTCAGCTGCCCATGTCCTGGCTCTGCATCACTCACTCCGTCTCTCCCACCTCTCTGTAGTGTGCAGGGGAGGCTGATCAGTGTGTGCTTCATCATGGTTTCCAGGTGGGAAATGAGATGTTAGGTTTCCAGCTAACCCAGATCCCTGGGGCCAGTACTCAGTGCCTCCTTGCTGTTTTTGTAGCTTCATGGAAGAAAAAGAAGAATCAACTCAGTGATTCTTGCTCTTCTCTCTCCTTTCTCTTCCCAGCTTTCTTTGATAGATTGGGATGGGAAGAGAGTTCTAGAGATAATGCAATATTATGTTAGTTACCCTTGGGTAGTATGTCAGGCACAATTATTGCTTTTTAGGATATGACATTACTTGTGTCTTTTTTTTTTTTTTTGAGAGAGAGAGAGAAAGAGAGAGAGAGAATGGGTGCCAGCAGCCTCTCAGCTGCTGTGAATGAACTCCAGATGTGTGCGCCCCCTTGTGGGCAAATGTGGCATTGTGCCCTTGTGCCACTTTGAGTCTGGCTAAACATGGGACCTGGAGAATCAAATGGGCATTCTTAGGCTTGGCAGGCAGGCACCTCAACTGCTAAGCCATCTCTCCAGCCTTACTTGTGTCTTTTAAAATTTTTATTTATTTATTTGAGAGAGAGAGAGAGACACACACACACAGAGTGAATCCAGATGCATGGTGTGCACCAGAGCAATTGAACTCAGGTACTTAGGCTTTGTAGGCAAATGCATTAACTGCTCAGGCATCTCTTCAGATGCATGCACCATTCCTTGTTTGGGGCCCAAATCATCAGTGAAAATCTGGGTTTATTGGTAAGGAAAGTTTATTCCAGAGAGAATCCCTCTGCCCCCTCTTAGAGGTTTAAGAAGCCCCTCTGTGTCCAAATCCAGTAATTCCAACCCCAGGCACAGGAACCCCAGGATCCTGACATCTCATAGCCCTAATGGGCCCATCCCAGACAACTCTATTTTTGGAGACCCTAGACTTTGGGACCAGGCAGGACCCGTGGGTATCCACACATTCCCTCTCTTCACACAGGCCTCTCCATGGGGCAAGCACCCCTATCTTCCCATGGCCAGACCACTTTCAGTATGATTCACCCTCTTTCAACAACTGGCACAATGGAAGGAGCTAGGTATTTTCCAGGGGAGGACTTTTAGAGGTGTGACAGGGTGCTATGCATTGAGACATGAACCATTCTACTCCTCCATCCTCCCCACCACCCTATGTTTAGCCAGCCCTTCCTATGACATGCCTTCACCCTGCTCAAGATGAGACCTCTGCATTCCGAAGGGTCAAAACCCAGGGAGGAACCATGCTGTGCTGAGCTGGCTCAGATGTGCTGTCCCTGGAACAGAAGTCTCTTCCAAATCCTTCACAGGCTATGGAAGGGCTTTGTGGAGACTCACTCAGGCTCCTGCAAAACCTAGAAGCTAGAGCAGAACTCCACTGGTGGCTTGGAGAAGTTCAGCAGGGAAACCTTTGCAGCATTTTCCTCAGGGCAGTGGCTGAGATGATGAGATGGACCACAGTGCTGTGGCAGGAGCCTGAATCAGGTGAAAGAGCAGGGGGTCTGGTGAACCTAACCACCCTGGGATGCCATTTTCCCCATATGCCTTGGCCTAAATTTAGAATCAGAAGATCACCTTGACTTGACCATCCTTGGCCTTGGGTGATTCCTCTCACCTTGCACAGACCCATAGTATGTATGTTCAGTTTTTTCAGTGTACATGGGATAGGCTGGTCTTGTGTTGAAGGAAAATTTTCAGGCAAGAGGGAGGCACATGCAGACAGGGAAGTAGAGACAGATTTAGGGTCAAGAGAGGAAGAGGGGTCAGTACACAATGGGGAGAATGCAGGAATTAGACCTGCACTTAGAATGTGCACCATCGGCTGGAAAGATGGCTTAGTGGTTAAGGCTTTTGCCTGCAAAGCCTAAGGTCCTATGTTCCACTTTCCAGATCCCACATTAGCCAGGCGCAGAAAGGTGAGGCAAGTGCAAGGTCGCACATGCCCACTAAGTGGTGCAATCATCTGGAGTTCGATTGCAGTGGCTGAGGCCCTGGCACGCCAATTCTCTCTCTCCTCCCTAACTCTCTCTCCCCCACACACACTAAAATAAAAAAAAAATAGAATGTGCACCATGTATAAAACTCTCCTCAGAGGATAGCCACATGATCGGGGCCATGTTTAAGGGAACAAGAAGGAAAAAGTGAGGCGGGTGTAAAGCAGAAATACCATGTAGATGGAGCAAAAAGAAAGAGGCGTTCAAAGGCAGGAAGGAACCAGAGTCATGCAGGAAGAGCCTGAGGAAAGGTCACACTGGGTGAAGAACATTTGTGATTAGCTGGCTGGAGGAGGAAAGCATGGCCCTGGGGAGGGAGAGGGCAGAGCAAAGGAAATGTCAGCTGGGGTGGGGTGAGGGATCAGGAGGAGAGGGACACCTCTCACTGGGAAACAAGGGAGAACTAGGGCTTCTGATATACTGCTGGTGTTGAGGCTTTCATAGTCCGACTAGACAGGTCTGAAGGGCAGCCTTTGAGCTGTTTTCAGTTTAGGATGCACACGCAGGTGAACGATGACCTCACGAAGCTGCATTATTCTGGCCTCCCACTCCAGCCCAGGTCTCTCCCGAGTCCAGGTCCCTGGATGCTTCTTTCTAGTTGTCCCATAATCTTATGCACCAATTGTACATAAAACCAAACACTTCATACCCACCTTCTATTTGTACAACCTTCTTACCATTTCCCCCAGCCGGGAACCCTAGCATCTGCCTTCAACTCCTCCCAATGCCTCTCCTTCCCTGTCCAAACAACCCCTGATAGTGCTTTGATCTTGAAATTTTAGCCACCAGAACTATGACAAAATAAATGTCTAAGCCATACAGTCTATGTCATTTTGTTATAGTGTCTTGGGCCATCTACTACAATAACTTCCATGACATTAGAACTGCCTTGGTTTTAGCCCTACAAAGCTAAATACCTTGATCAGGTCTTGACTTTAAACCACCACTCCCACATCAGCAAAATTCCATTTCTTTCATTTTTTTAAAAATTTTATTTATTTATTTATTTATTTATTTATTTATTTATTTATTTATTTATGACAGAGAGAGAGAGAGAATGGGCACACCAGGGCCTCTAGCCACTGCAAATGAACTCCAGACACATGCACTGCCATGTGTATCTGGCTAATGTGGGACCTGGAGAATTGAATTGGGGTCCTTAGCCTTCACAGGCATGTGCCTTAACCAATAAGCCATCCCTCCAGCCCCCATTTGTTTCTTTATTCCTTCATCCACACACACACACACACACACACACAGATTGTCTCCATACATTGGTTACTGTGAATAATCCTGCAGAGAATATGAGTACATAGAGAGTAGAGATCTCTTTGGGATACTGATTTTCTCTCCAAATGCTAAATACCAAGAAGTAGGATTATGTCATTCTCTCTTAGAATTCTGGGAAGAATGTGAGAGCCAAAGGATAGGTAGGACTCCTTACAATGTGCTCCTCCAGACACAAAATGGCCTGGATATCCATGACCTCTCAGTGCCTGAAACTACCTACACAAGACCTTCATAAGTAAAAGAGAGACTGATTGAGAGGGGGAGGGGATATGATGGAGAGTGGAGTTTCAAAAGGGAAAGTGGGGGGAGGGAGGGAAGTACCATGGGATATTGTCTACAATTCAGGAAGTTGTCAATAAAAAAATATAAATAAATAAAAATAAAAAATAAAATCTGGGAAGGAGTTGCCCCAAGGTAAACAATTTTGATGATTCAAAATCTTTAGGCTCGCCAGGCGTGGTGGCACAAGCCTTTAATCACAGCACTTGGGAGATGAGGTAGGAGGATCACCTTGAGTTCAAGGCCACCCTGAGACTGCATAGTTAATTCCAGGTCAGCCTGAGCTACAGTGAGACCCTACCTCAGAAAAACAAACAAACAAACAAACAAACAAACAAACAAACAAACAAACAAACAAAAATCTTTAGGTTCTGCTTTGCAATCTTAGTTCTTCCTGCTGTATCTTGAGTTCTGCTAGCATCCACCTGGGTGGGAACGTGTCAGAAGCTGGTTGTTACCATGCCGTCTTCTGGTACAACCACATTATCAGTGGGGCCACCTCTACATGGCCTGGTCAATATTCCTTCCTTCACTAACTCAACACCTCTAGCTGGACCTTCATCCAAACAATGTCTCCATCCACGACTGTGAGGCACAAGTTAACACCTAGTGGTCAGAAGACTTGATGCGTTTGACCCACGCAGTGCTTTGTCAAAAACTACAACAGTTGCCAATGTTTTAACGTGGAGACATTTTGTATGAAATCTAGATTTTGGCATCTCTGGATATATTTCAATAGACATTTCTATTTCTAACCATTCAATGGAACTGACACGTGGCCACACCATGTTAAATAGGGTCGACATAGCATGCTTTCTCTTACTTCACTAGAGTTCCCACCAAAGCCATCTCTCCAGTTTATGTGACCATCCTAGCCCAACGGCCATCTATGCATGCACCAGCTTGTTGGGGCAAAGCATAGGCACTGAGTCGTAGCCTTTTACATGTGGGTGCTTGCCTCCAGCATTCCATGAGGTTTGAATCCACAGTCTACTATTTTTCATCTATTGAGGAATGTTTAAAATATGATAACCTTCTGAGCCTCCATTTCTCTAACCTCCCCCCCCCAAAAAAACATACTGCAAAGATTAAACAACTCGGGCTCAACTTCTATCTCTGCTGTCATTTTACACATGGACCCATTGAACAGGCATCAGGGTGGCTAGAGAAAGAGGCTTGTGGTCTATGTGATTATTGAGAACACTGACCACCGTGCTGGCTCTCTGGTAGGCATTCATGTGAAACATTATTTTCACAATATGAACTTCATCCCACAGCCTCTCCAAATTTCCTTAAAAGCTAGTCTGTTTTCTGTTTCTGCAACAGAATTTTACAGCCTAGAAAATTTATAAAGAAAAAAAACCACTTACTTCCTATAGTTGTGGAGGCTAAGAAATCTAAGACTAAGGGGCCACAGCTGGTGAAGCCTTCTTGCTGATGGGTTTCAAGGTAGCCCAGGGCATTGCATGGTACAACAGCACAAACTCACCCACTTGGGGATCTCTTCTTCTTATAAGGCCACTGATGCCATCAAGGCAGCAACTGTGATCTCCTCCAATCCTGATCAGTTCCCAGAGGCCCCGCTCCAAACAGCATTAACGTGTAACTTTGAGGATTACATTTCAACCCAGACCATAATACTTTGCCCTCCTAGTAGCTTCTTTCTAAGGCTTCAATATGAGTCCATAATTATATCCATGATTCAGGCCAAAGTGGACACGTAGGTGTACTGCCGAAAATTCTGTCTTTGGAGAGGATTTTTCATCCACCTTGTCTCTGAGGCTATAGCATGATGCTGTCCATAGTTGAACGGTGCTGGCACCCTGTGCAGATGCATTCTTGAGTTGTGTGTTTGTGTGTATGTGTGTGTGTGTTTTGTCATTTGTAAACTGTCCATGGGGAATTCCCTGTGAAAACCAGAGTTGGCTAAAAGAAAGGATGCCCTTTTCTGAATATTTTTGATCCACATTTGGCTAAAGCCATGGATGTGCAACCTGCAGACAGGAAGGGCCAACCACTAAGAACTCCTCAGTGGATACATTTAAGAGAGCAAGATGAAGCCAACTGCTCTGGGACACGTAACTAGATCAGAGCAAAGCCAGGGAGGGACGCCTGTAAGGAGATCTCTCCGTTGTCCCTCCCTGCCCTACAATGCCAGGTGGCTTTACTATTGAGATCAAGTTGACCCTTCAGCCTTTGCTTCTCCTTGAGGAGTAATTTCTCAGCAGTACAGGCCCTTATCATAACTTTTGCGATGGCACTTTGCACCTCATCACAGCATCTCTGCCTTACCTCCCTGCCTTAGAGGTTTTCTTCATTTAAACTTTTTCTGAAACACCTCATTTTTTAGATAGTGAAGTGGCATTCGAGATCTCAGAAGACACAAACTTTCTTCAATTTCTTCAGCGTTGAATAAATTTTTTCATTCATAAATGTCATTCTTCTCTGTCAATCATAGTAAATTAAGTGCTATTAAAATACTAAATTAGGGCTGGAGAGATGGCTTAGTGGTTAAGGCACCTGCCTGCTAAGCCCAAGAACGCCCTTTCGATTCTCCAGGTCCCACATTTAGCCAGACTCTCTCCAAAAATTAAAAAAAAAAATACTAAATTAGGGGACTGGAGAGATGCCTTAGTGATTAAGGCACTTGCTTACAAAGCCAAAGGACCCAGGTTCAACTTCCCAGGGCCCACATAGGCCAGATGCACAAGGTGACACATGTGTCTGGAGTTCGTTTGCAGCAGCTGAAGGCCCTAGCATACCCATTCTCTCTCTGTCTTTATCTGCCTCTCTCTCTCTCTGTCTCTTTCTCTCTCAAACAAATAAAATAAAAAATACTAAATTAGCCAAGCATGGTGGTGCATGCCTTTAGTTCCAGCACTTGGGAGGCAGAGGTAGGCGGATTGCCATGAGTTCAAGGCCAGACTGAGATTACGTAGTGAATTCCAGGCCAGCCTGGGATAGAGTGAGACCCTACCTCGAAAAACAACAACAACAACAAAATACTAAATTAGTTCTAGAGGGATTGCTAAGTGGTTAAAGGCTCTTGCTTGCAAAGCCTGCCAGCCCAGGTTGATTCCCTAATTCCCACTTAAAGACAGATGCACAAAGTAGTACATGCATCTGGAGTTTGTTGTCCTGATGTGTCCATACTCACACACTTTCTCTCAAATAAATAAATAAATTAATTTTTTTTAAATTCTAAATTAAGCCAAGCAAGGTGGCTCACACCTAAAACCCCACAGCATTCAGGAGGCTGGGATACAAGAATCATTGCAAGTGTGAGGCCAACCTGAGCTATAGAGTGAGTTCCAGGTCAGCCTAGGTTAGAGTGAGCCTCTGCCTCAAAACAATTACTCAATTAGGGATGGAATATGTGGATCCTAATTCTGGCTCTACCACAAGCTGAGTCCTTGACCTGGAGAAGGCCACTTTGCTTCCTGGGAAGTGGGACTTTTATGTGTAAACATTAGAATAATTAGGCAATGGTAGAGTGCTTCTCTAACAAGAGACCCTGGGATGGAGCTTCAGCACTGCAAATAGAAGGAAGCAATATTAGACCAGATAATTTTCAGCTCCTCTCAGCACCAAAGCTCACCAGTGATGCAAAGAAAGAAGAGGAAGATGATCTGACCAGGCACCGGCATTGCGCCCAGTATGTGACCCTAACGATCTCACGGAAGCACCCACAAGAAAGGGTTCTTTCTGTTTTACAGATAAAGAAACTGACACCCATAGCAGAGAAGTCGTTTCCCCAGAGTCCCACACAACCAGAATGTGTGCTTCAATTTCTCTGACACACCAGAAGCCAAACTCTACACCAGTGTTTCTCTCGGGTATTTTCTCACTGTTATAAAAAAGCTGACAAGCACAGCATGTCGAGATTCCCACTGAGATGAGGATGACTGAGCCGATCATCAAGAGACCAGGCAGGATTGCCTAGCTCAGAGGACAGGCGGATGCACGCTTTCTGGGAGGTGTCGTGATGCCGTACGGGGTCGTCATGAGTGGGGAAGAGGACTTAACATGTGCAGCCCAGGGATCCCATCACTAGGTCTCCAATTACTGGTAAAGCTGTCTCATTCATGTCACCTAAGGTGCTGACATGTTGCATTTTTCACTCAATTACATAATGAAGAGGCCATCTAGTTTGGGGTTAAAATATCCAACTGGTATCATGTGAGCATCACATCTGCCTAGAGCATTGTGATTATCTGTCATTACTAATGCTGTTGCTACTTCAGACAGAAGCATGAAACCTTAAATGGTACGTGGCACAGAGTGGTATAGAATTTATGACTCTTAAGAATGTGGAATTTGGCCTCAAAAAGAAAGCAAGCATGCCATTTTTTTATAACATAGATGAGTTTAGACAAAATTATGCTAAGTGAGATAAACCAAGCACAGAGAGACGAATGTCACATAAATTTTGCTTCTATGTGGATTTTTCCTATGAAAGTCAAATTCATGGAATAGTTGGAAGGGTAGTTACCAGTGACTGGGATGGGAGAAATGGTGGGAACTCTAGTGAATTAAGAGAAACCCTATTTAACATGGTGTGGCCACGTGTCAGTCCCATTGAATGGTTAGAAATAGAAATGTCTATTGAAATATATCCAGAGATGCCAAAATCTAGATTTCATACAAAATGTCTCCACGTTAAAACATTGTCAACTGTTGTAGTTTTTGACAAAGCACTGCGTGGGTCAAACGCATCAAGTCTTCTGACCACTAGGTGTTAACTTGTGCCTCACAGTCGTGGATGGAGACATTGGTTGGATGAAGGTCCAGCTAGAGGTGTTGAGTTAGTGAAGGAAGGAATATTGACCAGGCCGTGTAGAGGTGGCCCCACTGATAATGTGGTTGTACCAGAAGACGGCATGGTAACAACCAGCTTCTGACACGTTCCCACCCAGGTGGATGCTAGCAGAACTCGAGATACAGCAGGAAGAACTAAGATTGCAAAGCAGAACCTAAAGATTTTTGTTTGTTTGTTTGTTTGTTTGTTTGTTTGTTTTTCTGAGGTAGGGTCTCACTGTAGCTCAGGCTGACCTGGAATTAACTATGCAGTCTCAGGGTGGCCTTGAACTCAAGGTGATCCTCCTACCTCATCGTCCCGAGTGCTGTGATTAAAGGCTTGTGCCACCACGCCTGGCGAGCCTAAAGATTTTGAATCATCAAAATTGTTTACCTTGGGGCAAATCCTTCCCAGATTTTTAAAATTTATTTTTATTTATTTATATTTTTTTATTGACAACTTCCTGAATTGTAGACAGTATCCCTCCCTCCCCCCACTTTCCCTTTTGAAACTCCACTCTCCACCATATCCCCTCCCCCTCTCAATCAGTCTCTCTTTTACTTATGAAGGTCTTGTGTAGGTAGTTTCAGGCACTGAGAGGTCATGGATATCCAGGCCATTTTGTGTCTGGAGAGTACATTGTAAGGAGTCCTACCTATCCTTTGGCTCTCACATTCTTCCCAGAATTCTAAGAGAGAATGACTTAATCCTACTTCTTGGTATTTAGTATTTGGAGAGAAAATCAGTATCCCAAAGAGATCTCTACTCTCTATGTACTCATATTCACTGCAGGATTATTCACAGTAACCAATGTATGGAGACAATCTGTGTGTGCTGTTGGATGAAGAAATAAAGAAACAAATGGAATTTGGCCTCAAAAAGAAGGAAATCATGCCATTTTTATAATGTACATGAACTTATGCTAAGTGAGATAAACTAGGCACAAATAGACAAATGCCACATAGATTTGCTTATATGTGGACTTTTCCTGTGCAAATCAAATTCACGTAACAGCTGGAAGGGTAGTTACCAGTGACTGGGATGGGAGAAATGGAAAGATATTGGATAAAGGGCTGCAGTTGTAAGACATACATAACATGGTAACTAGTTAACTGTAATATATTATGGTGGTTTGAATGTATGTCCCCCATAGCCACAGATTTATTACTATTATTTATTTTTGAGAAAGAGAGAGAAAGGAAGAGTGGACGCACAAACTCTAGACGCATGTGCCACCATGTGCATTCGGCTTACATGAGTCCTGGGGAATCGAACCTGGATCCTTTGGCTTTGCAAGCAAGCGCCTTAACTGCTAAGTCATCTCTCCAGCCCTCCTTTGCCTTTGAGTGGATGAAAGCGACTAACGTTTCCTAATGGAGCGTGAGCAGAAGTGCTATTGCTTTGGGGCCAAGGCAGTTAGATGTGTGTGCACTGTCTCCAGCTTTCTTCCCATCTGCTGAGGAACAGAAGAGATGTTCAAGACAGACTTGTAGAATGAAGGAAACCAAGACCATGCATCATCCTGGGAAAAAAGCTGTCTGCTTAAGAACACTCTCCTTGGATTATTGTGTGAGTGTGTGCGTGGGGTGGGGGGGAGAAACTTTCATTTTGCTAAGCTAATGAAATATTGGGGATAATTTATTATCGTTGCTATTATGTCCTAAAAATAAATGAGACAGAGGGATAGGATGTTGTGGTTCAGAGAAGAAAGGACACTGAAAATTAACATGTATGCAACAGCCAGCCATGTATTATTTATACTGACCGATATACAATCTGCAGAAACGTCTACAGTGTGGTGTCAGTTCAGGTTGTTGGGCAGTTTGTGTGCATTAGCTGCTGCATGTGTACACACAAATATACACAGCAGTTTTGTACACATTCTAGAATCTGCACATTGAAGCTGGAGGTGTCTTCAGAGACCATCTGTCCCTGTGACCCAAGAGGATTTGCCCACACCCACAGAACTGGCTATTGCCAGCATCTAGACTGGTACTCGGGTCTTCCTGTTCACGGATATCCTCTCTAGCCCTTCTCCTCATTCTCTATGGTTCATCTACTTCTCTCTTGGCAAAGCTTAACATTTGGATGACCCAGAAATGATCCCAAGCATGGGAAGTGATGGGCACAAGTGAATTTCATGTTTTTTTTTCTTTTGGTTTTGTTTTTACCATCTACCATTTAATCAACTAAAAGACATTTTTCATTTCCAACTCAGTGCCTAGCCAAAAAAAAAAAAAAAAAAAAAAATGAATTGAGTCTTTTGGCCAGAATCTTCTTCTTGCTTTTTTTTTTTTTTTTTTTTTTTTAACTTAAACATCTCACTGTTTTCTAGTTAATCACTTCCCTGGCAGGACTTCTGTTCTTAAAGCTGCTTCTTAGCTGTAGTTTTGGCCACAAATTTAAGCCCGAGCAAGGACTAAACCCTACAGTGCAGAGAGAGGATTTCTTTCTTTCTTTCTTCCTTGACCTAAGGCTTTCTCAGACACACAAATGAGCCACAGCTAGGTTTGACCTACCCTTGCCTTTCCTCTTGAACCCAATTGTCATCCTATGGCTATGCCACATGTGGTGGTTTGAGTCAGGTGTCTCCCATACACTTATGTGTTCTGAATGCTAGGTTCCCAGCTGGTGGCAACTGGGGAACTGAAGCCTTCTGGAGGCAGTGTATTGTTGGGAGCAGGCTTAAGCTTCCCCTTACCAGTATTTGGCACACTCTTCTGTTGCTGTTGTCCACTTGATGTTGGCCAGGAGGCAATCTCCACTCTCTGCTCATGCCATCATTTTCCCTTGCCATCATGAAGCTTCCCCTTGAGTCTGTAAGCCAAAATAAACCCTTTCTTCCCACAGGCTGCTCTTGGCTGGGGCCTTTGTGCAGCAATGCGGAGCTGACTGTAACACCGTATCTTGCCTCGTTCTATGTCTTTGAACGTGCTGTTTCCTTTTGATTTGTCCTTTAATGCTAAATCTTTTCCCCAAGGTGAATCACCATTTATTCTTCCTTCAAGATCCTGCTCAAAGGCTACATTCTTTGTGAAGTCCTTCCCAGTTCCTCCAGGCCAAGGCAATGTTTGTTTCCATTCTGTTCCAACAGTACTGTTAATGCCAGTCGTGTGTGTGTGTGTGTGTGTGTGTGTGTATGTGTGTGTGTGCTATATGTACGTGTTTGTGCCCATATGGTGCCCCAGGCACTCTCCTGCAGTGGCTAGAGGGGAATTTCAGGTGTCCTGCTTCATCGTTCTTCCACCCATTCTTACTGACCCTGGAGCTTGCTGTGCTTCTCGTGAGCCATGGCAACTCTCCTGTCTCTGCTCCTTATAGGACTGGGTTACACATGTGCATAGCCTTGCTTGCACCGGAAGTGCTCTTAACCACTGAGCCATCTCTCCAGCCCTGTTTAAGCTCCTCTTAGAGCACTCCCGGCACAAAACTATGTTTTCTTGCTTGTGTGTTTACACTGTGATGCTCATAAACTTCATAAGCTCCTTCCCATTACTTAGCTTTCTGCAGGGTGATGACACCATGTGATCACTGGTTCATTCTCCTTACTGGAGCCATTTGACCCTGGAATGGACACAGTGCACAGTAGCCCATCCACAGTTCCTCACAACCAAGATAGCCTCTGGAAGTGCCCCCCCACCCCGGAAATGGGAAACCGGATGTATTCTCCAAATTGAGAATTTGCTTTCAGACACAAAAACGGGACGTTTCAGTGAGTTGTGGGGAAAGGAGCTGTGAGGTTACGAAACAGCATCAGGGCTGGTGACTACAAAGGGCTTCATGTAAGACAGGCAAAGCAAAGGAAGCCCAGGGACACGGAGGGAGGGGCTGGGCTCCGCAGATGGAAAGAAGCAAGGAAGGGAGAGATAATGAGGGAGTGGGAAGACCACTTGGCTCCTGAGGGCTTTTAGGCCCCACAAGATCCCTCCCCTAGGCCTTCACAGTACTGACTTCTCTATTTCATGAAGTCTTTTAATTGAGCTTCTATTTCTTATAATGTAGAAAGCTTGGAATAAGGGCTGGAGAGATGACTTAGTAATTAAGGTGCTTGCCTGTGAAGCCAAAGAACCCAGGTTTGATTCCCCAGTACCCACGTGAGGCAGATACATGCATCTAGAGTTCATTTGCAGTGGCTGGAGGCCCTGGAATGCCCATTCTCTCTCTCTCTCTCCATATATATATTTATATATATATACATACATACATACATACATACATACATACATATATACATACATACGCCATTCTCTCTCTCTCTCAAATAAGTAAATAAATAAAATATTGTTTAAAAAAAGAAAACCTGGGGCTGGAGAGATGGCTTAGCCGTTTAGGCGCCTGCCTGCTAAGCCTAAGAACCCGGTTCCAATCTCCAGGTCCTACATTTAGCCAGATGCAAAGTGACACAAGGGCGCAATGCCACACTTGACCACAAGGGGGTGTACACATATGGATTTCGTTCACAGCAGCTGAGAGACTGCTGGCGCACCCATTCTCTATCTGTCTCCCTCTCCCTCTCTGTCTGTCTCTCTCTGTGTCTCTCTCCAAAAATAAATAAAATAATTCAAAAAAATTAAAAAAAAAGAAAACCTGGATTAAAATAAGTTTTGCTTCCTAGACTAAGTTTCTTGTGATCAGGAAGTAAATCTTCTTTGAGTGACTAGAACGCAGCTAAACCCATGGGTTAATACCTGTTTGCTGGTAATAAAGACGGAGCACTGGCTCAGTATGGTTTCCTTGCACTTCTATGTGGTTCTAATGCAGAGAACCTCTCCCCCTAATCATCTCAGCTCTTCCTACTTAAGTCCCCAGCTTCTTGAACTCCAGGTTTTATTTTTTTGGAGAGAGGAAAAAAGAGAGAGAGAGAGGGAATTGGTGTGCCAGAGCCTCAGCCAGTGTAATTTTACTCCAGACGCTTGAACCACCTAGTGGGCCTGTGAGACCGTGTTCTTGGGTCACCCTTGTGCATCTGGCTTATGTGGGATCTTGAGAGTAGAACATGGTCCTTAGGTTTGTCAGGCAAGCTCCTTAACCTCTAAGCCATCTCTCCAGCCCTTAAGTCCAGATTTTGACAGATGACATTTCCCTGGAGTATTTTTGCTTAAAAAAAAAAAAATACTATGCCTGGCACATTGGCACCCAAGTGTGATGGGAAATGACACATTCATGTCAAATACATCTATTTCATAAGAAACTAAAGGTGGCCCCTGGACCATTGACCAAAGAAATACAGGGAGAAGCAGGCTGTATGCAGATAGTTGTAAGTAGAGCTTTTATTTATTTTTTTTTAAACCAACCCAACATTTCCACTGGCAACTGGCAACATAGCTTATAGCACAAGCACTGTTTCTTTTATTTTTTTAGTTTTTTCTTAAAAAAATGTGTTTAAAATTAAACAGGTGTTGTTTTAACTTCTTTTTGTTCCTTAGAAAATGTATTTATGTCATTGCAGAAAGCCTAAAGACCTGTGGGCAGTTTTGTGGTGATGTCGTATGTGTGTTTATTTGTGTGTGTGTGTGTGTGTGTGTGTGTGTGTGTGATTTAAAGCTAGGTCCTTTCAAAATTCAGTGGGGAAAAGATCTGAAGGGTAGGTAATTCCTCCTTTTCTATGATCCCAGGTTCCACGGGATTATGGTGTCTAGGTTTCTTCTTAGAGGGGCAAGAAATACCCCATAGGCTGGGGAAAAATAGCCTTATGAAGTTTAAAAACAAGCAGGAACTTTGGAAACATGAGGAATTCCGGTTCCTATCTTGTGAACATGCTTTCAAATGAGGCCTAAGGGGCAGCAGAAGAGGAAGGAGCCCCATACTCTCTTACAAGTGTCTACGTTCTTGCATCACTTCAGCAAATATGCCCAGTCCTCTTAGTATGGCGCATTAGCAAGTGCAGAGGGAGTGGGGCTGACATTTCTCCGAACACCGGCATTTTAAATACAATCTTCTCTTGTAAAGATCTCTCTGGCTGGACAATTTTTCTTTCCCTGCCTCAGACACAAAAGCAAATATAGTCAAAAAGGCATGACTTCCCTTTGTTTCCCCACATGTCCTTTGTTGTCATGGAGCATTCCTAGTTTTGTTTCATATCCCTCACTCAGTGGGTCTTTCTTCAGCAGCGCGCGCACATGGACACACACACACACACACACACACACACACACACACACACACACACACACAGAAAGACACATGGAGACACAGAACTGGAAGAGCCTTAACCAGGAAGAGGACAGTTGCTTTTTGGTGTTGATTTCAAGGCAAAGCAAATCAAACTCGCACTCCTCGAGTTGGTATGTGAGCTTAGTTCCACCCAGATGCCATCGGTCCTCTGAGGCACTCAGAGACCAAAGGAGATGGGAGACAGGACCTTGCCAGAGTCAAGAGACAGCTGTGGTTCTGTGAGACTGGGGTGGCGTGTTACTGGAAGTTCATGCCTTGGGCTGTTAGCTCAGACTTTGAGTTCCTCCTGGGTACCTTGGCCACCACTAACTTCAGAAGGAAAAGACAAGACAATAAGCAAAAACCTGATGGGAAAACAAAAGCAGTCACAACAATGATTACAATAAAAGAGCACCCCAAACCAGCCACGTGGATATGATTCATTCTCACGCCTTGCCAGCCGAGTGAGCGCATCATGATGCATCACACTGGAGACGGAACTCTGCCCCCAAAAGGAACTAGAGGCAAAGGAATAGTCTGCAGGTGGTCTAGAAGGAGAAGGCTCTGACCTGTGTTGTGGGTCGGGGGCATGAGAGGGAGGATGCATGGGGCAGAGGTGGATTTGTTGCTGTTGTTGGTTTGAATTTCATTAAATACTTTGAAAAGTGGGTGTCTCCTCCATCCCATTGGTTTTGATTAAGACTTTGCCCTTCAGAGCAGAGCAGTGTCAGGGCTTAGGACAGGTGAAGCTCCTGGAACTCGAGTCCTGATGCTGCCTCTCCAAGGTTGCTCAACCTGGAAAGGTCCCTGGTGAGGAAGTGCCCTTCTCTTAAGAGAAGTCCTTGGCCTGCCCCGTGGAGGCCTCATGCTGTAGCTCAGAACCCCTTGATGTAGCAATAGGCCTCCAGTGTGGCAAAGAGTATGTAGAGGAGCCACAGGCTCACGAAGAGCCACGTCGTGGCAAGCTTGCAGCCACGGGGACCACCGAGCTCGCCACCCAGGTGGGGCCTCCGTCGGTACAAGAGCACACTGATGCAGACAAATGCAAAGATGGTGAACAGGGTGACAGAGAAGGCTAGGGTGCCCGCGGACACATGGAACTCCTGTCCCTGCATGGCCCAGTAGATGGCGGCCACGGACCAGGCCAGGCCAATACCGAGGAAGACATTGACGGCATTGCTGCCTGTGACGTTGCCAATGGAGGCATCTGCATACACGTCCTGCAGAGCAGCGGCTTTGCTGGCAAACGTATCTGGAAAAAAAGACAGAGACGAATGAGAGCTGCGGGAGGCTGAGCTGTGCGGGGGCCCGTCTGGGAACTCTCCGCTCCACGGGCAGCTTGGCAGCACGGGCAGCTTGGCAGCACGGGCAGAGGGGGCCACTTCTAGCTGAGCCACTCACAAGCTGAGCTACGTGGCCTTGGGCAAGTCACGTGACTGGCCTAGCCCTCCCAGTTCCTACTCTGCAAGAACCTGAAACATTCCTAAGACCCGCCCCCCCGCCCCCCACACTACTTTTTTCAGTAAGAGGAGTTTGCCAATTCATGTGTCCCCAGGGAACTTTGACATCCCCAGAAGCAGCTTCCAGTAGATAGACGTATGGTTGTCACTGTCGTAATGGCCATTTTCGCATGAATCCTGACAGTGACTCAGGGCTGGGCGTTGACTTGAGGGGAGGGAAGACAGAGGACTGCTGGAGAACCATGGCAGGAACCTCCAGAGTGAGCTGTGGACTCAGGGAAGACGGGGCTCTGTGCTTGCAGCTAACCTGCTTATCACAGGGCCTGCACGGATGCTTGGCTTTAAGTTTGGCACAGATTGTAGGTACAGAAAGCCAGGGACACCAAGCCCAACCCTCTTATTTTATAGGTAAGGAAAGAAGGGCTAAGGAATCTATACAAGATCACATAGGAAGTTAACCACTGCCTTGCCCTAAAACCCTCATGGAAGGGTCCTTTCCATACCTGCATCCAAAGAGCCCCTGCCAATGCTATGAAATCAGAGGCATAGACTGTGGCGTGTATATGACAGCCCCAATGCTGTCAGTTGCTTTCTGGACCAATTATTGGGACTTTGAAGTGTCCCAAGTTATTTTTCTACCCAGTGTGCCCTGATTTGTCTCGTTGTTGCCAATTTTCTCAGATCTTCCAGAGAAAAACCTCTTGTCTATTTTTTTTACTATGACCTTGCATTTTTTTCCTCTGATAATCTAATATTTTCCCCTTATCTATCTTCTTCCCCATATCTGGTCCTGTCCCTCTAATGGTTTAGGTCTCTCAAAGACTAAAGAATAGTGACCACAGGGCAGTCCACCCATAAACTTTCCCTACATCACCCAAATTCTTATCACCGGATACCTCTCGCGTCACTGATGTACAAACCATGCCGCTAGTCCGTGGTGAGGTTTTTGGAAAGAGATTTTCTTAGAGCATTGACTTCGATTGTTAACTTTATTGGATTGAAAATCACCCAGGGGGCTGGTAAAGCCCACCTCTGAGTGTGTCTGTGATGGTGTTTCCAGAATAATTAGATCAGGAAGGCTCTGATCCCATGCATGCATTGATCTCTTGGATCTATTGATGGATCCATACTATGAAAGCATTATTAGGAAGTGGTAAAAGGTTAGGACGGGCCAAGCTAAAGGAAGTAGGTCACTGGGGGGCATGTCTTGGGGGCTGTAGCTTGCTCCAGTCCCTTCCTGCATTCCCTTTCTCTGCTTCCTGACTCCTATGATGTAAATTGTTCCACAGTATCATGCCTTCCCAGCCATGATGGATGGGTGCCTCTGAACCTCAGCAAAATAAATCTTTCCTCCCTGAAATTGTTCTTTCAGGTACTTTTGTCACAGCCGTGCTAAAATGACTAATAGTTGCAATTATTTTCCAGAAGGTACGTTTCTTGTTGCGGCAAGGGTTGCCCTTGGTTCAGCCAGCAGACTCCTGCTTGATGAGATTCAGCCTGAGCAGTGGGAGCTAGCAGAAGGGCAGAGTTCAGATGCCCTAGAGACCCCAGTTGAATTAAGTCAGGAGCCTAGACTAGTGCAGCCTCTCTGTACTTGCTAACTACTGCTTGCAGTTCAGGCCCAGCTTCCATGCACCCTTCCTTGATCCCATCTTAGTCAAGTCTCCCCGACTGACACCTTTTCCTCATAGAAATTATTAAGACGATTTTAATTACTCATGTATAGTCTCCTTCACTAGATTATAAATCGAGTGGAGATGGAAACGTGTCTGTCTTATCTCTCACAATAGCTCCAGTAACTACCACAACACTGCATCAGGCATTATGGGAATTAAGTAAAGATTTGTCTCACAAATGAATTAATGGATGCTTAAATCTCACTTAGTCTCATAGGTTTTTCTTTTACTAATCTTTAGTCCTCAGAGACTTTGGAGGAAAATGGAGGTATCTACTTGCTTTGAATGGTATTGTTTGTGCCCCAGACATATATCATGAAGGCTACGCAATTAGGCCATTTACTTGGGCAGGTTGCTGAACCTTGCAAGGACATCAGCTTCCTTATCTAATGAGTGAGCATTACAGGGACTGAACATAGAAGTTGTTTAACATAAGCAGTGCCTATTGCTCCAAAAGGAAGACGAGGCAGAGGGTAAGGGTCTTTTGGACCACGTGATGTCCTCTTTGTAAACTCAAGCACCCCTCACTCTTACCTGGCACAGAGGTGCCAAATGCCACGAAAACAACAGCTGTGACTGAATCCTTTAGGCCGATGGTGCAGCCAAAGTGGGAGGCCAGGTCCCCGATGATGGCCGTGAGCATGCCGATGATGAGGATGGAGACGACAAAGCAGGCCCAACCATGGCAGTACTCTGTTGGGGGCACACAGGCAAACAGCACCTTCCAGAAGACTGTCAGGAAGTGCATGACATAGTCAAAGCAGGATGGCAGCCTCTCCTCCCCTGATTCATCCTCATCTTCATCCCCTGCTGGAGACAATATAAACAGACATGGGGAAAGCCAGTGAGGGTCAGAGCCTTAGTCCCTAGAAAGTCAAGTCCAACCCACATGACAAGCATCTTGGGTTCTCGCTGGGTAGCAGATAAGGCACAGGGTGTGGAGAACAGAAAGCAGCTGGGACATGGGGAGCAAATGGGTCATTGGTCTGTTTCAACATAGGGCGCCATGTGAGCATGCTGGGCGGACATGGAGCAAGGAAAGAAAAGAGAGAGCTGAAGAACTCAGGTGTGGGAGCCAGGGAAGGGCAAGCCAGAGGAGAAAGAGAAGGGGCAAGGCAGGCTGCATTTGACTGCCTAGGCAAAGAAACCAAGTATGCTGTGTGCTCACTTGTCACTGGGTGCCAACAGGGCTCCTCTCAAATTTTCTACCCTGACTGCTGCAATAACCATCACGATTCTGTCATTATCCGTCCCCAGAGGGACAGCTGTCATTTCAGATCATGCAGGTACATCATAGAGGCTGCACCATCCTTCAGATATCTCATGGGACAGAGTGTGGATGGGCCACGATAGTCCTTTCCAGAAAACATGGGCCCAGGTGTCCCTTCAGCAGCTCAGGCGAGGATGGTTGGGGTACCCTGGAGCTCTATCAAGGGCAACCTCTAATGAGTTGGATTTTGAAAGAGCAGGAGTCAGGAACCTGGGTCCTAATTTTAGCTTTACATGAAGAAAATCTTAGCCTGGGGTTTATTATTATTTGTTGTTTTTTTTTTCTGAACCTCCTTTATCCCCTTTATAAAAGAACTATGTTGCCTACATTCTGCTTGTTGTCTCTTGAGGAGCACAGTCGGGTCATCGGAAGGGATACTATGAGGATAGATGTGCAAACAGGACAGTGCACAGCAAACCTCTCTTCCTGGCTCTGGGGCCTTGGGGATGTGACCTGTAGGTTGCTATGACAACATCTCATAGAAAAAGACAAGGGCAGCAGTGCTTGTCAGTACAAGGAGGCCTCAGTGGTGCTGAGAGGCAATACAGGGGTGGTTTGGGAGACCCTGATCATCCATATTGCAATGCATCTGCAGGCATATGAGATTCCTGGATGGTCTGGTGTCACTATGGAGGCACCTACCAGTAAATTCCAAAAGAACCATCTGAAGTGGAGATTGGCCAGGGAGTCAGTGCAAACCACTTTGCAAACTCTTGGACCCCACACCCCTATAGCAGAATTTCCTCCAATTTTAAAGAAAAGGAGACCAAACTAATTAGAAGATAAGAAATGACAGAAATCAGCATTTATTGTGTATATGTTTTATACCTGACTCTGCCTTCCTCAGAAAGGCAGTGATCATGCTCTTTAGGGCCGAAGACCTCAAAGGCAGAGAGGATACTTGCTCTAGTTCTCACAGCAGAATCAGGATTGGAACCCAGACACAACCTCACCCTCTTAGTCACCCTAGTCCCCTTCCAACGTGACTAAATGAAAGAGGTGAGCATGTAGGACCAGAGCTGGGAAGAGTGAACACAGAGCCCTCCCAGGACCTGGTGAGCTTCTGACAGGGCGATGGCATTGCTTCTCAGGGGCTGTTTGCCGTGTCCAGAGCCCTCTCCTACCTGCGCTGACGGTGATGGCCTCCATGAACTGGTCCCTCCAGGAATGGGTCCCCACAACCAAGGCCAGGTTTGTCTTCTTGATCAGCTTGTCCACTGTGCTCTGTCAGGGGGAGAAAAACTTGGAATTGTGAGGTTAGAATTCCAGTGAGGAGTCCGGTGCTTCAAAGATGCCTTGCATCCCAGGGGTTCTGAAAATTGTGCATTAGGTGGTCCTGAACAAAATCCTGAGAACAATATCGAGTATTTAGGTCAGTGTAATACCGAGTAAGGATGTAATGTCAGTAGACCTTGCCCTGCAGCGATGAATTTTAATACCTATTTTAAAGATACTGTTAAACAGTTGTGATGATACTAGTCCATGTATTCCATAATCTGTTATGTTCCCTCACATTATTCCTTGTATACAAATGGCAGCAGTGTTTCTGCATGTTATAAATGGGGACACCGAGTCAAGCTAGGTCAGTGATTGGTTCCGTTTCCACTTTCCATGTTCCATGGTGAACTTGGAACAAAACCCTGCACCTTCTGTAGCCCACCCTAATCAGTCTGTTATTTGATTCGATTTCTCTGGTGGCCTGACCTTGAACTCATAGGACTCTTCAATGATGACCTCTAGCTTGGGATGTTCACCCAATACTGGCTTTCCCATCTCTGCTATCCTCTTGGCTTCTTCTTCCTCCACAGTCAGCTTCCTGTCTGTCACCTCTGCAATAAAAGAAAACAAGACTAGCTTTAGGACCTTTTCCACTCCCTGTAGGTTGACAGAGTATTAGACATGGGCGGTGGGTACGAAGCAAATCACTCTCAGGAATGAGGACTTTGGGCATCTTTTTCATGCCTCTTTCTATGAAGTGCTAAGTACTCTATGGCCATAGGACCATGACTGCATTTTTTTCTTTCTGTTTTGTACCTGGGTGAGCAATCTGACCCAAACATTTCTCAAGAAATGGCACTTAGTGAAGGTCCCGAGTTACTGAGATATTTTGGGAAGCTGGTAAAAAAAAAAAAAAAGGACAAATTTCTTGACTTTTAACCGGGTTGAGTTGTTGGACTTGGTTGTCCACTACTTCCTGTAAGAGTTCTGGGAGATACATAGATCCCAAGGGACTGTCTACCAGCTCACACTAGCATGCGTTTCCAACATTGTTGGCATTGTCCCTTCTCTGAAGGAGGAAAGGAAATGTTTCAAGGTATGTCCACACTTGATACAAGTGAATGTTATCCTCACAGTGAAAACCTTGGACAGTTTCCCAAGAAACTTCAAGATGTTCCAGTGAATGGTCCTCAGGACTTCTGTACAATTCAGGCATATTTCCCTTAGAATACAAAAACTTGTTCAAGAACAAAATAAAAGAAAGTTCTTCCTTTACAATATTTTGAAGCATTCTCTGTGTCCCTCAGCATCTTGATTCATCTACCATCAGTTCCTTCTCATGCTGAACAGTTAAGACACTTTTTTTCTGCTTCAGCTGGTGAGTCCATTTTAAGACCACTTCACCATGAAGACATGTTTTCTGGATTAGAGTGAAATAGAGATTGAATCTTTTTATTCCCCTTTGATTAGAAAATCGCTCTTGGCAGCCTGTTTCTTTCAGAGCTCATTTAAACATCTTCTCATCCAAGTCCACATTCTCACATGCAATTAATTCTTTTATTCGGTTCCTTAATTGCTTTCATTCCACACAGTAAACCGCCCACGAGAATCCGCTAGTCCTTGGATAATCCCAAGGACAAAATGGGTCAGAGGCCAAGAAAGTCTTCTTTTCTCTGTAACTGGGGCATTGCTGAAGTGCAGGAAGGGGAAGGCTCAAGCTCTTGAGGTTACAGTGAGATGAATTCACTGAAAAGGGTGTAAGTTAGCAAGCAGAGAAACATATTTTATATAAGGCTTTTGTTTGTGAGCCTGAATGAAGATGGTATGAAAGTGTGTGGGCTCTGATTCCCAAGCTTGCTGTTGTGTTCAGTGCTTCTGTCAAGAAAGAGAAGGCAATGTGCCCCCCCAACCCACGGGGGGGGGGGAATGTCTTGGAGCTGTCCGTGGTCCTGCCTCCCTCCGGTGTTGGTTGTTGCTTTGGGAAACTATTTCTCAAGAAATCTATGTCTCTCTGTGTATTTCCAAGTCAGTAGATACCCTCTGGCAGCCTAAATTCACTTACTTCATTGAATCTGAGTCTCTGATAAGTTCATTCAAAAGGTAAATCTAGGATTCTAGAAGGATTAGGCTACCTGTGCAGACAGCAGTCCTAGAAACAGAACTATAAGGCATTTGGGGGGTGGGGGGGGTGGGGAGAAGACAAAGAAAAATCCCTAAATAAACAGGCCATCTTTCTCTCTTCTTGCAGGTCTTGGCACCATGTCACAATTCTTGTCTCAGCAGTGAGTGTTATCCCACTCCTCCCTCCCCATGGTCCCATGTCATACTCTACAAGGGCCAGAAGAGCTCTATACCAATATAATGAGCTCTCCAGTGACACATAAATGTACCTGTCTAACCCCTTGTCTAGCTATCCATCTAGCACTCTATCCATCTGGCGGATTATTGATCTACTTGCTGACCTATCCACCCCTGCGGTGACAGTCTATTTTGCCACCTAGCCTTTTGCAAAAATCTTTTTGACAAATAACCAATCCTCCATCTTGAAGTCTCACAACACCCCCCCACAACAGAGGCATTCTGTATACAGCTGTTAATTTATTGATTTGCATGCTTTTCTATAAACTCTGACTTACTGTCTCATCTTGGTAGTAATTCCTACCTTTTCCTACTCTTGTTATGATCATTACTGTAAATTCAAGTTGAGTTAATGTCTTGATTAATTCTTGATTCATTAAATCATAAACTTAAAAAAACTTATTCTGAGCATTTGTTTATATGACTCCTCAGAATTCCAAGTAAAGAAAATAAAAGACAGGTAATCTTTATATGAAGGCCAACTAGAGAAATTCTCAGTTCTAGGTATGGAATGAAGGGCAGTGGTGGGAGAAAGATAGAATATCAATAAGATGGATGATTGGACAAATAGTGGAGAACAAAGAGCTTCTCAGACCCGATGAGGGCAGATCATGGATGCTCTGCACGCATCCTTTCGAACAAGTGATGATGTGGGCAGAGTTCTACTCCAAGGTCCCTGGACTTGATAGAATAGGTAAAGATGCACTGAATTCCGCTTTTCACCACCAGGTATTGTTAATCATGTTATCCCTATCCTTCTAGAAAACCAAAATAAGGATTTAATCTTTCTTGTGGATTTCAAGCCAATCAAAGGCTCCTAAATGAAAGGTCTTCATATTAAACGATTTAGGAAAAGTCCCCTGCCATTTTAGCTTCTATTGGTATTTGAAAACTATGTTAAAATACAATGCAGCTTAAATTAACTTACAATCTTTGTTGTATGTGTGTAGGATGAAGGCAGAAGCTAGAATGAAGAAACTTAAATAGCTTTTCATGTAGAAGTGTGCAAAAAGACTCAGAACTAAGAGCAATACACTAGGAGAAGAATAAAGAACACAGAACTGGTGGCAGTCTTTATAACAAGGAAACAAACAAACAAACCAAAAAATCCAAAGAAGCTGGAGTAGTTTTTAACAAAAGGAAAACAGGCCAATCACCTGTATTTTTGCTCAAGTCTCCAAGTAGGCATGTGACCTTAATATGTGCATTGTCTCTTTCTAAGCCCAAAGTGTGGCCTATAGGCGCCTTCAAACACCAATGAACTCACAAGATGTTTTGCTTCTTAAATGACCTTAATTTTTTTCTATGTTCAAAGAGCAGAAGAAATGTAAGAAGTTCCTTTAAAACGTATTGAGTCTGTCTTGTAGCACTACTCTGGATCAAGAATTATATACTACTGCCAGTTATGGAGAAGGAAATGTCTTTTCTGATCATGAAGTTGGATGCTGTTTTTGATGGATTTCCACTCATGCAGACAAACTCTCAAGTAAATGTCCAGCCCACATAAATAGAGCCTTGCGCCCACCCGCTTTCTTGTTGTTTAAGACATATGTAACTTTAGATCTCTCAGATCAGTAAAATTTCACGTTTTTTTTAAATTGGCATTTATGCTCTCACCGAAGTTCTGGATTGTTTACCCTCGGATCCCCTGGGGTTAGTATTTTTCTTTTGACTCTTATCATAATTTCCTTAGGAACTTCTGAACCTAACTTTCACCCTCTCTTCCCTGACAACATGAGATGCAGATGACTTGAGAATCAGGGAATGTCTACAACCCACCATCTTCTTGGCAAGGGTCACTTATCTCCCCAGTCCCAGAGAGGTTTAGCCGCATTCCCTGCAGAAGTGATGCTCACATGATTGTCTACTTCCATGAACACTTCATTTGGGGAAATGAATCTACCAGATTCCAGGAGAGTTTGGGAGGTTAACTCTGAGCCCGCGGTTCCTATTGAGTAAATCAGTGAAGATTGGTCTTAAACCCAATAATGATATTGGCAAGAAGTGGAAAAGAGGGGTGGGGGGAACACTTCTTACCTGGAGATAACAGGAGCGCTGTTTGCAAATGGATACCAGACAAGGTGGGGAGGAAAAAAAAGGAAAGAGCATTAAGGTCCCATCTTGAAAGTATCCCCCAGGCTTTGTGGTTTCTGGCAGCATAAGAAAAGCAGTGGCCTTAGTAGGTGAGAGCTCAGGAACACATGCAGAGAGCAGCATTTGGGACATGCACAGCTGCGGCCGCAGAAGTGTGAGCAGCTGGAAAGACTGCCGAGCAGCTACGAGAAAGTTATCCCCACATCTTCTCTGTAAGCCTGAGTGCTAGGGATGGAGGAGTGACGATGGGGAGGGGGAAACCAAGGGAGATGGACAGAGACTGAGTTGGTCACTTGTAATCCATTCTGAAAAGAAGGAGTGAGAATCTGGTTATCATGAAAATTGGGTAGTTTACAACCTTGCTAAGTAGTTGGTTCATCAGTGGCAAGGAGCACATAGGGGAGCTCATGGAACCGGGTAGCAGTGCATAAGCTGGGACAGTGTCCATTTCCATGGCTCCTGTTTCTAGCCTCACAATCAGATCATACTGTGTTTCCCAGTGCCCATAAGATGTCTTGGCCATAAGAGGTATCCTGGCTACCATTTTGGCCACAGCTCTTATTACTCCTAAAAGGATGAAATCATGAAAACATAAGTCTTATATAGAATGTTTTCCTCAAATGGTTTGTCTTTTTTTTTTATAACTCTATTTTGGAAGTCAGAGCCACGGATGGACTCCTGCTATCTTGTGGCATCTGTATATAGTGAAGTTCCTGAACTTTGTAGTGTTCAGTGAGGGTCTGTTGTTTACTATTGTGACAATTGTCTTCTTGTTCCAGAAGGTGAAATCAAAGTTCAGGTGTTCTGGGACAGAGAGACTTATCCTGAGATCTACATGTAGGTGGGGGATGACCAGCGCAAGGTCTCTATATGGACTGCAAAACAGGATCAAAGACATACCCAGTGCAGGTTGTACTTAGCCTCTTAGTTATTACTTATGCTAAATTCTCTTAGATTTCAAAACCCAGAAAATAAAAAGAAATTCTCAAGCTGAAGAGATGGCTTAGCAGTTAAGGCGCCTGCCTGCTAAGCCTAAGAATGTCAGTTCCAATCTCCAGGTCCCACGTTTAGCCAGACGCAAAGTAACTCAAGGGTGCAAAGCCACCCTTACTCACAAAGGGGTGCCTGCATCTGGAGTCTGTTCGCCGTGGCTGAGAGGCTGCTGGCGCACCCATTCTCTATCTGTGTTCCTCTCCCTCTCTCTCTCCAAAAAAAAAAAAAAAATTTCTCATGACACAACACATTTTCACCTTGATGATTCTCAGTGGATTCCCTTACTCCTTGGCATTTGTCAGATGAAAGTGTGGAAACATCCTGCTGTCTACTCCTGGTGCAGCTGGTGACTGATGGAGACTGACGAGGAAGGAGTGTATATGTGTGGGAGATGTCTGTCACTTGTTTCTTCTGGTAATATCTATGAATGTAACTCATGCCTGGGATCCCTCATCCCCCATTCACAGCCACTGAAGTTATGTGTGGACTTAGAATCCATATGGCATCTAAGCAAGTGAACAACAGTTGATTTTACTGGTATTTTACATGTGGACCAAGAAGGTAATAGGCCCAATGGATACCCTCATTACACTGACCTAGACAGCAAGGGATGTGGCTCTTTTTGTTCTTCCCATGGGTCTGCATGGGAAAATCCCCCTTCTTGTCCCCGAGTTCCAGTGGAGGCTGGAGATCCCAACACGTTAGTGACTGAGGCAGGCCAGACACTATCTGTTCTTTGTCTCCACGAGTCTGAGACATCTCACTAAACTGTTACTGGTGCATCTGTGAGATCCAGGTAGTTCAATTGTGAGTGAAACAAGATAGTCAGTGTGCTTTCCTTCCTGCTGTTTATGAGAAGTCCTGGAGCTGAACTTTCCCTTGCCTTGGTCACCAGGGTCAGGCAGGAGTCATTTTTCTCAGCTCAGACACTCCAGAGACAAGTGGGAAAGAATACATCTCTGTGAATAACTAGGAAGCATAGTGGGCCCTTGTCAGAGGGAGAACCTGGATGTGGAATGAAGAGGAACAAACAGTCCTCATCATTGGGAGATGGTATTTTCCTTCACCACTTGAGAATCCAATGGGCTGGCCCAATAGCTCTGATGAGGTGACTCAGCACTGCGCTCAAAATCCACTTCTAGATTCCAGAACTTACCAGGCAACTGTTTTTCCTAGTCATTTTCTCTTTTATTCCCTTCCCCAGATTCTGCAGAGCTTTTAGTATTACCTCTGAAATCTGTTGTGTTTGCCCGAATGGAGGCTCATTTCAAATCCAGTCCTTTTTTCTTTTTTTAAAAAATGCAATTGTCATTTTGAACCATGCAGAGACAATGTCATTCTGAATGCCTAAGTCTCTCCTATATAGCCTTGATAATGAAAAGCAATTTCTACTGCATGGTCTCTCACTCTAAAAACAGTAGGCAATCCTGCAAATCAGGATGGGTTTTCATTGGATCCTGGGTCTAGACAATCTGGTTTTATGACCTTTCACCTTATGATCTGATGCCAATATGTGGGAGGAACTGAAGAAAGTGAAAATTAATTCCCTAGGCTTCAGAGCAGGACAGTAATACATTTCTTACTAACAATGTCCATCTTGGCATCTTGGTCCCTGGGAAGATCTGAGAGGGCATTTTACAGAGAGCGCTTGCTGAATTCCTTGTCTTCTCACACATATCCTCCTGCAGGACTAGACTTTGCTGGGATTTTCCTAGAATCTTCTTGGTCAAACACTCCAATACTAAAAAGGGAGATATCTCAAATAGGGAGTAGCCATCGGCATTTGTGTTTGGCTAGGCATCCTGAAGAACACAAGGCTTATCTCAGGTCATTCTCTGTCTTGCTGGTGGGGGCTTTTGGAGGAGACAGACAAGAACAACCTCTAAACTGGTTGGTGGGGGGGGGTAAAGGCACAGATGGACTTCTAATTCTTCCCATCTGGAGCTTCTGCTTTCCTTCTAGCTCCCTCCTGAGGGTTGCTTTACTCTTCCCCTCAGTAACTGGGACTGTGGAAATTGGTGATGCTAGCTTCCAAGGGCTTAGGGCATCTCCTGTTTGCAGCCAATCCTGAAAATGTGGAGTCAATACACAAGGGAGGTATGAGTGAAGTAGGGTAGGTGTTGAAACAATGTCTGAGAATATCCTTGGGGGCAGGAACTGGGAGGTTGGCTGGAATACAATGTAAGAAGCAATGGAATGAGAGAGGTTCCTCTTGTCTCCCTTCGGCAGTCAGGCTGATGGAAATATTTTCATCAGTGAGCAATGGAAGACAGAGAGGGATTCCACCCCTAGATATATCCAAACCAGTGTGGACATGTAGTGTGGACATTTGCAGAAGGTTCCCAGCAGACAACGATTTCTGACCGGTCTTGTTTGAGAGGAAGATCTGGACAGGAGCCCTGGAAGCGTCACTGTTGAGTTTCTCTCTTAGGTCTATCTGCCTTAAGTGGTTTCCTTTCACTGAACATGAAGCAGCTTCAGAACACACATGGATTGCACTGTTCTGTGTCCCATGCGGCTATTAGCATATATCTCCTAAAGGGGAGCTTGAAGATCTCCCTCTCAGTACTCCCAAGTGCATGCTTATGCATTTCCACATCTATTTCTCTGGCACTTGCTGTGTGGTAGCTTCCCGTCATGTTCTTCAAGGGAAGAAGGGTTTCCTTACACCTTCCCTGGTTGTAACAACGTCAGCCTCTGGCAGGGATGCTACAGTGCATGTTGTGGGAAAAGGCAGCCGTGTAGGATGCAAGGTATCTTGAAGTCTGAGCAATGTCCTCACATGTAGATGCCATGACAAGGCAGAGATCCAGGAGCTGTCCACCAGCTGTCCCCAATAACTGTCTCTCAGGGATCAGCACCCTAAAACACCATTTAGAGTCCCTTTCTTTGAAAACCACAAGTCAATACTCTGGGCTTGTCCAGTGTCACTTCTTTTCCAGGGTCCACTGGCTAAGGAAATGTTCAGACCTGTAATTATTTCCTTCCTCCTGCATTTCCTCTCAGTTTTCTACTTTGGAGGTTTTATTATCCCAAAGTAGCCTGAGTAAGCCCTACATGAGTCTATGAAGAAGGATCAGATAAGATGCCAAGGGGGTGGAAGGAGAGCTTGGGATTCTGAGTTGCAGGAAGGCTTCAGGTGGCAGCTCTCTCTTCAAGCACTCTCAAAGGCCGTAGCCTCGGACAACTGGTATACCTCCCCATGCCATGTTCTATCCCACTGAGAAATAGCCAGATGATACACTTACCTCCAGGAAAGGTAGAGAGGGTATGGAATACTCTGTAAGTGCATAGCTTGCCAAGCATTGAATAAAGGCTGAGGAATGCAGCAGCAAACTGTCAAAGCATTATGGCAACGTGGCTCCCAGTCCCCATCCCTGATCCTCCCACTGCCAATTCCAACTAGAGTGAGGGGTGGCAGGGGGAAAGGGCACAGGCATGCAACATATCTCATTTCTTTTCTTTTTCTTCTCCTCCCCACCCACTGAAGAGTCTTCACATTTACAGGCTAAAGTGTGGGGGTGGAGAGTTGGGGAAAGTGCAGGGGACAGTAGCAATTGGATAATTGTAGCATAACTCGGAAGTAACTCATTAGAGTAATGAGGAGGTCTGAGGCTGCAGTGCTGCCCAGAAGGCGGGAAAGGAGGAGGATTTGGATTTGGAAATAAACTATGGCTAAGAAGGCAGAGATGACACCGAAACAGGGTGAGAGTGAGAATACTGGGAGGGAAAAGAATAAAATGTCTGTCAAAAGGAGGAGAAGGGAAATGAAAGTGGGAGGGGGGAGGCAGAATCACTTTCGTTTGTTTGATTGCTTGTTTCATTTCTTTTTTTTTCTTTCTCCTTTTTGGTTGGTTTGTTTTTAAAGAATCTCACACCTGATATTCCACGTTCCATCCATTTCGGTTCACCAAGGGCAATGAAGAAATTCTCTTGCCTTTCGTATTCCTCCTCATCTACTATTTTAACCCTTATGGTTTTCCTGTAGGGACAACAAGAAAGAGAGTGTCGACTGGTTGGGTAGTTTGGTTGGTCACCCGGAGTACAGCTTTTACAATCATTTCCATCACTCTTGGCACATGCAGCCCCGTCCCACCACAGTGGCCTTTGACAGGACTATGGTGGATTGTGCTGTCTCATATACAAAAAAATGGTTTTAGCTTTTCTGGTCTCTTTGGTCATAGTTTTCTTATGGTTGAGAGGGAAAGGGTGCCAGGAAGGCAAGGACAGGTGGGCAAAGGAAGGGCACCAGGAGGAAGAAAGGGAATGGGAAGGAAGATTGGGATGATGGTGGGGAGGAGTTGTTTTAGATCCTGCCAATGGTTAGTAGGAAGTGAGTCGGGCAGCACATTCCATTGGGTGTCACATGGTAACACTGGCATCTCTTTGGGCAACAAGTAAACTACCTGGGAATGGCCCAGAGCACTTTCACAATCGTGTGTCTGTGGAACCCAGGCCTTGTCTTCCTTTTCTTTTCTTTTTTTCTGTATCCATTTCTCAAATGATTGTGTCTCGTAAAGAAAAACTTTAAAGTCAAATATGAGGAGGGGAAACTATGGAGAGATAAGAGAGAGAGAGAAAAGGGGAAAGGAGGGAGAATCAGAGTTCTATTACTTTGCTCGTTATTTATCTCACAGGGAGCTTTAGTTATGGGGACAAAAATAAATATCAGCCACAATATGAGGCAGGAATACTGTCCTATTGACATCACTGTCATAGAGGGATATGTCCCAAGGTGGTGTCCTAAATACTAATTAGTCTGGGTTCAGGACACAAAGTAATGGAGGCTTTTGCTCATTTCTAGGGATCATAACATAGCATAGTGTCTTTTACTAATAAACCACCAGCAAGCAACATTTTTTAAAGTTACTCCTTTCTAAGGACCTGTTTGGGCTCAGGCCCATCATTGTGTGGAGAGTTTGCAGTGTAGGGCTCTTCCTGTGTGACTTTTCTTGGCTCCTCATGGGACTACAGTGGTGGACATCAGGTCCTGTTAGAGAGCTTCTTAAAACCATTAGCTCTGTTTTTTCTTTAGGGGCAGGAACCTAAATGTTTTCAAAGGGCAAAGGGAATAAATGAATGGCAACCTAAATGCTCTTGGGTCTTCTGATGGTCTTATGACATTCACATGCTCAACTTTGGTACCAATGAAGTAGCAAACAGACCTGAGCTAGTTTATTGGGCATAGAACTTGCTATGCATCTGTGCTTATGTGTGTATTTTACAGGTATATTTTTGTCCCTTTTTGGAATAATTTTTCATACCTTGCTCAGTGGACAAAAGTCAAAGTTCACTGATTGTTGAGCATTTGGTAGTGATGATGGTGGTCCTGGGGTTTCTTGACCCTAGATATGGAACCTTGGAGCTATACACAAGAAGTGAGACTGTCTTTCTGCCACAAGGACTCTGGTGTGGTATAGGAAGGGGACTCTGTAGAAGAGGGACAGGATGACATAGCCAGCAGCTCCTCCTCTATAGTATGACTATTTCAGAAATGATTTCCCAACTTATCTATTGGAGGCCAGAGGCATATGAGTCATTAATATTGAAAACAAGGCTCTGGATGTTCTCAGAAGTCTCATGGACTTGCTGGGGAAGGTTCCTCTTGGGTCAGAATCCTGTCTCTGAGTGTTCTATCTCTGCTTCCACACCTAGCTGCTCTTAACAGCGAAAGCAGAGTAAGGCAGGCCAGCCTTTGATTGAGACCTGTACTTTCAACTCAGTTAAGTCAGGGAGCAAAATAAAAGTTGATGGTAAGGGCTGGAGAGATAGCTTAGCGGTGAAGGCACATGTCTGTGAAGCCTAAGGACCCAAGTTCGATTCTCCAGGTCCCTCCTAAGCCAGATACACATGATGGCACATGCATCTGGAGTTTGTTTGCAGTAGTGAGAGGCCCTGGCGTGCCCATTCTCACTCTCTCTCTCTCCCTCCTTCTCTCTGTCTCAAATAAATAAGTGAAAATAAAATTTAAAAAAACTTGATGGTAGAGATGTGGCAGGTAAGATGGCTCCTGGGGGCTGCTCTGGGGAGGAGGATGAAACAGGGTCTAAATATATTGATTCTCAACTTCTTGGGACATAAGCTTAGGCCTAAGAGTAACTGTCATGTGGAAATCTGTGCTGAAATTCCAATGCTCCCTCCTGCCTGATGCAGCCTATCTATCTGGCTTTTCTCTTTCCTGCAAGCGAAGTAATACAGGAGAAACAGACAGCTTCATTCACCAAACTGTCAGGGTTTTATTCTCTCTCTCTCTTTCTCTTACTCCTCTCCTACTCATTTTCTTTCCCCATAAAAATTGCCATTGGTTCTTGAACACCCTTCTTATGGATACCATGTGACAGGTTGGCAGGTGTTAGGTCAGAGCTGGGAGCAGAGAGAGGAGAGGGAGAAGTGAAAAGAGTAAGAGAGGAAGAAACAAAGAAAAGTGAACCAGAGAGAAAATCAGGAGGCAAGAGGAAGAGAAAGAGAGAAATGGATTGAAGGAAGGAAGAAAAGAAAAGGAGAGAAGACTGTTAATGTTAGTGTGGAGGACAGGGTACTACACCTTTCTGAAAACTCATATCCACCATGCGGGGGCCCATCATCTCAATGAAGTAATTCTTGTTTTTCTCATACGCCTCATCATCAATTACCTTGATGTAAATTGTTTTGCTGTGGACGGAAAAATAAGTATCATAAGCAAAGAGCAGAGTGGGGGGCAAGCCAGCTGGAGAAGAAATGGGAAGAAAGGGAAACCTAGAAAAGCCCATGTACCACCATGACATGGAGGAGAGTGGCTGCCCTGGGCTTCCTCCAGGGCTCCTTCTGGGTTATGTGTGGCTTCATGGCATAACCTTATACTCAAAGACTAGAGAGAGTTCAAGCTTCACAGTCAAAGGCTTTCAGCTCTAATCGTGGGTGTGCAGTGTGATCCTGGACAAACAGTTTAACCAGTACACAGACAGGATGAATAATGCTGATGCCATCTCAGGGCAGTTGTGTTATAGCAATAAAATAATACACTGTCCCCCCCTTACCCATGGGGGAGATGCTCCAAGACCCAGTGGATGTCTGAAACCACAGATAGCATGCTGAATCCTGTAATGCTATCACTTTTCCCTATACACACCCATTTATAAATTAGGCACAATAAGATATTAACCACTAATAATAAAATAGAAGAATTACAACATTATCATCTGAGCCATAGTGGAACACACCCATATTCCCAGCATTTGGGAGACTATGGCAGGAGGATTGCCATCAGTTCAAGACCAATGTGGAGCACATATTGAGTTTGAGGGCAGCCTGGGCTACATAGCAAGACCCTATCTCAAAGAGCAAAACAAAACAAAAATAATAACAATACATTGAAATAAAAGTTATTTAAAAATTATGCATGAATTTATTACTGGAGTTTCCCGTGAATGTTCTGAGTAACTGAAACTGTATTTTTTTCACCCACTTTAAAATTATAATTATTAATTCATATTAACTATGAGTTTCACTGCAACATTTCCAAACGTGCTCATATTGAACTTGGAGAGTATCCACCCTCCACATCCTGTCTTCCCTCCTCATCTCTCCCTCCTCCCACGTTCCCATCTGAAGGTATTGACAGGGCACTACTGTGTATATAAGAAGTATCCTGTGATAGGTTTGCCCGTGAGGTTTGTTTCCTTATCCCTCTCACTTTGGGGGCAAGGAAGAACCTTTTGTGACTTTCCAAAATTAGCTGATGTTGATTAAAATGCCTAGTTTTATAGAAAGAGCAAAAATGGAGGGTAAAAGCTGGCTTAGCAGTTAAAGTGCTTGCCAGAAAAACCAAAGGACCCAGGTTTGATTCCCCAGGACCCACGTAAGCCAGATGCACACAGTGGTGCATGCACCTGGAGTTCGTTTGCAGTGGCTAGAGACCTTAGCACACCCATTCTTATTCTCTCTCTCTCTCCCCCCTTTCTCTGTCTCTCTCAAATAAATAGAAAATAAAATGCTTTTTAAAAAGTTAATTTTTAAAAGATGGAGGTTAAAAAATGGGCCTGTAGGAATCTTGCCTGGAAACACAATCTCTCCCTTTGTTTATAAGGTAGTGATGATCATTAGGAGCTAGGAGCACTGTGCAACTTGTGGCCCACATTCTCTAATTTATTCAGCTCAAAGACGCTCTCTGAAAACACTGTTCCATAGAGGTTTGTGGACAGGGTACCTTCGCTCTGGGGCTTGCTGAGTCAGAATTAGCATCTAAGTCCTACGGTGATCCTGTGACCAGCACAGCGATACTGCTTTGTGTATTAAAAAGTATTATTTTGTAACTGTAAATTAAGAGCATACATCAATTTAAGTAACTGTTTCATATTTTTCCTCCTTCCTTTCCTTCTCTAGTTGCTTTCAAAATAGAGGCAGACAAGTGTCTCTCCCCAGTTGTTGCTTATTTGAAGAAACATTTCAGGATTGGACCCTCACAGGATGTTTCGCCTCTCCTAGAGGCTTTGGGACATTGCTGATGGGGTGTTGTGGAGCTGAATTTCCCCACAGCAGTGGGAATGAAGAGACTTTGCTGCACCTTGCTCTGCTCCCGCTGGTATTCCCCTTCTAGGCCTGGCTGCCCTGAGACCTGGCCTTCAGCTACCTTTATTCTTTTATGTAACATAGGAATATCTTTGTGTGTATGTGTGTGTGTATGAGAGAGAGAAAGAGAGAGGGAGGGAGAGAAGTGGTGCTTCAGGGCCTCAGCCATTGCAATCAAATTCCAGATGCTTGTGCCACCTAGTGGCCATGTGTGACCTTGTGCTTTCCTCACCTTTATGTGTCTGGCTTACATTGGATCTGGAGAATTGAACATGGGTCCTTAGGCTTTGCAGGCAATCACCCTAACCAGTAAGTCATCTCTCCAGCCCTAGAAATATCCTTATAGCCTAATTTGGGACAAAGTCTGCTCTCCATGTCACCCTTAGAACTTTGGGTAGGTGTCTTTAGAGCCTCCATTGTCCCCACTTTTGATCCTGCAGAATGAGTCCATCACTCTGTGCCTCCATGGGAAGTATGTTCTTGCAGCCTATGAAAGCCACAGCACTGCCTTCCTCCAGGGGGTGGAGGCTGGTGACCTGGAGCGTCTTCTATCCCTCACTAGCTAGGCAGCTGTGGGCAACTTGCTAAAGTCCTCCAAGTCTCAAGTGTAATGTGACACAATAATACCTCCTCTGCAGAAATCTTTAGACAGTGCACAGGAAGTTTGCTCTCTACTGTTATTACTACGAGTTCAGTTTGATATTTGAGAGTAGTACGTAAGGGGATCTTTTTATCTCTAGCCATTAAGTCAGAAAATAAGGGGAAATCAATAAATAGTACTGTCTGGAAATAGAAGTGAGGTCAAGAAAGGGTTGACTAAAACAGGATGATAGATCCCAAGTGGTTGATTAGAGGGGTTTAAAGTGCTAAGAGGGGTATCAGAGAGAGTCTCTCAAAATTTGGCCTCTGCCCCCCATCAGCGACAAGATCTGGGCAGGACAGGAGCACGTGTCATGGTTCATGCTTATTTTCATTTTAGCGAACATATAAACAGAAAAAGAGACACCATCAACATTGCAGTGGGGGACAAGAGCAATGAGACAAATGTTAGCAGCAGCAAGAGGAAATCAGGCTGGCTGGTTGAAACACCGGCTGGAGCATGGGATGACAGCTGAGGGTGTGGGGTTCCCCGCTGAGCTCATTCATGGGAAGGTCCACATCTGTTCACACCGAAGGTGATACCTTGACTGGAGGCTGGGGACATCCCTTCCAGCCCCCGAAAACTGCAAGTTCTCACTTCCGGTCAACACACAAATGGGGCCACAAGAGCCTTACGGCTATTAGAAGTCTCCGAGTCCTCTTTCTCAACTTGCTTTCCCCCTTTCAGGCAATGACACAAACACCTACCAGACCGGCTCAAGTCCTCAACCTGGAGTCACCCATCTCCAATTTCTGTGCCCCCTTTCCTTCCCACCCTTCCTCCAACACCTTGACCATCACCTTTCCCTCTGCTGCCAAGGACACTATGGCCTCTCCCTTGAACCACTGTGGTCTCCTCAGAGACTTTCCTGTCTCTGCCTTAGCTGTCTTCCCTCAACCCCTTTCTCCCACATTACAGCCAGAGTTAAAAGAGAATGCAGTCCAGTCAGGCATGGTGGTACACACCTGACATCCAGCACTCTGAAGGCTGAAGCAGGATCATGAGTTTAAAACGAAACAGAGCTACACAGTGAGACCCTGCCTAAAAATCTTACAAATCAAATCAAAAGGCAGTCCAGATCCTGCCATAGTCCCTGCAGTTGGAAGAAATGTAAAGTTCCTCCCGTGGCCTAGAAGAGTTTGCACAACCCAGCCACACTTCTCTTCAGACCTCATTCATCACAGGTTCCCCTGCTCTGTTCCCAGACACCTTGGTCTTCCAGTTCCTCAGACGGGGTCCTTTCCCACTCAGAACACTGTCCCTGCTTGGGATGCCCTTCCTCCAGGCCTGTGCTTATCCTCCTATTTTGGGTCTCCTTGGAGAGGCTTTCCATGGTCACCTTAACTTGAGGCTTCCCTCCTACCACGAGTCACGCTCCATCATATTCCTGTTTGTTCACAGCCTGCAGTTGGTTAGCCTTTTGGTTACTGTTTCCCGTCCCTTGTCCTCATTTGAGTATAAGTTCCACGAGGGCAGGAAACATGTCTGTCTTACTTGTATCTGCAGTACCTGCCTGGAATAGTGTCCGGAATGTAGGAGATCCTTACCTGAGAGTTCATGTCTTTTTTTTTTTTTTTTTTTTTTTTTTTGCTATAAAAATATGTTATGAGAAAAAAAAATTCTTGAAGGCTAATTTGATGACCTATCTAAGGATTCTCAAGGGTATGAATTGTCTGGAAGGCCAGTGTCACACAATCTAGATCTTCAGCTTATTTAATCCACTCCATTTGTCCATTATGGGGAAGATGGCACTGGTAACTGGGATCTGACTACTGGCTCAGGCAAGGAATTTTGAATCCTACAATCCTCTAGTCCCAGTTCCTCCTTCCAGCTCAGTGGCCACTACTGAATGGTAATGGAGACAGACTATCTGAGCAGCTGCCCATCTGGAGCCAGTGATAGTCTGCAAGCCAGCACCTGCTTCTCCTCCAAACCGTCCACTGGGGGAGTGCCAGAGTATGTGGTATCCCCAGCTCAGGATTAGAGAAACATTTCCCCACAGCCTGGCTGGCCTCTGAGAACATTCTTTTATGTTGAGGACACCCAATCCTAAATCAGGGCTCTGATACACAGGGTGCTACAAAAAGGAAGAGTCCCCTTTAACTGTTGAGTTCCCTTCGAGCGAAAGTGGAGAAAGCAGCATTTATTTGCTGAATGAGTGAATAGTAAATTGCAGGGTGACTCTGAGAAGTCCTGGAAAGGAACCTCCATAAAGGTCTTGCCTACTTGCACTCAATGGGCAATACAATTTTCCGTCTCCATAGTGGTGAGTCTATCTGTGTCAGCTCTGTAAAAGACTTATTTACAGCCCTGTTTGGACTTCAAGGTTTTTCTGATTGGGTTGGGGAAGACAGGAAGATTCACAGCTCCAATTCTCTCCCTCTTCTGAGTCAAAAAGGGAAGTAAGAAAAAAAATCATCAGTGGTCTGGGAAGAAATGGTTGCTATGGCATGAAACTGATAAATCCCCTTCCTGGAAAGGCAGTGGGAATAATCTATAAAATAATTTATTTAACAGTGTGTCTGCTCCCAGCACGAAGAGAACAAGTGGCTGGTTATCTGATTCATGGCTTTGGAGATGCTGGGGTTTTTTTTTTTTTAACGTGCTTTCTTTCCCTGCTGGGAATTTCATTTTTAAGGAATGATTTTGATCTAAGAAAAGAAGAGCTTTTTGTTATATAGACATGAAACTTCAGACCCAAGAAAAACCTACTAAAAATTAGGAAGAGAGAGCTGCTGGGCCCACAGGATGGGAGTCAGACCCAGTCAAAGCCCCTTGTCTTCTGTTTCACTTCTCTGCCCACTTGAGCTTTACAAAGCCCATATGTTCTGGTGAGTAATTTGTAGAGATCCCAGTGAATAGCAAATCCAAGAAAGATCACTGTGCACGGGGTGGACAGAGACAACTCCAACTAGAGACTACATGGGAGATTAGTTGATTCTATAGACTCTCCTTTGACTGTACCAGAAGGACCAAACTAAGACAGAGTCACAGTACTGCACATCTGCCCCAGGCTCCATGCTTGTGGACATGGATGGCAATGCTGCGCTGGCTTGTACAGGACAGTGGCCCAGGGTGGCTCTGAATGAAGGATCAGCAGACAGCTCGTATGTCAGCTATTGGGGTATATTAAAATTGAGGGTCCCACAGGAGTCACCAGAAATATCAGAGTTCTTCCTGTTTCTCTCAAATGACAGGTTTTTACATTGTACTTTGTAGAGACAAAATACAGCCCCCCTGGGTTGAAGCCCAAGTCCAAGTCCTGGTCCTAGCTCAGCTAAGAAAATGTGTAGGTAGCCTTGACTCTTACAAGACAATGCACCTACTACTAGCTGCCACATAGCTGGCAATTTCTTAGGGGAACAGGCTCTCAAAACAGAAGCTGAGCTTTTCATAAGAGAGGAGCAAGGGATCGTATTACCTTCACATCCGAGGTTCTTCTGATGTTCTACAGAAGAGAGTGATATAGAAAGTAAAGGGTAAGAGGTCCAGGGCTAGGATGAAGTTGAGCTAAGTGAGCCATGAGTGTACCATGTAGGGAAACACCAGAAAACCCAGCACTCAAGGGAAATAACATTTATGCAGTGTTTAAAAAATTAGAATTGATACCGAAAAATCTATAATGAACAAGACGTCAAATTTCCATTGAAGACAGGTCTCCAGCCTGTGTCTATATGACTCTTCTCACTGACTTCTCTCTCATCTCAGCCCCTCTGCTGCTTCACTCTGTGGCATCTCATGCCTGGTAGTACAAAGGGAAGAATGCTAGACTAGGAAAAGACCTGTTTCCCTTCTGTTGCTGCTCCTTCCTGTGGTCGGTCCCCCCAACCACCTATTCTCACTGAGTTTATAAAGAAGACAAAAGGGGGCGCTGGAGAGATGGCTTAGCAGTTAAGGTGTTTGCTTGTAAAGCCAAAGGACCCAGGTTTGATTCCCCAGGACCTACGTTAGCTAGCTGCACAAGGGGGCGCATGCATCTGGAGTTCGTTTGCAGTGGCTGGAGGCCCTGGCATGCCCATTGTCTCTCTCTCCCCCTCTCTTCCTCTTTCTTTCTGTCAAATCAATAAATATAAATGAATAAATAAATAAAAATGTTTAAAGAGGACAAAGGCCCTTTCTCTCATTGGATGTTTGTGAGTAACAATAGGAACAAAATACTACAACCTTTATTATTGGAAATTACTTATCTCATTCAAGTGTGTGAGTGTGTGTGTGTGTTTGTGTGTATGTGTGCGTGTGTATGTGTGTGTGTGTGTGTGTGTGTGTGTGTGTGTGTGGTATAAATATAGCTCCTACTTTACCCTTTAGAGCTAGTCAGACTACTGTCTCAATCTTTCTGCCTAGATGCCCCCCACCCCCAACTTTCCACTGGCTCTTCCTCACCTGCCCCCTGCAAGAGCCCAGCCCCAGTCATCCACCCACGATATGCTGTAGGCCCAATCTCTAGTGTGCTCCCTATTCTTGTACAGTAGAGAGAGAATGGCTGGAGGCAGCACCTTCTCTGAGGACTTGGTCTTTGAACTATGCTCTAAGCAAATGTCACACAGTTTGCTGTGGCCCTAGCAACTGGCTCCCTGACCTTGCTGAGTTGGGTGGGCTACATACTTGTCATTCTTCAGCACAGTCCCCTCTGCTGGAACCCCCTCCTCCTGGGGACGTCGCCCCCCTCAAACCACTGTCATCTTACAGTAGCCACCATCCTTTCAGCAACCAGAGTCCTTTTGTGGCTCTTAAAAGAAAACCCTGGTCTGTTCTCTTACTTAGCTTCCCTGATTAGGACTCTGCCACACTTGGAAGACAATGAAATTCCACTATGGCTGAGAAATTCTGACCCTATAGCATACTCAAAATCATTGGGAAGACATAGAAGCCTGGGCTCCATCCCCAGAGAGCCTGATTTAGCCAGTCTAGTCCAGACCTGAGATGTGCGTTTCCAGCTGGTATTGCTGGTGGCTCCAAAGCTGCTCTGAGAACCGCTTGTTTGCTTCCAAAGCACCTTCCACCATATTTCCTCTGCTTTCTGTTTTCTCCAAAGCAGAGGCCTTATTCTTGCCTCTGGGTATTTGTCTCCTTTGCCTGGAATGTCAATTCTCTTGGCCTTCTCACACAACCACATGACTCCTGCAAGAGATGCCGAGACACTCTGGCCTCTCGTTCCCTGCTCGCGCATACTACCCCACTGAGAAGCACTCTTGCCCTTATGGAAAGATCTCTTTAAGAGTTCCCCTTTTCCCTTTCCCAACAGATCGAACCCCCTTTTCCTGGCTTTCAAGTGTCACATTGGCTAGAATGCTGGCTCTGCTGTCACCTCAGTTATTTGGTAATAGCTTTAGTCAAGTGTCTTCTCTGCTGTCTTTGCTATGACTGATACCTCGGAGACAGGCACCCACCCCACTGGTCAGGGCTGAAGAGCCTTGGCCTTAGGGTCAGCGATATCTGTTTGCAGGAGTTCTGGGTAAACTACACACGAGGCCTTCTGGGAGCTTGCTTTCTCACTTGAAGATGGGGATCATCATAATAAGATTTACCCGACAGGGTCTTTGAGAAGACCGAATGAGATAATGCAAAGGAAACATTGCCTAGGAACTGACAAAGGATAAGCAGTCATTGGTGTCGCTCAGTTTGACGATGTTCTGTTTAAGTTATACCTGGAGCAATTCTTTCCTGCGTTCCCGTGACAGGATCAGAAGAGGATGAGATGGCTGGCAGTCTGAGAAGTCCTGCTTTGGGAGCAGGCACGGTATTTTCTGAGCTCCTTGGTCTGGACTGAGGAAGTCACAGACAAAGGGGAGAGGTCTTGAATGCCTTCCCTGTCACTCATCATTGTCCTATCACTGCCTATTGGCCTTAACCCTGCCTTCAAAATGAGAATCCTACTTCTCCTTGCACCCGCGGCCACCATGTGAGCTGGGCCTCTTTCACGGGGGACCTTCTCTGCTACCAAATTCCCATCTCTGCTCTCTCCAGCTCATTTGCACATTCACATCCTGTCGGTTACAGATAGACAGGCTTTAACTATCTTGTTTTATCTCTATGGGAGTATGTGTGGAAGAACCAAAGGGATTGATTTGTACTCTTGGGGTCTCCTCAGGGTTGTCCGTGAGCAGTCAATGCTGTTGGTGACATATAAGCACCCCTCACACACATACCCTTCTCTTTCTCCAGAGGTGCCAGTTGTGGTGCCATTTTGCACCCTACCCCAACTTTAGTGAGTCCTCTTGAGTTCTGCTCCCTTATTCTTCTACTTGAGTGAGTGAGATGCTGGGAGGGTCTGTTCCCCTTTTAGAACCCAGCTGTCCTTCCTCTCCACTCTGTCCACTCTATGCAGAAGGTTTGCAATCAATATACACTTCAGGCAGGACACTTACATATTCCTATCCTCTTGAAAGAAACAAATCAAGCCTGGAAAAACCTAGGTTTATAGAGAGGCCAGAACCAGCTGACAAGAGGCAGCCCAGTTAAAAGCCCGTTTGCATATTCTACACATCTGGACACATCTGGGGGGCTGCTATCTTCCCTATGGCATTCTGGGCATGGAACAAGCACACAGACTCATTCATCCAAAACAGAATGCAGTGACAGTCTGGGGTGATAAAAGAAAACAACGACAGTGACAATAATAGAATACGTTTTAAACTCTACACCTGCCTGGAGGGCCCTTAATCAATGATTTCAAAGCACTTTCCCTAGATCTTGCCCATTCATCTTTGCACATCCCTGGGAAATAGCTGGCAGGTAGGTAGCAGAGCACTATAAATAGAGCGCTGTATCATTATCTTTGATGCGAACACTATGTATTTAGACAGCATTTTCTCTGAAGAGCTCAAGAGCTCCACACACATGATATTATCTAATTCAGACTCATTCATACAGCATCCCCCATATTTGCTGCCTAGAAGGTGGTTTGAAAAGTTTCAGATACATGGAAATTCACAACGTAATGCCTACTCTCTCTTCCATCCCACTCCTGAACAATTCACAGGCACTTCCCAGGGACTGCTCTTGATGCCCTGAAGTAGTCAATACCATAGCTTGATCACCTTGTCTGGGTACCACTATGACAAAAACACGCATGTACACACACACACACACACACACACACACACACACACACACACACAGAACTTGTGTTTTATGCCAGTGATACCAAGGCCTATAAGAAAAAGGCACAATTTCTTTACTGCCAGATCTCATGTGGGTCTAGTTTGCTGTTGCAGTCAGGTCTGCATTGCTGGCAGAAATCACCCATCTAAGAGCAGCTTGTGGGAAAAAGAGGTTTATTTTGGCTTACAGGCTTGAGGGGGAAACTCCATGATGGCAGGAAAAATGATGGCATGAGCAGAGGGTGGACATCACTCTCTGGTCAACATAAGGTGGACAACAGCAACAGGAGAGTGTGCCAAACACTGGCAAGGGGAAGCTGGCTATAATACCCATAAGCCTGCCCCCAACAATACTCTGCCTCCAGGAAGTTTTAATTCCCAAGTTGCCATCAGCTGGGAACCTAGCATTCAGAACACTTGAAGTTTATGGGGAACACCTGAATCAAACCACCACATTCTGCCCCTGGCCCCCATAAACTGATAACCGTACATGATGTAAAATACAATGCATTCATGCAAATTTAAAAGTCCCCATAGTTTTTATCAATTCCAATGATGTTCATACGTCCCCATAATCCAAGGTCTTTTAACTGAGCCATAATACCAAAAATAATCCCCCCCAAAAACCCATAATGGCACAGAATAAACATTCACACTGCAAAGGATGGCCTCGGGCAAAGCAAAGAAATACTTAACCGATACAAGATTTAAAACAACCAGGGCAAACATCAAACTCTGTAATTCCAATCCAACAACTACTTAGTGACAAAATCTCCAAGTCTGATCATTCTGACCAGCAACAAGTCTCTGGAGTTCCACTTCTGCCCCTCCAGCTAGGCCACTCACAGTCCTGGAAAACTTTATCCAGGGCCAGCAGCTCTCCTTGGCAGCCATCTCATAGTCCCGGCATCTCCACTAGGTCTCCACTGCAACCCACGGTCCATCCTCATGGCCCCATGGGATCTCCATGCAGGCATCCAGCAAACCTGCTTCACACTGCCCATGGCCATTTCCAAAACATAAGACCACGTTACAAACTCAATGACCCTCTCTTTCCTGCATTTGTTATACTCCATAATACCAGGTAGGGTGCCAATTTGTTAATCCAGGGGGGAATAAATCAGACTTTGAAGAACAGGACACTCCTTCAGCATTCAGGCCCCTTCAAAAGGGTCTGCATTCTTCCTGTTGCCCCATTGCAAGTCAGCTGGCCCAATCTCAAAGGTTGTAATCTCTCAATTGCAGCTGAACAGGTAGAGTTCACCCAAAGATTTCATTTTTTCTGTGCCATATCCCTCTGCTCACACCAGTTCATTTCTACGCAAAGCAACCCTGCACATCTTCTCAGGACAGGACGCTTCTCACACAAACTGCTAGCCCAGTCCAAGTAAAGCTCTTTCTCACCCTCATAAGCCAAACCTCACAGTTCATAGTTCTTACTGCATTCAGGTCTTTCAGCTCTGACCAGAATAGTCCATTAAGCTGTACTTACAACACTGCAAGGCGTCTCAAGGTTTCAAATCCTTCCACATTCCTCTTGAAAATCAGCTCCAAAAGGCCAAAGACACACAGTCAGGTGTCTAGCAGCAACCCCACTCCTCGGTACCACTTTACTGTTGCAGTCAGGTCTGCATTGCTGGCAGAAATCACCCATCTAAGAGCAGCTTGTGGGAAAAAAGAGGTCTATTTTGGCTTACAGGCTCGAGGGGGAAGCTCCATGATGGCAGGAAAAACGATGGCATGAGCAGAGGGTGGACATCACTCTCTGGTCAACATAAGGTGGACAACAGCAACAGGAGAGTGTGCCAAACACTGGCAAGGGGAAGCTGGCTATAATACCCATAAGCCTGCCCCCAACAATACTCTGCCTCCAGGAAGTGTTAATTCCCAAGTTGCCATCAGCTGGGAACCTAGCATTCAGAACACTTGAAGTTTATGGGGGACACCTGAATCAAACCACCACATTTGCTTAGCGTGTGTGTGTGCGTGCGCGCGTGTGTGCACACGCTCCATGTACACGAGCATGGGAGCTAGAGGAGAATGTCTGATGTCCTCTCTCACTTTTCCACTTTATTTCATTGACATAGAGTCTCTTGCTATCCCTGGAGATGCCAGTTTTTGGTCAGGATGGCTGACCATAAAACCCCAGCAATTCTCTTGTTCTCTGCCCCTCTCAGCACTAGGGTTATAGGCATTGGTGGACATGTCTGGAGTTTTGATACATGTGCTAGGATTCGAGCTCAGTTCCTCATGCTTGCACAGCAAATGTTCTTACGTGCTGAGCCATCTATCCATAGCCACTAGTTTGCTAGGATTTTAAGTCTCTTGGGTGGCTATCAGATGAAATTCATCATTCTTATGAAGATACAGAGCAGGAGATGGATCTGTGGTGTGCACTGGTCATACAAGCTCGTGGTTGTGGCTAAGCTTTTAGCACAGTCACGCTTACCTTTGAAAGGGCCCATTGTCTTTAAAACTGACCTGGATTTCTTTCATTTGCAGGAGCCTCGGTATGTCCCTTCCACTGATATCAGCAGGCAGGTGACATTCTTCTGATACATACTTATAGTGTATGTCCCAGTTATAAGGAAGAGTTCAATGATGCAATTGTCTTCTTATCTGTCTTTTCTTCTGTCCTAAGCTCTACGAGGGCAGGGACTATATTTTAATTCATCACCCATGTATCTCCAGAGTTAAGCACATGTCAGATGCCTAATAAAAACTTTTTTTTTTTTTTTTTTGAAAAATGAATGAAAGAATGAGGGATGGCAGGAATCGTGTTCCTTGGTTTAGGACTTTTGATTTTGCCCTTTTGCACAGATGTGAGCTGCACAGGATTGAGTTCCTAAAGGGCATTATAATGTCTCCCACCTCTCACCCTCACGCTCCCTTCCTCCTCAGCACATCCCTCAGCCCAGGAGGACACACAGTGGCACTTTAAACAGAAATCATCTACTCAGTCTGGCATCATCCCCAAATGTAGTAGCACACTCTGGACTCACGTTGTTATATGATCTGCTTCAAAAGCCCAGCCTTTCTAGCAAAATCACCCACATACACATGTCTATATGGTGTGGAGGAGGAGCAAAGTCTAGACACTAGAAGCACCTTAAAAATCGTGGCTCTTCCTTACAGCTGTGTGACTTTGGCCACGTCCCGGCCTCTTTGTGCTTCTGTCTCTTCAGCAGTACTGGGGAGAAGATGACATGTACATCAGGTGGTTGTGAGGGTTAAATGAGAGCACAGGCAGCAGGCTCAGCAAATGACTGTCCCTTCCTTTCTTCCCTTCCTCCCTCCCTTCCTTCCTTCTTTCCTTCTTTCCTTCCTTCCTTCCTTTTCCTGTTGAGCCCTCCCTTTGGCTCATCCTCTCTTCTGATAGCCAGTTACCCTTTAGATGCTTCTAGCTGTCATCCCCTACTCCCCAGGTTTAAGGCTCCATGCTGGAAGTGTTGAGACTCAGACTATATTTAGACGCCTTAGCTCTTTTACTTTTTTACACCACTGTGTTGCTATGGTGATGGTAGAGAAGGGGGAGGACAGCTTGAAGGGAAGGATGGAGCTCAGCCATGAGCATCAGTGGATCTGTCTGTGGACCGTTCTAGCGAGCTGGCGCTCTCCAAGGAGCCTTACCTATGCATTTCACTGGAAGATGCTGCAAGGAGGAAGTCAGAGGTGTTGTCTGGTAAAGACTCCAAGGGAAGGGACTATCAAAAGGACTGTGCTGAAAACGGCTTCCTCTGCTGGCCTGGACCAAGCCTTAACCCCAGGAGGCTTCCTCAAATGGCTTTGCTATCAATCAAGTCAGGCAATAGCAAATGAAGCTGAGTGGAGGAATGCCATTAGTTCTATTGGAGTTTGGGAGTTGTTCAGACCAGACTCATCCCTCTCAAGAGTACAGTCCCGTCTCTACATCATGGCCCAGGCTTGTCATGAATTTAGCCCACCAGAGAAACCAAAGTCATACAAGGGCAGACATGAAAATATGCTGGATTCAAAGGTGAGTAGGCAGGACTCCAAGCTGCTGATAAAAATGTGTACTGGCAGAACGGTCCAGTGTTTCTAAGGCTGCTGCCTGTCATTTCATTGGGACTTTAAAATGACCTAGGAAGTAGCATGATCTTTTCATGAAGTAATGAGACAGAGAGGTTGGCAACTTGCCCAATGTCTCACACAGCTGGTAAATGGCAGAATTGGAAGTTGAACTCAGGCCACCTCGAATTCAAAAAATTCAGCATTCTTTCCAGTATACCAATGTATACCCAGAACAACACATTAAAGCTGAAGGTCATGGTCATGAAGAAATGTCCGTAGTGAAACAGAGCCCACAGGGCAGCTATCAGCCGAGCCGCCACAGCTGACATGGAGAGTCTGACTTGGACAATTCCTCTTGTAAGAAAAGAGAGTTCCAGGCAGCAGCTCTCAAATATGATTGCAGAAGGGCCTGGAGAGATGGTTTAGCAGTTAAGCGCTTGCCTGTGAAGCCTAAGGACCCCAGTTCAAGGCTCGATTCCCCAGGACCCACCTAAGCCAGATGCACAAAGTGGCGTATGCATCTGGAGTTCGTTTACAGTGGCTGGAGGCCCTGGCATGTCCATTGTCTATCTACCTGCCTCTTTCTCTTTCTGTCTGTCACTCTCAAATGAATAAATAAATTTTAAAAAATCATATATATATATATATGATTGCAGAAGCATCCATATTAGAAACACCTGTAAAAAAACAATCTGTGAGCTGGGCATAGTGGCACATGCCTTTAATCCCAGCACTTGGGAGGCAGAGGTAGGAGGATTGCAGTGAGTTCGAGGCCACCCTGAGACTACAGAGTGAATTCCAGGTCAGCCTGGGCCAGAGTGAGACCTTACCTCAAAAAACAAAAACAAAAAAACAAACAAACAAACAAACAAACAAAAAATCTGTCAAAGTGCAGATCCCAGTATCTCAGTCACAGGAGATCTGAGGTGTTTGCACATCTGAATAAGAAACCAGGAGATTCTGATAAATACTGATGTAAGTGGGGGTAGCCTAGCAACTGGGAGGTGAACACTACTATCTCACCCATCTCTTTTCCCATCGATTCCTCATTTGTAGCAGCGTGAGATCAGGCATCACCGAACACTCAAGCTGGATTGTTCTGACCACATTCTGAGCCTTTGAGGGTTTGAGACCTGGGCCCTAATCTTTGGGGTCATCAGGGCTACAACCACTATCTGACCTTAATAAGGGCATAATGCCACCTAATACAGCAGATGTCCTTATAGAGGAGGCAATGGGTGGAGGGCAGAGAGGAGGAAAGCATGCCCAAGAAGGTCAAAGGCACATTTATCAGGTAAAAAGTCCTAAATAGGGCTGGAGAAATGGTGTAGTGGTTAAGGCATTTGCCTGCGAAGCCAAAGGATCCCGGTTCGATTCTCCAGGACCCACAAAAGCCAGAAGCACAAAGGGCACATGTATCTGGAGTTTGTTTGCAGTGGCTAGAGGCCCTGGCATGCCAATTCTCTCTCTGTCTGCCTTTCTCCTCTCTCTTTCTCTCTCTCTCTGCTGGTAAATAAATAAATAAATAAATAAATAAATAAATAAATAAATAAATGTCCTAAAATACTATGTGAGGTTTGGAATGAAAATATATTTATTGGACAAGTCTGGGAAAAAATATTCATAGACATGAATACTTGACTTCTCCCCCACTTTAAGTTGAAAGAACCCTATGACAAAAGAGGGCTTTGATGTTTCCGTTGAAGGGGGCTGGCTCCCTTAAATTCTGGAAGACTTACGATGCACTCTTCCCTTATAAACAATAGCTTTCTGCAGCACACAACTCACCCGATCCTTCCTGGAACCTCGTGAGATACTAGGAGCATTCCTGTTTTGCAGATGAGGACACAACCTACGACACGTTGAGAGATAGCGCTAAACACCATCCAAGTAGAGGAATGGAGCCAGGACTTGCTTCCAGTGGTTTGACTGCAAGGCTCATGTAGAGTCTTAACACCAAGTAATCCATAAAACAACCGTGGATAGTTCAATTCAATCCCCGTGAGGATTTGCTTTAAAAATATTCCCTTCCATCTGTTTTTTAACCTTGGGGGAATTCAGCTAATGCTTTGGGGTAATACAAGATTAGGTGAAAGAATTATCTGTCTCCAAGACAGTTCTTATTACTATTACTTTTTACAGTTTTGCTAATTGAATGTTTGTGACACTACTGCAGACTAAACCTAGGGCCTTGTTCACACCAGGAAAGCGCTCTACCATAAAGATATATCTCCAGTTATTTTTACTTTAATTTTGATGATGATGATGATTTTTATTATTGAATTTTTGAGGTAGGGTTTTGCTCTGACCTAGAATTCACTCTGTAGTCTCAGGGTGGCCTCGAATTCATGGCAATCTTCTGACCTTTGTCTCCCAAGTGAGGGGATTAAAAGTGTGTGCCACCATGCCTAGCTCCCAACTGTATTTTTAAAAGTTGTTTTTCTGGAGTTGGGGAGATGGCTCAGAGGGTAAAGTGCTTGCTATGCAAACACCAGGACCTGAGTTAGCATACCTAGAACCCACTAAAGTACTGGGCATTCTGGTGTGTACCTGTCATCCCAGCACTGGGAAGGTGGAGACAGGGAATCCTTGCCTGGTGAGAATAATCAAACTGGTGAGTTCTCAGTTCAGTGAGAGATCCTGCCTCAGAGAACAAAACTGGAGAATGACTGAGGAAGGTACCTCTGGCCTCCACACACATGCACACACGTGGACATGCAGCAAACACACACACACACACACACACACACACACACACACGGAACAAAAAGCAAAAAAAGGCATTTTCATCAATTTTTACTAAAACAACAACAAAAGACAATAGCATATGTATTCTGACAGCCCTGCCTCACAGCTGAAATCTCATCTCCAGAAATCGTCTCATAGACTCTCTCTCTCTCTCCTTCAAGCCTGCTCTTATTTCTGGTCTGTAGCGGTCACTTGCCCCAACCCTTTCTCTAGCCTCCCAAGCTGGCTGGCCTGCGAGCCCTTGGTGGTGGCGTGGCCATGCCATACACCTGTTTCTCCAGCACTTGGCAGAGCGCAGTTAACTTCGGCCATGGGGCCGTTCATACAGGAGCAGGGAGTTGGAGCTGGGCCCAAGGGGAAATAAAACAAGGAAGTCAAGGACTTGTGAGCGCAGTAGGAGGTAAAACCGGGCAGCCTGCTTTCACCAGTGTCCCAGGCAATTTCAGAACGGGTGGAAATGCTCTTAAACGCACCCCTTTCTCCCTCGTTTGTGATGGTTCCCTTGCATTAGGATCTACTTTTTGTTTGGGGGCTAAGGAGAGACAAACAGGGAGGCAGAGGAAACAGGGCAGGAAGGAAACAGGACGTAGGCACGCCTCCAGACCCAAGTTCATGGTTGAAAGGGAAGTGGCTGGTTCTCATTCTACGGTCTCTGTGCTCAGGTTACACATGGCTCCAAGGGACTGCTCTGTTTGGAGACTGATCTGGTCCCTCTCCCCAGCATCTCCTTCAGATTGTGACCACGTATAGAACGATCAGTGTCTCAAGTGTATTTCTTCTCTCAGGACAGCTCTTCACACCATTTATGAATTGCTTTCCCATAACATAAAATGGTTTTGCAACTTTCTGTCGTGTGAGCAGGATAGTTATATACAAATTCACTTTATTTAGTAGTGAAATGGAATTATGGAGTTTTTTGTGGTTATTGTTGTTATTTTAGGCATTTTTGTCTTTCTATTGGAAAGTCAGCCAAATAAGTTGTGGAGGAGAAAGAGAGCAGTCAGTTTCTTTCTTTCTTTCTTTCTTTCTTTCTTTCTTTCTTTCTTTCTTTCTTTCTTTCTTTCTTTCTTTCTTTCTTTCTCAGAGCCCAAATTAAAACATATCAATAGTCAGCACACAGTAGACCATATTTTCCATTCACAATTGCCTGTTACAAACCTCTAATCCTCAGAGAATAGGAAGGGAAGTAATCCTTTGTGTTGGCAATGAACTCGCCTGCTTACAGATTATTTCATTTGATTATCCCAACATCCCACAGACATTCCTGAATTACAGTCACTCACAATTGCAGGGTGTGGTAAGTGACTCCAGGGTGTCAAAGAATCTGCCTAAATTCGTGCAGATGTTAAGTGTTGCCACTTGGATTAAGCTCATGTCTTCAGCTAATGGAATCAGCTATTCTTTTAATACTCTATTCTTTCTCCCTGCCTACAAGCCTTATCCATTCCCTACCTAGACATTTTGAAGGTAACAAAAAAACATGTGCGGGGCTGGAGAGATGGCTTAGCGGTTAAGGTGCATGTCTGCGAAGACTAAGGACCCAGGTTTGATTCTCTAGATCCCACATAAGCCAGATGCACATGGTGGCGCATGTGTCTGGAGTTCATTTGCAGTAACTAGAGGTCCTGGCGAGCCTGTTCTCTCTCTCTCTCCCTCTCTCTGTCTCTAATAAATAAATAAAAATAAAATATTTTTAAAAACATGTGCAAAGATGGTCTATTTCTGTTTGTTTGTTTGTTTGTTTTGTTTTTGGAGGTAGGGTCTCACTCTAGCCCAGGCTGACCTGGAATTCACTATGTAGTCTCAGGGTGGCCTTGAACTCAAGATTATCCTCCCACCTCTGCCTCCAGAGTACTGGGATTAAAGGCTACCATGACTGGCTTAAAATGGTCTATTTCAAGGGATAGATTTAACATATGTTTGAGTCAAGGCTCTGCCTTTTCTTGCTAGATAATTTCTGGGAGAAAAACATCACTATTTTAAGCCTCTAGTTTCTCATCTATGAAAGGATGAAATGAGAATTAAGTGAGATACTCTCCTGAAAATTGCTTACTATAAATTCTCCAATATATACTCATTGCTCTGTTGCTGTTGACACCAACACCAACATTAATCACTGAATCTGTTTTAATTAAAAGATCCTGGAAAAGACTGTATTATCTTGGTTATTTTCTAAGATAAAGGTTGAATCTCACAGCTTTAGACACCATCTTTTAGTAAAATTCTTTTAGTAAATTTCTTTTAGTAAATTGTCCTCTTTCTTGAAAGTAGCTATAGCATTGCTTTTTTTTTTTTTTTTAAACATACCCTTGGCTGGGCGTGGTGGTGCACGCCTTTAAGCCCAGCACTCGGGAGGCAGAGGTAGGAGGATCATTGTGAGTTCAAGGCCACCCTGAGACTACATAGTGAATTCCAGGTCAGCCTGAGCTAGAGTGAGACCCTACCTCGAAAAACCAAAACTAAACAAACAAATGAAACACATACCCTCCACTAAGAGGAGTTTCAATGCTTATTGTCAACCTTCTTGGGCTAGAGGATAGAAATCCTATGAGTGGGTGGTTATCTTATCTTTTCACACTGCTGGCCATTATTCAGTGAAGCTTAACACATTGCTATCTTTTCATTTTTTCCCCTCATACACTTTCTAGTCAAGTTTCTAAAGAAGCAAACATTGAAGAGGTCAGACAGAACACAGCATTTTCCTTCCATGCTCATGCTCTCAAAAAGTACTTTTCCATCCCTGTCCAACATTCACTCTCCAGGGGGAGGGGAGTGCAGTGTCTAGAAACACAGCATTAAGAGAGGGGAAAGTGGCCAGGCATGGTGGTGCACGCTTTTAATCCCAGCACTCGGGAGGCAGAGGTAGGATGATCACCATGAGTTCGAGGCCACCCTGAGACTACATAGTTAATTCCAGGTCAGCCTGGACTAGAGTGAAACCCTACCTCGGAAAAAAAAAAAAAAAAAGAGGGGAGAGTGAAATATTTGCTTGAATTGCCGTTTGCCTATGGGGAATCAGAGACTAGCAATAAGGAAGAGCAGACAGAATTGGGGAGAGAAATTAGGAGCTTGTTTTGGCTTATAAAACTGGATTGCACACTCTCAAGAGAAGGAGAACACATGGGAACAAGAGAAGGATGATACCTGGGAACATTTCCATGAAGTTTATAAGGTGGAGATGAGAAGGAAGACATAGAAATATAAACTGTAGAAGGACAGGGTGAGGAACAGGGGAATGACTTTCTGGGCTTTAGGCAAGTCAGTTCCACTGGTAAGTGGTTATTGGGTTTCTATGAATAAGGTTTGTGATAGGCTTTAAGGGCTGAAGAAGTTAAGATGAGTACGACACTATTCTTCATTTCAAAGAGCTTAGTAGAACATGGCTTACAAATGTTGAGAAATATTGGTCAAATTCGTAACTTGTTTTGGCAACTGCCTCTGGGAGTGGATTGGTGTTTCCTCATTTTCATGCCCACTCAAACACATCAACATACCTATAAAACCAGATAGTAGGGCTGGAGAGATGGCTGAGCGGTTAAGGTGTTTGCATGTGAAGCCTAAGGACCCAGGTTTGATTCCCCAGTATCCATGTAAGCCAGATGCACAAGGGGGTGCATGTGTCTGAACCTTGTTTACAGTGGCTAGAGGCCCTGGAATGCCCACTCTCCCCCCTCAGAATTACCATACAGTAATAATAATACACATATGCAGGCAGTTTATAATTTCTCTTTTCTTCTAAACAGTCTCCTCCTTGGACTCTTCTAATATTGATGCGAAGGTGAACAATAGATCACTCTCCCTGGATAGCAATGTTTATTGTTCATGTTGTACATATTGTACATGTCGAGAGAGGCCCCCCCCCAGGCCCTTCTCTCACCTTTAACCTGACTCACTTCCTTGCCTGCACTGAACCACTATGGTGTTTGGCACCTAGTGAATGTCAGGTATCTTAATATCCTGTGCAGACAGGAATGAAACAATTTCCCTACTCTTCAGGTGCTCATAATCCAGTAGAGGAATACAGTTGTATGAGCAGATATTTATACTACAAATCCAGTCTGATTCATGAAACTTAGACGAACCACAAAGACTGAAGTGCTTAAACATGCCACGCCACGTATCATTTAATAATAACAGATCATACTTAAATAGCCTTTAACATATCCCAGGCACTGTTATAACACACACACACACACTCACTCACTCATCAAATATCTGCAAATCATAAGGGTAAGAACTCTAATTACCCCTCTTTTACAGATGATGAAACTATGGCACAAGGAGGTTAAGCCATTTGTCTAAGATCATATGACTAACAGATGACAGAGACAGAACTTGAACTGAGGCATTCTAGCTCCACTGTTAATGAAACAAAGTAAGTTTAGGGTGTCTGCTGTATCCTTGGGATCTCTCTGGCTTCTTTGCACCCAGCATGGATTGGTGCTCCTTATGTGGCCAATACTGTGCCACGTTCTTTCAACATATCTCATTTAATTCTCATGGGTAACTCACTGAGGCAAAGACTGATGCTACCACCATTTTACAGAGAAGGGGATTGAGAATCAGAGAAATGTCTTAAAACGACCAAGGTTACACAGAGAAGTAAAATAGAGCCAGGATTCCAGACCAACTATTTGATTCCAAGCCCAAAGCTTTCCTATGACTTGCATTTCTCTTTCTTCCTGTGTAATGGGTTATTTCGCGGGCATCTCAAGAACTATAAGATTAGTGTGTCTAGTTCCCTTAGCCTAAGACCAGACATGTCAAACGCTTTGCTCAGGGTATGTATTTGCATCCATGTCCTGCTGAGGTGGACCAAACTGCATAAATGAGAACTAATTCTACAGAGATCCAATAATGATGAGCAAGGAGCCTTGTAGGGACACAGCTCCTTACAGTTCAAATGGCTGTGACTGACTGAAACCAGGGGCCAGTGATGATGTCATGTTCCACACATGGCAGTACTCAAAACACAGGCCTCGTTGTCTTTGACAATTATCTAAGGAATCACAAATCCTCCAAGCATCTCCAGGTAGCTAACATATTACAAAAATTGCTTCAATGAGGCTGAATAGATGGCTCAGCAGTTAAGATGCTTGCCTGCAAAGCCTAACAACCTGGGTTCAATTCCCCAATACCCACATAAAGCCAAATGTACAAGGTGGTGAATGCATCTGAAATTTGTTTGTAGTGGTGAGAGACCCTCGCATGCCCATTCTCTCTCTCCTCTCTCTCCCTTTCCCCCTCCCTCCCTCAGCTCTCCTTTCAAATAAATAAAAACATTTCAAAAAGTTGCTGCAATTGCCCAAAGAGAAAAATAATTCAGCATCATTTTGTACTCTGATGTTCTGGCCAAAGTTCAGGATGGGGTATTATTATTGCTATCATGAAAACAGAGAAAGGACAGTTTGATATAAAGAATAAGAAGGAGAGCTGGAAAGATGGCTTGGTGGTTAAGGCACTTGCCTATGAAGCCTTTGGACCCAGGTTCAATTTCCCAGCACCCACATAAGCCAGATGCACAAGGTGGCACCTGCATCTGGAGTTTGTTGGCAGTGTCTGGAAGCCCATTGTCTCTATCTGCCTCTCTGTCAAATAAATAAATAAATAAAATAAAGAGTAAGGAGGAAACAGAGAGACAGAGGGCTCTGCGAAGGAAGTGTGTCTTCCTAAGGAGACTCTTGGGTTGCTGCACTACTCCCATCCATCTCCTCAGACTTCCTGGCATGTTGTCCTGGATGCCATTATCTACTTATCGATGGTCTCATGGTCACATAAGTATTATCCATCAATGACTATAAGGGCTTATGTCCAGTGGGTTCACACACTTGCCATTTGATTTCACTTATCTTCAGTCTTTTATTGCTGTGCTGTAAAAATATCGTGAGAGCTGTTCTCTTCCCTTTTCCTTTCTTAAGCAGTTACTCTTTGTCAAATATCCAACTGTAATTTCTGCATGTATAGAAAAATCACTTGAGTTGTCATTCACAATTGCAGTTCTTAGGCAAATGAAACAATTTCAGAACAATCACTACAAGAACTCAAAGAGAAAAAGAAAACATCAGCACCTTCTTGCATATGTTTTTGGTTTTCGGAGTTTGAGCTCCATGTACTATCTGTCATTTCCACTTTATAAAAGACATACCAGAACCAGCTGGGCATGGTGGTGCACGCCTTTAATCCCAGCACTTGCGAGGCAGAGGTAGGAGGATCGCCGAGAGTTCGAGGCCACCCTGAGACTACATAGTTAATTCCAGGTCAGCCTGGACCAGAGTGAGACCCTACCTCGAAAAAAAAAAAAAAAAAAAAAAAAAAAAAAAAAAAAGACATACCAGAACCAGAATTTTTCCCATGCCAAATAGAAAACTAACTAACTAGTCTTCTAAATATTCATGCACCATCTACATCTATGCAAGGAAACGGGTCAGAAACTGTCAAGTATAAGTTAGATTCTCTGTCCATCAAAAGAGTGTCACGCCAATGCATAAGAGATGGTATTTGATAGTTAGAGAAAAGGTAGGTGCCATGGAAGTGTGTTGTCAGTGGAGAATGATCACCTGGTAGATATTAAAGTGTTCTTAGGGCTGGAGAGATGGTTTAGCAGTTAAAGCGCTTGCCTGCAAAAAGGACTCATGTTCCACTCTCCAGGTCCTACATAAGTCAGACGCACAAAGTGACGCAAGTGTGCAAGGTTGCACATGTGCACAAGCGGGCACAAATGTCTGGGATTCAATTGCAGTGGCTGGAGGCCCTGGCACACCAATTCTCTCTCTCTCTCTCTTACTCACTCTTATTCTCCCATATAAAAAAAGGCCAGTCTGTTGTGCTTGCCTCAATAAATAAATAAATAAATAAATAAATAAATAAATAAATAAATAGTTCTTTGTAGAGCTGTGACAGAGCTGGTCATTAATAATATGGAAGGCTTAGGGAGCTGAGATACAGAGGGAGAAAGGAGATTATTACCAGCCAGGTGGCTAAAGGATAAAAAGAAGAGTACTTGGGTTGGAGGGATGGCTCAGTGGTTAAGGTGTTTGCCTACAAAGTCAAAGGATCCAGGCTCAATTCCCCAGGACCCACATTATCCAGATGCATAAGCTGGCGTATGCATCTAGAGTTCATTTGCAGTGGTTGGAGGTCCTGGCTCACCCATTCTCTCCCTCCCTCTTTCTCTCTGTCAAATAAATAAATATAAATATAAATATTTTTGAAAAAAAATAAGAGTATTCATCAGGTAATGGTTTGGCCCCCACAGCCAGCATCAAAAGGGTCCTGCGTCTTAGTAATAAGATATGCATCTGGCTGGTGATGGGCTAAGGACTAACAAACCTCTTACTTAGACGGAAATCTGTTGGGAATATAATAGCTCTAGGTCAGTTTTTCGGGGAAGTCAGGGCCCATCCATCTCTGGTGGATGCGGTGTTGCTAAGGACTGCTTTGGAGCAAAACCCTTTGAGTTACATCATGTAGGGATGGTTCTGCCCTTTCCTCTTGCCTCGGCTATCGACTCTCTCCTCCTCAGGCTAGAAACCCTGCTGCTCCCGCCACTGTCTTTTGACCTCTGAGTCACTTGCCTTGCCAGTGATACTTTGTGCCCGCTTCAGTCTTCCTGCCAACATCTTGGGTGAAACTAGCACCCACAGTGTCTAATTAAAAATCCTGGCTCTCAGTCCCTTGATACAACCTTTTTAATGACCTTCACCTCCACTTTAGCCGCACCTCCTCAAATCTACACCTTGAGCCTTATCGCCTAGAACTGCTCCACCTTCAAGATATTGAATCCAAACAACCCATAACCAAACTTACTGTTTATTTGATCAAAGCCGTTGCTTTGCCTACAAGCCTCATGTCAGTAGATGCTAAAGCTATCCATTCATTCCTTCATCCTGGTCCCCTCTGTGGACTAAGCCACTTCCAATCGGGAACTGGATCTTGTGGCTTTTGTCTTACATCTCATGAATAAACTCTCTTCCTTTTATCCCCTGTCTACACTCCGGTGTATTGATCACTAATATCTCTAGCCAGCCTCTGGAACTCATGTCCTTGAGCTGATTCCTGCACTTTCAACTTTATTCTCTCCATCTGTCCAAATTGTAAATCTCCCCGTGCACTTCCTTTCCTCCAGACTCTCCAGTGGTTCTCCACTGTCCTCCAGACGTCTTCACACATGGTTAAGAATCTCTGGAATGCTGTTACTTGCCTTCGGTCTTGTCCAGCTCATATTCATACTCCGGGTCTCAGACATCTTCCCTGAGGAGCTTCCCCTAATCTCCCTAGACAGGTGTGGTGCCCCCAGAGTCTTCCCTCAGCATGTACTGGATTCTGTGAGGACACTGCCACGCTGAACTGAAATTGCATGTTGAGGAGAACATCTCTAGCACCATGACACGTTCACTTCTGAGACGGAGGGAGGGAAGGAGGGAGGGAAGAAGGGAATGGAAGAGAGAAACATTTTGAATACAGAAATAGTGGGTAAGACAAAGGTTTTCATACTTAGTAAATGAGTTGGGAATCAAGGAGTAATGGACAGAAAGAGGGACTTCTCAAAGAGAAGGAGTTAGTTCTGAAAATGAACTTTTGGGGCTGTAGGCTTGGTGGTTAAGGCACTTGCCTGTGAAACCTAAAGACCCAGGTTTGATTGCCCAGGACAAGGACCCAAGTTTGATTACCCAGGACCCATGTAAACCAGATGCATAAAGTGGCACATGCCTCTGGAGTTCATTTGCAGTGGCTAGAGGCCCTGGCATGCTCATTCTCTCTCTGTCCCTCTCTCTCTCAAATAAATAAATGAATTAAAATAAAATAAAATGGAAATGAGCTTTGGATGCTGGGCATGCTGACTTGGAGAATGTGTAGACATAAGGAAACCGCCCTGGAAAGAGGCAGACTCAGGACTCATACACACAAAGAAAGCACTTTAAATTTAAATTTTCATACATGATATCTTCAACATAGGAGAGAGTAGCCGTGGACCAAGGCTGCCATTCATAGGAAGGTTTATCAATTATCCAGATAATTAGGTCTAAATGAGTCTTTCCCCCAACTTTATAAATAGTTGTCATCATTTTGTTGCTTTTTTTTCTAAACGATTATTGCATATAGTTATGGCATGCACTATGATATTTAACATATGCATATATATATATATATATATATATATATATATATATATATATATACAATGGGCACCGACCACATGAGGGTAACTAGCATATTTAGTACCTCAATTATTTGTCATTTCTTTGTGTTGGGAACATTCAAAGTCTTCAAGCTAGCTTGAAATAGGCATGAAATTATTAAACATAAACTGCATCATTTTTGATTTTGCAGATCTGCTAGGATATTTCTCTCCTAACTATTCTTCTTTTTGAACGTATGTCTTGCTAACTTCAGCTGTTAAATTACCTCATTGCACAATCAAGCCATTGTGACTCCTGCTTGCTGTTTTTGTGCCACGTGATGCTTGTTTTTTTCACCGGCTTCTATTGTTTTCCCCCCAAAGATAATTTTTTTGATCAACACATTGGTTGGTTGTTAATTCATCTGTGTTTTACCAGAAACATTCTCTCTTACTCTTCTTCTTGCGGTCTTTATGTTGACTTTCTGTAAAAATTGTGTGTTCCGAATGATCTTTTCCCATGTTACAGCTGAATATTTGTGAGTCCTTAGACACACCATGTAATATATGCATGTCCTGCGGCTCACTTGTCAATTTCAAAAACTCAGTGTCTGTTAGTAGATGAAAGTACACTGCATTGGAATTTCATAAGGCCTCCATCTTACCCCTAGAAGCCCAAATCTGCTAATATATTCCTAATTGAGGCATAAAGGTTTGATTTAGTGAAATCACAAATATCTTGCAGGGTTGAAACATACACACAAAGGCACCTCATGAATCCGACAATGTTCTTTCCTGCCAAGGCCAGAACCTTTTGGTCTTTTGGAAGAACTTGTTCACAGTGGCTCTGATTCTAAATAAACTGAATACATTGTGTTTCTGATGTTTATAGAATTATTATAATGTGTCCTTGGTGAATTTCTACACCTAGAAGTAGACCTGCTGCTGAAATGTGAAGCTGAATCCAAGTGGAGTGAGCTGTCCTGGTGAGTCTGGCTTGGCCTTTGCTTGGAAAGTGCTGGGGCAGGGCAGGTCAGTGATGGACTTCTTAGATAATTCGGGTGTACACATATGCACACATACAATATTTTGTGTGTGGTTTCAGGGAGTTCACAGATTCAAAAGCCCAGCCGTTGAACCCTTAAAGATCCAGAGACTTCAGGTTAATAACTGCTGGACTAAAGGCTAGAGATCAATTATTGATCAATTATTGATGAGTGGAGGAGTTGGCAAGCCTCAAAATGTGCAGAAAACAGCTGCAAAGAAAATGTCAACCGTCAGGCAGCAGCTACAGCTCCCAGCAGGAGCTGCCCGGCTTGTGTACAATCAAGCCCAGCGTGGCATCGCGTGGGCTGCCATCTTTCCTTCTGCAGGACATCAAGTTTTCTACTCATTCTATTATGAGATTTTTTACTTTATGGCAGCAGATCTTTGATTTTATGATGGATCTCAGCACAAAATTGCTCCCTTAAATAAAAATTTGCTTTACAATCATTTCAGTGAAAACAAGCCAGGTCTTTTTTATAAGCAGGAACAAGATGAGGGCAGAAGAAGGCTCCTGTGTTTAAAAAATCCTCCTCATCTTGCTTCCTCTTCCCTTTTCCCCACAATCCCCTGCTCTTCACTTTCTTGAATATCTCATACTTCCTAGACTCCCACTGACTTTTATTTGGTCTCATTTCATTCATTTGAAGCTGGTGTCTGAAAATCCTCCAACAGTTCCAATCTTCCAAATGTCTAGGACTTATCTCATTCCATACCGCTTTGCACGCATCTGATTTCTGAGCCAAACACCATTCCCTTGAATCCCAACCAGCACCTTGGCGCTTTTGATCATTTGAATCACCATCTCCCATGCACTTTCTAAACTTGAGGCAACATATTCTCCCTCTTTCAAAAGGGATTTCAAACCGGCCACTGATTTTTCAGAGTCATGTTTATAAAAAGGCGATACAACTTAATAACCACTAATTACAAACTGCACTGTGATTTTTGCCTATCTTGCCATCATCCTATTAACATTTTATATGTATTTTTTATGTACAAGAAAACTCATGAGTTTCTTTCTCATTTCCAAGAGACAAATACTCTAAGAAACCATCATACTGTGGATATACAGTGATACTGATCCTGTCACCAGCCGGGAGGGCCCCTTAGCCCTTATTCTCCACATGGGTTCTTTATCACTTCTAGCTCCCCAAATGGTAAGAGCTCCCTGAACTTTCTTTCCTCTTTTCATGCTTTTTTCCCCAGATCCTTCTGGTCATATGGACTCCTGAGCTACACGTGGCCCACATGGGCTTTTGGCTCCACGTGGTGTACTTCTCTTCTCCCCAATTTATCTGACCTTACCTCACTCTTTTGTAATATCCAAATAAAATATGATATTAAAAAAAAATCATTCTCTTAAATCTGGAATTGCTAATCCTTTGGTTAGTTTGCAGATATTAACTAAGGGCTTGGGGTTCTAGGAAACACCCCGGAACCCTGACTTCCCCATTATAGCTCCACTAGGCTCATGTTTTGAACATTTGCTCTACACCTAGTGACACTGCTTGGGGAAGGCTATGGAACTTTGGGGTGGGTTCTAGCTGACAGACGTAGGTTACTAGTGGGCCTTATACTTGAACCCTGGTTCCTGCTTTGCTCTGTGCTCCGTAATCCACCATGATGTGAACAGTCCCCATGCGTCCACACCACCATGATCTGAGCTGTTCTGATGCAATGGATGGAAGCCCTTTGAAATTGTGAACTAAAATAAATCTTTCTTCCTTTCAGTTGTCTTTATATATTTTGGTCATAGGAACACAAAAATAACGATTATCTTCCCATTAGACTTAAAGGAAAGAGACTGTGCAAAATTGTTTTTCACGTTTAGCTATCAACTCTGTCCTCTACTCCTCATTTGGAGTTAATACTCATTCTCTAACTAACTGCGCAGTTCAAATGGGAACTTCCATCTTCCTACTTATCTCACATTTCCAGCAAAGTAGATAGGCATGGTAATGTCTGACACAGGGGGATGATCTGATGCTTACATTGGAGATATGGACCTGATGCTACTTAGAACTCTTGTTTCCAATCTGGAGGAAGAAGTCAGTCTGGGAGGGAAAAAAAAAGCTGGCTTGGAAGAAAAGAAAGAATCCTACAGATATCTGAATTCCTGATTGTGGTCATCCTTTATACTCCCTTCTTCATGCATCATTTATGTAAGCCAATGAGCCCTCCTTCCCTCTTTGAAGGGACTTCAAGTTGAGGTTTTTACCATTTGCAACCCCAAAACTCCACTCAAGAACTACCCACCATCTTATTCATGTCTTTTACTTCTAGTAACTGCCTTGGGATTTGGTATTCAGTATGAGCTCCATAAACATAACTGTCATTAATTCAAACCCAGAAGTAATATTTGTTGTGATGTGAATCAGGGATTGAGGTGAGTAAATGAATGTTACACTCTGACAGATGTACAAGGGTCACATGTTAGAGCTATATGGTGAAGCAGTGAGTCCACATACATTCTGACCATCTACTGGAGTCTGAGTTGGGTGGTGTTGGCTATTTCTCATCTAACAATGAATACTTACTCTCCTAGGGTAGTCCTGGGAGACAAAATGAGGGAGACTTCAGCATATATATTCAGTGACGGGCTATTTGGTTGTCCACTTGAATTTCTGTTTGCATGGTGCACAGAGCACTGGATATGAGCAATAGAATGGGCACTGATCCCCAGCTGGATTGCCCTTCTCTGGGCCTTGCTCTTCACTTCTCTGGACCTTTCTTTCCCCATTTACCAGGTGCAGAGTGGTGCATCTCACTTGTCTTCCAGGACTATGGAGATTACAAGGTAAAAAAGCACACATGGCAGCCCTTTGTTGGTGGTGCACGCTTTCTTGAAGAATCATGTTAGGCTCTTCTTTAAGCACACAGGACACTGTAGGGCTGACAGGTTTGCTCAGATAAACACATGGCCTAAGGCAGGGTCACTGCTGTTGAGAGCTGGCCTGGTGCACTGTCATCAAGGAGCTGAGGTGAGCCTATCCAAGTCTGACATCCACTTTCTTGTCTATCCTCCTGGCTTGATTGTCAAAGAAAGCTTCTGGATGCTTCATCTTTGTCACTGCTCTGAAACCTTCCCAGCTCAGCCTTTGGTGATGAAAATGGATCCTGAGTCTTCTGCCTACCTTCTATGTCCCTTGCATACACCCACTTCATACCTGCCCTAGTTAATGAGCTGGGTTGAACCTCAGAAAACCCTGAATGATTTTTTTTACAAGCCCTACTAGCTTGCCCAATAGCCAGGATGTATTCCTGTATAAGATTCAGTGAGGACAGCTGCCTGGATGGGGTAGGTCAACATGGGCCAGTGGCTTGTGAGGCCCCATCTAGTTCTGTTTCTATTTCCTTCCTTGCTGTCCTTGGTATAAATCCCTCCAGCACTTTTCCAGTCTGCTAAACTTGAAAGAGACACTGTAGATAACCGGGTGCAGGGCCTCCCCTCCAGTGGGAGGCAGTGGTAGAAGGATGGAGGCTTTGGAAACTTGGATTGAAATTCCCACCCTGCTGCTACCAGTCTGTGGAAGCTAGCACGTGGAACAGAACCTTGCTGAGTTAGATGACCAGTCTGTGAAGCGAGCTTTATCATAAAGCTCACATTGCATTGCAAGAACGACCAGTGGGTCAGCTAGCTTCCCAGTATCCAGTCAGTGGTGAGTCTCCCTTCTCATCCTTCAATCATGAATCAAAGCATCCCACAACTGGGATATCTTATATTTCAAGGAAGAAGTTGCATGCACAATTTGAATCCATAATGAATGTTCCAAAAGGAAATTGAGGAAAACAGTATGTTTCCTTTTCTCTACAACCTGCTGAGATCCAAATTCCCTCAACCACAAGGTGGGTGCAGCATGAACTATATTTCCTCCCAGCGGGAGTGGGGGATACATGGGAAGGAAGGAGGCTCAGTTTGTCAGGCTGACTTAGAATGAGGATAGACCATTCATTCCCACCTGGTGGCAGGAAGGATCTCCAGAGCTCTCAGCAAACCCCCAGGGGCTGGCGGTGACAGCAACAGAAGTAATTCTCTTCTGCAGGAGCTTGCTTATGTTTTCAAAGCACTTTCTCCTTTATCTGTTCCCCACTCCCACAGTATCCACGGGAGACGGGTGTTATCGCTTCCATCTGACAGACAAGGACAGGAAGCAAGTGCAAGAGCACTGCAAGTGGCAAAACAGGCTGTTACAAATCAGACACAGAGCTATGCCGACGTCCTGGCTCAGCTGGGTGACCTTGAACTAGCTACCTATTCTCTGAGCCTCCATTTGCTCATCTGTAATCTGGTCTGAAAACACCCATCCTTTGTCACAGGGTACAAAGATCGCAGGCTTTGGAGACCTGAATTCAAATCCTGGTACACTGGGTGTTAGAGCCGTGAGGGACTGGCAGATGGCACAGCAGATTAGCAAACAGCTGCTCCTAGGACCTAGTGTCCTTATCCCAGAGCGAGCTCAGAACTTCTGGAAGTGCACTTGGGCTATCTTTGTCCTCAAGACCATGACTCGAGTCTATCTATCCTATGGTCTCAGGGCCCCTGGTGAGTCTCTGGAAAAGGCTCTCTGGCTAAGCAAAGAAACTGCACTGCTCGTGGAGATCAGACACCACGTCACGCAGGCCTGCCAGCTTTTGCTTTGTCTCAGTTTCTCTATCTGTGAAGAGGACAAAACTTATTTCTGCCTTAACCTTTGACCTTTTGGTCATGCAGATCATGACAACAGCTTCCTTTCTAGTCTCCTCGTTGCCATTGGGCCAGCCAGCTGCATCTTTACTCCATTTGTGGAATTTTCAATGTTCTCTGGCTACCTGTGTGAAGATATGTAAACGCAGGAGTGCTAATACAGGTTTTCCCATGAGCATGATGAAGCAGTGAAAGATGGTGGGGTGAAAGAGACAGAGAGAGATTGGATAGAGTTGCAGAGGGAAGCAACTTAAGAAACCATTTTGGTTCCAGGGTAAAGGACAGGAAGATGCTGGCAACGTCCCAGTTCCTTTTGTTCACATCTCATCAGGCTTTCTTGCACCCTCAGTTTTGGTTTCCTAAGCAGCTTTTGTTTTTTTAGTTCCTGATCCTTATAACCAAGAGGATGACAAGGACGGTATTTAGGGACTCCATCACTGATGAGCTCACCATAGTCTCTGGTGTTCCTGGTGGTATGCAGTTATCAGGGCCCCCTGGCAAGTCCTTAGACTTTTGAAGTCCCTGACACAAGCCACGGGCAAGTAGCGTCAAGGCCAATGTAGCTACAATCAAGCCCTGGCTTTATTGTGTGGGAAGATTTCAGCAGCTATAATCACAAACATTCCCTGGGATGTTTGCAAGTGGGAGGCAAGAAAGAGAGATAGCAGAGTCAGGCTGTCTAGTTTTCACATCGCATTTCCAAAGACTTACCAACTGTGGGACCTTGAGCAAGTTACCCCATCGTTCGAATCCTTGGTTTACTGCCCTGTCAAACCGAGGTGTGTATGGTAGCAACTCATGAGGATAATGCAGAGACGGTGATAAGAACACAATAAATGCTTAATAAGCACCCCCCATTACAGTCATGTCACAAAGAGAACCTAGAATGCATGCAGAGGAACCCCTGCAGGCTGAGAGGACAAGGTGGGCACAGTCCTACAGCCATGATGGAAAGGCCACGGGACTCAAGAAAAGCAAAAGCTAGTGAGGAAGCGTGAGGGGAATGGCAGGGCTGGAGTGCCAGAGGGAAACTCAGGAGAATCTTGATCGTAAAGACTTCATGAATTTAGATACCGCCCTCGGAAAACCTTGCTAAAAAACCTCTTCTTTGAGGATGAATGAAATCCCAGAAGCACATCTGCAGACTCCTTTCAGCTCATCAATACAAAGTTACTATATATGGTCTGTGTGCTGCGAGTTGTTTAAATGTATGACAGCCCAATGTACTGTACTGATTTCTGTCCACCATTTTTCCAGTCAGGCTGTGTGGGTACCAAGCCTGACTTCATCACCAATTAGCTAAGTGATTCAGTTTCTCAGCTGCTGTGGGTCTCAGGTTCTTTGGTGGTAGAATGGAGATGGTCATTGTCTGATCCACAGAATTAGGGAAAGGAAGAATAAATGAACATACCCAAAACATCAGGTGACATAGCAAATGTCCAATAAATGTCACCTGTCTTCTCTGCCTATGGTTTCTGACCTCTTTATGTGTTGTTCTACACACACACAGAGATAGAGAGAGAGAGAGAGAAAGAGAGAGGCCAACAACTTCAGTGCAACAACTAGTCTAGCTTCACAAGCTCTCTAAAGTATAGGGGCAGAGCAAGGGCAGAGCCAGGCTAAAGAACATTGGTGCCAGTTCTCAGAACTTAAGTAGCCAAGACATGCACTTGACATCAGCGAGTCTTGTCTTTTGGCATGAGTCTCTGATTCTTAACACTCTTCCCTCCACCTCCATGGTAGACCCCCAGAGCATCAGTCCTCCCCTCTGCCACTGTCCCTGTTTGTCCTCAACACACCTCCCCTCCAACAGAGGGAGGGAAACCCGTGAGCTGTAATCACATCCCTGGCTTAAGTGTTACCCTGGCTGGAGCTGACTAAGCTCATGGAAAGGGAGATCAGAGATTCCCTCGACATGTGACCAGGACAGTTGTCACAGCAAGCATCCTCGGGCTGATTTCCAGCGGGAAGCAGCAGGCCCAGCTGTCCTAAAGAAGCACTCCGTCCTCCCTGCTTCCCTGAGACCCCCTTTTTCTGAAGTTTGCCTTCTTTGTCTACCTCTTTTTTTTTTTTTTAATCTTCTCTCTGTCCATACAGTCCCCTTCCCACTCTCCAGTTCCTATCTCATTACACAAACTGCACGGGCTAAAAATACTTCTGGCAGCCGTGATCAAACCCAAACTGAGCAAGATGCAGATTTAATGAGGCTTCCATGGAAACAAGCTTCCTTTTGCCAGGCAAAAGAATGTGTCTGTGCCAGGGCAAGGGAAGAGGGCAGGAGAACATGTAGAGAGGAGATGGAGGTATTAGTTACATGGGGGCAGTGGGGAGTCACATGAAGCCTCTTGACCCAGCAACTTTTTTTCCGTAATTTTTTCTGCTTGCAGCCAGGTACTACATTGACTAACGATAGTCAGACAATCCGGTCACACTATATGAATTTAGCAAGGGAACCACAACTTCTTCCAGTCTAGAGATAAATATTTACCATGAGAGTCCCTTAAACAGTCAAATGCATAGCAGCTGGGAAGAAATTAAAATATAAAAATAAAAAGCTGCTGATTCCAAGTTTCCTGCTTTGATTATGATCAAGAAAGGAGGCAAGGGAGGTCAGCTACATGCAAAGACATTTTCTTCCCCGCAGGGTTTCAACTCCCTTGAGGAGTCATTTCCCTCCAGCCTGGGTTTCTTAGCTCCTGGAGGCATAAGGTTCCTGAAAGAATTTCAGAAGGAAAGCTGAAACCTTGCTTGGCACAGCCACCAGGTGGCTGACGCCTGGTTTCATCTCACCAGGGCGAAGACAGCACCTATTGTAATCTTGCTTCCTCTCCCATGTCCTTCCCAGCTTCTTGTAACTGCTTGTTGCCAACATGCTAAAGTTTTGCATCCTGAGAAGCAGTGTGCATATTGGGTAAAAAGTGGGGGCCAATGCCCCAATTTGGCCTAGGCACTGTTCTTGTCAGGTTTGTGTGTACAAAGTGGGTTTTGCATTTTAAAGGGTTGAAAAAGAAAAAGAAGAACACATCACAGAGACCACATTTTGATCACAAAGACTACAATATTCACTCTCTCACTTTACAGAAATAATTTGGTGATGCCTGCTTATGAGCAAAGGTTGTGACATCAGACAGTTCACGTCAAATCCCAGCTCTTCCATGGATTAGATCTACGACTTTATGGAGTTTGTTTAATCTTTTTGATTCTCAGTTTTCCCAGTTAGAAAACAGGACTTAAGGGCATTTATCTCATAGGCTATGATGCTAAGAACTGAACCTGATGTTGGCCACATAAATGCTTTACAAATGCTAGTTAATACCACCGTTGGGAAGGATGCAGAAGAAATGCTCAAGTGTGGCAGGAAAATGACCCAGAATTTTTTTTTCAAGAATTGTCCTGATTACAAATATACTGCCCTTTGCTTTGGACTAAGCATCAGATATGCATCATCGTGATTGATCCGGGAATTAGAATCCTCAGCATCCTCAGGTGACTGTGCATCACCATGGGCTTGGGGATCTGGGGCTACAATGAGACTGACAAAACCTCTGAGGCCACAATTTGATGTTCATGCAGATCCCAGCATTATGCTCTAAGTCCTTAGACCCAAGAGTTTCTAAAACCAATGTTAACATGCTAACAACCTTGTGCCAACTTAGCTGACTTACCTATGGTCTCTAGAATGCGGAAAAGCTGTAAAGTAGCAAAGAACACTTACTTAGAAATCAGACAATCCTTAATGGTATAAAATCCTAGGGTTGGGGGGACAGAACTAGGCAGGTAGATACTTGCCTTGAAAGCATGGGAACCTGTGTTTAAGCCTCAGAGGGAAAATAACCAGGCTTGGTGGGGTGCTTGTAATCCCAGTGCTGGGGAGGCAGAGACAGGACCAGCGAGCCTTGCTGGCTAGTCAGTCTAGCCTATTTGGTGAGTTCCAAGACAGCGAGAGACCCTATCTCAAAAGAGGTCCATAGCACCCAAGAAACAACACTTCAAGTGTTCTGTGCCTTTTACATGCACGCACATATACAAGTGCACCTGCGCCCGTGAACACGAACACACACACACAAGAATAGTACAAAACCCCTCTGGCCTACCCTTTTGCTCCCTTCGCATTTTATAAATCACTAGATAAAGAAACAAACTCAAATGCTCCACAGATGCCAACACTATATTGGGTTGTCTCATGTAATAAATGACTGGGCTGTTGAGCCAAAGGGGTGCTAAGAAGGTAGTGCTGATAAGGTCAGGGTTAAACCTGGGTCAGTCACTCTGCTTTGTGTGGTCTGGAGAAATAGCTTAGTGGTTAAGGTATTTGCTGCAAAGCCAAAGGATCCCTGTTTGATTCTTCAGGACCCACGTAAGCCAGATGCACAAAGGGGCGCACACATCTGGAGTTTGTTTGCAGTAGCTGGAGGCCCTGGCATGCCCATTCTCTCTCTGCCTCTTTCTCTCTCTCAAATAAATAAATAAAATATATGTTTTTTTTAAAGTCAGATGGTGTTCTCAGCCTCCGCCGGTTGTTCCAAGGAGCTAGATGGAAGGTGTCCAGCTCAGCACATTCACTTCCGCCCAGGGGCAACAGCACAAATGACTGCAGGGCTTCAAGATGTCTGATTTTTGGCATGGTTTCTATTGCCTTTGGGAAAAGGGAGTAGAGGAATAAAAAGCTTGGGGTGTGTTTTTGGAATAAAAAATGGTTCAAGTAACTTTAACTTGAAAATTGAATGGTAAGAGAGCCTCCTACCCTAGGCTATCAACGAAACAGGGATACTCGGCTGAGATGAACAAATGATCATAAGCCCATATGGTTTCCTCTGGGCTTATTCATATTTTAAGGGTCCAAAAAAGCCAATCTGATTCCAATATGAAAAATGTAACACCTGTTTCAAAAGAGGATTCTGTTTTGTACACATATTTTTGCCCTATAAAGTAAGGTTGAAAATACCCAAGAGAGTGGGAGATAAAGGAGCCTTCTGAAAAGAATCCTTATTAGATATGGGGAGACTGACTGCTCTAGCAGTTTCTGCCTCTGTAGTAAGAGCCTTGGCAAATCACATGGCTATTCTGGGTCTCGAAATCATTATCTGATAATAGTTACAATCTTCTCTGCAGGGTTTTGTGAAGCTCAGAGGAGCTCTGCAGAAAATCTCCTCTTTGATAAGTAAAAAAGTCTCTGTAAATGTAAGGTATTAGCTTTATTACCAATGACAAAGTAAGTGAAAGATATAAAAGACAGAGGTCCATCACTTATTCAACAAGCATGTATTAAGTAGCTACTGGGTACCAAAAAATAATAAATACTGGAGGTACATGCTAGGGAGATGGCTCAGAGGTTAAAAGTGCTTTCTCATCAAGCCGGCAGGCCCGAGCTTGATCCCTAGCATCCATGTTAGTCCAATGCAAAAGTGGCTCATGGATCTGTAATTTCAACCCATCTATAGTAATGGGAGGTAGAACCAGAATGCCAAAGCTCTCAGGCCAGCTAAAATGGCCTTCCCAGTGGCAGAAGGACAACAAGGAGACCCTGTCCCAAAAACAATATGGAAAGGGGGAGGACAAACACCCCGAAGTTGTCCTCTGTCCTCTACATGTGTGCGCTCATGTACACAGACACATATACTCACACAAATTAAAACAGATAACTAAATATTGAAGGTCCAGTATGAACGACAGGAAGGACTTCTGTTATAGATTATGTAGAATGGACATCAAATGAAAACCACATAATTACAATTTAAATAAATGCTTTTTAAAAATAGTAGAACAAGGGTATCTAATGCTGATGTAACCTACGCAGGCTGGACCCAGAAAGGTCATCCTCAGTGTTCTGTGGGACAACATCACACACTCTAAGCTAAGTGTAACTGGAGTTCCAGGAAGAGGAAGAATAGCAGAAGTTTTAGAGGCTCAGAGAACATCAAGTAGGATGGCTTCAAATTTTGCTCATCATATTTAAAGTGTTGATAATCTTAGGTAAGAAGAAAGACCTTGAAATCAGGCAAAGAAGAATAACACATTATATTTAGGGAAAGAACAAATAGTGGATGGCTTTTCCTCATAAACAATAGAGCCAAGTGACAACGGAACTTTCGAGTAACAGGAAAGTCTTGGTCAGCCTGGATTTCTGTGTCCAATGAATGCATATTTCAGAAAGGAAGATAAAAACATTTTAAGATGAATGAAAATAGAGATGGTGTTTTTGACAAACCTGCTGTATAAATGCTAATAGGAATGACACTGAACGGAAAGGTCTACAGATAAGAAAGTAAAGAAAGAATAAATTGCAAATATTTCAGTAAGAATGTTTTTCCATTCAAAATCTTATTACTTGAGCTGGAGAGATGGCTTGGTGGTTAAGATGCTTGCCTGTGAGGCCTAAGGACCTATGTTCTACTCTCCAAATCCCATGTAACCCAGACCCACAAGGTGATGCAAGGTCACACATGTACACAAGATGCCACATGTGTCTGGAGTTCAATTGCAGTGGCTGGAGGCCCCGGCATGCCAATTCTCTCTCTCTCTCTCTCTTAAATAAAAAAATACAAAAAAACCTTATTGATTACATAAGGATTTGAAGCAAAATTAAAACATTCTATCATGAATTTTATCATGCATGTGTAACAGTTACTTTCTCATTGCTGAGACAAAAATACCTGACCAGAAGTAGCTTATGGAAGAAAATGGGTTTATTTCTGGCTCACAGCTTCGAGGGGAAGTTCCATCATGGTGGGGGAAAGCATAGCAGGAGCAGGAAGCTGGCTCACATCATTGAATATCAGCAGGTCAGAAGCAGCAAGAGTGAGTTAGCTAGCCCTGGAAAGGAGGGCTACACAATCAGAACCCAAAGCCTTCCCCCAGTGTCATACCTCCTCCAGCAAGGCTTCACTTCCTAAAGGCTCCACCCACTGGGGATTAAGCATGAGGCTTTTAATCACAAACTCATGAGACTATTTAAATGGGATGATTTATATTCAAACCACAACAGCATGTGACTGTGATACATGTGAGGACAACAACAGCACAAAGGAAGAGACACAAAAGGGCACAGACTGCTGCAAGGTTCTTGTATTTTATGTGACATAGTGCAATGTTGTCTTTAAATTGATGGTAATAAATTACAGCTACAAATTTTATCCTAGAACAACCAATAAAAATAATAATAATTCAAGCCAGGTGTGGTGGCGCATGCCTTTAATCCCAGCAGCATTCTGGAGGCAGAGGTAGGTGAATGGCCTTGAGTTTGAGGCCACCCTGAGACTACATAGTGAATTCCAGGTCAGCCTGGACTAGAGTGAAACCCTACCTCAAAAAAACCATAAAATAAAAAAAATAATAATAATAATAATAATTCAAAGAGGCATAGCTCAAAAGTCAAGAGAGGAATTAAAATGGAATATTAAAATATTAATGAGACAGAAGCCATAGGTGAGCACCTATGAGAAACAATAGTAACACAGAATGGAAAATGTGACAATAAAATGAGAAACAAATCCAATACTATCAGTAAGCATATTAAATAAATGGGTGGCACTGAAAGCTGGAAATGGCTGCAGTGCATGCAGCTGTGTGGGAGACTGATGTCATCAGTGGAGAAAACAGTGGACACTGGAAGCCTTAAGTTTGGCTGGACAGGCCAAATGACTGAACGGGTGCAATAGTGGCATGTCTGCTCTTGGGGAAACCAACTACTCTCTAATTGAACTGAAAATCCACTCTACGGGAGGGAATACATGCCTGGTACTGAAAAACCAATCAAAAGCCTATGGCAGGGCTGGAGAGATGGCTTAGTGGTTAAGGCGCCTGCCTCCTAAGCCTAAGAATGCTGGTTCCAATCTCCAGGTCCCACGTTTAGCCAGATGCAGTGACACAAGGGTGCAATGCCACACTTGACCACAAGGGGGCACACACATCTGGATTTCGTTGGCAGCAGCTGAGACTGCTGGCCCGCCCATTCTCTGTCTCCTTCTCCCTCTCTGTCTGTCTCTCTCTCCAAAAATAAATAAAATAATTTTTTTAAAAAAGCCTATGGCAGGGGAGGTCATGAGTGTTAGGGGTGTAAAGCCTGCTCTTGTCTGGCTAAATGTATATATTATTCCCACCAAACTGCCCTGAAAGCACTATACTTAATGTTCATATTCATATATTAATGTTACTCTCACTTCTGGTTAGAGAAGCTTCTCTTTTCAGATGGTGATGACCACTGGGATGACCCAAAAGGCAACATAGTGCTGAGCAGAAGGAATGGAGGAGTGTCCAGCACTGAAACATCTCTATCACACCCTCCAAGGCTCAGGGTCCATTGTAGAAGAGGTGGTGGAAAAAATGTAAGAGCCAAAGGAAGGGTACAACTCCTTACAATGCAACTGTCCAGACAGAAATTGGCCTCAATATCCATGACCTCGCAGTGCCTAGCAATACCTTCACAAGACCCTCATAACAGGAGAAGATGATGACATCAAATTAAAAGAGAGACTAATGGAGAGAGGGAGGGGATATGATGGAGAGTGGAGTTCTGAAGGGGAATGGGGGCAGGTTTTATTTTCTGTAAGTATAGAAGTTGTCAATAAAAAATAAATAAATGGGTGGAAATTGTTAGAGAGAGATAAAAATAATCAGGACACAACAAAGTATGTACTGTCTATAAAAGATACACTTTAAATTAAAATACAAATAAGTGGAAAGTAAAATAATAAAAAAAACTATAAACTGCACAAATAGTAAGCATAAAAAGATAAAGTTACCATATTAACATCAGTCAAGAAAGACTTTAAACCAAGGAATATTTCCAGAGATAAAGAGGCACATTTTGGGCTAGAGAGATGGCTCAGCAGGTAAGAGCACTTTCCATGCAAGCATGAGGGCCTGAGACTGTCTGAGTTCAAGTCCTCAGTACCCACATAAACAGCTAGGCCCTTGTATCTGTAACCACAGTCCTGTGAGAAGCAGAGCCTGGAGAATTGCTGGCACTTATGAACACCAGCAAGCTCTGGGATCAGCAAGAGATCCCATCCTGATAAATACATGGATAAGCAGTCGATGAAGACACCCAACTGTCCCTTCTGACCTATGTATACACAAACTTAGGGTGTACACATACATCACACACACAGATTGCACATTTAAGAAGAGGATCATTTCATCTGTGATAGACCAAACCCCAATTTATCATGAATATATAATGGTCTTAGTGTACATGTAACATTACGTGAAACAAAATTGACAGAGCTGAAGAGAAATAGTCAAATTTATAATCATAGATGTAGGTTTTCAACATTTTTATTTTAGTAATTCATGAGATACTTAAAACCCAGCAAAATACAGACGATCTAAGACACATTTTCAATCACTTCACTACAATTATATCATTATATACCTAAAAACTGTAAAGTACACTTTCTTTTCATGAGCACAAAAAAGCTTTACCAAGACAAACCATGTGTAGGCCAGCAAATATTTTTAATGAATATCAAAAGGCTGCAACTTTATTGAGCGTACATTCTGCAGCAAAATTAAATTACAAATCAATACTTATAAAAGCCCCAAGTAGATAGTTGGACATTAACATAGTTCCAGGTAGCCAACGACCAAAGAAGACATCACAAGGATAATCAGAATATGGTGAATTTAATGATAATGGAAACATCAAAACCGGTGACACAGATAACAAAGTGCTTAAAGAGAAATGTATATTTCAATGCACTTATTAGAAAAGAAGAATGTTTCAAAACCAATGACTTTGGCTTCCAGTCCAAGAAGCCAAAAAGAAAATTAGACATAATGTAAAGGATACAAAGGCAGTAGAGTATAAAATAGACAAATAAGGAAAATGAATAAAGCAAAAATGTAGTTCTTTAAAAAAAAAAATAGGGCTGGAGAGATGGCTTAGTGGCCTCTGGAGTTTGTTTGCAATGACTAGAGGCCCTGGTATAACACTGTCTCTCTAATAAAAAAAATAAGAAAACAAGATTTTTTTAAAGTCATTTAAAAAATACCTCTACAGATCCTATAGATAATCAGAGGATAATATAAGCATATTATATAGCATGTATAAATTTATTAAAAAACACAGTGCACCAAAATTGTCATTCTTTATCAAAATTCTTCTTACAAGGAAAGTCTAAGTCCAAGGGGTTTCACTGGTACATTCAAGTGACCATCTAAGAAAAAAAAAATTAACTTCATATAAGACAAATTCTTTCAGAAAACAAAGGCTAGAGTACTTCTTGGCTTATTTTGTAAGGCCTGCACAATCTTGTTCTCTGAATCCTTCTCACAAACCTTACAAGAAAAGAAAATTGCAGGTCAATCTCTCTCATGAGAATAGACACACACACACACACACACACACATACACACACACCAAAAAAACAGCTCTTAACAACATAGTTTATCAAATCCAGCAGCATACAAAAAGGATACTATACAATTACCAAGGAGGATTCATGACACTCACGAATTTATGAATCAACACATGTAAATATACCATATTATAGCTTTAAAAAGAAAAACCATATGAACACCTCAACCGATACAGGGGGAAAAAATGACAAAATTAAATCCTGGTCATGGTTTTAAAAAGTTGTTAGAAAACAGGAATAGAAATCAAATATTTCAATCTTAACCAGTGCGAATACTAAAAGGAAAAAGAAATAAAGGGCATAAAGGCAAGAGAGAAGTAAAATGGCTTGCTCACAAGATGATTGCCTATTTTGAAAATCCTAAGGAAAAATATAAAGCAACTGCTATTTGCTAAGTGAGTGTAGCAAGGTCACAGGACATAAGATCTCTGGAGAACAAAATGTCAAGTGTGGTTTTATCCACCAGCAGCAAACACCAGAGGAATGAAACTCAGTCGGGCATGGTGGCTCACGCCTGGTATTCCAGCACTCAGGAACTGGAGGCGGAAGGTTCAGGAGTTGAAGGTTAGCCTCAGCTAAATAGTGAGTTCAACAACCAAACCTTCTAAAAATAAAAAGTATAAAAATAAGAGAAATAAAAAATAAAAAATTGTTTCAGATTTAAACACACACACACACACACACACACACACACACACACACACACACACACAGAGGCAAGACGTCTACATCAAAACCTATAAAACATTCCAAAGAGAAAGAGCACAGCCAAGGAAAGGCTACATCATGTTCACGGATTGAAAACTTCAGTAGTGCGAAAAATGTAACTCTAGCCAAGCTAAGCTGATCATCAAGAATATATTCCCAATCACAATCATCACCAGTTTTTAAAATGAAAATGGAGGCTGGGTGTGATGGAGCATGCCTGTAATCTCAGCATTAGAGCGGCTGAGACAGGAGGATTAAAAAGTCCAAGTTTAGCCTGGGCTGCATGGCAAATTACAGGCCTGCCGTAAGCAGAAAATGAGACCCTGTCTCCAAATAAACACAACAAAATGAAAAAGCCAAAGCCCGCCCAAGCTGATTCTAAAATGCATAGAAGACGCACTGGGGCTGGAAATGGAAGAATGTTTGAAAAACAAAGTTGGGGACTCACACTATAAAGTTACAGAAATCAAGCTATTATGGGATTCATCTGTCCATATAGAAAAGTCAGTTTTTAGATGCAAGTGTTTGTGTGTGTGTGGGGTTGGTTGATAAAATATGAAATGACAGAAGTTTTTTTTTTTTTTTTAAGAAATTAGGGTTACCAGAAATACGAGATGTAAAATTTCCAATACAGAACAGTTGGTACTCTGCAGGAATTGTGACCTTTAAAGCTACCAAGGGCAGGAACATTAATTAGAGCTCTATCAGTATAGATATGATAGCAGCCACTACCGCTCCCATTCTTACACCATGTGCATCTTATCACACATTTAATTAAATGCAGCTTATTTTTAAAACATTTTGTGCTGATATTATCACACATGTTTTTATTTTATGAAAAATTCAATTTAATTTTTTAAATAAATAATTTTATGACAATTTTTTTCAAAATAAGGCTATATTTAACATCTGTAAATCAAACCCAAGTTTAACCATGGCAGAAATCTTAATGTGATAAAGTTGCCTTTACCAAGTGAAGAATTGGGCTGGAGAGATGGCTCAGTGGTTAAGGTGTTTGCCTACGAAGCCTTAAAACCTAGGTTCAATTCCCCAGAACCTATGTAAACCCAGATGCACAAAGTGGTGCATGCATCTAGAGTTCGCTTGCAGTGGCTGGAGGCCCTGATGCGCCCATTCTGTCTGTCTGTGTCTTTTCTCTCTCTCTCTCTCTTTCTCTCTCTCTCTACTTGCAAATAAACAAAAATATTTTTAAAAATAAAGTGAAGGGCTGGAAAGATGGCTCAGAGGCTTAAGCTCTTTCCTGCAAAGCCTAATGACCAGAGTTCAATTCCCAGTCCCCACAGATGGTGCAGGCATCTGGAGTTGCTTTGCAGCAGCTTGAGGCCCTAGTGCACCCATCCTCTCTATACCTCTCTGTCTCTCTCTCTGCTTGCAAATAATCAATAAAAATATAAAAATAAAGTGAAGAATCGTTTCATACAATACTGCTTTGGGAAATTGACATGTGATTAATTGTTTTAGTCATTTGTGATGATGATGATCCTGCTGTTTCTGGTGATGAGAATGGTGACTATATTTATTTAACAATAGGATGGAGGCCATTGTGCCTAGAGGGAGGCTAGGCTGAGGCTATGATAGCGTTACAGCAAGCCAGGACTTCGTCGTGATGGAGTAATTCTGCGTTAGAGCCTTCCTGGAGTTTGACTTGGTTTGACAATTCAATTCTTTATTCCACACCACCTTTTATTCCTCTGTTGAAGGAAGCTGGTTACTCTGTGTTTGCCTGTCGGCTTTCCAACCACTCAGCAGGGATGGAGACAGCAAATGCTTTGTCATTTGATTTTCTATCCCCAGGGCCAACAAAGGGCTGGTTCTGGTCTCTCTGGTAGAGTTAAGAAGAGCTTTTTGAGGGGTTGAAACATCATTTAGGTCATAAAAGCTGACGGAGGGGCTGGATATATATGGCTTAATATTTAAGGTGCTTGCCTGCAAAGCCTACAGACCCTGGATTCCCCGGTACCCAGGTCAAGCCAGGTGCACAGGGTGGCGCATGCGTCTGCAGTTTGTTTGCAGTGGCTAGAGGCCCAGGCATAGCCATTCTCTCTCTCTCTCTCTCTCTCATAATTAAATAAATAAATGAAATTTTTAAAAGATGAGGGGAAAATGGCAATGAGCAAAGGACCAATCTGATCAGAGGTAACACACTAAGGATTCTACACACAGTGTAGAGGACCAAGCTAACAACAGGGAGGAATGGAGCCTCGGCAGGAAGAATGGGGCAGGTTGCAGGCCTTTTGGTTCTGCCATCATCAGAATATGATTTAGGGCTCAGTGGCTATGGTAGTTTGAATAGATGGCCCCCAATATATTCAGTGTTTTATTAGTTTGTAGTTTGCATCTGCATCCACCTGGCTGGAGGCAGTGTCACTGGGCGGATCTTAAGGTGTGGTGGTGGGTTTGAGATTTCAATCTAAAGATATGCAAGGTGTGCCTAGCTGGAGTTCCTGAGGTGTGCTGTGCTGGGTGGCTTTTGGCATTTTGGCTTGTGGCCTTTTCTCTCTGTGTTTGGTCCTGTGAAAGGAGGCCAGCTTCTTCTGCCATTATGGAACTTCCCCCGGATCTGTAAGCTTCAATAAATCCCTTCCTCCATAACTGTGCCTGGTCTGGAAGTTCATCTCAGTGAACCTGAAGCTGTCTGCTACAGTGGTTAAGGCGCTTGCCTGCAAAGCCTGAGGACCTGGGTTAGATTGCCCTAGTACCCATGCAAGCCAGATGCACAAGGTGGCAAGTGCATCTGGTGTTCATTTGTAGAGGCTGGAGGCCCTGGCACACCCATTCTCTCTGTTTGTCTCTATTATCTCTGTGTGTGTGTGTGTGTGTGTGTGTGTGTGTGTGTTTGCAAATAAATACATTAAAATTTTTTTTTTTAAAAAGAATATGATTTAAACTGATTGGTTTGTCTATAGAAAACTAGACAAGCCACACCTGAGGACTGAGAGAGGCTGGTGGTGTCTGGTGAGCACCTCCCTGAAACAGGAAAAGAATATAACTCTAAGTCAGTCACAGTAAAACAGGTTCCTTATATATCCACAGTGGTTGATAATATTTTATCAGAATCCTTGAATAGAATAGCACATTTCACATTGAGGCCGTAGTCACGGTGCACTTGTAGACTCGGATCTATACATCAGATCCTATCGGCAAGGGCACCCGAGGCATTTTTAGCTTCAGTGTGGGAAATGTTTGGCTGGCCCAGTGCACACAGCCTTGGGACATTTCCAGAAGCCGGCCTGTGGATGTGTAGAGATGCTGCAGTTGATTAGTTCGTGCCAATACTGTGCAGAAGGCTCCTAACACAATCACAGCAGCCCCAAGGGACCAAGACACATTCTTTTATTTAAGCTACTTTCTACAATAGGGAAGAAACACAGGGGAATCTGCAAACTCAGAGTGAAAGTCTTTCTTTTCTGCACATTATCTGGGAAGGGACTCCAGCAGGCCTGCGGGCCAGTCACATTTGGGGATAGGGTAGAGAAGAAAGTGAGGCACCAGAGTAGATAAATTTTGCCATCCCAATAATTTTCCTTGCCCTTCTTCTTTATCTTCCTTTCCAGAAAACAATCCCTTTGCTTATTCAGGGCAGATCCTAAATTCCTCTCTTTCCTGCCTCTGGTGGATGTTTGGCATCAGTGATGTGGATGTGTCTGTCCTTCGTCTTTTTCTCTCTTGGATGTGTGTTCACAACGACTTCCTGTATGCACGTTGCTTTTTCCTCTCTTGCAGTGATGCCCAGGGCTGTGCCCGTGTTATTTACTATCACACGCCAGTGTTCTACATGAGACCCTGTGTCAGACAATAACAACAACCCCCCCCAACAACTGCAACACAGTAGAGGCTCTGTCAAAATTCATGGAACAACTGAACAAGCAGACAGTTATTTCAGTTATTTCTTCCTGCCCGTACCTTCCTGCTGTTGATGGAAACAATCAACGTAGGTTCTCCTGTGTTACCCAACTCAGTGTGAGCTATAGATGGGGGTGAGGGCTCAGCACCTCCTTTCTTCTTTTCATCCATACAATATCCCCGCCCCAACAAGCTGAGTTCTATTGCGGTCTTGTCCCCAACGAGTCTCGGGTACTTCTCCACCAGATGGGTAGTCACCAGGTTTCTCCTACAGAAAAATGTCCCCTTCATGAATCAGAATTTTGTCTACACAGAGCTTGGCAGGAGGATTTAGCATGAATTAGAGCTGCTGCTGCTCCTGGTGGTGTGGTCCAAGTATACATAAATTTACTTAAGAATTTGCCACCCTTAGATAAAATAGCTTTTAAATAGGCATGCTATTAACTTTAGAATACAAAAATCCCCTTCAATCTGCCATTTCCAGTTGTATTAAGAACGGCTGACCTGGGCTGGAGAGATGCTCAGCAGTTAAGAGCGCTTCTTGGGCAAGCATGAGGGGCTGAGGAGGCCTGAGAAGACTCCTCAGTTTGATCCTCAGGTCTCACATAAACGTTCGGCTGGGTGTGGTCATACACATCTGTAAACCCAATCCTGTAGAGGGACAGAAGGCCAAGAACCACGGAGCTTACCAAAACAAGCAAATCAACACAACCCAGCACGTTCCAGCAACAGAAAAGAGTCTGGCAGAAGAGCAATGGAACTGAACACGTGACGTTCATCTGCAGCCATGGCAGGTGAACACACCTGCCCCAGGCAAGCACATGGGGAGCCACATAGGCACATAGACATGCATACACCACACACACGCTACATTACACACACACAAACATACACACTATATTACACACACACCACACACACATACACACTGCATCACACACACACACACACAGAGGCAAAAAAAAAAATCTGAAGCACTCCTTTGTCCTATGAGACCCTCTCTCCCTGTCTGCCTTTCCACTGTCCTGCCACAATGGCTTTCTTTACTGTCCTTTCTTTGCTGGGCTCTTCTCAGCCATGAGTCTTTGGTGATCACACTGTCTAAATTGGTCTTTCTTCAGTAACTGTCCACTTCATTCCTTCTCTTCTTTCAGGTTCCCTCCTAGACGCCGCTTTGCTAAGAGGCCTCTCAAACTAAAGTTCGTCCATTATCCTCAATCTCAGCAGTTTTTATGTTACTTATAGCACTTGTCACACAATATCATACACACACACACATATATGTATGTATACTACACATATATAAATATATATATATATATATATATATATATATACACATATATATACACACATGTATGTATGTATACTATTGTCCCTGGTAGGCTGAAAAGCCCTCAAAGGAAGGACTTTGATTTTATTGCCACCGAATTCAATCACTTTACATAGTTACAGGCACACAGAAGCTCTTAATAACCATTGTGAATAAATTATTTAAAATGTTGTCTATGTAGTGATTCCCTTCCTTCTCATTAATGTAGATATGACCTCTATCATATCCCTGGTGTAGAAATTAAGCACTTACTGTATATTAAGATACTTGTAGGGTTAGGCTACTCTGACAGTTATAAGGCTTCTATATCAATTCCACAACCCCCTCCCTCTATCACCCACTGACTGGTTTTAGTTCTACAATATGGACACACACAGAGACCACATTTAACTCTTGCTTCTCCATGGATCCGATAGTTAAGCATTAGATTTCCAAGCTGCTATGACCGTCCACAAATATGTATTCATCCTATACATGAGGACCAGTGCCAAGTGCAAAGAAGGAAATATAGCCCATTACTCACCCATCTGTTAAAATAGGGACCATCATTCTTAAGAGATGAGTATCTTGAAGATCAAGTATGATACAAAGCAAACTATTCTCGTCACATTTTATTGTAAGAATGGTGCCATAGAGGGCTGGGGAGGTGGTTCAGAAGTTAAAGGCCCTTGCTTGAAAGGCCTGATAGCCCAGGGTTCAATTCTCCAGTACCCACAGAAAAGCCAGAAGCACAAAGTGATGCATGCATCTGGAATTTGTTTGCAGAAGCAGGAGGCCCTGACACACCCATCTTCTTACTCTCTAGCTCATTCTCTATTTCATAAATCAATAAAATATTTTTTAAAAAAGAAAGGTGCCATACAGAAGGAAGAAGATGACCAGGGTAGAAATAATCCCCATAGGAGTCCAAATATGATGGGAGACAAGAGAAATATAAAGTGTTCTACAGGGACAGTGACAAACTGGCTGCTTGGTTTGCCTCTTCTTATCTGTTTCCACATTGTCACATGACCAATAAATCGTCACCCTTCCCAGGAACAAGGTTTCAGTGTGGCTCTGTCTGGAAAGTGCGTATGAAATCAATTTAGAGAATGTGAAACTATTATACATAAGCTAGAGTGACCATGGTGAGGAGGGCACTGGTGATTTGGGATACATTCTGAAGCACGTCCTGGATTTTGACAAGCAGTGCTGGATGGGGAGGGGATGGGGACAAGGCATCCAAGGCAGAAGGCGGCAGGAAGGCCAGGAAAGGTGGGCACCTGAGGAGGCGCTGCTGAAGAGAGGGAAAAATATGTACTCCAAGGAAAGGACCTGCAGGCCAGCTTGAATCTTCTGCAGATTTTCTTCTTTGTTTAGCTGCGTATAGTCACGCTCCCTCTAAGTCAAACCTCAACAGCACTTTGGAGTTTTTTTTTTTTTTTCCTTCTTCTTCTTCTGTATTTAAACTGACATTGGCTCAGAGGGAAACTCAGGTCTTAAGGACAGTAAATAACGCACAGCAGTGGTTCTGTTGAAATGGAATTAGAGCCTCTTTGGTGGTATTGGGAATTTTATAAACTCCCAAAAGTAGCTTTGAAGAACACTATAATGCTGGAACCCAGGGAATTCGATTACCTGATAAATCTGAGGAGTGATTGGAGATGAAAGAATAAAAAAATGAATTTGCTGTAGTCCGAAGTAGAAGCCGAAGGAGGGGGTTGAGTCGGTGTGGGGGAGGTCCAGATAGCTCGCAACTCATTCAAGAAGGGTGGCAGGGGAGATGAAGGTGCTAAGTGCAGAAAGAACACGGATAAAAAGCGCTTGAGGAGAGATAATTAGTCCAATCTTAGGCATGCGTGTTGGCTATCAAACCAGAGCTGCCGGCAGGCAGGTGGTGAAGTGTGCAGGAAGGTATCCACCGACATCAGGAGACTGTGAGCCACTGGCATGGAAGTGTTAACTGAAAGGGTGACAGGATGCCTGGGTGACTGGTAGACTGAGAAAGGAAAGTGGGCATGGGAAGAGAAGTAGGAAAAAGATATTAAGATGGAACTGAGGGGCTGGAGAGATGGCTTAGCGGTTAAGCGCTTGCCTGTAAAGCCTAAGGACCCCGGTTCGAGGCTCAATTCTCCAGGACCCACGTAAGCCAGATGCACTAGGTGGTGCACACATCTGGAGTTCGTTTGCAGTGGCTGGAGGCCTTGGCATGCCTGTTCTCTCTCTCTCTCTCTCTACCTGCCTATTTCTGTATCTCTCTCTCTCAAATAAATAAATAATAAAATATTTAAAAAAAAAAAAAAGATGGAACTGAGAAGAACAAGGGACCAAGCCCAGTGGAAGATTCAGGAGGAGAGTGGTCCACGGTGATCAATGCTGCAGGGAACATGTGACCCATGATAACCACCTACAAATAATGCATGTGCCAAGGGCAAAGTGCGAAAGTCAAAAGTCTTATGCGTTAGGTGTAAAGCTGAATGGGATGCTTAAAATTGCCAAAGTATCTGTAAACTAATAAAATGCCCAAAATGTCTTTAATACTTGTAGGGAGAAGCCCATTGGTTCATTGATCTGGAGAGTTCCTTGGTGGCTTTCAAGACAGGATGACAGCACAGGGTGGGGGCAGGAGTCTGTTTACAAGAATTCGCCAGAGTGGAAGGAGTGATGAGAACAGCTTTGTAAAGAAATCTGAAGCCGGGCGTGGTGGCGCATGCCCTTAATCCCAGCACTTGGGAGGCAGCGGTAGGAGGATCACTGTGAGTTCGAGGCCACCCTGAGACTACATAGTGAATTCCAGGTCAGCCTGGACCAAAGTGAAACCCTACCTCGAAAAACCAAAGGGGGGAAAAAAAAAGAAAGAAATCTGAAGGGAAAGAGAAGTATCAGTTGTGGTTGGGTGGGGGGGGGTGGTATTTGTGGTTTGGTTTCAAGAGAGAAGCAGCCTGCTCATAGAATGACTAAGCATGGAGGTGGGTGAGGGACAGGAGGATGGATGGAGACCAGCCCCCTGGCTGTGAAGAGCTGGTGGAGCAGCTCTCTGAGGTTACTGGAGAGGGTTGGCATCGAACCCACACGTGCAGGCAAGCAAGAGCTATGTACCTTCCATCAGACACGGTCGTGGAGGGGATGAGGTGAGGGAGTGACTTCATGGGTGTCTCAGTAGATCATCTACCGAGGGTGAGGCAGGCGGGATGGAGTTTGGAGCCTTGGGGAAAAGGTGAGGAAGGTTTGGAACAGTCACTGAGCAGACGGGTTGGAATATCCAGAAGTCAAGAAAGGAAGGATTGTGACATGGTTAGGACAGTCCTGGTGGGGTAGGGAGTAAGGCTGGTAGCAGAAACAGCCAGCTGTCTTCACCATTTCCTGCCATCTCCAACGTGGCGGATAAGGAAAAGATGGGACTCTAGGATGTTTCCATTTGTTCTCACGTGCTGCTTAGACATCTTCCAACACAGTCCTGTTAGTTTCCCAGGGCTGCTGTCATGAAGTCCACGGACAATGCCTTTCCATTGTCTCACAGTTGTTGAGGCTCCAGGTTCCAAATTCCCAAGCCAGCAAAACAGCGCTCCCCTGGAGCGTGTAAGTAGGGCCCTTCTTTGCCTCCTCCCAGCTGCTGCTGGCTGCTGGCAACACTGAAGTGTTGTCTAGCCTGCCATGTGCCTTTCTCCTCTTGTCCTCACCTCTCCTGCCCACGTGTTTGTAGCTATGTTCCTCATTTTACAGGGTCAATAGTCATGTTGTTATGAAGATCCACATTCCTCATGTATAACCTGGTTTTAATTTCTTACAACTGTAAAATCCCTACTTCATGAGTAAGGTCATATTCTAAAGTATTAGATGGACATGAACTTTTGGTAGACACTGATCTTTGTGCCCAGTGGAGACTCAAGGTTGGAGGTTGGTCATGAACTACAGTGTCTAGAATTGGTCTCCAAATGCCATAACTGGTCTGGCCAGTACGACAGGAAAAGTATATGGTATTTACCAACTGCAATAAAGCCAAGAACTCTTCCTACTTTTTTTTTTATCCTTTTCTCTTCTTTTATTCATAGAGCCATTTGTATTCCAGAAAAGGCTGTGATCTATCTATTCTTAGCTCAAGGTTGATCCCTTAGCATAGGGAAAATGATCCTGCCAAAGGGAAAGGGAGATTAAAAATGAAGCAAATCACTAAATTGTTAACACTGTAACCACAGGATGAATCAACATGCAGAGAGAGAGAGAGAGTGAGAGAGAGAGAGAGAGAGAGAGAGCCAGGATTGCTTAGAATTGGTACAGAGATCTACATCTGTGCTAAAGCATGCAACAAGCTTTGCAGCATTTCATTAAGGTGTTTGCCCATCTTGTTGAGTTATAGCAAATTCAAAATAAAATCAGAGCTCAGCAGTCCAACCTCACCAGGGCATCATGTCCCCTCATCTCCTGATGCTTCTAGATGTTGATGGAATTTTCTTGCGTATAAGCCTCATAAATCTCCTGCGGTGACAATAACTCAAACCAGGCCCTTTCTATTTGGACCTAAATAGCCAGAAGGAGCCTTTTCCTTATTGTCCAGGAACTTTTGTGAACGGAAGCCCTCGGTTCTTGGGTACTTTAGGAGGACAGGGGAGGTTGTATCAGTATAAGAAACGGAGAAGTCTTGGATGGAGGAAAGCATTGAAACAGGAGGTGCCTAACCCCTTGCGGATCACATGATGTCTCACAGTTCTGGGCTTTAGTGTTGCTGACATCTGAGTACCATGGAGGCTTTTAGAGTTAGAAATGGACATTAGGCTCATTTACAGAGGAGGAAACTGATAGGGGCAGTGACTGGCTCAAGGACATGAGGGCTTATAGCTGAGCTAGGAGTAAACTCAGGTCTCTTGACTCTTAACCTAGTCATCTTTTCACTATTTGGCAAAGCGTCCAACATGGCAATATAGGTTAAGGAAGCCAACTCAGCTCTTCCCTACACCTGCTATGATTTAATTGGCATTCTCCAATGTCCTCCCAGAAAATTCAGGTTCAGAAATGCAGAGGCTAAAATTTTTTGGAGATTTATTTGCCTTTAAAAAGCACACTCTGAACATTTCTCCTCCCTGTCCCCATCCCTACTCTCCTCTGGCAAGTCCATTAAAAATAGCTTTGACTTGAAATCGGCCTGGAGATCATCATCAGCTTTGCAATTACATAACCCCTCAATGGAACGCATTGTCATACCAAGCAAAACCCAAGTGAGTTTACGTGGGGATGTACTAGCTGAGAGGAAAGCCAAATTTTTGCTGGAAATTGCTCTGAGGAGAGCTCAAGATCTCTCTCAACCGAGTGGCTGTGCATGCGTGTATGCATGCATGCATGTGTGCGTGCATGCGTGTTGCACATGGTAGGGTTGCTCCAAACTGTCTGAGAAGTGACGCTTCCTTGGCTCAGCTTCTCTTTCTGCCTCATGACCTGGGTGGGGCTGACAGATGAGCGTCAAACTCCCTCATCAGAGATATAACCAGGAATGTCCTACACAGAGATAACCAGGAGGATGTAGAATCACAGATTCTGAAAATGCTTGCTTTCTGGATACTTAAAGATCATCCTGTGTGCACACTTCTATCCTTTTTCTACAGTGAGAAACCTGAGGCCCCATAAGACAAATGACTTACAGGAAGCACTGAGAAACACAGTCAGGACAAGCAGCAGAGCGCTTAACCCCACATTCAATGTGCTTTCCTTACACCAGCTTCAGGCTGTTTCTATCTTTCCCCACTGTTCCCTCTTCAACATTTGAGGAAAAGCCCCTTCTTCTGAAGGCAAACCTTTGGCAAAAAGTAAATCCAAACAAAAGCCATTTCATTGTCTGGGATGGCACGCTGGCACAAACCAGGAATGCTTGGTTAGATTCTCAGTGCCTTTGTTTTCCCTTCTGCAACACACGTGCACCCGTAGCTCCCTTTTTGTCATTACTCTATGAAATAAAAGGATAATTCATGAGAAGCCCTTGGCACAATCCCAGGCACACAGGAAGTATGGATGCACATGCTGCTGTTATAACTAGCAAGCCTGTACATGCGAAGGAGGAAGAGGTAAGGCCCCTAGAAGGGAACATGATAATGATAAATGGGCCAGGTGAAGACAGGTGTGGCTTATGTGCTAAGCATACAACTTGGTGTCTGTGTTTTCCTCCTGGCTCTTTCATTTAGCAACTCCGGCAACTGGGAACTGGGGCAAGTCATCAACCTTCAGATCTCAGGCCTCAGATCTGCAAACTAAGGGGTCACTAGGTTACCTCTGAAGGATATTCCAGTCCTCACATTACAGGGTTCTATGAAAATCTTTCTCCCCGCAGTTAGAAGGGGGAAAGCTGAGTTTCTACATTTCCCAGACCCTCCTTTCCTCCACCCCTTTAACAAACATGTCAAACATCTTCTGATGTCAGCTCTAACCTTCCCAAGAGAAGGCTTGGGCTTATGTTTATTTTTCAACAGAGAATAATGACAGGAAAGGGAAGTAGGGCTTCCCAAAAGGGAGTTGTGCTGAAAGGTCAGAAAGAGAAATCACAGATTTTGGATATTTGCCTGGGTGGTAGATGCTGAGGGATCATAAATATGGTCCTTGGGTCTTCTAGAACTGTCTTCAACTTCCTCTAAATCATTCTCTGAAATACCGGGAGTATAATCAGCCATACACATTTGGTGCCTACTGCCTAAATTGTGAGCGTTGAGCATGTGCGTGTATGTGTGTGCATGTGTGCATGTGTATGCGTATAGGGTATGATGAGAAGGCTCTGTGTAGCCCAGCAGAATGAACAGGTTGAGAATTTGACTTAAGAAATGAGGGGCTTCCCAGATACAAGGGGAAAGTGTTTAAGGTTATGAAGTGGGCCATCTTCCTGCGATTAGCAGTTGACCCAGGCTTTTCTAAGAGGACAGACAATCCCCACCCTTCCTCACTGCCCCTCGGGTACACCAGTAAGTCTGTGACTTACAGGGGACGGAGGGCAAAAGAAACCAGTGCTGTGTTTTTATTTTCAGCTTTCAAACAAGTAATTTGCACTCTCTTTCTCCTTTTGCAAAGGGAAACTCCAGCCACCCTTTCTGACTGCCTCTCTATGTTAGAGAGAAAGCTGAGTTCCATTTGCCATCCAGAGAAGACACCAAATGCTAACGTCTGCCTTTAAAATCAAATTTAAGGCAGAGAAAATGCCCTGGAGTGGATTTTCTTCACAGAATTCTTAGCAAGGCTACCGCTGTCCCCATCGCCCTCCCAGAAAAATGCCAATAGAAAATGTTATCTGAGAATTGTCAACAAAATCTGAATGTGATTCTCAGACATTTCAATATGATATATAAGCCAATCTAGTTTCGTGACTTCTCCTTAGCAACAAATTGGGATGTGTTACCCACATAGCTACATAGCTTTAGACACACAACTTGTTTTTTTTTTTTTTTTTTTTAAATTCTTGTCTTTCAAGGAATCCCTGCTAGAGACCCATTCTATTTCTGAGATTGAGTCTCTGCCCCAACTCTAGTGCATGCTAACAAGATCCTGCCAGATTCCCTTTCAGGAGTGAGGCACTCTTCTGTAGCTAGAATACGGGTGACCAACTGAGTGTTTCTCTTAGGGTGCCCTGCACACAGACAGCTCAGTCAAAATCATGCCCTACCCCAGTAGTGAGGTGGGGAGCCCACATCCAGTAACTGGTCTAACTCCTTTCCCCAATTTGGGACATTTCTGAATGACAGTTCCTCATGGATCAGAATCCACTAAGACCTTTGTGTAACTGGCATCACATTCCAGCTTCGAACCAGGTTGTTCTTCCTGCATAGATAGGTATGGAGCCTTAGTGCCTACAGCATCAACCGTCCTACATGCAAATCTCAGGATGTGACTTCTAGGAAACCTGCCTACCACTATCAACCCCTTAGGTTTCTAAGTAGACCTCCCAAAGATATGAATTAATCTTGAAGGAAATGACTCGCTAAGTAAGGGCCTTTGTAACCACTGAGCCATCTCTCTGGCATCTGAGTCCTTGCTATCCCTGCTAGCTAGTGAGAAGAAAGGACTCATCAACAAGAACCTCTTTCAAATACAGTTGCCAACCCATAGCCCATCCCTCCTCCTCCTCCTTTGGTAATCTCTTACACCCCAGGCTGTTGTTCACTTCCTAATCACATCAGGTCTGCACACCCTATGGCCCACTGAAGTTATTCAATCTAAAACCCTCTTATGCTGCCTGGCCAACCTTTTCCTTGAGGAAACCAGGATAAAGGGTCTATCCATATTTCCTTTCCTCCCTCTGCCTCCTGACCCACTGGAGCTTCCTCATGTGGTCTTACAGAATGCTGCCCCTCCAGTTTCCTGAGTAAATATGCCTCACTTCATAGCAGTCATTTCTGCATCTGTGTGTCTTACCACATCTTATTAAAATAGATTCCAGATACATTTTGAAATATAGTATTAAAACAGAAATTTTTTGGGCTGGAGAGATGGCTTAGCGATTAAGGTACTTGCCTGAGAAGCTTAAGAATGCACGTTTGACTCTCCAGGTCTGATGCAGCCGGATGCAAAAGTGACACAAGTGTGCAGTGTTGCACATGCACACAAAGGGTGCATGCAACTGGAGGTCATTCACAGCGGCTAAAAAGCCTGGTGCCCCCATTCTCTCTCTCTCTCTCTCTCTTTCTCTGTCTCAAAAATAAAAAAAGAAAAGAAATTTCTTCAAATGAACAGAACATTGGAGCCCTTGCAAATATCCAGCCCTTTAAGATGAAGGAGCCATGGGGAGGTATCAGTATTAGTCACTTCCCAGCAAGCTTCCTGATGCTCCCTCTACCAGGCTACATTAGGCAGATTCCAAATTTTCCATTGTTCCCTCCCTGTTTCCACTCACCTTCTGACCCTTCACATTTGTTTCTTATTCTGAAGTGCATGAGCAGGAGGACGTTCTGGTCTCATGACGCTATTCTTGAGTCCTTTTCTGCCTAGGACTTACTTTTTTTGCCCTGCTCTAGCTACATAGTATGTGTAAGCTCACGTCCTTAGATCTCCTCCTTGGCTTCCTAAGGGGCCAACTTGCTTCTGGAGGCAAAATTCATTCCCAAGAAGGAATGTCCGTGTTAATGGCGAGTGCATGCACGTGTGTGTGTGTGTGTGTGTGTGTGTGTGTGTTTGTGTATAAATACCCATGAAAAATGGTAAGATGGTAAGTTCTTTTGGTAATGTTCTGTCTTTTAACCTCCCATCCAACAAAAGCAGTTATAAATTCTTTGGATTATTCTCTGACCCCAGGGTTGGGAGTCTCAAGAGGAACCTGGATTGAGGCTTGGGACGCTAGTAGAAAGAACACATGTAGATATATAGATAGATAAATAGATAGATAGATGATAGATAGATAGATAGATAGATAGATAGATAGATAGATAGATGATAGATGTTAGATAGATAGATAGATAGATAGATAGATAGATAGATAGATAGACAGATAGATAATAGAATTTGTGGACACATTTTGTTCACAGTAAGATATAACTTTGCTGTATAAGACCACTTAAGGATTGTCCTCTCACTAAATACCTGGACTTAGCATGAGCTGGGAGCTCACTGTCCTTCCAGCTGTTGCTTCTCAGGAGCAGTGACACAGGGTAAAGCAGGTATCTTGAGTCCCTCAAGAGCATGTCAATGCAATGATCCTACTCACAAAACCCTCACAGCTTCACTTTCACATAGGTGTAAGTGTGTATGTGTGTGTGTGTGTACATGTTCCTGCATGTGCAGATGCTTGTTCACATGTGGGTGTGTGCTGTGGAAGCCAAAGGACAACCTTGGTTGTTGCTCCTCAGTCACCACCCACCTGTTATGAGACAGGGTCTCTCACTGGCCTGGAGCTTACCAATTACATTAGATGGCTGGCCCAGACATCTGCCTGACTCTGACTCCCCAGCACGAGGATTATAGGCATACACACCACCACACCTGGCTCTTACGTGGGTTCTGGGATCCAACTCGCGTCCTCATGCTTTTTAGGGAGCCATCTCTCCAGCCCCACGTGCAAGTATTTGTTGTTCTTGTTGTTGTTAGGAATGGTGTGTTTCCATGTGACATCTCTTGCTTTCTAGAACCCAACATTTTGGGCAAAGAAGCTATGTTTTGCCAACATTGTATTATCATGGGTACTAGACACAGGGCTGCAGATGTAACTCAGTTGGTAGAGTGCTTGCCTAACATGCATGAAGGATTGCATTTGATCCTCAACACTGCATAAAACTGGGCATGCAGGGACTAGAGAGGTGGATTCGTTGACAAAATGCTTGCCATGCAAGTATAAGGACCTGAGTGCAGATCCCTAGTACCCAAAGAAAATGCTGGGGCAAGGCAGCGAGTGTCTGTAATCCCAGAACTGGGAAAGCAGAAATCCGTCGCTGGCATTCACTAGCTAACTGGTCTAGCTGAATTGGTGAGCTCAAGGTTCAGACAGAGGACCTGTTTCAAAGTGCAGGGGAGAGTGGATAAAAGGAAACACCCAACATTGACCTCTGGTCTCCACATGTGTAACACACACACCTGAACACACACATCCATCCACACACATATGAACACACATGTACATATGCAGGCACACACACATACACACACACACACATACATATGCAAACAAAGGAACAGTAAAAGATTTAGAATTGTTTCAGGAAGGCTGGAAGTCAGGTCTTCCCCCTGCCTCCAACTGTGCGTCCTTGGCCAAGCCACAGAATGTCTTGAGCCCTAGCTTCCTGTAGTAGTTACCTTCTGCTTCCTGGAACAAAGCACCCAACCCAAAGCAGCTGATGGGAGGAAAGTTTTTTTTTTTTTTTTTTTTTTTTTTTTTTTGAGGTAGAGTTTTGCTCTAGCCCATGCTGACCTGGTATTCACTATGTAGTCTCAGGGTGGCCTCAAACTCACAGCGATCCACCTACCTCTGCTTCCCAAGTGCTGGGATTAAAGGTGTGCGCCAACATGCCTGGCGGGAGGAAAGATTTTACTTTGGTTTATAGTCTTGAGGGGAAGCTTCACGATGGCAGGGGAAAGTGTGGCATGAACAGAGGCTGGATATTGCCTCTGCCACAGCAGGTGGAAAATAGCATTAGGAAAGTGAGCTAAGAGGAACTGACTATAACACCCCTAAGCCTGCCTCTAACAACACACCTCCTCCAGCAAGGCTCCACATCCCAAATTACCATCAGCTGGAGACCAAGCATTCAGAACACATGAGTTTATGAGGACATCTGATTCAAACCACCACATGCCCTCATATGTAAAATGAGGACCTTAGGATCTTAAAGAATCCTCAGCACTAATGATTTGGGAGCTTTTATTTTATTTATTTATTTGAGAGAGAGAGAGGAAGAGGCAGAGAGAATGAATGGGCATGCCAGAACTTCCAGCCACTGAAAATGAACTCCAGACACACGCGCCCCCTTGTGCATCTGGCTTACGTGGGTCCTGGGGAATAGAACCTGGGTCCTTAGGCTTTGCAGGCAAACACCTTAACCACTAAGCCATTTCCCTAGCCCTGATTTGAGAGTTTTATGAGTTCATTTGCTCAATATAAAAATGTGGTGAATCCCGTGTGATGGCACATGCCTTTAATCCCAGCACTGGGGAAGCACAAGTAAGGAGGATCACTGTGAGTTTGAGACAACCCCAAGACTACATAGTGAATTCCAGGTCAGCCTGGGCTAGAGTGAGACCTTAACTTGAAAATCAAAAAAACAAACAAACAAACAAACAAACAAAAAACCCAAATGTGGTGAGCACTGTGCTGGGAGATGGGGGTGGGGTGGTGGTGGTCAAAAACCTTTCAAAGATGCTCTCAGACCTCAAGACACAGAGTGTAGAGCTGGGCAAGATGGAAGTGGTCTTTGTGCAATGTCCTCTGCCTACATGGCCACTCGAAGGCATTTCTTACCTTGAAGTAAAATAGGCTAGGAAGAGACTAAGGACCACTCCAAAGGTACTCCACGAAAAAGAGTTCACTCTGGAAGAGCCCGGCAACGTGGGCACAACTCGCAAACGTCCCCCTTCCCCTTGCAACTTAAAACACTGAGGTTTGACCTTAAAAAGAGCCTATTTTCCCTCCTACTAGCTCTTTTTACAAGTGAACCCGAGGCCCGGACAGATTGAATAGCTCATCTGAAGCCCTTTACTTGGAAGCGAAGGTCAAGTGCAGTAACCCGGGCCGGTTCATCAGGCAGCATGGCCTTAAAAAGGAAGCACATTGAGAAAACCCATCATCACTACTCTGTGCCCCATGGAGGATCCGCCCGGAAAAACTACTGTTTCTTCACAATGGTTATTACTGAATGGGAACAAGACTCCCGAAGCGACCCCTACACACAGACTGTGCCCTGACATGGGATCCGACCCTTCCCGGCCCGTTTACTGCACTTGTCCCAATTGTGTTTAGAGATGCGTGATTGTCAAATTCAGCCAAACAAGGGGTGGGGTGGGGAGGAGTGTGAATTGTGGGGAACAGCCAACAGCTACCTAACTGGTTGCGAGAATTCAAACCTTTTGAGCAAAACAAAAAGCCCCCCACCTCACTGCGTTGCCATGGAAACAGCCCAGCAATGCAGAGGGAGCCCTGCGGGAGGCTGCCTGGAAGCCCTGGAAGCCGAGGTGGGGAGAGGGCTTTCTTTCCAAGGAGGCATTGCTGTCAGCTCTTCTCATTCCTTGCCTGGGCTGTCCCCATCCTCTTGACTCTGGAACAGTTGCCCAGCTGGCAAGAAAAGGTTGAGGGTAAACTCGAGCTTCAGAGCAGACGATCGATTGTGAGGCCGACTCTATGGAAGGACCCAGTCTTACAGAAGATTCATCCCCACAGCGGCAGTTCTATCCCTATCCCTCCAGGACAAGTGGTCTTGGCACGTTTTTGTTTTTTTGTTTTTTTCCTCAACAAGCCCGTGATGCAGCCAGAGAAGCCTGGGAGGTGGGTGACTAGAGAGGGGAGGCATCCACAAGCCTTCTGCTTGAGTCTGGAATTCCTCACTGCCCCCCCCCCCTCAGTGTACAAACAAAGAAAGATTAAGAATGAACACTGCCAGGCTGGAGACATGGCTCAGTCATTAAAGGTGCTTGCTTGCAAAGCCTGATGGCTTGAGTTCCATTCCTCAGTACCCATGTGAAGCCAGATGCACAAAGTGGCACATGTATCTAGAGTTCATCTACAGTGGCACGGTGTCTCCATACTTTCTCTCTCTCTCTCTCTCTCTCCCTCTCTCTCTCTCTCTCTCTCTCTCTCTCTCTCCCCGTCCCTCTCTGTCAAATAAATAAATCCAGAAATAAATATTTTAGAAAAAAATGAGCATTGCCTTCTGACCCAACTTCTTTTGCTCTGTCCTAGCTGTTTCTGGGACATAACCCCTAGGGGCTATGATCCTCCCCCCAAACTACCCCTTTTGAGGAGCACCAGGTCAAGAACAGTGGAAAGGGATATGGTGGCAACAGGGTTAAAAGCATGAGGCTTGATATCAACAGACTTGATCTGATCTGACTCTGTCACTTCCTGGTTCTGTTACCTGGACCAAGACATGAACCTTGGAGACTCAGTTTTGTCATCTGTAAAATGGGCAATAATATCTACCACTTGGGATTGCTGGGCATATTACACAACTTACTATGGCATTATACTATTATAACACACACAAACACCACAGAGAAAGAGAGACACAGAGATACACACACACACACACACACACACACACACACACACACACACACAAATGTCTGGACACTGTCCCCATAGGCTCTGATTTAATTAGTTTTGGAGAGGTCTGACACAAGTAGTATTTTTTAAAGCTCCCCAAGGTTGTGAATCACTAGTTTAAGGGAAGGATGGTGGATCTCAGAAGTCCCAGTTTTAATGAAGAGCTGTAGGATTGTAAACAGATCATTTGATTTCACTGGGTCTCCATTTTTACCCTTTACAAAACAGAATAACTCTACTGTGTTTGGCACATTCAAGTTCTGATGATATTCTGAGAAGGAGTCAGATAGTTCTTTTAGGCAGATAGGGTGACCCCTGAAAGTTAATAGGCACTTGCTAGAAATCAAAGGATGATCTGACTTCTTATCTCTCACCTGGTTCACTAGACCTGTTTTTCCACAAACAACCTGGGCCTCTCCTGGGAGGGAAGTCTCTCCTAGGGTTTAAATCTAACCCCAACATTGTGGATGCTCAAAGTTTAGCCCCCCAGAACTTGGCGTCATGGCTAGCCTCTTCCTGAGACAGCCCTTACCCCAAACCAATCAGCTGTCCTTCAGGTGAGCTGAGCTGGAAGGTAGTATATAAGCCGAGAAGTAACCGTAAGTTATAAATACATTTGCAAAGGGAGGGCACGCTCTCTGAGCTGCTGGGCCACTTGGGAACCTCCAGCTGCTGGTGAGTTTCCCCTTGGCTTGGGCCGGCCCAGCTGGGTCTAGCTGAGGAGAGAGCCCCCTGTCCCTTACTCTCCACATGGGCTCTTTACCCCCTCCAGCTCTGCACGTGGCAGGAGCTCTTTGACCTTTCTTTTCTTTCCCAGCCCTCCACATGGGCTCTAGCCACGTGGGACCTTTCCTTGGCTCTGTACTTCCCTCAATACATAAAATAATTTAATTATTATCCTTCTTGGTCTCTTTTATTCAATTCTTTGATTAAAAGTAGACACTGACCTAGGGTTCAAGGACTTTCCTGAACCTCTAACACTCCACTACATATTGGTGACCCAGCTGGGACAAAAGAAGGGTAATTATTCCATCTGTAGAGGCAAATGAGATGTGCACACGTCCAATTTTTCCACCTGCTCGTCTTTTAAATTCCAATTCTGCCTGGAACTACTACATAGACTGTCTGTGCTCTTCCTGAATCGGTGACCATTGCTATGAACTCAGAGGTCAGTTGCTGTTCTGACCAGGAAGACCCCCAGCCACACTTAGCAAGGCTGAACTCCGGAGCTTGAGTTGCGGGGGAGGGGCCTCATGAACACATGTAGGTTCAGGAACCAAAGGCAGAAATCAAAGCCAGAATGGCTTCTAGTTTTTGTTTTTTTTTTTTTTTTCCTCCCTTTTTTCTTTTCTCCATTACAACACTGTGCCAGAGTTGCCTGTGGGGCATGGGAAGATGGAGTCCCGAATCCTGCTCTGGGCTCTGTCCTTCCTGTGTGCACCAGACTCTGCCCAGTTCAGTCTCTGGCAGCCTGAGTAAAGTGGAGGGACAGGAACTGCCCCAGCCAAGACCCTGCCACCTAGGCACTTGGCTAGACAGGCTTCTCTATTAGCTCCCCAGGAGCCCATATTCAAGCCCATACACCCGCCATTCAGCCCCAAGCCCTGGTTCCCAACCACATGCCTCCTGTCCCTCCCCTCGGGCCCACAGAGTGGAGGGGTGCTGTGTCCGCAGGGTGGGGTTGATGGTGGGAGAGATAAGGCTACTCCCCCTTCGGAAAATACAGAGGCACCATGAGGAAAAGCATGCCTGATGGTGCTAACTGCTGTCATTTTCTGCCAGAGTACTCTATGACAAATGTATCTCTTTTTGTATTCATTTATTTATTCATCTAAGGGAGAAAGTGGGGGGGGAGGGGGCGTGCCAGGGCCTCTAGCCACTGCAAACAAACTCCAGATGCGTCTGCCCCCTTGTGCATCTGGCTTACATGGGTCCTGGGGAATTGAACCTCGGTCCTTTGGCTTTGCAGGCAAGCACCTTAACTGCTAAGCCATCTCTCCAGCCCTGACAAATATATCTTTACATAACTGTGAATCATTTATTCATACAGGTATTTTTTTAAAGGTAAAATGTACTAGGCCTGTTGACACAGGCCTGTTATCTCAGTTACTCTGGGGGCTGAGACAGGAAGATCACCAGTTCAAGGCTCGTTTGGGCTAATGAGTGAGTTCAAGGACAACTTGAATAACTTAATGAGACCCTGTCTTAAGATAAAATACAAAAGGAGGGCTAAAAATATAGCTCAGTGAGAGACTGCTTGCCTAGTGTGTGTAGTCCTAAGTTCAAGTTCCATTACTACAAAAATTATAATGTCTTGAGTTTTTGAAATTTACCTGCACATATGGGTTTGCTCTAAAGGCTGTCAAGTTTAAATAGCCCTTCCAGAAAGATTTTATCATAGTTTTGTTAGCTTTAAATTTATTTAAAAAAAAAAAAAAACCTCTACAGGTATTTATAAAAACTTCCTTAGATTTAAAATCACAGATTTCTTAAGAAATGTTTGATAGTTCATTTTGTACAGTATTTAAGAACAGTAAGCTTGGGGCTGGGGAAATGGCTTAGTGGTTAAGGTGTTTGCCTGCCAAGCTTAAGGACACCGTGTTCAATTCCCCAGGATCCATGTAAGCCAGATGCACAAGGGGGTGCATGCGTCTGGAGTTCATTTACAGTGGCTGGAGGCCCTGGTGTACCCATTCTCTTTCTCTCTTTATCTGTCTCTCTCAAATAAATAAATTAATTAAATATTTTAAAAAACAGTAAGATTTATTTCTAAATATAAAAATTCAATAGGTTATTAGTTCTCAAAATTTTTTTTTTTATAAGAGAAAGAGAGTGCAAGAGAGAGAGAGAGAGAGAGAGAGAGAGAGAGAGAGAGAGAGAGAATTGGTGTGCCAGGGCCTTAGCTACTGCAAATGAACTCCAGATGCATGTACCACCTGTGCACATGCATCACCTTGTGCATCTGGCTTATGTTGGTTCTGGGAAGCCGAACCTGGGTCCTTAGGCTTTGTAGGCAAGTGCCTTAACCTCTAAGCCATCTCTCCAGCCCAAAATCTGTTTTTCTTTTTTTTTGGTTTTGGGAAGTAGGGTTTTCAATGTTTAGATGTTATGCGCCACCACGCCCGGCCCAAAATTTGTTTTTCAAAAATTTTTGTTTATATCATAAGTATAATTACTGAGTTTATGATCTAGGTCAACTTCAACCTACATAGAGGATTATTGGGAACAACAAAATTCTGCCTGATGTGGTGGCTTAGAATTTGCCAGGGATTTTAAGAGATTGTAATGGTCCTGTCATTTGAAAGGAGGAGGTGACTGGCCTGAGTTCCAGGCCAACCTGCTTCAAAACAATAAGCATCTGTTTTAGATACTCTTAATAAAATATTTTACAGGTGTGTTAGAGGTATTGATAAAGATTAGCCCCAAAACAGTTGTCATGTTTTACCTGTATTCATAGGTTTATAACTGTTAAAGATATATTTCATGAAGTTTATTAACAGTGATGTCACAAATCAATGGGTTATATAAAATTCATAGGTATATACACTGGTATTATAAGACAAGTCTGGCTGTCATTTTCTTAAATTTCATTTAAAATGTAGAGATTTTTGGTGATATAACAATAAGGAGATTCCAAGTTTTTCTGCTAAATTAACTCTTCGAGGCTAGACTACTTTTTTTGGCCAATGGACAATAAGATAAATCAATTTAGTGTAGTCTTTTAATATTCTTATAAGAAAGATGGTTAATTATGGTTTGAGATAAGATGATTGAAGGAACTGAGAAGGAATTTTTCAATGTTGGACATAAGGTGAGCACATGTAAAAAGTTTATAAAAGATCTAAAAGACCAAATTTTGCCTAAGATCAATTTCCTTTTATAAGGAACAAATAATTTTCAGGCCAAACATAGATAAAAACCATGCCTAAAATTAAGGTTTCTTTTTCAGCTTTTTACAGACTCTTAAGGATGCTCTGAAAGTTTTATATAGGGACACAGACTTAATCTAAATTCATTAATACTTTAGGCACAGGTAATGTCCTGTCCTGGGTGGGTCACAAAGTCATAAGCACAAATATAATTCACATTCTTAGGATGTCAAATTGGTTAGACACAGACAAAACCCTAACACCTTGACTATTACAAATGAGTAGAATAAATTCCCTAGGAAGAAGACAAAGCATGTCAGGATGCTTAGCTCTCTGCTCTGTCATTTCCTTTGGCTCTTGCTTACTGTGATATGCTATTTAAAGTCATGACAAGCTAGACTCGGAGAAAAGGGATGGCGCCCCCTTTATCTCAGACCCCAAGCAGGTTTAAGCCATGTGTCCTCCAGGCTCTGTCCAGAGACAAAATGGCCAATTGGAAAAGGGAGTGACGAACCACATATAACTTTGTTTCTCTTTACAGTTCCTCTCTTTGGAACATCTGAAATCACCTCTATCAGATGAAATTTCTCCCTAGACAGGAAAGGTCAAATGGATAAACTGAGTCAAGATATTTGACCAGGTTACAAATTCCTTATGTAAGAAAACCATCAGGCTTGCCTAGCGTGTATAAATATCAGGGTAGAAACAGATATGATGACAGAAAGGCATCAAGTAAGTGATTCCTCATCTCGCTCCCTCTCTCTCAAATATCAACAAAGGGTAGGATATTGCTGGATGTGACTGGTCACACCTCTAACTCCCATGCTTAAGGTAATAAAACCAGAGGTTACCTTTAAAAGAACAACCCTTTAAAGCCGAGCATGGTGGCTCATGCCTTTAATCCCAGCACTCGGGAGATAGAGGTAGGAGGATCTCTGTGAGTTCGAGAGTGCGAGGCCAGCCTGAGAATACAGAGTGAATTCCAGGTCAGCCTGGGCCAGAGTGAGACCCTACCTCGAAAAAAACAAAAAAACAAACAACAAAAAAAATACCTTTAGTCCCAAACATTCACAGACCAGGAGGGGGCCCATATCCCAGGCTCCCATAGAGAGGAGAAGAGAAAAAGGGGTCCCAGGAACCCCAACCCCCAGTAGGACATTCAAGCTATTAAAACAGGAGTAAGGGTGGAAATCTTCGCACTTGGGCTTAGAATGCAATTGCCGCTCCTCATATGCTGTGATGTGAGGCACATGCAGGAGCTGGGGGGAAACGTCTGGAGGAACTTGAGCTTGGGAGCTAGCCTCGTAGGTAAGCACGGATATCCTATATTGGACCTTCCTTGCTCCAGGAGGCACATAGACCACACTATGTGTCCCCTTTTGATTGGGGAGAAAACAGGGAAATTTGTATTAGGACTCCTGTAGTAAGGAAATTAAAAAAAAAAAAACCATAATTTCTTCTCCCAAATCTGGCTGGAGGGATGCCCCCCACCCCACAACAAGAAGATGCAAGAGAGGATGGGGCACATCTGATTCTAGATTCTTCTTTTCGCCTTCCTCCATTTCATTTCAGATGGGATGATCAGCTTCCAAGATTAGCAAGTTGATGCCAAGGTTTTAACTAATAGAAAAACTGAGTCCAACAGTTCACAATGTCAATATGTTCATGGCTTAGGGGATATGGAAACTGGCTTTAAAGTTCTCAGTAAAGTTAACTGTTTGTATATTTGCCAAGGCATTAACTATTGGGGAAACTGAGTCTTAATATAACTATTCAAGTATAAATTGTTTAATTTCCAAAGATAGGTTATCATAGCAAAGAACATTGTGACGTTAAAGATAGCTCCTGTTTTGTTTATGCTAATTCTTTAAAAAAATTTTTTTGTTGTTTTTTTTGAGGTAGGGTCTCACTCTAGCTTAGGCTGACCCGGAATTCACTATATTGTCTCAGGGTGGCCTTGAACTCATGGCAATCCTCCTACCTTTGCCTCCCGAGTGCTGGGATTAAAGGCATGCACCTCCATGCCCGGCTATTTATGCTAATTCTATCAAATGGTCATCACTAGGTTTAATCACTTAGGTTTAAGTTATTTAATTTCAGTCACTGTAACTTTTATCCTCCTGTTAGGTAAAATATGTTGGGATAGCTTGCCAAAATTTATCAAGTTTAAGTCATGGGTAAGATAGAAAATTGCGTTATGGTAATAAAAATCTAATGTACATCAGATTAATTGCTAGCCAAGCTTAAGCTAAAAATATTGGTTGTTAACTAATATTTTCTCTTTCAAAACAGATTTGTCAAGGGTTGTATTAGAACTCAGCTGTTTTGGCTCAACAATAACTAGGTTCTCTATTGTATTATGTGTAATCAAATAGGTTAAATTGAGATTTTATTTAAATAACTATTTCATTATTTTGATATCCCAGGTCCATTGCTTATAAGAAAATTTTTTTTTTTTTTTTTTTTTGGATTTTCAAGGTAGGGTCTCACGCTGGCTCAGGCTGACCTGGAATTAACTATGTAGTCTCAGGGTGGCCTCAAACTCACGGTGATCCTCTTACCTCTGCCTCCCGAGTGCTGGGATTAAAGACGTGCGCCACCACGCCCGGCTCAAGAAAATTAACTTTTCTTTTCTTTTTTTTTTTTTTTTGGGGCGTGGGGGGGAGACACACAGAGAGAGAGAGAGAGAGAGAGGAGGAAGACAGAGATGGGCGGGCCAGCAGCCTCTCAGCTGCTGCGAACGAAATCCAGATGCGTGCGCCCCCTTGTGGTCAAGTGCGGCATTGCGCTCCTTTGCATATGGCTAAACGTGGGACCTGGAGATTGGAACCAGCGTTCTTAGGCTTAGGACACAGGCACCTTAACTGCTAAGCCATCTCTCCAGCCCAAGAAAATTAACTTTTAAGACATTCCCTGCTATACGGTCCAGCCTCATGCTCAAACAATGGTTCTCATCTAAGAAAGATAATTTCAAGCTTTACTGTTCTGTTTCCAGCGTTCTCTTGGTAATTGATACCCACACAGGTATCTAAACTAATCATAAATGTTTCCAAACATAAGTGCCAAGACTTTATGCTATTTTACTTGTCTTTTTCTGACAGTTTCTATGTCAAATTAATTGGTTTTGATTTGTTGGTTAAAATATTGTTTTCAATACTGGTAACATGTTCTGCCTGTATTTATAGCTACAACTAAACTTAAAGGTTAGACCAAATGACTTTAGCCTCTTGTGCCATTCCTTAACTAGATCTGCTCCATATGTACATCCATCAAGCTTGGTGTAGCTTCCTTTCTATGTGTTCTAAGAACCGACGTAGAATCCAAAGCCAATTGGATTCACTGGAGTTAAAAAGATCAGTATTTTGGCCCCTGCTCCCATGTCCTGAGGCCACTAGAGAGTCTTTCTTTTTTCTCCACAGTTTTCCCAGACCCTCCACATGGGATCTCTACCTACATGAATGCCTTTATTTGGCTCTGTACTTTCCCTAAATAAATATAATTATTTTTATAATTATCCTTCTCGGTCTTTTTTTATTCGATTGTTTGATTAAAAGTAGACATGGACCTAGGGTTTAGGGTTTGACTTTCCTGAACCCCTGAACCCCTAACACCCTGTTACAATTTTCTCTCTCTCTCTCTCCACATATATATATATATATACATATATATATATATATATATATATATATATATATATATATATATATATATATATGCCACCAGGAGAGCCTAGCTCTTACTTTGGAGGATCTAATTACTTTTATCAGATGCTCCAAGAATTTAAAAAAATGAAAAGTCTAACATATTATCTTTCATTTTTGTCTTTTTTTTTTCAGCCTGCTTTAGCTATTGGAAATATTGTTTGTTTGGTCAATCATTCATTCAGTCAATTAATTAATGACGATAAGGAATAACTGAGAGTCAGGGCTTCATGAAGTCCTACCTATCCCATTCTTAGATATTTTTGATACGTGTTTTAAGAAAAGTCCTTAAACACTTAAAATCAAATTGTTGTCTGTAAGGCTCCTCCTGCATTGAAAACTGGGCGCTGTTTCAAAACAAAAACTTAATAAATTTCTCTCATTGCATAAAACATGTAAGGTGCTAGAGGGGAGAATACAGAGGTTAAAAAAATTGTCCTGAGGAACTTAGAATATAACTAAAGTAAAAAAAAAAAAAAAATCACACACACACACACTAGACCTCAATACAAGGTCCTGCAGAAAGAACGTTCAGGTGTCACCCAAGGGAAAAAAAATCACCATTCTTCCCACTATTCCTAGCCACTCTCTGGCCTTAGAGTACTGGTATCAACCCAGATCCAAGATCAAGTTTATTTATACCCTGGCTCGTTCCTGGCCACTGAGAAGGGTTCCTAGAATGTCACCCAATGGCTGTGCGTAGTGGGGGGGGGGATAACAAAAACCCCTTCCATCCTTCCTCTCGTGCCTGCCTTCCATTCCTCCAGCAAAGGCTCTCAAATTCATTCCTGAATAATTTACATGCAAATGAGACTAGAAAGAGGCACAAATGGGCTGGAGATGGGAGGGGAGAGAGAGTAAGTTGTATGACAGACACAATTGAAAAGCAAATGTCCTGTTATTTCAAAACAGAGTCTGGTGATGCTAAGACCAGATGCCCAGAGGACAGAGTGGGAGGGAGTGTGTGTGAATTTGGCAAAGGTCAGATGTCAGGGCCCTGTGTGCTGAGCAGGCTGGCTCTTTGAACCTGCCCTGGCATCTTGTAAGTGGTATACTGACAGCCTTCTAGACTGGTTGTGTAAATGATCTTCCATAATGGATACCTAAGATAACCAGCTTATCCAAAGAAAAGGTTTATTTTGGCTCACAATCACGTACATGTCATTGCTTCAGGCCAGCGAGAGCAAATCATTTGTCGGAGCACCTGGCAGAGCAGAAACACTCACCTCAGGTCCAGAAAGTAAAACAGGAACTGAATGGCACCCCACAAGTGCCTTTGAGGACACACACATCCCTCCATGACCTAAAGAGCTCCCACTGAGCTCACCTCATAAAATTCCCACCCACTTCCAGTAGCATAAAGCTGTGGAGCAAGACTGTCACCCTGTCCTCTGGGGTACACATGAAATTTTTTTTTTTTTTTTTTGGTTTTTGGAGGTAGGGTTTCACTCTGGTCCAGGCTGACCTGGAATTCACTATGTAGTCTCAGGGTGGCCTCGAACTCACGGCGATCCTCCTACCTCTGCCTCCCAAGTGCTGGGATTAAAGGCATGTGCCATCATGCCCGGCTACATATGAGATTTAAACCATAGTACAGCATCCTCTGCCATCTGCAATTAGCACAATATAATCACTTTTCTTCCTGTTTAATATGAGTAAAAGTATCTGAAGGCTTCTAGTGTGATGGTGCTGGGCTACTCAGGTAGTTGAATCCTGTTTTCTTGGGTCCAGCCCCAGCAAGTATCTTCTCTGTATTAATGCTCTTCTTCCCTTAGTTCTGGCTCAGAATGCCCCTTCCTCATTAACAGCCTGTTTGTTCCATGCTATGTAAAATATAGCTTCACAAAATGTGGACCATCTAAGCTGGATGTGGTGGCGCACACCTTTAATCCCAGCACTCGGGAGGCAGAGGAAGGAGGATTGTCATGAGTTTGAGGCCACCCTGAGACTACATAGTGAATTCCAGGTCAGCCTGAGCTAGAGTGAGACCCTACCCCCGCCCCCCAAATGTGGACCATCTAGTCCAAGCTCAGGTGTGACAGATCCCTTCCCTTGTAGAGACAAGGCTTCCATGGTCATACACTGTGTCATGTTATCATTGTGACGTTCTGAAGGTTGATGCTTGGGTCTGAAGGGAACTGTAAGGAGATAGGTCATCACAGGATTAGCCTTTGACTCTCCGCCTTTCATTCTACACTCTCTCCTACAGTGGACTCATCTACTCCTGGGTTTTCTATATCACCTTTGTGGAGGCGACCTATGACCTGTGTTCCTTGTTCTCATCCCATCCTGCCAGTGTTGTCTCAAATGCCAAAATACCCCAAAGGGAATTCACCACTGACCCCTCAAATGCCTGAGTTACCTGCTTCCCTGCTTTTGGATTCTTTGCCTTAAGAGTAAGTCTATGGAGCTAGACCAAAACCAGCCAGCCATGTCTAACCTTAGCCTCCATATCTGTGCGTCATAGAATGTCTTCTTATCCATCTCCCCCATCCCTTTCAGTCAACACAATCCGTATCCCACCAGCCCCCACCCACACTGCTGTGACAGCTTCTTAAATCACTGGTTTTCTTCGGGGATTCTCCCCATCTGCTGCTTATCCATCTTCCATATTGCTGCCAGACTAACTTTTCCAAAACACAGATCTGTCATGTCATTCTCTTGCTCAACAACTTCTGTGGCTGCTTTACTGCCTGCAGTGTGATGGCCAAATGATGCAGAAGGTCTGTTCTGGCTCTCTACTCTTTGGTCAGACTCTCAAGTTCTCTCAGTCTACACTCGGTTCCTGCCCCATTCACGTATTCACTCTTTTTCTCATATTGCCTTGTCAAAGACCTATGTTTTCTTCAACTCATTCTTTAATGGAGTCACCTTCCATCGCATACATCCTCTCAGAGTGATTGCGTTCTTCATCTCTTAACATTAACTTGGTGGCATGGTACTCATTTAAGACTACATATGATAAGGCGTTAAGGCAGCAAAACCACGAAAAGCCTGGAGAAGGTGGTATGGAGTGGTCTCTTTTAACATATTTCCTCTCCATGAATCAATGAGTCAGTCCTTGGGCTGGTAAAATGTTTCTCTCCTCTTTGTACTTTGCACCTGGTTTGGACTCTTACCACCAGACATTCATGATGTGTTGATTTTTTTTTTTTCTTTCCTACCACTTCAAAAGCACAGGCAGAACCCAAAGAAAGTCTGAAGTTAGGCTGTCTTGACATTTGGCAAGGTTATCACCAGACTAATAGGCCTCTGTATAGACTTAGTAGTTACTAGGTAATGATAGTAGGACGTAGCTACATGTATAAAGTAGGTCTCATCGTTGGCTTGGGCCCTGGAACTAAATATTAATGCACAATGTCTATACCTTAGGTTAGACCTTAGGAAGGCATATTGTCCTGTACAAGGTGGAACTATCTCGACCCGCCTCAGATCATAACCTTCTCAAACTTCAAAAGGCTTCATTCTGTGCCGGAGTGAAGGAACATAGGGCAACAGAGCATGGGGATGGACCAGAAGAACCTTATTTATCCTCCCAGGGAAGCTTCCACAGGAAACATTGGGGCCTGGAACGTGAGTGTTCAGATCAGGACTCCTGAACGTACAGGACAGATGAGCAATGCTGAAAGCACCGTCCACGTAGTAGCTCCAACTCCTGAGTCAGGTGTCTGTGTTAAGAATTCTGTATGTGTCATCTCAATCCTCCCTCCCCGGCAATCCCGTGGGGGCATTGTTATGTGACCCTTGCTTTGTAGTTTAGGGAAATGAGTATTTACTGTTGTAATACCCTTCATTTATACCAGATACTAAGGGCGATTCAAGGAGAAGTCAGATATGCTCCCCAAGGTAACAAGTCAATAGGACAGCAAAAGGGGATAGCTATGTTTACAAGTAAATCCGAAAAGTGTCAGATAAGCAAGAAGTTGCAATAGGCTCAGTGGTTTTATTTACAGAAAAAAGAACTTTGGCCAATGGACTTGAAAAATACGTCTATAGGTGGGCACATCCTTTTGGTGAAACTAAACTGTAAATTCCTTGAGGGCAAAATCCAGTTATACATAGCTCAATTCAAGAGGTAGTTAGTTATCAAGCAACGTCCATGTGCCTGCCAGGAAGGTATGTGCATGAGAAGAGGGTGTGACACAAAGATAAGAGCTCTTGCCCTCGGTCCTCAGGGGACACTTTTACCAGTCAGTCAGCAGAGGTATTCCCCCTCCCTCTGTCCAAGGAATTGAACAGTTGGCTCACTTGTTCATTTCACCCTCCTTTGCTTCTTCCTCTAGGTCAGACATTCTAGAACCGTTTCATAGGCTGAAATTCCAAGGGGTGAAAGTTTATGGGAAAATACTTCATAACCTAAAATATTTCCTTATCGTCTATTGAGCCTGTGTATATGCACATGTTTCAGGGGACATCTACTAATCTTCCTTAACGATACTCCATGCGTCTAAGATTCACCTGCTGAGTCACATGTTCCACACTGCTTCCCAGAGGTGCTGCGATGCAGATGTCTGGGGAGGTGGTGGTGCTGTGTTCCCCATGCTTGCTTTCATCCTGTGCCTACTTGTGTTGAGTGTGCAAGCTCCAGTACGTGTGTGAGGAAGATAACACACACAAGGACACACTTTCTCAGGAACACCACCCACACGGAAGGAACGCAAGTCAGATTTTCTGCAAGGAGGAGGGGGCTACCTGTATCCAGGAAACTACCCTCATGCCTGGATAACCGACTTGAATGACAGGAGGACACCTATGGGAATCCCCAGGGCCTTGTCTGAGGAGAGCCACAAACACAACACAAAGGCAGAAAAAATAACAACAGTCCATCTTGGCGCCCTGGCTGTAAATGGCTCATTTACTCTGGCAAGAGGAATGGAGTTTTAATGACAAATGGTGATGCTGCACAGCAGGCTTGGCTGTGTGCTGTAAATTATTTTGAAAGAGTCACTATGCCTTAATAAAAAGAGGAAACTTTCTGCTGTAGTCTGGACACAGCTGTGAACTGAGAGCCACTGGCATCCCCATGCTCCCCTCCACCATCTTCTGGCTGCTCTTTCCCACCTCTGGACCATGAGGCCATGGCTAGGAAGGTTTTGTAGCTGTGTGTGTTCTCTCCTGGGAGGACACAGGGATACAGTTGAGTTTCACAGCTTTCTGCCACAGGCCACAGGACACAGGACACCAGGAGACTTGAACAGTTATTCTATCAACATCTTAAAAGAGAGAGAGAGAAATAATATAGGCCTGGAGAAATGGTTCAGTGGTTAAGGCAGTAGCTTGAAAGCCTTGACAGCCCAATATTTGGTTCCCTAAGACCCACGTAAAGCCAGATGCACAAAGTGGCATGGCATATCCATCTGGAGTTCATTTGCAATTTTTTTCAAAAAAATTAAAAACAAACAAAACAGAAACAATGTATGTGTATAGGTGGCTCTTGGGCATAGGAGCAGATGTCACCATAGCAGAAATAGTGGCCACTCAGTATCTATGTTCTCCATCACATTTTTCATGCCTCCTTACAATTGGGGTGATCATGTAACCAGATTGGTCAATAGACTATCGTCAGAATACAGTGTGTCATTTAGAACGGAGGCAGTTAAAGAGTCTACATGTTGCTTCCCTCTCTCCTTCACTCTGGCCCACCAGTTGTAGATGGAATAGCTACGAGATAAAGATAAAAAAAAGGACATGTCCTACACTGGCCTTACTATTTTTTTTAATAAGAAATAAAACTTTATTGTGCTAAGCTCATGAGATTTCAGGGTTTATTTGTTATTGCAGAACTCATAACCCTATCCAATATACCAGCATCGCAGCCATCTCTGGGGCTTGGACTTGGAACTGTGTTTCCTGTACTGGGTAGTATGTGTCCTGACCAGTTTCCATGTATCAACTCTGTCCACCTGCAGAGTAACTGTAGAGTAATGTCCATGCAAACAGGCCTGCATCCAAGTCCTGGTTCTGTCACCTCCTAGGCAAGCTCAGAATCCCAGGTGTGGTAGTTTGAGTTAATGGCCCCCAATATATTGTTTTATTGGTTTGTAGTTTGCATCTGCAGTCACCTGGCTGGAGGCAGTGTTACTGGGCAGATCTTAAGGTGTGGTGGTGGGTTTGAGATTTCAATCTAAAGATATGCAAAGTGTGCCTAGCTGGAGTTCCTGAGGTGTGCTGTGCTATGTGACTTTTGGCTTTTGGCTTCTCTCTCTCTCTCTCTCTCTCTGTCTGGTCCTGTAAGAGCAGGCCAGCTTCTTCTGCCATTATGGAACTTCCTCTGGATCTATAAGCTTCAATAAATATCCCTTCCTCCATAACTGTGCCTGGTCTGGAAGTTCATCTCGTGAACCTGAAGCTGTCTGCTACCCCAGGTCATCACTGACTGCATAAAATTGTGTCACAGAGTAAGGAAAAGACAGTTCCATAGAAAAGACAACTGGACTTACTGAGCTTGACATGCTCAGGTAGAAATGTCCAGCAGGCAACTGGAAAAATAGCTAAAGATATAGATTTGAGCCTTTTCAATATGGATGTTGGATAAAACCTGGATTAAATGAATGGAAGAGACTACAGTAAAGAGACCAAAAGTGAGACCCTCAGGACCTATCACATCAATATACAGCAGGGATGGAGGAAAGCTATCAGTGAAAGCGATAGAATGAGAAGACCCAAGAGGTGCCCTGTCCTGAAGTACGTGGAAGTCAGGCACTTCAGGAAGGCCAATCGCCTAAGTCTTTGGTGATCTTATAGTGCAGGTCGCTGGCAGAGGGTGAGGCGTAAAAGGGAGTGGAGAAAGCAATAGTCAGAAGTTGGCTGGGAATTGGAGGTGGGACAGTGTGGAAGCTGGAATGATGTAGGAAGGAGGAAAGAGGCAGGTGGGATTTCTGCCATGTTTTGGAAGCAGATGGAGATTGGTTGGAATCTCAGCTTACACGGAGCTGTGTGGCTTGGGGTAGATGATTCAACTTCTCATTCTGCTTCTTCATCCGTGAAATTAATACAATAAATGCTACCTTTGGGGCTTCGCAGTGGGTGCCAAATAAGTAAAGCTGAAGAAAGAGACAGGTCATAGGTTTTCTGAGAGACATGTAGAACAGAAATGACAGAGACAGCAGGACACATTAGAGACACTGACCCTATTAACAATGTTGGTTCCTCTTATTGGAACAGGTAAAAACTGTGGTTTCTAGATTGCACTCGCGCAAGGGAGATGTGTCAGTTAAGGACTGTGATGGAGTTTATAATCTTTTAGGCCAGCGCTGTGTATATGTAGAAATAGGGCTGTAGCTCAGGGACATCTGATCAGCATGGGGGACTGATCACAGGGTTGAGTCAGAAGTGCTAAGTGCAGTGAGTTGAACAACCCAGAATCAAGACAGCAGATGGGCAAGGTCCCAGAGAAGAATGTAGAGATGGACAGGGCTGTTCTTACATAGGAGAGGGTCCTTGGGTATTAAGGTCCATGGGAAGTTCCCAAGCGAACACATCTCCAGCGGAGGCAGGGGTGGGGGGAGAGCTAGGGTGACTAACGACATTCAGGTAACCCTTTCATCCTGCAAGCCAAGGCTCCGAAGACCAAAATGGCTGACTTGGGATGATTACGCATGAAGTCCACGGCCAAGCCAGAGTGAGGTCTGGTTCCCTTGGCTCTTTCTGTGGTATCTGCTGAGTGGAAATGAATTAAAACTAGAAGAATTAGCTTGCCTTGGTGAGCTCTCTTTTTGGTGACTTCGTCTTGCTCATTTAGAATGGGAGCAAGCAAGAAAACCAAATCAAGAAATGAAAATCCTCTAGCAGAAAACGTAGCACACAGTCAGGAAATGCTTCCAGTCTTGCCGAACACTTGGGAGGCTGTTTCCTTGCTCTATATTTAGTGTTTGAGTTTATTAGCGAGAAGCATAGTGTGTTAGTTCCTTAAAATTTTTCAAACAGCTAACTCATTTTTTACAGGCAAAGAAACTTGTTTGCCAAGCACACAGAGAATCCATGGCCAAGCTAGGAATAGACTTGAGGTGTTCAGACTTCCAGTCACAGGAAAATCATTGTATGTGTGTGGTGTGGGTAACAAGATGGTTCTGGCTGCTGCTATAAGGAGCTCAGAAGGCAAATATGAAGAAATAGGAAACTCTGTCTCATTTTCCAATTGTGTTTCAGAGCAGCCTTTTGAGGCATGATCCTGGCAACTGGGTATTTTTTTTTTAAAGGGGGCGGGTGTCTATATTAACCAGATAAACCCAGCTCTTTGCTGTGTGAGTAAACCATTTTCAGCACCAAAGGCTGAGCCAGTGAGCAAAGGGGCTCAGGCAAATCACAGGCCACCCTGGAGCATCTGGAGAGCCACAGCCGGGTGAAATAAGACCTTCAAATCACTTTTATGGAGCCAGCCAACAATTCACCTCTCTCTGCTGCCTGCCCAGGGTAGCGTCCTTGGCCTCTCTGCTTACCACCGATGGCTGTCTTCTGATTCTAATTTACTATCAGGTTTAGCACTCAATAAAAAAATCAAGAAAACCTTAGTTAGGAATCCTTCCCTTCCTCCAGCTGCAGCCCCTTTCTTCAATCTTACAAACCAAATCAATTTTCTAAAGGAAAATTGAGGCACCTTCCTCTCTGGTATGGCAATGAAACCAAGGCCAGATTGGCACAGTCCCATTAATTTGTTCAAGCCAAAAAAAAAAAAAAAAGAGGTCCTGAGGGAAAAGAAGAGAGCGAGGAACATCAGATGCTGTTGTTTCCAGTTAAGGAAGACTAGCCTCCCCTCAGGAAGCTGGGACAAGTGGTCCTGATACCCAGGCACTGAGGTGCTCTGTCCAAATATGGTTGGCTCTGCAACCACCTCTTCCTTCATGGTCACTTGGAAAAAACACAAGAAGGCTGGGGGGCTCCTCTGGCACAGGTAAATGGGTTGGCAGGTCATATATAAAACAAGGTTCATGAGGCTGCAGGAGAGCTGATATTGATCAAACCCCCTAGAAGAGTCCCTGCGTGGACCACATCAAATGGACTGGGTGGTCACCTTACTGAAGGTGCTAAAGCCAGAATGGCCCTTGATGGTCATTAACCCAAATGCTCAGATCTAAGAGCAGCTGACCTAAGAGGAATTTAAATTTAAAAAAAGCAACAGAAATACAGACAGAAGAGGGTCCCTGAGATAAATACTCATTTCCAGTAGGATCTGTATTCAGGGCTTCCAGAGAGCTATTGTCAGGAATACAGAAGAAGACGGAGTAGAGAAACCAACTGAGTCAAAGAGAAGCCACGATCATGTGGGGTCGAGCTCGGAACAGATCTAAAAGCCCCTTAGCTTTTAGCCTAGATTTACTCCAAGCCTGTTCTTCAGCTTCATGTGCTCCTCCCAGCACACCCTGGGGATCCCTGAAGCTCTCTTCTGCTTCATTTCTTGCTGGTCTCTGTGGAAGGAACTTGCTATCCACAGACCCCATTAGATTGGCACTTTTTTTAAATTCATTTTTTGTTTATTTTTATTTATTTATTTGAGAGCAACAGATAAAGAGGGAGAGGGAGAGAGAGAGAGAGGGAGAAAGAGAGAGAGAGAGAGAGAGAGAGAGGCCATTGGTGCACCAGGGCCTCCAGCCACTGCAAACGAACTCCACCTTGTGCATCTGGCTTACATGGGTCCTGGGGAATTGAGCCTTGAACCAGAGTCCTTAGGCTTCACTGACAAGTGCTTAATGGCTAAGCCATCTCTCCAGCCCTAGACTGACACTTTTGGCAATGGAATTAAACTCTCAACCACACAAGCCAGTCTAGGGGGAAGCCATGACACCCGGACATTCTGTCATGGACCCCATGGTTCTGTCTGTTCTGAACACCTGCCCTCGGATATCTGATGTTGTTCTTTATCTCTCTCCCAAGCAAGGGCTGTTTGCGAGAAGGTGCTCTGCTGATAAAGTTTCCTGTTCCAGGAATGTTTGAGGCTTTGGGGGTTTTTGTTTGTTTGTTTGTTTTGTTTTTCTTTGAGGTGGGGTCTCACTCTAGCCCAGGCTGACCTGGAATTCACTATGTAGTCTCAGGCTGGCCTTGAACTCACAGCAATCCTCCTACCTCTGCCTACCAAGTGCTGGGATTAAAGGCGTGTGCCACCATGCCCATGCCCAGCCTTGTTTGTTTGTTTAAATTGAACTCCAAATGCATATGCCTTCTTGTGTGCATGTGTGACCTTGCACACTTGGGTCACTGTGTGTCTGGCTTACATGGGACCTGGAGAGTCAAACATAAATGCTTAGGCTTCTTAGGCAAGTGCCTTAACCACTAAGCCATCTCTCCAGCCCCTGAGGATTGTTTTTTTTTTTAAAAAACAAGAGACTGAGGATTTCACAAAGGAATCCTTTTTGACTTATGATATTTCAGGTCAAGGCAATGTGGTGATGGAGGGAGGAGTAGATCTAATTTTCATCTGTGCATTTTTCTACTTCTTCCTCACCTCTCTCCAAATTTATCCCAAGATAAATGGTAACACCATACCCTCCTGATTAAAGAAAAAGACAAACAAACACCAGCCCAGAGTCGTTCCTTTTCCTGGACCCACATGCAATCCATAGACATGTTTTGTCATTCTTCCTCATACAGAACAAAGTTTAACAAACTCCTTACCAGGTTATAACAGGCTGAATGTGTCCCACTAAAATTTTAAGTCAAAACCCCTAGTACCTTGGAATATGTCCTTATTTGGAAATGGGTTTACTTGGCATTCGATCAGTTAAAATGAGGTCATATTGGAATAGGGTGGGTCTCTAATCCAATATGACTGATGGCCTAATAGGAAGTGTCTATGTAAAGTCAGGCTCCCAGCGAAAATACCCTGCAATGACAGAGGCAGAGAGCGGAGTTAGGCAGTTGGAATCCAAGGGATGGCAAGGATTGCCAGCAGCCCACTAGTGGCTGAAAGAAGCAGGAGCAGCGGCCTTCTCTACAGCCGCAGAGGGATCACAGCTCTATTGATCCCTAGTTCAGACTTCTATCCTTCAGCCTGGTGAGACAATATATTTCTGTTGTTTCAAGCTATCAGTATCTGGTGCTTTGTAATGGTAGCTTCTAAGACCTGAATGCTGATGTTTGTGTCTGCCTCCCACATCTGGCTTTTCTCTAGGTTCCAGAACACAATAAGCCAGTAGCCCCCCTAGGCCATTTCCCACAGAACACTGTTATTTCTTTCTTCTTCTTTTTTTTTTTTCTTTGGTTTTACGGGGTAGGGTCTCACTCTGGATCAGGCTGACCTGGAATTCACTATGTAGTCTCAGGGTGGCCTTGAACTCTCAGCAATTTCCTACCTCTGCCTCCCGAGTGCTACACTACCATGCCCGGCTAGAACGCTGTTATTTCCAGCTTTTCAGACAACTGACATCTTCTCACCTTGTTTGGTATCACTTAGAGATCTTTCCAGAGCATCTTACCTAGACAATTTCAAAGCATCCTGCCTCATTCCCTCACAGCACTCATCTCGATAAAATTGCTTAATTGCTTTTTTTTTTTTTTTTTAGATGTTTGTTTACTTTCGTCTCATACTAGAATGCAAGCTAGGTAAGGGCATGGGCCATTAAAGTGGGATTGCTGTTCTAATTTGAGCTCACAGGCACTTTCTGGAAAGAGCTTGCTCACCAAAACTCCTTAGTATTTTGCACAGCTTGGCATTGAGAAGGTACTAAAAAAAAAAAAAAAAAAAAAGTCCTGAACAAGTGAAGGAAGGAATGTTACATATATGGCATATCCTGGTATACACCCCCTTACTGAAAGAAGAGAGTAGTCTTGGAGCCCCTGCTATGAAGAACAGAAGGAATAATCAATGCAGGTGATAATATGCCTCATAGGGTTAGAAATGGAATTGGAAACCAGGCCTCTAAGAAACACAAGGCTTTTTTTTTTCTACTAGATCTTGCTGAGACTACCAATTAAAGGTGTTTATATTCCAAGTTTATTTATTTACTTGCCAGCAAAGAGATCCAGAGAGAGACAGAGAGAGTATAGGCACACCAGGGCCTCCAGCCACCACAAACAAACTCCAGATGCATGCCCTGCTTTGGGCATCTGGCTTTATGTGAGTACTCAGGAAGTGAACCCAGGTCATTAGGCTTTGGAAGGCATGCAACTTTACCACTGAGCCATCTCTCCAGCTCCTATATCCCCAGTTTTTATAAACCAAATCATATTTTCAAAGGACTTGAGGAACTTGGCTACCTTAAAGGAATCCTAACCCAATCTGTAAAATGAGCAGGTAGTGTATTTTTAAATACTTTATTTATTTGCACACACACGTGTGTGTGTGTTCTGTGCTCTGTGTGTGTGTGCATGCGTGTGTCTGTATGCACGCACATGAGTATGGGCACTCCAAGGTCTCTTGCTGCTGAAAATGACACCAGTTCAGGTTTATGTGGGTGGCTGGGAATTAAATGCAAGCCAACAGGTTTTGCAAGCAACCTTTAACCAATGAGCCATCTCCCCAGGGAGCAGTAGTATCTTAATCCATAATTTTTGAAGATTCAGCTTAGAGTGATCAATACAGTTGCTATTAAGGCAAAACTATGGTGTATTTGTCTCACCTGTCCAAAGGCAAATGAATTTTCAATGTAAATTCATGTACTTACCCCTTGCTAAGGGTTAGATGCCAAAATCAATGATTTGTGTCAAAAAATAATCCACTATCCTGTCTGACTTGAGAGCTAGCAGTGACAGACTTTTGGCTAATTTAGAAACCTCCCAGTGCCTTCTTAATTTAGCCCTCTAGAAAAAAATGAGATATTCAATTCACTCTCTTAGGAAAAAACAATGGAAGCCTAACATGGCCTGTCCTTAACCAAGCCGTGTTCTCTTTGTCAGGCAAGGATTCATTCCCCAGTACCTCAATCCATTTCTCCTTCCAGTCCCCACCACGCACCTTTCCTGTCACTCCCCAGGATGGAGGGATCATGCTCTTGCTGCCAGTGGGCTGATCATGAGTGATGACTGTGGGGTAATTGTCCTCAAGATTGTGGAAGAATAGCCTGTGGTCTCTCAAAGAGAGCGGCTGCTGAGAGCGGGGCTTTGTCACTAGACCATGAGTTCCATGCGGCAGATTTCACCAGCTTCTTTCCCTGCTACACCTTTAGGACCTAAAACAATCCTTTGCACATCATAGAAGCTCAAGATATCGTTGTTGAGGGAAAGAAAGAATGAGCACATGATCATATAGTCTTCCCACTAGGCCAGGAGCAGTTGTTTTTTTTTAATATATATTTTTTATTTATATTATTCTGATTTTACATTCATAGTATTGGTTCCATTGTCCTCCTCCCCGTCCTCCCACTTTCAAAGGGACCCTCATCAATGGGGAATGTGGGTCATGCATTGTGATTTTACTCAAGAGTTCTGGTGGATAGGCCCCAGTCTCTGTGCATAATGCCCCAACTTGTGACTCTAACAATCTTTCCGCCCCCTCTTCCGCGAGTTTCCCTGAGCCACATTGGGGTCATTTTAGTTCTGCTTCCTTGATGAGGTTTTGGGAGCCTCTGTGTCTCTGGATATCTGGCTTAGTTGGAGTTGGATGTTCTCTATGTTTATCTCCTTCAGCCTTTTTCTGGTGTTGTGATCGCCTTGAACGCTGTATTCTTGCCCTTCCCCTGCGTTGTTCTATGGTTTGACATGAACGATCCTCCTTCTTCAAGTGTGTGTATGCATGTGCCTATGTGACTGGGTGTGTGTGGGTGTGTGGCTGCATATGTGTGTGCATGCAGATGGAGGCCACAGGACTTCCTCAGTTTATTTTATTTTATTTTTTATTTATTTTTATTTATTTTAGAGCAACAGACAGACAGTCAGGGAGAGAAAGAGAGAGAAAGAATGGGTGCTCCAGGGCCTCCAGCCGCTGCCAAACGAACTCCAGATGCATGTGCCACCTTGTGCATCTGCCTTATGTGAGTCCTAGGGAATCGAGCCTTGAACTGGGGTCTTTAGGCTTCACAGGCAAGTGCTTAATCACTAAGCCATCTCTCCAGCCCCATCCATATTGTTTTTAAATTTTATTTATGTATTTATTTGCACAGACAGAAAAAGAGAGAGAGAGAATGGGCAGGCCAGGGCCTCCAGCCACTGCAAACTACAGGTGCATATGCCATCATGTGCATCTGGCTTTACATGGGTACTGGGGAAACGAACCCAGGTCATTAGTCTTTGCAGGCAAGCACCTTTAACCACTGAGCCAGCTCTCCAGGCCCCCACATTATTATTATTATTATTTCTGAGACAGCTTCACACTGAACTCCAGATTCATTAAGTAAGCAAGACTAGCTGACCAGTAAGCCCCAGGGATTTGCCTATCTCTGTCTCTTCAGTGTTGGGATTACAAATGCATCCCACCATGCCTGGCTTTGTTCATGGGTGCTGGGGATCCGGACCCTGGTCCTCATGCTTATGTAACAAAGTACTTTACCCACTGAGCTGATCCTTCATTGAGCCATTGCTTTCTCCTGCTCTTGTCTCAGTGCTCAGTCCATTGTACTGGGTCAAGCCCATCAAATCAGAGCTCACACTCCTCCCTCCATCACACCAGCTGTAAGCTCCTGGAAGACTTATGGCAAGCATCTCTTTTGTTGGTCTCTATATGTAAAGTTAACTAACCACGTGCCTTGATTCAGAGTTCGGGAGAGACGGCTTCTGGCTGTACAGTGTCTGACATGGAGGAGGTAACCACAGACATTTGTGGAGTAAGTATGTCTGCACCCTGTTCTCTGGACTGTAGGTGGGATAAGTACACAAGGCAGACAGGACAGGACCAGTCCCTGCACTCTGTTTATCTTGTTGTGTGGGGACAAAAAAAAATAGGCTTAGCTAGCAGAGAGAACAATACGATAGCATGCTTCCTATTGACTATTACTCAGAAAACACTGCCCAGCGCCCGGCACTGTGCTAATGTGCACTGCATATTTAACAGGGTGCTGGACAGAACATTCATGCTGTCCCCAAATTAGCAACTGGCATGCAAAGCTGAGACAAAGAGACCTTTAAGCCTCTCCAGACATAAAGCAGCCCATAGTTAATGACACACACCTTTCTCAGAACTTAGCGAAGGGCAGCTGAACTGGTTCTGTCACTGCCTGGTGATGGTTCCAGCCTGTGACAGAGGAGGGAAGGATGGATGCCTGACTTGTTAACCAATGAGGAGATCTTTTCCTTTCTTCTCCTCTTTCATGACAGAAAGGAGGTAAATGTGCCCACTTATCCCTGCCAGCCCAAGGGAGGCGGTGCCAGGAATTAGATCAGGGGACACTCCTGGAGGAGGACATAGCTGGCAATTTGTAAGCTTCCTTTCCTGCTGTCATGAAAATGAGCAGACAAGAGTGTGGAGTGCTTCAAGAGCTGCCTTGGCCTGGGGGTAGATGAGAACAAGGGACTCACACCTGGGGCTTCTCGCCCAGCAGGGGTGCCGGGGAACCGCTAAGTACGGAGGGATAGCTGTGTAAAGTATGGAAAGAAGGGATGGAGATCCTTCCTGGCCCCAACACATCTGAAACTCGGATACGGAAGAAGAATCCCAATGTCCCCATAGCTCCTCAGAGTAGATCATAAAAGCTCCTGGCGGGGAGGAACCATGGAGCTGCCCAGGCAGCTACTGGACCAAGGAAGGTGTAATGGTTAATATCCGGTTGTCAGTTTGACAGTATTTAGAATCACCACAGGAACGTGAGAGGATCCACCCTAACTGGGAGTGCTGCCATTCCCTGGGCTGGAGTCCCAGACTGAAGAAAAAGGAGATGGGAGCTGAGCAGGACCATTCACTGCTCTCTGCTTCCTGACTACTGAAGGGATATGGTAATATGACCAGCTGCCACCACGTCTTCCCTGCCAGGACAGACTGTAACTTTGAACTTTAAGCCAAAATAACCCCTTCCTTCCTTAAGTTGCTTCTGGTCGGGTGTTTGTTCATAGCAGTAACAAACTAGCAGAAGGCAATGCTGTATGTGAGAGGGGCTAGAGGAAAGGATTTGACTTAAGGAAAGTATGATGGTGTCCTGAAAGGGTCCAGAGTGGTTGAGGACTATGGTGAAACTACATATCATATAACCAAATAACTAACCTGGCAACAGAGGTTGGACTCCAGGGTCAATGACAACCCACCCCCAGACAGGTTTCCTTGTCCCTCTCCATAACCCAAAAGACCAGGGACAGTGTGGACAGGGCAGTGAGAGAAGGTATCACAGAAGCTGACCATGTAATCCTGGTGGCATCTCAGGCATAGTGGGGGATGGGGAGGAGATGAAATCAAGCAGTGGACCACACTTGATGTCTCTGATCTGCCTTCAAACGCCTGGGGTCATGAACCTGGTTAACATCAGGGGCTTTCAAATTAACTTTGAGATCGATACTTTAAACTAGACAGACAATGATTTTTACAGCACAAGTTGCCAGAAATCACAGATTCCAGGTTATTTCTTTAGACATTTGTGGAGTAAGTATGTCTGCACACTGTTCTCTGGACTGTAGGTGGGATAAGTACACAAGGCAGACAGGACAGGACCAGTCCCTGCACTCTGTTTATCTTGTTGTGTGGGGACAAAAAAATAGGCTTAGCTAGCAGAGAGAACAATACGATAGCATGCCTTCCTATTGACTATTACTCAGAAAACACTGCCCAGCGCCCGGCACTGTGCTAATGTGCACTGCATATTTAACAGGGTGCTGGACAGAACATTCATGCTGTCCCCAAATTAGCAACTGGCATGCAAAGCTGAGACAAAGAGACCTTTAAGCCTCTCCAGACATAAAGCAGCCCATAGTTAATGACACACACCTTTCTCAGAACTTAGCGAAGGGCAGCTGAACTGGTTCTGTCACTGCCTGGTGATGGTTCCAGCCTGTGACAGAGGAGGGAAGGATGGATGCCTGACTTGTTAACCAATGAGGAGATCTTTTCCTTTCTTCTCCTCTTTCATGACAGAAAGGAGGTAAATGTGCCCACTTATCCCTGCCAGCCCAAGGGAGGTGGTGCCAGGAATTAGATCAGGGGACACTCCTGGAGGAGGACATAGCTGGCAATTTGTAAGCTTCCTTTCCTGCTGTCATGAAAATGAGCAGACAAGAGTGTGGAGTGCTTCAAGAGCTGCCTTGGCCTGGGGGTAGATGAGAACAAGGGACTCACACCTGGGGCTTCTCGCCCAGCAGGGGTGCCGGGGAACCACTAAGTACGGAGGGATAGCTGTGTAAAGTATGGAAAGAAGGGATGGAGATCCTTCCTGGCCCCAACACATCTGAAACTCGGATACGGAAGAAGAATCCCAAGGTCCCCATAGCTCCTCAGAGTAGATCATAAAAGCTCCTGGCGGGGAGGAACCATGGAGCTGCCCAGGCAGCTACTGGACCAAGGAAGGTGTAATGGTTAATGTCCGGTTGTCAGTTTGACAGTATTTAGAATCACCACAGGAACGTGAGAGGATCCACCCTAACTGGGAGTGCTGCCATTCCCTGGGCTGGAGTCCCAGACTGAAGAAAAAGGAGATGGGAGCTGAGCAGGACCATTCACTGCTCTCTGCTTCCTGACTACTGACGGGATATGGTAATATGACCAGCTGCCACCACGTCTTCCCTGCCAGGACAGACTGTAACTTTGAACTTTAAGCCAAAATAACCCCTTCCTTCCTTAAGTTGCTTCTGGTCGGGTGTTTGTTCATAGCAGTAACAAACTAGCAGAAGGCAATGCTGTATGTGAGAGGGGCTAGAGGAAAGGATTTGACTTAAGGAAAGTATGATGGTGTCCTGAAAGGGTCCAGAGTGGTTGAGGACTATGGTGAAACTACATATCATGTAACCAAATAACTAACCTGGCAACAGAGGTTGGACTCCAGGGCCAATGACAACTCACCCCCAGACAGGTTTCCTTGTCCCTCTCCATAACCCAAAAGACCAGGGACAGTGTGGACAGGGCAGTGAGAGAAGGTATCACAGAAGCTGACCATGTAATCCTGGTGGCATCTCAGGCATAGTGGGGGATGGGGAGGAGATGAAATCAAGCAGTGGACCACACTTGATGTCTCTGATCTGCCTTCAAACGCCTGGGGTCATGAACCTGGTTAACATCAGGGGCTTTCAAATTAACTTTGAGATCGATACTTTAAACTAGACAGACAATGATTTTTACAGCACAAGTTGCCAGAAATCACAGATTCCAGGTTATTTCTTTATTTTAGTTTTTTAAAAATATATTTTATTTATTTATTTTAGAGAGAGAACTAGGCAGAGAAAGAGAGAGAGAGAATGGGCACGCCACTGCAAATGAACTCCAGATGCAAGCACCCCTTTGTGCATCTGGCTTACGTGGGTCCTGGAGAGTCGAACTGGGATCCTTTGGCTTTGCAGGCAAACGCCTTAACCACTAAGCCATCTCTCCAGCCCTATTTTAGTTTTTTGAGAGAGACAGAGAAGAGAGAGAGAGAGAGAGATAGAATGGGCATGTCAGTGGCCTCTCAGCCATTATGAACGAACTCCAGACACATGCGCCCCCTTGTGGGCAAGTGCAGCATTGTGCCCTTACATCACTTTTGCATCTGGCTAAACGTGGGACCTGGAGAATCAAACGGGCGTTCTTAGGCTTGGCAGGCAGGTGCCTTAACAGCCAAGCCATCTCTCCAGCCTGATTCGAGGTTATTTCTAAGGTATGAGCTTAAAGTATATACCCTAGGGAGGGAGGAAAATTCAACCTAAGACTTCTGGAGACAATGGTGAAAAGTAAAAATGTGTCTCACGGTTGTACATGCTGGGTTTAGATTACTTAGTAACCTAGTTATGCATGCATCATATCACTGCATCATCATAGCCCTGAAGCTGCAGATGCATGATCTCCATTGAACAGATAAGGAAGATGGAGTGGTGGCTAACCCCCGCTCCCCCACACAGAACAGTGCCTCCTCCATCCCCGCAGGAACAGTTCCAGATCTGTTCACAGGCAGATGCCATAGGGTACTGAGAGTGTGGACCAGTGATGAGACCATAATGGATTCCAGTGCTTGTTCCACCTCACACCTTGGGATTTGGGGCAAATGACTTAATGTGTCTGTCTCGGCCTTGCTATCTTCATCTATGAAGATTTGATAAAAAGCCTTTCACTCACGGCCTGGAAGGTGATGTAGGCGCACCTCACTCCTTTTCCTCAGTACCTCACTGAAGGGACACTGTAGCAGACAGCTTCAGGTTCGCTGAGATGAACTTTCAGACCAGGCACAGTTATGGAGGAAGGGATATTATTTATTGAAGCTTACAGATCCAGGGGAAGTTCCATAATGGCAGAAGAAGCGACCTTCTCTCACAAGGCCAACAGAGAGAGCAAAAGCCAACCAGCCACCACAGCACACAGAGCAAAAACTACAGCCAAAAGGTCACACAGCACACTTCAGGAACTCCTGCTAGGCACATTTACATATCTTTACAATGGAATCTCAAACCCACCATTAACACCTTAAGACCGGCCCCCAGTGACATTGCCTTTAGCAAGGTGATTGCAGATGCAAACTATAACTAATAAAACACTGAATATATTGGGGGACATATATTCAAACTACCACAGACACCCTTAGCCTTACCCTGGAAATCTTTCAGCACCAGTAAGATCTTGATGAGCCCTCTAGCTGCTACTTTGTAAGCTGGATGTTCCCTTTCCAATGGATTACATCTCCCTAATTAGACTATACACTGTGCAAGAGCAAGAAAAACCCCATCACCTCCCAAGATCCCTATGACAACTAGCTACACACATGGTAGAGGCTCGTCTAAATCAATGCTTCTGTGGAAATGTCACCATTACACAGCTAGGAAAGCCTGAAGGGCATGAAGGAAAATATGATGAAAACACTGAGCGTAGCAACAGCTAGTTTCTTGAGGAGTAACTTTGCATCATGCATGGTGCCAAGTGCTTTAAATGCATTCTTTCATCAGTCCTGGGAATTTATATATTGGTGTCAGTTGGTTGGCTTTAACTAATATGTATCAAGAGCTTGTATTTGTGCACAGCATTGGAAGTTGTTATGGCTTGGGTATAAAGGCTCATGGGAAAAACTAGGGAAGGCAGGACTGATTACAGGAAGTAGGTGGCTGGGAATGTGCCTTTGAAGGGTATATCTTGTCCCCAGTCTCCCTCCCCTCTCTCTCCCCTTGTTTTTCTCTTGCTTCCTGCCCACCATGAGGTGAGCAGCTATAGTCTACCACATGGTCCTGACATGATTTTCTGTCTTACTACATCCCAGAAACAATAGAGTCAAGTGGATGTGGACCAAATCTCTAAAATCAGAGGGCTTTTTTTTTGGAGAGAGACAGAGAGAGAGGGAGAGGGAGACAGATAGAGATGGGCGCGCTAGCAGTCTCTCAGCTGCTGTGAATAAAATCCAGATGCGTGCGCCTCCTTGTGGTCAAGTGCAGCATTGCGCCCTTGCGTCACTTTGCATCTGGCTAAACATGGGACCTGGAGATTGGAACCGCTGGAGATTGGAACCAGCGTTCTTAGACTTAGGAGGCAGGCACCTTAACCACTAAGCCATCTCTCCAGCCCCCCCCCTTTTTTAAGGTATCATGTTTATCCCATTTAGACCTTACTGCAAAGCTACATGCAGACACCAGACTACCCATCCTATGGGTGGAAGAGGAGACACACGTTACAGATATTTCTCAAAGTGACAAAGCTAGCATGGGAGAGATCCAAAATTCAGGTCAATGAAAGTTGTCTCTAAAGCAGAATCTCGCCCTTGTGCTATAGCAATAACAGGATGGGAGGCTTGCCGGTATTGCATAGCTGAGGGGCGAGAGTATGAGACTTACATACCCCCGCTTCAGAGCTCACTCAATTCCAAAGTACGGTCACAGGTGCAGGACTCCAAAGCAGTGGCTCACAGATGGAGTGTGGACATTTGTTTCAATCAGTGGGTCCCTTCGAGAGGATCAAAGCACTCATGGGCCTTTCTCCTAGTCTCTTAACCTTGTCAGCAGAGAAAGTTGTCTTCAGACACGGAAGAATGGGAAGCTATGGATGAGGCTGTGCTGACGAGATGAGCTCTAGTCTCAGCAAACACCACAAATCAACTAATGTCTCCCAGCAGAGGTTAGATGCTCTCGTTTTTGTGATATGACCTTCCCAGTGAGCCTCCCTGGACATTCCATTCCATGTTCAGGGGCCCTGTACCTGCCTTACCTTTCTCTCTGTCCTTCTCCCTGGCTGACCTCCCGATGTCACTTCCTGCCAGCTAACGAAGTGTTGTCTCTGAACAGGGAGCCCTTCCTCTTCCCATTAGTTCCCCAAAGCCATGGTCACTCATCTTCCAAAGTACACATCATCTGTAACCATCTTCCCTGGCGGCCTGTCTGAGTGGCACAGGGACTGGGCCTATCCGATCCCTCTGCATATCCCCACTGTGTGGCCGAGCCCCAGGCACACAGGACATACCTAAATAATATGAACTGGAAGAATGCATCCAGACCTAACCACCAGGTTTTGGTGGCAGACAAACCATCCTCCATCTGTTCACCTCTACTTGACACAAAGATGATTTATAGGAAGATACAAAAGTAATTCACCCTTCAAGATCTGGCTCCCAACCTAACCACCAAAAAGGAAGTCTCTTGGATTGCTCCCAGCTCATAATGATCTTTCTAAATGAAGGGTTACAGTCATCACAGTCTGTGTGTTTCAGTTGTCAATTACGTCCCTCTGTGACAATCTCCAACAGTTACTTTTTGACGCTTGCAGGTTTATGTTTTACCTTGCTGGCAGTTCTGCTGCAAACTCCATGAATGTCAGGACTGTTTCTAAAATGGCAGCATCATTTTGTTGTCTCATTTGATCCCTCCTGACAAACTGTGAGCTCTTTCAAGCCGGCCGATCTCTTGCATTAATCTTCCTACGACAGCTCAGGCACAATGCTGGCACAGGCCGGTGCTCAGCTGGACTTTGTTAAATGAGGACATTTGATGACCCCTTTTAGCTCCATGCCCTGAACTTATTAGGCACTCACAGATCATATTTGCTGACTGGGTGTGAAATTTAAAAAAAAGCATTGTTCCTATTGTAAGATATGGTTTATATGTGACACAGAAGTTCAATTTATAGTTTTGCCTTTTATAAATGCTTGGCAATTTGGCTTTGAAATTGAAGGAGAGGTATTGAGTATTGGGGATACATCCCTCATCTAATTCCAAATTCTTCACATATCATTTTTACACAAAGCCCCTAAATCACTCTGAATTTCACATTACCTCCATTATTAAATTCAACACATCAGACAGTGGTGCCAGATGGGTTTGGTTGAGTGCCTGCACGCCCACACCTGCACTGAAGTGTCGTTCCTAAATATGGAATCAGCGTTGCTATTTAATGTTTTAGTGGAGGAAGCAGACACCCCCAACCCCCTCACTGGAGATGCTGCTCTGCTCTATCAGCTACAAAACACAGGGTTCTGCTCTGTTTTGCCAACTGATTATATAGGAGGGCTCCCCACAGATGGCAGGCTTGGTACCCAAAGATAGCCACCCTGTCAAACAGATCGTTGTTGTCTGTTTTTGCCTGGGGTAGTAAAATTGTGTGTGGGAAGAAGGGGACATGCAAAGGAAACAAATGAACTCACCTGTCGCAGGAAACCATCCCAGAACTCTGACCCAACACCAAAGCCCCAGCCACATTTTTGGCCCTCCAGTTGTGCCAGCACACAGCTGTGGCCACTAAGCTCTTAATGATGTGTGGTGAGCTGGGTAGGAGGAGGGATGGGTTTCCATTCCACTAAGGAGGAGGAACCAAGACGGGCTGAGGGAAAGAAGAAGGGAAGGACTGCAGCAGAGGGGAAGGGAGGATGGGGAGACAGCTCCTTGCCAGAGTATCAGGATCAGAAGGGGTTCAGATTAAGGTGTCTTCTGGAATCCTACGAGTACTTTCAAAGCTGTTATCAGCCCTGGCCAGTTGCAATTTTTCCCACGAGTAGAGGACAAAGGAAAAAGCATCTTGTTTGGTACACCTATGGCCAGCTCTATGGCCAGCCACTGGTGTGTGGTCCCTTCAGCAATATGCTAAATGCAAGACAGTAGAAGGGCTGTCTGATCGTCAAGGTCATGGACGGGAACTTCAAGCCAGGTTGACTCTGGTACAAGGCTGGGTCTGAAATGAGGTGGGAGTATTGAATCCTGCCTTCGAAAGCCCCCCCCCACCTCAGCATGTTTCATCTTTCTCTGAGTGGCTGGAAAATGTGTGCTTTTAATTCATGTTGACTCGGTTTCCCTTTTTAATGGCGCCTTGAAGAGTTACAAACTTATATTGAGGAAGTAATTTTTCTTGAAAGAGATCTAGCAAGGTGAACAGACCCTTCCTTGTTTCTGACCCTGGCTATAGCTCCTTTATGCATTCACTGGAGGAAAACAAGCAAACAAATAAACAAACAAGAAGCTACAGGCCAGGTGTGGTAGCACACACCTTGGATCCCAGCACTCAGGAGGTAGAGGTAGGAGAATTGCTATGACTTTGAGGCCAACCTGGAGCTACGCAATGAGTTTCAGGTCAGCCAGGGTTAGAGTGAGACCCTGCCTTGACAACAAACAGCAAACAAACAAGCAAACAAAATATGACTGAACACAGTGGCACATATTTGCAATCCCAGAACTTAGAAGGTAGAAGCAAGAGGATCAGAAGTTCAAGGCCATCCTCAGCTACAAAGTCAGTTCACAACCTGGGCTACATGAGACTCTTAAAAAAAGCATGGCTGGGGGCTGGAGAGATGGCTTAGCGGTTAAGGCACTTGCCTACAAAGCCAAAGGACCCCAGTTTGATCCTCCAGGACCCACATAAGCCAGATGCACAGGGGGAGCATGCATCTGGAGTTTGTTTGCAGTGGCTGGAGGCCCTGGCATGCCCATTCTCTCTCTCTCTCTCTCTCTCTCTCTCTCTGCCTCTTTTCCTCTCTCAAATAAATAAATAAAATATATTTTTTAAAAAACATGGCTGGAGAGATGGCTTAGTGGTTAAGGCACTTGCCTGTGAAGCCTAAGGACCCAGGTTCAATTCCCCAGTACCCACATAAGCCAGATGCACAAGGTGGCACATGCATCTGGAGTTTATTTGCAGTGGCTAGAGTGTGCCCATTCTTTATTTCTGTTTGGGCCTGTCTCAAATAAATGACTGATTTTTTTTTTTAACTAGGAAAAGACAAATACCTTTTTACATATTAATGAAATTGAGTGGCCTGACTTTTCCCATCAGAGGCCAACCAAGGCGATGGCTCGTGTCTTGTTTTTGCCCTCGAACCATAAACAGTTATTCTTTTGCAGCCCATTTAGTGCCATGTTTTTTACATTTTTGTGTGTGTGTGTGTGTGTGTGTGTGTGTTTAATTTTCTTGTTTGAAATGACCCCACTTCCACTTGCCAAACACAGTGCTGAATTACCACTTTGCATGCCTAAGTGCCAAAGGGCTGTGATGTTGAAAACACATCTGTTAGATAAGCTTCCATCAGGCATGGGCCAAAGTTGTTCCTCATGAGTTCAATGTTAATGAATCAACAATGTATGTCAAATAAGCTGTCTTTAAAGAGAAACACATATATGACAAGTGTATATGTTGTTTACTTGATGAAAATGTTAGAACCAGAGGCTCACAGGAAGTTGATCCAGTATTTCTCCCAGGATTAATGTTTTACTTCCCACTAACTCAGTGTTTGCAGTAACTTTACACAGCATACTTCAATGAGTATGAGTGCTGACTGTGCTGTTTTGCCCAAAGGCTACTTGGAGTGGCTTTCTATGGTATTTCAAATCACAGATGTATGGCACAATGCAGGTCTGGCCCTAGCCAGACCGCATGCTAAAAGAAACCAGGCCACACCCCTCAGGTTTTCTCACCAGGATGGCGGGTAGTCAATGACGGGTAAGACCCCATGAGATGGGGCAACCTAAGACAGGCACTGTCACATATGATGATGCCTTGGGGCCTGGGTTCAACAATGGCTTGGCAAAAAACCATACCTCCCAGGGTTGCCAATAATAAAAACAAAAAGGAAGACATGTATGGCACAATACAGGCCTGGTCCTAGCTAGACCACATGCCAGAAGAAACCAGGAAGTGGCTTCTGTGGACATGACATCCCGCACAACTACAGTCCCATGCTCGCAAGCAACCTGCTGCGAGATGATCTGCCCGGAGACAGGCTGTCATTGGTCACAAGAAGGGGACCACCCCATACAGTGATTGGCCAGCCAAACCCTTTAAACCCCCTGCACTTCCTTGAATAAATGAGTTTGCAGCAGCTTGTCCTCTGCCTGCTTCCACCCAACTCCCGGAGTCTGTGTTGTGACTCCGTGCCTCTCACCCCCAACTCAGCAGAGACCCTGCCGTCTCTCCTGGGTGGCCCTAGGGAGGAACCCAACACACAGAGACTGTAGTGAACAACAAAAGGAATAAATTGGGAAATTATTGTTATATATAGTGGTTTGAATATGGCCTGTGTCCCCCAAGGGATCATGTGTTGGAAGCGTGAGCCCTAGTACAGTGATGTGAGTAGTGATAAGACTTTTAAGGAGTGAGTTCTTGGGTTACTGGAAGAGCTACACCTGAAGGAATTAAGGTGGCTGACCTGGCACCCCTGAGTTCTTTTGCTAATGAGTTGTCATAAAAACATGGACCTAGGGGCTGGAGAGATGGCTCAACAGTTAAGAGTGCTTTCTACCCAAGTATGAGGGCTGGAGGGGGACTGAGACCTCTGAGTTCTAGTCCCAGGATCCATGTAAACAGCTCGGCGTGGTTATGCATGTCTGTAATTCCAGTCTTGTGGGGAGCAAACACAGAAGAATTGCTGGGCCTTGTGAAACCGCCAAAGCTCCAGAATCAGTGAAGAAACTCTGTCTCAAGGAATTAATACACAGCACACATGCCATATCACACCTAATACACACATGCACACACACAAATAGCAAGATCCTGGCCTCTGAATCACAATCGGGCTTCCTGTATTGTGATGTAATTGTTCTTCCTCACATTTCTACCATGACGCTGTCCATTGCTAGGCCATTACCAGGGCTGCCTTATATTGGACTTTTAGCTTCCAAAGTATAAGCTAAATACATGTCTTTTCTTCCAAAAATATTTTCACTTATTTATGTGGAAGCAGAGAGAGAGAGAGCGTGCCAGGGTTTCTTGTCACTGAAAGGAACTTCAGATGCCTATGCTACCTTGTACGTCTGGCTTTATGTGGGTACTGGGGAATCAAACCCAGGCTATCAGGCTTTGCAAGCAAGCATTTTAAACTACTGAGTCATCTCCTCAGCCCCCAATGTCTTTTGTTTATAAAGTTACCCCACCTCAGGAATTTTGCTATAGTAACTGAAAATGAACTAATGCACCTTGTGACTAGTACCTGCTGGACTTGCCCAGCATATTTTAGTTTCTGAAGTACTCCTACATGACTGTTCTTGTTATCTGCTCTCTTTTTTTCCTTAGAAATATTAGTCATTTCATCTGAGGTCACATAGCATGACAGGTAAAGCTTGACTGTGACCCTGAGGTTCTTTTCCTTCCTCGCATGACTATGCAGTGAATAATCAATTCTATCCTCCTAGTGTGAGACCTGTAAACATGCTAGTAATTATATACCATGGCCATGCATAGCAAAGGGGAAGGTATTTTGCAGACATTAAGGCCCCAACTAGTTGACTTTTTTATTATTATTTTTGTATATATAGAGAGAGAGGGAGGGAGAGAGAACTGGTGCACCAGGGCCTCAGCCACTGCAATCCAACTCCAGATGCTTGTGCCACCTAGTAGGCATGTGCTACCTAGTAGGCATGTGCAACCTTGTGCTTGCCTTACCTTTGTACCACTGGCTAACGCGGGTTCTGGAGAGTTGAATATGGGGCCTTAGGCTTTGCAGGCAAGCACCTTAACTGCTTAAACCATCTCTCCAGCCCTAATTAGTTGACTCTTAAGCCTTGAAATTAAGGGAAACTATCCTGAAAGAGTCTGATAATCTTATGAGACCTTTAAAAGAGGTGAGAAAGCACAATCAAGAGCTCCACAGCTGTGAGGAATTCCTTCTGCTAGCAACCCTTTGAGATTGCAAAAAGAACCCTCCAAGGCTCATATAAAACAGAAGCCCCAGCTGATGCCTTCACAGCTCCAAGTTGTTTCCAGAAACTGATTCATGGAAACTTATGGGTAATAAATAAGTGCTGCTGCTGGTAATTAATCATGTAGCAACAGAAAACTAATACATACACCCAGTAGACATCAGAGTCGGGGCACACACATAGGTCCACCAGCCTCCACCAAGTGGACATCAGAGTCGGGGCACACACATAGGTCCACCAGCCTCCACAGTTGATGCTCTTTCCCTTGGTACCATGTAGTGTTGCATTGTCTTTGTCACTTACTTATGTGCATGTGGGTTGGCATGGAGGGTGGGCATATAAAGACATTCAGATACTATAGCTAAAAGTTCTCAACTTTGAACGGTGATAACAATTGTCCAGTGGAAAAGGGGGATTCACTCCATGTTGGGAGATGAGGGATGGGATTTTATCTCCTCTTGCTCAGTAAATAACTAGCAAGGTCATGATTGGGGAGCAACACTGGGTGGTGAATGACCACATGAAATTACCATTGTGATCAAATTTTTATTGTTTTTTTAAAGTTTTATTTTTTTTATTTTAGAGACAGAAACAGAGAGAGAGAGAGAGAGAGAATTGGTGTGCCAGGGCCTCAGCCACTGCAATTGAACTCCAGATGCTTGCACCACCTAGTGGGCATGTGCAACCTTGCGCTCGCCTCACCATGCTGTCTGGCTTACATGGGATCTGGAGAGTTGAACATGGGTCCTTAGGCTTTGCAGGCAAGTGGCTTAACCGCTAAGCCATATCCCCAGCCCTATTGTTAGAGTTTTAATTAACTTATTCATTTAAGAGGTGGGAACATTGGTGCACCAAGGCTTCTTGCCACTGGAAAAAAGCTCCAGTTGCATGCCACTTCGTGTGTCTCTCTTTACATGGGTACTGAGGAATTGAACCTCTAGCCAGCAGCCTTTGCAAACAAGCACCTTTAACCTACTGAGCCACTGCCCCAGCCTTGATCAAATTATTAATGTACACAAATAGCAATTACATATAATTCAACCACTACGTGTGGAGTCAAGGTTTAACCAGTGGTCAGACGAGGACCTGAGCAGTGACCAGACAAAGGAAAGGAGTCAGATGACCTCAGAGAAGGACTTTCTGAGTGGGGACACTGTCAAGGCAGGAATCCAGTGATAAGGTGTTCAGATCCAGAAGGAGCTGTGTCAGCCATGGTACTTGCAACAATTAATCTGGATTGTCAGCTTGGTGGGATTTGAATCATCTAGGAGAGTTGTCTGTGAGGGTTCCAGAGCAGTTTAACTGAGGTGGGAAGACCCACCCTGAATGTGGGCAACATCATTCCATGGGCTAAGGTACCAGACCAAGGAAGAAGAAGAAAGGAAGAAAGGGAAGAAGAGGAAAGAGTGAAGGAGGAGGGAGAGGGAGGAAGCAAGTAGAATACCAGCCTTCATTTCTGTCTGCTTCCTGACTTCGGACTTGATGTGACCAGCCACCTCACACCTCTGCTGCCTTGCCTCCCCAGCTTTGATGGGCTGTACCCACAAACCCTGAGCCAAACTAAACCCTTCCTTTTTCAAGTGCTTTGTCACTAGAAGAAGAGAAGTAACTTTATCCCAGGGACTTGTAGGTGAAGGCTCTGTACAACAGTGGAAGGGAGCTCCTATGAAACCCAAATCGAAACTTCACGGTTCTAACTTCGATTCTGTGACAGGTTGTGTTGTGAAAGCGGGAACCAGGGCAGAGTGGTCAGGGCTGGGTCAAGGAGATCTAGCGTAAGGTTCGCGAGTAACAGGACGCACACTTGCTATGGTACCTGGCATGTTGGCACATGGTGAGTCAATGCTGTTATTTGATGCACTGCCTGATGGCAGGAACCTGTCTTGCTTAAGGTGAGGTGAGAAGAAAGCTGAGTCTTCTCCAGATAGAAAGCTCAAAAAAGCAATCGCACCGCTCTACCTGACTGCGAAAGCCAGAATGGGCTGGCAAACAGTTACTTCTGTAATCACAGAACTTCCTCTTAAAGGCCAGTGTGAGGGAGAGGGGTACCACCAGCCATGTGATGTGAGGCCATTGCTTTGCCATCAAAAGTAGGTTTCTCCATCAGAGGTTTTCACCACACAACCCCATCAAGGTGACTCTGCAGCCATGTTACTCGGCTGAAGTCCTTTATCACCAATAGGCTCTGGGTGAAGGGTGCCCACACCCTGGGGCTTGGGCAGAGGGTCTAGGGAGAGGCCTCCATTCTGCCCATGCAATACTCAGAGACATGCCCAGAGCCCTCTGGAGCTTGTCCTATAATTACTATAGTTGTTTCAGTTCATCATCCCACTGGCCAATGATTTCACATGTAATTTTCCTTGAGAAACCCCCTCCTTTTATTCTCCTGCACGCTCCACCTTCCTTCTTTCTTTCCCTTCATCTCCCAAGAAAGCCAGATAAAGTCCCCATCAGGATGCATAAGAGTCAACTTCAAGGTCACCTTCTGCCCTGGCCTGGGGCTGCTCTCTCCTTAGGGAGCAGCCTGTCATGTTCTCTGACATTGTCAAAGAAAGCTCACATAATGACATTTCCCTCCACCTTCCTCCAGACAATACTCTTTGACATTCTATCTTTAGATTAACTGTCTTTTCCTAAAAGCTAACCTTGGGCACAGGGAGGGAATCCAATTACTGCTGAGGGAAGTGGAGCAAAACACCAGCCCAGGTAGGGTAGAATGTGTGAGACATGGCCAAGCTTCTGCTAGTTACTTAGCTGAGACCTAGTACACCACACCTTAGTGAGAAATTGAGACTAGGCTCTAAGCTGAACGTTTTTCTATTGATAGCTGTACGCAGATCTCATAACCACCCTGTGAGGTTTGGACCGTTAGTATCCACGTTTTATTAGTGGGTGCAAGATTAGGTAACTGCCCCTGGTTAACCACCACTAAGAAGTCAATCCAAGACAACCACGTGTTTAATCATGTTGTTCTGTCCCGTCCCCCCCCCCCATGGGCACGTGTGCTTTAACCTGCACAGTGTTTCACACTTCTTTTGTTAGTGATTTCCCTGTGGCAGATGTAAGAGTCTGTCTCTTTCCTCCAGAATACACATTCAGTACTCGTGATAGTTACTTTGTTACTGTGACCAAACACCTGGTCAAAGCAACTTAGGGGAGGAAGGGTCTATTTTGGCTCACAGTTTGAGGGGGGCACATAGTCCATTATGGCGCGGAAGGTGACCGTTCAGTGGCTGTCACATTGTATCTGCAGGCAGGAAGAAAGAGAGGCATGGATGTTGTGGCTCAGCCCCAGTTCGCATTTCTCCTTTGCTTGTTTTTTATTTAGTTTTTTTTTTTTTTTCAGGACCTCAGCCCATGAAATGGTGCTACCCACATTCAAGGTGAGTCTTCCTTCCTCAGCTAAACCTCTCTAGAAATGCCCTCACAGACATGTCGTGTCTCCCAGGAGAGTCCAAATCCAGTCAAGTTAACAGCGAAGCTCTACCAGCACAGCACTCATATCCGCCTCTCAGCGGCACCCTCTTTATTTTGTCACAGACCGTCATGGTCTTGGTTGTCCTTGGGTTGCCCGTGGCATTTTCAGCTGTACTGTGTCTTTTTAGAGAAAAGCAGTGACGTCCTGAAATGCAGATTTCAGGACAAGCAGATAACACGTGGGCTAGTTAGGATCAGCTTCAAGGCACCAAAGAACCCCAAAGAGAGAAAGTTTTCACAGAACTGCCCTGCTTTGCCTCCCCAGGCCCAAGAGAAAAGATTTTTTTTTTTTTTTTTCCTGAGGCAGGTTATTACTAGGTAGCCCAGAATGGCCTCAAACTCACAATCCTCCTTGCCTCTACCTTGGATTTCTGTATGTTTCAATAACAGGTGTGTGCTACCAAATCTGCTTACGAGGTGAGAGATTCAGCGCCATGGCATGCCGTGATCTATTTAGCGGCTCAGAGTCCAGCTGTCTGGAAGAGCATTGGCTCTCAGAGCACTGGCTGAAGCTGCTGATGGTTGTTTAAGAACTGTGGCCAGTTTAAACAGCTGGGAAGGAACCAGAGATCAGGAGAAGGATGGTGGAAGAAAAGGTCATTATAACAGTTGTAGTGAAATAACTCAATGGATGGAGTATGTGACTTAGACAAAGATGTCTTGTTATCTTTTTGGACACTCATTTATTTACAAACAGAAATTGAAGAAATTGCCATTAGAACCTCTCTATTTTTAAAGCCAGTGATTGAATTTTGCCTTTCTACTACTTGGGGTGCTAAGGGTCAGTGTCCTGAGAGACAGTGCACCACTTCCCAGGCAGTCTCGCCCTCCCCCTTCCCTTTGACCAGAGGAGTCATTTCGTGCTGTGGGGTTGAAGGCAGGACCCCATTCTAGTCCAGGCTTACCTGGTCTTGGAGGCCTCTCAAGTGCTGGGATTAAAAGCTTGAGCCACCTCACTTAACTAGAGCTTTGAGATGCCTGAAGTCCAGAATGGCACTTTATAGGGTGATATACTTGGACCCTGTGGCTGTTGTAACAAATCACGCACTGAGTCATTTAAGACAAGTGAAATTTGTTCCCTTAAGTTTGAAGGCTAGACACCCCAAACAAAGGTGTAGGCAGCATGATGTGATGTAGACATGAACTCTTCTTCCAAAGGCCCGTGTAATTGAAGACTTTGTCCCCAGCTGGTGCACCCAATCACTGAGAAGAGACTAGATCGTGGGGGTTCATAAGTGAGGGGTTCCTACTGGACGGGCTATTAGGAGGTAGGGCCTGGTTGGAGGAAGTAAGCCACTGGGTCTTTGATTGTATACCTTGTCCTTGACCCTGGGAGCCAAATTAAAATTGTCCTCTTAGGTTCTTTCCCCTCGGGTATTTTTCAGAACAGGGTCAAATCTGACAATCACACAGGGTTGATTACCATGCAGGGTGTCCAATTGCAGTCCTGGGGCTGTATCTGGCCCAGGATAGCTACCACTGTAGCCCAACACAAACTCACAGACTTACTTAAAACATTATGACATGTTGAAATCTTTTTTTGTTTTGTTTTGGTAACTCAATTCTGCAGTTCTTGAGGGTGAACTTCGTAGATGACAATGTTGTTTCACAATGTCAAAAGGTTGAACATGCATGTGCGTCCAGGGCCTACGAGGCAGAACCTGCTCCATGCCTCTCTCCTAGCTTCTGGTGTTTACTGGCCTCCCTTGGGAAGCGCCTTGGCTGTATGACCTCCATCTTTGTTTCTGCTATCGTATGACCCTCCTCTCCATGTGGCTGTACATGGTATCTTCATGAGTATACAAGTCACAGGTCTGAGGCCTCCCAATCCAGGAGAATCTCATTATAACTAATGATAAGGACCCCACTTCCAAATAAAACCACGTTCTGAGGTTCTGCATAAATGTGAATTTGAGTGGGATGGACACTATTTAACCCAGTACAGTTCGCCACTGGCACTTTTGGGCAGGCTGCCCATAGGGGAAAGAAAAGGCTTTGGGTTTCTCAAAATAAGGGATAAGTAAACCTAAGCTACCATCCCAGAGTGGCAGGGGATCCCCTGCAGTGTCCTCAGCAGACTGAGGGTCCACTCATGCTACTCCAAAGCCACGTAGAAACCACGCTCAATGGAGCATAGAAAATCAGTCAGGCAACTGAGGCAGCTTCCTCATCAGCTTCAGACAGAACCCACACAAGTACTGCCAAACCAGCACTTGAATTACCCAAGTAAAAGTGTTACGGGGACTCGATCTGCCATTTAACACCCCCCCTTTTAAAATATTTTATTTTATTTACTTATAAGAGAGGGAGAGAGAGAGAGAATGGGCATGCCAGGGCCTCTAACCACTGCAAAGAAATTCCAGATGCAGGCACCACCTTGTGCATCTGGCTTACGTGGGTCCTGGGGAACTGAACCTGGGTCCTTAGGCTTCGCAGGCAAGTGCCTTAACTGATAAGCCATGTCTCTCCAGCCCAACCTCTCCTTTTAAGGTAACAAAAAACCAAGAAAAGCCTTCCATTTTCTTTCTTCTCCTTTTCAAAGCCCCGCAGGGCTGGAGGGGACACGGGAAGAGGTCATGAGAATGCAGTACTCCCACTCTCCCGGTCTCCTCAAGAACCCTCTGGGCAGAGCAGATGGTAGCCAAGGGCAGAGCGGGACCAAGAGAACCTCACTCAGTTCCCCAGGGCCAGACTCATTCTGCCAGCGAGGACTCATTTCAGAGGCATTCAGGAAAGTGCCACGCAGAACTGCATCCAATCTGGGCTAAGCAGCTTAGTTTCCCTCCCAGAGAAAGGTTCTGGGCAGCTGAGCAGGGCAGCTCCCTGTGTAGTGGTGTGCATGGGGGTTGGGGGGGCTGTCATCCCAAGGCTCCAGATAGGACATAATTACATGCTCCCTGGAGGAAATGCCTAATTGATTTCTAGGGTGTCTCCTGAGGATCCAAGACAGCCTGTGCACAGAGGTAGCTCCGCAATATAGAAACAGCCCCTCTGAAGTGCTGGTGCCAGGAAGGTGTCAGGCCATGCAAGGGCTCAGGGATGCAAATTCCTAGAAGGCTCTGTGGTGGTGGATCTTGCTGGAACTGGGAGAAGGGAAGAGCAAGGGACGAAGAGCAGAGCATGGTGGATGCTTTCTGCTCTTCACGCCTGAGAGGTATGATTCAATCCCAGGTCTTCCTGAGCTTGATGTGACCGGGAGGTAGTACATAGGCAGAGGACATGCCAGGAATCCATTCATTAAGCCATTTACCCACAGATTCACTCACTCGTCCATTCATGTATGCACATAGGCATGGATGTAGTAGATAATGTGTCTCCGTGGTGAATGAAGCGTCCTGTGAGATACAGGGGTAGAACCAAGTGTTGTTTTGGCCAACGACAGGGCCTGCATGGGGCCCATTTATTCCTGAGGCCCACTCTTTCTTATATCTATCTATGCCCCCAAAGACCAAACCAACTCCTCATTCCTTTCCCATAAGTCTTAAATCAACTGGAGGAGAGAGGATGCAGGTCACCATTAATGACATCAAACAAAGTCCCTGACAAAAAACAGGAGGGAGGTTTGCAGATTGTAGCCATAACTGTGTGGCCATAGCCTTAGGAGGTTGCCTCTTTTTTTTATCAGGGTAGGGTCTCACTCTAGCCCAGGCTGACCCCGAATTCACTTTACAGTCTCAGGGTGGCCTCGAACTTATGGCGATCTTCCTACCTCTGCCTCTTGAGTGCTGGGATTAAAGGCGTGTGCCACCATGCCCAGCATGTGGTTGCCTCTTCTATAAAAGTTACCATAGATACCCATTTTCCCAGTGGACCGTGGCCTCCCTTAGCACAGAGCCTGTATTCTCACTATGCTTAGCCCAAAGTACTAACCACATATGTCTGCTGATTGACACTCACCTTCTGGTCTCACTGATGTGGAAGGCTGTCGTGGGTGCTCCCAGGGATGTATCTAAGTCCCACGCATTGCCCCTTGTTATTGACCTCACTGGTCCTGACTATCCTCAGAAACCATGGAGACTGCTTCAAAGGAAGCCCCCTGGATCTGAGGATCCAGGAGGCCAAAGCATCACCTGCTGGTAGGTCCTTAGTGATGCAAGAACACAAACAAGTGAACTGGACTGGGCACTGATGGGCCTGAGCCAGATGTCAAGGGTGATGTGCCCAGATTTCTGAGGGGAATGTTACAGAGTTTACTTGGCTCCTCCAAATTCTCTGGGCCCAGTTGCCCCTGAATTAAAAGGAATGAAGCCAACTCTTGCTGTTAAGGAAGAGATGTAGGGTGAATGCTGAGCTTCCTCTATAGGAGATAAAAGATAAGTGCTGCTTTCAGCTTCATGTCCTTATTCCAAGGCTAAAGTATGAAACCCAGCAGAAGGAGTATGTGATTAGAATCAGAAGACATAGGTTTTGATGCTCAAGCTTAAAAAGCCTGGGTTCTTGGGTAAATTACAGTAACCCTGCTGATATAGCTTAAAAAAAATCCTTATACTTTTAAAACTGGCATCTATTCTAATACAAATAGTAGACATTTTACTATTTAAGAAAAATAACAGCAGCAATAGTTAAGCCTTCCGAGAGGTCTGAACACCAACAGTAAGGCCCAGGTAGCCAACAGTGTGCCCATTTTCTCCAGAATGTTCTGATCTCTCACAGGTTTACAACCCTCACCAAGGCAACTTTAAACAATCACTGCACAATATTTTCAAAGAATTTTTTTCCGGTTAGCTCCTTTGACAGTACTTGGCTGTGTTCATTCAACCCTCCAAATAGACAGTATGTATTCTTCCAACAGTCCAAAAGGTTAATTAAGATGTTCTTTCTTTCTGCTTTTAACTCATCATAGTAACAGTAGTTATCTTGCGCTATAGTGTATAAATGGAATTATTAATTAACAGCTAATAATCTTCTAAAACACAAGCTCCTTGGGGGGGAGAGACAGATGGTGAAAATGACCTATGATAAAAGTAATTTGGGAACCACTGATGTAGTTTATGAAATGCAGCACATTAGGAAGAGGCCTAGAAGGTTCTAATCTGATAAGGATATGAATATATTTCATGTGTCCAATGGGAATTTATGTCCCTATGGATTCATCCAGGGAAGAGAAGATGGTTTCCTGTTATGTAGGACAGAGACAAGAGGTGTCAAGGCTTTTCTCATTCGGATTAGCTCAGTATGATAGAGAGTGAGTGGTAATTTCACGTTAATACATCTCAGTGAAATACAGACTCGTACGTTATCTATTCCACGGTGTTCTCTCTACCACTAATCCTAGGTATAGGATTGGCAGATGTGTGGCCTTTCCTTCTCACACCTACAGCTAAGCCCAGAGGTGACCTCACAAGCCTTTTAACATGGATCGCTGAACAGCCATTGCTAATTGACTGGAGTGGATTGGAAAGGAGTGCTTTCTCTCCCAGTGCTTTCTTCTCCCCAGCCCTGGTGTCTGACAGCACCACACACTGTGCCACCTACAGAGATTACTCTGGTTTCTGGGAGTTCCTGGAAAGGACTCAAGTTACAGCTCCTAGGATTAAGGGAGGTGCCTGCTGGCTCCAGATGAGTCCAGCTGCTCAGCTGTCAGGCCAGGGATGTGGTGAAGAAGGAGAGGTTCAAGGAGAGCTGTCACTCTATCCTTGGAGACCAGGAGAGATGGGGAAACTTTGTGTCTTGTTCTGGAACATGGGCTACTCTGGAAACCCAAACCCAAGAAGAGGCTTTGAAAGTGACTCAGAACCCAAATAACATACCTGAAAATGAGAGAAGATTATGTGCTGATGCCCGTCCCCTGAAGAGGACAGACGAGTGAAGGGTAAATGGGGAGAAATGACTTAGTAGCTTTCCGATTTGTGCCACTCAGCAGTACCCACTAGGAATGCTTTCTGTGGTGTCTACAGTCAGCTCGATGCATTTGATAGATCCAGGGCTCCACTTCTTCCAGCCCACTGCTCCAGCATAGAACACTGTAACATCAGCGGTCTACGAACCTTCCGTACTGTACCAGGTTAGCGGTGGCAGACACTGTTATACCAGAGACTCCCTTCCCAGTGATATTGCTCCCTACCACACGAAGTTCATCATGGAATGCTCATGGAAATTCCATTTTTCTCTTCCATCATCCAGCATCCAGTGATGGTGATTAGCTGGGGTGGGTGGGAGGAGGAAGTACTTTACAATAAATGCATGTCTGGCCAGGGGCTTTTAACGTGGCCAGATTGAAAAACATCCAAGTTCTCTCTCTTGAGAATGTAAGCTAGAAGACTAGAGAGGTTTTTTTGTTTTGTTTTGTTTTGTTTTGTTGTGTGTGTGTGTGTGTGCGCGCGCATGTGCGCGCTGAAAGTATGTTTGGACAGAAAACTGCTGGCCTGTGAGGCGCTTCTGTGAGCTAGAAGTAATAAAAGAGACTGCCACAGTGGCAGTAAGGACAGATGCTTGGAGAGGACGGCCACATGGCCCGGGAGGGACCACATCAGAAAGGAAAGGCTAGTCCCCATAGCTGCTTCAGTCCCCAGTGACTTTCTGGGCTAGTCGCTGCTGGATCCTGATGATTAAATCTCCCTCTGTCCACAAATAGACAGGCAAATGTTTTATGGTGAGGAAGGAAAGGCCTGGGACACATTCATCTTGGTGAGGTGAGGTCTCCAAATTTCCTGGGACTGTCCCATTCATCTTTTTTTTTTCAGGAAGCTAGTTCACTCTGGTCCAGGCTGACCAAAACTATATGTAGTCTCAGGGTGGCCTTGAACTCTCGGCGATCCTTTCTGCCTAAGTGCTGGGAATTCTGTCCCAGCTCCTTCTTGCTCACTCAGAGAAGTCCCAGATAAAACAAGGGACCAAGGCAACCTAAATTCTGATGCCTCCAGTGAGAAAGAAGGGAACATTGGGGGTGAGATATGATGAGAAGAACAGCTAACTGCGTTGAGGGGGTGGCTCAATCCAGAGACACCACAGTAGAGGCTCCACAGAACCTGATGTATATTCAGACAAGAAGGAAAGGCTGCAGAGGAGAACGGTTAGGAGAGAGTGCATGAAAATTGCCTGCAAGGAGAAAGCAAGGTGCCAGAGGGGAAATAAAGTAAAGACACGCCGCTGGGCCAGGGGTAGCCTTGCCACCAGTGGCTGAGTACCTCTTGAATCACCACGACCCAGAAAGAGAAAGTCAGAGATTGGTAGTCGGGTCAGTGAAGGTCATAGATAGGAATGAGGAGAAGTTCAAAAGGATGATACAATCAAGACCAAAGGGTCTCGGGAAACCTGGGGCTCTGAAGTGAGATGGCAGCCATAGTCATCCATCATTCATTTGCAGCCAAATTAAGTTACTGACAAGATGCCACTTGTTTTAGAGTACCGATTCAAGGACCCACTACAGAATGCCATCAGGATCATAAATAAGTGGTTCTTCACGAAGTCACGATGGCTTTAAACGACAACTGAATTGGGCTCGTGGGGACTGATTAGCCAAAATGTACTCAAACCAACGGGCGACCTTGGCTATATACCCTCTATGTATGGTGATCAGTCGTTTTCCAGGCTAAGTAAGCTCCACTTTCAACCTCAAGTTCTTCTCTATGTATGGGCATCTTTAAGTGTTGTTAACCTTTTGAAGTTAGTATATAAAACAATGGGTTTCATTATGACATTTCCGGACTTATGAGAATTTTATTCGTATTTGTATGAGTAAGAGGAGCACCACCTCCTATGTCTTTGCTCCCTCCCTTTGCTGCGCCTCTTCATCCTCCCACATGTGGTAACCTACGTGGTGCTAAGTAGGTGACAGGGTAAGAGCATAACTGCTGTGAATGGTAGCTAGTGTGCCGCCTGGGCGTAGTCAGGTACCGCTTTCCTTTATAGCTATTTAAGAGCGTCCTCAAAGCATTTGATTCTTGCAAAATGCTTTTAGATTTTCCAAAATTTACATGTGGAGACCTTGCTCTGTTTGAAGATCAAAGAGTTCTCGCTCTTCAACTATCAATTATATACTGCTGGCTTTGGGCCAGGAGTTCAGACTGGATTTTGGAAGGACAGCTTAATTTCTCTAAAAAAAAAAAAAAAAAAATATATATATATATATATATATATATATATATATATATATATATATATATATAGTAAGACTGGGCATGGTGGTTCATGCCTCTAGTCCCACCCATTCAGAGGCTGAGATAGGAGTATCACCATGAATACGAGGCCAGCCTGGGCTGCAGAGTGAGCTCTAGAACAACCTGGGCTAGAGCGAGACACTGCTTAAAAAAATAGTAAGAAAAGCTGGGTGTGGTGGTACATGCCTTTAATCCCAGTACTGGGGAGGCAGAGATAGGAGGATTGTCATGCATTTGAGGCCACCCTGAGACTGAGACTACATAGTGAATTCCAGGTCAGCCTGGGCTAGAGCGAGACCCTACCTCAAAAAACCAAAAAAAAAAAAAAAAAAAAAAAAAGTAAGAGAAAAACATCTTCAAAGTTTGAGACCACAGTTCTACTATCTTCCTCGAAGGAAGGAAGTGAGTCCTTTTGCCCAATCCAAATACATGCAGGGGGTTGATGAAAGGTTGAATCACCAGGAAGAATTCTTATTCACCTGCTTTGCTTTGTTTGAGTATATCTCTTTTTTTTAAAAAAGTATTTTGTTTACTTGTCTATTTATTTATTTGAGAGAGAGGGGGCAGGGGAAAGAGAAAAGAGCAGAGAGAGAATGGGCACACCATGGCCTCTAGCCACTGCAACCAAACTCCAGACACATGTGCCACCTTGTGCATCTGGCTTACATGGGTCCTAGAGAATTGAACTGGGTCCTTAGGCTTTGTAGGCCAGTTCCTTACCACTAAGCCATCTCTCCAGCCCTCAAGTATCTCTTTAACTTTTCTTATGAGTGAATGGGAAACTTTCACCTTAGGACTCAAGAGACAATAATACTTTATTTAAAAAAAAAACCCACAAAACTATGGATTCAGAATCTTCCTTCCTGAACAGTCCCAAGGTGAACCAAGAGATTAAAAATAGTCTGTGATATATTATTCTTAGTCACATTAGTCATATTATTCTCCCAGATTTTCACTTCTAGAGCATCTTTCACCTCCAAATTGACATAGTCTTTCCAAAATTAACATTGTGTTTGTGAATAAAAATTAAAAAAGAAGTCCAATGCAAAAGGGAAACATTAAATCAGTAACTTCTCAAGTCCTTTCCAACCCTGACTTTCTATGCTGTCTAGTTGTGTGATACTGGACAAATCATTTTCACCGGTGTGTGTGTGTGTGTGTGTGTGTAAGGTGTTCATGCATGTTGATGTGCACGTGTGTGGGCACATGTGTGTGGGGAAGACAGAGATCAGTGTTGGAAATCTTCCTCTATCACTCTCCACCTTTTTTGTTGAGATAAGGATTTCTCACTCTGAGCCCAGGGCTTCCTGATTGGGCTACACTAGCCAGCCAGAAAGCCCCAGGATATCCTCCTGTCTCTATGTCCCCGTGCTGGGATTGCAGTATACTGCCTGGATTCGATGAGGGCGCTGGGGATTCATGCTCAGGTTCTCATGCTTGTGCAGCAAACACGTCACAGACTGAGCCATCTCTCCTCAGCTCCCACATTTTCATTCTTTGAAGTTCAACTTCATAATGTATAAAATGGGAGGTCAAATACCTTCCAGGTTTCACCTATGATTTGCTAGGGACGTGTGCGGAACAACCAATCCTCTGTTCTTCCTTGAAGGGGGCCCATGCTATTTAATGATAATAGACGTTTGCATTTGCATATTTGACATCTGTGGCTTTCACTCTGTTCCCCCCCCCCCAAAGGTCTATGAGCTGCAATAATCTGTTACTGTGCAGAAGCATGCTGTGAGCCTGGGATACAGGAGCCCCGTCGCTTGCTTCTTTAATGAGTGAGATTAGTATGCGGGCTGTGGTAGTTTGAATAGATGGCTTCTAATATATTCAGTGTTTGTAGTTTGGATATGCAGCCACCTTGGCTGGAGGTATCACTGGAGGGAGGGTCCAGCCCTATGGTGTGGTGGTGGATTTGCAATTCCAATCTGCCTGGAGTTCCTGAAGTGTGCTGTGTGGTGTGGCTTTTGGGTTTTTTGGCTTGTGTCTTTTCCCTCTCTCGGCCTCCTGGTCCTGTGAAAGCAGGACCAACTTCTTCTGCCATTATGGAACTTCCCCTGGATCTGTAAGCTTCAATAAAATATCCCTTCCTTCATAACTGTGCCTTGTTTGCCAGTTCATTTCAGTGACAGGAAGCTGTCTACTACACAGACAAAACTCCTATCTCCATGAGATTTTGTTTCTGCTTGCTATAGTCTTAGAGGCCATAAGTCTCATGGAATACTGTAGTGCCAAGCACAAAACTGGGAACTCTCCTGGATCATAAAGACGTCAATAAGATCCTTTGCAAAATGTCAAAGGTTTATTGTAATGTGGGTGTTAAGTAAGTCAGGTACCAACCCATCCCACCACCATCATTATTATATCCTTAATGAAGGGTGCTTTAGACTCTTTAGGGAAACACACACTCACACAAACTCACAAACACAGCAGGTAGCTCTCATTCCCCCATTACTGAATTTTTCTCAAGCATACCATTCTCCTGATTCTTTCTTCCTAAGAGTAAATTCCTTGAGAGGTGAAATGTCAGTTTGGCTTCCTCGTTTTTATAACCCTAGTGTCAAGTAATGTTTCTAAAACACAGACGTATTTACCAAATGTTTGTTGAGTGGCCTAATACCTTCTATGAGAAGGCACAATGCTAAAGGTACATTTTTTTCATACTTGTATTTCATACTTATCATGCCCTTGCAGATTGATAGATATTATTTCTATCACTGAAACAAAAAGCATCTGAAACTCAGGCATGTGAAATCACTCATGCAAAATTACACAGCTGGTGAGTGTTGGATTCACATCTGTTCTGTCAGATTCCAAGGTTCAGGTTTTTCCATTCCACCATGCTGCTACGGACACTGTTGCAGTCAAGTTTGCATTGCTGGCAGAAATCACCCAACTAAGAGCAGCTTTTGGGAAAAAGGGGTTTATTTTGGCTTATGGACTTGAAGGGTAGCTCCATGATAGCAGGGGGAAATGATGGCATGAGCAGAGGGTGGACATCACCCCCTGGCCAACATAAGGTAGACAATAGCAACAGGAGAGTATGGCAAACACTGGCATGGGGAAATTAGCTATAACACCCATAAGCCCACCCCTAACAATATACTGCCTCCAGGAGGTGTTAATTCCCAAATCTCCATCATCTGGGAACCTAGCATTCAGAACACCTAAGCTTACGGGGGACACCTGAATCAAACCACCACAGACACCTTTAAAAATATAAAGCATCAAGCTACACAAGTATAGGCATGGCAGAGTATGTGTGTGTGAAAATGCCTGTGATTTGACGATATTTAAAGGATTTTGGTAAGGCAAAGTTTCCAACACCACCAGGCTTGGCAGGCAAATAGAGCTTTACAAGGAGAGAGGGATTCGAAATAGAGATGGTTCCAACCACTTAGCTGTTGTCCAAAAACCTTGAAGGTTTCAAGTTCAACTCCTAGTTTGGTATTGCAGTGCAACTTGCAGGGACACAGTATAAACTAGGTTCCTGACAAGTTGGGGTTAAAAGCTGAAATGGGAAAGCAACTCTTCAGATTCAATTAAACCAGTCAGGTGAAAAGCCACTTTCTTTTCTAGGTTTCACGGTTTACTCAAGAACTTTTTATCTCTTCGCCTGTCAGGACCAGCAGCATCAGGAATGTGTTAGAAATGTGAACTCTCCAACTCTGCTCTAGACTCAAGTCACAATCTGTTCTTTAGCAAGATCCCAGAGTGGTTGACAAGCACATGACTGCTTACAGAGCTCTCATGGTTAATCCTGATGGGATCCAGAATCACCTAGGAGAGGTGTGAGAGAGTTTCTAGGTTAGGTTAATTGAGCTGGGAAGACCTACTCTGACTGTGGGTAGCACCAATCCAAGGGCTGGGGTGTTGGGCTGAATAAAAAGAAGAGAATGAACTATGCATGCATCTCTCTGCTTCCTGACCACAGTTGCAATGTGACCAGCTCTCTCAACTGCCCGCCACCATGCCTTCCCCACCTTAAGGAACTGTATCTTTGAACCATGAGCCAAAATAAATTCTTCTTTTCTTTAAAGTTGCTTTTGTTAGTTTTCTTTTCCAGCAAAAAAAGAAAAACAGGAGCACTAGTCTAGAAGACAGTGAAAGGTCCTTTCTGGCTGAAATATTTCATAAGTTTAGATTGAGGACTCATCCTAGTGACCAAAATAATAGCATGCTCCTTAATTAGTGATGTACAGAGATCCGAGTAATCTGATCATATCCACAGTGTCTTTTGAAAAATATTGTTACGATAATATTTCTATTACTAACCTTGTTTACTGAGTACACAGCAAAAACCAGGTACACTAAACACAATATCTTGAGCCATCACAATAACACTCCAAAAGAGGTATTCTCCCCATTTTTACAAAGAGAGAAGTTACTTTATAAGTTAATAAAAATCCTTCTAACCCCATGGTTAGGTCATTGGAAGATCTGGAATTCTACCCAACAGTATTTAAAGCCCATAGTTCTTCTGACACAGTACTATTGTGGCTGTTTGTAAAATTATAAATTACAAAGCCAGGCGTGGTGGCACACACCTTTAATCCCAGCACTTAGGAGGCAGAGATAGGAGGATAGCCAAGAGTTCAAGGCCACCCTGAGACTACAGAGTGAATTCCAGGTCAGCCTGAGCTAGAGCAAGACCCTGCCTTGAAAAATAAAATATATACATACATACATACATACATACATACATACATACATACATACATAAATATTTAAAAATCTATAAATTACAGTGAGTAGGGTGGCCTATGAGAACAAATTAACATGTTTCAGACTTATTACTCTGCAGTAAAGAAGACCAAACAATCAATCTATACCAAAGTCAAAAAGTCGAGCATTAGGGGCTGGAGAGATGGTTTAGCAGTCCAGGCACTTGCCTGCAAAGCCTAACGACCTGGGTTTGGTTCCTTAGTGCCCACATAAAGCCAGATGCACATGGATCTAGAGTTCATTTGCAGCAGCTAGAAGCCCTGGTACACCTATTCTCTCTCTCTCATCTTATAAATAAATTTTAAAAATTAAAAGACCAGGCATGGTGGCACATGCCTTTAATCCCACCACTTAAAAGGCTGAGTTTGGAGGAACAGTGTGAGTACAAAGCCAGTCTAGGGGTTCCAGTACAGCCTGGGCTAGAGAGACCCTACCTTGAATTTTTTTTTTTTAATTTAAGGGATGGAGACATGGCTTAGCAGTTAAGGTGTTTGCCTGCAAAGCCAAAGGACCTTGGTTCTATTCCCCAGGACCCACATAAGCCAGATGAACAAGGTGGCGTATGCATTTGGAGTTCCTTTGCAGTGGCTGGAAGCCCTGGCATGCCCATTCACCCCCTCCCCCAACTCTGCCTCTTTCCCTCTCTCAAATAAAAATAGAATATAAAAACAAAACAATAAAATGAAAAGATCTATTTTAAACAAGTAGATACAATAACAAAAATGAAAAAGAAGCTGTGGATTTTAGTTGGGATTCAGCTCAGGAGGGATGTTGCTGGAATTATCCTTAAGAATAAACTTCAGGTCTGGTGGATAAAGAAAGGATCTACTGGGCTGGAGAGATAACTTAGCGGTTAAGCGCTTGCCTGTGAAGCCTAAGGACCCCAGTTCGAGGCTTGATTCCCCAGGACCCACATAAGCCAGATGCGCTAAGTGGCACATGCATGTGGAGTTCGTTTGCAATGACTGGAGGCTCTGGCATGCCCATTCCCTATCTGCCTGTCTCTTTCTCTTTCTGACGCTCTCAAATAAATATAAAATAAAAATAAAATAAAATAAAATAAAATAAAATAAAGTGGTGCAGGGATGGAGAGATGGCTTAGCAGTTAAGGTTTTTGCCTGCAAAGCCAAAGGACCCATGTTTGACTCTCCAGGTACCACATAAGCCAGATGCACAAAGGTGAGGCAAGTGCTAGGTTGCACATGTCCACTAGGTGGTGCAAGCATCTGGAATTCGATTACAGTGGCTGAGGCCCTGACATGCCAATTCTCTCTCTCTTTTTCTGTGTGTCTCTCTCTCTAAAATAAAGCATAAAAATATTATTTTTTTAAAAGTAGTGCAAAGAGACAAATGGGAACATAGATTTGTTCACCAAACCTCAAACTATCTGAACAAGAATCTCAGACTTCTGGAAGCTGGCCTACATTTCAAACAAATGCCATCCAGAAGTAATCTTTCACAAGCTAATTTACAACAAGGTATCCTGCACACACAAATGAGTTTGAAGAATGCATAGTCATATTCAAAGCTCCTAGGTGCATAATTGATTATTAATAAAATGGGGAAATTGGTATCCATACCTCTGATCTCCTGAAAACTACCCTACCATGACACTGGAAGATTAAATCAGAGGAATCATAAATCCACCCAGTTACAGCAAATTTTACAGTCTTGAATTCGTTTAATGCCTCACAGTAAGCTCTCACATACTGACATTACCATAAACATGTGTGAAACCTCACAAAATTCATCTTCCCAGTGAGAGTCTGGCCTTCATTTGTATGTATGCACACTCTCCTTGGAGTGTATATAAGTGGATACTGTTCTCTGGAACGTACAGGTTTTTACCTACACCAACAAATGATTATCCTTTCCAGCATAATGGCTGAATGGAGCTCTAATAAATCAATTTACTAGTGAGTATTTCCACTCAGGAGACAATATCCCCTATTACAATTTATTATTTATTTATTTATTTATTTATTTTTGGCTAGTGCAAATATGACCTACACTGAGCACCTACATCTGGATCTAGAAGATCTTAGAGCTGGCAGAAAATGAAAGAAAAGAAAGATCTGACCTTGCTTCCAGGCAAGGAAAGTATTGTTGCCCTCACTTTGTATGTGAGAGCTTCCTTCCCATTACTAAGTGACTTGCCCAAAGTTACATCATTAGGAAGGAACTGGGAAAGGGCAGGGGTAGAGTGCCCTGGGTCCCTCAGCTCTGTTGCCAGCAGAGCCCAGTCTTTTTAGAGCTCTGTTCCGTAGCTAGATCCAGGGAAGGAGCCCTTCTAGAACACCTTTCCTGGGGCCCGTGGATTTCCTTTTCCATGAGTTCCTGCCCTCCCTCTTCTGGGTGCTGTATGAAGGTTCTTGGAGTAGTTTGATACCTCCTTTTCTGTTCTTCACACCAGTTCTCACTTGTGGAAAGGAACAGGAGAATGCCCACCCCCCTTCCTCCAAAGCTAACCTTGTTATGCCAAGGAAAGCCTCTTTCTGTTCAAAGCCATCTATCTAAGGAAAGGACAGAATGCCCCATTTGCAAGAAAGGTCAACGAGGAGTGCTAGGGTAACAGAGACAATAGGGACACAGCACTTGCTGGTTCTGGTGGGTTGAAAGGGAGGGGTCACAAGTGGAGAAATATTTCAGGAGAGTCCTGGACTGAGAAAGAGAGAAGACCATACAGAAAATGTATTTTCTACCACAACCTCTCTCATGAGCTGAGACTACACAGGAAATCATGGCTCTGGGATGTGTACTTCTCTAAGCCACCTCCAGTACCCCAGCCGTACTGATTCATGTCCCCTAGGCTGGACAAGCCTTGTTTCACAAAATAGCCTATGGACATTTAAAAAGAGATTGCCAAGTTTCAATCCATTTTTTGTTTCAATTTCTAAATTGAAAGACTAATGTCTACAGTCTGGCTATGCAATACAACTGCAGTATGGTAATGGATGTGGGTGGTGAAATAATGCCGTGTGTGTGTGTGTGTGTGTGTGTGTGTGTGTGTGTGTGTGTGTGTTCTAACTGGGCTAGAGCTGTCCTGGAAGGATAAGAATCCAGCTTGTACAGACTTTGGTATGACAGGGGAGGAAGGAGAGGCCTATGCAGTATTCTAGCTCTTTATTGGCCACACATTCTCCAAAAACTGTCTATTATAAAACTTCTGTCACCCTATATCTCTACCACCCATCATTTTGAGTTCCAAAGGACAAAACATTTTGCATCCTTAGATCCTGTCACAGGACTTTTTTTTTTTTTTTTTTTTTTTTTGTCCAGAAACAATTTAAAATGAGAGAACTGCAGGAGAGTTTGGAAGCAGGACCTGTCCAGTAGCATCTGCTGATTCTGTATACACCTGTGATGAGACCAAAGTTTGATGTTAACACAAACACAAGGCAGGGCTTTAAAGAGTGGGATAGGACAGAAAAAGACGGCAAGAGATGCGGTGTGGAGGGCCAGAATACAGAAAGACTACTTACACTGTCTCATCGTTCTTGAATTCCAATTCCCCGTATGTGTCTTCAAAGTCCTCACCACCACCCTTGGCTGTCCCTTCCACTGTCCTAAATGGGATGATGACTGTGCCCCGGGCACCCGATGTCCGCAGCACCTTGACCTCCATCACACCAATACTTTCACTGACGTGAATGGTGTCACACTCGAAAGTGAAGATGCCCGCGTGGTCGTCATCCAAAATAGTCACTGTGGCCACACAAGGGGAAGCTAGGACAGCCCTGGGCAGGGGGAGACTGTTAAGTAGTGCCGGGGGCATCGCCTCCTCGGACTGCTCCTCTTCTGTGCGGACATTGCTCAGTCTCACAAAGAAGTGCTCGTCCTCCTCAAAAATGTCGTCATCAATGATGCCCACGGAGAACTCCTTCTGGGTCTCGCCTGGCTTCAGAACCACGGTGCCCTCTGTGAACTCGTAGTCTGCCCCTGCATTGGCAGAACCGTCCTCCGTTTTGTAGTCCACGTACATGGTCTTGGACATGTCCCCTCCCTTCCTCACCACTGTCAGGAGGACAGCCCCGCAGTTCTCCAGGCACTGGTAAGAACACGGGTCGAAGAAGACCTTGGAGATGAAGTCCTCCGGCTCGTCCGTGTGCACCTCACTCAGGCTTGAGGTCTTCTTGGCTTGCTCCGCTGCGTGCTTCTTCAGGATGTTGCCTGCCCCGGTCATCATACGGGTGGCTTGGATCCGGTAGAAAGCACGGCTCTTCTGTTGGTGAGAAAGGGCATAGTAATTGGCCATCTCCACCAGCTGATCTAAGTCCTTCTCTGGATGTTTTTGTTTCAGATCCTTGAGAATGCGGATCATCTCCCTGCGGGATTCATCCACCTCCTTCCCTTCCGGAGGCATCAGGTTCCCATCTAAGAAGTGAGAATTCATCATTTTCCCATCCATCTCGATGCCCTTAGGGTGGTCACCCTCTGTCTCTATGATAATGCCCCGGTGTTTGTCTGCGCGGTATTTTTTGTGCATGTATTTGTAGAAGAGCAGGCGTTTATCCGCTACCCAGGCCAGCAGGACGCACACCGGGAAGAAGAAGAGAGTCAGGAGGCCTTCCCAAACCTGAACCACACCGGGAGAGAATACTGCCAAGATCATGTAGAGCCAGATGTAGGCAAAGACACTCCAGGCAGCGGTGACGAAGAAGACGCGGAGGTGCTTGATCTTACGAGTCTCCCCGTCAGGGATGACGTAGACACAGATGCCAATGATAATGAACATGTTGAAGGCTGCACTGCCCACGATGGTAGAAGGTCCCAGATCACCAGCAATGAACCCATGACCGCATACCTCAATTAAAGAAAGGAGAATCTCTGGGGCAGAGGAGCCCAGGGCCATCAGGGTCAGATTAGAGACAGTTTCATTCCAGACCCGAATTGTAGTTGTGCTGGTCTCACCATTGGGCTTTTTGATAGTCACCTCCCTTTCTTGGGAAGTAATGACTTCGATAGATGCCATGAAGCGGTCAGCGATGATGGATACCCCGAGGAACATGTATATCAGGGCCACAAAGTAGACAATGACCCTGGCAATTTTGTCCCCAAGGGAAGGGTTCTCCGGATACCAGATGGGCAGGATGACACCCTCCTTGCAGTCTGATGACCCTGTACAGGACTCATTGTCCTGCCCTGTGCTGGGCACATCTCCTGAGCTGCCAGCCTCTGCCCGAAGACCATTCAGGAAGAGCACAAAAGTAACCAGCCCAAAATGGAGGAAGGCAGAGGTGAGAGGCTGGAACCGTAACCACGCCATACACAAGACTTAGACACTGGCTCCACCGCAGCACCAATGGTCCTCCTGACAGGGCCGAGACCTAGGGGGAAAAATCAGAGAGGCAGGAAAAGGCATGAGAATAAAAAAAGTGGGGTAGCAAATGGCAGGTTCCAATCCACACAAATGGATGGTTCACCTCAAACGACATATTGCACTGGCATATGGGGCCGTCTCTCACTGGGAAAAAGAGATGTCAATGGAAGGCACAAATAGCTGCTCTGTCCTCAGAACCATCTGGTGGACACTCAGTTAACGAAGGGTTTGAAATAGCTCGCAGCACTGGTGATGGAGACCCAAGCGATACCCTTCTAATCCCGTCTTCCACACCCACTGCTCCCTAGAATCAATTTAAGATAGGTTGCGTATGCCCAGCAACTTGGTCCTTGCTTGTACTGTTTCTGGAGAGTTCCATCTTCCTTGCCCCTGTGGTCAGCGTACTCAAGAATCTTGCATATGCAGACTTGCAAAAATACATACTGAATGGAAGGGTTTTTTTCAAAAAAATTTTTATTTTAAAAATGGGCTAGTTTCACAATATAGAGCAACTTTCTCCGGATATATATATATATATATATATATATATATTTGAGCTTTTGTGGGTGAAAACTCCTTGCTCAAACACAAAACTTCTGGAGATGGCTTATAATTCTGGTATTTCTTATGAAACCAAAAGCATGGATTCACACTGAATGATGCCTTTTAAGGTGTTCCCAAGACCATGACTGCTGTGGCTCTCAGACCCCCGTTGAAACATGCTTAGGAACAGGTTGGGAAGGTAAGGCTGCACCAGCCACTCCAGTTCTCACTCTGAATATGGAAAGGGCTAAGTGACAGAAATTGTTACCAATAAAGCATGCAAAAAGCTGTCAGCTTGAGTTTTTTTTCGAATTTTTTTATCATTTTATTTATTTACTTACTTATTAGACACAGAGAGAGGGAGATTGAGAGAGAAAATGGGCATGCCAGGGCCTCTAGCCACTGCAAATGAACTCCAGATGCATGTGCCACTTTGTGCATCTGGCTAACGTGGGACATGGAGAATCGAACCTGGGTCCTCAGGCTTTGCAGGCAAGTGCCTTAACCACTAGACCATTTCTCCAGCCCGCAAATTAAGTTTTAAACTGGAGATAAATTTGGGAGTGAAGCACAACCTCATCTGCTGGCCTCCAGCCAGCACAATACAGTGCTGCCTGCGTCAGTCATCACACTGGTGATCATGTGTTCAGAAGAGAAGGAGGAAACTCAACTGACATTACTTTCAATTGAGGTGATGAGCCTCTGCTCATGTGAGGTGATGTGTCTTTTCACGCATTGGCTCATTCAGACAAAATGGGAATGAAAATAGCCTTACAACAGCTTTCTTTTTTTAAGCAAGCTATCCATATTTCTGCCTCTTCTATGACCCTGTGGGGTGCTTCTCCACTGATTTGCATTTGCACGGCTCCTTATAGGAGTCAAAAATCTTTGTCCCCCATATGGGCTGCTCTTTCTCCATTGTTTTGATCTCTGAAAATAGCACCTCTGTCTACCTAGTAATTCATCCTGATCTTCAGACCTTTCTCTTCCCCTGTTCCTTCACCAGTCCAGAACTGAATCCTATCAGCTTTCTGTTCATTTTAACCTCCATTGTCACTGTCCAAGCCACCATCACACCTAACCTCAGGAGCCTATGACAGTAACCTCTTAAACCACCACCCCAAGTCTTTCCAGAGAGTGAATCTCAACTCCACTTTCCTCATAGAGCCACAGTAAATCTCAAAAATGAAAGAGCCTAAATCAAATCATATCACTCCCCTTTAGTACTTTCCTCTTAAAGATTCAATTCCTGAGGGCTTGAGAGATGGCTTAGCAGTTAAGGAGCTTGCTTGAGAAACCTAGGGATCCAGGTTCGGTTATCCAGTACCTATGTAAGCCAGATGCACAAGGTGGCATGTGCGTCTGGAGTTCATTTGCAGTGGCTACAGACCCTGGCATGTCCCTTCCCTCTCTCTAATAAAGAAAATATTTTTAAAAGGTCCAATTCCCTGCTATGCCCTGTTAAGCCTTGCTCCAACAGCCTCCTTCCTTCTCTGTCTCCATTTCAGTAACAGTGACCTTCATTTCCACCCTGGGATTATCCTAGCTACTGTCTGTCCACATTACCACCTTTGTGTAAGCCTGAAATGCATGTTTCTTCTTTGCACCTGCACTCTCAACATTGCTTTAGTGTGCACTTAAGTCTCACTTTCTCAAATGAAAAAAAGAAGAAGAAAAAAAACTTTCTCTCACCCACACCTAAAAACAATCAATTTCTGGGGGTGTGGTGGCACACGCCTTTAATCCCAGCACTCAGGAGGCAGAGGTAGGAGGATCACTGTGAGTTCGAGGCCACCCTGAGACTACATAGTGAATTCCAGGTCAGCCTGGGCCAGAGTGAGACCCTACCTTGAAAAGCCAAAAAAAAAAAAAAAAATCAATTCGATTTCCTTTGCCATGTCTTCTCCTTGAAATCTTTACTTTTTCTCTGTGACATTTTTAAAGGTTTGAAATTACATGTTTATCTGTAGAATTAGATGATTAATGTCTTTTCTACTAAACTATGAATAACATAAGAGTGAAGACTACGTGTCTTCTGATTATCGTGGAATCCCAAGGAAGCAGGGAGTAGTGCTCAGTAAATGAATGCTTCTGGAAGGACTATGTGTAGCCATCAAGGAATCGTCTTTAAAACCATCTTATGATTTAAACTGTAGACACCTGCTTTGGAGATATATACACATCACACTGACGGGTCGTGAATTTCAGAGGTTATATACACACTCTGGAGTCTCAAAGCTCACACTCAGCAAGCAAGTGCTTCCAGGTTACGGTGCATCTGGTGCACAATAGAGTCACAAAGGTCTTCCTTCCTAACAACTGAGGATTAACAGAATGGCAGGCAAGTGCTGAGGCCTATATTCCCACTAGTCCAGGGACTGGGCGTCTTCACCACGGTGGCTTGGTGCCTCTGTTTTTGGTCTCACTCAGAAGAGAAGGGGTCATGAGACTGACTGGGCATGAGCGTGGTGGGTGAAGATGTTCAGCATCACACTGAAAGGTTAAGAAAGTTCTCTCAAGCTGTGATGCACACAGGGATCCCCATTCACAAGCCCGGTGCTCATTCACTGGGGAAATGTGGACAAAGGATTTGGGCTGCTCTCATTCTCCTTTGAAAACCCTGACATGTGGTGGATTCTCCTAAGCCCTGGGCAGGAGGAGATGAAAAGTGAGCTCAGCTGGAGCAGCTCTTTAATCAAGAGCCAACATGGTGACAGGAGGTGGCAGCCCCCAGGGAGTGGCCATCACAGGTGAGGGAAGTGAAAGGACATGGAACTCCACGGAGGCAGTTTATCCTGATTAACAAGACATGGTCTCTTACTTATTCTATACACCAGGAAACTGAAAAGGGTCATGGTCTTGCTCTCCTTAGTCTTTTTTTTTTTTTTTTTTTAAATTTTATTTATTTGCAAGCAGAGAGAGAGATAGAAGAGAGGCAGACAGAGAGAGAATGGGCACATCAGGGCCTCTAGCCACTGCAAACGAACTCCAGACGCATGTGCCTCTTGTGCATCTGGCTTACGTGGGTCTTGGAGAATCGAACCGGGATCCTTTGGCTTCACAGGCAAACGCCTTAACCGCTAAGCCATTTCTCCAGCCCTCCTTAGTCTTGTAGACACATTGTGGTGACAGGTTTTCATGAGGCTGTGCTCTCATTGGGCCAGAATCAGAAGCCAGTTCTCTGAGAAAGCAAAGGGACTGAAGGAAAGAATGAAAAGGAAAGGCAGAGAGGCACGCTTGCTAGGAAATGCCTGCACCAGCTTTTGGAACTCAAGGCTGGAAAATGGTGAACGCCTATTTGTTCCTTCCAGCCCCACCAGGAAATGAATTCTGGCTGAGATGATAGAGGGAAAGGGGACAGCTCTGTGGACCAAGCCAACAATGGCCATTTTTTTTTATGTCATTGTTCCATGCCAAAACACAGATTGAGGCAGAGTCCAACCTCACCTCTTGGGCGGGTCTCCTAGGCCTATTAGAGACTTAGGAATAGGCCTCAACCTGAGTTGATATTTGTACTTACCATATACATGATGCTACTTTCAATTTTTATAATAATAATATATTAGTAACATTTTCATTCTTATTTTAACATTTTGGGGATGTGAGTTTTATTAGACTCATTTACTTAAAGTCTAAGGCAAGGAATTAGTAGAGCCAAAACTCACACAAAGATGGCATGAAATGTACCATTTTGACCACACAATTTTACCAAAGCGTTTCATTTTGTTTTAAAGCATTCATGGCCACACTCAGTTTCCAGCCTGATGTGGGCTTAGGAGTAATGTGATAGTGCCATGTCCCCAATCCCTAGAGGAAAGACTAGCCACGTGGTGCAGAGTCTCCAGGCTTACTGGGGAAGTGTTGGCTGCCTGCTGCAATCTCCTACCTGAATATTCTTCTTAGAATCATTCAGTTTGACAAATATTGACAAAAGCTTGCAATTTGCCAGGCTTGGGACCAGATGCCAGTGGGTAAAATGGAAAAAAAAAAAGAGAGAGAGACAGACATAGTGTTTGCCCACAATGGTACAATTGAGCAGGAGTTAGAGAGACACAAAAATAGATACTTTTACTCTAAAAAGTGAAGGTAAGGGCAGAATCCTGTGGGCACACAAAAAGAGCACAAAACCAGCTTAGGATTCAGGGAGGCGTTCTGAAGGAGTTGATCCCTGAAATGAGTCTTCAAGCATGAGTGAGCTTCAGTCAAAAAAAAAAAAAAAAAAAGAGGAAAAGAAAAAAAGGAAAGTGGAGAGGGCATTTGAGTCAAAGAGAAGAGCCCAAGCACAGACAGGGGGACATACAAGAAAAGTCTGCTGTGTGCCTAGGATGACAAGGACTCCAGTGTGGGCAGCGGGGCCGGTGGAAGGGGGTCTGAAGAAGAGGCAAGATAGCAGGGAAGTTTCTGTTCAGGGAAAGTCATCAGGGGATTTCATCCTAAGGGCAGTGAACACCCAATGAAGGGATTTCAGGAGAATGACATGGTCTAATTTGTATTTCAGAAAAGTCAATTTCGCCAAAGGCTTAGGATGGCCGTAAGGAAGACAAGAGTGGAGCAGGAAGATCAGCTCGAAATGTATTGTGAACAGAGCACATGTAGATAGGAGAGTCTAGGGCACATTCTAAATAGGGTGGCCCTTTGTCCTCATGTCACCTTCCTCCCCTTCAGCCAAACCGAAGTTCTAGCTCAACCTATAACCTCCTGTCTCTTTCCTGGATAATATTCCTAATACACCCCCTCCAGATGTGGGGAGCATCAGTAAGGGGTCTGTGTCCTCAGCAGTGGCTCCTGACATCTTTTAATATCACTGGCAAATTTAATGAAAGTCACCGTTCCTCTGCTCATCCAGATCATTAATAAAACAATGCCACCAGGCCAGACTAAGAAATTCTCCTCCTGCTATGCCCTCCACTTTCTCCAGTGGAAACTCTGTTCAGGGCCTGTCACCAGCCTCGGTAGAGTTGTCCAGCACTGCTTCTAAATCTGGGCCCCTGCACAGGCGTCACAGCCAATTTACATTAAAGTTTTAGATGCAGCCGGGGTGCACTCGCTCTGACATATCAGCCCAGTGCAAGCACACTGCAGTGTGTTCTGTATTTCCTCCGCCTACATGGGGGAAGTTTTGCACAGTCTCTCCTTCTGGAGAAATATGGTCACTGAACTAGTGCTTTCTCTCTCTTTCTTTCTCTCTCTCTCCCTCCCTCCCCTGCGCCTCCCCCACCCATAGGGGACATGTGACTCCTGGTGTTTAGGTACTCTGACTGACGTAACTGGAACTTGAACTTGGATCCAAGGAAGAAACCCTAATGATGCTAAATGTTTTCCTGCACTGTTGTCTCTCTGCATCTTCATAGGGAGGAGCTCCAGTTTGCAGATGGCACCACAGATCCCTTTTACAGGGGGAAGGTTAAGTAATTTAGCCAAGATGATAGTTATTAAGGAACAAGGAAAGCATCTGAATTCTGGTATCTGTCTCAGTAGCACATGGTGCCAATCACTTCATTGACATTGATTATAATAAACCCTAGGTTTGGGACCCTGTGGAGCAGAGGGTCTGGAGAGCAGAGTGAGTCTTTCTGGATGCAGAGGCCTTCCCACAGCCTGGAGCCTCTACATGCTCCAAGGATGCATGGAGCAGGCATGGAGCCCTGAATTTGAAAGCAAAAACTTGCTTCCACTTGTGACCCAATGAGCTAGAGATGTTGGAAGGTCAGCACTGCTCTCAGAGCGACAGCTACCTCATCCATAAAACTCAGGTTGGGTTTAACAAGCTTTACAATTCTTTAACTCCAAGATGCTTTGATAATAGGAATAGAGAGACATGCAGGGACATATTTAAGTTAGATCAGCCCAGAACAATGCAAGAGTTCAGACTCCGAAGGAGAACTTGGAGAATAAGCCAAGGGAAAGGGGCAGGAAGAAGGGGTCCAGACAAGGTCAAGGAAAGCCTCCATTCTGTATTTATCAAAAGCCTCTTGGATCCAATCCATTTTGGAAGCAACTGTTCTTTGCTCATCTGGGGCCGACACTGTGCTAGTGATTGGGGTATAGCCATGAATGGAGCTGCACTTCATAGCCAACCTTACAGAGCTTATCTTCTGATGAGAGATGGAAACAAACAAGTAATTATAGGACTAACTGATTACAATCATGTCCTGGGAAGTAATTAATACCCTTTTCCTGTTCTTCTGTAAGCTCTCAGGTAGGTGGCTTCACAGCTGTGTCAAACCACGTGGGAGTGGCTGCAATGCAGCAGGGCTTTCTAATAAATGTGGAGAATCCAGCAAGAGTGCAGGAAGCGATATCATACAGTTCTTCCTTTCCCAGTCTCACACAAATGTCACATTTTGCCTTCTCTGAAACCCCCCAGGCTCTTAATAGCATCTGAACCATATAATAACTTCATGGAATCCTGCTGGGATTCTACTAGGCACACAAGAAAAGGAAGTCTGTGGACAGACCAGGGCACCAGCATTCTTCCGTTTCCTCGGCGGGCTGGAGAAATGGTTTAGCGGTTAAGACATTTGCCTGTGAAGCCAAAGGACCCAGGTTCGATTCCCCAGGACCCACGTAAGCCAGATGCACAAGGGGCACATGCATCTGGAGTTCATTTGCAGAAGCTAGAAGCCCTAGCTCACCCATTCTCTATCTCTCCTCTATCTCTCTCTATCTCTGCCTGCAAATAAATAAATTAAATTAAAAAATGATAATATGCATTCACTGCGTACCTTCTCTATGGCTGGCACTACACTAGGTACCGCTGCATCTTCTCTTTAACACCCCCCACACACACAATGAGACAGGTATTACAGAAATGAAGAGACAAGGGCACAAGGACTGATTTGTTCACTGCAGGTCCATTGATTGGGCAAGTGGCACATCTGGGCTATGAAACAATCTGTCCAATGCAAAGTCTGCTTCTAAGGCTTCGAGGGTGGAAGAGTAGGGAGGCACCTGGAGACCCAGAACATTCTACTTCTTCTCTACTTTCCCCTCCTCTACTCCTCTTCTACTTTCTCTGGGTACCTCTAACGCTTTGCTCAGCACCTAAGTACTTGTCACTCTCTCCTGTGCTCATCAGTTTACAGGCCCACCTTTCACACTCTTCTGGGGGTTTCATGAGGAATTTCAAGTCAATGTAGGGAAGGTTTTGGGGTTTTTTTATCTTTAATTTTGCAACTTTGAGTGTTTATAGTCAATGAAATAGGGCTAAGAGGTTTGCCTTGAACTCTTACATTCTTTCTCCCTGTACAGTTCTATAATTCAAAAATGTTTATAGTTTCAGGGCTGGAGAGATGGCTTAGCAGTTAAGGCGCCTGCCTCCTAAGCCTAAGAACACTGGTTCCAATCTCCAGGTCCCACATTTAGCCAGATGCAAAGAGACACAAGGGCGCAATGCCACACTTGACCACAAGGGGACGCACACATTTGGACTTTGTTTGCAGCAGCTGAGACGCTGCTGGCGCGCCCATCTCTATCTGTCTTTATCTGTCTTCCTCTCCCTTTCTTTCTGTCTCTCTCTGTGTCTCTCCAAAAAAAAAAAAAAATGTTTATAGTTTCACTGAACTTGTGAAATCCAGAGGCTCTGGCTAGTCACCAACACTGAGAGTGGACTGTGGACCTAGGAGGAGGGGGCCTTTATTCAGGTTCAGTCCGCATTTCCTGTTGATGGATCTACATCTTCCCTTAGTCTTTTCCAAGTTGGAGACAGTGATGAAAAGTAGGTCCACATTTTAGCGATGTCTGTGCATCAGAAAATCTCTGCAGTCCTAAAACATACAGACAGCTAGATTCTACTTTACATACAATTTCGGATTTCCTAGCAGTGGAGCCTACCTACATACATATTTCTTAGTTGATTTTGACATATTTCCAAGTTTTATCACCCTAGAAGAGAAGACAAGGAACTATGACATCTATGGTACTATGACATATGTATCTTGGGAATTCCAACCACGGCCAGGGGAAGGATTTTCAGTGGATCATTAGTTGAGCACGAGTGAGAACCATAAGGTCTTTCTATAGAGTAGCCCGACATCTCACCTCCCTGGATTCCTGTTGGTGTTTACACTATGCCAAGGAGAATAGCATGGATTCCCCATCTACATAAGCGGATTTTCCCCTTTGTCTCATTCTAAACTTGCTGTCTTACATCTTTATTGAAGAAATATAAAAGAGGGCTGGAGAGATGGCTTAGCAGTTAAGGCATTTGTCTTCAAAGCCAAAGGACCCTAGTTCAAATCTCCAGGTCCCCCATAAGCCAGAAGCACATGGTGGTGCATGCATCTGGAGTTCGTTTACAGTGGCTAGAGGCCCTGGCGTGCCCATTCTCACTCTCCCTCCCCCTCTCTCTCTGTCTCAAATAAATAAATACAATTTTTTAAAAAATATATATATATAAGATACAGTGTTCTCCCCCTACCCCCGTGCTCTTGTTTTTTTTTTTTTTTGTTTGTTTGTTTGTTTTTGTTTTTTTGTTCTAGCCCAGGCTGACCTGGAATTAACTATGTAGTCTCAGGCTGGCCTTGAATGCATAGCGATCTCTCCCTACCTCTGCCTGGGATTAAAGGCATGTGCCACCACACCCAGTTAGGGTTCTCTTATCTTCATAGGAAAATAATGTTGCCCATCTATTTTTAGCCAAATGTGTATCTAGTTATTTTCCCTTTCAGTGGTGACAACAGAAGTCAACATCTCTACCATTCTGTATGGCTTCTTCATTCATTCATTCATTCATGAACACGTGCATGCCTTTGTGTGAAACTTAGCTATGTGACGCAGGCTGACTTTCTCTACATTTTCACGAGGTTACTCTAACGCTTTGTTCTAAATTCATTTTGTCCCACATACTCAAAATAAAATCCTAAGTTCTAATGGTAGGAATTTTTATCTGATATTTTTGTATTCTCAGTGTCTAGTGTCTGGTCTCTAGTAGACGCTCAGTATGTATTTATTTAATGAATGGATGCACTGAATGAATGTGAAAAAAAATGGAAGGAATCATATCCAACAATTTCTCCCACCCTTGGCAGTATTCAAAAGGAGGTTGGAGAACCATCTGTCAGGGATGCTGTGAGTGAGGATTTTCAAATTTGAATAATATGAACAAAATATAATCCTCCTTGTGGAGACACATTTTGCTGGAGAACAGTGACAGAAAACTGAATAATTAGGACAAAACAAGTATTAGATTTGGAAGCACATGCATTGTGCCAAGAAAGCTTGAAAAAGAAGGTTTAGAACTACCTGGGATTATTGGGACCAGCTCCATGAACCAGATAGCATTGGGTCTATGTTGTGAAGAATGAATAGGAGTTAGCTGGGTGGAAGCCAGTGTATTGCCAACAAGGGTAGCAGGAAGACCATTCTAGAAGGTATAGAAGCCAGAACAAACAATATGTGTCTTTAGAGACGGGTAAGCAATGTGGCTACAGAACAGAGTGCCTAAGAAAAGCTGTAGATGTAAGTGAGGAATCTCTGGAGGAAGAACTCGAATGCCTGGCCAAGGAATCTGAGCATTACCTTGGTGGCAATAGAGAGCAATAATGTTGGAAGTTTTTTAATCAGAGGAGAGACAAGATTAATGTTTTTCCTTTGGATAGATAGACTGCAGGGATGACAGTGTGGAAACTGGATAGGTAAACAAAAATAGGGCTTACTGGAAGCAGAAAAACCAGTTTAGACTCTCATAGCACCTGAGTGAGAGGAGAGGAAAGGAGAGGAGGGGAGGGGAGGGGAAAAGAGGGGAGAGGAGAGGAGAGGAGAAGAGAGCCTAAACAGTGTGAGTTAGGCATACTGAGGAAGACATACATTTCAAAACTACCTGAAGAAGAATCAGTCTAAGTTGGAGAACAATAAAAACAGAAGGTGATAGTGAAAGAGCAATGCAAAGGCCCAGAAAGCATCAACCTACATCAGCACGTTCTGCATCCCCCTGGTCCGTACAAAGTTCCTTCTGACTCAGAAAGATCTAGCCTCAAAGAAATGGAAGCTGGAGGAATCAGCACAAAACCCCATTTAGCTTTAGGACTTTCTGTAACAGTAAGCCAAATGAGACCAAGTGAGAGTTCTGGACTTTCCAGGAAGAGAGCAGGAAGTCCTTGGAATCCAACCAAGGCACTTCGTCTAGTCAAGGTGAGAGCTATTTGTTGATTTGGTAGGCCAGACTGGGGTAAGGACTGATGGAGCTGGTCTGCTGCCATCCTGGAAGAGCCCACAGGAGTAGACACAAGACCAGGATCTGAATGTGAGCAGAGGGTATGGGGACTCATGAACGCTGACTGAGTGTATCACAGAAGGTGAGGGTTGGACATTTCCCATCTCCCACAAATGAGAATGAAGTTCACACAGAAGGAACAGAATCTGTGGAATGCACTGCTCTTGAGAGAGAGAGAGTGCTAGAAGGAAAATTGATTTTAAAATTTTAAAAGTTCCAAGATGTTGAGATGAACTCAAAGCCCAGTGTGACAACAAGAAAGCCTTATTCAAATAGGGCAAAACCTATTTGTCACGTGCCAACTCTATACCTATGAGACCTGAAGGTTCTTTGAAGATCACGTCTGCCTGGGTATGATCTCAAATCTGTTGAGTGCTAAATATGTGTCACACTCCACTGTAGCTTCTGGAGATTCAATATTCCATATCTCACCTGGACTACTACAGTAGCTGCCAATCTTGCCCCTGCCCTTTACAGTCCCCACAGAATGGCCACAAATGTCTATTTGTTTTGTTTTGCTTTAGTTTGGTTTGGTTTGGTGTTGAGACAGGGTCTCACTATGAAGCCCATAGCCTTGAACTCACTATCCTCTTGCCTCAGCCTCCCCAGTGCTGGGGTTCTAGGCTTGTGGTACTGCACCAACCTAGAAATGTGTTATCGAAATATCCATCATGCCATTCTTTGCACTTCCATTCCTGAAGTACCCTTCTTCTCTTCTAATTTGCTGACCTTATCTCCTGCTACTTTGTTTTGCTATATACTCCATTAAGACCAAGTTCTCTGAAGTTTCTAGAAGAAGCTAATTGGTAAGCCTACCTTACAGTCTTTGTGTTTCCTGGTCCCTCTCTTTGGAATATCCTTATCCCAAATATCTACATAAGTCAATTTTTCATTTCATTCTGGTCTCAGATGCCATCTTTCCTAAGAGGCTTTCTCCATCTATCTTACTAAAGACGACTCTTCTTCAGGACTCTCTGTTGTATCACTTTTCATTTCCTTCATAGTGCATATGATTTGCTGAATTCATCATGAATTTTTTGTTTATTTGTTTGCTCATTGATCAGGAAACATAAGCTCCTACTATAACAGTAAAGTGTTGCTTTTGTTTGCCACATTATTAATTTTCATTGTTTTGACTAGAACCTGACAGAAGAATGGTATGGTGGGGCTGGAGAGATGGCTAAGCAGTTAAGATGCTGGCCTGTGAAGCCTAAGGACCCAGGTTCGATTCTCCAGGTCCCACATAAGCTAGATGCACAAGGTGGTGCATGCATCTGAAGTTTGTTTGCAGTGGCTAGAGGCCCTGGAATGCCCACCCCCCCTCTCATAAATAAATAAAAATAAATATTTTTTAAAAAAAACAAAGAAGGGTATGGTGGTTTGAATCAGATGTCCCCCATAAACTCATGTGTTTTGAATGCTTGGTCCCCAGCTGATGTCAATTTGGGAGGTCAAGCCTTGCTGGAGGAGGTGTGTTGTTGTTGGGGGAGGGCTTAGGGGTGTTCTAGCCAGCTCTACTTTGCAGAATTTGGCTCAATCTCCTGCTGCTGTTTTCTACCTGCTGTGACAGGGGTGATGTCCAGGATCTGCTCTACCATCTTTTCCAGGGTATCATGAAGCTCCCCCTCAAGACCGTAAGCCAAAATAAAATAATAATAATAATAATAGTAAACTTTACTCCAATCATCTGCTTTTGGTCAGGTGCTTTATCCCAGCAACAAGAATGTATCGACAAGAAAGGGTTCAGTATTTGTTGGAGAGAGGTCTGACGTCCTGGGGGATCATTCTCCTTGATGTGAGTTTTCCTCAGACCGTCCTCCTGAAGCTTGATTCATTTTAATGCCATTTAGTTTATCTTGACTTTTTAAATGTTGACATATGGAATTCAATCATATCATTGCCTGCATGAAAAAGAAATGGAGTCTGGCAAGTGGTCAGAGTCAGTTCTCCGAGGTACAGCTTGCGGGGAGCAGGGATGGTTCTCTCGTACGATCATCTCCCAGCTCCTGTCTTTACAACCATGATCTCTCCCCACTCCCTTCATGGTTCCCCTTGGACCTCATTCCCCCTTTAGTTCCTTCTGATGGGCTCTGGACTCATCAGCTAGCGAGGCTCTTTGCACATCTTTCCTGGGAGAATAGGATAAGGCAGAAGTACTGGCGTGGAGACTGGACGGTTGGAGTACTGGGGGGCCTAGAATGCCCAGTCAGGCTGGGACTGTCCTCAAGTACTGTTGTTGGGGTGACTGAAAGTAAGATGGGGAGAGAATCCTGTGGAGAAGGAACTGGACCAGCAATCCTCTTTAGACTGGGGTTCGTAGAGGGATGAATTTTGTGTTAAAGGAGCAAGAGACTTCAGGTAAAAGAAAAATCCATGTTAGGAATACATAGGTGGCTGGTGGCCACTGTATAGCTGAAGAGGGCAATTTTCTTCTTCTGAGACTAGTGACAGGGAAGGACCAGGAGCCAGATGGGCTGATAGGGTGGAAGGAGGAATGCTTCCATGCACGCCCACACAGTCGGCTTCGTCCCCTAGACTCTGAGGCCCTCTCCTCTCAAGGGATTTTGAAAGTACCTCCTGGAAGCCAGAGAAGAATTAGCTTCCAGTCCTACTTCTGGACACAGTCCCCACATAACCCAGTGTTTCTACACACGACCAGAGCCACCCTATCTGTCAATCCATCTGTCAAGGAGGTAAATGCTCTTTGGCCTGTTTCATATTATATGTAGGGTAAAATTAAATAGTATTCTTAGTAGATGTGATTCTACCATATCAAAGTATCCTAGATGCTGGAATCAGATATAGTCACTATTATAGTCCATATTATCTTTTCCTTTTAAAGAAATCTATCTATATAAACGTGACTTATGTGATTTTCTTCCTATCTAGAAGTCTTGCCCTATGGGTGGTATGGCTTTAATGTGGGGTCTTTCCTACCCCTCAAGGACCTCCTTGCCTCTACCCTTTGGAGGTTTGTCTTGCTCTGTTGCTCAGAAGTATGCTTTATACCCCTGCAGCCTTTTTTCCTTCTTCTGAGGTGCCCTCCTCCGTGCTGGGTTTAGAGTGTCCATTCAAAAGAACATATGGGGGCTGGAGAGATGGCTTAGTGGTTAAGGCACTTGCCTGAGGACTGATGTTTGATTTCACAGTACCTACATAAGCCAGATGTACAAGATGGCACATGTATGTGGAGTTTGTTTGCAGTGGCTGGAGGTCCTAGCATGCCCATTCTCTCTCTCTCTCCCCCTCTCAAATTTAATTTAAATTTAAATAAGTAAAATAAAAAGAACACATGAAGAATCAAACATAAGCCAGTCTCATGGAAGAAAATTAGAATTCCTTCCTAGAAAGGACATTCCAGTTTGTACACTGAGACAGGCAGAGAAGTCCCTATCCCGAGCCTCACGCCACAGTATCTACAAGAGCCTCCTACTTCTTTGTCTCTTTCAGGCCCTACACTCCAGTTTCAGCCAGTTTTTGTGTACTGTCTAAATTACCAATAAGTGGGCTGGAGAGATTGCTCAGTGGTTAAGGCGTTGCCTGCAAAGCCAAAGGATCCCAGTTCAATTCTCCAGGACCCATGTTAGCCAGATGCATGAGAGGGTGCATACATCTGGAGTTCGTTCGCCCTGGTGAGCCCATTCTCTCTCTCTCTCTCTCTTTCTGCCTCTTTCTCTCTCTCAAATAAATAAATAAACAATAAAAAAAAAAAAAAAAAAAAAATAAAAATAAAATACCAATAAGCATCTTCAGTTCAGGAGCTAAAACCTTCCTAACTTCTCACTGGAAAATGTGGAACTCCTTAGCATGGACTGCTAGCCCTTCATGGTTTGACCCTATGGCTTCTCTGAATGCATCTTTCTGCACATCTGTCTGCAGGTATCTGCAGTCAAATGCTCTACCCCTGAGCTATAACCCTCTTTGCTGTCTGCAAATAACTGAAAAAAAAAAAAAAAAAAGCTCTGCTCCAATTTAGACCTTTGCATACGATCCTTTCACTTGTAACATCATCTTACCTCCTTCCCCTTCCCTCCCTGCTTTCACAAAAGCTAACTCAGATCTGTCTGCATGATCTGTCTCTACGAATCCTCTTTGAGGTCTTTTCTATATGCTTCCCCTGACCTGCCATTTGCCCTCACTGGCAGCACTCACTTTATACAGTCATTCCCTGTTTAGTCACTGGTTGGCTATCCCTGCTGGAGTGTATGTTTATGAGGACAGGGTCCATTTTAATTTGTTTGCCTCTGCACCTAGCACATGCCTGGCAGAGTATGTGGTTTGCTGAATACTTGTGAAAAATAAGTGCCTCACTGAATGGATCAATGAAGGCTTTTTCTTTTGAAGTTTAATGGATTCTTCAACCTCACCGAGTATTTGAACCTCTAGACAAAGCAATCATGTTTGAACATGGGACAATTATTCTTCTCTTCTTATCAGCCTTAGTAGTTTGAAGAGAAGTTAAGATAGTGACATTTCCCAAGTCCATAGTGTGGGAAAAGACTGGACCGCTCAGGCTGGGGAACAATGCCCCAATCATTGCCTGTGGATAATAGCAATAACTGCCCAGAGACTGTACCTGGAACCACCTTGCACAGGAACAAGACGGGGATGAGGCAAGTGAGTCATAGTGCCAGTTCACTGAGTGTGCAGGGGGAAGGATTGTGTGTATGTGTTTGCACACACACACGTGCATTATGTGTATGATATTGGGAACTGAATCAGCTAAAACCTTGGTTCCTTCTATTGCTATTAATAAGACAGGATCTGATGAACTTGCCCAGGCAGACCTTGAATTTGTAATCCTGCTTAGGATGACAGGTCTGTGCCACCAAGACTGACTTGGTTTAAAACCAGATCATCACAGAAACCAGACTTAAGTTTGAGAACTCTTCTGTCTCCTCTCTGACTAGTGAGCAGTGGGCAGTACAAAGGGGAGATGGGCAATCCAGAGGGGAAGATGTCATTGGTTCCTCTAATTCCATTTGCTTAACCAACACTGACTGAGTGTGTAAACTATGCTAGGCACAGCACTAGGCCCAAGGGATACAGTGAGACCAAACGTCTTTCCTCTCTTCATGGAGCGTACTGCCTAGAACTGGGCCCCTGGCATTACTCAAATAAATGTCACATGTATCTTTAAATTACTTCAGAGTGATAGCTGCCATTATGGTGTATGGGCTATGAGGATCTGGCCTTATCAGAGAATGCACAGAGGGCTTCTTGGGGACGAGGGAATGACTGGGAGCTGGAGGGTGGGAAGGGAGCACCTTAGAGAGCCGGAAGAACAACAAGCATTCCATATGGAGGAAACTGCACCAATGGCCTCCTTTCCATCAAGTTAAAGGGAGAACTACAGCAACCAAGTCCAGTAGTCTCTGTAGGTTCTACTGTGGCTTCTCAGCTAGAGATCTGCTTTATAGTGATGGTGGTGGTGGTGGTGGTGGTGATGTGAAGGAAGGGGAGTTAGGGTGTACACTTGTGTGAAGCAATTGCCAATTGAACTGAAGATTGCAATGAGGAGCTGGGGTGACCAGTCCCCATCCAGTCATGGAAAGAAAGCTCCCATCATCAACTATCCTCACTTGGAGCACAGAAGACCTGCATTGGGGACAACTTCCTCTCGAAGTTGGATGCGCTAGTGAGGCATGCTGGCAAGAAGGGCAGGCAAGAGGCCACGCGCCCAAGCACAGTGAGCTGATCCCCTATTTCAGGAAGCGCATGGCGCAGCAGCTATATTTGAAAACCGAGGTAAACAAGGGCTCAGCTCAAGTGGATGGGGCGCAACAGCTGTGGAAGATTAATCACACGCGGCTGCAAGTCACCAGGTCGCAGGAGGCCCAGAGGCTTTCCTTTTGGTGTCCCACCAGAAGGCCGGATGTGTTCCTATCACGTACCCACAGCCCTCCCTCTTTCAGGGGGTTCTTGACCACCCAGGAGCTCGGCACCTGGCGCCCAGCTGCAGGCTGCCTTTCTGATAAATTGGATTCAATTTCCATCTTTGTGCCTGGGAAACCTTGCACCAAATGCTCAGGGATTTGTTGTTGATTTTGTTGTTGTTGTTTTAATTGCCAAAAGAGGAAGAGAAATAGAGGGAGAAAGGGAGCGGAGGTAGGCAGCGAGCGGGTAAATTTATGGCACTGCGTTAAAGGCGTTCATTCCGTTTAATCCCCACTCCTCCTCCACGGTTAAAAATAAAACACGATGAATAAAGACGAAAAAGTGCTCTCCCTCCCACCTGCCCCGGAGCAAATCATTTTCATCCTCTCCCTCAGTGGCTCCGGTCCTCAAGGCAGGTCAGCGAAGGCCTGCAGCTGCAGCAGCGCTGGCCTCTAAATGAGGGCCTGTGGCTGCCTCTCCTCTCTCTCCTCTCTCTCTTTTTCCAGAAGGGGGTCTGTGTACTTCCCAGACCACCCAGATCTGGAGAGCCACTCCTATTCGCCTGCCCCCCCTCCCTTGGCCGAGGTGGGAGGGTGCTCTGGGCTGCAGTTCCCGACCCGCGGTGCTGGAGTCCCGAGATTGGGGGTGCGCGCGTGCGTGCGTGCGTGAGTGTGTGCACGCGGGCACGCGCCGAGTGGATAACACGCTCTTCTCTTTGCCCCCAAACCCAATGAGCACTCAACCCCCAGAAGCACTACATGCCCTGGCACAGGACACACACACACACACACACACACACACACACACACACACACACACACACACAGAGTCTCTCTCTCTCTCTCTCTCTCTCTCTCTCTCTCTCTCTCTCTCCTTGAGCACGTAGCACAGCAGTCTCCCCTTGGAGCCAAGCACCCTCCACTTAACCAGCACGCGCTGGCATCAGGACCGCACACACATACCCAGGCATCCCTGGGGCACCCCCCGCCCCAGGCACACTCGGGGTAGACACGCTGCCAGACCTCCCCGCACCCCTAACACCGCAGACACAACGCTAACACTTTCCAGGGCACCCTCCCCCACCTCTGTAGCTACTAAACCCACAGGAAAACACTGCATATCAATGAGCCCGAGAAATAACTTATTAACATAATGATCCTCCGCCAGAGGCTCTCTTGGGGGGGGGCATCTCCAGCCCCTAAAATCTCCTCTCCCCACCACCCCCATCTCCCCTCTCTCGGACCGCTCCGCTGGGGGTGTGTATGGGGGGAGGAAGGGCAGGAGGCTCACCCCGTTACTCACCGTTTCTCCTCGGCCTCCAGAGCCCAGTGGGGCCAGCGAGGCGGGTGAGGAAGGTGCGCGATGCCCCCCGCCTCCCGGCTCCTCACCGGCCGCAGCGGCTCATCGCCCCCGCGGGCTGCCCGCCGGCCGCTGCGGCGTCCCGGGCATGTCAGTCTACCGCCGCCGCCGCCTGCCCGCACGCCGGCCCGCCGGGGCTAGTGGGTTCGCAGCTGTCAAGGAGCTGCTGGGCAGTGCATCTGGAGCGCGACCGCTGGGGCCAGAGCACCGGACCCACGGTGGGCGCGTGGATGGGTGGGTGGGCGGGGGAGACCCTCGGGCACGGATACGGATTACAGGAACCGGGAAAACCTAACCTGGAGCGCGGGCTCCAGACTAGCTCTGGAGAGGCCCGGGAGTCCCGGCCGACTGGAGGCTGGGGATCCCTGGCGGGAGGGGCAGGCCGGTAAGCAGCCCCGGTGCGCCCTGGTGGCACCTAGGGACCCCGGCTTGTAGGGGAGGTTGGGGGTGGGGGAGGGCTGACGATCGAGTCGCCCAGGCTTTCCGGGCTTTCCCGGGGTTGGCCGGGGGAGGAGGGGGCTCTCCGCCTCGCACGCCGTCGTCACCGCGGGAGACGTCTCGGCCTCGCCGCGCGCAGAAGGGGACGCGCGGAGGGGCTGGTTTCTGGGCGAGCCGAGAGCTTTGCCCATTAAGCTGCCGCAAAGGAGCCAAATCAAAAAGCCAATCTCCAAGCCTCCAAAGCCAACGTCACCCTATCAGCTGGCAGCGAGAGCCGCACCGAATGACAAGCCGCGCAGATGGAGCTTCGCGTGCGCCGGAGGCAGACTTGCCCAGCGCGCCGCGCCACCGACCGACCGGCAGCCAAGACGTCCACCCTGCACCTTAGCGTGCAGAGAGGACCCTCCAAACCACAACCACCACCACAGATCGAGCTCGGAAGGAATCCCTCCACCCCGATGCCACCCACCCAACCGTCGGAGACCCCGAGCCTCCGGCTGACCACTGCTCCGAGAAGGCGACGCGTCCTGACCTGGATTCCCCAGAGTTGGGAGCTCCAGGCGGGCGCGCAGCACCGGCTCTTCCCCTTGTCCTCAGGAGACGCCACCCGTAATTCCGAAATTAAGTCTCCACCAAACACATCTGTGGTTTTTAAATATAGAAGGGGACACGATTACCCAGGCAGGGTCCACCCAGGACTAGGGGAGGAGTCCAGGGGATGAAGGTTGGCAGTGGAGGGAAAATAAAAGTCTATACCCGCCCCCCCAAACCCCTAGTTTTTTGGGTTTTTTCCTTCTCAGTGCAGCACTCAGCCTGTCATTTTCTCAACCCAAGTCAAACAACAGTCTGTGAGAGACATTTGGGTGAGCGCTGCTGCTCTGTTGGCTTTTTGGTATTTTTTTTTTTTCTTTCAGCTAAAAATAAGAGGGGGCTGCCTCCCAAATTGCTGCTTACTCTGGGCCTGGAGGAGAGATGGTCCTTTGATGCAGCAGCAGAACTAGGGTTTGGGACTTGGCTCAGACGAAGTGTACACACACAGCCTTAAATCAGATGCCTGTAATTTCTGCTATATTTGTCAGGCGTGGTCCTGGAAGCAGGAGGGGTGGGCAGGCCTCGCCTAAGGCTGAGGTTTCTTGCATGTCCTCAGTTTATCGGTGGCATTAGGCAGCTGAAAAATGAGAGCAGTGGCCGGCCTTTTTGTATTGATACCAGTGCAGATGGGACCGAAGTTGTCCTTGTAAACTTCTGCAGCCCGCAGCCAAGTATGAGAGGACCAATGCATTATATAATAAGACCAAGCACCTGCCCTAGGGTTGGTTGGTGCTGCTAAATTTGGTTGACTTAACCTCATGCCATCCTCACAAGACTATGAAATAGGTACAATCACTATATCTATTTTTCTGTTGAGGAATTAGAGTTTCAAAGAAAGAATGATCCCAAGGCCACACACAGCAGGGCCAAAGGTGGGAATAAGGAGGACCCAGCTGGAGTTGCATTGACACACAACAGGTGTGGGTATTACAAACTGTGTGCCAATTCCAGGACCCTTAGATCTCCTAGGTCTCCTGGGGGACTGCTCCCCAACAAGCAAGGGTTGGTTCAAAGAGTTTAAGTGGGTCAAATAGGGCTAGAAAGCATCTGAGCTTGGGATGAAGTGGGCTCTTTCCTGGCCCCTTGACTCAGTTTTTTTTTTTTTTTAACCAAGTCATAAGGTGGTCCTGTCCTGAGTGTGGGCTCTGCATATGTTCAGTTTAGGAGTGCTATCTAGCCCAGACAGTTTATGGGCTTGGAATTTAGTGAAGTCAGAGACTCTAAGTCTGTACGGTTTCAATAACGGTTTCTGAAGCTGTGGGGTTTCAGCACACGTCAGCTAGTGGGATCTGTCTCAGCACTGGTCTGTGGAGCACCACACCCCTGGCTGGACTGCAGTCAAAACCAAGAGATGGCTGCTGGAGGGTGGACACATGGGTCTAGCTTTTAGGGAAAGCACTTTTTTGAAAGATATCACATTCCTTATGAAAGTGGGAGCTCCTGTGACTCAGTAATTTTCCTGGAAGAAGTGTATTCTAAGGCCATAACTAAGTGTATGTGTAAAAAAGAAACACTAAAACTAAGGTATTTAGATACAAGGATGTTTGTGGTGATGCCTATAACAGTTTTAAAAAAAACTAGAAACATCTGAATTTTTCAACAGAATTGGTGTTACAGTGACATAATGGTGTAGTTTAGCACTATGTAAAAATGCTGATGCAGCATTTTGTGTATGGACCTGGACAGGTTTACATACCATATGAGAACACACACACAAAATAAAAACAGTGTAATTGTGTGTGTGTGTGTGTTTGTGTGTGTAACTATGTCCTGGCAACATAAAAAACCAAAATAATAATGGATATCTCTTGGTAGTAAGATCTGGGTGATTTTGCCTGGCGTGGTGGCACATGCCTTTAATCCCTGCACTAGGAAGGCAGAGGTAGGTAGGAGGATCGCTGTGAGTTCAAGGCCACCCTGAGACTACAGAGTGAGTTCCAGGTCAGCCGGAGCTAGAGTGAGACCCTACCTCAAAAAATTTTTTCTTTGAGTGATTTTCTTTTTACTTTTTAGATAAATTTTATTGAGACAGCGTAAATGCGACAAAATTCACTGGTTTTAAGAGTACAGGTTGGGGTTGGAGAGATGGCTTAGTGATTAAGCGCTTGCCTGTGAAGCCTAAGCACCCCAGTTCGAGGCTCAATTCCCCAGAACCCATGTAAGCCAGATGCACAAGGTGGCGCATGCATCTGGAGTTTGTTTGCAGTGGCTGGAGGCCCTGGTGCACCCATTCTCTCTCTGTCACTCTCAAATAAATAGATAAAAATAAACAAAATTTAAAAAAAGAAAAGACTTGCTCCCAAGGTGATATTAGAAAGTGGTGGAAACTTTAGGGGGTGTGGCTTACTGGGAGGTCTTTAGATCCTGGGCAGTGTGCCCTCAGAAACAATTGTGTGTTCCTGCCTTCTTCCTCTCTCTCTTGTACTTCCTGTCCATGAGGACAGGAACGGTTTTGCTCCACTACATGCTCTGGCCATGATGTGCTGCCTGAGACGGAACCAAAGCACACACAGGCAGGCAGTCGTGGACGGACCTCTCCAAAGTAAACCTCTTCTCTTTACAAGATGGTCATCATAGATTTTTGTTAAATAATAATGCAAGCACAATAAGGTTTGATAAAAGTATATACAAGTAAAGTATAGAACAATTAATCCCCCCTAACTAAAATCTCTCCAGCCTCTTTTACTTATCCTCTCTTCCTCAGTGAACCATTCATCTGCTTTCTCCACAAGTTTTCTCGTTTCCGAGTTTTCTTTATTTTATCTCTAGATACTTCTTCAGTAACATTACCTGTCAGTAACGAAAACCCCAGCAGCAACATTAAGAACAGAATTGGTCTTAGCATTTTTTTTTAACCAAAGACTGGGGTGACCTGCCTTAGTCATTGAGGATGCTTGCAGGCAAAGCCTGCCCACCTGGATTCAATTACCCAGGACCCACGTGAAGCCAGATGCATAAAGTGGCGCAAGTGTCTGGAGTTCATTTGCAGTGGCTAGAGGCCCTGTGTACCCATATTGATATTCTATACCCCCTCTTCCTCGCTCTCTCTTGAATAAATAAAAATATATTTTTAAAAACCTAAACAGGAACCAAAGCTTCTTTTTACCACCAGTGACAGGGCATTGCTGAGTCAGAAGATAAAGGGAGGAAGACACCAAGACATACTGAACCACTGCTCTAGGCAGAGCTAACTTGTCTGGGGTTCTAGAGACCTGAAATAACAAATCTCAGCTTCATACTCTGGGACACAACGTCCTCACCACTGTAATGAAAATAATAATGATCATCATCATCATACCCGCCACATGGGATTGTGAGGATTCAGTGAGATTCTTTTCTGGTACAGAGTAATCCCCAAGTATAAGTTAATTATGTTTTTTTTTCCTCACCTCATTTTCCCTGCTGACTCTGCTTCCTCCCTGGTCTAATCTCTACAGTCCGCTCTCGTGGTTGCTGAAGTCTGGATGGTCTCACACTTCTTCCCAATCTCTCTGCTACATGGACACAGAATTGGAAAACATTAAATTTTGTGACAATCTGCCATCCAGTTCTACCATTGTTTGACCATTTCTTCTTGGCTGTACTAAAACTCATGAGGATTTTCATGGGCCAGTGAGCAAGTTACATCACTGTTAGCACTGAGAGTAGGAGCCACGAGTCTTGTGTTCAAATTAAGAATCTGAGGTTCTGAAAAATAGGAGAAGCAACCTAATCAAGAAAAACATAGAATCTTTTTGATGGTTTGGAAATAAGTTAATCAATTTGAAGTGGGGTAGTTATGTGGGCCTTAATCCAGTATGATTGGTGTCTGTAGAAAAAAGAGGAGGACAGACAGACAGAGGGATGTCCTTGTGAGAACTCAGCAAGAGGACAGCCACCTGCAAGGTAAGGAGAGAAACCAAACATGTTAATATTTTGATCTTGTACTTATAGCCTACAGAGCTATGAGAAAATAAACCCCACCCTGTGTTAGCCTTCTATGCATTGCTGTAATAATACAATACTTAAGACTTCTCAGTGAAGGAAAATATCTGCTCAGGCTCATGGTTTCAGAGGTGTCACTCCATGGTTGGTTATTTTTCGTGCTTTGGGCCTGTAATAAACATGCATCCTATGTGTGGTGGCACATAGGAGAGGCTATTCACCTCATGGTGGTTGGGAAGCAAAGAGAAAGAGGAAGGGGCTGGGGGTCTCAACAGTCCCTTCAAGAGCTTGTCTCCAGTGACCTCCAAAGATCCAAACTCTTAAAGGATCCACTTCCTTCCAATAGTGCCACAGGCTGGTGACCAAGCTGTTATTACACCGATTGTCTAGGAGGGTGATTAGCCAAACCCTAGCACAATCATAGAAAAATAATGTAGACCCCCACTATCCTGGCTGATTTTGTGATCCCTGTCACAGAAAGACCTTCTTTCCTTCTGTCTCAGCACTCTGAGCAGCCTGCAATGAGGCAGATGGGGTGAATAATAGCAAAGGCCCATGTGTCTTTGTGGCTATGTTCCCTTATTTGCTATTATACCCCAGAACTCCACAAATTGCTGCCTCTCCAAGGGTTAGACCTGATTACCTTAACTACCAATGGCTCTGCATTCAACATAAGCCACGGGGTTGCTTTTCACAGCCCACCTAGGTGCCAGCACGCCACCGTCCTGAGACTGCACAACCTGTAGCGGCAGAAGCAGACACCAAGTTGAAGCTTAAAACCTGTCCTTGGGCAGCTCTGTGGGGGTGATAAAAGTTTAATAAGGGCTAGAGAGACTGCTCAGTGGTTAGGAGCACTTCCTGTGCAAGCATGAAGGGCTGAGGAGGTCTGAGAGAGCCTTTGAACTCAATCCTCAGGATCCACATAAAAAGCTGGACATGACCACACATGTCTGTAACCTCAGTCCTGTCCTGTAGGGGAGCAGAGACTTGCAAAAACAAATAAAGAAAAACAACAAAAACCTGGCAAACTTCAGGATTAGTAAGAAACTCCAGCTTAAGAATGGGAAGAGTGTTGGAGGGCACCTGATATTCTTTACAACTACCACAGGTATGGCATATATATGGCACACACACACATACATGCAAAAAAGTGCTCAATAAGCACCGTTTGATGATGGAGTAATTTAGCGAATCACGATTCTTTCCTATGGGTTACATTAATTTTAATCTTGTTCCGATTTATATTTGGGGAAAAAAATGTTATTTTGTTGGATTTTCTGGTATCTTTCAAAAAAATTTTTGTTTTTTCTTTATTTATTTGAGAGTGACAGAGAAAAAGGGAGAGAGAGAGAGAATGGGTGCACCAGGGCCTCCAGCCACTGTAAATGAACTCCAGAAGCATGCAGCACCTTGGGCATCTGGCTTACTTGGGTACTGGAGAATAGAGCCTCAAACCGGGGTCCTTAGGCTTCATAGGCAAGCGCTTAACCACTAAGCCATCTCTCCAGCCCCTCTGGTATCTTTTAATAGAAATGTTTACATACAGAAAGAAGTTTTACAAAGTAAGTGTATTATGTTTAACCATCACCCCAAACAACATATATTACCAATACCCAGGTCTCTTCTGCCGCTCCTTATCCTACTTTTTCCTCTCCATCAAACCCCATGTTAGTATTGCCTGATTTTGAATTTCATATAAAGGAAAGCATATAGAATGGACTACTGTGCTTGTATTCTTTGCTCAATGTAATTTTTTTGAGGTACATGCATATTGATAAATAGCACTTTGGGAATTTTCATTGCTTTGTAATTTCCATTAAAGGAATACATGACTTAAAATTTTTACTCTTGCCAACTGAAAGCTGGAAAAAGCTGCACTGCATGCAGCGTATGGGAGACAGAAGCCATCAACAGTGAAAATAGTGGATGCTGAATATTCAAGCTTGGCCAGACAGGCCCAATGACTGAACGGGTGCAATAGTGGCGTGTCTACTCTTGGGGTAACCAACTGCTCCATAATTGGACTGAAGGCCCTCTCTACGGGAGGGAATACATACCCGGTACTGAAAAACCTAAGTAAAAGTCTATGGTAGGTGAGGTCATGAGCCTTGGGGGTATAAGCCTGCTCATGTCTGACTAAATGTATATATTATTCCCACCAAGCTGCCCTGGGGACACTACACTAAATGTTCATGTCCACATATTAACGCTATTCTCACTTCTGGCTAGAGAAGCTTCTCTTTTCAGATGGTGATGACCACTGGGATGACACAAAAGGCAACATAGTGCTGAGAAGAAGGGATGGAGGAGCGCCCAGCACTGAAACACCTCTGTCACATCCTCCAGTGGCTCAGGGACCATTGCGGAAGAGGGGCAGGATAGAATGGAAGAGCCAAAGGAAGGATATGACCTCTTACTATGCAGCTGCCCAGACAGAAATTGGCCTCGATATCCATGATCTTGCAGTGCCTAGCAATACCTTTGCAAGACCCTCAAAATAGAAGAGAAAGATGATGTCATCAAATTAGGAGAGAGACTAATGGAGAAAGGGAGGGGATATGATGGAGACTGGAGTTCTAAAGTGGAATGGGGGAGGGGAGGGAAATATCAGGTGGGGTTTTTTTTTGGTATGTAAGATTAAAAATCAATAAAAATTAAAAAAATTTTTACTCTTCATTGACAAATAACTGTACATTTATGACATATAATTTGTTGTTTCAACAATGTGTACATTATGTAAAAAATCAAGTTAAGCTAATGATCATATCCATCACTTCAAGTATTTATCCTTCCTTTGGGCTACTTTGAGATATGCAGCCCATCGGTATTATGATTCACACTAGTCCTCATGTTGTACAGTAAAACATGAGAATATACTCCTGTGATCTAAGTGAAACTTGGTAGTGCTTAATTCTGCTCTTCATTAATATCTAAATTGTTGGACTGAAGAAATGGCTTAGCGGTTAAGGTGCTCGCTGGCAAAGCCAAAGGACCCAGGTTCCATTCCTCAGTATCCACGTAAAGCATATGCATATGCATCTGGAGTTTGTTTGCAGGGACTAGAGACCCTGGTGCACCCATTCTCTCTCTCTCTCTCTCTCTTTTTCTCTCTCTCTTCACCTCTTTCTCTCTCTTAAGTAAATAATAAATAAAATGTTTAAAAATATCTAAATTGTTTCCCATTTTTGAAATTATTTTCAACGATGCTGCTGTGTGCATTGGTTTCCACATTTGTGTCTCTTGGTTCACATATGTACTCACCTCTCTTGGATATGTACCTGGGAATGGACTCGCCGGCTTACAGGGTATGTGAATCTATATCTATGGTCTATAATGGCAGCTTTCAGGTGTTTGTACTGATTTATACTCCTGCTCCCCCACATTATTTTGTCACATTCTTTTACTTAAACCATTCTAGTGGGTGTATATTCAACATGTGGTTTTAATTTACATTATCCTAATGATTATTGAATTGAAAATGTTTTCATGCTTATATTGGCTTGAAATGTCCTCTTTTTAAATATTGCTCCAGTCTGTGGTTTAATTTCCTTTGAGATTGCCTATCTTTCTCATGCTGGTGTGTGTGGGCTCTTGGCATATTCTGAATTAGACTTTGTTTTTGTTTGAGGTGCAAGAGCTCTACCACTGAGCTTCATCCCCATTCCTCTGGGTGAGCCTTCTGTCACTTCCTACCCTGCAGATGCCGTCTCACACTCTGCGGCTTGCTTTCCCATCCTCTGCATTTTGTCCCTGGATGAATAAAATTCTTACTTTTAATGCACGACATTTATCATGATAGTCTTTTTTTATATTAAGTGCTTTCTGGTTCCTGTTCCTTTGTCCACTTGAGGTCATGAAGATAATATTTTATGTAATCTTTTAGAACTCTTATTATTTGAATCTACATTTCTCCATGAATTGCATTTTTGTATTTAATGTGAAGTAGAAGTGTAGTTTTGTTTGCTTTTTTAATGTAGGAATTTGCAAATAATTGAAAAGAGATACAGCTTACTGAAGAGGTCATTTCCACTGCAATGTGACCTTTGAAATAGATCAAGTATTCGTGTGTGTGTGTGTGTGTGTGTGTTATGGATTCTGTTTCATTAGTTCATTTTTCTATATTTATATGCATACTCTACTTTTTTTAAAAATAGTTTTCCGAAGTAGGGTCTCACTCTAGCTCAGGCTGACCTGGAATTCACTATGTAGTCTCAGGGTGACCTTGAACTCAACGGTGATCCTCCTACCTCTGCCTCCCGAGTGCTGGGATTAAAGGCGTGCACCACCGTGCCCGGCTACCCTACTGTTTTGAGTATTAAAATACTTTTCTTTAAAATTTTTGTGGCAGGCTGGAGAAATGGCTCAGTGGTTAAGAGCACTTGCTGTGCAAGCATGAGTTTTTGAAGAAACCTGAGAAGCCACTTGAATTCCATACCCAGGACCCACATAAACAGCTGGGCATGGCCACACATGTCTGTAATCCCAGGCCTGTGGGAAACAGAGAACAGAGAATCAGTGGAGCAAGCTCCAGCATTAATAAGAGACTCTTGCTCAAGTAAGAACAAGCAGAAGAACAATGGAGGGAGACAGGGTAATCCCCTTGGGTCACCACAGGTGAGGGCACCCGCGTGACTATCATGATTTATTATTTTTTTTTGACCTTTTGTAATTACAACTAAATTTTAGAATTTAATCAGTTTTTTAAGATGGTAATTTATTTAAGATTACATTGAATGTGCAATTTCTCTTCAACTTGAACAGAAATGATAGGTTTACACTATTGAAGCTTCTGATTTATGAACATGGAATATCTGAGCAGATCTTTCATTTCTTCCACTGATGTCCTAAAATTTTCAATGTATAAGTTTTATACATATTTGTTTAGCTTTATTCATAGGTACTTGAGTTTTGTGATGTCAAGTAGATGATTTTTTTCCTTTTTTACTCTGGGTAAACAAAATTTTATGTTAAATTTTTTATGATGTAAATAAAATTGATTTTGCTACAGATTTTGTGTATGGTGATGTTGAGTTTGCTTTTAATGATAAAACTTTATTCATAGATGTATCGCTGTTTGGTTTCCCTATGATATGTAACTGTGCTTACAAATTTCTTTCTTTCAAATTTTATTTTTCTACTGCCTAGGATTTCAAATACAATGATAAGTAGAAGTCAACACAGCTGGAGCCTGTTTCTTTATCTTAGTGGAAAAGCTTTAAAAATGTTCGCTCTGTATTCTTTGCAAAAAATCTTTATTAGATGAATCAAGTTCCCCTCTCCGTTTCTTAAGATTTCTTTCATTTATGTTTTAAAGACATGACTATGTGCTGAACTTTAACAAATGCTTTTTTTTTTTTTTTTGCATTTGTTGAGATGATTGCATGAGATTTCTTGTTAATCTGTTAAAGCGATAGATTAAGACTCATTTTCTAATATTAGCAACTTTATACTCCTGGAATAGCCATAGTTCTTGCATTCTATTATCCTTTTATTTGTGTAACTGAGATGTGCTTGCTATCATTTGTTAAGGATTTCTACATTGACATTTATGACTGTGATTGATCTGTAGTTTCCTGTTCTAATACTATCCTTGTTAGATTTTGATATCAGGGACTTTTGGCCTCATCAAGAGCATTAAGGTGTGTCCCCTCTTCTCTAATCCCTGAGTCTGATAAACATTGGCTGGGGTTTCTTTGCATGGGAAATTTTTAATTAGGGGTTCAATGTTTTAAAATAAATTGTATTGGTTTTCTGTGGCTATTGTAACAAATTACCATTATTTCATGGTTTACAGCAATGATAATTTCCTGGGAATGGTGGCCGATGACTAATATCCCTACAGAAGCAGGGGAATGGAGAGTTCAAGGCCAGCTACAACTATATAGTATACCTGTATCTCTAAATAAATAAATAAATAAATAAATAAATAAATAAATAAATAAATAAATTCATTATCTTATTGTTCAATAGGTTTGATGACAGTGAAGAGAAAATCCTCTTTTGGAAAAGAAAAACCGCATTTCTTTCTTTATTATTATTTTTTTGCCTTTTCTGGCTCCCAGATGCTGCCCTCTTGGGTCCTAGCCCCCTTCCTCTGTCTTTAAAACCAGTACCATTACATTTAAATTAAAAATACATACATATTTCCTTTTTTCCTTATTTTAGCATATGTGGTAGTTTGAATATATGTCCCCCAATATATTCAGTGTTTTACTAGTTATAGTTTGCATTTGCAATCACCTTGCTAGAGGCAAGGTCACTGGGGGCCGGTCTTAAGGTGTGGTAATGGTTTGAGATTCCATTGTAAAGATATGCAAATGTGCCTAGCAGGAGTTCCTGAAGTGTGCTGTGTGACCTTTTGGCTGTAGTTTTACTCTGTGTGCTGTGGTGGCTGGTTGGCTTTCTCTCTCTCTGCTTGGTCCTGTGGAGAGCAGGCCACTTCTCTTGCCATTATGGAACTTCCCCTGGATCTGTAAGCTTCAATAAATAATATCCCTTCCTCCATAACTGTGCCTGGTCTGGAAGTTCATCTCAGCGAACCTGAAGCTGTCTGCTACAGCATATTATTGTGTTTTCCAAATAATTTGTTCATTCCACATATGTTATCAGGTTTAATGGTTATTAATATAATAATGGATTATAATATAATAATATAATAATGGATTATTATGAGAAGTTATTTTATTTATTTATTTTTGGGGGTTGGTTTTTCGAGGTAGGGTCTCACTTTAGCTCAGGCTGACCTGGAATTCACTATGTAGTCTTAGGGTGGCCTCGAACTCACAGTGATCCTCCTACCTCTGCCTCCCAAGTGCTGGGATTAAAGGCGTGCGCCACCATGCCCGGCATTCTTTTAATATTTTTAAAATTAATTTTGTAGGTTAGCATACAAAGTAATAGGTTTCATCGTGGCACTTTAAAAATCAGCATATGAAATATTAGGTATCATTATAGTATTTTCAAACACAATTTGCTTGAGTTGATTCTAGTCTGCCCTTGCCTGCCCCATCCTCTGTCCCCCATAGGACATCTCCCCTCCTTTCTGCTTTTCTGTTGTATCTCAGTGCTTCTTTACACATCTGTGTCATTATATACTTCATTCTCCTTGGTTCCCTCCCCCATTGCCCTCCTCTGTACTGCTTCTCCCCTCCAACTGGTTTCCTTTCTTTCCCTAGTTAGTTCCAACTTCTACTTTCTTTTTCTAATTTAATTTTGACAATTTATACATGTATATAGTGTATTTTGACTCTATTCACCCCATTACCTTCTCTTCCCCCTCCTGCTGCTCTTCCCAACTTTCTACTCTGATGTCATTTATTTGTGGCCATCCATTGCCTTTAATTAGAGTTACTTGTATGAGCATGGGTGGGCAATTATTTACCAGCTCATGAGCAACTTGCCAGTGGCTATACCACTGAAGAAAGTGGTTCCCCCTATTAACTGACAACACCTTTTCAGTGAGAGGTAGGGTCTCAAGAGCCCCTCTTCCATCCACAAGGCAATGTTGACAGACCCAGTCTTTGTGCAGGTAACCACAGCTGCTGAACACAATGACCTCGTCACGTCGGAAAGATAGCACTCCATGGCACTCTTCCCTACCCTCTAGTTGCTTCATTCTTTCTTATTACGTGTATTCCATTTCCCTCTCTATTTTCCATCTCATTTGAGGTCTCTTTCTCCCTTCACGGGGAGTTTTATGACCTCCACACACATATGTAAATACACACACACACACACACACACACACACACACACGTAATTTCAAATATAGGTTATACAGATAAGAGAAAATATGTGCTATTTGTTTTTCTGAGCCTGGTTTATTTCACTTAACATTAATGATATCCAATTGAATCCATTTTCCCAGCGTCATTATTTCTTACATATTTGATGCCATTTCCCTCTATATTGTTGACTTTCCTCTCTAAAACCTGAATGAAATCAACATTCTTGTGGTATCATCTTTCAGATCATTCATGGGTCACCTGGAATTTTCTCTCCTTCAATAGCTTTGAGTTCAACAGTTGAGGAGTTATAATATTCTGGAGGAGTTGTGTTGCCTTTGTTTTGCATGCTTCTTGTGGTTTTGTGTGTGTGTGCTGCGATTTGTGCAAGGAAAGGCATCCTGAGGGCAAGGTTCCACCGTTGAAGGTTCTAACTGGTGAGAATGCAAATCTATTTGAAAGGAGAGAACTTGAACTGAGGATGTTGTTGAGAGGGTTCCCTTCTCTGCAACAGCTGTCCAGGTAGAGAGAGGCAACTGCCACGGTGGTTGATGGGGGTGGAGTTGGCAGCAGAACTATGTGGTGTTATACACATGGTGTTGATTTTGAAGCCATGAAAGATACAAGATTGAGGTGGTGATATGGAGTCTTTCACACATGGTTCCAGACAGCCACTTAGGCCAAGAAATGTGTGACATAATTGGAGTCCCCGAGAGGAAGTCCAGAGAAGCCACTGTGTGAAGCTATGGAGGTGCTAAGTTGTTAACAGAGACCCCAGGATGTTGGAGATGCCAGAACCATAGGGTATCTGCTGTGGAAAGCTTCAGGCTCAGAGGGAAGCTTCCCTGAGAGATGCTTTCGAAGCTGAAACACTACAGGAGCTAGACAGCTTCCTTGGCTAGGTAGACACATGGGAGAAAAGGGCTCTTGGTAAGCGGCTATATGCTCACTTAGGATTGCGAAGAGGGTGATCATACTGCCTCGTTCTTCCTGGCTTAAGTGAAATTTCCTACATGCATCCTGGGATATACACAGTACTGGATGCATCATGGACCAACCAGAACCTGTGTCTCTGTTTAAATTGACCAGTCATGGACTGGGGACAAGCAAGCTTCCCTCATTCAATAAAAGCCCAGCTCCCAGTGGGATGATGGATTTTTTTCAGCTCTAGAATACCTTCCTCCCTGAGGAGTCTGTGCTCTCTGTTTTCTTTACCTCTTACTCTGAAGTAAACTTTATTCTTTTAAACCTTTCCTGCCTTTTGAATCTTTAACTGGCAGAGAAAACGAACCCAACAACACCCCTAGATGGTATCAAAGCAACTTGAAGAAGGAAGGGTTTGTTTTGGCTTATGACTGGAGATCGCAGTCAGCCATGGCAGGGAAGACAGCAACAATAACATGCAGCAGCTGGTCACTTTATGTCCACAACCAGGAAGCCGGAAGCAAAGAGTACTGATGCTCAGCTAGCTCTCTCCTTTTTATGCAACCCAGGACTCCAGCCTGTGGGATAGGGCTGTCCACATTTAAAGTGAGTCTTTCCTCCTCAAAAAATCTAGACAATCTCTAACAGATGACACTAGGGATTTGTTTATATGGTAATTCTAAATCTCATTAATTTGGCACTAACCATCACAGTAGTCTAGTAATGACATGAATTTGGGCCAAAATGCAGGGACCTGTGTGACTTTGATTTTTACTTTAGGTGTCTATGAGGCAACAGATTCCCAATGCTTTTACCTTTAAGGCAATGACCCAAGAATTTATAAGAAACATAAAGGAAAGATCATTTGTTGACCAGAGCATCTAGGACTAAGATGACTGTGACATTTGGTCACATGTGTTGTTTTTGTCCTTGTCCTTTTTAGAGACTGAAATCAACAACAATGTTTTCATTCATTAAGTTCCCTTGCTTGTGATGGCTGGCAGTGCCATGCATGGTGTGCAGTGACTCCCAAGGTGCTCTCCGGGACAGTCAAGGGACCTATGAGATGCTATCTCCCTTAGCACCCTGGCATTTGGTCAACAACTTAGAACAGGGCAAGTCACCTTCTCCTGCCTGTGGAATATACCAGAGGGCCAGGTTTGACTCCATCCTGTCTCAGGGATGCTCTGGCAGCTGTGTTCACTGTGGGCATCATTGGTGCAGGCTTTTGAATAAGTGGTGGCATAGTCTCCAACATAGGAAGTGAAGTCATCTCTGATGGTGAGATCTTAAGTTGAAGAGATATCTGGGGCAATGTTATCTCCAGCAGTGAGATTTTGGGCCAGGTTGATGCTATGTCAGTGAATCAAAGCAATGTCATGGGCTCAGAGATCTTGCGAGCCCTTGGAAATATCATGAAGGGCCCAGGAGGCAGCCACTCATTTGTTGTTTTTAATGGTGAGCAGCAAGAGACCAAGAAGGGTGATGTCTTCCATCAGAAGCCCCAGGGCCATCACAAGTGGTCAAGCGACTCTAGAAGACATGAGAAGAGAGTGTCAAAGTCTATTAAGAAAGAGGCTTTAGTAATTAATTGGTTAATTAAATTTTATTTTTTTATTTTTATTTTTACTTGCAAGCAGAAAGAGAGACAGACAAAGACAGATAAAGAGAGAGGGAATGGATGCACCAGGGCATAATGCCATAGCAAACAAACTCCAGATGCATGTGCCACTTTGTGCATCCAGTTTTACATGAGTATTGGGAAATTGAACCTAGGTCATTAGGCTTTGCAGGCAAACCCCTTAACACCTGAGCCATTTCCATAGTCCTAAATTTTATTTTCAGGCCACTAACAAGGTAGTATATTGTGTACCCTCAGTGGTGGCAGCACTGTGTAACCCAAAGGCTGCTAAAACAGGCACTGAACAGAGAATGTTAGCCAAATCTTAAAGAACAAGGTATTGACAAGGTGTTTGATAGACTTAGTGTATTTATTTATGTTTAAGTACTAAGGATTAAACCTCAGGCTTTGTTCCCACATGCTTGGTAAGTACTCTACCTCTAAGCTACATTCCCAGCCTTCTTTGTACTTTTTTTTAAAGAACAAAGTTTATTTATTATTTATTTGACAGAGAGGGGGAGAGAGAAAATGGTCACGCCAGGACTTCCAGCCACTGCAAACAAACTCCAGATGCATGTGCCTGTAGCGACCCTTCCCAACCAGCAGGAAAGGAACGGCCACAAACGAAGATCCTTCTTGTATCACAGTTTATTGGAGAGCACTTGGTTAACAGATGAGCTGATGGCGGAGGGCCCCGAGCACTGCCTTGCTGCAACTTTTATGCTGTTCAAGCCTATGTGCACACAAGTGATTGGCTGCAGGATTGACGCCACAAGCATATGCCTCGGGATAGGCTGAGAACAAGCTCGTCATGACCATGCGCAGATTGTACAACTAGTAGCGCCAGGACTCATGCCAAATATGGAGTTGCTTACCACATGGCAGGCAGGAAGCCAGCGCCATCTTGTAATGGCGACTGTTAACGGCTCCCTACATTTCCCCCTTTTCTATTTCTTAGCGACAGGCAAGAGCAGAGGTCTGATCTCTGAACAGAAAGAGGACCTTACGATAGCTCCAGACCTGGTGGCCAGCCAAACCCGGTGTCATCCCGGTCCAGTACCTTTTCTCAGAGATGGGATTCTGGTACTAACCCATATGCAATCAAACATGCTCTTCGTGAGGCTAATAAAGGCTCACCTCACGTGCAGTACTTTGTCTCGCATCCTGTGCCAACTAAAGCCCACCCTACTTCCTTGCCCTCCTTGTGCAATGGGTATAAAACCCTAAGGGTGCAAGGGCCAAAGAAAATCAGGGTTTTTTAAGGGCTGCCAGCCAGACCTGAGGGGAAGAGCCATTCTCCAATGCAGCAAGAGCCTGGGAAATAATGACCTTGTCTCTTCTAGCCTGAGCACGCAACCTGCAAACCAACCACATGCATAACACCAGGCCTCCAATAACACAAGCAGCAAACATCCCCACCCCCACCCACTCTTTAAAGTAGGAAAAAGCAGAAGAGATCCAGGAAGTAAGGCCCTGTGCAAGGCTAAGATCCACTCTCGTGGAATTAATAGCAATAAGCAGATAGAGAAAAGGGGGGTGCACACAAACCGGGGCAGGGGGGAATGTCTGATTACGAGCATAATGTTCACAAGTTCACAAGGATGACCCAGAGTGAAAACTGCCCCCGAGATGACGTTGAGGTCTCATGCCCTGACACATTGTTGCAAGCAATTTGTCCCCCCAACAGTAAAACCAATGGAGACACATCCGTACAGGAACCATTGACCCCACACAGCACCCACTTTGAAAATGGATTAATTCTGGAATCTTGAAGAAAGAGTCCCTCCGACCATGCCCCTGACCTAGGCGGGGGACCCCTCATAGCTGGTGATATGGTGAAGAGATGATTTGCATCAGCCCAGGCAAACCAAGTGCTCTGGCACTCTGACCATGGCCAGAGTTCCCCTTCAAACCAGGCAAAACTCTGTTGACAAAGTCTTATACAAGAGTCATCAGTCTGATTCCACTGCAAAGTAAAACAAAGAGTTCCTTTTTCAACAAAGGAGCGGGACTCCCCCATGGGGACCACCTGTTGGTCCTCCTGAAGGGAAGGAGGCCTAGTTCCTTATTCGTGGTGAAGAAACGTGGAAACACAGACGCTTGATGAGGAACTGGCATCGGCTTCGGGAAGGCTGACAAAATTGCTCTGCTTTACTGAGTGTCAAGATCTGGATTATGAATCTCCAAACTTTCTCCTGAGGAAGGATGGACTGTTCTCACCAACCGGCTTGGAACCCAGTGGGGCGACTCCTGGTCCTGTGGAAAAACACAAACAGCTCCCCTGGATCTTAACAAGATCCGGTCCTTTCCATTTGTTATCTAGGACATCTTTCCACATCACTACTTCTCTGGGTGCCTGGGCCACATCTTGACTGTGCCTGTCAGCTGCAGACTTATCATTATTGTCCAAAATTAGAAAATTAAGGGTGAAGAGGGCTTATAAGGCAGGCCAGTGGTGTGGGCAACTTGCATTTGAAAACCAGTAGATGTATATGCCGGGCCATTATCAGTTTTTATGAGGGGAGGGCTTTCCCCCACGTTGCCCAGGCTTCCAGGCAGTGGGTTTTTACATGAGAAGCCTTCTCACCCGCTGCCTCTTGAGGCTAAAATAACTCCCGAGCAAGTATCCACTGAGACATGTAAATATTTCAACCTTCCAAACTCAGGGAGATGAGTTACATATACAGAACTTTACTCATCCCCAGCAGAGGGCGCCGTGGCGACAACAAATGTGCCTGCCAGCCCCCGCCCCTGCGGATCACCTCTGGTTGAACTTTTTCTTTTTCTTTTTTTTTTTTTTTTTTTTTTTTAAATATCTCCTCCTCTTGTTGTGATTTAGATTCTGAATTACTCTCATCATCTGCCTCCAGCCACTGTTTACATGGGTACTGGAGAATTGAGCCTCGAATCAGGGTCCTTAGGCTCTACAGGCAAGTGTTTAACAATTAAGCCATCTCTTTATCTTTATGTTAATGGGAAGGCAGCGAAGGGTGGGATAATGGTGTGTAGGATATAGCCATACAGACTTGAAAAACAGGTTTTTTTTACCTCTAGCAGGGCAATATGAATGTCTCCAGCTGTTTTTTTAATTTTTAAAAGTAAATACTTTGGGCCCGTGGGACACTTAGTTAAGAGCATAGAGGGAGTGTCTAGAGGCAAAGGGGCGGAGACGGCAGCAGTCGCCTCTCGCCTCATGGCGGATTGCTGCCCATTCCTAAGATATTTTTAAAGGACCGCCCACCTATTTGCCTCCTTAAGATGTTTTTTTAAATTTATTTGACAAAAGTGACCAAAAATGACGCCTGGAGGAGCGGGCGAGGCGCAGCCAGTGAGGCTTGGGGTAGTGCTCGGGCCCGGGCCGGAGTTGTCCCATTCGGCCCGGTCCCCACAGGAATGTCGGTGGAGCCTGGCGGACCAGTGACTTGTGCTCCACGCCAGTGAGGAAAGTTAACCTCGGTTTGTATTTGATCACAGTTTACATTCACAGAAAGCTACATGGAGGAGCTGTCCTTCACCAGGGCTTTGAGCACATTTGCCTTAGGCAGTAGTTAGGGGCTGAAAAGAGCTGAAAAGATAGCTGCCTGGTGGCGGCTTGGGTGGCGGCCTTGGGAGAAAGGAGATTGGCAATTAAGGCAAGGAGGACTGAATTAATCCATGTGGCTAAAACGAAAGTTTTGTTCCAAGCGCCATGGAGGTTTTTTTTTTGTTTAATAGTAATATATATGAGTACAACATAAGCATCTTTTTAGGTCTACCCACGTGGTGAGTTTCTTTTTTAGGTTTGCCCACGTGGTGCTTCTAAGATGGCGCCCCCATTCAAATGGGGCAGGACAAAAATGGCGGCACCGCAGAAGCGGTCTGTCGGAAACCCAAAAATGAGAGGAAAGAGAAAAGAACAAGAGATGTTGAAGTTTGGGACGGAGTTTTTATTTAAATGAGGAGGCAAAACATTTAAAGTCTCCTCTAATGCAGGATACGATCCTCCGGGGCCTCTCTGCCCCTTCCGAGGGGGCGGGCATGAATGAGCCTCGCCTATCTCCTCAAGTTCTTCCTTTAGACTTTTTTCCTTTTTTTGTCTCTTTTTTGACTGGATCCTATTTTTCCCTTTTGTTTCTTCCTAGGCCTAGCATGTGAGTCCCCGCTAGTATCTGACTCTGAAAGACTGTCCTGATGTTGGGCTAAAGCTCCTTGCCCCTCCCCAATTATTTCCGCATGTTTACCGCTATTGAGACAAAAATGAACCAGTCGCCAAAACGGTAATGTGCCCTTCCCTAAACTTCCTTCCTGTTCTGCCTGTCGCAGGTCACGCCCCAACTTCTCCCAGGAGGGGAGTGTAAGGGATCCTGAAGCCGCAAACCAAGGGGCTGTTGAATCCATATCTCTAAGAATCCGTCTGATGGTTACTGTAGAAATCTGAATATAGCAAAGTCCCCTAAAGGTAAATAGACAGAAACAGAGATAAAACCCCAAACAAAACAGGCAAAAACAGGCGAGGAAAGCCAGGGTCAGTCGAAAATCCATGGGATGACTTACCGACGTCTACCTCTCCGTGTGTCAAGTTCTGAATCCTCTTCGGCCCTCCGCCTGGCAACCGCAAGGCACCCGGCGTCCCAGGCTTTCGGCACCACTTTGTAGCGACCCTTCCCAACCAGCAGGAAAGGAACGGCCACAAACGAAGATCCTTCTTGTATCACAGTTTATTGGAGAGCACTTGGTTAACAGATGAGCTGATGGCGGAGGGCCCCGAGCACTGCCTTGCTGCAACTTTTATACGGTTCAAGCCTTCGTGCACACAAGTGATTGGCTGCAGGATTGACGCCACAAGCATATGCCTCGGGATAGGCTGAGAACAAGCTCGTCATGACCATGCGCAGATTGTACAACTAGTAGCGCCAGGACTCATGCCAAATATGGAGTTGCTTACCACATGGCAGGCAGGAAGCCAGCGCCATCTTGTAATGGCGACTGTTAACGGCTCCCTACATGTGCCCCCTTGTGCATCTGACTTATGTGGGTCCTGGGGAATCTAACTTGGGTCCTTTGGCTTTGCAGGCAAACGCCTTAACCAGTAGGCCATCCCTCCAGCCCTTACTTTTTATTTTGAGACATAATCTCACTAACTTACCAGGTCTGGCCTTTAATTCATTCTATAGGTTAGGCAGGCCATGAACTTGTGTTTCTCTTGCCTTCTCCAAGGTAGCAGGGATTACAAGCCTGCATCACAAGGTCTGGCTTAGAAACCACTGATGTGAATGACTTTTGGTATTGGGCATGGGGACTTTGATGGAAGGAGACACAGGGTGAAGGTAGTCATCTCTCATGATGGGACACTGTTTATTTTTCCCAGAAGTGAGAACAAGCAGAGTGTGGTTGTTAAGTGGAGAAGCAGTGGAGACAATTATCCTTTTATTGATTAGACTTTGTATAAGATTTAAAACCCTGAGCTGGAGAGATGGCTTAGCGGTTAAGGCACCTGCCTACGAAGCCCAAGAATGCCCGTTCAATCTCCAGGTCCCACATTTAACCCATTTCTCCCTTTCTCCCTCCCTCCGTTCCCTCCCTTCCTTTCTTCCTTCCTTCCTTATTTCTTTCCTTCCTTTCTTTTTTCTCTCCTCTCCCCTCTTCTCTTTCTTCCACATTCCTTTCTCTCTCCTCCCATATCCTTCCCTTTCCTTTTCCTTTCAGCTGTAGTTTCTGCTCATTGGGAGAAGAAGGAACCCTGTGTCTCGAGGCAGTAGCCTCCCCAGCCCGGGGATGGCCCTGACTGCAATATGAACACTGCCATTTCTACCCGGTCTCCCACCCCACTTAAAAGTCAATCTTTCGAATAGTGGTGAGCACTATTGTGAGCAGCGGCCTCGGATTGTGGTTTCTCACAGCTCCACTTGTAGGCATCCTCTTAACTCTCTAAAGGATCCCAATGGACCTCATTAGTAGGGGGCAAAGAGTGACAAAGCAAAGGAAGACATCAACATTGGGATAGCTGACCTCATTGGCACAGCTGCCAGCAAGGTGACATAGGAGAACTAGTAATCTCCAGAGAGCATGCCTCAGCGACACAGCCCTGGTGGGTGGAAAAGCCCCTTCTAACCTCCTGAGCCTCCACTGGATCAGTCTGTTTTACAGCCTCTGGTGTCACCATCTGACAGCCTCTGGAGCTGAGGTCACTCCTCTGCCTCTCAGGAATCAGCTGTTATTCCCTGGGGAGGCCTTCCAAATATAGTTAATGGAAGCAAGCTGTTTCCTAATCTTGCATGCTTATACTTAGAAGAAGAAAAAACCCACATAATGAACTGATGCTTACATAGCATTTTATAATCTTAAATTATATCCATGGATATTATCTCCTTAGATACTAATAATGACTAGGAAACAAAGAGACCCATAAATGACTAAGCACTTTACTTAGGAGTATATGACTACCAGAAGTGTTAAGACTAGATCCTGTGGCTCTGACTTACTGCTCAGGGCTGTCTCTTCTGTCCAGTCCATTCTGTAAAGGAGTTTTTTTTTGTTTTTTTTGGAGAGAGACACAGAGAGAGAGAGGGAAAACAGAGATGGGAGTGCCAGCAGCCTCTCAGCAGCTACGAACGAAATCCAGATGTGTGTGCCCCCTTGTGGTCAAGTGCGGCATTGCACCCTTGCATCACTGCATCTGGCTAAACGTGGGACCTGGAGATTGGAACTGCTGGAGATTGGAACCAGCATTCTTAGGCTTAGGAGGTAGGCGCCTTAACCCCTAAGCCATCTCTCCAGCCCCATTCTGTGAAGGAGTTTTGCAGTCTCTAGTGCTCTTTTCTTGTTGGGATAGAAACAAAAACAAAACAACAAAATATTCCCGTGGAGAGGAGGTTTCAATGCAGGATGGCCTGCTCTGAATTTTCAGGAGAGAAAAAGTTGTCACGGATCCATGTGATATGTTAGGGATGAATTTCTGTAGCAAAGAAATACCATTATGGGGGGGGGGAGGGCTTCTTTACATCACGGCCCTTGGATACGTTTGGTAGCTTGGAGACTGGATCTACAGAGAAAGAATGAGTTTATTCTGTGATGAAGAACAAAAGACAACCAGAAAAGGTCTGAGACTCTTGGGAGTCTCCTCAGAGGAGTCAATGAAAGAAATAAACCAGAGGAGAATAGAAGAGAGGTTATGGAAGGAGACATGCTGTTGGGCATGATGGTGCATCAGGACAATGAGATGTCAGAACACCAGCTTCACCCAGAGTGACCTCACCACTCACCTGAGTGGCTTCCCTTGGTGAGCAGCAATGGGGCTGTGGGGTGGTGTGATTTGTTCATCCATCCATCAACTGCAGAATTGTTTATTGAGAGCAGGCTTGTTACCCACGGTGGAGTTACAGGTGCTGAGAGTTGTCAGTAAACCCAAGAAAATTCCGGCAGTCCCTGTGCTTCCATTACAATGGAGAAGGACAGTAATCAAGTTAGCTAGGGTGTATTTTCAAAACAGTTCAGATGAACAAACTATGTGGTAATAAGAAAACTCAAGCCAGCTGCGGTGTGAGGGAGTGACTGTGGTGGAGGGTTATCTTAATATGCTGAAGACTTGATCCTCAAGTGATTATATTTGGAGGTGTAACCTCTGGGAGGCAGTTAACTTTGGTTGAGGTTTTGGGGTGGAACCTCCATAAAGAAACTGGTGCTATTATAAGGTGAGGGACCAAGCTCTTTCTTCCCTCCTCATGTGAGGACACAGTAAGATGGCGTCCCAACAGGAACCAAATAGGCCCACACTTTCCCCTTGGTCACCCAGTCTTCAGAATTATGAGGGATAATTGACCATATTTAAGCCACCCAGTCTGTGGTACTTTTTTATAGCAGTCCAGAGGTGCAATGGTGTGTCCTAGGGACTAGAAGCAGCCATCTTGGCTAGAGCTGAAGAAATGATGGGGAAAGGATGAGGCAGGGCCTTTAGTTCTGGCAGCTGGGGAAGCTAGGTAGCCTGTAACCCAGCATCTGTTTTACTTTCAGCATTATCCTTCCTCCTCCTGGCTTGAGCAATCCTCTGCCTAATGGAAGGCTGTTTCTCTTTGTGGTGAAAGGGGGGCCCCGTCTATTACATGTTTGTTTGCCTACAGTTTAAAGGCAATAATGCTAAAATAGCAAGATATCTAATGGAGGATGGTGATTTTTTAAGCTTTATTTTATTTTTGATTGACATATGATAATTGTACACAAACCTGGAGGACATTATGTTAAGGAGCACAGTGATTAATCTGCTCACTCCCCAAAGGTCTGGGAGCAGCATGGAGTCAGACTGAACAGACTTCAGGCTCCCAGGCTTCAGTCTCTCCCTGAGGAAATCATCACAAAGCTTCTGGTGCTGATCTATTGATTACTCTCCCTTGTGCCACTGAGAAACACACCACTTGATGAGAAGAAAACAGCTCTAGAGAGGTCTGCTTCTTCCAGAGATGAGGCACAGGCCAGCTGTTGTAATAGCATCTGCTTCTGCAACACTGATTAAAAAGAGAAGGCAAAAGCCCCACTAATGATTTTTACCTAGTAGTGAAAGTAGTGCATAGTTGTTGGGAAATTAGACATGTAGAGAATTACAAAGAAAAATCATGCAAGCCTCACCCCCAGAGATAACTTTTATTAAGGTTCCTAATTATACTTCATTATGCATGTGTTTGGTTTACCTGGCGTCATTTGGTAGGAACCATTTTGTATCATCATTTAAAAATATTTTTATGTATTTATTTGCAAGGAATGAGAGAGAGAGAGAGAGAGGAGGGAAAGAGAATGGGTACACCAGGTCTTCTTGCCACTGTAACCAAACTCCAGATGCATGTGCCACTTTTGCATCTGGCTTTGCATGGGTATTGGGGAATTGAACCTGAGCTGTCAGGCATTACAAGCTAGCACCTTTAACCACTGGGCAATCTCTCCACCCCTCTTCATTTTAAATTTAGCATTACATAGTTCCATCATTTGGATGTGATTTATGGCCCTCTTAAAATTCATGTATTGGTACTTGGTCCCCAGGAGGTGCTATGGGGAGGTGCTGTGGACCCTTTGTGGGGTAAGGCCGACCGATAGTTCTTAGGTCATTGACAGTGGGCTCTCAGATGGTAGTTCTCCAACGAGACCCCTCGACTTTGGCAGAGTGTCCCACTCCTCCCTCTGTTCCTGGTCTCTCTGCTTCCACACTTGGTCCTGCCATTTCAGACTCCAGTACTGCAAGCTAAATGAACTTCTTTTCCTTTAGAAGTAGACTGTGTCAACTGTTTCATTATACTGGCAAAATGCTGACTAACATACAGAGTAATCACTTTCCCATGGACCTATCTTTTAATCTCACACACTGGCCTCTGGGATCCAGTGGCACCAGGGGAAACAGGGTGGGGAGAGGCTATGGTTAGTAAAGGTGAGATTATGTCCTGCGTGGCTGGATTAAGCACTATGTGATATAACCATGGCAATTTTTGGCTCCCCCTCTCCAGTTCATGACCCCTAATCAAATGAGGATGGGGATAGGGAAGGGGATAAGAGATCTGGGATCTGGCTTTTAAAACAAATGACTGCATTTGGCATATAGCCAGCAGATTTGTTTCAAAGCATAATCCATGCTAAGAAACATACACATACAGCCCCCCCACCACACACACACACACACACACACACACACACAAGTGCTCTTCACCGTTGAGTTTTGACCTACTAGGTTGGCCTTTCTAAAGAGATGCAATTAATTTTTTTGTCTTAAGAGATAAGGGGGGGCTGTCTTAAACAAAAATCTTTTCAGAAATGGACTATTCCTTGCCTCCTTGGATTTGTCCAGGATGATCCTCTCTGTGGTATTTATAATGAATCAAACTAGATTTGAATCAGCTTTTCCGTTCCTACAGTTTTGGTGTCTTTGTGATCATTTCCATCCCGTGGCCAGGACGAAACAGGAGCTTCACGTAGACCTAACCCACTTCTAGCGAGGCCTGCTTGTGGCACACAGGAATCTGACTGCCCTCGCTGCTTATCAGCACTCAGAGGACCTGCCACATCACATGAGTAGCAGAAGATGTTAACTGCCGACCAAGCACTTTCCCTTTCTTTTGACTTGGCTGCTGTAAGAGAGTATTAAAAAAAAAAAAAAATCCCCCAAAGGTAGGAATACAAAGGCTGAATAAACATAAATTGTGATTTACCTAAGCCAGTCATGGGATTTGTAACCTCCTCTGCTGGACACTCACATTTCAGCCTTTTAGTTAGAGATAGCTCTGTGATTCAGTTTCTACCATATGAGCATAGGAGAAGACCTAGGTAATTTTTCCTTCCTCATGAACAACACAAATGGAGTTTTCCATTTGTCCTATTTTCCTCATCTTTGAATGTGGATGAATGCCTACAGCAGTGGCAGTCATCACGAGACAACGAGGGGGACAAATGTGTGAATGAAAAGCCACCATGCTAAGGATGCTGGAATTAAAGGGGGAAAAGGGTCTAGACATCATGATCACATTTTGAAGTTGCCATTGAGCTCTGAAACTATCTAGTGCGGGCAACTTACAGCTTCAGGAACTCTTTCTTGCAGGCGACTCTGTCTGAATGGATGCTCCTGGGTGATTGATGAGCGAGAGGCACTTGCCTACAAAACCCAACGACTCAGGTTTGATTCCCCATACCCACCTAAAGCCAGATACACAATGTGGCACATACATCTGAAGTTCGTTTGCAGGGGCTACAGGCCCTGGTGTACCCATTTTCTCTTTATCTTCTCTCCTTGCAAATAAATAAATAAAAATAGTTGTTAAAAAATTTAAAAGAAGTGAATTTATTTCATTAAAATTATATGTAGATAATAGGGGCTATAATATATTATATATCTAAATATAATAGCTTCAAGATTCTTTTGGAGTTATTTTCTTTTAAAAAAATGTCAAATATCTTTCTACAGATCTTTAAAAAAGCCGGTTTGTCCTTTGGAGCAGGGGTGGTGGCATCCTTATTCTAACTCACATCTTCTAGATCAAGCCTCAGTGTTCCATTTGGAAGGGGCCTTCTCAAGTTTGAAGCAGAGCCATGTCTGAGACTGTGGCTTTTTGGGTGAGATTCAAGGTGATGGTGGAAAGAACGCTGCTGCTCGCCTGTGTGGATTAGAGGGTGCTGCTTTGCCAAAGTGGTTCCTGTTCCCGGGAAGCTGCTGGTATTCCTTTTTGATTAATTATGTGCAAGGTAGCTGGGTCTGAGCAACAGAAAACTGCAGGAAGGATGTGAGGCAGGATCTTCCCTTATGACTGAAACTATAGAAAGTAATTGGACTATTCATGGCCTAGCTCAACATGGCTGGATGACTGATGTCCACGTGTGAAATTGCTGAGGACAGACTAGCCTTGAAGGTGCAGCTGCTGAACCATTGTGATCTGATCTAATTGTGTGGCTGAAGCCATGTCTCTGAGGATGGAGGATGGAGGGTGGAGGATGAAGGTTCCTCTATGGCAAGGAATGCAAACTGAAGAGGCTATTCTGTGGAAGGGAGTAATTATGGTAATAAGAAACATTTATGAATGCCAGTGAGTGTCCTAAGGGTTTACTTATTACTTTAGATAACTCAAAAACCCCATGAAGAAGATATTATTAGTTCAATTTCACAAAATGAAGAAATTCGTGCACCAAGAAGTTAACTAACTTGCCCAAGGTCATAGAAGCAGCAAGTAGCAGAGTTGGAATTTAAATCCACTTGCATTCCAGAAGCATATCTTGAATCACCATCCTATAAATTTCCTTAAAGAATTCACAGTGTCCTTAGGTGGTGCTGGCAGGATGTGAGAGGGAGCTAGGAACTGGGTAAAACAAAGAACCATCCTGACTCAAAAGATGACTCCTGGCCAGTAATTACCCCTGTGGAGGAAGGAGAACCTGGGGTGCCTGGTTATCTTCTCCTCTGTCTCTCTCTCTCTCCTTTTTGAAAATCTTACTGGTTTCAAACTTAAACTTGTAATTCTCCTGCCTCAGCAGGAGGTATGCATCACCACACAAGGCCCATTCTTTCTTTTTTTGGTTGTTCTACGATTCTTTTTGTAACTTCTAATTTGTATACTCAGCTCATTAATTTATCAGAACTTAATACTACATCTTCTTTCTGTTAATATTCCTTTCATTTGTCCATTTAATGTTTTCCTGGATAATTTACACTTTTTATTTCTAGAAGGTATTTATTTATTTATTTATTTATTTATTTATTTATTTATTTATTTAGGCAAGAGAGAGAGAGAGAAAGAAAGGGAGAGAAAGGACACACCAGGGCCTCCAGCCACTGCAAACGAACTCCAGATGCCTGCGCCCCTTGTGCATCTGGCTTACATGGGTCCTGGAGAATTGAACCGGGATTCTTTGGCTTTGCAGGCAAATGCCTTAACCGCTAAGCCATCTCTCCAGCCTTCTAGAAGGTTTTTTAAAAAAATATTTTAAAGAGAAAGCCAGGCGTGGTGGCGCATGCTTTTAATCCCAGCACTTGGGAAGCAGAGGTAGGAGGATCACCATGAGTTCAAGACCACCCTGAGAATACAGATTGAATTCCAGGTCAGCCTGGGCTACAGTGAGACCCTACCCATATATATATATGTATGTATATTAAAGAGAGAGAGAATGAGAATGGGTATGCCAGAGCTTCCAGCCACTGCAAACAAACTCCAGATGCATGTACCATTTTGTGCATCTGGCTTTACAAGGGTACTAGGGAATCGAATCTGAGTCATTAGGCTTTGTAAGCAAACACATTAACTAATGAGCCATCTTTCTAGCCCCCATCTAGAAGTTTTAATTGATTGTTTTCTAAACCTCAGTGATGTCTTTAAGTTTTTATTCTTTGAATTTAATTTAAGCTTTCAAAGGTTTTTTTACATGTATTATAATGTTTATCTTATAATCTCTTTTTACATTTGAGAATTTGAATGTCTGGTCCTGTGTCTGGTACTGCTGCTGTTTCCTTGGCTGTCTTGTGGAGCCTTAGTTATGCTTTGAGACTTGGTTGAGGTTTATGATTTGGGAATAGTGTACATTCCTGTAAAAAAAAATTGCCTTTGCTTCCCTAGTTGTCGAGGGGCACCATCAACCCAGATGACGCTAAATTCCCCATAGAAACGTCTTAGAAGGTAACATAGATTACGTGACTCTATCCCAAATCTGATTGTGGGTGTACTTTGTTTCCTAGCCTCCATTTCACTTATTTATGATCTGATTTTTATGTCCTTCCCTCTGCTCTGGACTTCTGTCACTTATAGTATAAAATTTGATTCTTTCATTTTTCTTTCTACAGATTATTAGAACTATTCCTTACCATAGAGTCCTTCTTAAAACCACTTTCACTTCATCTTAGGGTATTTTTTTTTCATTTGTTGTTTCCATTTTCATTTTTTCATATTTTTACCTCCGTACCTTCATCAGGGTTTCACAAGGTCTCCCAGGCCAACCTCAAACTCATGATTCTCCTGTCTCAGCCCCTGTATGTGAATATTACAAGCATTCATTTTATTATTCCTAGCCTTTTGATTTTTTCCCTTTGATCTATTGTTTGTTGCTTAATTTGCACATACTTTGAATTTTACAATATTCCTCCTGTTGTTTCTACTTTCACTCCAAGTAGTCAAGAAATGCACTTGATATGATGTCAGTCTTCTTACAAGTTGTAAGACTTTATTTACTGCCTTTCTCATAGAGAATGTTCTGTGTGAGCTTGATAAGACATCTGCTGCTGCTGTTGGATGTTCTTTAGAGTCTGTTCTATACATTTGGTCTATTCTGTTAAGGTGTGTCGTCTCCTATTAGTTTCCTGTCTGGAAAAGTCTATGCACTGTGGGTATGAATATATTTTATGATGACTTGTTACTTTTCTGTTCAGTTCTGCTCCTACTAGCTTTATATGCGTGGCTTTTCTGATATTGGCCTCATATACATTTACAATTGTTATGTCCTCTTGATGGATTGACCCCTTTTATTATTCAGTAATGACCTTTGTTTATTGTGACTGCTTTTAATTAAAATCTATTTTTCTGATGTAAGACTAGCTGCCGCAGTTGTCCTCTGACTACCATTTGTATGGGATATCCTTTTCTATCATTGCAGCTCCATCTGTGTGTGCCCTGAAAGCAAGTCTTTGTGGGCAGCATGCCACTGATACCAATGGGTCTATCTGCTTTAAAAAAAAAAATCTAATCACTACATATGTTGATTAAAAAAAATTAATCCATTTACATATAAGGTAATTCACAGGTAAAGACTGTTTTTCACTTTTACCATTTTGCTCATTGTTTTTGGCTTTGTACTTCCTTGGTACTTCTCTTTCCATCTTTATGATTTGGTTTTTTTTATAGTGGTATGCTGTGATTCTTTTCTGCTTACCTTTTCTGTACTTATCATAGGGTTTCTTTTTTTCTTTATGATTACCAGGAGACTCATATAAAATAGAAGGATGGACAGATGGCTTAGTGGTTAAGGTGCCTGCCTGTGAAGCCTAAACACCCAGGTTCTGGCATGCCCTCTTTCTCTCTCTCTGTCAAATAAATAAATAAAAATTAAAAAATATTAAAAACATAATTTATACAAAATGTAATCTTAAACCAATCACGTAGCTCATAATGATGGCACACTGATTGTAAAGGCCAAGTCAAGCCTATGGTGCTTCAACTCATTCTATGTGACAAGACAGAACTTCCACTTGTGCTTAGCAGTTTTAGGTGACTAGAGATATTTGAAAACTGTTCAAACTGATCCTAACAAAATAGACAAGGGTAGTTTTACATTTTTTGACTTTCTGTTGTGTGATGGTTTGAATGTAAAATCCTCCATAGCCTCACATGTTTGTGATTAGGTCTCATATTTAACTTTTCTATTGGTGGATCCTTTGGGAGGTGGAGCCTTGATGGAGGAGGTGTGTCATTGGGAGGCAGGCCTTGGGGTTGTATAGTCTAACCTCATCTGCAAGTGCTAGCAAGCTCACTGTCTCTACTTCCTTTTTGCTGGTATGATGAGATGCAATGCTTGGCTGTCTGCTCCTGCTATGCTTTTCCAACTGTGATAAAACTTCCCCTTGAAAATGTAAGCTAGAAATAAACCCTGTCCTTCCATAAGCTGCTTCTGGTTGGGTGTTTTGTTCCAGCAACAACAGGGCAACTACTACATTATGCATCTCTGCTTCTATTTAAAACTTTCCACAGCCACTTTATTATGTTCATGTTAACAAAACCTTTAAGGTTAAAATTTAAAAAGAAAAAAAAAAGATGGGTGTGGTGGCACATGCCTTTAATCCCAGCACTCAGGAGGCAGAGGTATGAGGATCACCATGATTTCTACATAGTGAATTCCAGGTCAGCCTGTGCTAGAGTGAGCTCAGTCGGCCATGTTTGCTGCACAGTCATAAGGACCTGAGTTCTGCAGCCCCAGTATCCATGTTAAAATGTTGAGCATAGTGGTGCAGGTCTGCAATCCCAGCACTGAGGAGGCTAAAACAGGAACTCACTGGTTAGCTTCTAGCCCAATTTGTGAGCTCTAGGTACAGTGGGAGGTCCTATCTCAAAAGAGAAAGAGAGAGAATGACTGAGAAAGATACTCGACATTGACTTCTGACCTTCACACATGTGCACACATATGTGCACATGCACCCACATATACCACATATGCATGTCCACACATATGAGCATGTGAACATACACAATTGCACAGCACACACACATACATATTCAGAAAAAATAATAAAAAGTAATGACAAATCTGGCTATATTCTCCACTGAGCATGAGTCTGTAAAGATCAATTTTATTCAAGTCACGGACTGAAGAAATGGCTTAGTGGTTAAGCATTTGCTTGTGAAGCCTAACGACCCCGGTTCAATTCTCCAAGACCCACGTAAGCCAGATCCATAAAGGGGCGCATGCATCTGGAGTTCATTTGCAGTGGCTGGAGGCCCTGGTGTGCCCATTCTCTCTTTCTCTTTATCTGCCTTTTCTTCTCTCAAGTAAATAAATAAAAAATAATAATAAAACAGATTGTAATGTTGATATTTATTTCCAGGATAGGCCAATATCTGAACTAAGTTTTACTATTTAAGAAAATGCAGCTGTAGACTGTTACTAGAAAATTTTCAGTGCCTGGGATGGGATACCTTCCAGTGAGTTGTTGGCCAAAGAAGTCCCGGTAGCCTCCAAAACATCAAAGGCTTTTGTCAAAGCCCTTGGTTTCCCTTGAGAAACAGATAGTAAGACCCTATTGCTGAAGACATCTCTTGCCTGAGAAGCAAGGTCACTGAGAAAGCAAGCTGGTGCGGAGCAGAAAACCTTCTCCCTGTAGACCAGCCAACTGAAAGCTGGAAAAAGCTGCACTGCATGCAGCCCTATGGGAGACAGAAGTCATCAGCAGTGAAAACAGTGGACACTGAATATTCAAGTTTGGCCATACAGGCCCAATGACTGAATGGGTGCAATAGTGGCATGTCTACTCTTGGGGTAACCAACTGCTCCATAATTGGACAGAAGGCCCTCTCTATGGGAGGGAATACATACCTGGTACTGAAAAACCTAAGCAAAAGTCTATGGCAGGTGAGGTCATGAGCCTTAGGGGTATAAAGCCTGCTCTTGTCTGACTAAATGTTTATATTATTCCCACCAAGCTGCCCTGGGGGCACTACACTTAATGTTCATATTCACATATTAACGCTACTCTCACTTCTGGTTAGAGAAGCTTCTCTTTTCAGATGGCGATGACCACTGGGATCACCAAAAGGCAACATAGTGCTGAGAAGAAGGGACAGAGGAGTGCCCAGCACTGAAACACCTCTGTCACACCCTCCAAGGCTCAGGGACCATTGCGGAAGAGGGGGCGGATAGAATGGAAGAGCCAAAGGAAGGGTACGACTCCTTAAAATGCAACTGTCCAGACAGAAATTGGCCTCGATATCCATGACCTTGCAGTGCCTAGCAATACCTTCGCAAGACCCTCAAAATAGAAGAAAAAGATGATGACATCAAATTAAAAGAGAGACTAATGGAGAGAGGGAGGGGATATGATAGAGAAGTGGAATGGGGGAGGGGAGGGGAAGGAAATATATTTTTTTGTATGTAAGTATAGAAGGTGTCAATAAAAAAATTAATAATTAAAAAAGAAGAAAATATACTAAAAGGAGGGATTCAGTGGGAGATAGAGGAAAGTGAAGAGGGAAATGGGGATGAATATGATTAGAAAACATTATTTGTATGTATAAAATTGTCAAAATTACATTAATATATTTAATAAATAGTAATGTAGTATTGTGTTACTTCCTTATTCTTTGATACCATTTTGCTCTCTTTCTATTTTTATAATAAAATCTTGTTTTAAAATTTACTTCTCTATTTTAAGCCAAATTCTCAGTATGAAGCCCAAGACTATCCGTGTGGTGCTCACCTTCCAAGCACTAGGACTCCAGGCATGTCCCACTGTGCTCAATACATTTTCTCACTACTGAGAAACTATAAGGTTCAATGAAAGAAAATACTGTTTACATTCCTTCCTGGCCATGATCATTATTCATTTCATCTATGACCATTCCTAGAAATAGATTTTGTCATATATAGGAAGAAATGTTAAAATATAATTCACTCTAGCTATCAAACACGTTATATAGAATACTGGGGCTGGATCCCAAAATAATTGAGTCTGTTTCAAGGGAAGCCAGCTGTTGTTTTTGTTCCCCCTTCCCAAGGCATCAGGGTTCCTTCCTCTTCTCCCTTTCTTTCATTTTACTCTTCTATTTACTTCATTTCTCACTCAGTTCCTAGATGTGATGGATGTGGCACACACCTTCAATCCCAGCACTTGGGAGGCAGAGGTAGGAGGATCACCATGAGTTCAAGGCCACCCTGAGACTACATAGTGAATTCCAGGTCAGCCTGGGCTAGAGTGAGACCCTACCTCAAAAAAAAAAAAAAAAAAAAAAAAAAAAAAAGCAAGCGACGCTACTCTGAGGTGAACTCATCTGAACAGGTTGCACAGGAACGTGAATTAAAGGCAGTGTGTCACAAACCAGGGTGCGTAGAAAGGCCAAAATGGCTGATTTGTCATGTGGTAGCACAATGCTGGGCTCAGTTTCCCATTGCGAAGACTCAGTGGGCCTGACCTAGATGTTCCCACAAACTCTTAACAGGAGCAGCATGTGAAAGGGAAAATGAACAGAGAGCCGTGGAAGTTATAAGAGGGGGGAAGAAAAGAGCTTAAACAGAATGCACTTTAAGAAATGGAAGTGTAGGGCCTTGAGAGATGGCTTAGTGGTTAAGCTCTTGCCTGGGAAGCCTAAGGACCCCAGTTCAAGGCTCGATTCCCCATGACCCACATAAGCCGGAATCACAACGTGGCACATGCAATCTGGAGTTTGTTTGCAGTGGCTGGAGGCCCTGGTGTGCCTATTCTTTCTCTATCTATCTGTCTCTTTCTCTCTCTGTCTGCCACTCTCAAATAAATAAATTTAAAAAGAAATAAATGGAAGTATGCTTCAAAGACATGATGATATTAATTCTTTAGTTAATGATTTCTCACTATAGGGGTAATAATAGTGTTCCATAGCCTTATAGCTCAGAAAAGGTATTTCTGGATCAAGGGTACAAAGGGAAAGTTCAAAAAGAAAGGAATTAACATGTGAATAAAAAATTGGGGCTGGAGAGATGGCTCAGCAGTTAAGGTATTTCCTAAAAAGCCTAAGGACCCAGGTTTGATTTCCTATACCCACGTGAAGCCAGATGCACAAGGTGGTACATGCATCTGGTGTTCGTTTGAGTGGCTAGAGGTCCTGGTGTGCCCATTCTCTCTCTCCCTCTCTCTCTTGATCTGCCTCTTTCTCTGTCTCTCACTCTCTCATAAATAAATTTTAAAAATTCAACCTCATTACAAATTAAAGAATGAACAGAGAAATGGGCATGATAAAGACAGAAAAATAAACACCTAATATATTGTCTGTGGTGTATAAACCGCAACATACTGTGGGGATGAACTATAAGAACAAACTGTGGGAATATTCCTTATGGACCTTACCAATAGCTTTTGTGATATTACTGCTGTGAGGTGCTAAATTCCTTCCTTTTAATTTGCTCTAAAGTTAATCTTACAACTGTGCAAATCCACCTGCTTGAAAGAACATGACTAGGTTTCCTCTGCTCTGGTGTACCTTTGGCCTGAATAGCACAGGCGACCAATATTGACAAGCAATGTTTAGAGATGCTGACTGATCTTCAGATAGGCTCTATGCACCTGTCCTCAGAGGCCTGCTTGGACTCTTGACTCAGAACAAACATACATGTGTAAGAAGTGCTGATCGCAGCACCGAAGACATGAGGCCAGTGACTATGGACCCACAGATCTGTTGAAGGCGACGGGTGGGCTTAATGTGATTGCTCTTGTGATCCGAGTGCATGTGTGTTCTCAGTCAGCAGAGTCCAGCAGGTCATACCCCCAAGTCCCTTCATTTAACACATGTTTAAGGTTTATCCAAGGCTGAAAGTTCCTTACCCTTTGCTCATACAGTGTACTACTTGTTCATGTATCACTGGTTTTTCACTATTCAAAGAAAGTGTCAATGAGTACCTGTATGCAGAAAGAGGAAGCCACAGCCACAGTAACGTCAGAGCAGTGGTGAGTCACAGCAGATGCAGCAGGGTTACTAATGGCTTGAACTAAACTTCTCTTTGGTTTCTTTTTACTGCAGGCTGTTGCTAGAGGCAGCTAGCCCACTCCTGGGTTAGGGGTACCAGAGGTTAGCTCTCTCACCTCTCAGACTCTGCTCTTAGAACCAGTTTGTCTTCTTTGAGATAAGAAAGTCCCAGAGGTCAGTTTTTCTCTAATTCAGGGCCAGGTCTCCCAAATAGGGCAATATACTTCTTGGAGAATTCAAAAGTATCCTTAAGAAACCCACATTCATTTTAAAGCCAGCATTTCCACCTACAGGAGTTTATTTAGAAGAACTAACTAGAGTTTTGGTAAAGATATAATTCTATGTAAGTTAATTATAGCATTATTTATAATATGGAAAATCTGAAAATACCCTAAGTGTTCAAATAGTGCTTTGATTAGATCAGTAATACAAAACCTTTGGCTGGAAATTTATTTTCTAAAAGTTTTATGTGTGTGTGTGTGTGTGTGTGTCTATATATGTGCATGGGCACACCAGGGTCTCCCATGGCAGCAAATGAACACACAGGTGCTTTACCTGGGTGTCTTAGGAGTATCCAGGCCGACAGGATTTACCAACAAGTGCCTCTATTGAGCCATCTCCCCATCCCACTTGAATGGAAATTTATGCAATGATTTAAAAAGCATGTGCTGGGCTGGAGATATGGCTTAGTGGTTAAGGCGTTTGCCTGTGAAGCCAGAATATCCTGGTTCAATTCTCCAGGACCCACGTAAGCCAGATGCACAAGAGGCGCATGCATCTGGAGTTCATTTGCAGTGCTAGAGGCCCTGGTGTGCCCATTCTCCTCTGCTTGCAAATAAATAAAAATAAAAAATAAAAAAATAAAAAGTATGCGCTGAGCTGGGGTGTGGCTCAGTCATAGAGTGCTTCCCTAAAATTCATGAGGTCTTGGGTCCGATTTTCAGCAGGAAAAAAAAAAAAAAAATCCCCTACCTGGAAAAAAAAAAAAAAAAAGCCGGGTGTGGTGCTGCACGCCTTTAATCCCAGCCCTTGGGAGGCAGAGGTAGGTGGATCGCCTTGAGTTCAAGGCCACCCTGAGACTACAAAGTGAATTCCAGGTCAGCCTGGGCTAGAGTGAGACCCTACCTCAAAAAAAAAAAAAAAAAAAAAAAAAAAAAAAAAAAAAAAAACCTTCACTCTATGCTGTGAAATATTTAAGGACATGCAAAATAGATAACTGAATAAAATTCCCACGCATTACGTTATTCCTTGTGCTTAGAAAAATGACTGGAAAGATATATTTGGTTACTCTCCCTCCTCTCCCGAGCAAGGATTAGTTGAGGGGGTTTTGTCAGATTCGGGAATACAGTTTGAAAGGCAGCCATGGCTTCCCTTCTGTTGCTTCCTACTGCCCCCGTGTGGTAGGATTGACAAACTGGCTCAAGGCCTATTTGGATCCACCTGGTCTTTTCTTTGCACTCACCACTGTTTAGGCCTTTTGAACCTTGTGTTGAGCCAGAGAAGGATGATTCCCAGGGACTGGAAATGTGCCTCGGAGAGGTGGAAATTGCGAGTTTACAGGACACAAGTAGTATAGTGACCCTTCAGATACCTAACCACAAAGAAGGGGAAGGCACCGCCAGATATGATTAATTTTTTTTTTTAAGTTTAAGAAAAGGAACTCCCCCACCCAAAAAAACAGAAAACAAAAACAAATTGGTTACTTTTCAGTCTCGTGGTAATAGGCTCGAGCTGTCTGACATTAACAGTGGGGAGGTAGATAGAAGGTAGGGAAACATGTGTAAGAGAAATATAATACCCGTTGTAGTGGTTCGAATGTTCCAGAGCCTAGTGTGTTTGTGATTAAGCCTCATACTAATTCACAGTCTTTGGGAGCTGGAGGAGGTGTCACTGGGGGCGGGGAGCTTGGGATTTTATAGACCAGCTCTGCTTGCAGATCTCCTAGTGAGCTCGCTCTCTCTCCTTCCTACCTGCTGGTGAGATGTGGTGCCCTGCTGTCTGCTCTTGCTGCACTTTACCCTGCCAAGAGGAAATTTCACCTTGAAACTGTAAGCTGGAAACAAACTCTTTCCTTTCATAACTGCTTCTGGTCAGGTGTTTTTGTCCCAGCAACGAGGAGGTAGCTGCTGTACCCATGCAAGGACATCTTATAAAGAACTGTGCATACAGGTACTGGCACATTTAGTCACTTAGAAAGGAAGCCTTTACTGACATAAGAGGGACAAGAAGACAATGCTGTATGGTCCAAAGAAGGCCCTTAGCTCTCTATCTCAAATACAGCCAAGAGAATGGAAAATGAAGGACTTTCCAGAAAGTAGATTTAAGGCCAAGAGACTGGTGACAAAAAGCTAAAAGTTGTTTTTGTTTTTGTTTCTCTTACTGGGAAGATTTAATTAAGGAACAATCCTCACTCCAAGAATAAATAAAACAATATTTCCCAGCCAGAAGTTTAGAATTTCAAAATTGGTATGGACCAGTGACTGTTATATATCACAAAGTTTTTCCTTCCCAAACGGAAGTGCTTTGCTAACTATTCCTTACTGGTTTTATGAATGTATATTGGCTACCTGTAATAAGCATCATTTGTATTTTGGGCTCAGAGGATGTCCTGATGGCAAGAAAATCAGTTTACTACAAAACCCTTATCTAATACAAAACCATAAAATGAAGGTAGAAATAACAAAAGGTGGGAGGCTCAGGAGACTCAGGAGGTAAATAACTCTGGGGAAGCTAGAATTTACAAGGTCACAAGACCCCTTCCTGAGGTTATAGAGGCAGTAAACAACTGCAGGGGGAGTGGGCTGCCAGGGTAGTGAGCTCCAGACATGCAGCTTTTTTGAGTGGTCACCTGTGCTGGGGTGGGCTTTTGGGTGATGCAACTGCCTTTGAGTCACCCATGCTCCTGTAAGTACCTCCTTGCCTGTGCTCTGTAAGTATTCTCAATAAACTCACTGGTTCTCCAAAATTGTATTTTAATGCAGTTGAGCTTTGCTCTGTCCATCTGTGTCTTATCTGGGGTGAAGAGACATGTATTCATATCTCCCCAGAAAACACTTCATGCAATACATGCCTTTAACTGGACACAGTTGATCTGTTTGCCTCATGCAGCACATGCCTTTAACTGGACACAGTTCATCTACTTGCCACTTTACAGTTAAAACTGGGATTGGAATTACTGGTACCTGTGGCTCACATGTGTGCCAAATATCAAGTGTCGTCCTTATGTAGAAGCAAAAACTACAACTCCTCAAGATTATCAAGGTCAATCGTTCCTTCAAGTATGCTAATCCATTTTGTGCTTTGTCTAACTGTCACAAATGATTAGTGGGCCTAACTAACATGATCAGAGGGAGCCATAGCTTTAAAGTTAGTGAGATTATTAATGTTTTCTCTATAGTCTCAAAACTCATCCAAGCAGGAAATCAGAGGATGCAGAAAGCTCAACACTATAGGAGATTGATCACACGCCCACCAAGGCTCAGGGAACATTGCAGAAGAGCTGGGCAAAACGATTATATAAGAGCCACAAGGTGGGAAGGACTATCCTGAGGCATTGTCCTCTCCCACAGAAACTGGTACATTCATGACCTCATAGTGAATGCCAATAACCCCACGGAGGAGGGCCCTCAGGGGAGAGGAAACATAAGAGTATAACCCACTGGGAATATGACCAATAGTCAATATGTTCATGCAGTAAAGTTCACTCTTGATTAATAAACTCACCCTCCAGTGGAAATAGTCCCCTTCTGGGACCTAATGCTTTTCACTCTTAAAGACTCTCAGCTTCAAAACTGGAAGCAGAAGTTCTTCAGCTGTGTTGTTGGACCAGGGCCATGCTCCTTACCACACACTGATCCTGAGGCTTGTATGCTCTGTCAAGGAAAAGAATCACACATTGATTCTTGATACATCGGTCATTGGTTGAAGGCAAGAATGGCAAAATTTTCCCACGAAGGGAAAGACAGCAAAATGTTGGGCTTTGTAGACCACACAGCTTCATTCATGCTGATCAACTCTGCAGGGGTAGCATGAAAAGAACCACAGACAACGTGTAAATGGTGACTGATGGTTGTGTTGCAATGAAACTGTTTATAAAGACAGCCGCAGACCACAGTTAGCTGGTGAACTGTAGCTTATCACTGTTTTCACTTCTATGATGCAGCCTGAAAGATAGCACTATATCTTTCTAGGTAACAAGTACAAACTGTGTTTCTCAGAGGCCACTGTGTTGCTCCACTAGACTAGTGGCTCACATTATGGGATAAAGTGAAACAAGATCAGCTTATGCCTGCTGCTCAGCCTTTTGTTAAAATGTGGTCCCTTGATTGGAAGAGAGAAAATGTGGGAGACCCAGTGTCAGATAGTGGAAGTGGGATACCATATAAGCTCTGAACAGAGGTGTTGGCCATACCAGTGCAGACAGGAAAGGCAAACCAATACTTTATTTTTAATTTTAATTTAAAAATTACTTATTTATTTAGTTATTTATTTGAGAGAGAGACAGAGAGACAGAGAGACAGAGAGACAGAGAGAAAGAGAATGGATATGCCAGGGCCTCTAGCCTCTGCAAACAAATTCCAGAAGCATGTGCCACCTTGTGCATCTTGGCTTATGTGGGCCCTGGGGATTCAAACCTGGGTCCTTTGGCTTTGCAGGCAAATGCCTTAAACACTAAGCCATCTCTCCAGCCTCCCCCCAAACCCATACTTTAAAAAAAAAATCAATCTTTGTTCAAAATGAAGTGTAGCCCTTTCTAGGTGGGAGGAGTCTCATGTAATCACACGTCACAGACTCTCCATAGTTCTTCTGCCTCAGATACTCCCTAGATCACTGTGGTGTGTGGCTGCTAGGCAATTCTATCCAGCAAGAGGACATGTTCTGAAAACAATGCATGTATAGCTGTTAGTAGTATAACTTATCCTTTGTTGAACAGACACTCCACAGACTGGTCAGAAAGGATCTCAGGGGAACTCAGTGGGTGCTGGATAACAGATTACTCAATCAGAGAAAATGTTGAGAAGAAAAAGTCCCCAAGTAGCATATATGGTATGATTTCACTTATAGTATGTTTATAAATATGTAAAAGAAAGTACTATATGGTTCAGGAATGCTTTTATAGGTGGTTAAAATTTAAAGATAAATGGGATCACCATGAGTTCAAGGCCAGTCTGACACTACATAGTGAACTCGAGGTCAGCCTGGGCTAGAATGAGACCCTACCTTGAAACACAAAACAAAAAAACAAAACAAAACAGAAAGAAAGAAAGTCTTTGTACCCTTCAAAATTCAAATGTTGAAGCTCAATTCCCATTGTAGAGTATTAAGAGGGAGGGCCATGGGGAAGTATTGAGGGCTCTGGCCTCATGAATGGGATTATTGCCTTTGCAAAAGAGGTTACAGAGAGCTGTCTGGCCCTTTCATCTCTTCTGCCATTAAGAGGACACAGCTTTTGTCCTGTCTACCACATAAGGTGCTATCTTGGAAAGCAAAGAGGTTCTTTCACCACACACAGAAAGAACCTGCTGACACCTACATCTGGGTCTCTTCAGCCTTCATAACTATGAGAAATAAACTTGTTTGTAAGTTATCTCATCTAAAGTATTTTATCACAGTAATGGGGAACAGACTAAAATGGCTACTTTTATAGTTTAAGTATAAAATATTCCTTCGTATTCATTACTTAGTAAAATCGTTGTAGATACTCTGCAGAGTCAGGATGGACCCCCTATGCAAACTTTGGTTAGGACATATAAACAAACACACATGGATCTCAAGAGAGTATGAATAGGTGTACTAGTCGCACGAGACTTTCTGGGGAGAGCAGAGTGGCTCCCAAAAGGCCCAAAATTGGCTGGAGAAAGCAGAGAAAGAAGACTGGCTTTTTATCTACTGGCTTGCAGTAGGCAGTGACGAGGATGAAACCCAAGGCCTCATGTGCTAGGCAAGCACTCTACCAATGACCTACAACACCTGCAGCCCTGGCTTGGATTTGTATTGGGAGTAGGGGATAGGCCTGAGGCAAGGGTTCCCCTGCATTGTTTGAACTTCCCACTAGTGCCAAAGGAAATCCCTTGGACTTTATTTTTTAATCAGCTTGTAAATTTGTGGGACAAAGGGAAGAAGAAAAGGTGAGGTTTAACAGTTGTCACAGTCAAACCATTAAATATAGTCAAAGTCTTTACCACAAAAATATTCTAACAAAATTTTATAGGAACCAAAGGAAACTGTCTGCCATCTGGGAAATAATGGAGAAAAGATTTGCTCATAGAAACCACTTTCCTGTATATATATTTTTTCCTCCTGGGACTATCCTACTGGAGAAAGAACTATAGTCAAATTGTTAAATGTGGTAGAAAATCGAATTTACTACTCCAGAGACAAAATCAAATGTCAAGGAGGATTCTTAGAATAACACAAAGTCAGAAATAACTCATAGGGAAGAGAATGAGGGTTCCTTATAATGCTGAAAAGTTCCTGGCATTGTATAGTAAACTTGATACCATTTGGGCCCCATTGCTGTCCAGCTGAACCCATGCTTTGCCATGGTGGTAATGAAGAAATTCTCTATCTGTATAACTTCTAATCGCAAATGAGCACCACGTTTGAATTCTTCTTCCAGAACAGGGTTTTTCATTCCTATTAGAAAAATATAGACAATGAATTGCAAGAACTCATCAATTTCTGGGCTACTCACTAGGCATTGCTGTGAATGTAAGGATGAAAAAGATTCAACCACTGCTCATAAGGCTAGTCTCTTGTATTCTTTCTGCAGTCTAATATATGAAAATGTGGATTTATACATAAAAATTGCTGTTTGAGGGCTGGAGAAGACGGCTCAGTGGTTAATGTCACTTTTTTGCAAAGTCTGACAGTCTGAGTTCAGTTCCCCTATATCCATTAAACCCAGATGCACGAAGTGGCACATACATCTGAAGTTAACACTGAGACTATAAGCTAACAGAGCTAATGATAGACAAAAAGATGGCTAAATCACTCTGCTTCATGAACATTAATAATGTGCAATGAATGGAGAATGAGGAGAGGATAAGTTCAAAGTGGAAACGTCTAAGGAACTTTTAGGAACAGAATTATACACACTGAATTATATGGTGTGGCACAAAGGAAACGAAAAGTTCTTGTTTCCTCATCTTTAGAAAGGTTTTCTGCACACACGCATATGTGAACACACACACACACACACACACACACGCTTCAGGGGAGGTCTGTTTTGAGCAGAAAGAAAAGAGACTGAACTCAGAGTTCAACGACTGGCTTAATAATCAGGTCAGCAAAATTATAATGTAAAAATGCTTACTATGCTCCTACTTGTAGTCTAAGTCTTTAATGTAGCTTACACGTTTAAGGGTTTTATAGTAATTTGATAATATTTACTGCAAACCTGTAGGGTAAGCTGTAATATTTTCACTGTTTTGGAAGTTGGGAACCAGAAGCACAAACAGGTTAAGCAATTTATTCAAGGTCATGTGGTAGCTAAGAGGCAAAAATTACATTCTAATGTAGACAAGCTGGTAAATAGTTTGTGGAAATTATCTACAAGCTGAATTTGATGGAATAGGAATGTCAAGTCAGTGAGTGCCCTGGTTAGTGTGTGCATGTGTGTGGGGGGGGAGAGGAGGAGCTCCGACATTCTAGAAATTCACAAAACTTCTTTAATTCAGAAGTGGTGCTTTAAATCAGTCTTAGCCATAGTTTAAAGGATAAGATTATCTCAGCTTATTCGTTCATGCACACACACACTGTTTTAATTTTGAGTTTTCTCATGCCCTGCCCCCTTCCCTTCTTTCTCCTTCCTTTTTGACAGGTCTCACTGTGTGGCCTAGGCTGGTGTGATGGCTAATCTCTGGCTGTTAACTTAACAGGATTTAGAATCATCATGATAAAAATTTCTTGGAAGCTAGGTGTGGTGTCGCACGCCTTTAATCCTAGCACTCAGGAGGCAAAGGTAGGAGGATCACTGTGAGTTCAAGGCCACCCTGAGACTACATAGTGAATTCCAGGTCAGCCTGGGCTAGAGTGAGACCCTACCTCGGAAAAAAAAAATATTCTTGGCATATCTGTTAGGAATTTTCTATATTAGGTTAATTGAAGTGGGAAGACCTACCTTAAATGTGGGCAGTGCCATGCATGCTATTGGCTGGAGTTCCTGGACTGAAAAAAAGGAAAGGAAAGAGCTGGCTAAGCACTAGGATTCATTGGTCTCTGCTTCCTCCCTGTAGACTAAATATGACCAGTTGCCTCAAACTTCTGCCACCATGCCTTCCCCACCATGGTGAGTATAACCTTGAACTACAAATAAAAGGAAACCCTTCCTTTCTTAAGTTGCTTTTGGTAAGGTCTTTGGTCACAGCAATGAGAAAGATAACTAATACAGCTAGTTGAGAACTCATAATCCCCCTACCTCAGCCTCCCAAGTGCTGGGATTATAAACATCTGCCACTGTGTCTGGCTAAATTCCATTATTTTATATCTGTCAGCTCATTAGAGTATTAGTCAACTTTGTGTTACTATAAGTAAACATATCAGCCAATTTGCTTATAAAGAGAACGTGATTATTTAGCTCGTGGATCTGGTTGAGGAGATTCCAGTGCAAGACTGGCTGGCATCATTACTACTAAATGGCAAGGAGAGGCAAGGAGCAGATGGTGAACAAACCACTCACATCATGACCCAATCACCTTCAAGGGCACACCTCTCGTGACCTAAGGAATACCCATTAGATCCCATTTTTCAAAGGTTCCATGACCTCTCAATACTGCCACCCTGAAGGACCAGGGCTGTAACACATGGGCCGTGAAAGGCACCATCCATATCCAAACTATGGCAATGAGTACATAAAAAGGCAGTAGCTACATGCTATAAACACTTCCCCATGCTACCCACAATTCTGGTTCTAGCCACATTCCTCATGTTAGGCTCTAGCTGGGGCCAGCTGGCAGTAGTGGCTGTGAGAGATGAAGAAAAAAGAATAGGGCCTAAGGGCTGGAGAGATGACTCAGCACTTAAGGCTCTTGCAAAGCCTAACGACCAGATTCAATTTCCCAATATTCACTTAAAGCTAGATACATAAAGTAGCACAAACACCTGAAGTTCATTTGCAGTGGCTAGAGGCCCTCGTGCACCCACTCTCTCTCTATGTCCTCTCTTCTCTCCTCTCTCTGCTTGCAAATAAATAAATTAAATTTAAAAAAGAAAGAATAGATCCTGGGAAAGATAACAAGTTTTGTTTTCAACATATGAAAATAAACATATTTTAAAAGAACATGGGAAGCTGGGCATGGTGGTGTATGCCTTTAATCCCAGCACTGGGAGACAGAGGTAGGAGGAACACTGTGAGTTCAAAGCCAGCCTGAGACTACATAGTGAATTCCAAGTCAGCCTGGACTAGAGTGAGATCCCACCTTGAAAAGCCAAAAAATAAATAAATAAGTAAGTAAATAAGAACATGGGGCACAGAATTTGATTAAGTGCTGTGAGCTGAGGCATACTGAAGTGTCTAGAGTTGTAGCTTCAAGTGAAAAGTAAAGTTACCTTGGCTTTAGAAAGAATTAGAAATTTTACTTTTCTGTTGAAATTTTCTCTTTACCTAACTACATTACAGCAACTTAGGTTAAGTAGAGTATGAAACATCTTTCTCTGGCTCTCCTTCACATAAAATTCCTACATAGATTTATAACTTGAGTTAATCTTAGCAAGTAGGTTTTTTTTTTTTTTAATTATCTCTTTGCAAGAGCAGAGAGAGCGAGAAAGAGAGAGAGAAAGGGAGAATGAGAATGAATGTGTGCATCAGAACCTCTAGCCACTGCAAATGAACTTCAGATGCATGTGCCACCTTGTGCATCTGGCTTTACATGGGTACTGGAGGAACTGAACTCCAGTCATTAGGCATTGCAGGGAAGTGCTTATACTGCTGAGCCATCTCTCCAGCCCCCTTAGCAAGTAGATTTTTTAAAAATTTATTTTAATTTACTTATTTGAGAGAGAAAGAAAAAGAGGCAGAGAGAGAGATTGAGAATGGGCACACCAGGGCCTTCATCCACTGCATACAAACTCCAGATGCATGTACCACCTTCTGTATCTGGCTTATATGGTTCCTAGGGAATCAAACCTGGGTTCTTTGGCTTTGCAGACAAACGCCTTAACCACTAAGCCCTATCTCCAGGCCAGCAAGCAGTTTTGATAGGCTTATAACCCTTCTGGAAGTAAAAGACTATTTTGATCTTAAAATGAAAAGGCCTTAGGATAGTGTAGTGAAAAAATGAAAGTTAATGAAATAAATATATATATTTTTTTAATGAAGGTCAATAGACCAAAGCAAATAATAAATGAAAATAAGAAACAGCTACAAATTAGCAGAACAATGGTGGCATAATGATTTTTATGTAGGACAAAGAGTTTTCAAAAAGCAGGAAGTGACATTAGTGAATTATAACATTCAATGGTCAGGTGGCTAAAGATAAGGAAGTATAATTAGATTAGAAAGTGATGGGTCACTGATGATATGAGCTGGAGAAACTGAACCATTGGGTAAGAAAGAAACTGAATCAGAAAATTCCTTACTGTTTCTAGACATTTACTAGAGAAGGGGGAAATGTTTAGCATCCCCTGTATGGATTACTAATAGTCATCAAATGAAATAACCCAGACTAAACACATTACAGCAGCTTATGGCATATAAAATAATATTCTGTTGTTCACATAAGGCTGTACATAGGTCATGACTTACTACTTGAGTTGATTTTAGGGGTTTGAGAGTATGGTGCCCCAATATTTTGTCTACCTGGCTCCCATTGTGCCAAATTAATGGGAATACTTGACAGTATAACGCGGTGCAAGGGGTTCAGGAAGGTCCTTGAATCTCAAACCCTAGGCTTAGCGGTCAAGGCACATGCCTGCGAAACCCAAGAACCCATGTTCTACCCTCTAGATCCCAAGTAAGCCAGATGTACAAGGTGGCGCATGCATCTGGAGTTCATTTGCCGTGACTAGAGGTCCTGGCGTGCCTGTTCTCTGTCTCTCCCTCTCTCTGTCTCTAATAAATAAATAAAAATAAAATCTTTTACAAAAAAAGGGAAAAAAAAGAAGACTGAGAAGGGTAATTATTGAATTATTATATTTATTTAGGGAAGTACAGAACCAAGGAAAGACACCCACATGGCTTCAGAGCCCACCGTGGAGGGCCTGGAAAAACCATGGAGAGGACAAAAAAGAAGGTTCAAAGAGCTCCTTCCACGTGGAAAGCAGGAGTGGGTAAAGAACCCGTGTGGAAAGTAAGGGCTGGGTTGGGGAGCTGAACCTAGCTGAGGAGAAACTCACCAGAAGCTAGAGGTTCACCCGTGGTCAGGCAGCCCAGAGAACTGGCCCTCCCCTCACAAGCATGTTTATAACCTCATGGTGGTGGGCCCTACCTTCAGGACAGCCGATTGGTTTGGGGTAGGGGCTGTCTCAGGAAGAGACCAGCCAAGTTCTGGGGTTTAAGCTTGTCCAACCACAATGTTAGGATTAGATTTAAATCCCAGGAGAGACCTCCCTCCCAGGAGGGGACCCAGTTTTTTTTTTTTTTTTTTTTTTTTTAGGAAAAACAGATCTAGGGAAGAGATAAGAAGCCAGATCGTTCTTTGATCTCTAGCAAAGTGAAGACCTTCCTGCCTTTTTACTTTCAGGGGCCCAGTAACCCTTACTGCCTACTCCCTCTCAACAGGACACCAGAGATGGGCTAATACTCCTTCAGAAAGGAAAAGACTACTTTGCATTTAAAATGAAATGGCCTTTAGCCTTAGCCTCATTAATATAATTGAATTCATATTTGAAGGCCTAGTTTGTGTGCCCAAAGTTTAATTCAAAGTGAACAAGACTGAAGATTGCAAAAGCAAACGGCTTGCCCAAACTCACACATGAGATGGATTAATCTGTATTCCAACTCAGGTCTGACTTGCTTCAGGCCTCTTCTTTCCACAGTTAATGCCAGTGTTAATGTTAACCATTAACAAAGGGGCAAAGTCTCAGTCCTCAGGAAACTCAGTATAGAATAGGACACCAACATGCCAAGAACAAGAAAACAGATGAAAATGAGAACGAGCTACAGGTTAGCAAAACAATGGAAGCACAAGGTGAAGGACAAACATTTTCAAACTGTAGCAAATGTAGAATCGTCAAGAAGTAGATGAAGGCGAGAAAGTAAGAAGTGGTAGGTGAGCCATGGAGAGCAATATGTACACACAAATGATACAACCACACACAGTTATCACTTTGGGGAGCTCCAACCATTTGGAAGACACCAGGCTAAATGCTTTATAGATCATGACTATAAAATAAGAATTAAGGCCATTTCACAAACCTCTAAGCCATCTCTCCAGCCCCTGTCACTTGTTTTTGTTTTTTTTTTTTGAGCTAAAAACTTCCCCTAATATTTCTAATAAAACCAATCTGCTAGCAAAATTGTCTCTATGTTCTTCAGCTTCGCTTTTGAAAGATACTTTTCCTGGAATTAGATTTTTTGGAATGAAACTTTTTTTTTCTTTCAGAACTCTGAATATCATCTAATTGTGTTCTGAACTCCTTGGGGTCTGGTTAAAAAATAAAAATCAGCTATTGATATTACTGTAAACTGTTTTTCTCTTGTTTTCAAGTTCCTTTTCCTATTGCAATATTTCAATTGATTGAGGCTGTGTGTAGATCACTGGCATTTATACTGTTTGAAGTTGATTGACTTCTTGGAATTTTAGAGATTTTTTTTCCCATGAAATTTGGAGAATTTTGGCTATTGTTTCTTTGACTATTTTCCTGCTCCTTCCTTGCTTGTCATTTTTTTCCCTCTGGTGTTGGAGATCAAAATCCCCAGCCCTGTGATTTTGATGAATGAGTTTAATGTACTTAATGGGGCTTGACCTTTCTCTGGGTTTGTTGTTGTGATTCTTTTCTTTCTCCTTTTTTGTCAGATCGCGTAATCACATACTTCCATCTACAGTGGTACAGAGTAAACATGCTTATTCTTCAGTGGAGGAATGGGGCAGAACAAAGAAAAAGTTGACTAAAACAAAACTGAAATTCAGCAGGGCAAATACAAATCATGTCCCTCGGTGTCTGGTATTTGGGATTTATGATGAAATTGTCTGGGCTCCAAAAGCCTTAGGTATCTCTGTCCCTCCAGCTGCTGTCTCTAAGTAGACATGGCTTCTCTCCTGGAGTTGCTATACTCTGCATCTAAAGCTTTTTTTTTTTTAATTAAGTAGAAATTTTATATGGACACATCATGTGTTGGTACCATCGTTTCTCTCCTGCAAGTCCCCATTCCACTGGGGTTGTGGAATATGAGTTGTGAGAGCAGTGGTCCGTCGTTGTAGGAGGGGTCAAAGCCGCTGCATATTCCCTCCCACCTGTGGCTATTACAATCTTTCCCTTTTTCTGAAAATTTCCCTGAGCTGTGATGAGTATGTTTTAAGTCTGCTTTGGTGTTGAATTCTCAGGAGCCTCTGGATTTCTGCTTTGGTGCACTCTGAATATCCCCAGTGTCTGTCTCCATCACTCTTGCCCAGGTTGTCAGGCTCACCGTGGAAGCAGCACTCTTGCTCATCTCACCAGTTCCTCTGTGGTTTCACCTGGGCCCTGGCTGATGTGCACGAGGAGTGGTTCATCTCCTGCCGGGGCGTCAGCTATTTATTCTTGTCTTTGATAGATTTTGGTTGGCCTCTGTTCTCACTGCTTTCTTAAAAAGAAAAACAGATTCACAATGGAAAGTGAGATTAGCATTGGTTAAATGGGATAAGCATTGTTAATTTAGATTTTGATGGGTGTAGCCACTCTTTTGGTCAAAAACTACTGGGAGCTTCTTATTGGAGTCCATAATCTTGGTCTTCATAGGATTCTGACTTGGTTTCCAGTTACAGCTATGGGTACTTCTCCATTGTGTGGATCTCTTAGCCAATCAGAAGGCCATTGGTCACCCACCTAGACTGGATGCCACCAGTACACAAGTATGTACGTCTTGTCAGGCTGGTTGCTTTTGTATATCAGTGTCCCCTGCTTGCTCACAATGCCATTGGCCATTTTCCCCCAGTAGCTCATGCAACACTTTCCAGCACTATACAGGCTAACCATCTGGGAACTGCCTTCCTTCCAGATTCCAGCTGGATCTCTCAATGTTCTGCATGGGCAGCATGTGGTTTCTTTAGTAATAAGGCCTTACCTTTTACTTCAGGCAGGTAATCAAGTGCTTTGACAGAATTCTGTCTTGTTTTGGGGACCTCATGCATCTCTCTCATCAACAGCTCAATGTGGGTTGGAACTGATTTTTGGTACTGGGAGTTCATAAGCCAGAGCCAAATGTTTTAGGGTTAGGCTTCATCCCACCCTCTCCAGGGCCCTTGTTCTTCTTCCTTCTTCTTCCTTTTCCTCCTCCTTCTCCTCGTCCTCCTCCTCCTCTTCCTCCTCCCCCTCCCCCTCCCCTTCTTCTTCTCCTCCTCCTCCTCCTCCTCTCTTCTTCTTCCTCTTCCTCTTCCTCTTCCTCTTCCTCTTCCTCTTCCTCTTCCTCTTCCTCTTCCTCTTCCTCTTCTTCTTCTTCTTCTTCTTCTTCTTCTTCTTCTTCTTCTTTTCCAAAGTAGGGTTTTGCTCTAGCCAAGGCTGACCTGGAATTCACTATGTAGTCTCTGGGTAGCCTCAAACTCACAGTGATCCTCCTACCTCTGCCTTCCAAATGCTGGGATTAAAGTCCTGCACCACCACACCTAGTCAGGGCCCTGCTTATCAGATGATCCCTCCATACTCCTATTGAGGGTTCTATCTTTTAGTCTACTATCTAGGAGGAAGGCTTGTATGGTACCAATTCATTCTGGATTTAGTTTTGTGGATATCTCCCTTCGTTCTCCCATTACTCTCCCCCCAATCCCTTCCATCCCTCTTATCTGTCCCTCAAGTTGTCTGTTAGGTGTGCCTATAACTCAAGCTGGGAGAACACATGGTGTTTGTCATTCTGTGCTTGTATGATTTCACTTACTATGATTGGTTCCAAGTTCGTCCATTTTCCCACAAATTTCATTATATCATTTTTCCTTACTGATGAGTAAAATTTCATTGTGTAAATGTACCATGTTTTCATTATCCATTCATCAAATGAGGATGGTCATCTGGGTTGAGTCCAGTTCTTAGCTTTTGTGAATTAAGCAGCTATAAACATGGTTGAATAAATAGCCTTGCAGTGAAGAGTGAAGCCTTTAGGGCAGATGCCCAGTAGAAGAATAGCTGGGTCAGTTGGTAGCTCTATTTTCCTCTTTTTCAGGAGTCTCCATATTGAGTTTCATAGTGGCTGTGCAAGCTTGCACTCCCACCAGCAGTGAATGTGGGTCCTTCTTTCCCCACATCCTCATCAACATTTATTGTCATTTGATTTTTTAATGAGTGCCATTCTGGGAGAAGTAAGGTGGAATCCTGTAGTTATTTTATTTTTTCAATATTTTATTATTTATTTATTTGACAGGGAGGCAGATAAACAGAGAGTGGTCAGACCAGGACCTCTAGCAATGAACTTCAGATACATGAACCACCTTGTGCATATGGTTTATGTGGGTATTGGGGAATTAAACGTGGGTCCTTTGGCTTTGCAGGCAAGTGCCTTAACTGCTAAGCCATCTCTCCAGGCCCCATAATTGTTTTAATTATTTAATGTAATTAATTTTAATTTAATTAATTTAATTAACCATTTCTATTCCTTTCTTTGAGAATTACCTATTCAGTTCTTTGCCCATTTTTTTGAGTGGATTGTTTGCTTTTTAAAAAACAATATTTTTACTTATTTATTTTCAAGCAGAGATAGAGAAAAGAAACAGAGAAAATGGGTGTGACAAGGCCTCTAGCCACTGCTAGTGAACTCCAGATGCATGAGTCACTTTGTGCATCTGGCTTTATACGGGTACTGGGGAATTGAACCCAGGTTGTTAGGCTTTGCCGGCAAGTGCCTTAATTGCCAAGCCATCTCTCCAGCCCCTTGTTTAATTAATTTTTTTATTGCTTAGCATTCAGTATTCTTTGTAGATTCTAGATATTAGACCTCTGTCAGTGGTGTAGCTGGCAAAGATTTTCTCCCATTCTGTGGGTAATCTGTTGGCTCTGTTTATGGTATGTTATACAGAAGCTTTTCAGCTTCATGAGATCCCACTGGTTGAGTGTTTACTTTCCTGGGCTACTGGGATATTGTTTAGGAAGTCTTTCCCCACTTCTATATTGTGAAAAGTTCTCCCTATTTTTTCTTCCAGTCTTTTAAGAGTTTTACATCTTATATTGAGGTCTTTAGTCCATTTGCAGTTGATTTTTGTGTATGGTGAGAGGAGTGTGTCTAGTTTCATTTTTCTCTGTGTAGTTAGCCATTTTTTGAAGATACTGTCTTTTCTCCATTGTACATTGCTGGCTCCTTTGTCAAAGATCAAGTAGCTGCAGTTACTTGAACTAAGGGCCAGGTCGTTAATTCTTTTCCATTGGTCTATATGTCTGCTTTCATGCCAGTACTGTGTACTGTTTTTTTTTTTTTTTTTTTTTTTTTGAGGTAAGAGTCTCACTGTAGGTCAGGCTGAGCTGGCATTCACTATGTATTCTCAGGGTGGCCTTGAACTCACGGTGATCCTCCTACCTCTGCCTCCCGAGTGCTGGGATTAAAGGTATGCGCCACCATGCCCGGCTTTATGCTGCTTTTGTTACTATGGTTTTGTGTACAGCTTTAGGTCAGGGGAGAATATTTTAGGGTATCCAAGGCCTTCTGCCATTCCACATGAATTTTGAGATTATTTTTTCTATCTCTGAAGAATGATGCTGGGATTTTTATTTGTACTGCGTTGAATCTGTATATTGCTTTTGGAAAAAATGCCATTTACACAATCTTAATTCTACCTATCCAGGAGCATGGGAGGTCTTTCCATCTTCTCATGTCCTCCTAAATTTCTTTCTTGAGTGTTTTTATGTTTTCACTATATAGTTTGTTCATATCCTTGGTTAGTGTTTTTCAGTATATTTGATAATTTTTGTGGCTATTAAAAACAGGACAACCTTGCTGATTTCTTTCTCTGTATATTTGTCTTTTGTGTATAGGAAGGATACTCTTTTTAGAGAGAGAGAGAGAGAGAGAGAGAGAATTGGTGCACCAGGGCCTCAGCCACTGCAATCAAACTCCAGACACTTGTGCTACCTAGTGGGCATGTGTGACCTTATGCTTGCCCCACCTTTATAAGTCTGGTTTATATGAGATCTGGAAAGTCAAACATGGATCCTTAGGCTTTGCAGGCAAGTGCCTTAACTGCTAAGCCATCTCTCCAGCCTGCTACTGATTTTTGTATGTTGATTTTGTATCCTGCCACTTTGCTGAAGGAATTCATAACCTTTAGAAGTTTTATGGTGGAGTCTTTTGGGTCACTTATGTACAGGATCATGTCATCTGCAAATAGGGCTGGTTTGACTTCTTTTCCAATTTGTATCCCTTTTATATCTTTCTCCTGTCTTATTGCTTGAGCTATGACTTCTAGTACTATGTTGAAGAGCAGGGGGTGAGAGTGGGCACCCCTGTCTTGTTCCCAATCTTAATGGAAACTCCTTGAGTCTTTCCCTATTAAGCAGGGTTTCTTCTTTGGTCCAGTCTGTTTGGTGTTCTGTGAGCTCCTTGTATCTGAAAGGGTCTCTCTTTTGAGAGGGTGGGAAAGTTTTCTTCAATATTTTGTTGAATATGTTCTCCATGCCTTTGGCCTGAATTTCTTCCCCTTGTGGTATGCCAATGATCTAGATTTTTGGTTGTTTTAGGGTATCCCAAAATCCCCTCATATTCTGTTCACATGATTTTCTGAACTTAACAAAGTTTTTGGAATCCTGAACAATTTGTCTTGTCTTCCAAATGTAAGTTCTGTAGCATTGGTGGTTCAGTGGCAGAATTCTCACCTGCCAAATGTGAGGTTCTATCTTCCATCTGATTAACTCTGTTAGTGAAGGTTTCCAGAGAGTCTTTTACAAGCTCTATTTGACTTTTGCTTTCTGTATCAAATACATCCCTTTGTCAAGTACCAGTTTCAGGTCATGGTTTGATTTTCTTGATGCTTCTTGGAATTCATTGTTGCGTTTAATCATGTCTTCATTAAGCTTGATCAGCTGGTTATTGAGATCCTCTATTTGTTGACTCGCTTTCAATTTATGTATCTCTCTTGTGAGGTTTCTCTGATTTTCCTCAACTAAGTTAAGCCTAGTGATGAAAGCTGTATGCTGTAAAAGATGATTCCATTGCATTTCATGTGTGCAGTTGGTGGGGTTTTTTTAATGACAGAGATGGGATGGTGGGAATTGGCACACCAGGGCCTCCAGCCACTGCAATAAACACGTGTGCCACTGTGTGTGTTTGTGTGTGTGCAACCTTGTGTGCTTGCATCACTTTGTGTGTCTGGCTTATGTGGAACCTGGAGAGCTGAACATGGGTTCTTAGGCTTCAGTTAAGTGCCTTAACTGCTTAAGCCATCTCTCCAAACCCAGTTGTTGGTTTTTTTTTGATGATTTGCTTCCAGTTCAACTATTTGCATGGTTAGGGTCACACAGGTTATTGGGCTTTCATTTTGGAATTCTATTTCTGTTGTCTTTTCTATGTTTTTATTGGAGACTTCCATTATGGGACTATGAAGCCTTGGTGGAGATCTCTCAGCTCATTGGTTTTTTTGGTTAGTTTGTTTGTTTTGCATCAGGGTCTACCCATCTTCTATTAAAAGTCTTATTTTATTAAGGGGCAAGCAAGTATTTGCCCTTGTAGGATTTTTCAGTTAGTGTTGTTTTTGGTTTGAACTAGAATGGGAGGTTGTGGAAGTTACAAGTGTGCCAGCAGCTCTGGACTGGTGGTTGATACAAAGGCTGCAATTGGGGGTCCAGAATGCTTTTGGCCACAATCACAGCTGTGCCTTGCCTGTGGGGCTCAGGGGTAATAGCACTTGTCCCTGCTCCCTTACTATACCCTGCTGAACAGGCTGTGGAGGACTCTCTGGTTCCCCCAGAGGGTGGTTGACAGATATTCTTGTGCTCCACATTGGGGACAGAAGCAATGCCCCACGTAGTTGCTAGGATGGGGTAGGGCTGGTTGCTGGGATCCACCGACCAGGTGATCTGGTTCAAAGAGTTGGCCAGCGTGAGAGTGTTGTTGTGCACAGGTGGCCAGGAATCAGAGGAGGCAGCCAAGGCCAGAAAAACCTACAGAGACTGGCCTGTGGGGTGTGGGGGACCTGCTGGGGCATGTGGGTGGTGCCAGACCAGTTGGATGTGGCAAGACATGCACAAGGGTGGTGCAGGGTGGGGGGAACCTGCTGGGGTGGTGAAGGGTCAGGCAGAAGTATGGGCCCTGGCTCCTGCACTCGGTGTATTCACTCAGTGGGTTGGTTCCCTATCTGAGTGCAGGAGGTGTGGGGAAAGTTGTTGGAACCTCCCCCTATGGGGTCTCAGACACGCCTGTAATCACCCACCCTGGACCAGGCCCCAAACACTCTGGCAACCCTACTCAAGTCTGAGTTCACAGGCCCCAATCAAGCTGGTACCTCACACAGTCTGAGTGCATGGGCCCCCAAACACATCTGCACCTCACCTGCCTAGAGCACACAGGCCCCAAACCAGCTGGTCTGTGAGCAGCACCTCATTTAGTCTGAGCCTCAGGCCCCAAACATGCCAGCCCCTCGCCCATCTGAGTGCAAAGGCCCAAAAACACGCCAGCACCTTACCTGCCACTAGCACATAGGCCCCAAGTGCACCTGCACTCCCCCCCCCCCACTTTTTGGTCTTTTGAGGTAGGGTCTTACTGTAATTCAGGTTGACCTGGATTTCACTTTGCAGTCTCAGAATGGCCTTGAACTCACAGCAATCCTTCTACCTCTGCCTCCAAGTGCTAGGATTAAAGTCATGCACCACCACGTTAGGCAGCCTAAAGCTTTTACTGTTAGATGTCCCATGGTCCTGGCATTTTCAACATCCGGGGTTCACTATTGTAACATAGGGTTCACCTTCACAACCTCTTATGACCTATAGTCTGGCCTCAGTAGCTTTCTGGAACCATAATGAAATACTCCACTACTTCTTCAATCCTACATGTTTTTTGTGCCTATAAAACCAGAACCATGTGGATGATACTGCTAAAGTCTGCTGTCAGCTTGGAATGAAACCTGGCCCCTTGGACCATAATGGCTGCTCTGTGAACTTGGCATAGCAGGGACCTAGGCAGTTACTTTCCAGAAGGGAACTCTTTCAGCATTCTCCCTTCAGGCTTCCTTCTTTCAAAAGAATTTGCATTTTCACAAGACAGAAAGTTCAGTGTCTGGGGTTTCACCCCTCAGGGTATGTTTCCTCTTGTCCAACTGAGGAGCGGCAGGCTTCTCTTTAATGGTGCTAATTTCTTTCACAGCATCACCATGTCACTGGGAGATTTCAAGCTTGTTCCTTTACTCCTAAAATGGCACATGTTTCATTGTTTTGTTCTGCTTCTTGCTTTCTTTCACTGTAGATCTGAATAAAAGCAGCCAATACAAGTCACACCAGACACAATGCTATCTGCCTTGAAATTTCCTCTGTCAAACACCTAAGTATATTTTGCCTTTTTCAAGTTCTAGAAACATAGGCAGACTCAGCCTCTTTCTGTCTTTATTTTTATTTTAAAAAATATTTTATTTTTAATTTTTTTGACACACACACACACACACACACACACAGAGAGAGAGAGAGAGAGAGAGAGAGAGAGAGAAGAGAAGAGAGAATGGGCGCACCAGGGCCTCCAGTCACTGCAAACAAACTCTAGACGCATGACCTACCTTGTGCATCTGCCTAACGTGGGTCCTGGGGAATTGAACCTGGGTCCTTTGGTTTTGCAGGCAAACATCTTAACCACTAAGCCAGCCCTCCAGGCCTCAGACTTTCTCTTTTCCAGTATGTCGCATGAATTGTCTCCACCCCAGTTCCTGTTAGCATTCCCTCTGTAATCTCATGAGCTGGGCCTTAATTATCTGTGTTTCTCCCACAAGAATGGTTTCACAGACAGCATTGTAAGACAACTGTAGCACAAAGTTTCAAATTCTTCTACATTCCTCCCACAAAACAGTTGCAAACATTTATGGACTACACAATCAAGTTTATGACAGTAATAGCCCCACTTCACAGAACCAATTTTCTCTATTAGTTACTTTCTTATTTCTGTGAACAAATATCTGACCAGAAGCAACTTAGGGAAAGAAAATGTTTATTTCCAGTTTTTTTTGAAGGGGTGTGGTGGTTTCATGGCAGGGAAGGCAAGGCAGACTAGATTGTAAAGAAAACAAGTTTACAGTAGCTGATGCTACGCACACAAGACACGTAGAATAGAAGAGAAAAAAATGATGGCATCAAAATAGTAGAAAAACTAGTTGGAAAGAAGGGATTCAGTTCAGGCGGGATTCAGGAGTGCGAAAAAGGAAGGTGGTAGGAGGGGAGTGTAGTCATGGTACATTGTCTCTATGTATGGAGGTTGTCAGTTTAAAAAAGGGTTGGATAGATGACTTAGTGGTTAAAGCACATGCCTGTGAAGACTAAGAACCCAGGTTTGACTCCCCAGAACCCACACAAGCCAGATGTACAAAGTGATGCTTTTGTACAAGGTCATACATTCATACAAGGTGGCACACGTGGCTGGAGTTTGATTGCAGTGGCTAGAGGCCCTGGCACACCAATTCTCTCTCACACTCTCTCTCTTAGAAATTTTTTTAAGAAGTTAAAAGAAAGAAAACATGCTTAAAAAAAATAAACTTCTCGGGCTGGAGAAATGGCTTAGCAGTTAAGGTGCCTGCCTGCTAAGCCTAAGAATACCTGTTTGATTCTCCAGGTCCCACGATTAGCCAGATGCAAAGTGATGCAAGGGTGCAATGCTGCACTTGCCCACACGGGGGCGAATGCATCTGGAGTTCGTTCACAATGGCTGAGAAGCCGCTGGCACACCCATTCTCTGTCTCTCCCTCTCTCTCTCTACATAAATAAATAAATAAATAAATAAACAAACTTCTCTATCATTTTTCTTAGTGGTAAGATTACATAAAATCAAATGTTGAAAACAAAATAACTAGAATTGGGGCAGGAGAGATGGCTTAGTGGTTAAGGCACCTGCCTGCAAAGCCAAAGGACCCAGGTTCAGTTCCCCAGGACCCATATACACCAGATGCACAAGGTGGCACATGTGTCTGGAGTTCATCTGCAGTGGCAAGAGGCCCTGGCACACCCATTCTCACACACACACACACACACACACACACTCTCTCTCTCTCTCTCTCTCTCTCTCAAAAATAAATAAATTAAATAAATAAATAAATAAAATATTTTTTAAAAATAACTAGAATTAACTTGCATACAAATTATACTAAGGATAACATATACCTTAAGTTAGTGTTTTCCAAATCAGTAATTTCTGGATTACCTCAGCAAATTTGTCACATCTTCTACTGTGTTATTTTTGTCTTAACCAGGAATTACATTATTGCCTTAACATGTTTAATGATTTCAGAAACTAATTTGCCTATTATATGACATATTATAGATAAAGACAAGATTGTTAGATTGTGATCAATGCTCGGTTTTATTGGGAGAACTGGAAGCTAGGTCTACGATATCCATTAGAAAGCAGAAGTAGTACAATGTCCAAGTTGTTGGTAGAAAATGAGTGACAGTAGAGTCAAAGACACACTTCAGTTAGCAGAATTCACATGTTCATTGGAAGATATATGGCCAACATTGCTACTTCTTTTGCAAGAAGACTACCTGGAAAGTATAGACTTATATTTGCCTTTTTAATCAAGATTATCTGCCATTAAATTATCCATATGCATGTTTCCACAGGTCTGTAATAGTCTATTAAAATAGAAGTCCAGTTGAAAACATTTAATTTAGAAAAAAAATAAATGAGCATTATCAGGTTGACTTAGTTTTAAGAATTTCTGGATTTCGTCCTTGGAGGAGGTCGGGATCTTCCCAAGGCCTTGGGCCTCGTATATTCTTCCATTCTTCAAAAGTAGAGTCCTTAATTTTCTATAGAACCACAAAATTTAAACATATTAGTGTTGGAGCCCCATAGCTTTGATTGATTGGAGCATCAATAAATGAATGAACAAATGGAAAGAAAATCCAATAGGCCTTCAGTTACAATTTTAGCAAATAAATTAACCTCAAACCAAACATGATACCTGTAAAACACCCTACTTCTCAAGTAAACTTAAATGTTAGACAGAATAAACTTTTGTGTCTCTCTTTCTAATCACATGTGCTATATCCATACTGTTATTCAAGACTGGTTAACTAACCTTCTGTGTGCTTAATAACCATATGTAGAAGCCAAAGCCAACTGGAGAAACTGGAGTTTAATAGGACAACCCATCTTTTGGTTCCTGTTCCTAAGTAAAAATGCCACAGGAGATGACTTCTTCAAGCTGAATAGGTTGAACAGCATGGCAGTTGGAGATCTCAGGAGGGAGCTTGTCTAAAGGCCCAAGGTGGACAGACTATTTCTTGTGAACCAGTCTGATGACTCACTTTGTTAAGGGTATGATTTTTCTTTGATCTCCGAGTCCCTCACTATGTTTTAATCCTCTCTGGTCTTTTGTGTGAAGGGGATCTTTGGTTCTCAGGTGTTGTCTTCCACATGTGGGTGCACGTGCCTCCTCCAGAGCCCTTTTATCCCAGGGTATTTCTCTGTGATAGAAATTCTCTCATTTCCCCTCTCCCTTTCCAGCCAGGCAAGGAAAATTCTCCTCTGGCTCGAGTCTTTCATTTAGCCTTCTCCCTGAATCTTAATCCTACCTTCAATAAACCTCATAATTCATAATTTCTCCCTAAATAAACTTAATTAATAATTTTTTTAAAGTCCTACTTCAGTGTCAGGTGTGGTGCCATATGCCTTTAATCCTAGCAGAGGTAGGAGGATTGGTGTGAGTTCAAGGCCACTCTGAGGCTACATAGTGAGCTCCAGGTCATCCTGGGTTAGAGCAAGACCCTACCTTGAAAAACAAAACAAAACAAAACAAAAAAAAGTCCTATTTCAGATTTAGAACTTTTCTTGCTGGTTATTGATATTAATGCCTATCTTTTCTCTCAATAAACAACAACATAAGAGTCCACATGCCTTATTTTTAAAGTACAAAGAAAAGAAGGAAGTTAGGAAAACAAGTTTAAGTGTGAAGGCCGATCTAGCATAATAATGACTAACAGGTTAGTGTGGGTAATGAAGAAAATGAGAACAAAGGTAGAGATCCTAAAGTCTTCTACAAAGAGGAAAACAACCACAACCACTTGTTTTGCACCAAAGAAATGAGCCTGAGCTTAAGAATGAAAAGACCTTCCTCATAGCCACCAAGAGGAAAATGCTTTTCAGCCACCTAAACTAGATGCAAGTTCAACTCTGCTAGTCTGGCGAACTTCTTTTGTGCATCCCTATCTTGTTTTCTGAGAGCCAACTCTACATGCTGGGCCCATCTTACTGAATGAAGTTTTTTTTTTTAGCTTTGATAACAAATGTTTTTCATATTTAAATAAATTAGCAATGATAAGATAAATAATCTTTTTAGGTTTTTTTGACATAGTAACACAAAATATCTGCATTTCCCCTCTTAGGACTTTTAGCATTTTGTTTTTAAATTCTTGATCTATGTGGAATTTATTTACAGTATATGAAATACAAGTACATCTTTATTTCCTAGACAACAATGTAGTCAGCTAACTAATTAAGCCACAAACACAGACAACATCAGTATTTTCTTTTTGAGTGATTATATACAGGTTGACACAGGCTGAGTATTCCTAAGCCCCAAATCTGAAACCCAACATGATCTAAAATCAAAAACATTTTGGGGGGCTGGAGAGATGGCTTAGCGGTTAAACGGTAGGCCAGATGCACAAGGGAGCGCACTCATCTGGAGTTCATTTGCAGTGGCTGGATACCCTGGTGCGCCCATTCTCTCTCTCCCTGCCTATTTCTGTATCTCTCTCAAAAATAAATAAATAAATAAATAAATAAATAAATAAATAAATAAATAAATAATTTAAAATTTTAAAAATGAAACATTTTTGGAGCTGGAAAGATGGTTCAGCAGTTAAAGGCACTTTCTTACAAAGCATGATGGCCCAGGTTCAATTCTCCAATGCCCATATGAAGCCAGATGCACAAAATGGCACAAGTGTCTGGAGTCCATTTGCAGTGGCAGAAAGCCCTGGTGTGCCCATTCTCTCCCCCTTCTGCTTCTTTCTCTCAAAACAACAACAACAAAAACATGTTGAGTGCTGACATAATGGTAAATATGATCATATTTCTTTGTACTGGGAATGTAGCTCAATGCTAGTCCTTGCCTAACATGCACAAAACTCAGTTTGGTCCCAGCACTGAAAAACAATACATACTTTGGAATATTTGGATTTGGGATTTTTAGATTAGGGAGTCTCAATTAGTAACATTTATCTGAAAAACTCTAAAATCTGCAACTCTGGATATTTTAGATAAGAGATGTTTAACCTATAATTTACCAAATCCCATATATTCAGAATAAATTTATTTTCTGTACTACTTATTTATCTTAAGAGAGACAGTACCAGTCATGACTAGTTACATTGTTACAAAACACAAGCTACTAACATATCATACCTCATACTCTGACTCTAAAGATACTTTATTCATCTTCAATTTTTTTTCTAATTCAGGATCAATCTGTAGGAAAAAAAAAAAGAGGAACCACACATGATTTAAATTTGATACATCTGATTTAAAAATATTTTTAAGTCACAAGAAGGACAGATTGGAAAGTATAGCCAATTTAAAATACACAATTTAAATCTCCACCTCACCCTCCTAAAGTACATAGTGACAGCCAATGTGCTACTACCACCACTACTACAGCAAGCAGCAGCTAGTATGTACCGAGCACTTGTTATATGTCAGGCACTTGACAGATGTTATCTTCTTTTGTCATGACAAAACCTATGAAATAAGTATTACTTTCCTAATTGTTCAATTTAAAGAAAACAATACAAGGAGTTTGAATAAATTTTCAAAGAGGCATATTTTTGCTTTGAACATTGACCCAATGCCCAGAGAGGCAACATTTTAGTTGGTATGATAAAACTATGGGAGATCTACTGGTCGTTATTATCAGCATCTAGAAGGAAACAACAACAAACAAGGCCTCTAGGGATGTCAGATAAACTGTGCTATATATATGTGTGTGTGTGTGTGTGTGTGTGTGTGTGTATAATGTCTCACTGAAAAGCTGGTGGTTTCGGTTCTTATGTTGTAGATCACCTTATGAGTCCCATATTTTTCTCTCAAATTTGTATACCCATCACTGAAAAAGAGGCATTTCTATATCATGGGAATAGCAAACTTTCAGTATAAAAATCAGGATGGTCTCAAGCCAACTACAATGGTGAGTCACTCTAAATCAATAGTCTTTTCTCCTTTCTTCAAATTTCTCATTTCAACTCATATCCCCCCCACCCATCACCTTTGTCCTCTGGACCTAAGTTTCAATCTGCCTTGGCCCCAGCAATCTTGCCTTCTAAACTCTACCTTGCTGTTCCCACCTCTTAACTCTTAAAAACCACATCAATTAATCTTACACAGTCAAGGATGAAAATCAATTTCTCAAGCATCAGATATATGTCACAAATAAAAGCAACATTCTTCATAAGAAATAAACCAGAGTCCTTATGTAACACCTGATATGAGTTGTCAGTACAAGTGTAATCACAGGTGGTGAGAAATAAGATCATTTACTTCTTTAAAGCCTTTGTTCCTCACCTATAAAATGAAGGAAATAGAATAGTCCTACTGCAAAGTAGATACTATAAAATGAGAAGCATCTTAACTTATAATAAGATATTTTTAATTTATTTATTTGCAAGCAGAGAGAGAGAGAGAGAGAGAGAGAGAGAGAGAGAGAGAGAGAGAGAGAGAAGAGAGACAGAGAAAAAGGATGCGCCAGAGCCTCCAGCCACTGCAAACGAATTCCAGATGCATTTGCCATGTTGTGCACCTGGCTTTATGTGGGTACTGGAGAGCTGAATCTGGGTTTAGGTTTTGCAGGCAAGTGCTCAAACCACCAAGCCATCTCTCCAGCCCAAGATATTTTCTTTACTATCAGTTACTAATGATACATACCAACATAACATTACTGGTATTAAAATGAAATAGCTAATTTATAATTAGAGAGGTAAAATGAAGGAAAATTGTAGATCCATATTCTTCAGTTTCTTGCTAAAACAATGATATCAGAGAATTTGGGGGAGGAGAAAGCTAGTAACATTGCAAATTTCCTAGTGATGAAGGAAAACAATTACTAAATTCTTTATATTATGTGATTCACATTCATGTAATCATTACTAGCATTTTAAAGAATAAGAGAGGGTGCAAAGATCATTTATTAGCTTTGAAAAGTAAGACCAATTCATATTGCTAAGTGTATTAAATATGTATTTCTAATAAGCCAAAACATATACCTAGACACAAGGACTATAACACCAACTATAGTGCTTACCTTAATCTTCACAGCATCGTATCGGATTTGAGAAAACTCACGAAGACCGAAAGAACCCCCAACAATCAGCAACTGCAACAAAGATAGGAACTAGTTTTACAAAACAGAAAGGGAACATACAGCCCATCTACATTTGCCTAAACAAGAGGTAGATGATACAGAACCTACAGACTGCTTTTCCTGGGCAGTTATTACTTATCCTTTCAAAGAAGATGCAGTAGAGGTTACCTCTGAAGACATTCTATTGATGGCTGAAACCTGGGAAAATGCTGAACTGAATATACTATGTTTTATCCAATACATATACACCTATGACAAAATTTAATTTTCATAATAAGCACAGTAAGAGATTAACAACAGTAATTAATAATAAAGTAGAACAATGATAATAATGTGTTGTGATAAAGATTGTTTAAAATTTAGAATTCTCCGTTCAATAATTTTGGACAACAGTTGAGTATAAAACCACAGAAAGTGAAATCTCAGTAAAGAGGCTACTGTACTGTCTTGGAAGAATTATAATACATTATTACAATTTTTTTTGAAACCAGGGAGGGCCTTCAGCTTGGTAGCTAATTGCTCTACCACTGACTAAATCCCCAACCCCACCAAATATTAAAATCAATGTCATGAATATGTGTATCTATGTATGTACATGTATACTATATATATACATGTATACACACATTATTTATTTTTGATACAGAGTCTCAAGTAGCTCAGGCTGGCCTGGAACATGCTATGTAGCTGAGGGTGACTTTGAACCTTGGATTCTCTTGCATCCATCTCTGGAGTGCTGGGATGACACATATGTATCACTGTGTCCAGTTATGCAATGCTTCTGCTGACTCCACCACACAGATGCTCACCCTGCTGAATGCCATTTACTCAAGAGAAATGAAAACACAAAAGCTTGCATCTGGAGCTGGAGAGATGGCTTAGCAGTTAAGGTGCTTGCCTGTGAAGCCCAAGAACCCAGGTTTGATTCCTCAGGACCCACGTAAGCCACATACACATGGTGGCATATGCGTCTGGAGTTTATTTGCAGTGGCTAGAGGCCCTAGGGCACCCATTTTCCCCTTTAATCCCAGCACTTGGGAGGCAGAGGTAGAAGGATTAGCTGAGATAGAGCAAGACCCTACCTCAAAAAAATTAAAAAAAAATTTTTTTAAATGCTTTCATCTGAATAGTCATGTCAACATTATTCATAATAGCCAAACAATGGAAACAACTCAGATGCTCATTAATGGTTAAACAGATAAGCAAAATTATGTATATACAGACCATGAAATATTCTATAACCACAAAAAGAATGAAGTACTCATATAACAAAACCTTGGAAAGTATTATTCTAATTTTTAAAAGCAACTCACAAAAGGCTACATATTGTATTATTCTACTAATATGAAGTGTCTAGAATAAGCAAATCTATAGACAAAAGATGTAGATTAGTAATTACTTAAAGTTACATAAAGGGCACTGAAGACAAGGGAGTGTCTACTAATGGTTAATCTTAAAGGTGCCTCTCTTAGAGTGATGAAAATTATTTTAAAACCAAATCATAGTAATGGCTGTACAAGTGAGAAGACCCTAGAAACAATGGAATCGCACACTTTAAATGAGTGAATGTTGGAGTGTGTGAGAACTACTAGGTCACAGGTCAGATTTCAAAGGCTGTTTCTTGTAACTAAGCCTGCAGTGTGCAAGTTGTATTCTTTTGTTCAGGTGGTTTGAAAGAGAAGGAAGCAAAGTATTATTAGTATATACTTGGTATTCCAAGTTCTCTATGTTTTTGAGTAAACATCCCTATGAAGCATTACCACCTATTCAAGAGAGAAAAGAACAACTTGAAAACAAATCAATGTAGCAAGGTAAGTACACCATATCTGATGCACAATGAAGAGGATAACTTTCTGCGATTTTTCCAGCAGTGTGGGATTTTAAAGTACCTAATGCAGCATTTTTCTCTGCAACATTATTACACACTTAAGAGTCAATCCTCAGAAACATGGTTCCTCAGACCCAGTACACACAGACTACAACACGGTCACTCACAGAAGCAAAATAACTCGTCTATGATCAAGCAGCATTGATCTCAGGTCGGTCTCCATCTTGATCTTCAGGAAAACTGCGGAACTCTGTAGAAGTCGCTGCAGTCATATAAACACGAAAGCTACTTTTAAATTCACCACCTGACGGCTGCCACAGTGGGTGGGCACCGTGCTAAATAGACCCTTTATTCCTAAAGTCTTCCGGAAGCAAGTTTTAGTTAATCCCGGACGAGGTGTAAACAAGTTGCTGTGGTTCTCTGAGATTGTTTCTAAGCCGTGAACCAGGGACAGCAACCACAGCGTTCACCACAGGAAGAAGGGGCGGGACGCGGAACCCCGAGACCCGACTCCGAACTTGGTACTAAGCCCGGAAGAGACTGCCGCGTCCTTGCCAGCCCGGCTCCAGATCGCGCCCCCGGCCGCAGGCACGAGGCCCCGCCCCTTCCGGCTCCACTCACCAGCATGGGCACTCCGTAGCGGAGGGTCTTGTTCTTGCGCCAAGCGCGCACCACCGCGGGCGTGACCATGACCCAGCTCTCCCGCCGCCTTACCCGCGCCCACGAGCCGACCCAGACGGTCCTCTAAACCTCAACGCACCAATGCCTTTGCAGACCCGGTTCCTCGCTCTTGGTGCCCGGTTCTCTCCCGACCGGACTCCTCTAGGCAAAAGCAATCGATTGATTCATCGCAACACTCGGGCTTCCCTCCCTCACCCAACACCACCCCCGGAAATCAGAGCCACAGCGCTTTGGTTCCGGAGCGCTGGCGTCAAATTAGTATGGAAGCCAGAACCGTGAGTGGTCTGGGTCTTGACTGGCGTCTTTTTAGAACTTGGCACAACGTCACTCGATAAACTCAGCTAAAGTGAGGAACGGTGTGTGTGTGTGGGGGGGGTGGGGATGGTATTTTGAAGCTAATGCTTTAACCTCTATGCTTAATTGTAGGGTGGGTAATTTACTAACTTAATAAAGACTTTTAAAAATATATCAGGTATCACTGAACCCTAATGCCAATGTTTTTACTACGAGACGGCTTGTAAACTTGTCATTAACGAATCCCTTTTTTCCATTGTTTAAACAATCAGATAGTCTGAGAGGTTTAACTACACAGCTGGGGTTATTAGGGGGAAAAGTAGTTTTAAGGGAAGGAGTCTAGAGTAGAATTTAGGATGGAGGGAATGGCCTTAGAATAACACGGCTGCTGTCGCTTATGTATAGGGTCTCTTTCACTGCTGATATTTACATTTTCTTTTGAATTGTCTTTTCTTTAGACGATATTTATTATGTAATCCAGGCTGGTCTAGTACTTGCTCTGTCACCCAGGCTGTGCCAGTCCTGCCTCTGCCTTTGAGTGCTAGGATCACAGGTATATGCCACTATTCCTGGCCTTGGATTGCCACACTTTTTTTTTCTTCCAGTTTTGCAAAACAGCAATGAGTTTATTTGGGTTAGTTACAGAACCCTGATAAGATGAGGTGGGTAGATAGGGATTACTTAAGGGAGTTTTAAAATCGTCTGCACGCCCCCCCCCCAGCAAACAAACAAGCAAACAGCAGCCAACCAGCCAGCCAGCCACCTACCTAAGTCAAAACAGTTCGTCCTATGGCATGTGTCTGACTTCTGCCATTGTGCTGTCAGTCCTGCCTGTTCAGCAGCTTGGGCAGCACAGCTCTGTGGTTGTCATCCTGAGGCAACCAGGGCCTGCCTTTCGTCCACGCACCACCTTGAGCGCAGAGATGATCCATATCATGAGTTGAAGGGAGGTCCAGACAGGAATTACTGACTTCCCCAGGATCTCCTCCACACTTTTCTTTTAAAAATCATTTTTGTGAAAAAAGGAACCTAATAGGATACAAAATTTATTAGATAATATATTATGAAGTGTGTCAGACATGTGGCATTGACTTACCTTATTAATTTCCCCAGGACATTTCAAAATTCATGTAGTATCCATGATACTTAAGTATATTTCTTTTCTCATTCTCCCTCAGAATCTAGAAGGGGATTGCTCTAAAACTTCAGGAATTCTCTTGCTAACTACATAAAAAAAAAAAAAAAAATCACCCTGTTAACTCCTACACCATCAAAGCCCTGCATTCCGGTAATTGTTTTTATTTTTATTTATTTGAGAGCAATACATAGAGAAAGAAGCAGAGAGAGAGAAAATGGGCGCATCAGGGCCTCCAGTCACTGCAAATGAACTCCAGATGCACGCGCCACCTTGTGCATCTGGCTTACACGGCTACTGTATTTCTCCATCATGCAAAACCATAATCAGTAACTTTTTGGAAAAGTAAATGAAATTGCCAGTTTTCCATTCCTGCTTGACAATGAATAATCGCCCATCGATGATTCCCAAATCAAACCAAACCCTACTCTTAAGTTTTGGAGAAGCAACAGTAACTATTATGAATAAGAATACCAATGGTCTCTTCTATACAGATGGATGAATCTGAAAGCAATTCAAAGTTAAGGGCACTGTTACCTAAGTTACAGTATGCTCCAACAGGCGCAGAAAGGCATGAATGCTAACCTTTCAGTTATAAAAGGGCTAAAATCCCATTTGAAAGTTTCCAAATTATTGTCAAATAAGTTAATCAGGACTTCCTTTCACAGTAGATGTATATGAGCTTTTGTGATAGGTCAATGATGAAGCAGTACTGACTTTTACTAAAATAAAATTAAAAATTCCAAGACGTGGTGGTGCATGCCTCTAGTTCCAGCACTTAGAAGGTTGAGGCAGGAAGGTAAGATTGTAGTTAGAGGCCTGCCTGGGTTGCACAGCATCTTCCAAATAGCCTAGGCTTCATACAAAGACTATCTTAAACTCAAGAAAAACTTTATGCTTAAAAAAAATTTTTGTGCAGGGGAGCTTCATGGGGTGCGAGAGGGGAAGTCCTAGGGTCTTTTGCTGCTGTAAATAAACACAAGACACTTATGCCACTTTTTATTTATTTTTATGAACTTATTTTTATACAGAGAATATGAAAATGGGCACACCAGGGCCTCTTGCGTACCAACTCCAGATGCATGCACCACTTTGTGTATGTTTTTACATGGTTACTGGGAATCAAACCCAGGCCGACAGGCTTTGCAAGCAAGTACCTTTAACTGCCAAGCCATCTCTCCAGTTCCCAAAACTATATTTAGAAATATAAAGACAAGCATTTGACTCCAGATCAAGTAAAGTACACTTTTATTTCAAGATAAACTTTTTGGAAAAATACTTAAAAATTGGACCGTTTCTGTGCATTTTCTGTTAAGTTTTTGAATCACATCTGTGTTTGAATCACACTACTTTAAGGAAAAGATAAGTCAATATGAATTACATATTTCCTATAAGACACAATGCACATCTAATAAAACTAGAGTCTGACACTTTGAACATGGAATTACTTTCTGAGTTAACGACTTCAAAATCAAATGTGTTACTGAATCACATCTTTGTCCCCATCACCAAAACGAGTTTTACAAGTTTATTCAGCTGTACAGGGAGACAGGACAGCAAGTCTCCAATCTTTTCCTCCCCCAGGGTCAGGATTTGGGGGTACTTATGGGTAAAACAGGGTGGTCTAAGGCATAAAGAAAGATTAGTTTTTTTTTTTTTTTAAAGGCTGAGCCATGCATGCTGACCCCTGTCTTTAATCCCAGCACTCACGAGGCAGAGGAAGGAGGATCGCTGTTAGTTCAAGGCCACCCTGAGACTACACAGTGAGTTCCAGGTCAGCCCGGGCTAGAGTGAGACCCTACCTCGAAAAACCAAAAAAAGGGAAAAAAAAAGTGAGCTAGTAAGTGGTCTGTGAATGCATATCCAAACTGCCTGGCTCTTCACAGGACACATGTTCAGAAAGTTCTGGTTCTGACTTAATATATTGACTCTCAAAACCTAGTACTGGGGCTTGAGGATTTAGCTCCATGGATGAGCACTTGCTTAGCAAGTGTAAGGCCTTGGATTTGGTCCTTAGCAAGGGAAAACAACAACAAAATCCTAGTTTTAAGTGGAGATGATAACTTTACATCTCTAAAATCCTACTTTTCCCAACTTTATGGGAAATAATTTTGATAGCAGGCTTAAACATTAAATGAGACCACTTCTCTCAAGTCAACACTTGAGAGAATTTACAAACTAAATGGTTTAGCATTTTTTATGTAAATTCTTGAATCGTGGACCACTGGCGCTCTGGCCATGATGGCTGCTCACATTCAATTCTAACTGCTCAATTCATTTCCAAAATTACAAAGGAAATTTTTGCAGGACTTTTGCTGGTTTCTGATGTTGTGGGAGCCATTCCTAAGAAATGGGTCAATACTCTTCAGTCTGGGACCCCCTTTTTAGGCAAGGTCTCATTCTAGTCCAGGCTGGCTTGGAACTCACTCTATAGCCCCACCGGAGGCTGGCCTCAAATTCACAGTGATCCTGCTACCTCAGACTCCCAAGTGCTGGGATTAAAAAATGTGTCACCACGCCTGGCCTCTTTTCTGGTTTAATACTATAAATCATCTCAACCCACATGTTTGTCAGTGACTCAAGAACCTGACAGGTCTTTTTTTGTTGTTGTTTTGCTATTGTTTTTTGTAACTAGGCAGGGACACCATAACAGCATGTCACCCAACAGTGGGGTTTCATGTAAACAACAGAGGTCCTATTAGATTACAATGGAGCTGAAAACTCCCATTGACTAGTATTTTTAGTGTACCTTTTTATGTTTAGATGTGCAAAGGTTTGATGGCATGCTAAAAGAACCTATAGAATAGCAGATATAAGCTATTCCTTCTTGGTTTTCCTAAGTACATTTCATGATTGACTAACTCCATCCCAAAATGTACCCCATTAACTGACACATGACTGTAAAGCTATATTGGAACATAGTCACACCATTTTGCTTATTTTCTGTGGTTGCTTTCACCCTACAAATGGCAAAGAACCAAACCTTCAGGCCTAAATACTTATTAGCTGGCTCTTGGAGAAAGTTTGTGGCCTTTGCTGTTTTAAGGTCTGGTTTCACTCTTGGTGGATTAAAAAAATACCCACATCTTCACACTAGTTCCATCAAGAGATTGAAGAGTTGAAGTTTCCTTTCACATAGATTTCAGGTTTAGCATGATTTGTTTTTGGCAATTAAGACATTGGCAAATGTCACAAAAGCAAAGAACTTTTTCACTGAGGTTCACCTTCTTGAAATGCTTCCTTGAGACTCCCAATGCTGTGAAGAAGCCCAATCTTGTGAACTGGAAGAGGAGGGGCAACATGGAGGAAAATGAAGGCACTCCAGTCAGCGCTGCCAGGCATGTGAGAGAAACCATCTTGGACTACCCATCCATTCTCAGCGATCAGAAGACTGTGGCTACATGAGTAACCCCACATTTTACTAGCAGAAGAAATCGTCAACCACAGAATCTTAAAAAAAAACCAACAGTCAAACATTGTTCTTATAAGCTACTTATTTTTTGTAATACTTTGTTACTGTAATAGTTACACATGGTTTTCAACTTTACAGGGTTAAGAATCACCATGTAGCCGGGCGTGGTGGCTCACACCTTTAATCTCAGCACTCAGGAGGCAGAGGTAGGAGGATCACCATGAGTTCAAGGCCACCCTGAGAATAAAGAGTGAATTCCAGGTCAGCCTGGGCTAGAGTGAGACCCTACCTCGAAAAACCAAAAAAAAAAAAAAAAAAAGAATCACCATGTAAACAAATCTCTGGTCATGTCTGTGAGGGATTTTCTAGCCTGATGATGTGGGAAAATCCACCCTAAATGTGGTGCTATCCCATGGGCTGAGGTCCTGGACTGTATTAAAAGCAGAAAGCTAGCTGAACAGCAGCACTCGTCACTCTGTTTCCTGTGGCAAAGTGACTAGTTTTCTCCTGTTTCTGCCACCATGCCCTCCCTGCCATCAGATTTTATCTCTTAGTACTGTAGGCCAAATAAACCCTTGAGCTGCTTCCTGTAGACATTTAGTCATGGCAACAAGAAAAGTAAGCAATAAAAACTGTGTAATGGATAACTGACATAGGTTTGGCTAGAAAGAAAGTAGTCACACCATACATACTACTTATAGACCAGCAACTGACTCTAGTTATGACTGTGGTTAAACGGTGTGACATGGTCAATGTAAACTGCCTGTTTAAAAATCATACCCACTCCATGGTTCATTTCTAACAAGTCCCTAGTTAATCCTGTGGCAGAAACCTGTTTCTATCTTCCACTTCATATGGCTTTGGGGGATGAGAGATGATATGAGTAAATACTAGTAATTACTTTCAAATACTGTATATAAACACAAAATGGTGTTGTTAGTGCTATTGTTATAATGCATTTAACATATTACACTCAATTTCATGTTACCCATAATGAGAGGCTATGACAGAGTGGTTGAATCAAATTAAACATATTTTCTGAATTTTCTGAAATGGTGGAAGAGCACAAGTCTGGCTTGAAGTAAATTCCCAAGTTTAACAATGACTAGCTATGGATCTTGACCAAACTACTAGCTTCTTTAAACATCAAATTACTTCAACTATAAAAATGGAATACTGATACTGCCTTGCACAATTGAGAACCTGACTTTGCAAAAGAGCATCAAAATGCAGAGCCTGGCATGCTGAGAACAGAAGCAGTGTAAGATTGTGGTTATTATGCAGGTTCTAAAGTCAGACTGTTTTGCTTATCTGTGAAATGCAGACAACAGTTATCTTGAGAGTTTCTGTGAGGCTTGTATGAATACATGCTAAGGGTATAAGACAGCTGGAATACTGTTAAGAACTCAATAGTTGTCAGTTAATTCCAGTAATAGCAGTACAACAATGTCCTATTCCTAACCACTTTACCAAAGTTAAGCCTCTAATTAGCCATTTTGATTGTCCTCTTTTGATTGTCCAGTCAGAGGTAATAAGGTAACCAAAAAATAGGGAAATGCTCAAAAGTCTCCAAAAAGAGAAAAAGAAAAAAAAAAGACTGTAAGGATTTAATGACAAATTCAACAAATTTTTATTGACTGTCACAGTTCAATATGCACTTTGGACACACTGTTATCTCATTTGCTATATCTAATATAAAATAGCAAAGCTTGAGATTATCATATATTTTGACAGCCTCATTAATGTATTTAATTGGTAGTGATATTTTCCTAGATGATATGATTTTATGACTACATGTTTTCCAAGTAGCTATCAGATATCTATTTAATCTGTGATGTTCACATCTAAGGATGCAATATGACATGAGACTGAAAGTGTTTGAAAGAAAGCAAAGAAAACAAGGTTTATAAGGAAAATAATTGTATAGAACTAACATAGCTTAAAAGTAAGACATACAAGTATCCACTAATAAAACTCATATTTGGGTCTGGAAAAATGGCTTAGCAGTTAAGGCGTTTGCCTGCGAAGCCAAAGGATCCCGGTTCGATTCTCTAGGACCCATGTAAGCCAGATGCACGAGGGGCACATGCATTTGGAGTTCATTTGCAGTGGCTAGAGGCCCTGGCATGCCCATTCTCTCTCTCTGCTTGCAAATTAATTAATTAATTAATTAATTAATAAACATTTGAATTAGCATTGCAGAAATAGCAATAAAATGGGACTTGTGTCTTTATTTGCAAATCTGCCAACTAGGAAAAAGGATTGTTCCATTTTCCTGTGATTAATCAATACATTTACAAAATTCTTTTGTAAATCATTTTCTTGGTTAGTTATATTAAATTGCATTTGAAAACCTACTTCAGTCTTCTCTCCCTTTTTCCACTGCAGAAACAAAGAACATTACCAATGAGGAAAACATACAGTACTAATTTTTAGTGCTGTGACAAGATTTCTCAGAAGCAGCAATGCTTTCATATATATAGGTTTTTTGAGATAGGTCTCACTCTAGCCCAGGCTGACCTGGAATTAACTATATAGTCTCAGGGTGGCCTTGAACTCACAGCAATCCTTCTACCTCTGCCTCCCCAGTGCTGGGATTAAAGGCCTGTGTCACCACACCTGGCTCAGTTACTTATAAATTTTTATATTACCAAGTGGCTCAGGTCAGTAAGATAGCACAGTTTGGTATATATAACACCTTACAGAGTCAATGGCAGTTGAGAATCTTGGCTCTCATTGGAAGTGAATTCTTTAAAATACTGTCTTTTCTTTTTATCATAATTACCCTTTGATATATGAGGGTTGGTCTCAAAAAAGACTTGTAGTTAAAAGAGGAAGAGCAAAAAGGGCTTTCATGGGGGTAGTAAACAACTCTAAATCTATCATAGGTAAGAGGCAGAGAGCTTCAGAACTCAAATGTACTTCTAGGTGATGTTAGAAAATTACACTGACATTGAGACCATTTACTTTCACATACTAAGCTACTTCAGCTTAGTAACCAGATTGTATTTATCACCATATCTTCAGCACCTAGCACACATTTGGCACTATCCAATGAGTGAAGAAAAAATAAATTCATACTATACAGAGATGAATTCCTACTGAACATTGGTAGAATAAACTTTATTGGTTCTACATTAAACTACATTGTTCACATTCTTGACAGCTTATGGATACTTGTTTCATCCTCTAAATATATTTCCAATAGCTTATTTTTGTGATTAAAACAAAACAAACACCACCAAAAGTCATATATTTCTAATTTAGAGCCTATTGGAATTACAACTCATGTGGCTAGATTATCTTTCTTTGATTGTTCAATGAACTTCCCTTCTAATCTTGATGCATGCAGTACTCTTCAGCTACCAGTTCTTCCAGTGTATTCAAATCCCAAAGAGAGAAGATGGAAGTAGATTGAGAATGAGTTCTGTATGTATTCATGTAGTGGAAACATTCAAAACAAACATAAGATGTCCAGGTGATTCTTACCAGAGAAAAGGGACAAACAGTACACTAAGAAAGTGGCGAGTCGCAAGCTTTAGCATGAATCAGTTACCTTGGGGTGAGGGGAAAGGGAGGAATTACTAACAGATTGTTCAATTTCTCACATGGTAAGTATGGATGAATACCAGGAATTTGCTTTCCTAACAAGTTCCCCCGCAATACTGATGCTTCTGTCCAGAGACCTCACTTAGCCACTGGCAACAAGGAATGTTATTGATACTGGCACCTGAAGTCCTGAGTTTAAATCCTGCCTCTATCACCACCTCTGTAATCTTAGGAAAGTAATTTATCCTCTCATCTTAAGTCTCTTTATAGCAATACTTAGACCGAAGAGTTATAAGGCATGAATAGTGTACCCCAATCAGGTTGGTACAGTCCCTGACAAAGAATATGATAAATATTAAGTTCCTTTCCCCATTTTCTTTGGCTAGATGGTCAAGTTAATTACACTAAATCATTCACACAGTTAAAAGCTTTGCAGGAAAACAAAATAGAGATAATTGAAGCAAGCTGTATCAGAATTATAGATAATACACAATAAATATAAGAAATGTTTTAAATATAGGGTCTTAAAATACCTTCAATTTTCAAAACATTTAACATTATAATTTAGGTGGTAGGAACATCATATATAATCTAGAAAGTGGTAAGACTATCAGATTCATTCTGTATGGAACACAAAATTTTTACAAGCAATAATGGATTCTAATACCTCATCTACAATAATTTTAGATTTCATAGAACCAAAGTAAAATACATTTTGATCTTTAAATACTATGTATTTTACAAGGAGACCCAAACTATTTAAGTGCATCAGAATCCCTGTTACCAACCAAAGCAAAACTTCTGGTAATGAAGAGACATTTTCTTAATTTACCTATATGAATACATAGCTTTCTTTCTTGACATTTGATTCCCTTTATATGTCCCAATTTCTTTCAAGAATATCCAAACTCAGAGGTCTATCTTGGAAGGTAAGCAGTTCTCAGTAGAAGCTGCTGTACATGACATCGAATACAAGGAGGTATAGTACCAGAGGCTGGTTCTCCACAGTAGGGTTGGCTGAGATGTAAACTAGAATAACTTTTGGTGTTTCTCTGTGGAACCTCAATGACTCTTGTTATCTAAATAATAGTTTCAAAAAGAACAAATATCTCACATTAAAAGACATTAAGGTTTTAGTGCAAGTTTCTCCCAAAGACAAGGTCGTACTGGACCTTTTGTTTTTAAAACTTCCTTTTTCATTCTATGCCAGTATGAGACAGTTTTATTTTTCTGAATTCTAGACAAATAAACAACAACAACAACAACAAAAACCCAAACCCTGTGATGGTTATCTGCATATCTTCTTTGTTGATGCATCATGTTCTGTTCTACATGGTAAGATTTTTTTATTACTATTTCCAACTATTACTCTATTTCAACCATTACTAATGATATGCTTTTAACTTTTCACCTGTTTATGAATTCCTTTAACTAGACTGAGTTTCTACAGGATCCCTACCTTGTCCCTTTCCTCAAGTACCCCAATTTTTAGTAGCTATTCTCTTTTGCTATGTGCAGTAAAACCTGACACCAACTTACACTGTCCTCCTTATGTGGCTAATTCCATTTTAAGTGTTCTGGCCCTAACTAGAATCAAAAAAACTTTTTAGGATGAAGTCTATATATTTCCCTTCTTTGTAAAAGTGTCTTGACAAAACCAGTATCTAAACCAGCATTTGTTAGGTAATCGCTAGATTGCTCATGTTAAAAACTGGAAATAATTGATTGCCTTAGGGAAAAAAAAATCCTATGTCAAAATAATGAAAAGCTTAGCCTGACTAGCATAGTTGAAGGATGAAAATTATTTTTGCAAAGCCAGAAAATTAGCCTTAGTTTGGCTATTCTCAGAGCTTTAAAGAGAATTGAAATACCACACAGTTATGATGGTTCCCAGCTCACTAACATTCCTGGTACTCTCTAGCATCTACTCATCTACACTCTATTCCTAGGCTGTCCTCAGAGAACACGCACCGAATTTCCTCTCTCTTAAAACAAGCAAAACTCATTTCCCCCCCTTCTCTGAAAAATGGCTCATTAACGTACTAAAGTTATAGTGTTTACATACTTAAAAAAAAAAACCCAAAACACTGGCCATCCAGGCCTTCTCATGTTAACAACAGCAGCAGAGCTGACTTCTTGTCTATCCTACCAGGGAGGCGGTTCCTCCTCTCTGAATTTACTTGCCCATTGCTAGAAACCTGAAACATTGCTCAGTAGCCTACAAGCACAGGGACCACCTCAGAGGTGGGATCTTGGTCTTCTCAGTAGTCCTGGTGGCTTGGTTTGGCCTGACCACAGCCATCCCAGCGGATCTTTTCATAGCTCTGTGAAGTGCCACACAAGCCACTGAGCAGGCTGGAGCCTGGTAACATGTCTCTTTTAATTCAAAAATTTTTTTTAACAGATCGCCTTCAGCAGATATTTGATGACAGTTTCCTACACTGCCACCATAGCAATATGTAAAGTAATGTTGTTCATCTGCGGATTCAGTCAGTTGTTTCCATTGTTGTTCGGGTGAGTTTCACTGGACAGTCTTTTAAAACTAGTCTCCCACTACGCAATCGCTACCCTCAGCTCCTGACGTTCTTCACTTAAGATCCTTCTTTAGTAACATTTGTGGATGTTTCTGTGCAGCTTGTAGAAAAAAAACTTATAGACAGGTGTAAAATCATTCTTTTATAATCCAGAATTCATTGCTCAATATGAGTTTTGATATATACAAAAAGGAATTAAGATCCCTTAGTAGCACTTGTGTTTCTGCTTAACATGTGGATGAAGACAGACAGGTGCAAAAGTAAATCCTCTTGACAACCCCAAACTCACTGTTCACTATAAATTTTTCTGATACATACAGGAAAGAATATGATATAACCCTCAGAAGACTGTCCCCTGAGAAGCATGGGGACTAATGCAGTTTTATCTAACCTCTTTAATTCCCCGTAAGATATCAATGCTTTACTATCTTATATGCATATGTGTATGTACTGTATATATGGATTTGCTTTTGTAAGAAAGTAAAAAACTTTGTCCATTTTCTTGTGTGCAATATAGGCATCCAGGTATGTCATTACAAATTAAAGGCCACAAATACTTCTCAAGGAAAAGCATTAAAAAGAAAAATCCACTCTTCCTCTCATGTAATACAGCTGGCCTTCAAAGCATTCCAGCTAAGCAAAAGACATCACCTGTGGTGACAGAAGACTGGATCTGTCCCTCTTTGGGTGGTAGCTGACTTTCCATTGGCAGTCTTAGTAAAATATGCAACTCCTTGTTTGTTCTAAGCAAGGCTTTTTCTTCATCTTTCCTTCAAATAACAACTGTTACTCTCCCATTAGAATCTGAAGCCTTGGAGATTTTGAACAGCAAGATTTTGGGTGAGAATTAGTCACTTTAAATCATGTCTTGCCTATGCAGAAAGGAACTGATATGGGCGAACGGAAGGGAGGGAGGGTAAAATGTAAGTTCACTGGGCTCACTAGAAGACAGCACGTCTTTCAAAGCTGTTGCCGGTATCTCATCAAGGCCCAGGCTGTCACTATGGCAAGGGCAAACACTGGCAGCAGAACCACAGCTACAGGAATACCACCTGGCTCTCCTTCACCTCGATGTACTATAGGTCCATTCTGCACCTGTAACTGAAAGTGAAGGAGAAATATTAAATCTTGGCGTTTATCACAGCTAAAACATCCAAGCTAACACATCACCTGGGGTCTGTAGACCACCCAAAGTGGTATTCCCCAAACACTTGCTGGTAGAAGGAGCTCTCTGTCCTGAGGTAATGCATCACTGTCACAGGTTTTCTGGGAAGAAATTACGGCCTTTAACCTTGCTCTACTACAGACTTAATTCGATCTTAAAGGGAAAATCATATAATTTTTTTCTGTTTCTATACTACCTCCATCTCACTGTACATGTTTCCTGTCAGGAAAATGAAGATGTGAGATGAAACCTCTTGATACTGTGAGAGGTCTGGATATCATCAAGTGGGGGAAGGGAAAGGAAGGAGGACATTTTCCTGGAAATGCTTACATACAAAGATTAGCAGTCATTAGAAAGCAGGAAGAGCAGATATGGGCAATGTTATTATTTGGAAATGGTTTACAATTCTTAGATGGGATCTTCGCCCTCCCAGTTGGGGTCTTGTCCTTCATGCCTTAGTCTGTAATACTAGACAGAGATAAAAGTGAAGCTCAGCGGTATATAAACTGTACCCTCATCATTATCATTTTTTATTGCTTATATATTTCCTTTTACAGTTAAATTGTCTTCATTTTCATCATTTTTTCAGGTGGTCCTTCTGTGTGTGTGTGTGTGTGTGCGTGTGCGTGCACACGTGCACATGTGCATGTAAGGCTAGAGGTGGACATTGGGTGTATTCCTCATTCACTGTCCAATTTAATTGAAGTGGGGTCAGAATTTGTGGATTTAGTTAGTCTAGCTAGCCAGTTTGCCCCAGGCAACCTCTATCTCTGCCTCCAGAGTGCTGGGATTACAGGCAGCACGCCTGGCATTTACATGGCTGTTGGGGATCCAAACTCTGATCCCCATGCTTGCACAACAGTGAGCCATCTTCTCAGCACCAAGATGGCCCTTCTTAAATTTTTTTTTTTTTTTTTTTTTTTTTTTGAAGTAGGGTCTCACTCTAACCCAGGCTGATCTGAAACTCATTCTGTAGTCCCAGGCTTGCCTCGAACTCACAGCAATACTCCTATTTCTGCCTCCTGAGTTCTAGGATTAAAGGCATGTTCCACCACACCTGGCTTAATTAATTTCTAAAGGTTTTCAGTAATCATGGTACTATCTTATTTTGGTTAGAGTTAACCTCACCATTATAATCCATGAAAATCCTAACTCCTACATAGAAAAGGCAAGAATGCACAAGCTACCTTCTATCTGTACCTTCTACTCCATATCTAGTATTTCATTTCTTTCTTGATGAGATGTCCTGGGAGGACATGTTCTGATAATACATCCTAAGAAAGCATGGTTACTAGGAAAACATAGTTTTTAGGGCTGGGCCCATTTTTTGACCAGCAGAGCCTGTTTACTTAAAAGTTAGTGATTCCTAAAGTGAACATCACTTCCCATTCATCACCAAAAGGAACTCGAATGTCTGGAGTATCTGAGTATTATTTACATGCCTTTATCAACTACAAAGTTCTCTGTTTTAGAAACAGGTGTTATGGCAGAAGCAGCTGATAACCAGACCAATACTTTCTCTTGTCCTGCTTTTGTGTCTACCACACCTACTTTCTCTTTGCAACCCTGGTTGCCTTATTGGATATGTTTTACCTCTCTCATTTTTCTTTTCCTTCCTTTCTTTTGTTTGAGAAAGGGTCTCACTGTTGCACAGACTGGGCTCAAATTCATAATTCTCCTGTTCTCTGTTCCAAGTGGCAAAATTACAGGTATGCACCACTATGCTTAGGTGCCATCTCCACTTTTGTACTAACTCCTTTCAATCTTCTTCAGCCTATGGATTTTCACCTGGCCTCTGAGTAAGACCAAGAGCATACCAAGTTAGGAAAGAGTAACTGTAAAGGTACACTGAACCTGTGCTATGAATACACTCAGAAATCCTTGGTGGTGTGGGATGAACTTTATCTACTCAGGCTTCCTTTCCATTATCCAAATTATAAAACACTACGAAATAACAAGCAATGAGGAATCTCAATTCTATTTTTCCTGGAAGTCCCTTTCAAAATGCTCAAGCTTTAAGCTGGGTGTGGTGGCGCATGCCTTTAATCCCAGCACTCGGGAGGCAGAGGTAGGAGGATCGCCGAGAGTTCGAGGCTATCCTGAGACTACATAATGAATTCCAGGTCAGCCTGAGCCAGAGTGAGACCCTACCTTGCAACCCCCCCCCCAAAAAAAAAGCTCAAGCTTTAAGAAGAGAAACCTATAATAGACCAAAAACACTTAACCCTTGTAGTCAGTTTTGTAAATATGAATTTTCAAGGGTATGCATATATTTGTTTCTCTAAAAGTAGAAATAATTCTATTTTACCCTCACCTATTTTAATTTGAACATCACAATATTTTTATCTTGAAAAAAATATTACCTTGAGTAGGACCTGGATTATAAGCATAGTACTAAGCAGAAGTACTAAAAGACTCCTCCCTATGCCAGACAAACTCTTTAAAGTAGTGATGGCAAGAGACGAAGGCAAATATACCTTGGAGAGAACACCCATAGGTTTATTCAAAACACGAGCGCAAAAGCCTATTGCCCTATATCTGGCTTCAAGTGACACATACCCTATGCTGCACTCTCAGGGACACAGCATATCCTGCATTACGAAAGAGGTCTACAGCATCTTGGTGCAACAGGTTCTTTAGGTCTTGGCCATTTACCTGTCAAAAACAGCAAGGAAGAGAAGTATGAAATGCAGAAGGCTAACTCTCATAAGTCAATAATTTATATTCATATGACTAAACCTTAAAAAATATAAAACCTCCATCCAGGTAAATTCCAATGGTTAGAAATACAGGATAAGTTTCTTAGAACTTAAGTAACTTTTTATTGTAAAAATATTTTATTTATTTGAGAGAGGAGGGAAGGGAGAAAATAGGCATGCCGGGGCCTCTTGTCACTGCACACAAGTTCCATACATATATGCCACTTTGTGAACCTGGCTTTACATGAGTACTGGGGAATCAAACCTAGACTGACAGGCTTTGCAAGCAAGTGACTTTAACCACTGAGCAATCTCTCCAGCTCTTCCTTTTTTTATGTTGAGGGAGAGAGAGAGAGAGAGAGAATGAGAATTGGCACACAGGGACTCAGCCCCTGCAGTTGAACTCCAGTTGCTTGTGCCACCTAGTGGGCATATGCAACCTTGCACTTGCCTTACCTTTGTGTGTCTGGCTTAAGTAGGATCTAGAGAAAGACAGACATGGGTCCTTCACATGCAAGTGCCTTAACCACTAAGCCATCTCTCCAGTCTAAGCCCCACTTTCTTTATTTTCAAAGTTATATTTTCTTACAACTGAGATTCTATGATTCTTTCGACAGGAACCCAGGGTAGTTATATGGCTTCTTCTAAATAAGTCATGGCTTCCTACTCTATCCAAGTAGAGTACTTAAATTCTGATTGTTAGTGGGATTTAACTGTGTACACCAGTGTATTCACTGCCCTTTTAACCTTTTGAGAACATGGTAGGAAATAAAAGAACCTAGGTTAAAATTGTTTTCTCCTCCTCCTTAGTTTCCAGTCCTACTTTATCTGGACATGTGGGATTCTGTTACTGTATTTGTTTATCATCCGTGAGAATCATTAGTCTATTTCCATTCAGGAAATGAATGAGAGGAGCTAGTGCAAAAGTGGAGATGGCAGCCAAGTTTAGTGGCACACACCTGTAATCTTGCCACTTGGAAGCAGAGGACAGGACAATTATGAGTTTGAGCCCAACCTGATGATCTTACAGGTCATCATCTTATTCTTTATATTTCTAGTTCTTGACATTTCCAGCTTCAATCTTGGAAACACAATTCTAGGAAATGTTCCACAATGTATTATAAATCTATTCTAGCCCATTCTACTGGCCTTAATCTCTTGTGAACAATCTCCCTTGGATACTTCTATCCTCAAATTTACTAAAAACCTATTTCTGTGATGATACAAACCTTTAAAAATCAATGCAGCATAGGTAGTTCCTACCACAGAGGTGACAGATGTGATGAAATACTGGTATTAATACTTTTTGGTGTTGGGAGTGACAAGTCACAGGTGGTATCTATCCTATGCTGTACCCAGTGACATAACACAGCCCATTCTGTGCACGATTACATCTTTTATACATGTCACTGTCATCAATAGCAACAATAGCAAGAACATTTAATATATTTAGTAGGCTCTCTGCTTTATTACATTATCAAATTTAATTCCCACAATTACCCTAGAAGGTAGACAGTATTTTTATGCTGTTTTCATTGATGAAGTAACTGAAGCTTAGTGGGACTAGTCAGTGTAAAAGCTAGGACTAGAGTTCAAATAATAAAGATCAAAGTACCCGTGCATTTCATTGTTCCTTTTATACTACCTTTTTGCAGATGAAGCTCAAGTCATTCACTTTTTCATTCCTTTTATCATTTGTGTCACAATCTTCCTTCATGAGGAGGTTCACTGTAATATTCCCTCTACTGAGTCCTTTTAGGAGGGTTGAGGTAGGGTCTCACTCTAGTCCAGGCTGACCTGGAATTCACTATGTAGTCTCAGGGTAGCCTCAAACTCATGGTGATCCTCCTACTTCTGCCTCCCAAGTGCTGGGATTAAAGGTGTGCACCACCATACCTGGCTAGTCCTATTGTTTTTGATGAGTGAAACTATCAATATTTTTGCTTTATAGACTGCCTAGTCTCAGTAATCATAAATTTATAGGTCTATTCTATTTTAGTTACCATCTGACTGACATAAATTTAGACATGAATACTGGATATGATTCAGCCTTAATATCGCTAATTTTTAAAAACTTCACCACAATTTCTACCTTTTTCATACTTTCTGCTGCTTCACTGTATTTCCTTTTTTTTCCACTTTTAAGTTTTCTATACTTTATGTGTATCCTTATCTCATCCAGCCAGTCTGGTTGTAATTTCAACAAAACATCCACTAGGTATATCATTAGGGTCCCTTATCCCCACAAACCTTCTGCCATCTTTCCAGTCGTGAGACTATACTGCTTCTACTTTCCTTGCTACCACAGAGTTGATTCCCCAGTAAAGGTTCAGTCATACTCTACCACAGATCCTAGCCGGGCCCAGCTTATGGGTAAAACCCTCTACTCATCAAGCAAACTCCTAATAAACTCCCAGCGGGATCTGTTCCACACACTTTCCACCACTCCAAGCATCACCCTGGCCAATCCAGAAGATTCCTCTGGTGAGAATACTGAGCACATCTCATGCTTTCCTCCTATCTTCCTCCTTAGTTTCTTGATGTCTTTTTAAAGCTCCTTTCCCTGAATCTCTGAATTAGAGTCCTTACAGAACTCACGTACTTGCTTCAATCTCTTCATTCTTATCTTCTGCTGCTCCGTCTCAACTAAAAGTATTCTCCTCAATAAGGAAAATAATCCAAATATTTCTTAGAACTCACAGCTCCACCCGTCCATTTTCTCTCTTCTTTTTCCCTTCAATACTGCTGAACGAACTGCCTGCATGCACTGTATCCACTACTTATTCCCTTGTAATCCCACAAAATACAGGTGGGAAGAACATGTTCTCCTGAATGAAGGTTAGCAGTGACTTCCAATTACCAAACCTCATAGCCCCCTTTCAGCCTCAGACCACTTATTTTCTTCCCTTATTTTTGTTTTTGTTTTTCTTTTCTTTCTTTCTCTTCCTCTTTTTGTTTCTCTTTTTTTTTTTTTTTTTTTTTTTTTTTTTTTTTTGCATGCTAGAGGTTGAACTGAGGGTCTTGTGCATGCAAAGCAAATGTTCTACCACTAAGCAGGAGCCGCAGTCCTCTTCTTCCCCTTTATAATTTTCCATCTTGGATTATGAGCATTTTTCTTGATTCCTTTTCCCTTTCCTTTTACTTAATGAAAGTGTTCTTCAATGTTAATCCTCTAACCTTTTCCCTACTCTCCCAGTTATCTACCCTTCCAACCCTAATCTGTAAAACAACTCCCCATTTGTACTTCGGGACTTAGCAGTTTCCTTCTCAATGCCTTCACTTGGCTATTCTGGTAAACTCGAATTCATTATGTCCACAGGCACTTCAAAATTTACCGTAAAACAAGAATAGCCTAACTTCCTTCTTAACACTTTGTCTCTAAATTAGTTTTCCTGTAGTACTGTTTTACAGGTCAACATAAAAAAATAAAACTAATGAACAAGCAGAGAAGATAAACTTGATTCACCAGACTAGTACAAAACTTTCTCTTCAGGAAATGACTCCAACTCACTTTCTTGTTGAATTTCTCAATATTCCCTTTCATATAGCCTATGTGCTAGCTAAGTCACACAGATCTCTGACTCTGGGATCTAAAACATATTTTCATTTTCATACCTGTACTCAAGCTATATCATTACTTAAAAATGTCATTCCTGGGCTGGAGAAATGGCTTAGCGGTTAAGGCGCCTGCCTGCTAAGCCTAAGAACCTGGTTCCAATCTCCAGGTCCCACGTTTAGCCAGATGCAAAGTGATGCAAGGGCGCAATGCCGTACTTGCCCACAAGGGGGTACATGCATCTGGATTTTGTTCACAGCAGCTGAGAGACTGCTGGCGCGCCCATTATCTGTCTACCTCTCCCTCTCTCTGCTTGGCTCTCTCTGTGTCTCTCTCCAAAAATTAAAAAAAAATTTTTTTAATTTTAAAAATGCCGGGCATGGTGGCGCACGCCTTTAATCCCAGCACTTGGGAGGCAGAGGTAGGAGGATCGCCGAGAGTTCGAGGCCACCCTGAGACTACATAGTGAATTCCAGGTCAGCCTGGACCAGAGTGAGACCCTACCTCGAAAAACAAAAAAAAACAAAAAAAAAATTTTTTTTAAATGTCATTCCCTTTTCCAAATTCTATTTACCTTCCCAGACTGATCTCCTCCTGCCCCAAATATAGGAATAAATATAGGGTTTTCTAATTAATGGACTTTAATTTCATGTTACTAAGCCACCTTCTTGGCAGATATGACATAGAAGGAGCTTCACAATGAATATTCAGTGATTCAATTTTCTAATTAACTCCTAGAGGAAAGAATAAGTATTACTGTAGTGAGGAGACTCACTTAAGTAAAATTAGACTATGTGTTAACTAAAGATCACCTTCCTTCCTTCCTCCTTATTTCCTTCTTCTCTCTCTTCTTTGTCTCTTCCCTCACCCCTCCTCCCTCTCCATCCCTCTCTCCTTCATTTTTTTAAAGACAGGGTCTCATTGTAGCCCACAGACAAGTTGCAACGTTCTTTATCTTTTACTTTGTCCCTTATAAAATGAGCCTTGAACTCACAATCTTTGTGTCCCAGCCCTCCGAGTGCTGGGATTACAGATATGTGCAGCCATACCAGGCTTTGGCCTATTTGTTGTGGAAAAGAAATAGTTATTTTCTGTTAGAGACAATTAAGTAATTTAATGACATAGTCATGTCAGCAAATGCCAAGTTATGACACAGCTCCATATCAGGATCATAAAGCACCTAAGTTTATGGCAATATGAATGCAAGCATGATAAATGACATTTATGGTAAGATTCATGAGCTGAATTGGTGCTGAAAAGAAGTGACAGGAGTGCTCAGCACTGAGACATCTCTATCACACCCTCCAAGGCTCAGGGTCCATTGTGGAAGAGGTGGCAGAAAGAATGTAAGAGCCAAAGGAAGGGGAGGACTGCTTACAATGCACTCTCCCAGACACAAAATGGCCTGGATATTCATAACCTCACAGTGCCTGAAACTACATACACAAGACCTTCATAGGAAGAAAAGATGATGACATCAAAATAAAAGAGAGACTAACTGAAAAGAAGGGATTAAATGGAAGGTAGATTTGAGAGGGGAAGGGAGGAAATTATCATGGTTTATTGTCTATACTTATGGAAGCTGTGAATAAAAAGTTAAAATAATAATGAGCTTAAAATAATCTTTGCCACAATGATCAGTCATAATTCCAGGAATAACTTGAGATTTATTATCATGTCTGGAACTATTGTACATGTAGCATATTTAGACATCACAAGAGTTAAAAATTCTCATTTTAAAGTGGAAAAACAAAAGCATAGAGAACTATACAACTTGCCTATGGGCACAACAAACAGAGACAGTAAGCCAAATTCAAACTCATGCAGCCTGGCTCCAAAGCCTTCACTTTACAATTTACACTGTAAGGAAGGATTTTATTTCAGCAACATATCACTACATTAATGGTGTTTATTAAAATGTATGATGGGGTTCCTAGGGAAATGGCTCAGCAGTTAAAAGTACTTCCATGCAAAGCCTTTCAGCCTGGGTTCAATTCCCCAGTACCCATGTAAAACCAGATGTACAAAGTAGCTGCAGCAAGAGGCCCTGGTGTGCCTATTCTTTCTTTCTCTCACAAATAAATAAAAATATATTTTAAAAATAAAAATAGGGGCTAAAGATATGGCTCATTGGTTAAGGCACTTGCATGCAATGCCTAACAACTGGGGTTCAATTCCCCAGTATCCATATAAAGCCTGATGCATAAAGTGGTGCATGCACCTGGAGTTCATTTGCAGTGGGTTAGAGGCCCTGAAGCACCCATTCTCCCTCTCTCCCTTCTCTCTACCTGTTTATATATATATTTGTTAATTTGTATATATGGAAGTAGCATTAAGATAAACATGCAATTTAGTTAAGTCCCACTTCCTTGACAAGGAGTTTCTAGATAACTTCATTAGATATGATACTTTCTGCTTCTCCTACTAATTCTTTTAAAGCTCATATTGAACTTTGTCTTATATCTGAATTCACTGTTATAATCCCTACCTGAAAACTACTTTATACTATACATGAACCTAAGAAATGTCGCATGCTTTCCTGAAATTTTGCTACAGAGTGTATCCTGCAGGAAGGTTTTCTGTATCCTACAGAAAACCCTCCTGACAAAGTCTCAGAATTACACAGTGTTGAAAGGTCTGAGCTCTAGGAGCAGCTGTACTTGTCAGTGACTCCATGTGTAATCTTGGTTCTCATTTGAACCTCCTAACACAAAGACACTGGTGGTATGAGGCAAAAAAAAAAAAAAAAAAAAAAAAAGCTACAAAGGGTATATAAGCTAGTTAGTTAGATCACTCAATTTTTTTCTAGATAAGCTTATTGTATTATAAGAGAATTATCCTAACTACTATTTAAAGATAAAACCAAATACAGGAGACCTTATATAAGTACAAAGGAACTGAAAAAATTAAAACATTTCTCATCTTTTGACTAAAGTAAACCATCACCATAAAACAAATCCACTTTGCTTTCTAGTACTCGCCTCACCTATGTATTTTACAGACTACAATTGCCTAGTGACTGACTACCAAATGCTATACCCTGAAATATCCAAGGAATCCACTCTCTGTGTTGCCATACATACCAATGTGGACAGTAGTTCTCAACCTCCTGGGAATTTTAAGTTAGTTCTAGTCTAAACTGCTTGAACTTTTTAATTGGCTTCCACTCCCTGGGTACTTGCTCTATTTAGTACATATTCCATTCATCGACAGAGTTCATTAACGATTTTTCATTTATTACAGTATGGACTTTTCAGATATGAGCATTTTACATTATAGCAGATTGTGCAATCAATCCAGTGAGTCAAAAGAAATGTTTAATTTTTTTTGTTTTGTTTTTTCGTTTTCTGTTTTTTTTTTTTTTTTTTTTTTTTGAGGTAGGGTCTCGCTCCAGCCCAGGCTGACCTGGAATTCACTATGTAGTCTCAGAGTGGCCTCGAACTCACAGCAATCCTCCTACCTCTGCTTCCCAAGTACTGGGATTAAAGGCGTGTGCCACCATGCCCAGCTAATTTTTTTCATTTGAGAGAGAGCTAGAGAGCTAGAGAGACAGATAGAGAATAAGCGCACCAGCAGCCTCTCTGAAACCGTGAACAATCTCCAGGTACATGCGCCCCCCTTGTGGGCAAGTGTGGCAATGCACCCTTGTATTACTTTTTTTTTTTTTTTTTTTTTTTTTTTTGCATCTGGCTAAAGGTGGACCTGTAGATTGGAACTGGCGTTCTTAGGCTTGACAGATAGGTGCCTTAACTGCCAAGCCATCTCTCCAGCTTGAGATGTTTAATTTTTTAAAAGTAATGTTGGAAGAAAACACAAAAGAACAAAATTTATCACATATAGAAAAGTAATTGTTATTTCACATCCTTTTTGATAAACAGGAAATGTATGTAGTTCCTATAAGTCATAATTAAAAGGTTTGAAAAATACTTTCCCTCAGCAGACAAACCTGACTGTGTTCAGACTCACTAGGGGAGATATAAGCATTTATAATGCAATTTTGATTCTGTAGGTATAAAGTCTTGAGATGCTGCATTTCTAATAAGTTCCCAAGATCACCAGACTGACCAGTGAAGAGTTCATTCTGATTACCAAGAACTACTCAGCTAAGGAACCTTAGATCTAGTGTCTTGCTACTTAGCTCTTATGTTTTATTAAACCTGAGATATTGCACACTTACAGTGTGCCAGAAAACTCTGATGTGAATGTTCAAAAAAATCAAGATGGTATTATTTTTGTTAACTGATGGGAGAACATAAAACCTTTTCTACTTATGAGAAGTCTTTAAAAGGTATTTCTTGGGCTGGAAAGACAGCTAAGCAGTTGAGGCACTTGCCTGCAAAGCCTAAGGACCTAGGTTTCATTCCCCAGAACCCATATAAGCCAGATACACATGGTGGCACCTGCGCATGGAGTTTGTTTGCAGTGGCTGGAGACCCTGGCGCACCCATTCTCTTCTTCTCTCTCTCTCTCATAAATAAAATTTAAAAAAATTATTTCCTATTCCTAACTTAGGAAGCTGAATTTAAACTGGTTTTGTAAGCTGGGCACGGTGGCACATGCCTTTAATCCCAGCACTTGGGAGGCAGAGGTAGGAGGATCACTGTGAGTTTGAGGCCACCCTGAGACTACCTAGCGAATTCCAGGTTAGCCTGGGCTAGAATGAAACCCTACCTTGAAAAAAAAACTGGTTTTGTTAGATGTTTAAGAATTTTGGATTGTTTCAGAATAATCCAGAACAGGAGCTATGACTATCCAGAACAGGAACTACAATGTAAGTGTAGATATAAAACCACAGAGAAAGAAAGAACAGCCTAATCTAATAAGCATTGAGCTCAGGGTATACTCTCAATGTTTTAGATTTTTACCAATGAAATGAGTTACATTTTTTCCATCAAAGTTGAAAGATTTTTGTGTGTGTGTGTGTGTGTGTTTATGTGTGTGCAACCCAAAGTCAGTGTGTTATAGTGTAGTGATTCATTCATTAACTAAGATGTTACCCTGTACAGGCCAAGACAGTGGAGACTGAAAGATGAAAAGACAAAGTCTAAAGGACTCTGCCATATATTTCAGTATCTCCAAAGCTGATTTGGTGGGGTTTTTAATGCATCTTTCCATCATTTCTAATTTAAGGGTAGAGATCAGCCTTTGTTTGCTTTGTAACTTCTCATAGCACCTGTCAACAATGCTCTGAAGATGACTGAGCAGAACAGTTGGTAAATGTTGACGATTAACCAATTCTTTCATATGAAATGCAGCTGGCCATAGCCAAATCTGTCAAAACTTTGTCTTACAAGGGGGGGGGGGTTAAAATTGAACACTTACTTATGCAGTATAATTACCAGGTACATCATCCTGCATAAAAACTTCATAAAAATATAATGCTCTCCAAAGAATGACTATTCTTATCTACCTCCTTTCATTTAGGCAGACATGCAGGAGAAAAGAGACACTTCACTTTAACAAAAAGAAAATGTTCCCAGTTCCAAGGCAACTTATTCCAAACCACCCCCACCAACACACATGCCAAACAGGTGAAGAACTGCCAGCTTTCACCTTAACTGTGGGTCTATCTTTACATTACTAATACATGCCATTGTTTCTTTAATATTATAATTATATAAATCATCACTATGGATTAGTTAAAATTTTCCATTGTGTTTCTTTTATTATTGTTTGGTGTAAATCCTATACAGTGGCCATACAAAAGTAAACTTTACTTTTGATGAGAAAGAGGAAACAACATGACAAATCATATAGTTCTTCAATTTCAAAATTAGAAGTCAAGACCAAATATGAGATGACAAACTGTAATAACTCACAAGAACTTTACACTTAATCATAGTTCTACTAGTTACCTAAAACAGAAATGTGTAAGGAAGAAACACATTTTTTAGTTTAGTTTTACCTAAAGAAAGTTACTAACAAAAAGTGGAGCATACCTTGCAACATGGAAAATTAACCTACATAAAAATAGAAAAATTCATTATAAACAAACGGGAAGACCTGAGCAGAGATGGCTGAATGGTACAATGATTCCAACTACAAGGCCCTGGGTTCAATCCCCAGAACTGCAAAATAAATAAATAAATAAATAAGCTAATAAAAACTTAGAACCAGCCGGGTGTGGTGGTGCACACCTTTAATCCCAGCACTAGGGAGGCAGAGGTAGGAGAATCACCATGAGTTCAAGGCCACCCTGAGACTACAGAGTGAATTCCAGGTTAGCCTGGATTAGAGTGAGACTCTACCTCAAAAAACAAAAAACAAACAAAAACAAACAAACAAAAAAAAAAACCACAAACAAAAACAAAAAATAACTTAGAACCATTTTAAAATACATCATAGCCATTAATAGATGGACACTAGGGCTGGAGAGATGACTTAGCAGCAAGGTGCTTGCCTGCGAGGCCTAAGGACCCAGGTTCACCAGGATCCAGACACATCACAAGACGGCACGTGTGTCTGGAGTTCATCTGCAGTGGCTGGAGGTCCTGGTGCAACTGTTCTCTGTCTCTTTCTCTCTCTCAAATAAATAAAAAAAAATTTTTAATGAAACAAGTTAAACAGATAAAAACCATTTTTTAGTTATAGCCTAAGAGGTTTACTTTACAGAGAGAAGAGCAGGCCACAAGTGGGTGAGTGAAGCAACAGAGACTGTTTCATAGTATTTCTTTGGCTTGGAGCAATGTAGACCAGAAAACTGGTATGATCCTCCTGGCTCTGTCTCCTGAGGACTGGCATTATAGGTGTGTACCACCATGCCTGACTGTTTCACAATATTTCTTAAAGGAAAGATATCTAGAAAGAAAAATTTTGGAGCAAATTCTTCGTGTGTGTTTGTGTGTGTATGCATGTTTACATGTGTATGGGCGCACACATGTGTTTGTGGAGGTCAGAGGTTGTCATCAGGTGTCTCCCTTGATCACCATCCATTTTACTTACTGAGACAAAGTCTCTCACTTGATTTCAATGCTTATATTTCAGATGGTCTTAGCTAACTATCTTGCCCTGGGGATTCCCTGACTCCACCTCCCAAGTTCTGAGATTAAAGGCATGTTGCCACATCAACCCCACATTTATGTAGGTGATGGGAAACTGAACTCTAGTCCTCATACTTTTGTGGCAAGTGCTTTATCCACTGAAGCCATTTGAGAAAACTCTTGAATGGACAAGCTATAATGTCCTTTCCTTCTAAATATACTCCACTTTTTTGGTCTGTCTTCTTTATTTCCCCATATCTGTCTTATATTTCTGCCTTTGTATCCCTTGCCATTTACCCCCTCCCCCCCTTTTTGGGGGGTTTTTCTGAGGTAGGGTCTCACTCTAGTCCAGGCTGACCTGGAATTCACTATGTAGTCTCAGGGTGGCCTCGAACTCTCGGTGATCTTCCTACCTCTGCCTTCTGAATGCTCTGATTAAAGGCATGCGCCACCACGCCCGGCTAGCCTTTTCTTTCACAAGTCTTTTCCTTAGCTAAAACAAAAATATATTGTTCTTTGTAATATCTTATATAGCTTTGTAATATTTAATAACTTATATATCTTTATAATATTTCTAATATCTTTAAGTAAAATTCTCTGTGCTATAAATTTTAAAGTCAAATAAGCTGTAAACATTTACTTTTCATTTATCTCTTACCATTCATCACTAACTTCTAGCCCTTTAAAAATTTTTTTGTTTTGTTTTTTGTGAGGTAGGGTCTCTCTCTAGCTCAGGCTGACCTGGAATTCACTATGTAGTCTCAGGGAGGCCTCTCCCTCCTGGTGTGTGCCACCATGCCTGGCCCTTGAAAATCTTGACAGATCTAATAATTTTGCTCTGAGACAATGGACCACATGGGGTTCCTTAGTATCAAGTTTATATCTTCTACTTTCAGCTTATGTCCTTTTTACCCTTTCTATCCTGTATAATAAGGTTAATTTCAGTTTTTACATCAAACCATCCATACTACCTACGATTATTTTAACAACTTTCTTTTTTTCCTTTTTTTTTTATTTGAGAGAGAGAAAGAGACAGAAAGGAAAAGGCAGAGAGAGAGAGAGAGAGAGGGAGAATGGGCATGCCAGCAGTCTCTCAGCCGCTGTGAACGAACTCCAGATGCATGCGCCCCCTTGTGGGCAAGCGCGGCATTGTGCATTTGTGTTACTTTTTGCGTCTGGCTAAACGTGGGACTTGGAGATTGAATAGGCGTTCTTAGGCTTGGCAGGCAGGCACCTTAACCGCTAAGCCATCCCTCCTGCCCAACAATCAACTTTCTTTCTAGAGTAACTAATCTCAGCTCCTCATTTACCTTGTAGGAGGGAATATGTATAGTATAGTATTAGTATAGCAGGTTTCCAAACTCAGACAGACCAAGTTTTAGTGCCCTGACATTAGCACCTTGTGTGAGCTAATTAACTTTACCAACTTTAGTTTCCTTAGGTAAAATATGGGTCTTAGGTTTAAAAAAATGACCTTATAGGGTTACTAAAATATTAAACAAGACTAAGCTTGAAGTTCTTCCATTCATCTTTCTTTACCCAGAAAACCTAGGTATCTGTAGAGTATGATTATGTGTCAAAATATTAACTAAACGCTATACCTAAACAACCCACTCTCTATTTTTCCTTACTGCTCACTGTGAAGTTGATTCATATTTTCACAATGTCTTTCTTCTGATAGCAACAGGAAAATCTGCTTCTGAATTGTTCAACATACTTTTCCGAGGAAAGGTGCATTAGCACTATCCTTAACTCATGACTCATGTAGAGGGACCAGTAGAAGCTTAATGGGTAGAAGAGTCAGTGAAATGGACTGCAATAATGCCATCTATGGCACTATGTTTGTGTTCTGGATCAGTTGGACACATTCTTGAGTTAAATTTACATAGCTCTAAGAGTGGCTCATTTTAATTTGATGGGGGCTTTATATGTGTCTTTTTTTGAGAAAGGGTCTTCCTGAGTAGTTCACAAATGACTCGAACTTACAATGTTCCTGTTTCCACCTCTTGAGTTCTGAGATTATAGGAATGCACCACCATGCATGGCCACATTTGTCTTCTTAAGGAGACATTCAGGAACATAGTACTGAGCCTGATCTAAATACTCAGACATCAAATGAAGAGGTGAATATTTTTTCCCCTTTGCATCTCTGCCTTCACATATTGGTATCAAATGGGTTCAATGGCAGAGAAGTGAATCAGGTCTTCTCATAGCCTGCACTTCAACCATGGGCCATGATCCGTGGCACCCGTGGAAATGGAGTGGCTTTTCCTGATCCTAGATCAAACTTCCTTTTATTTAAGTATGGCCCTTGGACATCAGCTCTAATTCTCAGGAATATCCTAGATAATTTCCTAAGTACTCCTCCTTCTTTACATCAATCACCTATGTATTTCAATACAAGTAATAAGCTGGCCATAAATTAGCCCTGAAGGTTTTCATAATCTATAGAATGATCATACTAACCTTCCCTGACCCTCACAAGTTACAGCATCACTGTGACACTGTAGCCAATGGTGGGGAACAGAAATACAAAAGAGTAATACATTTATTGTGAGTTTAAATAATTAAAATTTTTTATTTTGCCTGTATTCTGACTTATTTTTAAGAATATTTTCATTAGTTTTAAGACTAAAGGTTTGTGAGCTATATTTGTCACTCAACCTTTCTAGATTTGCCTAAATTTCCCAACTTAACTTGTGTGTTAAACATATTAAAAACTATGGTAGGCTATGAAAAGTTTAATAAAGAAAGACCAAGCCCCTGACCATGAGGGTATATGAAAAATATTATTAAGATGCATAAATACTATACAGTAAGTGACATTAACAAAATGAAATGGGAGCACAGCAGACAGATACCCAAACTGCATTTCAATTATTCATCTCAATTAAGGGTGTGAAAGGGGAGTCTGAAGATGGTTAATTCCTTTCTTCTTTGAAGTTAAATTAATACCATTTATAAGGGCTGACATTCCCCTGATAAAATACAAAAATATATTATTCAACAAATGAGAGTTGACGTAGTAACAGAGGAAAGATGAAAACCATGGGTCTTAAATCTCTTCCCCCAAAACTAGTCCTTCACCTCTATCTGTTTTGTGGATTTTTTTGTTTGTTTGTTTTCATTCTGGTTTTTTTGTTTTGAGGTAGTATCTCATTCTAGCCCAGGCTGACCTGATGCTTTATGTTTTCAACTTGGGCAAGTAACTTCACATTCTAGGTTTAATTTTCTGTCAAGTACGGATAATATTATCTCCAAAGCCCAGTGGTAAGTTAGAAGACTGATCAAGGTTCCTCCCACTCCATGATACAATTTGTATTTCCAGTGCAAACAGGAAGGCAGAATCTCCCAAGGAAGGGGTCAGAGGCAGAATCTAGGATCTAGGGAGCAAAGTATAGCAAAGAGGGCCGAAGCCAGTTCTCACCGAGAGGATCTTATCACCCTCCTGGAGCCGCCCATCCCGGGCTGCAGCCCCATCCTCTTTGATACGGCTGACGTAGATGCCACTGTCGTTGGAGACATACTGCTGATCTGTCCCGCCGACGATGTTGAAGCCCAGCCCTGAGAAAATCATGGAGGAGTGGGGAGATGGGGGTGAAGAAGAAAGAAAAATTAGAGGAGAAAAGAGAGAAAAGGTTTGCTGGGGAGGAGAGGCTGGTAAGTCTGGGAGGTAGCTAACTAATAGGAGCACACAGATTAGAGTTCTACATACTTTAGTTAAATAGTAATGGTGATATAAGTGCATCTGCTCGTATTTGATTTTGATCCTATTGATGACCTCCACAGGGTTAGCTATATGCTCCTAAGAAGCAATGCTCTCAACCAACTATCAAATGACATATTCCTAATTTAGTGGGAACAAGACTCCTAACTGTATCTTTCCCTCCACACTTTTATTGCAAGATCTAGGAGTTTGTGTATGGTAATGTTATGGAAAAAGTGGTCTTGGGGAGTTAGGCTGATTTTGTTTTCTACTTTGTATTGGGGGGCGGGGTGGGGAAGGGTAGTGGTGTAGCTGTTGGCAGGAAACCTCAGAACAGAAAAGTAACTACTGCTTCCTAGGAGAAATAAATCACCAAATTTACCTTTCCTTTTCTACCTCAAATACTATCAACCACATACTTGGGTACAGTGATGGCCAAGTTTTATTTACTGCAAAAAAAAAAAAAAAAAATGCACTAACTATTGATTAAGTAACCTGCCTTTTCCCCTCCTCTCAGTTCTTGGAAACCACCATTCTATTATTTGTTTCTAGGAGATTAACTATTTTAGATGGACACAAAATTTTAGTTCTAGTATCTACTATACAATGCTAAGCCTACAAAAAAGTAAATTGGCTAGGTGTAGTGGCACATGCCTTTAATCCCAGCATTCTGGAGGCAGAGGTAGGAGTCAGCCTGGGCTAGAGTGAGATCCTACCTCAAAGAGAGAGAGAAAGAGAGAGAGAGAGAGAATTGTACATTTAAACATTTGTTAACAGAGTAGGGTTAAGTGTTCTTATTACAATAAAATAGAGAAAGTAAGTAAAATTTTCATGAACCATTCAAGAGTTTTCTTAAAGGGATTTTTAAAAAACTTATATTTAAAAAAGAAGAACAACAAGGAAAGGATGGAGGAGAGAAAAAGAAAAAGAGCAAACAACTCTGTATGTGAGTTACTGCTAATCCAGGGCCACAGTGCAGAAGGAAGATGGTTTAGAAACAATTAGAAAACCAAAAATAACCTGTATAATAGGAGGGGGGAAAATGATGGCATCAAAATAGGAAAGACTAGTTGGAAAGAAGAAAGGATTCAGTGGAGGGGGATTGGGAGGAAAAAAGAGGGTGGTAGGAGGATATTATGTATATTGTTTACACTTATGGAAGCTGACAATAAAAAATTTTTAAAAATAAAAATGCATGTGTAGATGCAACTGGATGGAATAAGTATAATCATTAGTCTCCTGCTGGTTTCAATAGAGAACAAATACCTAATGAGATGTGTGTATGGGCTTCCTAAAAAGTTCTTGCCATTGATGGGATAAAACTCACATCTGAAGCTCTGAGTACTAACAGCACTAGCAAATCAATCCATAATCTAAAGAAAAATAACCAAAGAGAAAACAGAACAAAATCTGTCATTTAAATAGTATATACTGTACAAGAAGGCTTTGCAACCAGACAGCTTTTAAAATAGAATTTAAGACACACAGTAGGAAGAGCTACTTCTGGAACATGACTATTTGAATGTCCCTACAGGGTAGGATATGAAAACTAGGTTTGCTTAAAAAAATTGTATCATAGAAGACTGAAGGTATTGGGGAGGGGATAGCAATTTGAGATAAGGTGAAAAGGCAAAGGAGAACCAAATTATAGAAGGCTTTGTAATGACAGTGGCAGGTCTGAGCAAAGGGGCTGAACGCCAATTAGTCTCACCCAATGCTGAAACAAATTACAGAAAAATTTTCAATGGAATTCACTATAAAAACTATGGTCTGAGTCTCTCACCAAACAGCTGCTGTCTTTGGGAATCTTGGGAATGAGGAAGATGCGTGAAGCAGCGGAATGCAACCCAGCAGTTAGCAAGAGGAAACACTTGGCTACAGGTTACTTAAAGGTTTAAGAGTACAGTATCTACAAAGAGAAGAGTGAAAGAAACTTTACTGAGACTTATTATAAACAAATGCAGTCTATTATCCACCTTCCTAATATCACATTATATTGGTATATTTATAACCCATTGTTATTTCTGTTGCAACTAACAAAACCATTTAACATGGGAACTCTGGGCTAGAGAGATGGCTTAGCAATCAAGGCACTTGCCTGCAAAGCCTAAGAACCCAGGTTCAATTCCCTAGTACCCATGTAAGCCAGATGCACATGGTGGCACATGTATCTGGAGTTCATTTGCAGTGGCTAGAGGCCCTGGCATGCCCATTTTCTCGATCTTCTTCTTTCTTTCAAATAAAGAAAAATAAAATATTTTAAAAATGAGAACTCTAAGATTAACGACAGCCCTTTATTCGACCATATTTACAGAAATAGACTCATCTATGCCTCAAAGCCTTGCTTTAATAAATGGGAGTCACTATTATTTTAAAGAAATTAAGGAAAATTCTATTTATTTATTTATTTTAGGCAGAGACAGGGGGAGAGAGAGAGAGAAAGAGTGAGAATGGGCACACCAGGGCTTCTAGCCACTGCAAACAAACTCCAGATGCATGCACCACCACGTGCATCTGGCTTACATGGGACCTGGAGAATCAAACTGGGGTCCTTAGGCTTTGCAGGCAAGTGCCTTAACCGCTAAACCATCTCTCCAGCCTGGGCATCACTATTTATTGAGTAGTGGCATTACAATTCAAACATGGGGCTGCAGATATAGCTCATAGGTAAAGCACCTGCCTAGCATGCTGGAGGTTCTGGATTCAAGACCCAGCACTACCAAGAAAAATAAATATAAGCCAGGTGTGGTGGTGCATGCCTTTAAAACCAGCATTCACAAGGCAGAGGTAGTAGGATCACTGTGAGTTTGAGGCCACCCTGAGACTACAAAGTTAATTCCAGGTCAGCCTGAGTTAGAGTGAAACTCTACCGAAAGAAAGAAAGAAAGAAAGAAAGAAAGAAAGAAAGAAAGAAAGAAAGAAAGAAAGAAAGAAAGAAAGAAAGAAAGAAAGAAAGAAAGAAAGGAGGGAGGGAGGAAGGAGGGACTTATTATAAACAAATGCAGTCTATTATCCACCTTCCTAATATCACATTATATTGGTATATTTATAACCCATTGTTATTTCTGTTGCAACTAACAAAAATGGGAACTCAAAACCATTGCCTGCAAAGCCTAAGAACCCAGGTTCAACTAGTACCCATGTAAGCCAGATGCACATGGTGGCACATGTATCTGAGTTCATTTGCAGTGGCTAGAGGCCCTGGCATGCCCATTTTCTCGATCTTCTTCTTTCTTTCAAATAAAGAAAAATAAAATATTTTAAAAATGAGAACTCTAAGATTAACGACAGCCCTTTATTCGACCATATTTACAGAAATAGACTCATCTATGCCTCAAAGCCTTGCTTTAATAAATGGGAGTCACTATTATTTTAAAGAAATTAAGGAAAATTCTATTTATTTATTTATTTTAGGCAGAGACAGGGGAGAGAGAGAGAGAAAGAGTGAGAATGGGCACACCAGGGCTTCTAGCCACTGCAAACAAACTCCAGATGCATGCACCACCACGTGCATCTGGCTTACATGGGACCTGGAGAATCAAACTGGGGTCCTTAGGCTTTGCAGGCAAGTGCCTTAACCGCTAAACCATCTCTCCAGCCTGGGCATCACTATTTATTGAGTAGTGGCATTACAATTCAAACATGGGGCTGCAGATATAGCTCATAGGTAAAGCACCTGCCTAGCATGCTGGAGGTTCTGGATTCAAGACCCAGCACTACCAAGAAAAATAAATATAAGCCAGGTGTGGTGGTGCATGCCTTTAAAACCAGCATTCACAAGGCAGAGGTAGTAGGATCACTGTGAGTTTGAGGCCACCCTGAGACTACAAAGTTAATTCCAGGTCAGCCTGAGTTAGAGTGAAACTCTACCGAAAGAAAGAAAGAAAGAAAGAAAGAAAGAAAGAAAGAAAGAAAGAAAGAAAGAAAGAAAGAAAGAGAGAAAGAAAGGAGGGAGGGAGGAAGGGAGGGACTTATTATAAACAAATGCAGTCTATTATCCACCTTCCTAATATCACATTATATTGGTATATTTATAACCCATTGTTATTTCTGTTGCAACTAACAAAACCATTTAACATGGGAACTCTGGGCTAGAGAGATGGCTTAGCAATCAAGGCACTTGCCTGCAAAGCCTAAGAACCCAGGTTCAATTCCCTAGTACCCATGTAAGCCAGATGCACATGGTGGCACATGTATCTGGAGTTCATTTGCAGTGGCTAGAGGGAGGGAAGGAGGGAGGGAGGGAGGGGAAAGGAGGAAGGAAAAAAGAAAAAGAGAAAAAATGAATATAAATAAATAAATAGGTCAAATGAAATTTTGGCCCTAAATATGCTTACATAGTCCCCAGTTCATTTGTTCAATAAAAATTATTGATCATTTACTATGCATCAGGGACAATGTTATTTTCTGAGGAAGACAGAAAGATCAACTGAATGATCTCTAACCACAAAAGGAAGTTTACTCTTTTATTATTTATTTATTTATTTGAGAGGGGGGGAGAAAGAGGCAGATAGAAAAAAAAATTGGTGTGCCAGGGCCTCTAGCCACTGCAAATGAACTCAAGATGTATGCGCCACCTTGTGCTTCTGGCTTCTTTTTCCTGTGTCTTTTGATACTGCAGAAGCAAATCAAAGTCAGAACTGGTTCCAAGTTCAGCTCTGTAACTTACCAGACTATATAGATGGAAGCCAATCAGTTTACCTCTGGTGTTAGGCTTCCTTTTCTGTACAGCATGGATTACAGATTCTGCCCTACCAATCTCAAAGGGTAATTGGTAGGTGCTAATAACAAAACCTACAAAATTCTGTACAAAACATAATGCAGGGCTGGAGAGATGGCTTAGCAGTTAAGCATTTGCCTTTGAAGCCTAAGGACCCCGGTTCAAGGCTCGATTCCCCAGGACCCACGTAAGCCAGATGCACAAGGTGGCACATGCATCTGGAGTTCGTTTGCAGTGGCTGGAGGCCGTGGCGTGCCCATTCTGTGTCTCTCTCTCTGTCTCTCTCCTTCCCTGCCTGTTTCTGTATCTCTCTCACAAATAAATGAATAAAAGAAATTAGAAAAAAAAAAAAGTCAACTGCGGAAAAAAGAAAACATGTGAGGATTATTTAAAAAAGAAAAAAGAAAGAAAGAAAAAAACATAATGCAATTGATATTGTTGGGGTGAGGCATTAGGAGGTTGTCAATCAACTGGTGACTGCTACATCCCAAAACTTTAATGGAAATAGGAAGACTATATAATACAAATGTGAACACTGAAACAAAATGAGAAAATAAAAACATAAAAAACAGGAAAGGGCTGGATTAGATTTTAAACTTATTGAAATCAAATATGTCTATACCCTATGTCCTAGAAATTCTATTCAAAAGTAGTTTCTGGGGGCTAGAAAGCGGACACTGCACTTAAAGACACCTGCTTGCATATTTCTTGATCGAAGTTCAATTCACACAAGCTACCATATAATTAGCCAAATGCAAAAAAAGTGGCACAAGTGTCTGGTGTTTGTTTGTTTGTTTTCTGTAGTGGTAAGAGACTGTGGTGCGCACCTGTACTGTGCATGTATGTGTGTGCGCGCACACACAAACACGTGCAAATAAATAAAACTTAAAAAAATAGTTTCTCAGGCTGGAGAGATGGCTCAGTGGTTAAGACATTTGCTGAAAAGCCTAACAACCCAAGTTTGAGTACCCTGTACCCAGAAAAACCAGATGCACAATGGTGTAAGCATCTGGATTTTGTTTGCAGCAAATGGAGGCCCTGGTGTGCCCATTCTATCTCTCTGTTCCTCTTCTCTATCTCTCTTGGCTTGCAAATAAATAAATAAAAAGGACTTCCTGGCAAGGGTGAAATTTAAAATCTGCAATGATTATCTAGCCCATGTACCAACCAACAGGAATCAGCTGGGCAGAAGCAGAAGGGGCTAGGTCAACAGGCATCTGCTTATTGCCAGCTGGATCCCAGAAAAATCTTTTGTGAATAGGGTGATCATATATTCTGGTGTCATTAAGATTTACCTTTCAGTATCAAAAGCATTCCAGTTTGGGCAATGTGATTATAGTATTTATAAAATGTAATGTAAGACTATGATCATTGTGGCACATACTGTAGTGGTGTGGAATTTATGGCTATCTAGATGTCCACTGTTTGGGAAACTGATTAAAATAGTTAAAAGTCAGAAGCATGGGCTGGGGATATAGCTCAGTGGTCAAGTGCTTGCCTATCTTACTCAAGGATCTAGGTTCGCTCCCTGGCACTGCAAAAATAAAGAATTACACAAGCAAACAAAGAAACAGCTGTGTTTTTTAAAGTCAGAAGCATTTAATAATTATATATAAAGCAATATGGATAGAGTCTTTTCTTAAGAAAGAAGGGGCTGATTATGGCTCACAGTTCAAGAGTACAGTCCATCATGTCAGGAAGTCATGGCAACAGAAGCTTCAGGTAGCTGGTCATACTGTGTCCACAGTTAGGAAGTAGAGAGAGGTAAATGCTGGCGCTCAGTGTGCTTTCATCTTATTATTCGGTCCAGAACCCCAGTCTATGGAGTGGTGCTGCCCACATTCAGCAAGGGTCTTCCTTCTTTAATTATCCCAATCTAGAAATGTCCAAAGGTCTAGCTCCCAGATTCTAGATCCTGTCAAGTTGACAATAAACATTAAACATACACGGAGCGCACACAGTGGGTGGCCTCGTTCTCAGACTTGGCAGAGTATAGCAGCAATTACTCCTCTTGCTCACTATTCATGATCATGAGGAACACAGAGGACACCCCAAGAATCAGGGCTACAGAGAACAAAGGAAAAGATTAGGCATGGCAATGGGTGGCCCAATGCTTTCTTTGGCTTTGCATGGGTGTAAGACTCTGGGCTTGGTGTGGGATGGGTGGAGCCTAGTTTTAGGATATCAACTGTTTAGTGGCATCACCTTTTCAGTGACACCTCCAGCTCAGTGCCACATTCACACCATCCCTTTGCCTAGCACTTGCCAGTGGTTTGTGGGTATAGCCCACACTCCCAAGCACAGGGCACTGGGTTTCTTTATCTCTCTCCCTGAGTCCTGCTTAGCTATCTGGGTTTGTCTCCCTTTGTTGCCTGTCCAAATCCACCCCAGCTATCTTCCTGGATAACTCTGACTTGTTCTTTAGAACCAAACGTATGCATTGCTTTCTTTAAGAAGTTTCTTATTCTTCTACTTGACAGGGTCTCTCTAGGCTAGGTAGGGAGGCCCTCTCTGTGGCTTTCTTTCATCACAGCATTATCAGAAGTGGCTCCATGATTGTCAGCTAAATCATGTACCTCTCTGGCCAGGTGTGAATAGCTCTTTCCACCAGACCATACAGAGCACAGTGACGCTTCATGGGATCAGTAGTGAAGGAGCTTGTTGCTTGTCAGACTTCCCAGGAAGCAGTCTGTGAGATAGACAGGCAATGTATAAATCATATATGATTTTGATTATATGGGGGCTTCTAACCTGGGTAAAGACTTATAGCTGAGATTAACTAAATCTTTTAAACATAGATTTTTATTTATTAATCTCTGTGTGGGGGGAGGGGGGGGCGCCAGGATCTTTTGCCTCCACAAATGAATACTATATGTATGTGCCACTTTTTGTGGCTGGCTTTACTTACTTTGGTGTTGGAGAATTGAACCTAGGCCAGGAGGCTTTGTAAGCAAGTGCCTTTAACCACTGAGCAATCTCTTCAGCTCCCTCAAATTGAGTCTTAAGCAAGAATTTGAAGAGGAAGGTATTATGATAGAACCTTGGAGAAATGTGGTTTTTACACTTAACACTGAAGAATCTCAATAACTCAATCTCTACTTAACAACTCCTCCTTTGAATAACCTAAATAAAACTTCTCTTTTATCTAGACTGGCTTGCTCAATAACCTAAAAATACTTTTCTAGTTTTCTTATTATTATTACTGGTAAGGCTATATTTGCCCCTGACCTGACACTACTCTAAAATCTGTCATTTCTATCAGGTCAATAAGTGCAATCATTAATCCTACCCTCCATCCTTTGACCTTTTCCAGTAGGGGCCTGTGATATCTCATCTTCATTGTGAGCTTGACTGCATTTAGAATTATCTAGGAAACAAACTCTTGGGCATGTCTATGAGGGTGTTCTTAGTAAGTTTTAACTGAGGAAGGCAGATCCACCCTAAATGTGGGGGCACCTTCCATGGACTGAACTTTTTATTGACTAAAAAGGATAAAATAAGTGAAGCACCAGTATTCATCTCCTTCTACATCTCGACTGCAGAGGTGATGTGACCTGCCAGCTCAAGTTCCTGTCACACCTTTCCTGGTCATGATGGAATGTACCTAAAAAAATAAGCCAAAATAAACCCTTCCTTCCCCCTAAATTGCTTTTGTAAGGTATTTTGTCCCACTGATAAAAGTAACTAATGCAGGGTCAAACTTCCATGCTGTGTCTTCTACACTTCTACTTCCTTCATATGCCATCATAGACCTTAACTATGTGCACCTATGCTCTGAAGCTTAACTTTTTATGTGAGTATCATATCTTTGTTATATGGTAAATTCCATACAGGGCTAGACTTCTTGCATCCAGAGAAAATAGGTCAAAGACAGAGCACTTAAGTCTCTGATCTATTTAACAGATGAAGGAACAAACCAGAAAACTGTTAGCAACAATTGCAGGTAGAGTTAAACCCAAAGCACATGACTGTAAAAGCTTAAATGCTTGCACTTAAAGATTTGGAAAGGCATAAATGCTTGAACTAAAATGAGTTTTCTTGTTTGAAGATTCTCACCTAGATATGCCTTCATCTCTATTAAGAAGAAAATCTAGTGCTAGACAAATAGCTTAGCAGTTAAAGCACTAGCCTGAGATGCCTAAGGACTCATGTTCAACTCTCCAGGCCCCAAATAAGCCAGAGGCACAAAGTGATGCACGCATGCAAGCCCACACATGTGCACAAAGGGGCACACATGTCTGGAGTTTGATTTCAGTGGCTGGAGGTCCTGCCATAACAATTCTCGCTCTCTCTCTCTCTCTCTCTCTCATTAAAAAAGGCCAGTCTAGCCGGGCGTGGTGGCTCACGCCTTTAATCCCAGCACTCGGGAGGCAGAGGTAGGAGGATTGCCGTGAGTTCGAGGCCACCTTGAGACTACATAGTGAATTCCAGGTCAGCCTGAACTAGAGTGAGACCCTACCTCGAAAAACCAAAAAAAAAAAAAAAAAAAAAAAAAAAAAAGGCCAGTCTGTTGGGCTTGCTCAAAAAAAAGAAAAGAAAAGAAAATCTAAAAACATTCTACTGTGAATTTTATAAGTCATTTAATATGCATCAAATCCCTCTGGGAATAAGGCATTATATGACAAAATAAAAGACAGAGACAAAGCTAGTAGTCATCTTCTTAGGCATAGATACTAAGGTGGGAAGAGGTATTTAAGGCAGTAGAATCAACAGACCTGAAATAACATCCTTAAAACTTACTGTCCTTAGATCTTGAGTAGATCTTTGACCTCTCTCAGACAAAAATCTCAATTTAATAGTATAGACTAAATACTTGCCACTTAGGATTGCACTGAAGGCTGAATGAGCCTTGGTGCACGTAGACAGATATAAACTCATTTAGCCTGGGCAAAACATAAAATATCAAGGGCCTTTAACCACTGAACCAACTCTCCAGCCCTTCTTCTTCCCTCTTTAAAGATGGAGGCATGTGAGGAGCAACTTACTGAAACCCATTAAGCTTATAGGCTTAAATACAGAAATCCTGATATTACTCAAAGTGCAGTAGGACTGCCTCTATCCATCTGTTCACCTGTTACAGAGAAGCTAAAATATTACTTTTGTCATACTTATTAGAATAATGAGTTTCCCCACCCCGTCCACTAAAAGCTCTCAATCTGATATAGGAAAAAGGGAGAGTCTTTAATTACAATTAAGCTGGACTTGTTCATAAAGGACAAATGTGAACTGTTTGATCCTTGAAAGCATTTGAGATTTGACTACAGCCTTTAACAGTTCTCTAGGTCTCCCAAAATTGGCAGGGATCATTTAAAATGACATGTGAGATGGGCCAAAAAATAAGGTTAGAAGTGGAACAGACCTCTGAAGTGATTGCCTGCCAAGACTCTCCTTACACCAATAAGAAATAAGCACAGGAGAGATGCCAAGCTATGCCTTTTGACTCCTTAGATACTCATTTTATTGTTACAATATGTCCATGACTTTGTTTTTTCCCTTTCAGTGGGCAGTAGACTAGATTCATTTACCTTGCAAAAATTAAAATATCCAAGATCCTTATCCTAACAGAATACTGGCATAAAGGAGCAATCATACTCACATTCTTCCAGTTACCTGATGAAAACAAAGACAATGCTGTCTGCAAACAGAAAGGCATACTTAAAATCAGATTTTTCATACTTCTCTAATAAAAACAAAAATCCCAACGGAACTACCAAAACCACACCAAAGTGTAATTGCTGATTTCTGATGTCCTCCCTGTACATCTATAAAACTATAAACACTATAAAACTAACAGTATCACATACCAAGAAACCAGCTCTAGAAAGTGTTAAGTAAAAAACTGAAAACTTTCCTTGTTTATTGAACTAGCCAAAATTCAAATGAATGTTTCTGTCCAAATTAATCCTAAATCTGCAAGTACTTTCTCCCATTGACTTATATGACTAGAACTTGAACATGCTTAAGAAAAGCCACTCAATAAATTCATTCGTTTTTGATAAATAGCTATACAATACAGAAATCACCACTCTTGTATAAAATATATAAGCTAGATATATTAATTTCTTTTATTTAGTCTCTTGATGCTTGCTCTAACCCCACTGTTTTGGAGAAATGCTCACACTAGAAACTTTAGGTTGGCGAGACCAATGTTGGGCTTAAAGACTTTAGTGAACAGGTTCATTGGGCTCCCTCCCCAATTGCAGCCAAGCACCACTGAGGATCCACCCCTCCCATGAGTCTCATCTGCTGCTGCAGGTAAGTTCCACATTCCACCTTCCTTGAGCCCCACCTACCACCTGCACTCTACCCACATCAACCCACTCAACAATGCAGTGCTTCCTGAGACACCATGCTACCCCCACAGGTACTTCTTCCCCACTGCCTACATGGGCAATCCAAAAGTGTGCCCCCTCTTCCCTGAAGCTCATGCCTTTCTTCTGATCTTCCTGCTACCTTGTCTGAGCCTCAGCCTTCTCAACAAAAGGAATATTTCCAAATGGGCATATCCCAATGCAATATAAGTAACACACACACACACACACACACAAAGATAACATATATTCTCATCAAGAACGCTCAGTTTCACAGTAGAGGACTCTCATAAGTTCTAGACAGAGAATTCAAAAGCATACTTATGATAAATATATACAATGAACTTAAAGATGACATGAATGAACACCTAAATGAAATCTAAGAAAACAACTGAAAAAAATCAGCAGACACCTTAATGAATTAAAAGAGAACATGAACAAATATCTGAATGAACTCTACAAGAATATAAACAGCTAAATGAGAAACTCAAGCCAAGATATGAAAATGGAACTCAATGGAGACAGAAACACTAAAGAAAAACCAAGCAGAAATGAAAAATGCAGTACGTCACATAAAAAAGCTCATGGAAAGCCTTACCAATAGACTAGATCATGTGGAGGAAAGAATGCCAGGACTTGAAGACAAGGTAGAAACAAATAGATCAGGTAGCCAAAATCAGTAACAAGTTAAAAAAAAATGCATGAGCATAACAGGAGAGACATTTGGGATACTATGGAAAGACCATACCTACAAACACTGGGAATAGAAGGAGAAGAGTTTCAGACCAAGGTAAGGCGAACTATTTTCAATAAATTATAGAAGAAACCAAGCCTAAGAAAAGAGATGTCCACCCAGACATAAGAGGCACATAGAACCAAAAAAAAAAAAAAACTCTCCACATCATATTATGGTCAAAACATTAAATAAATACACAGAAGAAAAAAAGAGCATATGTAAAAGCACATAAAGTTCTTAAGCATGAGGCAAGAAGTAAACCTCAAACATCTCAGGCAGTAACATCACAACAGGATATTTAGGTTAAAGAAGAGGCAAATACTTATAAAGGATCAGAAAGGAACATTTGAATTGGCCCTAAGAGAAGAATGGATGATAAGAACATAAAACCAGACTGCTGTGGTTTGAATGCAAGTGTTCTCTACAGGCTCTTGTGTTTGAACACTTGGTCCCCCGCTGGTGACACTATTTAGGAAGGTTGTGGTGGGCTCTTTAGGAGTTGGAGTCTTGCTGAAGGAGGTCACTGGACTGTATCCCCTCAAAAATGTAAGCCAAACTAAACCCTTTCCTGCCTTAAGTTGCTTTTGATCAGATATTTGTTAACACCAATGAGAAAGTTAATACACAGACTTTAATTTAAAAATCTGTTTTCAGGGTCTGGAGACATGGCTTAGTGGTTGAAGTGCTTGCTTGCAAAGCCTGATGGCCTGGGTTCAATTCCCCAGTACTCATGAAAAGCCAGATGCACAAAGTGGTGTATGCATATGGAGTTCATTTGCAGTGACAGGAGGCCCTGATATGCTCATATTCTCTCTGACTCTCTGTTGCTCTCCGTCAATAAATAAAAATTAAATTTAAAAATCTGTTTTCAACCATGTAAATTGACTGAAAACCAATAAATATTTGCCACAAAGATTATCAGTGAGGTATACTCTCATCAGAAAGACCAATTTACAGTTTTCTTTTTACTATTAGTGCATGTGTGTGTGTACACACCCATATGTGCAGGTGCACATGCACATGTACACTTGTGTATGAAAGCCAGAGGACAACCTTGAGTGGTGTTGCTCAGGAACACTGTCCACCTTTTTTGAAACCAGGTCTCTCAGTAGCCTGTAGCTCATCAATTAAATTAAGACTGGCAGGCCAGAGCGTTCTAGGAATCCTCCTGGCTCTGCCTCCCCAGTGCAAGGATTATGAGTGCTGCCACACCTGAGTTTTTTATGTGGGTTCTGAACTCAGGTCTTCATGCATGCAAGGCAAGCATTTTATTGAGCTACTTCCCCCAGCCCCCAATTTTCTTATAACAAGAAGCCACCAAGTACGAATAATTCAGAAAACCATGTTTTTGAAAGAATAATCTATCCGCTATTGCAAAATTCCATGAGATAAATTCATAGACTGTTCTAGGTAGTGGCAATGGGAATAGAAAGGATTTCAGAGTTCCGAGATAGAATTCATAATATTTGATGATTTATTAAGCTCTTGGAGTACAGTATTTACCAGAACTTACTTCAGTGTAGTCATTTATCCATTGGTAACAGCATTAGTAGCAACATACACTATTCTAAACATTTTATAGAGATTAACTCATTTTTATAACCAACCCTGTTTTACAAATGACAAACTAAGGCATACATCAGTTAATTTACTCAGCCAATAAATTAAAAACAACCAAAAGAGCCAGGCATGGTGGCACACGCCTTTAATCCCAGCACAGAGGTAGGAGAACCGCCACGAGCTCAAGGCCACCCTGAGACTACATAGTTAATTCCAAGTCAGCCTGAGCTGCAGTGAAACCTTACCTAAAAAAACCAAAAAATTAAAATTAAAATTAAAATAAAACCAACCAAAACAAAAACAAATCTCACCAGGCATGGTGGTGCACACCTTTAATCCCAGCACTCAGAAAGCAGAGGTAGGAAGGTAGAAAGGACCTTCTGTTATAGAAGTGTCCAGACTTGAAACTACCCCCAAATTACTCAGGATTTTTGTTTTTACATATATATATATATTGATGTCAGGTGCGGTGGCGCACACCTTTCTTTAATCCCAGCACTCGAGAGGCTGAGGTAGGAGGATCACTGTGAGTTGGAGGCCAGCCTGACACTACATAATTCCAAGTCAGTCTGGGCTAGAGCAAGACCATACCTCGGAAAAAAAAAAAAAAAAAAAAAAAAAAAAAACTCAGTTAAAATGTTAGATAAGATTTTTAAAAATTGGCCCTAAGTACTGTAATTTTAGAATTCTAAAATGCTTACAGCCATAAAGAGAAAAAAAAAAGTCTAAAGAAGATAGTATGTGGTAATGTCAAAAGTCCAGGGTAGTCAAGAGCACCAGTGGGAATCACATGAAGGATTTTTTTTAATAAAAGATCTATATCAACTCTAAATTTATAAAGATGGGACTAGAAAACGGGATTTTCATATTTATTAATTTATTTATTCCTGTTTTATTGAGGTAGGATTTCACTTTAGCCCAGACTGACCTGGAATTCACTATGTAGTCTCAGGCTGACTTCCAACTCACAGTGATCCTCCTACCTCAGCCTCTCGAGTGCGCCACCACGCCTGGCATACATCCTGGCATCCATCCATCCATCCATCTATCTATCTATCTATCTATCTATCTATCTATCTATCTATCCACACATATATGTACAAACAAAAATCCCTGAGTAATTTGGGGGTAGTTTCAAGTCTCTAAACTTCTGTAACAGAAGGTCCCTTCCTGCTTTAGCTTTCTAGTTGACACTAATTTCCCAGAAATGAGAGGGAGGGACCTTAGCACCAGGAAAATGTGGATGCCCTTAGTCCGCAGGTCGTTTAAGCTCCCCTTTTTACTAAACGTCCCCTCATAGAAATACAGACAGGGCAGGCAGATGAAGAAAAGGTGTAGTGTCTAAGAACTAGCAGGCCCTTTCCTAGTGTCTTCTAGAAGTGTCCACCAGCCGAAGGAAAGTTTTTCTGTTTATAAATGCCTGAGGGACTCTGGCTGGATTACGAAGCCGAGTCCTCAGGCCCGCTATCTAACGATGGATGCCAACAGAAACCTCTAGGTTGGGGCCTGACTGCCTGCCAGGTAAATCCGGGCTCGGCAAAAATAAAATAAAAGTACATAAATAAAACACAAGTCAGGGCTGCAATGACACGTCCTGCACGTTACCTGAGGGTCCTCTGGTCAAATTGATCTCTTCCTCGGTGAGCATATAATCCACCCTTCCGTTCATGATGGACTCGTTTCTGCGGGCTCCCTTCCTCTCTGGGTCAGCTGGGGGAACTCTAGCACAGGGGAAGGTGAATCAAGATCGGAGTCCAATCCCGAGCACAACTCTTCGGTTTCTCGGCGGGCGCACCGGAAACGGAAGCGAAGGAGCCTGGGCGCGCTAGGCATGCCGGGAGTCGTGGTTTTCTTCCGCCACGGGTTTCCTTATTGGTCGGCGCGTTCTTGTGGAGGCAGTCTTCTGAGACAAACAGAGAGACAGGAGGGATGAGAGAGAGGAGAGACAGGAGACATAAGAGAGAGAGGAGAGACAGGAGAGATGAAAGAAGAGAAATGAGAGAGAGGAGCGATAAGAGAGACAGGAGCGAGGGGAGAGACAGGAGAGAGAAGAGAGATGAGAGAGAGACAGGAGATGAAAGAGGAGAGAGGAGAGGAGAGAGAGGAGAAACGGGAGAGAGAGAGGAGAGATGAGAGGGGAGAGACAGGAGAGATGAGAGAGAGGAGAGACGGGAGAGAAAGAGGAAGGATGGGAGAGAGGAAAGACAGGAGAGATAAGAGAGGGGAGAGATGGGAGAGAGACAGGAGAGATGAGAGAGGAGAGATAAGAGAGAGAGGAGAGATAAGAGAGAGAGGAGAGATAAGAGAGAGAGGAGAGACAGGAGAGATGAGAGAGACAGAAGATATGAGAGAGGAGAGACAGGAGAGAGAGGAGAGATGAGAGAGAGGGGAGAGAGGAGAGATGAAAGAGAGAAAGGAGAGATATGAGAGAAAGAGGAGAGACAGGAGAGAGAGGAGAGATGAGAGAGAGAGAGAGAGACAAGAGCGATGAGAGAGAGACAGGGGAGATGAGATAGAGGAGAGACGGGAGAGATGAGAGACAGGAGAGATAAGAGAGAGGGGAGAGATGAGAGAGAGAAGAGATGAGAGAGAGAGAGACAGGGGAGAGGAGAGAGAGAAGAGACAGGAGCCATGAGAGACAGAAGAGATGAGAGAGAGACAGGAGAGATGAGAGAGAGGAGAGATGAGAGAGAGGAGAGATGAGAGAGAGGAGAGATGAGAGAGAGAAGAGATGAGAGCGAGAGACCGGGGATAAGAGAGAGAGGAGAAATGAGAGAAAGAGAAGAGACAGGAGCCATGAGAGAGACAGGAGCAATGAGAGACAGAGAGGGAGGAGAGACAGACACAGAGAGGGGAGAGAGAGAGAGAGAGAAAGAACTGTGCCACCGTCGCTGACTGTGGAAAGCAGGTGAGAAAGTGGGGGACAGAGAAGAGGGTAGCAAAGCTATGGCGCATGAAGAAAATTTATATCGTTGAGGTTAAGTTTGAAATTTTAAAAATCACAAATGTAGAAAAGAGAGAAAGGTTCCATTCTGTAAGCATCAAACCAGACTGAGTGAGAAAAGCATTGCAGGCAGATCTATGAATGAGGTTTGCAAAGTTAGCCGGAAATTGTACCTTTTTAAAAAAGAAGATTTATTTTTATTTTATTTTTATTTACTAGAGATAGGGGGAGGGGGGGAGGGAGGGAGAATGGGCGCGCCAGGGCCTCTAGCCACTGCAAACAAACTCCAGACACATGTGCCACCAAGTGCATCTGGCTTACTGGGACCTGGAGAATCAAACCTGGGTCCTTAGGCTTTGCAGGCAAACACCTTAACCGCTAAAGCCATGCAGGTACAATACGGTGTCCCATGGGAGAGAACTTTTAACAGCTCTCTCTCCACGTGTTGTTTATTTGTTGGCACTTTACTCCATGTTAGTGAATTGGCTTTATCCAAAGAAAAGATAAAAAACTGTTGTCTCTGTCAAGCAGGTACTTACTGCTTGAAGCTAATTCGCACAGTGGCAGGAGGTAGGAGCACCTTCTTCCTTGAAGTTTACATTTCAAAGGGTTGTTTCCCAGGACATTATGGAAAATATTCCTCACATGTAGCTGACAATAAGCTTACTTGACTTTAAATTTAGGGGAAAAAATTAAAGATATATTTGCCTCCCTGGCTTGTATCTGATTACAGGATGGTTTGTTCAAGGCAGGGTCTCACTGTAGCTCAGGCTGACCTGGAACCTACCCTGTTGCCTAGGCTGGTCTTTGTCTCCCAGCTACCATCCTACCTCAGCCTCCTGAATGCTGGTACTAAAGGTGTGAGCCTCCACACTGGAACAACAGGGTTATTTAACTTTTAAGAAACAGGTAGAGATGCAAAAATAATAGAGGAAGGGTTAAAATTACAAGTTTTCAGGAAAAATTCCTCTAAGAAAAGGGTGGAGAGAAAAGTTCTTTTGATAGGAAGATTACTGAAGGACCTATGACTTTAAAGCTCAGTCTTCTTTGATCTTTGGGATAAGGAACTTTCAGGAGTCAAAAATATAAAATCCTTGAGAAACAGGAAGGTTTAAAAACAAAAAGAAGGAGGGGTTGGGGAGATGGCTTAGTGCTTAAGGAGTTTGCCTGCAAAGCCAAAGGACCTAGGTTCGATTTCCCAGGACCCATGTAAGCCAGATGCACAAGCTGGCACATGCATCTGGAATTGGTTGGAGGCCCTGGTGTGCTCATTCTCTCTCAGTCTCTCTCTCTCTCTCTGCTTCTCTCTCTCAAATAAATAAAAATAAAAAATATTTTTAAAAAATGAAAAGGGGGCTTTTCAGTGATACAGCTGCCTTTGTGTCATCCATGGTTCTGTTAGCAACCCATCACCCTGCTCTGTAAGTAACCCCAATAAACTCATTGAATCACCAAAACTAGTTTTGGTGTAATCATCTAAAAGAAAAATGAAAAAAAGAGGGCTGGAGAGATGGCTTAGCAATTAAGGCATTTGGCTGCAAAGCCAAAGGACCCAGGTGTGATTCCCCAGGACCCATGTAAACCAGATGCACAAGGGAGCACATATGTCTAGAGTTTGTTTGCAGTGGCTAGAGGCCTGGGCATGCCCATTCTCCCCCTCACCCCACTTCTCTCCCTCTCTCTTAAATAAATAAATAAAAATGAAAAAAAGAAAAAAAAAGGTGTCCCTAAATGTGTGGGGTTATCATAGGATTACTGGAGATTTTAGAGAATCGGTGCATAGCCCATATAAACACATTCAAATTTGGACTTACAAACAAAGCCAGTAACTGTTTACTAAACAAGACAGTGGCCAACACTGTAGGAAAAGACCTCCAATTCACTCACCCAGAGAGAACATGGAGGTAGTAGAAGACAGGTGATGCCAATAAACCTTTTCTCAAATTTCAGTTCCATCTCTTTCTAATTCTCTGGTTTTGAGAAATAATCTAACATCTCCGAACTGTTTCACCATCTTGAAAGGGGAGTACTGGGGTTTGGGGGATGGCTCAGTGGATAAAGTACTTGCAATGTGTGGTGGTTTGAATCACATCTCCCATAAACTCCTATGTGTCTTGAATACTTGGCCCTCAGCTGATGGTAATGTAGGAGGTGGAGACTTGCTGGAGGGGGTGTGTTGTTGAGGGTGGGCTTTGGGGTGTTATAGCCAGCTCCCTCTTGTCAGAACTTGGCTCATTGTCCTGCCACTGTTTTCCACCTACTGTGGCAGAGGTGTCCAGCCCTTGCTCATGTCATCCTTTCTCCTGCCATCATGTAGCTTCCCTTTGAGACTGTAAGCCAAACAAAACAAAACAACTGGTCATGGTGGCGCACGCCTTTAATCCCAGCATTCGGGAGGCAAAGGTAGGAGGATCGCTGTGAGTTTGAGACCCTGAGACTACATAGCGAATTTCAGGTCAGCCTGGGCTAGAGAGAGAGCCTACCTCGAAAAACCATAAAGAAAAAAAACAAAAAAACTTTCCTACCATCATCATGGAAGGACCAGAGTTTGTTTCCAAGGCCCATATTCATTCTTTCACATGGGCTTCTTGACCATGACCATGTTCCTTTCCCTTTCTCCTCCACTCTCAAACCTTCTGCTTTTCTTCTCTATGTTTAATTAAAATATGTTGGTTTAAAGCCGGGTGTGGAGGCACATGCCTTTAATCCCAGCACTCAGGAGGCAGAGGTAGGAGGATCGCTGTGAGTTTGAGACCCTGAGACTACATAGTGAATTCCAGGTCAGCCTGGGCTAGAGTGAGACCCTACCTCAAAAAACCAAACATATATATATATTTAGGTTTAAAAATCATTCTCCTCAATTCTTTGGTTAAATTACAGACATGAACTTAAGGTTTGGCATTTCAGGATTATTCCTAAACACCCCAAGTTTCCCCATATCAGACAGAAAGATTGTAAGAGCCACTGGGTAGGAAGGAGTATCCAGAGGCATTGTCCCACCCACAGTGACTAACTGCTGCATTCATGACCCATAACCCCGTGGGGAATACCAGTAACCTCACTGAGGAGAGCCCTCCTACTGAAGGATCAGGGAGGAGGGGATATTATGAGGGGAATGGAATCAACACGTGATTTGTCCATACAACAAAGTTTCCAATTGATAAAAATTTTAAAGAAATAAAATAAACCTTTATTTGAAAAAAAAAAAAAACGAGGGACTGGAGAGATGGCTTAGTGGTTAAGCACTTGCCTGTGAAGCCTAAGGACACTGGTTCAAGGTTCGATTCCCCAGGACCCATATAAGCCAGATGCACAAGGTGGTGCAGGCATCTGGAGTTCATTTGCAGTGGCTGGAGGCCCTGGCGTGCCCATTCTCTATCTATCTGCCTCTTTCTCTGTCTGTCACTCTCAAATAAATAAAATAAGTAAACAAAACAACAACAACAAAAAGAAATGATTCAGGGCCGGAGAGATGGCTTAGTCATTAAAGAACTTCCCAGCGCAGCCTAAGGACTAGGTTCAATTCTCCAGGTTTCACATAAAGCAGATACACATGGTGGCACATGCATCTGGATTTCATTTGTAGTGGCTAGAGGCCCTAGTGCACCCATTCTCCCTTTCTCTCTCTTTCCCCCTCTCTGTCTCTAATAAATAAATAAAAGTAAATCTTTAAAAAACTGTTTAGTGGGGCTGGAGAGATGGCTTAGTGGTTAAGGCCCCTGCCTGCTAGGCCTAAGAACGCTGGTTCCGATCTCCAGCGGTTCCAATCTCCAGGTCCCATGTTTAGCCAGATGCAAAGTGACGCAAGGGTGCAATGCCGCACTTGCCCACAAGGAGGTGCAAACATCTGGATTTTGTTCACAGCAGCTGAGAGAGACTGCTGGAGTGCCCATCTCTGTCTCCCTCTCCCTCTCTCTCTCTGTCTGTCTCTCTCTCTCTGTGTGTCTCTCTCCAAAAATAAATAAAAAAATAATAAAAATTTAAAAAAACAGTTTAGTGAAGTGAGAATTTCAAAATCATAATTGTAATTAAAACTTAGTCAGTTTAACTGCCTTCCAACACAGCTCCACATATGTTGGTTGGGTGAAAGAATAAAATGATCAAGCAGCATAGCAAATTGAAAAAAAGTAAAATATGCATAAGTAACACTGGAATGCCAAAAGAAAAGAGATCAAATAGAAATTGGAAAAGAAAATCAAGATGTCATGAAACCCACCAAGTTTCTTGAAGACTGAGAGGAAATCATTACTCTGTCCCTGTAAAGATTGTTCTTTTGGTTTGAGTACATAGCTTCAAAGGATACATAAAGCAGTAAATGAAAATAAAAACGATTCATGAAATAACTCAGGAGATGTTAGTAATATCAGGAATGGCAGGTTGGACATGTAAGTTATCTTTATTCCCTATTGGAAGTACAGTATTTAAGAATGGGGTAGCTTAGTATGTAGAAAGGTAGAGCATAGGAAACAGGAGATTCCACTCAGAGAAAACCATTGAAAATTAAAGAATGAGGATAGGATGGGAACATTTAGACTAGAGACCAGAGAATAAAACAGAGTTGATGAGATATTGGCACTGACAAAATAGTCTAGAAACAGTTGACAAAGGATGACTGGCACAGAAAAATGCACTTAATTCTATGCAAATGCTAAGTTTTTTTCTCTCACTCTAAAGTGCTTTTAAGATCTAGGTCTGGGCTGGAGAGATGGCTTACCAGTTAAGGCACTTGCTTGCAAAGTCAAAGGACCAAGGTTCAATTCCCTAAGACCCACTTAAGCCAGATGCACAAGGGGGCACATGTATCTATGTGTCTGTAGTTCCTTTGCAGCAGCTGGAGGTCTTGGCATGCCCATTCTCTCACTCCCCCGCTCCTCTCTCTCTCTCTAAAATAAATAAATAAAATATTTTTTAAGAAAAGATCGTCTAGGTCTGATAAGCAGGCCTTACCAAGAGCACAGGTTCTTCTATCTTTCTGTGCTCCACTTAGGTTCCATTTTTGAGTGTGGCCAATATCATTAAGATTGTTTTTGAAGGGTATAAATAAGTCAAATGAAAACCTACTTTTCTGGACAATGGAACACTCAGAAGCAATAGATTGTCACTTGAAAATTTTCAGTGCCAGGGATGGGATACCTTCCAGTGAGTTGTTGGTCAGGGAGGTCACAGATAGCCCCAAAACATTATAGGCCATTGCAGAGGCCCTTGGTTTCCCACCAGGAATAGATGGTAAGACCCTATTGCTGAAGACTCCACATACTTGGGCTGCAAGGTCACTGAGAAATCCTGCTGGAGCTGAGCATGTGGACCAGCTGACAGAAAGCTGGAAAAAGCTACACTAATTTCTGAGACCTTCAAGGATGTTCCTCCCATGATCAGCCCAGAACACTGGCAAAATATAATGGCTTAGGGGATAAGCTGGAGCTATGCCTAGGGATTCTGCAGGTCTCTTCTCCCAGGTCAGTGAAGTGTTCCTCAACACTCTAGCTATGGCTCACATAGCCCAGGTGATGAAATGACACTGCAGGGCACAAGGCATTAAAGTGGGCTGACTATGTGATGCTAATTTTACAAGTGAAATGAATACAAGAGTGAATGAGGCAAAGAAGCTTCCACCTACATTTCAAAGCATTTCTTAGTCAAAGTGGAACTCAGGCAGTTAACTGTAGCAGGGTTGAAACCACCATTATGAGTTTCTAGGGCAATGGTGACAGGAAATGTCACAGGGAGTCTCCATAAGGACAATACCTGGTGGAGTCACAGAGGCAAACCTACTAGTGAGACTGCTGAGGACCCAGAACTTCAGAGAAAACCAAGTACAAGGCCAGCCTGAAAGCCCAGAGGAAGCATTGGCTAAACCCAGGAAAGTCATGTGGATGGGGTTTTCTGATGCTTGGGGAACCCAAATTCCACACTAAAATGTGTAATATGTGGACATGGTGTCACAGGAAAAATATTCTCCATATTAAAGCTTTATGTGGTTTTCCTCATTGGAATTTGAACTTTTTGGAACCTATTGGTCCTTTTTGCCTTTTGTGGGTACTGGGGAATTGAATCTAGACCATCAGGCTTTGCATGCAGATACCTTTAACCACCGAGTAATTTCTCCAGGCCTTATTAGTCCTTTTTTCTGGCCTGTTTCTCCTGGGGGAAAGACAATGCCATCCTATGGCAAGCTCTCAACAGTGTACATTGAAAGTAGATAATTTAGCCCAATAGCTGGTAGGAATTCACCTTGGGATGAATTGTTCCTTGAATATCAGATAAGCATTTGGACTTAAAGAGCTGGGCATGGGCCTGGCATGGTGGTGCATGCCTTAAATCCCAGCACTCAGGAGGCAGAGGTAGGAGGATCACTGTCAGTTCAAGGCCACCATGAAACTACATAGTGAATTCCAGGTCAGCCTGAGCTAGAATGAGACCCTACCTTGAAAAAAAAGGAAAAAAGTGCACACCTTTAATCCCAACACTTGAGAGACAGAGGTAGGAGAATTGCTATGAGTTCAAGGCCATCCTAAGCTATATTAGTGAATTCCAGGTTAGTCTATGCTAGAGTGAGATAAGACCCTACCTTGAAAAAGTACTACTACTAATAATAATAATGATAATCTGGACTTGTTATTTTTGTGTGATATCAGAGTTTGAACCTAAGTACTTGAACATACTAAAAATACAGTCTTCTGATGGGCTACATCCCCAGACCCTACTTTCTTCAGAGGAGATTTCAAGATAGGATCTTTTAAGTTGCCCATTCTGGCCTTGTAGTCTATCTATAGCCCACACAAGCATTGAATGTTAACATTTATGTCAGAGCCTCAATAATATTGAGGACTGCAGGTTTACCACATAGGACTGGTTTGGTCTTAGGAGTTTTGAAATGATGTGAAGATGGAGTAAGACTATGAGACTACTGTGATAGATTAAATACATTTTTGTGAGAAGTATATGAATTTGGGGAAGTAAGGAAGAATAATTTCATGTGTTAGAAATTTAGTCTGATAAATTATTCTTAGTGGTACTTGGAAATAGCTTTAGAGATGTAGGTAAGATATATGGAACTATACCTGATAACATAAGTGACAGTGACATCACATGAAGAAGAATGATGAAGAGGAAAAAGAGGAATTCTCCTTCATCTCCTAATGCCTGTAGCAGTTGCTTTCTCATTGCTGGAACAAAATACCGGACTACAAGCAGCACATAAATGAAATGTTTAATTTCTGCCTTGTACTTTCCAGGGAAAATTTCAACATGGGGTGAAAGCGTGGCAGGAGCACATGGCTGGGCATTACATTTTCACATCAGCAGGAAGAATGTAGCTTGAGCAAGCTTGGTGTGGCGAGTGGGACATGGGTATAAAATCTCAAAGCCCACAGCATTGACACATTCCCTCCAGCCACCTTCACAAAGGCTCCACAGCATTCTCAAATAGTACCATCTGGAGATGAAGTATGCAAACATGTGAGGCTATGGGGGACATTTTGTATTCAGACGACCACATCCTGCCCCTGACTTCCATAGACTAATCAGTTCCAAAAGACTAAAAACAATAAAAAACTTGGTAAGGCTTATTATAGCAATTACCTTACATCTCAGTACCAATTTTCTGTGGCAGATAAATTCTGTTTGCTTGAACAGATCACCAACAAGAAGCATCTTGTGGAAGAAAAGGAAAGGGTTTATTTCTGTGTTACAGATTCAAGGGGAAGCTTCATCTTGTTAAGGAAAGCATGGCAGGATCAGACAACTGGATAACACATCTTCACATCAGCAAGAAGGAAGTAGCAAGAGAGAGCTGAGTCCCTCAAGTGAGGCTGGGCTACAACACACCAAGACCTGCCTTCTGTCACACACATCCTCAAACAATGCTCCATCTCCTGAAGGCTCCATAATGTTCTAAAACTGTACCAACAACTACGGAATAGGTAATTTAAACTCATGAAGCTATGGGAGACATTTTACCATGCCTTATACCTTGGAGCAAAAATGCAGTAAAACTTTCTCCTAGAGTTTTAAGACTTCTGGGTGAGATGGCAGTCTAAGAGCCATGCCAATCCAGACTAGCAAGAGATTTAAGCAAAACCACAGGAAAATGCATTCTTCTTCTGAAAAGTGAAGTTGTATAGGTTTTTCTTTAACCACAGCAATCGGGGAAGCAGGAGAGAACAAGATCCACAACAAAGGAGGAAAATGGCCAGAATCCCACTGAGGCACTTGCAACCCTGATCTACACAAACTGCACACCCACCCGGCACAGCCTGTCTGGTGCCGAGCTGCAGGAGCAGAGACCAAACAAAGGGATTTTCCAACCACATTAGCCTCCTTGCAAAGTCAAGAAACCCACTGCAAAGACAGTGGAGATCAGCTAAGGAGGCGAGATACAGGTGGGACCAGCTGAGCAGTTCCAGCACAACTCCAGGCTTCCTGCACTCTACCATCCCCCAACCATCAGAACCATGAACCTCAGGAGAACACATTCAGCTCCCAGCAAGAGGGCATCCAGCACAGCTGATCAGAACACCAGCTTCACACCTTAACATGGAGGGATTGAGGTAGGTACTCAGCATTGGTGAGATTTGAAGCCACCCCAAAAGGTAATGAGGCTGACTGACAAAAAAAAAGCAGGTACATAGGCCTGCACTGGAAGAGCTAGTCTCTCTTTCCATGTCAAGGCAGGTTAGGGGTTACAATTCTTGGTTGGCTTTACCATTCTCAATTAAGCTGTATTTGGGGGTTAACTATTGTTGCCTTTGATGCTTTCAGATTTATATGGCCTTGGTCTTTTGCTTATGCCATTACTGGGGGCAAGGTCTGATTCAGATCCAGGCTGACCTGGAACTCAATTCAGAACAGAAATCTCATCCTCCCAACTGACAGGATTAAGGGTATAGAGCAACACACACCCTTAGGGATTTTGGCTTTATAAGGCTACCTGTTCATTTTGATCCCCACACTTGCACACTGTACTGTTCATTTATTTTTTTACTTTTATTTATTTATTTGAGAGAGGAAAAGAGGCAGAATGAGAGATAGATAAAGAGAGAATGGGTGCACCAGGGTTTCCAAGCCACTGCAAATGAACTCCAAATGCATGCACTACCATGTGCATCTGGCTTACATGAGTTCTAGAGAATCAAACTGAGTTCCTTTGGCTTTGCAGGCAAGCACTTTAACCACTAAGCCATCTCTCTAGCCCCTGGGCTGGTTTTTATTGAATGTGTATATTGCTTAGTTGAATTTTAGAATTTGCCAGTAAACTGGTCCATCTAGCCCGCAGAAATACCTGAATAGTTGGCAAACCGAACACCTAGGATTACTTCTGTGGTTGGATTGGAATACAAGAGCTACACTTGGCACCTTAAACTCTTACATAAAGTTGGATTTCCAAATCTAACAACACTGCAGATTATTAGAAAACCCAAGCATCAAATCAATTTAGGATGCAAAAATCACAATATTATAATACAAGAAACACAAAGAATCAAGGATATATAATCCCACCTAAAATTATAAATCCATCAGAAATAGCCCTTAATGAGACTTGTGGTAGTTTGAATATATGTCCCCCAATATATTCAGTGTTTTATTAGTTATAGTTTGCATCTGCAATCACCTTGCTAGAGACAATGTCACTGGGGGCCAGTCTTAAGATGTTAATGGTGGGTTTGAGATTCCATTGTAAAGATATGCAAATGTGCCTAGCAGGAGTTCCTGAAGTGTGCTGTGTGACCTTTTGGCTGTAGTTTTGCTCTGTGTGCTGTGTGCCTGGTTGGCTTTCTCTCTCTCTGCTTGGCCCTGTGAAAGCAGGCTGCTTTTCCTGCCTTTATGGAACTTCCCCTGGATCTGTAAGCTTCAATAAATAATATCCCTTCCTCCATAACTGTGCCTGGTCTGGAAGTTCATCTCAGCAAACCTGAAGCTGTCTGCTACAAGACTCTTCTTGTAGATGAAATGCTTGACAAAGATTTAAAAAATGATTTTATCTAGACTCAAGGAAATCAAAGGAGAACTCAAAAGAATCAAGGAAGGAAACAAAGGAATTAAAGCAGAAAACAAACTTTGAAGGAATTCCAACAGAACACAGGAAACCAGCCTAATGAAATAAGGAGGTCGTTATAAGACATGAGTAAAGAAATAGAAATACTGAAGCAAAACCAGGATGAAATGCTAGCTCTGAAGAACACAGTCAGTCAAATAAAAAGCTCTGTGGAAAGTCTCACCAGTAGAATGGATGAAGGAGAGAACAGAATATCTAAATAAGATAGACCAGGGGGCAGACCTAATACAGTCCAACAAAGAAAAAGACAAGCTAAGAGGAAGGTATTAATGGGAACTTCAAGAAATGTGGGACACTATGAAAAGAGCAAACATAAGAATTCAGGGTATAGTAGAAGGAGAAGAATTTCAATCCAGAGGCTTAGTAGGTGTCAACAAAAATCATAGAAGAACATTTTTCCCAAACTGGAAAAGAAATGCCAGTGCAAATACAGGAAGCTTTTAGAACACCACACAGACAAAACCTGGAAAGAACCTCTCCTCGCCATGTTATAATTATACTACTAAACACACAAACTGAAGAAAATATATTGAAAGTAGTTACAGAGAAAAAGCAAGTGACCTACAAAGGCAAGCCCATCAGGATCACAGCAGATTACTCAACACAAACTTTAAAAGTCAGAAGAGCTTGGAATGATGCATTCCAAGTCCTGAAAGATAACAGCTGTCAACCAAGATTACTTTATCCTGCAAAGCTACCTTTTCAAATTGATGGAGAAATAAGGACATTCCACAGCAAAAACAAGCTAAAGGAATTTATGACAACTAAGCCAGTTCTACAGAAAATACTTGAAGGAATCCTTCATGCTGAAGAGAAAGCAAAACACGCCCAGGAGCAAACAGGAAAAAATAAACCATACTCAAATAACAGTCAAAACAATTGAGTGAAGGGAAAACAGGAACCACTACAAACCAAAAAAAAAAAAAAAAATGGAGAGAATAAATACATATCTTTCAATATTAACTCTTAATATCAGTGGCCTCAGTGCACCAACCAAGATTCACAGGCTTGCAGACTGGATTAAAAGGCAGGATCCTGCCATTTGTTGCCTCCATAAAATTCATCTCTCAATAAAAGATACACACTGTCCTAGGTGAAAGGATGGAAAATGGTATTTCAAGCAAACAGGCCTAGGAAACAAGCAGGGGTTGATATCCTAGTATCTGACAGGATAGACTTCAAACCAACATTAGTGAGGAAAGATAAAGAAGGTCACTTTATATGGATTAAAGGAATACTCCAACAGGAAGATATTACAATCCTAAATGTATATGCACCTAACATGGGGGCTCCTAATTTCATGAAACAAACACTATATAGACTTAATGTCACAGATAACACCAAACAGAATGGTAGTGGGTACCTTCGATACCCCACTATCATCAATTGACAGGTCATCCCAGCAAAAAATAAACATAGAGGGCTGGAGGGATGGCTTAGCAGTTAAAGCATTTGCCTGAAAAGCCAAAGGACCCAGGTTCAATTCCCAGGACCCATTTAGCCAGATGCACAAGGGAGCATACACATCTGGAGTTCATTTGAAGTGGCTGGAGGTCCTGGCGCAGCCATTTTTTTTTCTCTCTCGTGCTGTCAAAATAAATAAATAAAAATAAAATATTAAAATATCCTTAAGCAAATCTGCTAAATAGCATTAAAAACATAAACAGAGAGACATCTGGATTAAATGATGTCATGAAACAAATGGACCTAACAGATACCGACAGAACATTCCATCCAAATGCTGCAGGATATACAGTTTTTCAGCAGCACATGAAACATTCTACAAAATAAACCATATATTTGGACACAAAGCAAATCTTAACAAATACAGGAAAGTTGAAATGATCCCTTTTACTCTATCTGACCACAATGGGATTAACCTACAAATCAGCAATAAGAAAAACTACAGAGCATACACAAATTCATGGAGACTACACAATACACCATTTAGTGATGAATAGGTCAATGAATAAATCAAAAAGGAAATCAATAAATTCATAGAGTTGAATGATGATGAGAATACAACATACCAAAATTTTTGGGACACAATGAAGGCACTCCTAAGAGGGAAATTTATAGCTCTAAGTGCCTATATTAAGAAAATAGAGGGTTTACAAGTAAATAATTTAATGCTTCACATTAAGGTCTTGGAAAAAGAACAAGGCAAACCAAAAATGGGTAGACAGGAAGAAATAATAAAGATTAGAGCATCAATTAATGAAATAGAAATTTAAAAAATCCAAAGAATCAATGAAGCAAAGAGTTGGTTCTTTGAAAGGATAAACAAGATTAATACACCCTTAGTAAATCTGACCAGAAGAAAGAGAGAAGAGACAAAAATTAATGAAATTAGAGATGAAAAGGCACCATTACAACAGATACCAAAGAAATTCAGAAAATCATAAGGACATATTAAGAATATACATGCCCCTAAGTTTGAAAATCTGAAAGAAATGGATGATTTCCATGATTCATATGACCTACCAAAATTAACTCAAAATGAGATAAACCAATTAAATAGACCTATTACAAGTATGGAGATCCAAAAAGTCTCCCAACTAAAAAAAGTCCAGGCCCAGTTGGGTTCACTGGTGAATTTTACCAGACCTTCATGGAGGAACTAACACCAATGCTTCTCAAACTTTTCCATAAAATTGAAAAGGAGGAATTCTGCCAAACTCCATCTATGAAGCCAGTATCACCCTGATACTAAAACCAGACAAAGACAGAACAAAACAAGAAAATTATAGACCAATCTCTCTCATGAACATAGATGCAAAAATTTTCAAGAAAATATTGGCAAACAGAATAGAAGAATATATCAGAAATATTATTCACCATGACCAAGTAGGCTTTATCCACAGATGCAGGAGATGTTCAACATACGCAACTTGATAAATGATAATACACTATATAAATGGACTGAAGGACGAAAATCATCTCAATAGATGCAGAAAAGGCATTCGACAAAATCCAACATCCCTTCATGGTAAAAATCCTACCAAAACTGGGACTAGAAGGAATATATCTCAATGTAATAAAGGTTATTTATGACAAACCTATAACAAACATAATACGAAGTGGAGGAACATTTGAGCTTTTCCACTGAATTCAGTAACAAGGGTGTTCAGTGTCCCCACTTTTATTTAATATAGTACTGGAAGTGTCAGCCATAGCAATAAGGCAAGAGACGCTCATAAAAGGGATACAAATTGGAAAGGAAGAGATCAATTTGTCTTATTTGTAGATGATATGATTCTATGCATAAAGGACCCTAAGTACTCTACCAGCAAACTGTTAGAGCTTATAAATACTTTTAGCAACGTAGCAGGATACAAAATAAACTCACATAAATCAGTAGCTTTCCTATATACTAACAACAAACATGCTGAGGATTAAGAATATCTCCCATTCACAATTGCCTCAAAAAATATAGCGAAAGATATCTACAATGAGAACTTTAAAATACTCAAGCAAGAAATTGCAGAAGACAGTAGGAAATGAAAAGACAGCCCATGTTCTTGGATTGGAAGAATCAATATTGTGAAAATGTCAATCTTGCCACAAACAATCTACACATTTAATGCAATCCCCATTAAAATTCTAATGGCATTCTTCACAGAAATAGAAAAAACATCCTAAAATTCATTTGGAAGCACACAAAACCTTGAATAGACAAAACAATTTTGAGCAACAAAAATAAGGCTAGTGGTATAACCATACCTGATTTTAATCTGTATTACAAAGCCATAGTAACAAAAATAGCATGGCATTGGCACACAGATAGATACATAGATCAATAGAACAGAATAGAGGACCCAGATGTTAATCTAGGCAGCTACAGCCATCTTATTTTTGACAAAAATGCCAAAAATATTCATTGGAGAAAAGACAGCTTCTTCAACAAATGATGCTGGGGAAACAGGATATCTATATGTCAAAAGATGAAAATAGATCCTTGTCTTTCTCCATGCACAAGAATCAAATCCAAATGGATCAGGGACCTTAATATTAGACCTAAAAGTCTGAAATTGCTAGAGGAAAAGGTAGGGGAAACCCTTCAACATATCGGCATAGGCAATGACTTTCTGAATATAACCCCAATTGCTAAGGAAATAAAACCATTGGGATCTCATGAAATTACAAAGCTTTTGTACAGCAAAGGACACTGTGAATAGAGCAAAGAGACAACCTACAGAATGTGAGAAAATCTTTGCCAGCTATTCATCTGACAGAGTATTAATATCCAGAATATATAAAGAATGCAAAAAACAATAAGAAAACAACACAATTAAAAATGGGTTATGGAACCAAATAGAGAATTCTCAATGGAAGAAATACAGATGGCATATATAAACATCTAAAAACTTGTTCTACATCATTAGCCATCAGGGAAATGCAAACTAAAATTACTTTGAGATTCCATCTCTCTCCAGTCAGAATGGCTACCATCAAGAAAACAAATGACAATAAATTTTGGTGAAGTTGCAGAACAAGGGGAACCCACCTACACTGTTGGTGGGAATATAGTCTGGTATAGCTATTGTGGAAATCAGTGTGGAGGTTCTTGACAGCTAAAAATAGATTTACCAGCTCTAGCACTCCTATGCATATATCCAAATGACTCTTCTCACTACCTTAGAGATACTTGCACAACCATGTTTGTTGCTGCTCTATTCACAATAGCTAGGAAATGGAACCAGCCTATATCTCCCTCAATAGATGAATGGATAATAAAGATGTGGTACATTTACAAATGGAGTTCTATTCAGCCATAAAGAAAAATGAAATTATGAAATTTGCTGGGAAATGGATGGATTTGGAAAGGATTATACTAAGTGAGGTAACCCAAGCCAAGAAGGCCAAATGTTGCATGTTCTCTCTCATATGTGGATCCTAGCTAAATGTATAGACTTGTGTGTGAGAGGGACCAAAAAATCAGTAGCAGAGGCCAGTAAGCTGGAAAAAGTCTATAAAGGAGGGAAGAAAAGGAAAGACTTTAGAGGATGGTGTTGTATATTTGTAAGTAGAGGAATAGATTACAGGGAGTCGAATGGCCTAAGTGAGGCCAGAGGAAGATATGTTTAAGAGAAGTGTGGGGGGAGAATCAATCAAAATTCAAGATATTTTGAATAAGGCTTATGAAAGCCTACCTCTTTGGATAACGGCCCATCCAGCCCACTTCTTTGGATAACAGCCCATCCGGAAGCCATAGATTGCTTATACAAAAATTTCAGTGCCAGGGATGGCATATCTACCAGTGAGTTGTTGGCCTGGGAAGTCCCTGCTGCCTCCAAAACATTACAGGCTATTCTCAAGGCCTTGGTTTCCCATGAGTAACAGATGGTACGACTTTATTGCTGAAGGCTTCACATGCCTGGGCAGCAATATCACTGAAAAATCAAGCTGGTGCTGAGCTGAAAACCTTCTCCCTGTAGACCAACTGAAAGCTGGAAAAAGCTACAGTGCATGAAGCCCTATGAGAGACAGAAGTCATCAGCTGTGAGAACAGTGGACACTGGGAACCTCAAGTTTAGCCACACAGGCCAAATGACCAAATGGGTGCAATCTTGGCATGTCTTCTCTGGGGGAAACCAACTGCTCTCTAACTGGACAAGAGGCCCACTCTATGGGAGGGAATACATGCCTGGTACTGAAAAATCTAATCAAAAGCCTATGGCAGGGGCAGTCATGTGCCTTAAGGGTACAAAGTCTGCTCTTTATTGGCTAAATAAAACTGCCCTGAAAGTTTTGCACTTAATGTTCATATTCATATATTAATGCTAATCTCACGTTTGGTTAGAGAAGCTTTTCTTTTCAGATGGTAGTGACCACTGGGTTGACCCAAAAGGCAACATAGTCCTGAGAAGAAGTGATGGAGGAGCGTTCAGCACTAAAACATCTCTATCACACCCTCCAAGGCTCAGCGTCCATTGTGGAAGAGGTGGCAAAAAGAATGTAAGAGCCAAAGGAAGTATACAACTCCTTACAATGCAACTGTCCAGGCAGAAATTGGCGTCGATATCCATGACCTTGCTGTGCCTAGCAATACCTCCACAAGACCCTTGTAATAGAAGAAAAAGATGATGACATCAAAATAAAAGATAGACTAATGGAGAGAGGGAATGGATATGATGGAGAGTGGAGTTGTGAAAGTAAAGTGGGGGAGGGGAGGGAAATATGGTTTATTGTCTGTAAGTATAGAAGTTGTCAATAAAAATTTTTTAACAACTGTATTCTAAGTAGATAAAATTGTCCATAATAATTTTAATAAACTAACACTGCAGATTATCTTTTAGGGAAAATAGCACCACTTGTTTTAAATATTGATTATGAAGTAGTTAGATGCAAAAATGGCTTAACATATGTCAAAGTTGTTGGTTGCCCACCAGAACTATAAGGTAAGACCCCGTTGCTGAAAAGTCTTCATGCTTGTGCTGCAGGTCACTGGGAAATAAAGTTGAAGCTGAGCTGGAGGTTACCTTCCTTTTTTTCTAGTTTTTATGATGCTGGAAAGAGCTATGCAGCCTGGTTACAGAGAAGTCATCAATGGTTTTAACTAGCAGTAGACGCTGAAAGTTCTGCACTGGCCAGCCAGCCCAATTGATGAACCAACTGGTGTAATGTGGGCATGCCTGTTGGGGAAAACAAACTTGCTCTGTGATTGGATTTCAGCCCCAGTCTATGGGAAGGAATTCCACCCTGGTATTGAAAACTTCATTGACAGGCTATGTGGATAGACAGGTTATAAGTACTGCGGGGCGGGAGGGGGGGGGGAACTGCGACTGTTGTCTAGCTAAATAGATGGACTGTGCCCACCTAACTTCCCTCTAAATACTTATGTTTATATCCATATACTAGTGAATTTCTTACTTTTGGTTCAAGAAGTTTCTCCTTTGAGATGGCAGTGACCACTGGAGAGACTCAAAACTCACTAAAGTGCTGAGGAGAAATGACAGTGATCTATTCTTATGTCAGTGAGATATCTCTTTCCCACCCTCCAAGCCTCACAGACCATGCACAAGAGGCAGAGGAAAGACTGTAGAACCCGAGGAGTGTAATACTGTCTTCTAGACACAGTGTCCATGGTATTTGTAATCTCACAAGGCCTGGATAGTAGGAGGGAAAAGTGATGGCACCAAAATCAAAGACTAGCTGGAAAGAAGGGATACAGAAGAGGAAGTAGAGGAAAGGGAATATGATCATGGCATATTGTCCATATGTATGAAGCTTTTCAATACAAAGTTTTAAAAATTATATTTTGGTTATTTTGCCAAATAGTAGAATTTCATTTGCCTTATTCACATATCCTTAAAGTTTAGTTCATCTTCCCACCAACCTCATCCCTCCCTAATGACAACCCACTTTCTTGTGTAAATTTTTCCACCCACTATTAGACCCCTCTACTTAAGACATGAGATGCTCTAGGCAATTCATGCTATTTTTCAAGATCACTTCTCCTTGTTGCTCCTCTAGTGCCCCAAACTTCAGGATCTCTGACCACACAATCCTTTGAAGAGCAAGGCATTGTTGCGTAATAGCCCAACCCTACTACTTCATCCCCTTCATGGGATGCTAAGCCTGCTGCCTCACTCTGCCCTCCTCATGGCTGTCCTGGTGGGAACAAAGATGTCTCAGGCACAGTCTTGATTTATGCCTCCTCGACTATGCTTGATTTGCTCCCCGGCTTGCTGCTCATGGGGTCTGCCTGGGCCCAGGTTCTGCGAAAACATGCTGTCTGGCTGCCTGTGCTCTGGACACTGCTATCCCCCATCTACTGCTCCCATGGCCCACCAGGATGGCGCTTCACTTCCTCTGAAGTTGTGATCCCCAGGAAGGTACCCCGCAGCAGCTCACTTGAGCTTCTCGCCTATAGAGTGCATTTCCGTGGCCAAAGACATGTGATCCACATGAAGCTCAAGAAAAACATGTTGCCCAGACATTTTCCGGTATTCACTGACAATGACCAAGGAGCCACACAGGAGGACTATCCCTTCATTCCCCAAGACTGTTACTACTACAGCTACCTGGAAGGGGTTCCTGGGTCTATGGCTACACTGGACACCTGCTATGGTGGTCTGCATGGCATGCTGCAGGTAGATGACTTCACTTATGAAATCAAACCATTGGCATCCTCTTCCAAATTTGAGCATGTGATTTCTCTGCTTGTGTCAGAGGACAGAGCCAGAAGTTCTGAAAGGTGTAGGATTGAAGAAGAAGAGACCAATCAGTTACTTGAAGAGATGAAACTTGCTGAAACTCCTAGAGCAGGCCCTGTTTATTTGTGGCGCAGGCATCCGAAACACCTGAAACTTTTGTACACTATTTCTAACTCGTTATTTTCTAAGAACAGTAACATAAGCCAGCTAGTTGGGATGGTAATGACTATGAACAGCATACTACATACCATTTTCAAACCAGCCAGTATCAATGTCTACATCCGTTATGTGTGCATATGGAATGAGGTTGACCATACGTCCTTGGGGTTACCATCTTCTGGGGCTGTTATACGTGAGTATGGTCTGCATATACAGCAATCTATTTATAGCAAAGTATACCCTTCTGCTTCGGTGCTTTTAACAGGACATGATATTGGAGGAACGAATTATCAGGTCAATTTTAATGGACTTTGCAACCCCAATTGGGGGACCTTATATGTGAGTTTACAGGATCTCCACATATTTATGTCTTCAACTATTTTAGCTCACACATTGTTCCACAGCTTTGGTACTCACCATGACACACCTGCTTGTGTTTGTTTTCGAAGAACTAGTTGTGTCATGGCTCCTGTGCCTGGTCTGATGGATATGATTAGCAACTGTACTTATGTGTCACTACATTATAAGCTGCATAGTTGGGAGGCATGTCTGAGCTCTTTGGATCCTCCATATTCTACTTACAATTTTAAAACCGGACGTTGTGGGGATGGGAAAAAGGATGCCAGAGAGGAATGTGACTGTGGCTCCTTTAAACAATGTGCCACTGATAAGTGTTGTAGGACCAATTGTCATTTCACTCCTGGCAGTGTATGTAATAAAGGAAGTTGTTGTAATCACTGTAGACATTCTGCCCCTGGGACGATTTGCAGAGACAAACTCGGTGTCTGTGATCTGCGAGAATATTGTAATGGCTTATCAGCGGAATGCCCACCGGACTTCTACATCCAGGATGGAACTCCATGCTCATCAGTAGCAGTTTGTATGAAGGGAAACTGCAGCGACCGCACTATGCAGTGTCAAGCTCTCTTTGGATTCAAAGCTAAAGATGCTTCACCAACATGCTATAAAGTATTGAATGTAAGAGGTGATCCATATGGAAACTGTGGTATTCGGGTTCAACGAGGGGGAAGTAAACCTCTTAAGTGTGAAGATGATAATGTTTTCTGTGGGTTGCTGCATTGTGATAATGTTGTCCAATTTCCAGGTGGAGGTGAGCATACTTCATTTCATCATATAAAATTAAAAGATGCTAGAGAAGTACATTGCCTTGGATATGATACACATCATGGAATGGAATTGCCAGAAATGGGGCTTGTAGTGGACGGTGCAACCTGTGGCCCAGGAAAATTCTGTCGAAAACAGAATTGTACTTTTCATGAAGATATGGGTTTCAAGTGTGATGTCCAGACATGTAGTTTCAGAGGTGTGTGTAACAACAGAAATCATTGTCACTGTGTGCGTGGTTGGAACCCCCCATCGTGTGACCAGAGAGGAGTGGGTGGCAGTGAAGACAGTGGTCCTCCATCTCCCAAAGATGTAGGTCTTAGAGCCCATGTAATTCCGGACAAAAATGAGATTTTTTTGGCGTGTCTTTTTCGTGTCAGTGCTTTCGTATTGTCAATTCTTGGTGGTTTGCTTTCAAAAGCAAAAATGGCTATGATAAAAGATTAAAAAGGCTTAAAAAAGGAAGAATGATTGTAAACAAAAATGCATTATCCACTCCAGGAAGCAAGTGTCAACATGCTTCTGACAAAATCATCAATGACAGTGACATTTTCATCTGGAAATAAAATCACTGTGAAATAAATAATGTGCCTCTTTGTCTCTTCAAAGCTTATTTATTTATTACAAAGAGGGATAAAATATGGGCATGCCAGAGCCACTTGTTGCTGCAAATTCCAGATGCATGCACCACTTTGTTCTTTTGGCTTTATGTGAGCACTGGGGAATCAAACCCAGGCCAGGAGCTCTGCAAGCAAGCACCTTTAACCACTGATTATCTCCCCTGCATGAGACTCTGTTTTTAAATAAGCCTAATACCTAGTTTCTGAGTTTGATATATTTTTATTTTGTTTTTCTTTTTCTCTTGTTTTGGCATCCTGAGGTTGAAAGTCAAGAACCCAGGGGTTTTTCATGCCTAGCTGGTCTCCTGCTATGATGCAGTACCCAAAAACCCTATTGTTTCATATCCTTATATGTAAAAACCTCAGAGAATCACACACAGGAACTGTATGTGGTCAACATTGCAGACTTAAAGTTTTCTAGATGCTCAGTACAAAATATCACTTGCACTAGTTTTCTGATTGTCACTGTTTGCAATTCATATATATTAGGTTTCTGTTACTGGTCCACTTCATTGTGTTAAACATTTGTTAATTATATAGAGTAAAGGGTAAAACATCTTTTGTGTTGTAGATATCTTGAATTTCAATAGTTTTTTTTAATTAATTATTTTTTAAGAGATTATATCCTTATATCCTCTTTCTCCTGCCCCATTCTAATGAGGACCCTCTTTCAGTGGGGTTATTGGTATTCAATGTGGTGTCCTGAAGGCCTTAGACAATATGTGTTGGGGGAAACCATGCCAGAGGCTAGTCCTACCCATCCTATAGCTCCTACAATCTTTCTGCCTCTTCTTCTGCAACATTCCCTTGGCCTTAGTTAGTAAGTGTGTTAGAAATCTAATTTAGTGTTGAATTTTCTGTAACATCTGGATTTCTGTTTTGTTGTTATTTGAGTGCCCCCAGTGTGTGTCACCATCAACCTGGAACTGGGTTTCAGGCTTAGCAATGAGATCAGTACTTACGTTGCTGCTTCTTCTGCATTGATTTCTGGGCTCACCACAGCTGTGGTAGAGGTGACCCGATTGTGGTAGGCAGTCAGCTATCTTTTCTGTTATATTTTATCCCTAGTATTCTCTGTCATCTGTAAGGTAAGAGAGATTCTAAAACCTAAAGTGAGAGAATCTTGGATTAAAGGGGGCAAGCATAACTACTTGAGAGACTTTTAAACTATTTTTTTGTGTGTGTGTGAAAGAGAAAGAGATTATTGGCACACTAGGGCCTCTAGCCACTGTGATTGAACTCCAGATATGTGTGTCACCTTGTGCACATGCATGTCCTTGCACATGCCTCCCTTGTGTGTCTGGCTTATATGGGATCTGGGTAGTCAAACATGGGTTCTTGGGCTATGCAGGCAAGCACCTTAACCGCTAAGCCCTCTTGAGAGACTTCTTTTTCTTGTTTTGTTTTTTCAAGGAAGGATCTCACTCTAGCCCAGGCTGATCTGGAATTCACTGTGTAGTCTCAGGGTGGCCTCAACTTCTTGGCAATCCTACCTCTGCCTCCCAAGTGCTGGGATTAGAGGCATGTCCCAGCACACCCAGCCCATGAGAGACTTTTTGATATGTATACCCACTCTTCTTGGCCAAAGAGCAGTGAAGTTTCTCTCTGAAATGTGAGTTTTCTATCCATAGGATTCTGATTTGATTCCCAGTAAGAAGTATGAGTTCTGCCCATTGAGAACAACTGAGAACAGTTGGTTACCTGCATAGGCTGTGTGCCACTATTACATAGGTATATACCACTTGCCTGGCTGGTTGACTTCTGCTTGTTTATGCTGTTGGCAACTGTTATCCCCCAGCAACTCCCACACCACTTTCTAGTGCTATGAGGAATAGCCAAGAGGGAGTTTGTTTTCCTCTCCGTTCTTGTGTGGTCTCTCCATGTACTGTGACTGTAGGCTGTGGTGTCTTCAGCAGTAGGGTGTTATCTTTCAGCTCTTGTAGGTAACCAACTGCTTGTCAATGTCCTGCATTGTTTTGTGGATCTCATGGGTCTTCCTGACCAACTGCTCAGGTGGCTGGGGTGGGGGTACGTAACTCAATTCTGACCCTGGGATTTACCAGCCAAGGCTCACAGTTTTAAGTCTAAGCTTTCTCCACCTTCTACAAGGCACTTCTTTCTGCATTCCTCCCACCCCACCACCCATCCAGGAGGGAGGTTTCTATGGTACTGATTCATATTGTCCTGAGTTTTGTGTAATTACCTCCCACATACCCTTCTCCCTACCCCCTTCAAAAACCCTTATACCCCCCCCCCACATTCTATCTTTCTTTCATTCAACATCTCTAGCAAGGGCTCTCCCTCCCAAAGGCTCCACAACTCTCTAGCTGGGGATCAAGTATTCAAAACACATGGAACTATGATGAAAACTTTATTTTCAAAACACCACATCCTCCCTGGCCCTCATAGAATAATGACCATCTCACTATGCAAAATCACTCATCCAACTTTAAATATCCTTGTAGACTTTACTTAACCCCTGCACTATTGAAAATTCCAATCTCATCTGAGATAGTTTCTTAACTGTGAGCCCAGTAATATCACAACACAAATAATATACTCCCACATGTAATGGCACAGAGTAAACTTCCATCCCAAAGGAATGGGGTCATATCAAGAAAAGAGTGGATCAATCAATTCCAGATCAACACCCAGCAGGGCAAACATAAAATCCCAAAGCTCCCCAGCATCTGGGATCCCTGATAAAATCCTTTGTGTCCCAAAAGGCTTTGGCAATTTTACCCCTCCATCCGTATTATTTAATTTCCAGGAAGATCCACCCAAGCCAGAGCTAGTAGTTTTCTTTAGTAGCTGTACCTTGGTCCTGGAACCTCCCAAATCCTGAGATCTACACTGCAACTCATGGTTCATCTTCATTGCCTATAAAATGATCTTGCTGGGTCTACATGAAGAAACTAAGACCTGACTCTACATAACCATACCTCAGTGGGTTCTGAAGCTGTGATTATACTTCATGACCCTATTTCTTTGCATTTGTCAAAATTATGAAACAAGTCCCACGTGGAGACATTGCCAATCTTCTTATTCTCTGATCCTTCATGGAGAGATTTATTGAGACCATAAGCAGGCAGTATACCAAGGTTTCTGAAGGAGAATTTCAGAGCCTACCAGGCAAAGCAAGATGTCTACCTTTGTGGATTTTTTGAGTTCTTTGGAATTCAGGAAGTTGATTAGTTAATGTGTGATTTATACCATGGCTAAATGTTTGGAGACAGGTTGTCTAATTTTTAAATTTAAATTTTTTAAAATTTTTATCATTTTAAATATTTTATTTTTATATACTGATTCGAGACAGAGAGAGAGAGAGAATGGGCATGCCAGGGCCTCTAGCCACCGCAAATGAATTCCAGATACATGTGCCATATTGTGCATCTGGCTTATGTGGGACCTGGAGAATTGAACCTGGGTCCTTAGGCTTTGCAGGCAAACACCTTAACCACTAAACCATCTCACCAGCCCATCAGGTTGTCTTTACTTCTGGAATGTCAGAGGGAGTGAAAGGACATTTTTTTTTGTTGTTGTTTGAATATTTTATTTTTACATATTTATTTTGAAAGAGGGAGAGAGCAAGAGAGAGAGATAGAGAGAGAGAGAGAGAGAGAATGGGCATGCCAGAGCCTCCAGCCACTGCAAACAATCTCAGATATATGTGTACTTTGTGTATCTGGTTTATATGGGTTCTAGGGAATCAAACCTGAGTCTTTGCTTTGCAAGCAAATGCCTTAACCACTAAGCAATCTCTCTAGCCCCAGTTTGGCTTTTTTTTTTTTTTTGAGAGCGATGGTAGAAGAAGACATCAGGACATCCCACCAGTTTCATTTGGATATAAGGAGAGAAAAGTTTGCAATTTATGTGAATCTCTTCTCAGCCAAACCTGGATGGTGTAGGGTCCAACATTAGCATTTTTGTGTGTGTATATACATACATTTACAAATTAGAGGAATGACTTTGTAGAAGAGAAGATGAGAAGGGGTCTATGGGACCAGCAGACATCAAATTATGCCTGAATTTTTACTGCTAAATGAGTAGGGCCATTGGCTTGGGTTATAGTCATCTTGTGGTGGGTAGTCCGGTGTTCTCTGGGTCAGAATCTGGTATATGGAATCAAGCCACAGGGGGTCATCATCCTCATGTGGAGTTTGCATTTGTTGAATTCCCAGAAAAAATGAACAGTATCATTTTCTTTATAAGAGAGGATTGACTGGCTGGAGAGATGTCTCAGTGGTTAATGGAAGCTGCTTGCAAAGCCTGATGACCCAAGTTTGATAACAGTACCATGTAAAGCCAGATACACATAATGGGGCAAATAACTGAGGTTTGTTTGCAGTGGAAGGAGACCCTAGAGCACCTATTCTCTTTCTCACTTGCTCTCTGTCTCTCTCATTAAAAAAATACTTTTGGGCTGGAGAGATGGCTTAGCGGTTAAGGAGTTTGCCTGCAAAGCTACAAGGATCCCGGTTCGATTATCCAGGCCCCACTGTAAGCCAGATACACAAGGGGGCACATTCATCTGGAGTTCATTTGCAGTGGCTGGAGGTACTGGTGTGCCCATTCTGTAGGCTGTGGTGTCTTCCAGTAGGGTGTTATCTTTCAGCCTTGTAGGTAACCAATCTCTCTGCATTGTTTTGTGGATCTCATGGGTCTTCCTCTCTCCTCAATCTCTCTCTGGGATTTCTCAGTTTTAAGTCTAAGCTTTCTCCACCTTCTACAAGGCATGCATTCCTCCCAAAATCCAGGAAGGTTTCTAATAATTCATAAATAAATACTCTACCCCTTTACCCCCCATTCTATCTTTCTTTCATTCAACATCTCTAGCAAGGGCTCTCCCCTCCCAAGGCTCCACAACTCTCTAGCTGGGGATCAAGTTTCAAAACAATGGAACTATAAAAAGGGTCTCACTCTGGCCCTCAGGCTGACCTCACTATGCAAAATCACTCATCCAACTTTAAATATCCTTGTTTTTTTGGTCCAATCTCATCTGAGATAGTTTCCGATGAGCCCAGGGTCTCCCACTGGCACAGAGTAAACTTCCATCCCAAAGGCTGATATATCAAGAAAAGAGTGGATCAATCAATTCCAGATCAACACCAGCAGGGCAAACATAAATCCCAAAGCTCCCAGCAGTGATCCTCCCAAAGGCCAATTTTACCCCTCCATCCGTGATATTTAATTTCCAGGAAGATCCTCCCGAGAGTGCTGGGATTGAGATCTACACTGCAAGGCATGGTTCATCTTCGCCAGCACTGGGTCTAGCCATGAAGAAAATAAATATTTTTAAAATCACCTTGTAAAAAAATACTTTTGTAATCCTTAAATGCTTTCATAAAAGAGGTGTTGACTTTACCTTTGTGGATTTTTGAGTTCTTTGGAATTAAGAAATTGATTAGTTAAGGGGATTTATACCATGGATAAAGATGGCAGGTTGTCTAATTTTAAATTTAAATTTTTAAAATTTTTATCATTTTAAATATTTTATTTTTAGCCACTGCCAAACCAGATCAGAGAGAGATTTAAGCAAAAGCAATTCCAATACATGTGCCACATTGGGCTTCTTCTGGGAAAAGTGCAGCAAACACCTTAACCAATAGTTTTTCCCAAGACAAGGCAGAGATGCAAGAGACAGCCAGAATCCCACTGGTTTATATGGGTTCTAGGGAATCAAACCTGAGCTTGCAAATGCCCAATCTCCACCAGTTTGGCCGATGGTAGAAGAAGACATCGACATCCATTTGGATATAAGGGAGAAAAGTTTGCAACACAAACCTGGATGGTGTAGGCACACCTGTGTGTATATACATACATTTACAAATTAGAGCAGCAGCAGATAGGGGATGGGACCCAAACATTATGCCTGGACTTGAGTAGGGCCATTCTTGGGTTATAGTCATCCGGTGTTCTCTGGTCAGAATCATCAGCCATCCTCATGTGGAGTTTGCATTTGTTGAATTCCCAGAAAATCTTCTGAAAAGTGCAGGAGTATAGGTTTTTCTTAAACACAATGGAGAAGCAGGAGAGACCAAGATCCACCAGAAAGGAGGAAAATGGCCAGGATCCCACTGAGGAGCTTGTGGCTCTGATCCATGGCAGCCCCGATCTGCAGCTGCCATGATCTGTGGCAGCCTGGCACCACCTGCCAGGCATGCCTAGCAGCAGCAGCAGAGACCAAACAAGGGGACTTTCCAACCTCATCAGCCTCCTTGCAGAACCCAGAAATCTAAAGAAAAGTCTGCTGAGCTACTGAAAGAGATACAGGGGAACAGTGTGAGCAACTACAGGCTTCCTGAACTCTCCCATCCCCCAACCATCAGAACCACGAACCTCCAGCATTCAGCTCCCTGCAGCATCCAGCACAGCTGAGCCAAGCTCAAGCTCCACAGCACAACATGGAGGGATTGAGGTGGGCACTCAGCATTGGTGAGATTGGAAGCCACACCAAAAGGTAATGAGGCTGACTGACAAAAAAAAAAAAAAAAAAAAAAAAAAAAAAGGTACATAGGCCTGCATTGGAAGTGCTAATCTCTCTTTCCATGTCAGGGCAGGTTATGGGTTACATATTTGTGGTTGGCTTTACCATTTTCAAATAAGCTGTACATGGGGTGTTGAATATTGCTGCCTTTAATACTTTCAGATTTATAGGGCCTTTGTCTTTTGCTTTTGTCATTATTGGGGGCAGGGTCTGATCCAGATCCAGGCTGACCTGGAACCCAATTCAGAACAGAATTCTCTACCTCCTAGCTGACAGGATTAAGGGTGTAGAGCAACACACACCCTTAGGGATTTTGGCCTTATAAGACTGTTTGTTTTAATCCCCACACTTGTATACTCTGTGCTGGTTTTTATTGAATGTGTATTTTGCTCAGTTGAAGTTTAGAATTTGCCAGTATATTGTCCCACCCAGTCCACTAGAATACTTGCTTAGCAAGCAAACTCAACACCTAGGATTACTTCTGAGGTTGGATTTGGGTACAAGTGCTACACTTGGCACCTTAAACTCATATCCTGAAAGTATATAAAGGTGGATCACCACATCTAAGAACACTGCAGATAAATAGAAAACCTAAGCATCAAATCAATCCAGGATGCAAAAGTCACTACATTATAATACAAGAAACACAAAGAATCAAGACAATGCAATCCCACCAAAAATTACAAATCCATCAGAAATGTTCACCAATGAGACTGTTTTAGATGAAATTCCTGACAAAGATTTCAAAAGAATGATGTTATCTATACTCAAAGAAATGAAAGAAGAAATGAAAGGAATCAGAGAAGAAAACAAAGGAATTAAAGAAGAAAACAAACTCCTGAAAGAGAACACAGAAAACCAGCTTAATGAAATAAAAAGGTCATTACAGGACATGAGTAAGGAAATAGAAATACTGAAGAAAAACCAGGCTGAAATCCTAGCTCTGAAGAACACAGTCAGTGAAATAAAAAACTCTGTGGAAAGTCTCACCAGTAGAATGGATGAAGGAGAGAACAGAATATCTAAACTAGAAGACCAGGTGGCAGACCTAATACAGTCCAACAAAGAGAAAGACAAGCTAATAGAAAGGTATGAATGGGAATTCCAAGATATCTGGGACACTATGAAAAGATCAAACATAAGAATTCAGGGTATAGTAGAAGGAGAAGAATTTCAATCCAGAGGCTTAGTAGGTGTTTTCCACAAAATCATAGAAGAAAAATTTCCCCAAATTGGGAAAGAAATGCCAATGCAGATACAAGAAGCTTTTAGAACACCAAACAGACAAAACCTAGAAAGATCCTCTCCTTGCCATGTTATAATTAAACTACTAAACATGCAAACCAAAGAAAATATATTGAAAGCAGTTAGAGAGAAAAAGCAAGTGACCTTCAAAGGGAAACCCATCAGGATCACAGCAGATTACTCAACACAAACTTTAAAAGCCAGAAGGGCTTGGAATGATGTATTCCAAGTTCTGAAAGATAAAAACTGTCAACCAAGATTACTTTATCCTGCAAAGCTATCTATCCAAATTGATGGAGAAATAAGGACATTCCACAACAAAAACAGGCTAAAGAAATTTATGGCAACTAAACCAGCTCTACAGAAAATACTTGAAGGAATAATTCACACTGAAGGGAAAGCAAAACACACACACAGCAGGAAATAGGAAAAAATAAACCATACTCAACTAACAGTTGAAACAAGTGAGAAAAGTGAAAAGAGGAAGAACTACAAAACAAGAAGAATGGTGAGAATAAATACATATCTTTCAATAATAACTCTTAATATCAATGGCCTCCATGCCCCAAACAAAAGACACAGGCTTGCAGACTGGATTAAAAAACAGGATCCTGCCATCTGTTGCCTCCAGGAAACTCACCTCTGAATAAAAGATAGAAACCTTCTTAGGGTGAAAGGTTGGAAAATGGTATTTCAAGCAAATGAGCCTAGGAAACAAGAAGGGGTTGCTATCCTAATTTCTGACAGTATAGACTTCAACATTAGTGAGGAAAGATAAAGAAGGTCACTTTACACTGATTAAAGGAACACTCCAACAGGAGGATATTACAGTCCTTAACATATAAGCTCCTAACATGGGGGCTCCCAATTTCATCAAACAAACACTATTAGACTTAAGGTCAGAGATAACTCCAAACACAATAGTAGTGGGTGACTTCAATACCCCACTCTCATCACTTGACAGGTCTACCCAGCAAAAAATAAACAGAGAGACATCTGCATTAAATGATGTCATGGAACAAATGGACCTAACAGATATATACAGAACATTCCATCCAAATGCTGCAGAATATACATTTTTCTCAGCAGCACATGGAACATTCTCTAAAATAGACCATATAATAGGACACAAATCAAATCTTAACAAATACAGGAAAATTGAAATAATCCCTTGTATGCTATCTGACCACAATGGGATTAAACTGCAAATCAGCAACAAGAAAAACTACAGAGCATACAGAAATTCATGGAGACTAAACAGTACACTATTGAACGATGTATGGGTCATTGAAGAAATTAAAAAGGAAATCAAGAAATTCATAGAATCAAATGATGATGAGAATACAACATACCAAAACCTTTGGGACACAATGAAGGCAGTCCTAAGAGGGAAATTTATAGCTCTAAGTGCCTATATTAAGAAATTAGAGAGTTCACAAGTAAACAATTTAATGCTTCACCTTAAGGCCTTGGAAAGAGAAGAACAAGGCAAACCAAAAATCAGTAGATGGGAAGAAATAATAAAGATTAGGGCAGAAATTAATGAAATAGAAACAAAAAAAAAAAAAAAAAACAATCAAAAGAATCAATGAAACAAAGAGTTGGTTCTTTGAAAGGATAAACAAGATTGATAAACCCTTTAGCAAATCTGACCAAAAGAAAGAGAGAAGAGACAAAAATTAATAAAATTAGAGATGAAAAAGGCAACATTACAACAGATACCAAAGAAATTCAGAAAATCATATGGACATACTTTAAGAATATATATGCCTCTAAGTTTGAAAACCTGAAAGAAATGGATGATTTCCTTGATTCATATGACCTACCAAATTTAAATCAAGATGAGATAAACCATTTAAATAGACCTATAACAAGTACAGAGATCCAAGCAGTTATAAAAAGTCTCCCAACTAAAAAAAGTCCAGGCCCAGATGGATTCACTGGTGAATTTTACCAGACATTCATGGAAGAACTAACACCAATGCTTCTCAAACTTTTCCATAAAATAGAAAAGGAAGGAATTCTACTGAAATCCTTCTATGAAGCCAGCATCACCCTGATACCAAAACTGGACAAAGACAGAACAAAAAAAGAAAATTACAGACCAATCTCCCTCATGAACATAGATGCAAAAATTCTCAACAAAATACTGGCAAACAGAATACAAGAATATATCAGAAAGATTATTCACCCTGACCAAGTAGGCTTTATCCCAGAGATGCAGGGATGGTTCAACATATGCAAATCCATAAATGTAATACACCATATAAATGGTCTGAAGGACAAAAATCACATGGTCATCTCAATAGATGCAGAAAAGGCATTTGACAAAATCCAACATCCCTTCATGGTAAAAGTATTACAGAAACTGGGAATAGAAGGAACATATCTCAACATAATAAAAGCTATTTATGACAAACCTACAGCCAACATAATACTAAATGGGGAAAAACTTGAAGCTTTTCCACTAAATTCAGGAACAAGACAAGGGTGTCCACTTTCCCCACTTTTATTTAATATAGTACTGGAAGTCTTAGCTATAGCAATAAGGCAAGAGACACTCATAAAAGGGATACAAATTGGAAGGGAAGAGATCAAATTATCATTATTTGCAGATGATATGATTCTATACATAACAGACCCTAAAGACTCTACCAGCAAACTGTTAGAGCTGATAAACACTTTTAGCAATGTAGCAGGATACAAAAATAAACACACAGAAATCAGTAGCTTTTCTATACACTAACAACAAACATGCAGAGGATGAAATCAGGGAATCTCTCCCATTCACAATTGCCAAAAAAAAAAAAAAAAAAAACCTTGGAATAAACTTAACCAAGGAAGTGAAGGATCTCTACAATGAGAACTTTAAAACACTCAAGTGAGAAATTGCAGAAGACACAAGGAAATGGAAAGACATCCCATGTTCTTGGATTGGAAGAATCAATATTGTGAAAATGTCAATCTTACCAAAAGCAATCTACACATTTAATGCAATCCCCATTAAAATCCCAATAGCATTCTTCACAGAAATAAAAAAAAATCCTAAAATTCATCTGGAAACACAAAAAAACCTCAAATAGCCAAAACAATTTTGGGCAACAAAAATCAGGCTGGTGGTATTACCATACCTGATTTTAAGTTATATTACAAAGCCATAGTAACAAAAACAGCATGGTACTGGCACAAGGACAGACATGTAGATCAATGGAACAGAATAGAAGACCCAAATATTAATCCAGGCAGCTACAGCCACCTGATTTTTGACAAAAATGCCAAAAATATTCATTGGAGAAAAGATAGCCTCTTCAACAAGTGGTGCTGGGAAAACTGGATATCTGTATGTAAAAGGATAAAAATAGATCCTTGTCTCTCTCCATGCACAAGAATCAAGTCCAAGTGGATCAGGGACCTTAATATCAGACCTGAAACTCTGAAACTGCTAGAGGAAAAGGTAGGGGAAACCCTTCAACATATTGGCATAGGCAATGACTTTCTGAATATAACCCCAATTGCTCAGGGAATAAAACCACTAATCAACCACTGGGACCTCATGAAATTACAAAGCTTTTGTACAGCAAAGGACACTGTGAATAGAGCAAAGAGACAACCTACAGAATGGGAGAAAATCTTTGCCAGCTATACATCTGACAGAGGATTAATATCCAGAATATACAAAGAACTCAAAAAACAGAACAATAAGAAATCAAACAACCCAGTTAAAAATGGGCTATGGAACTAAATAGAGAGTTCTCAGAAGAAGAAATACAGATGGCATATAAACATCTAAAAAAGTGTTCTACATCCTTAGCCATCAGGGAAATGCAAATTAAAACTACTTTGAGATTCCATCTCACTCCTGTCAGAATGGCTACCATCAAGAAAACAAATGACAATAAGTGTTGGCATGGATGTGGAAAAAGAGGAACACTTCTACACTGTTGGTGGGAATGTAATCTGGTCCAGCCATTGTGGAAATCAGTGTGGAGGTTCTTGAGACAGCTAAAAATAGATTTACCATATGATCCAGCTATAGCACTCCTAGGCATATATCTGAAGGACTCTTCTCACTACCTTAGAGATACTTGCACAACCATGTTTATTGCTGCTCTATTCACAATAGCTAGGAAATGGAACCAGCCTAGATGTCCCTCCACAGATGAATGGATAATAAAGATGTGGTACATTTACACAATGGAGTTCTATTCAGCAGTAAAGAAAAATGAAATTATGAAATTTGCAGGGAAATGGATGGATCTGGAAAGGATTATACTAAGTGAGGTAACCCAGGCTCAGAAAGCCAAACATCACATGTTCTCTCTCATATGTGGATCCTAGCTACAAATGTATAGACTTGTGTGTGAACTGGAACCAAAAATTGGTAGCAGAAGCCAGTAAGCTGGTAAAAGGCTATAAGGGAGGGAGGAGAGGGAAGGACTTAAGTGGATGGTATTGTACATATGTAAGTAGAAGAACAGATTACAGGGAGGGAAAGGCCTAAGTGAGGCCATGGGAAGAGAATGTGTAAAAGAAGGGCAGGGGGAGGGTCAATCAAAATTCAAGATAGTCTGAATAAGACTTATGTAAACCTACTTTTTTGAATAATGGCACATCCAGAAGCTATAGATTGTTACTAGAAAATTTTCAGTGCCTGGGATGGGATACCTTCCAGTGAGTTGTTGGCCAAGGAGGTCCCTGTAGCCTCCAAAACATTAAAGGCTATTGCCAAGGCCCTTGGTTTGCCCTTGAGAAACAGATGGTAAGACCCTATTGGTGAAGACCTTACTTGCGTGAGTAGCAAGGTCATTGAGAAAGCAAGCTGGTGCTGAGCAGAAAACCTTCTCCCTGTAGACCAGCCAACGAAAGCTGGAAAAAGCTGCACTGCATGTAGCTGTATATGAGACAGAAATCATCAGCAGTGAAAATAGTGGACACTGGAAACCTCAAGTTTGGCCAGGCAGGCCCAATGATTGAATGGGTGCACTAGCGGAATGTCTGCTCTTGGGGAAACCAACTGCTCCATAATTGTACTGAGGGCCCTCTCTACGGGAGGGAATACATGCCTAGAACTGAACACACTAATCAAAAGTCTATGGCAGGGGAGGTCATGAGCCTTAGGGGTATAAAGCCTGCTCTTGTCTGGCTAAATGTATATATTATTCCCACCAAGCTGCCCTGAAACACTACACTTACTGTTCATATTCACATATTAATGCTACTCTCACTTCTGGTTAGAGAAGCTTCTCTTCAGATGGAGATGACCTTCATCAGTTGCCTCTTCCTGGAACCCATTCAAGCTTAAAAGCCATGAGTCCTGGGGTTTTGTCTAAGTGCATAGTGGTCTCTGGGAAAGGAACTCCTCAGGTTACTAAGTGCTGCAGTGTGGTAGTTTGAATATATGTCCCCCAATATATTCAGTGTTTTATTAGTTATAGTTTGCATCTTCAATCCCCTTGCTAGAGGCAATGTCACTGGGGGCTGATCTTAAGATGTTAATGGTGGGTTTGAGATTCCATTGTAAAGATATGCAAATGTACCTAGCAGGAGTTCCTGAAGTGTACTGTCTGACCTTTTGGCTGTAGTTTTGCTCTGTGTGCTGTGGTGGCTGGTTGGCTTTTCTTTCTCTGCTTGGCCCTGTGGAGAGCAGGTCACTTCTCTTGCCATTATGGAACTTCCCCTGGATCTGTAAGCTTCAATAAATAATATCCCTTCCTCCATAACTGTGCTTGGTCTGGAAGTTCATCTCAGCGAACCTGAAGTTGTCTGCTTCAGTAAAGTGGTACCGAGGAGTGTGGGGTGAGATGAACCTGACCGTATGGATATTCGTCTTTTGGAACTTTTGTTTTGGAGGAATGGGCATGGACTTGGTGCTTGCAACTGAAGGTGCCTTCTGGAGTGGTAAGCCAAGTTTTATGGACTATTCTGATGAGAGTTTTAGAATGCTAAGTGCAGACTGTATTGAACTTCGAGGCTTGGCTTTTGAGCTTTCTAAGGGGAAGGAAAGACTGCAGAGGACTTTGTTGGAACTGGGCTACTGGCATAAGGGATGGCTACGTTCTGCTATCCAGGCCCAGAAAGTTTGATCAAGGTTAAATTTGTAATGGACTGATGTGCTTGGCTAAAGATATCGGACTGAGATTTTAAGATTTTAAGTTGGAAAAACTCAAGCAAGTTAAAAGCAGAGGCACTGAGACTGGTTTTACTGGAGCTTCTATTGTCAACGCATTAGCAATCTTAAGGAAGGTGGAAGGAAGGTTGCCTGACTGATTTACATTAAAACAATGGAGAGGATGCCTGAGGAAAGACTGTTAAAAATGCAAATTCTTGGAAAGAGCTGACTGGAGAAGGAACCTGCTTTTCAAGGCTATGGTTTATTTTGTCCCTGGATTTAGAATATGGCTGTGTCCTGCACACCTGGTATTAGTTTTGGAAATATGAAAAATGCATGGAGTGGTCATGAGTTGCACACGGTTCCAGGAGCCGCTGCTGAGATGCGGCATGAGAATGAGGCAGGGCATGAAGACCCTCAGGAATAGGCTGGAAGAGCCTTTTGGAAGATGGACCGTGGTTTGCATGGAGACCTGAAGATGTTTTGGATATACCAGGACTGTGCAAAAGGGCTACCATGGAGTGCAGTGTTGGCATAGGATGAAAGTTTTCCCTGGCGACTCTGCCCAGCTGGAGCGGCGGAATTGGAAAACCTGGAGACTGTCAGTCTCTGGTTATATTGAACTTGAACTGCAGAAGTTTGATGATTGCTGATGGTGGTTGAGTTTGCATTGTTTAGTCTCTCCTTGCTATTCCTTATACAGTTAAAATGTTTACTCTGTTCCTTTACATGTTGAAAGTATTTAACTTGTTTGATTTTACAGGACTCACTATCTTAAGTTGATCAAGACTGTGAGAACCTTTGAAATTGGACTGAGTACAATTTACAATGTGTGATAGTTATAAATCTATTGGGGGCCAGGAACTAAATATATTGGGGGCCAGGGGCGGAATGTGGTAGTTTGAATATATGTCCCCCAATATATTCAGTGTTTTATTAGTTATAGTTTGCATCTGCAATCCCCTTGCTAGAGGCAATGTCACTAGGGGCTGATCTTAAGATGTTAATGGTGGGTTTGAGATTCCATTGTAAAGATATGCAAATATGCCTAGCAGGAGTTCCTGAAGTGTACTGTCTGACCTTTTGGCTGTAGTTTTGCTCTGTGTGCTGTGGTGGCTGGTTGGCTTTTCTCTCTCTGCTTGGCCCTGTGGAGAGCAGGTCGCTTCTCTTGCCATTATGGAACTTCCCCTGGATCTGTAAGCTTCAATAAATAATATCCCTTCCTCCATAACTGTGCCTGGTCTGGAAGTTCATCTCAGCGAACCTGAAGTTGTCTGCTACATGCAGTTACCTTCACTTTTCTATGGCAAAAAAAAAAAAAAAAAAAAAAAAAAAAAAACCCTGACAAAATGCAGCTGATTGGAGGGAAGTGTTTATTTTGGTTTATAGTCTCAAAGGTAAGCTTCATGATGACAGGGGAGAGCATGACAGGAACCAAGGCTGGACATCACATCTTGCCACAGGAGGTGGGAGACAGCAGTGAGAGAGCGAGCTGAGCTCTGACAAGTGGGCAGCTTGGCTATAACATCCCACAGCCCACTCCTAGTGTCACACTTTTCCAGCAAGGCTCCACCTCCCAAATATCCACTAGCTGGGGACCCAAGCATTCAAAACCCTTATGTTTATAGGGCAACAGTTGATTCAAACTACCACACCGAGAGAAAGACAGATGTTTACAGCTGAGTAACTAGAAGTAGTATTTCCATCCAACCCCTAACCACTTACTCGGAGAACCTAGAGACCATCAGTTGGAGAAGAACAATCATTCTGCTGGGTTTGGAAGAATATGTATATTCTGACAAGAGAAGATCACAAGCTCGGGCAAGGACAGGAGCACAGCCACAAGAGTTCAGGTGAGAAGGATGTGGGGAGCCCAATAGTAAGGGTAGGAGAAATTCACATCTAATCACTCACATTCGCCACCAAATGTTAGTTTTTTTTGTTTTGTTTTGTTGTTTTGTTTTGTTTTGTTTTGTTTTGTTGTGGGGAGGACAGGATGGTGGAGAGCCAAAGTCAATTCATACTTCACACATACTTCATTTTGCAGGCAGACAGTATGGAAAGGGATTGGAAGAGACTTTCAGACTCTGTTAGACAAAGCAAGACATGTGCTTTTAGATTTGCTAAGGATAGGGGGAGGTCCCAGACCTTGAAGCAGGCTTAGTGAATACGCGATCTTTACTACATACTTGTAGTCAGGTTATGGTAGTTTGAATGTGATAGTATAAACGTATGGTCCCATAGACTCAGTGTTTTATGAAAATTGAGCTTGCCACTTCAGCATCTAAACAGCCCCTGCTACAGAAATAGCAGCCCCTGCTAAAACAGTATGTGAAGCTGTGAGAGGGAAGCCAAAGCTGCAATGCAAACTACAGGAGCTGGAGGTGCCAGAATGTGGAATAGCTGCTGAGGGAGTCAACAAACAGCAGAGACGTGGCTGAGAGTGGTCATATGGGCTGTACATAGCAATCATAGGAGAAGATTGGCCAAGCCCTTTGAGTTCATGCCATGTCACTACATGTCCTGTATACTGGACCTAGAACTATAACATCCTATGTCTGGTATGTTGGACCTTGATCTTGCTTTGGTTTAAGGCCTCCTTTCTATGCCCCACTTCCTCTCATTTGTAATGGGACGTTGATCCTATGCCATTTTATCTTGGCAACATGTAACTTGTTCTTTTGTTTTTTATATTTTTATTTATGCATTTGCAAGCAGAAAGAGATACAGGGGGAGAGAGAGAGAAAGAATAGGTGTGCCAAGCCGTCTAGCCACTGCAAACAAACTCCAGATGCATGTGCCACTCTGTGCATTTGGCTTTACATGAGTACTGGGGGAATCAAACCCTGGTCGTTAGGCTTTGCAGGCAAATTACTTAACCATTGAGCAATCGCTCCAGCCCTCTTTTGATTTTTATAAAGCCTCACAGACAACATTCCTGGAGACAAAAAGAAAGTTTGGATGTGGGCTTTTTAGCAATGTTGGAACAAGTATGACTTGGGAGCTCTTGAGATAAACAGAGTACATTTCACATTATGAAAGAAACATGATCCTTTGGGAGCCTGGAGCAAAATGGTATGTTTTAGATCTTAAACGCCCACAAAGGCATTGTATACAGGATTCATGACCAGTCTGTGGCACTATTGGGAGACGATGAAATCTTTTACAAGTGGAACCAAATGGAACAAAGTTAGTTTATTGAAGATGTTCCTGTGAAGGAGGATATTGTGATCTCAGTGTGCCTCTCTGCTTCTGTCTTCCCTCTCTCTCTCCCTCTATTTCCCTATCTCTCTCTTCCCTAGCCACTATAAGATAAGCAGCTTGGCTCCACCACAAATCCCCACTGTGATATTCCATCTTGCCATAGATCTATAAACAATAAAAATGTTCACAGGGTAACTACAATAGAAGGTTCCCATAACACAGCTTGGCTGAAGCAGAAGTAACACAGGAGTCAGCAACCTATAGCAGCACATTTTGAAGCACTGGCCCATACTCAGTCCAGCTAAGCACTGACCACATACTCTTATTAAAAGCTACTTCTGGGCTGGAGAAATGGCTTAGTGGTTAAGGCACTTGCCTGTAAAGCCTAAGGGCTCATGTTCAGCTCTCCAGATCCCATGTAAGCCAGATGTATAGTGACACAAAAGTGCAAGGTTGCACATATGCACAAGGGGGTGCACACATCTAGAGTTCTGTTGCAATGGCTAGAGGCACTGATGCCCCAGTCCTCTCTCTCTCTTACACACACACACTTGAAAAAAAGGCAAGTCTGTTCAGCTTGCCTCAAAAAATTTTTTAAGCTACTTCTGCTCACTCAGCGTACTCCTTCCTTTTCCATAAATAATGGTTTGTGTTTGAGAAGAGTAGTTTTCTCAGTGTGATTAATGGCCATATGTAGTTGGGGTTCAAAGCATCTTTTAGAGTAACAGTGCTTTTTACCTGATTCTTTTAGACTAATCCACATTTTCTCTGTCACTGTGTTTGTCTCTTTATTTAATTGTGTATGTGTGTGTGTGCTTGTGTATTTGTGTGCACATGTTCATGTATGAGTGCAGGTATGCACATGCCATGGTGCTGTGCGGAGATCACACATTGGGTCAGTCCTCATGTTTCCACCTCATTTCAGACAGGATTTCTCTCTGGATCTCACTCTGCTATTCTTCTTTGCTGCACTCACTGTGAGCTTCCTGGAAAATCTGCTTAGTGTATTTTTCATTGCTCCAAACAAAATATCTCATGTTTATGTTTATTTAGCTTGTGTGGGTTTTTTTTTTGGGGGGGGAGTGGGGTGAGGTAGGATCTCTCTATAGCTGACCTAGGAATTCCAGGCTGACCTGGAAATCACTATGGAGTTTCAGGCTTGCCTCAAACTCACAGCAATCCTCCTACCTCTGCTTCTCAAATGCTGGGATTAAAGGCATCCACCACCACACCCAGGTAGCTTGTGTTGTTAAAATTTATTTCTTTGTCCATTTTTATGTGCATGTGTGTACATGTATTGGCATGCCAGGGTTTCCTGCCATTGTGAACAAAGGCTCTGTTCACTTGCACCACTTTTTGCATCTGGCTTATGTTGGTGGTTTGGGAATTGAACCTAGAACAGACAGCAGGCTTTGCAAGAAAGTGCCTTTAACCGTTGAGCAATCTTCCTAGCCCCTAAGCTCATGGTTTTTGAGTTTAAAAATTTTATATTGAGCAGCCCTCATGGGGCTCTTTTAACTGTTACCACATGGCAAATAGCATTATGATGGGAACATGTGCAAAAGAAATAAATTATAATGCAAGACAGGAAGCCAGAGTGTGAGCAGAGATGACTCCATTTTATAACGTTTCCCTCAGGAGAACTAACCAAGGCCCTATGAGAACTCTTACCAATTCACTCCCAATGACCTAAATTCCCTTTGGATCTACCTCTTAGAGGTCCTACCACCTTGTGGTGGTTTGAATGTAAAATGCCTCCCAAAGCCAAGTGTTTGTGATTAAGCTTCCTATTTGGTCCCCAGCTAGTTGAGCCGTTGGGAAGTGGAGCCTTGCTGGAGGAGGTGTGTCACTGCGAGTGTGCCTTGAAATTGATGAGTACAGCCCACTGAGTGTACAGAGCTAGCTCACTCTTGCTGTTACCTCCATGCTACAGATGTGTGACACTCCTGCTCATGCCATGCTATTCCCATCATGATGAAGCTTTCCCTCAAAACTGCAAGCCAAAATAAACTCTTTCTTCCCATAAGCTGCTCCTGGTTGTGTGTTTTGTCCCAGTAATGAGAAGGTAACTGCTACACCCTTCAATACCATATTGCCACTCTAAGGCTCAAGCTACCAATGCACCAATTCCTGAAGATAAAGCACATCTGAACCACATAAATGGAATACAAGACAAAGGAATTATTTCAAGTGATTTTGGAATACTGTCTTATTAGCAATAACACTGGTATTATTATTATTATTAATTTATTTGATATACAATATAATATAAAGCAAAAACTGGTAATGTTAATGTAAAATAAAAATATTAAAGCCAGGTATGGTGGCTCAAGTCTTTGATACCAGAATCTAGAAGGTTGAAATAGTAGTTCTGCCATGAGTTCAAGGCCAGCCTTGAACTGGAGTGAGATCCTGCCTCCAAAATTATATATATATGTCACACCTTCCAAGACTCTGGGTGCATGGAGATGGAAAGAATGTAAGAGCCAAAGAAAGGGTAGAACTGCCTACAATGCAATCTTTCAGACAAAAAATGGCCTTGATATTCATGACCTCACACTGTCTGACACTACCTACACAAGACCTTCATAATAGGAGGAAAAGATGGTGACATCAATACAGAAGAGAGCCTAATTGGAAAGAAAAAGGGATTCAATGTAGAGTAGATTTGAGGGGGAGAATGGGGACTAGGGAGGTAATCATCATGGTTTATTGTCTATGCTTATAGAAGCTATCAATAAAAAGTTAAAAAAAATATAAATAAATAAATGTGTGTGTGTGTGTGTGTGTGTGTGTGTGTGTGTGTGTGTGTGTGTGTAGGACAAATAAGTAAAGTAGTTAAATAAGTTAAATGTCAATTCTGGGGCTGGACAGATGGCTTAGTGGTTACAGCGCTTGCCTGCAAAGCCAAAAGACCCAGGTTCAATTCCCCAGGAGCCATGAGAGCCAGATGCACAAGGAGGCACATGTTTCTGGAGTTTGTTTGCAGGGGCTGGAGGCCCTGGTGCATCTATTCTCTCTCTCCCTCTTTCTCTCTGTCAAATAAATAAAAATAAAATATATTTTAAAATATATGAATTCTGTAATCTTTGTTAAAGGACTTATTATCGAACTTTACCATTTTGGTGGATCTGAAGTGTTATGTGCTTATCTTGCATTTTCCTAGTGACTAACAATGTTATAGAAAACATCAGGGAGCCCAGTATTTGGGTTGTTGTATGGGTACTAGTAACTTCTTTTAGGCAGGTATGAAGTGATAATCAGGAGGAAAACTAAAGAGTGGAAAGATTGGGGAAAATGTACAGGCTACAGAGGCATAGTTTCTGAAGAGATAGGCACTATTGAAGATAATTCAAACACTTTGCACTGGGATAATAGAAAATATGTATTAAGGGCATCTTAGGAATTTCCATACCCGACCATCCCAAACTCAAGGGTATGAAAGTGTAAACTCATTTAATAGACTTTCCCTTGAGAAAAGAGTGCTGGGATCCTCTGCACTCAGACACAGATCTGCCCAGAAAGTCATTTCTCCAAGGTCCACTCACCATGCTCAATTGCCCAAGAACTCAGAAGGCCATTGCAGCTATGGTCCACAGAGGCTTGGTTATTCTTGAGTTGGCAACAGACCACAGTGTTACCTCGCTGATGCTACTTTTGCAAGCATACAGAATGTTAGTTATGGACTAATGGAGGCTTCTGCCCAGATTTCAACAGGAAGCCTGGGAAACTAGATAATGTGTACCAACCTCGGACCATCTCTGCAGTGATGATGTGTGAAACTGTAACAGGGAAGGCAAAGCTGGGATGGAGACCCTAAGAGGTTGGAGGTGCTAGGAACATGAAAAGCCTGCTGAGGAAAGCCACAAGCAGTATACAAATCCAGCTGAGGAGCGAGGCCAATGGGCTGTAGATGGCAAGGCCATAGGAGTGGCTGCCCAGCTCTTCTGTGCTCACAACATACTGTGTGACTCAGATGCCAGGCAGGGACTGATAAAAATTAGTGTTTTGGTTTTGCTTTGATTCCATCCTCCTTTCTATGCTACTTCCCATCTTTTCGTAGTGGGGATAAGTACTCTGTGTTTATCTTTTTCCCTTTAACCTTCATTTTTATTTATTTATTTTTATTTTTTTGTGTGTGTGTGTACATGTGGATGTGTGTGTGTTCCATGGCACATATGTAGAAGTCATGGGACAACCTTTGTGCATCAGTTCTTCCCTTCTACTTTGTTTGAGACAGGGTCTCTTTTATTTGCCTCTGTGAATGGCAGGCCAGCTGGACCATGAGCTTTAGTATACTCTTGACTGTCTCCTTTTGCTATAGATGCTCTGGGACTGCAGACATGTGTACTGCTTTTGTCTGACTTTACATGAGTTCTGAGCATCCAAACTGGTCATGAGGTTTGCACAGCAAGTGCTTTTAGCTACTGAGCCCTTTCCCCAGCACAAGATTGGGGGGGGGGGAGTATTTTAAAAATATTTAACTTATTTATTTGAGAGAGAGTGAGAGAGACAGAAAGAAGCAACAAGAATGAGGGGAGAGAATGGGCACACCAGGACCTCTAACTACTGTAAATGAACTCCATTTTATGCATCTGGCTTTACATGGGTACCGCAGAATTGAACTTGGGTTCTTGGGCTTTGCAGGCAAGCCCCTTAATCAATGAGCCATCTCTCCAGCCCAGGAGTTTTTATTAAACAATAATTTGTTGATATTAACAAGAATTCACCTTGCCCCTTTATTAGCCAAATGAATCCAAGAAGTTGGGTGGAACAGATATTTTCATTTCTCATTTCAGATTTTGAAGTGGAATGTGAGAAAAATGTAATTTCCCCAAATTATAATGGTAGCAGAGAGGACTCACCTCCAGACATTGATGTTTACTCCTGCCTCCCCTTGAATCATATTTATGCTAAAAAAACACAAAAGTGACTAAATTTGGTGGCTGGGAAGGAATGGAACTTTATTTGCCACTTAAAAATGAACAATAGCTAGGAACATATAAAGAGTCATCTGTACTTGACAACAATGCTTCTGACATTGCTGGAAGGAAATACACATGCACTTCTCTATAAATTCTAAGAAATATGTGTCAGATAGCCCTTGATATTTCTACCACCAAGAAACTAAAACTTAATAACACATGGTCTATGAAGCTAGAGATGTTTCCCTAACTTGGTGAACAAGCTTTAGTCTCTTTCTTGGGACCAAAGTGTTATCTTACGTTTATATATATAAAGTCCCAAAATCAACAGACAGATTACAACAGACAAAAGAGTCACAACTTGTGTAAAAAAACCTCCTTGTTTGGGTGATGTTGGGCCACTGTCCACACTACCTCCAAAGCCTCTGTGTAGGCAGTAGGGCAAGGACCACCCATAGTCACAATGGCAGTGATGTTTGTTGTTGCAGATTCCCCTCTTATTACAGGTCTCAGGCAGGCAGACTTGTGATAGGACAGACAGATTAACACACTTCTTGTGTATGCAGATCTTTCCTGGTCCACAGGTGGTGCCATCTTTCACTTCACCAACATCAGGCATGCCCATTCCCTCATGATGGTCAATACTCCAGCAGGTGACACCATTGATTTGCATGTGCTGTAAAAGAGAATGGTCTTGGAGGCGGGGAATGTGTTCTACATTTTCACAATGAACTCTCCCACAAAATACATCTGACATATTACATTTTAAGTATCCTGTGCCATTTATACCACAGTGGCCAAACTGGTTTCCCTGGGAGTTGATTTTTTTATAACAATTTTGAGCCGCACTCCTTGAACTTTTGCCAAATATCTCCCTGCACTGTTGGTCATGGTCATTACATTGCTTTTGATAGCAGTAGGCATTGTCACCACAGGGGACCCCATCCTGTACATATCCATCTTCTGGGCACTGGTGGGATGTCCCGTTGCACCACTCTGGAAGGTCACATTCATTGACCTTTTGTCTACATAGTTCCCCTAATGGCAAGAAATTGCAATTTTTACAACAGAGTCCAAAAGCACAAGCAGCTCCAGGCCTCAGAGTGCAGTTCAACATACAACAGGAATCTTGTTCACACTGTTTCATAGATCCACAGTCACATTTCTCTTCTCTTTCAACCACACCATTCCCACAACGCTTGAGCAGAAAAACTTCCTCCAGCTTTGGATGATTATACAGACAAGATCCTTGGCTTGAAGTGGTCTTCAAAAAATCATTATAGTTGCAATCAGTGAATCTGTCTGCTGGTACTCTGAAAGCACTCATGACACAACCTCTTTCCCCACAAGAACAGAATTTTTCATCATGCTTCATACCCAAAGTATGACCTAACTCGTGGGCCACAGTGTTAGCAAAAAGAGACCATGGGTCTTCTTGGAAATTCTCAACTCCACAATCAATAGGAGGGTTGCATATTCCTGCCACATAGGCTAGACCAAGTATCCTTATAAGTGAGCTTTTTATGAAAATATGGGCAGCATCATGTTGTAGCTGGGAAAGACTGATTCGTTTCCACTCAGCAAAATCTTCTAGAACCTGGTGTATGCTCGTCATTGGGAAAACATTTCTATGATTCCAAATCTCAATGCCAATCAAAGTCACATAGGTACTCAACTGCTGATACATGGAATCCACTATATTGACAACAAGAAGCACATCTTCTTGTACCTTTGACACGTTGCTTTGGGAGTAAGTGAAGAAATCATGGTCGATCACTACAACCAGTTCCAAAAACCATGGGTGAGCCCACCATTTATCAGAAGAATTTTGTTTCAGAGTTGAGGTTGCCACCTCTTCAAATCCCAAGTGTTGGTATGCTATTCCCTTCTCTGTTAAACCACATCTCAGGAGTGGAAATTGAGTCATGTTACTGTTTAACCTGTAAAGCAGGTGTTCAAATGTGCTAGAATGCCTCATGGGTTCAATTTCATAAGTGAGGTCATTTATTTGTAACACTCCCCGGAAGCCCCCAAAACAGACACTGAAAACAACCAAAGACTCAGGAACTCCCTCTACATGACCCTGATAGTAACAGTCATCGGGGACGAAGGGGTAGTCCTCCAGGAGGGCATGTTGCTCATTATAGGTGAACACCGGAAGGTGTGTGGAAACTAACAGCTTCTTGATGCTTATGTGGATAATATATCTCTTGCCCCCAAATAACAGGCTGTAAGACAGCCATCCTGTAGTCTTTGCACCTCTGGCCCTATTGTTTACCTTTAAGGGGATCACCACCTCTGGAGAACTGAGGTACTGGGTGGGCTCAGCCAGGGAGAGGTCAGAAGGGAAGCAAGACAACTTGAACCAGAATAGCAGAAGAGCAACTCTCATGGGTGCTTCAGCTTCTACATATAACATTATGAAGCCATGTATCCAGAGAGGAAGACAGAGTATGAGACAGGACTGTTATGTCTCCTCCCACTGAGCTGCACACAGCGCAGGGTTGACCTTTATGGATCTGCGTCCTGGCAGAGTTGGACCATCAAAGCTGCTGTGCTGAAAGTGAAAATAAAAATAAAAGTAGGACAAGTGGTAGGACCAAATGTAGTTATGAGAAAAACTGATTGATGGATAAAGAAAATGTTTTAGATTTGTCTTCAATAGAGACTTATCGTAGTATTGGCCATATAGTGATAATAGTCAACATTGGAAGGAAGATATTCATATCTTATTACACATAGCATGAAAATATGCATACTAAAAAATTAAAGAGAGACTCAAGAGCAGGTCACCCCTTTATCTTGATGAGTTCGTTATACTGGTTTAGGTCTGCTGTCTTTATATAGGTATTGACAGTGTCCCACATGACTGTCAATACTGGAGTCATCAAAAACAATCTCAAGTCTTATGTCGATTTGTATTAGTTTTATGGTTTATATTAATTTTTCTTTATTTGCTGTCTGCTTATTGGATTCCCCTTTATCCATAAGCATCAGACTACAAGGCCAACAAGGCCTTTGACTTTCATTTCTTTTAATGTCTTCTACAGTAATTAGTATTTTCTGTGTACCATAAAAAAGTAGAGACAGGAGGTGGAATACTTTGGATTATAAATTAATATCGTTTACAATCTATTCATCTTTGATTATAATTTAGAAGAGGAAAATATTCTTAAAACTTCCCTAAGGATATGAGAAGAATAATGTTGTTTTCACCAGTTTCCTGTTAAAAAAAAAAAAAAAAAAAAACACCGAAGTCATAAGGAAATTTCTTCAGAAGAAAAATAAGAATTCATGCAATTTAAAGGCCAAATGAATTGGATGCCTAGTCTCTTAGAATCACCATGGAAGAGCCCAATATTTTTTAAAATTTATTTATTTTGTTTGAGAGAGAGAGATATAGAAACAGGCAGGTAGACAGAGAGAATGGGCATGCCAGGGCCTCCAGCCACTGCAAACAAACTCCAGATGTGTGTGCCCCCTTGTGCATCTAGCTCACATGGGTACTGGGGAACCAAGCCTAAGTGTTTAACCACTAAGCCATCTCTCCAGCCCCCCCCCCACACAGCTTTTTAAAGTAGTAAGTTTCTAAACCTGGCATACAATCTCATTGCAACACATTCATTCCTTTATTTAAAAAAAGATTCATGGGGCTGGAGAGATGGCTTAGTGGTTAAGGCATTTGGTTAAGGCAAAGCCCAAGGATCCCGGTTTGATTCTCCAGGACCCACATAAGCCAGATGCACGAGGGGCACATGCATTTTGAGTTCGTTTGCAATGGCTAGAAGCCCTGGCATGCCCATTCTCTCTGTGTCTGCCTCTCTTCTATCTCTCTCTCCCTCTCTCTCTCTCTCTCTCTCTGCTTGCAAATAAATAAGTAAATAAAAATTTTTAAAAGATTTATGTATTTAGAGTATACCAAGTGCAGAATGCTGTGTTAGGTTCTGGGGAAAGAAAATAAAAATACAGAACAATAAATTATCAATTTAGTGCAGAATTAAAATAATCTTTGTGAGACCTGTCATACTGTAGTCAATGTCTTATGGAATAAACTGGAAGTAACCTTTTCGTATTCTGGGAAAAGTGTCCACATATTTCAGTATAGTCTCAACTGACTAACAAAAAGAAACTAAGAATAATTAAGCCTGAGTGAAAAGAAGACTTACACAGATGTTTATGATATAATAATATGACTTAAACCAGATTAATCTGAGGTTAATAAATTTAGGTTCAAGGATCCTCACCATTCAGACCTGATGAAAATCTAAGAGCGACTCCACAATGCTTTTTATGAGAGTCAGCAATTTGAGAAAATGGCTCATCAGTTAAAGGCATTTTTGAAAGTCATCAATTATAGCTCATAAACAAAGGATAATAAAAGTTTCTGAAATTTGGTAATATGCATAAATAGTTATTGCACTACTGATAATGTTGTAAAGCTGAAAAATTGTCTAAGCTATTAATAAAAAATAAATATTAATCAAACATGCTTTAAAGGTTATAATTCTTTTCATGCTATAGAAAATATAACAAAGTCATTCTCATAAGGGAGGCAACTAAACAATAAATTTAAAATTATTAGCCGGGCGTGGTGGCGCACGCCTTTAATCCCAGCACTCGGAAGGCAGAGGTAGGAGGATCGCCGAGAGTTCGAGGCCACCCTGAGACTACATAGTTAATTCCAGGTCGGCCTGGACTAGAGTGAGACCCTACCTCGCAAAACCAAAAAAAAACACTCGCAAAACCCAAAAAAAAAATTATTAATAAGCCAGGTGTGGTGGCACACATCTTTAATTCCAGTACCCAGGAGGCAGAGGTAGGATGATCACTGTGAGTTCGAGGCCGCCCTGAGAATACATAGTGAATTCCAGGTCAGCTTGAACTAGAGTGAGATGCTACCTTGAAAAACAACAACAAAAAGATATTAATAATATCAACACTTGATGATGGAGACTGAAGAAGGATTGTGAGGTGAAGCCCAGCTTTGGCTACGTAGTGAGATACTACAAATGAGAAAATGTATTGTAGAAGTATGTCAGGAGTTAATATAAATATTGGGCAGATTCAAATTTTGTGATAGTATGGTGCTTTAAAAATATTTATGTATACATGTGAATATGTGTTCGTGTGTGTGTGTGTGTATGTGAGACTGCAGGCATGTGACTGTGGAGGTCAGAGGACAATTTTTGCGTTCACCTTGCCATTCCACCTCATTTGTGACAGGGTTTTTCTGAACCTGTCTCTGTTGCTCTGTTTGCTGTGCTTGCCTTGAGCTTCCAGGAAATTCTCTTGCCTCTGCCTCCCATCTTACTGTCAGTGTGCTAGGATTATAGAAGCTTACCATGGCTTCTGGTTTTTTACACAAGGTCTGAGGATTGAACTTGTGCACAGGCCTGAGCATCAAGCACTTTATCCACTTTTTGAGCCATTTCTTCAGGCCCTGTATATGGTAGTGTTTTTTTTTTTTTTTAAATTTATTTATTTATTTATTTATTTATTTGAGTGAGAGAGAGGCAGGTAGAAAGAGAGAGAATGGGTGCACCAGGGCCTCTAGCCACTGCAAATGAACTCCAGATACATGTGCCACCTTGTGCATCTGGCATTGTGAGTACTAGGGAATTGAACTCCTGTCCTTAGGCTTTGCAGGCAAGCACCTCAACTGCTGAGCCATTTCTCTAGCCCCTGTTTATGGTGTCTTTAATCTTTCTAACTATAACTTACTATAATTTCTTTATTTTACTTAATAAATGTTCACTTTCATATTTATATTTTGAATGTTTAAGTTTTTTAAATTAGTTTTGCATACAGTGTATATACAGCCATGATGGTACCATCATTAGCCTTCTCCCTGTCCTCCTCCCATGAGGATTGTGGGTCTTGCATTGTGGAGGGTAGCCATCAGTTATGGGGGAGAGGCTCATACTTATTTTTCTATTTGTAATTTTGTACTTGTTTTCTTAAGTGGACCCTTAATTTTAAACATGAATTAAGAACAAAAATTAGTCTTTACTTCTTGTTTTAATAAATATATACAAGAAAACACGGTTCCTTTTAAAGACATAGTATCTGAAGCAACTCTTTGATTCTAATTTTTTATTCTATTGAGACACAGTCATGTTATTTAGTATAGGCTGGCCCCAAACTCTCTATGTAGCCCAGACAAACTTAAAATTATCTATCCTCTACTAACCTCCCAACTACTGGGTTTACATGTGCACCATCATGTACAATTTCCTGTAGTATCTTTAAGCATAGTATATGATAAGCCTTGTATAAGGAGACATGAAAAATAAAGATGTCTGAGCTGAAGACATGGCTCAGTGGATAAAGTACTTGCTACATGTTGCAGTCAGATTTGCACTGTTGCACAAAGAACTCAACCAAAAGCAGCTTGTGGGAGAAAAGGGTTTATTTTGGCTTACAGACTCAAGGGGAAACTCCATGATGGCAGGGGAAAACATGATATGAACAGGGGCTGGACATCACCTCCTGGCAAAAATTAGGTGGACAATAGCAGCAGTAGAGTGTGCCCAAACACTGGCAAGGGGAAGCTGAGTATAACACCTATAAGCCAACAATACATCACCTCTAGGAGGTTCCAATTCCCAAATTGATAACAGCTGGGGACCTAGCATTCAGAACACATAAGCTTATGGGGAACACCTGAATCAAACCACCACATCCCACCTCTGACCCCCATAAACTGATAACCATCCATGATGTAAAATGCAATGTATCCAGCCCAACTTTTAAAAGTCTCCATAGATTTTATCAATCTGAATGCTGTTCAAACATCCCCATAGTCCAAGACTTCTTAACTGAGCCATAATACCAATTTAAAAAAAACATAATGGCATAGAGTAAACATTCACAGTGTAAAAGATGGCATTGGGCATAGCAAAGAAAGATTGAACCAATGCGAGATTTAAACAAACGGGGCAAACACCAAATTCCTTAACTCCAAGTCCTACAACTCTAGCCAGTGACAAGTCTCCAAGCTTGATCATTCTAACCAGCGATAAGTTTGTGGAATTCAAATTCCACCCATCCAGCTCAGTTGCTCATAGCCCCCAGGTATACTCCATTTATCCCAGCAGCTCCCCTTGACAGCATCCCACAGTCCTGGCATCTCCTGTGGGTCTCCACTGCAATCCATGGGTCATCCTCATGGCTCCATCAGGCTTCTACACGAGGACTTCCAACAACCCTGCTTCATATTACCCATGGCCATTTCCAAAAATCAAAACCACATTGCAAATCCAATGACCCTTTCTTTCCTACATTTGTTATATTCCATAGTATCAGGTAGGCTGTGAACTTTTTAATACAGGGAGGAATAAAGCTGATTTTGAAGAGCAAAAAAACTCCTTTAGCATTCAGACCCCTAACTTTCAAGAGTCTGCATTCTTCCTGCTGTCCCAATGCAGATCAGCTGGCCTAATCTCATAGTTGTACTCTCTCTGAACAGGAAGCAGTTTCGGCCCAAAGATTTCATTTCTTTCTGTGTCATATCCATCTGCTCAAACTAGTCCATCTCTATGCAATGCAACCCTGCACAAGTTCTCAGACCACAGGCAGGCAGAACACAGCAAGGCTCTCTAACACAAACTGCTTCTAGACCAGCGCCAACAAAGTTATTTCTTCTCATAAACCAAACCTCACAGTTCATAGTTCCTACTGCATTCGGGTCTTTCAACTCTGACCAGAATGGCCCATTAAACTCTGCCTTAAGCATTGCAAGGTGTCAGATCCTTACACATCCCTCCTGTAAGTCGGTTCCTAAAGGCCAAAAGCCACACAGTCAGGTTTCTAGCTGTAACAACCCCACTCCTCTGGTCCCAGAAGTTATGGCTGGCTTCATAATCCCACTGTGCCTACAATAAGAAGGGTTGCAAGAGACAGGAGAAATTCCCAGAAAACTTGCAAATGGAGAGCAAACAGTGAGAGATCCTGCCTCAGACTCACATTCATACCACATAAATAAAAATTTTTAAAAATGAAGGCATCTAGCCAAATACCATATCTCCTAGATCCCAAATCTATTCTTGATCAATTTTTTCTTTATCCTAAATCAAGCTCCCCTATACCTCCATATACCTTCTATATTCTTTCTAGAGTCTTCCTGTGATGACAGAGAGAGAAAAGGAGGGAGGGAGGGCAGTACAGAGGTAGAGAAGAGGAAGAAAGGGAGGGAGAGAGATCCCTTTTAAGGAAGCTCCCTATAACTACTTACCTTACTAAACTTGAGCTTCAAGATAAATCACTGCTAACCTGAAGGCTCACTCTAAAGTAAGTCCATTCTCAGAAGTCACATGGGCCAAAATCAAGGCTTCTGTTTCCCAAAGTCATAAAGTCAATGCTAGATACTCATTCTGTGGTATCAGATTACACCAAGATTTACATTTCTCATAAACCACCCTATCACTCTTGAGAAGAATTTCCAAAGCTTTAGCACCAAACTGGTAAAATTATTCTTCACCAAAAAATTCTGCTCTTGGGCTGGAGAGATGGCTTGGCAGTTAAGGCACTTGCCTGCAAAGCCAAAAGACCCAGATTCAATTCCCCGCAACCCACATAAGTTAGATGCACAAAGGAGTACATGCGTCTGAAGTTTGTTTGCAGTAACGGGAAGCCCTGGAGTGCCCATTCTCTTCCTTGCTATCTTTCTCTCTTTCTCTGTCTCTCTTATATAAACAAAATAAAATATTTTTAAAACTAAGAAAATATTATGCTCTTAAACCTATCTAATCTCAGCAAGTAAACAAAAACATCTGAAAATCAGAGGGTCTTTCCGTCACTCTTTCTCAGTTTCTTACACACACACACACACACACACACACACACACACACACTTTTTTTTTTTTGGAGAGAGACAGAGAGAGGGAGAGGAAGACAGAGATGGGTGCGCCAGCAGTCTCTCAGCTGCTGCGAACGAAATCCAGATGTGTGCGCCCCCTTGTGGTCAAGTGTGGCATTGTGCCCTTGCGTCGCTTTGCATCTGGCTAAATGTGGGACCTGGAGATTGGAACCGGGTTCTTAGGCTTAGGAGGCAGGCACCTTAACTGCTAAGCCATCTCTCCAGCCCCACACACATTTTTATATCCTAAGTGATTCACACAATTTTAATCTTTCCAGTTCTCTGCTATTCTGGAAATGTATTCCTCAAGCTCAAACAACCCAAATACTTCTCCTTTCATAGTCTCTATTTCTCTCAAGCTTGTGCCTTTAGGGGCTAGTGTATTTAAGCCTAAGCTACCAGTTCCAGCACTTCAACCACTTATATGTAAAAGTCTTTAATTCTCTACTGCCACAGTTTGGGTTTTAAATCCCTTCTCCTCAAGGTCCATCTCCTAAAGCCCTGGTGCCATAGGGGAGTTGTTGGAAGATAATGTGAACCTTCTCAAGGTAGGGCCAAGTGGGATATCTTTAGGTCACTGGAGGTGTGCCTGCAAATGGGACAAAGAACACTGGACTGTGGAAGCTTAGCCTATCTTTCTCCTCTTTAATTTGCTCCCTGGATTGTGATATAAGTGGTTTTGTTCTGCCATCTCCTCCCTACTGTTCCCACCTGGCCTGGCCATCAGAGGCCCAAAGCAATGGGTCTACCTGATCATGGACTGGAACCAAAATAAACCTTTACCTCATAGAAGGTAATTATCTTGAGCATTTTGTTTGCTACATAAATGCTAATAGACAGAGACATTTTGTTTAATTCTTATCAATATCTTTTTTAGTAACTTGCCTAAAAGAACATGGACCCATCTGAACATTTGGCATTCACAAACGTAGGAACATTACTCACCAAGATGCAAGCAGCATGCAAAAGCATACTAAACACTGTAAATAAAAAATATAAGATGATTTCTGAGTTGCAGTGAGATCTAACTCCAAAATTGGTTCTCTGTGTCTCTTGATATGAAGCCCTTGTAATATGGAGTGGGAGTTGTTGTAGATGGAAGGGTGGAGACTGGAAAGACTAATGAAAGACAAGTATTATGGAGCTGATAAGCTACGTGAGCTTCTTTCCTGCAGCTCAGTTTTAGAGCAACAACAGGAATAAGTTCAAAGAACCTCTACAAAAAGAACTCTTACTATTAAAAGGACATTAAATATCTCTCATACAGTCAAAGAAAATATTCTGTCCTCATGCCCTGGACTCCAGAGACAAAACCTGCTCAAAGAGTATCCCTCTGCTGTATTGATAGTGAAGTTGTACCATGGAAAGTATATGTCAGATGCAATCCATTTTTGTACTCAAACATCTCTCCTTCACGTGTTGTATAAACTTTCTTTCCCATCTATGCCCAAACCTTCAAGTCTGCTACATATTCATCTCTCCTCTTACTCTAACTCCCCATGTACCATTTTCCTGTCTGTCACTCTTGTCTGATCCATTACAGAATCATGAAGTTAATTTGGTTGGTCAGGACCTTATTTTTTAAAGGAACTAATAGAAACATCAGGGGGCATTCCTAGATTCTTACTGACGCATATATATGATGCCAACTTTGAGGAAGGGGATTATGTCAGCGAGGGCACTGGGTCACAATATGAAGTGAATTTATTTGACATAGTAAATAGTGTATCTATAATGATATCAAATTCAAAGATAAAAATGGATTTCAGGATTTCAGCTTTCAAATCTATCTGATTCCACATCCACACTGACCTCTCTTCTATCTGACTCTCTATCAAAAAGGGGGCTCTCCCTCAGATTCAGATAGCCCCTTTCCTTCTATTCCATATCTCTATTCCATACCCCCTACCTATTTGAGGACTGATTCTAGTCATTTTCACTACTCTGTATGGTATCTTCACCTGCTCTTTTCTGGAAACTAGGGTAACCAACTAATCCATCTGAATTTACCCAAAGATACTCTGATTTTAAGTTTTAAAGTCCTACATCCCAGTAACTTTGAGTCCCATGCAAACTGCAGTGGTTGATTTCCCTACCCACCACACCCTACCCCCTACCCATGCTCAAGTCATTCACTTCTTTTAAAAGGAAAGCTAGGGGCTAGAGAGATGGCTTAGTGGTTAAGCACTTGCCTGTGAAGCCTAAGGATCCTGGTTCAAGGCTTGATTCCCTAGTACCCACATAAGCCAGATGCACATGGTGGCACATGCATCTAGAGTTTGTTTGTAGTGGATAGAGGCCCTGGCACATCCATTTTCTCTCTCTTCCTCCCTTTCTCTGTCCCTAATAAGTAAATATTTTTTTAAAAAATTAAAAAAAGGAAAAGCTAGCCCAGCATGGGGGTGCAACGCTTTTAATCCCAGCACTCAGGGGTCTGAAGTTGGAGGATCACTGTGAGTTTGAGGCCAGTCTGGGACTACAGGGTGAGTTCCAGGTCAGTCTGGGCTAGAGTGAGACCCTACCTCAAAAAAACCAACAAACAAAAAAAGGACAGTTAAAAAAATAAGAAATTTTTCATTATTTAGTAAATTACTCTGGAGACAAGTTTGTATATAGAGGCAACTTCACAGAGGACTTCATAGCAGAGTAAACGGCAGTTCCCATGGCCCTTTCTGTCTAGATGGTTTATATACCAGCTTGGGCACACAGGCAAACTTGACAAATGACTTACCAACACAGGAAACAGTAGTTTCCATGGCTTTTTCTGGCTTTTTCTGTCTAGATGGTTTGTATGAGTCTTAGCAATGAACGAAGATTTGTAGTTGAAACCACACAGAACAAAGAAATGGAATCCTTCCAGCCAACCTTTTGTCTCTCAGATGAGTAAGTTCTAGACTTAGCTGCTTAGCAACAGGGATCTTTACCTTCTATGTCAACTTCAGATGCTTCACAGATTGTCTTGTTCTACCACTTTCATACAACCTTATTTTTGAATTTGGTATGATGGGAATTTAGTAGCCTTTCCACTGACTTCTCTTATTCCCCTGCTGTGCTGATTTACTTCTGCTTCCTAATTTTATTTGTATTGTTACATTGGCCTACACTGTCTAATCACTTTTCAAAACTGAACTGAAGTTCGTTGCCTTTCTAGATTAAGAGAAAATTCTACTTCCATCTTAAAACCTGTTTCTAAATGACCTAGACAACATTAGTTCTCTATAAATATCTTTATAAGTATCATATTCTATATACCTCATATATGAAAATTATAACCTGATATTTTTGTTTTGCAGTCAAGTTTTTTTGTTTGTTTTCTTTATTTTTTTTCAAGGTAGGGTCTCACTCTAGCCCAGGCTGACCTGAATTAACTATGTAGTCTCAGGGTGGCCTTAAACTCATGGTGATCCTCCTACCTCTGCCTCCTGAGTGCTGGGATTAAAAATGTGCACCACCATGCCCGGCTTTTGTTTGTATTTTGAAAGAATCTCACTATATAGGCTTGACTAGTCTAGAACTCATTTATGTACACCATACATAAATGCTGACCTCAAACTCCCAGCAATTCTCTACCTCTGTCTCCTGAGTGCTGGGATTACAGGTCTTTTCTGCCAATGCCTGGCATCATACAAACTTTTAAGGTGCATCTCCCATTAGACTGTATTTTGAGAAAAATATGCTCAAAATGGGCAGTCAAGAATTTATGGTATATAATATTGACAAGATCTGTCATCTGTAAAATTAGTTCAAGTATATAAAAGCTACATATGACAAATGCTAATAGAATAAATTCTTTTTTAATGAATTGCTGTCCATTGAACCGACTGCTAATTTAACTGGTAGATCCATAATCTATAGCTATAAATTAGCATTTTTAATCACAATTCTCTTCCATTTCCTCTCAGGAAAAGAGTCTGGTATTCTCATTGGTTTTCTCAGAGACCTACTATGGAAAGTTCTTTCCTTACACTGTTTCCACTATCTAGGCAGAACTGGAGACACCTCTATTGGAGGAAGGTTAACTATCAACAGGTTTGTCCTCAGTTGAACTCAGTGAATAAAACCCATGCCAATACCAGAAGAGATTAACAATGAGGAAAACTATCTGTCATGTTGGTTTTAATTGCAGTGTCCAAATATCTTGAGAAAAGGAACTTAAAAGAGGTAAATTTTATTTTGGCTATGGTTTCATAGTTATTGTCTATCATTGCAGGGAAGGTATAGCAGAGCAGGGCAACTCATGTCATGGTAGCCAGAAAGCAGAGAAAGAGAACACAGGAAGAGGCCAGGGCAAGAAATAGCACCCAGGAACATACCTCCAACTAGATCCCACCTTCTACCTTTTAGTATCTCTCAGTAATATATTATGGATCCACCAAGGAATTAATCCATTCACTAGGTCAGAGACTTGGTGACCTAATCATCTCTGGAAATGCTCCACAGGCACCAAGAGGTATGCTTCACTAATTTCAGAGACACTTCTTAATCCAATCAAGTGCATCTGTTCTGAGTTTAAGGTGGCTTGTAAACCTGTTGACCTGGGGGTCAATTCTCCAGTACCCACATAAAGCCAGATAGACAAAGTGGAGCATGTGTCTGGAGTTTATTTGCAATGGCAAGAGGCCCTAGCGTGCCCATTCTCATTCTCTCTCTCTTTTGTTTACTTTATTTATTTATTTGAGAATGACAAACAGAGAAAGAGAAAGAGAGAGAGAGAGAATGGGCACACCCTGGCCTCCAGGCCCTACAAATAAACTCCAGATGTATGCACCACTTTGTGCATTGGGCTTACATGGGTACTGGGGAATCAAGCCTCAAACTGGGGTCCTTGGGCTTCACAGGCAAGTGCTCAACCACTAAGCCATCTCTCCAGCCCCCTCATTCTCTCTTTTTCTCTCCTTCCTTTCTTTCCTCCTTTCTTTCTCATAAATAAACAAAAAAATTTTTTTTAATTTTTTCAGAGGTAGGGTCTCACCCTAGCCCAGGCTGACCTGGAATTCACTATGTAGTCTCAGGGTGGCCTCAAACTCACAGGGATCCTCTTACCTCAACCTCCTGAGTTCTGGAATTAAAGGCATGTGCCATCACGCTCGGCAAAGAATATTTTTTTAATTAATTTATTTATTTATTAGTTATTAGAGACAGAGAGAGGAAGAGAGAAAGAGAGAGAGAGTGAGAATGGGTGCCCCTGCAAACGAACTCCAGACACATGGCCACCATGTGCATCTGGCTTTACGTGGGACCTGGAGAACTGAACCGGGGTCCTTAGGCTTCACAGGCATGTGCCTTGACTGCTAAGCCATCTCTCCAGCCCAAAAAATATTTTTCAAAAAAAGAAATCATCATTAAAGACACACTTTTCTATTGCTCTTACTTGGTACAGACCAAAATACTGAATTTACATAGAAAACCATTATGAGTAGGTTCAAAATAGTGCAGAAAAGAATACAGAGCAGCTAGCTTTGCTTTAAGTTCATGGCCATCTGGAGAAGGCTGTCATCCTGACATACCAACATAGACTAAAAAAAAAAAAAAAAATCCAAGACAAGTTTCTTTCTCCAGCTAAAGGATACCCAAAGGAAAAGCCTAGAAAGACAGGGCACTTTGGAAATACAACTGTCCTTCTCTATGAATTTCTCCATGAATGTCACAGGAAAAAAAGTTGCATCCTATATGCAACTGCATCGGCAAAGTTTATGTGGAGAACTGAGACCTCCAAACACAACCCCAGTTGCAATAAGGCTCCTCCCTTCCTCCTTTGTGGTCCTTTTAGAGAAGGTGGAGTGGAGTTCTGAGCTTTTCATCCCTTACACGTAGTAATGAGGTCCTCGTGGCATGATATTATTGGAGACCATTTGGGTATCAGTACTGCTTCTAGAGAGGGTTCTGTAAAGCCTGGCGCCCATTTCACAGTGAAGAAAATTTTTTGTTGGTGGGATTAAAGAAGACACAGAAAAGTATAATCTGAGAGACTGCTTTGAAAAGTGTGGCAAAATTGAAACCCTAGAAGGTATGAAAAACGGGCAGAGTGGAAAAAAAAAAAGAGAGGGCTTGCTTTGGGAACTTTTGATGATCAGGATACAGCTGATAAAACTGTTGTTCAGAAAGATCACACTATTAATGGGCATAATTGTGAGGTGAAAGGCTCTTTCTAAGCAAGAGGTGCAGTCAGCTGGGTCACAGAGAGGTTGTGGAGGTGGATCTGGCAACTGTATGGGTCGTGGTGGAAACTTTGCAGGTGGTGGAAGTAATTTTAGTCGTGGTGGAAACTTTGGTGGAAGAGGTGGCTATGGTGGTGGAGGTGGTGGCAGCAGAGGGAGTTATGGTAGAGATGATGGTGGACATAATGGATTTGGGGGTGATGGTGGTAACTATGGTGGTGGGTCTGGTTATAGTAACAGAGGAGGCTATGGTGGTGGTGGACCAGGATCTGGTGGTGGATATGGTGGTGGAGGAGGAGGATATGATGGTTTCAATGAAGGAGGAAATTTTGGTGGTGGTGACTATGGTGGAGGTAGGAACTACAATGATTGTGGAAATTGTAGTGGACATCAGCAGTCATATTATGGACCCATGAAGGGGGCAGTTTTGGTTGATGAAGCTCTGGCAGTCCCTATGGTGGTGGTCATGGATCTGGTGGTGGAAGTGGTGGATATGGTAGCAGAAGATTTTAAAACCGGCAGAAAAGGACTACAGTTCTTGGCAAGAGAGACAGCGAAGAGTTGTCAGGAAAGCTGCAGGTTACTTTATGACAGTCATCCCCAGTGCAGTAGAGGAACTGTAAAAATCTGCCACAGAAGGAGCGATGATCTATAGTCAGAAAAGTGACTGCAGCTTAACCAGGAAACCCTTCTTGTTCAGGACTGTCATAGCCACGGTTTGCAGAAATTAATAATATTAATAAATTATAATTATATAAATTATATAATTATATAAATTATAATTATAAAATTAATGATATTAATAAAATGCAATGTAGTGTCAATTGGATGTACATTCCTGAGCTCTTTCATCCGTTGAAATTTCTTTCTTTTTCTTTCATTACATCAGGTACACTGCCCTGTAAATTGTGGTAGTGGTACCAGGAATAAAAAATTAAGGAATTTTTAACTTTTCAATCTTTGTGTAGCTCAGTTTTTCTACATTTTAGTACAGAAACTTTAACAAAATGCAGTTTTGAAGGTGTTTCCTTGTGAGTGAACAAGTAAAGAAGATCATTGTTAATTACTATTTTGTATGAATTTTGCTAAAATCAACTGTAAAGAAACACCTACTGTCTTGCACTTTAATGGAAATCTAGTCTCCCTACTTCCAAACCATGCTATGAATGGGCGCTGACATGTAGAGAGAGTAGATATCTGTATGTTTGCAATGTGTGTTTTGGAATATTTAGGATTGGGTATTTAATAAATTAGCATATTTATGAACTTAATAGCATTAAGATGACCTTCAAATGAAAAATCTCAAAATTTCTATTTGGTTTTTGTGCATTTTTTTTTCAAAGTGTAATCATGATTTTAGTGTGTAGATTTACTGAGTCCTAGCTGTTATGAACATCTCCATTCTGCATTTACATTGGTCACATTTAAAGTGCTGCCATAGTTTTTGGATGCAAAGCATGGGCTGCCCTCTTTAAATTCTGGAAGGGGTAGTGGATTTTTCCATTCCCACTTTTAACCTTGATGCAGGACTGTTAAGTCTGCTGTGTGTAAGAAAACTAGTGGGCACCTGGTTTTGTTGTTAACTCATCTTAAAACCCAGAGGTTCACAAATCTTGAGTCACTGTTCTTGGTTTAGCTTTTCCCAAGTTTTCAGAGCAAAAGAATAAAAATCACTCATTGAACCCTTAACTGGCTGGCATGCTTTCCTGTTTGTGCCCTATACCTATTTAGCTGAATGAAACCAAGGCTAGTTTAGATATCATTGTATAAAACAATGCAGCAGAAACATAGCACAGTTGCTAAGTGCAAGCTTCACACTTCTCAAAGATCTGAAATTAAATTTGGATAATCTTGAGTTCCCAAAGAACATGGTATTCTCTATATTTCAACCTAAAACATGTTGGTGTGAGTACACTTTGTTTGGAAAACCCTGGTTGAGAAGAGTTTTATAAATGAGGTTATATATATGAAAAGCAATGTCTACTGTTTTGCACCACCCTAGTGTTTAACAATTTCATTCAAGCCCTGAGTATGTGCCCTACTCTTACTCTTTCTTTGGCAGTTGAACTTTGAACACAAATTTTTATTTGGTTTTTAAAGTACCAAGTAAAATAAGCAATAAAAAAGAGGATGGGGGCTGGAGGAATGGCTTAGTGGTGAAGGCGCTTGCCTGCAAAACCAAAGGACCTCAGTTTGATTCCCCAGAACCCACGTGAGCCAGATGCACAAGGTGGCGCATGCATCTGAAGTTCGTTTGCAGGGCGGGAAGCCCTGGCGCGCCCATTCTCTCTCTCCCTCTCTCTCTCTCCTCCTTCCTCCCTCCCTCCCTCAAATGAATGAATAAAAATTTTTTTTTAAAAAAGAGGACAGGGTGTGATAGTGTTTGCCTATGTTCTCTGTTGCTCTAATTCTGTGCCTCTGTGCAGCATTAATATTTGGAGGCATGCAATGCTAGCATAGAACTCAGTCTTCACATACTACTGCAGTTTTTCCAGAAAACACTCACCAATAAATGTAACAGACAACATTCCATTTGTAAACGGGCATATGTGAATAAGCAGTGTAGAAAACGGGCTATAGAAAAGTGTGGTTATTGAATGGACACAGTCAAGATTCATCATTTAAACCTAGGAACCTGATCAAAATGCTTGGGGAAGATTTCATTAAAATTGAGCTAAATCGTCTCAAGTTCTTTTATCCATATAATAAAGGTTGTGGAAATAGGGGAGATTATCACTTCCTGTTTTTATGTTTGTGAAATTGTTAACGCAACCTTGACAGTAGCCTTTTAATGTCATGAGGTTAATTGTACTGTTAACCAACCTGTTGTGTTCTGGAACCTAGTTTAATGGTGAAAACATTTTTCCAGTTAAGTTGATGTTTACAACCTATAAGCAGGTAAAATTTGTCTGTGACCTGTTTGTAAGTTGTACTAGGTTTGCGTTTGTGAACACTGTGGAAAAGTAAGCCATGAGGAGAGCGACTTAACCAGCTTTAAAGGACGTAAGTTGTGCTTTTTAAGCACAGTGTGGATCAAAAGAAACTCGCTAAGACAGGACTTCAGCAGCCTTTTGAGTATGGACAAGTCAGCATAAATAAAGAAGGAGAAGGCAGCAGAAAGAGCTTCGCCTACTGAAGTGAAGGCATTAGATAGTATGATGATAGTGAGCAACTTGTCAAAAGCTAGTTCAAGTCAGCTTATTGCAACTGAATATTGAAGAAAGTAGCAGGAAGGAGCCCTTTGGAACATCGATGAAAGACAGTTGCCACTGTCCACAGGTCTAGCATTTAGACCTGCAAGGAAGGGCAATAAGTATTAGGTAAGGCTTGAAATTGAATTTTTTCACTAATTGAACAGTAATTATTTGTGAAGTGAGGTATGAGTAATCTTTTTGATTTGCAGGTTGAATGTGAACCCTTCTTGTCTAAATGAGGAATGTCTTTCCTACCATCTTAAAGACAAAGGTTTCTGGCTGGGTAAGATTTGTAGCTCATAGTAAAAACTGATGACCACCATTTATTTCCCTACAAATCTATGTCAATTTTAAAATACCATCCATTTTTAGTAGGAACACTAACAAAATTCTCAAGCCTAAAATTTTATATTGGTACCACATTCAACACATTTAAAACTTTAGGGCATTTTTAAAATTGGCCACATGTGAGTGGTCATCATGAATCAAATAATAGCTTCTTTGTGTAAATAATTCCTCGGTAAAATCTACTCTGGTAAAGCATTTTTTGAGTAAGAAAAGAAAGTAATGTCAGTTTAGTGAGAATAGTTTTGCAACACATGATGGCTTCAAACATTAAGCTGCTCATCCTTACCCTCGGAAAGCCACCTTCAATTTTGACCTTTGACAATGAGATGATAGAGATTTAACAAAGTTGTCTTCCTAAGTTCTCTTGCATACATGTTCAAGGATTTATTTGGAACAAAACAATTTTTTTGTTTTAGTTTATCTTTTTAACCATAAACAGTAGGGACCTAATTTATATTTATGCTCTTTCTTTAAAAAGATTCTTTCCCAGAGAACAATTATTTGATTACTACTCATACCTGTTACTTACTCATTGTTCATAAGAGCTATTTTTGCAGCCACAAAAGGGCTGCTTTAAAAAATTGTTTAACTTGATTTCCTTTTTTTAATAGTTTCAGGATAGATAGTCAAAATTACTAGTTACTAAATTGTAGGTCAGCTTACTACAAGAACAGGGTTAGCATTATAAGCAGAAATAACTTGCCAGAGTATATTATCAAGAAAGCATTGGCTTTTGCAAGTGAGGACTGAATTTCCACAAAGTAGAATTGTTGAATAAGGTTAATAGTATTTTAATGACAAAATTCTTTGACATGGTTTTGGAGAAACACTCTTTCCAAGACAGGAAACACTTCTTTAAAAGCATCTTCATTCTGTTTTGTCTATGAAATAAAGTGATTTTACTTTATATATTAAAAAAAAGCTTGATGTGGGGCCAGGCATAGTGGCTCATGCTTTTAATCCCAGCACTTTGGGGACAGAGGTAGGAGGATCGCCAAGAGTTCAAGGCCACCCTGAGAATACATAGTGAATTCCAGTTTGAGCTAGAGTGAGACCCTACCTTGAAAATCAAAAACAAAAACAAACAAACAAAAAGCTTGATGTGCTAGCAATGATGGCACATGCCTTTAATCCCAGCACTCAGGAGGCAGAGGTAGTAGGATCACGAGTTCGAGGCCACCCTGAAACTACATAGTGAATTGCAGGTCAGCCTGAGCTAGAGTGAGACCCTACCTCAGGAAAAAAAAAAAAAAAAGCTTCATGGAAGCTACAAAGCAAAAACTGATGTATACACAAAATAGCCTAAAACCTAAGAAAATATATGAAATAGTTATGTCACCAGAATGGTAAAATAAAAGTGCTCTGGCTTTACTTTTTAATGCAGACAACCAATTACAACTATTCAGGCAAAGTTAGCAGCTACAAAACCCCTAGAGGACTAAAGCTGTGGATATCCCTTTGGTTATGGTACAATGGAAAACTGCAAACAGTAAGAACAATAGGTCATACTAACCACAACAGACCTCCTCAGTCAAGTTAAAGAAAATGCAGGCTGGAGAGATGGCTTAGTGTAAGGTGCTTGCCCTTCTGGCTTTTAAAGTTTGTGTTAAATAATCTGCTGTTACCCTGATGGGCCTGTCTTTATATGTGACTTGATTTTTCTCTCTCGCTGCTTTCAATATATTTTCTTTGGTTTGTTGCTTTGTAGTTTAATCATAAGCCAGCTCTACAGAAAATACTTGAAGGGATCCTTCATGCTTAAGAGAAAGGAAAGCACACACATGAAGAAACAGGAAAAAATAAACAATACTCAAATAATAGTTAATACAAGAGAGTAAAGGAAAAAACAAGAAGAACTACAAAACAAGAAGAATGGCAAGGAAATCAAGGTTGTTCTTGGTTATGTAATGAGTTCAAAGGTTTAATGGTCGTATATTCCTTTAGCCTGTTTTTGTTGTGGAATGCCCTTATTTCTCCATCAGTTTGGATGGATAGCTTTGCTGGATAAAGTCATCTTGGTTGACAGTTGTTATCTTTCAGAACTTGGAATACATCATACCTAGCCCTTCTGGCTTTTAACATGTGTGTGGAATAATCTGCTGTGATCGTGATGGGTTTGCCTTTATATGTGACTTGATTTTCTCTCTAACTACTTTCCATATATTTTATTTGGTTTGTTGTTTTGTAGTTTAATCATAATTTGGCAGTGAGAGGTTCTTTCCTGATTTTGTCTGTTTGGCATTCTAAAGGCTTCCTGTATCTGTATTGGCATCACTTTCCCTATTTGGGGGAAATTTTTCTTCTATGATTTTGTTAAAAATACCTGCTATGCCTTCACCTGGCTTCTGTTACTGTGGCTTTGCACTGCACCTGGCCAGGTGGGCATGTGGACCAGGGCCACCAGCAACCTTGAATTCCTGAGCCCCATATTTGTACAGCAAACACTTTACCCACTGAGCCATTTCCCTAGTCCTTAAATTTTTTTTTTTCTTTGAGAAAATATCTCACGTATCCCAAGCTGGCTTTGAACTCACTATGTAGCCAAGAATGACCTTGAATTCATGATCCTGCATGAGTGCTAGAATTACATGTGTGCACTACCATACTCAGTTTATGCAGTGCTAGGAGTGGAACCCAGCCCTTCATGCATGCTAGGCAGGCATTCTATCAACTGAACAACATCCCCAACCCCTCCACTTACAGTTTGAATGCTGAAGAAAATGAAATCAAGGTAGGCAGAAGTGTTCCTTTGGTAAAAACCATGCCTCAGAACCCGTGGTGGTGCACGCCTTTAATCCCAGCACTTGGGAGGCAGAGGTAGGAGAATCGCCATGAGTTGGAAGCCACCCTGAGACTACATAGTGAATTCCAGGTCAGCCTGGGCTAGAGTGAGACCCTACCTCGAAAAAAACAAAAAGCAAACAAACAAAAAAAACCCAAAAACAAACAAACAAACAAATAAAAACCATGCCTCAGCCCACAGGAAGCATCATCATCTTTTGTAGGACTTGAATCCCTAAAGTGAGCTACAGAGAGACAACAAGTAGTGGGGGGCTAATAATATACAGTGCTCAGAACTCTGGCTGCTCTCCATTTTATCCATGAAAGAGGCCAAATCAGAGAGGTTACAAGAGCAGTCCTTATGCTGCAGGAGGCAAGTTTCATGGGTTCTGGGCCCAAGTCCTTAACAAGCCTTCCTACACAGTCTGAGTTCCCTTTTGTGATGCTCCAGGCCCATCAGACTTGTTAAACTTACACTCATTAAGATGCATGGCAAGGGGGGGGGGGCTCCCCCAGGCGCCCGGCTCGGAGCCTGCGAACTAACCCCGGCCCGGAGCGCCCGCGGGCGTCGGGAAGGCGGTGGCACAGGGAGGGGCCCTTCGCAGGCACATGGTCCCGGCGGGCCCGCTGTGGGCCGGGCATTGGCCGCCTGGGCCCCGGACCGGGCACTGGCAGCCCAGCGCCCCGCGTCTACTTTCCGAGCCCTCCCCGGGGCCGCAGGCGAAGGGCGGCGCAGACGACGAGGGCCCGGTGATATGCCAAGGGAAGGTCACCGTCAAGTACGACCGCAAGGAGCTACGAAAGCGCCCCAACCTGGAGGAGTGGATCTTGGAGCAGCTCACGCGCCTCTACGACTGCCAGGAAGAGGAAATCGCAGAACCGGAGATTGATGTGGATGGAGAGTGATGATACCGGGGCTGCCAGGGTCAAGGAGCTGCTGGTTGACTGTTACAAACCCACTGAGGCCTTCATCTCTGGCCTGCTGGACAAGATCCGGGGCATGCAGAAGCTGAGCACACCCCAGAAGAAGTGACCCAGTTGACCGGTGTCTCCCACAGAACAATCGCTGCCCCCAGACCTCGTAGCAACAGCAATACTGGAGCACCCTGTGGCCAGGCCTAGTAACACTAGCAGGGCTCCCCATACCCCTGGCCTAGGGGCCTCTATCCTTGCGCCCTCAGGTTTCCATTTTGGTTTTTTTTTTAATTGTTATTAAACTGATGGGACTTTTTGTGTTTTTATATTGACTCTACAACACAGGCCCTTTAATAAAGCTAGGAGGTGCCTTTGGAGGAAAAAAAAAAAGACGCATGGTAAACCTGGGCTTATGGGGCCATCTGGTGTTGAAAGGAGGGAGTGACCTTGGACTAGGAGAACAACAGCTAATCTACACGGAACCTCTACACCAGGACTGTCTCATCTTTTTACTCCTCTGCACTACATCGGATGAAGAGTTGTCACGCACCACACTTTAAATACAGAAACGAAAGCTGATAAGCAAAAAAACAAAAACGGGGAGCTGGAGAGATGGCTTAGCGGTTAAGGCATTTGCTGGCAAAGCCAAAGGATCCTGGTTCGACTCTCCAGGACCCACATAATCCAGATGCACAAGGGGGCACATGCATCTGGAAATCGTTTGCAGTGGCTGGAGGCCCTAGTGTGCCCATGCTCTTTCTCTCTCTCAAATAAATAAATTAATTAAATTTAAAAAAGATCTATGCCTAATTTTTTGTGATATCCACCACCACCACAGACAACCAAAAAACCCTCACATGCTAATTCTAATTATGCATCATCCAATTTGGAAAGTCATTCAAAATTGTCCAGCAGATCCCAAGTTTGTAATCACTAATAATAATCTGGAGAGATAGCTTAGAAGTTAAGGCACTTGCCTGCAAAGCCAAAGGACTGAAGTTCGATTCCCCATGACCCACATAAGCCAGATGCACAAGGTGGCAGATGCATCTGGAGTTTGTGCCCTGGTGCACCCATTCTCCCCTCTCTCTCTCTCTCAAATAAGTAAATAATTAAATAAATTCTAAAAAAGAAAACGAACATATCTAAATAATAAAACTTTTTTTAAAAAATTATAACAGTAAAAGAGAGCAACAAAAAACTAGTGGTCTATTTGGCATTGTGTTTGAGAAACTAATGCATCAATATGACGATTCCTTCCTAGGGGAGAGACAGGCTCAGGAGGTCAAAAAGTCTGTGGAAAAGGTTGCAAGATGCTTCTCTAAGGTTATAAAAACTGTAAAGTGCTGGGGGGGGGAGAGACTCTCTGACCATCTGAGCTGCCTGCAAGTCCCCCAGTGTGCTGGAGACTTCTCCCAACTGCCCTGCTTAGTGGCCTGTGAAACTCCAGGGATGCAGCTTCCATGAGTCCTCACCTGTGCTGGGGTGGGCTTTTCAGTGATGCAGCTGCCTTTGAGTCATTCATTGCTCCTGTAAGTAACCCCTCACTCTGCTCTGTAAGTAACCCAAATAAACTCATTGGTTCACCAAAAATGGTTTTGTTACAATCATGCTTTGGGTCTGTCTGAATAGACATGTGTTCGCATCTCCCCAGGAAAAAACGTTTCCCACAACACTTGGCACCCAATGTAGGACATGGCAGAACCAAAGATAAGTCTGGGAGGAGCAAGTGCATGCTCCTGGCTAGGGGTAAGCAGGGGATGCAACTGTGGTTAAGGGTGGAGTATCTGTGGGGAAAATCCCAAGAGGTCTGTCCCTCCCTATGGCACAGTGTGTGGTGGTGTGCCTTCTTGTGTTGGCGGCAGTTGTGTAGGTCTTGCTACGGGAGGTAAGATATAAGGAAGGCTGAGCCATCAGAAGGTAGTGTCTGTGGGGACATTCCCAGAGTGGTCACCTTTCTCTGTGGGGTGGTATGGCTGCTTGACGAGTGGAGTCCACTGTGTGAGAATGGGGACATTCTGAAAATGGTTGAGTATTTAAAGCAAATATTGAAGTCTCTGAGTGTGTGGCTCATAAGGGACAAAGCTGCCACAGGGACTTGCTATGGCTAATAAGATGCCTCTGAGGCTAAGCTGGCTGCTCAGAGGGAACATTCTTGTGCAAAAGAGGAGTTATTTGAGAAAAGGTCACGTGCATCCTCTCTGTCAGCCTGTAATGTGGCAGATAAATTGGATAAGAGAAGATGAAATAGTGGTGCTGGCTTATAGCCCTGTAGTAAGCTGAAAGGTAAACAAAGCACAAATTAGATTAGTGTTGAAGAGCCCTTCATGGGATCCAAAAACCTGAAACCTATGAGAGGAGTTGAACAGTGAGGAGGGAAGGACATAAAGGTGACAGAAGATGCCCCTCAGATCTGACCTTTAATACAGAGAAAAGGAAATTCCATGATTCAGGATGTAAACAGTGTCCATATAAAATGGTGAAGCAATCTGAAGGTAATGAGAGAAGGACCAAGCAGACCAAGGGGTCTGTTAGGGTCACTCAAGGGCAAATGTGACAAGATTTGTGTTGAGCTGGAGCTCCCAAGGAAGAAAGGGACAAAAGGCCAGATGCAATGCTCATGAGCCTCCAGAAGATTGAAAGCCCGAAGAACAGTTCTTAGGAGGCGTAAATGACAAACCAGAGCAGGTGGAAGACCGTGCTTGTCCCAGGAGGGGGGCAATATGCCCCCTGCAAAAAAAAAAAAAGTATGCTGGGGCAGAAATGACTTGCCTTTCCTGATGCCATCATAATGCCAGGTGTAGCAGAAGGAGAGACAATCACCAAGGCTTCAGCCACAACGGTGGCTGCTCAGAGCCTATCAAATGGTGGGAGCCAGCCTGAAAGGCAGACACAGCAGCAGGATGGCAAGTGGCCTCACTCCCCACTTGGTCCTGGGTTGGACCAAGCAGTTTGAGTGAGCCTCACCAAACCCCTTGGGGGTTGGGAGATACAAGGCAGTGCCAAGGAGGTAGCACAGGGTGAGGAAGCAGGACAGCTTATAGAAAATGTCTGAGTTTTATGGAAGGCCAGATGGGATAGTGCCTCCCATTCACACCACTGTCCCCAATATTTCCCTTTTCAGAAAACAGTTGATGCAAGCAATGGAATCTTTTCAAGTTGTGTTGGACCTTCTAATATTCTTCTTTAGTATTCCCTTAACTGCCGACTCCTGAGACCAACTGGAATTGAAATGGATGGCTGTGAGCCTTCAGAGATCCTGCCCACTCTGTATGAAAAGATTTTATAATAAGGTTACATAAGGTTTATAAATGTTTTAGTGGCTGGCCATGGTGGCACACGTCTTTAATCCCAGCACTCAGGAGGCAGAGGTAGGTGGATCCCTGTGAGTTTGAGACCAGCCAGAGACTACATAGTGAATTTCAGGTCAGCCTGGGCTAGAGTGAGACCCTACCTCATAAAAACAAAAACAAATGTTGTAAGGGCTGGAGAGATGGCTTAGCAGTTAAGGCACTTGCCTGCAAAGCTTAAGGACCAGAGTTCGATTCTCCAGTACCCACATAAGCCAAATTCACAAGGTGGCATATGCATCTGGAGTTTGTTTGCAGAGACCCTGATGCACCCATTCTCTCCCTCTCTTTCTCTCTCTCCCCTTTTCTCTGCCTCTCTCTCAAATAAATAAATGTTTTTTAAATAAAATACAAGGCTGGACAGATTACTTAGTGGTTAAGGCACTTGCCTATGAAGCCTAAGGACCCAGGTTCAATTCTCCAGGTTCCACATTAGCCAGATATACATCGTGATGCATGCATCTGGAGTTCGTTTGCAGTGGCTAGAGGCCCTGGTGTGCCCATTCTCTCTCTGTCTCTCTCTCCCTCTGTCTCTAATAAATAAAAATGATTAAAAATTAGGAATAAATAAATAAAAATAAAATATAAGGGCTGGAGGGATGGCTTAGCACTTAAGGCACTTGCCTACAAAGCCAAAGGACCCAGGTTCAATTCCCCAGGTCCCACGTAAGCCAGATGCACAATGTGGCACATGCATCTGGAGTTTGTTTGCAGTGGCTGGAGGCCCTGGCATGCCTATTTTCTCCATCTCTCTCTCCCTCTTTCTCTCTGTCAAATAAGTAAAATAAATAAAATGAAAATTTAAAAATAAAATAGAATGTTATAGTGTCGTTCCCTAAAATGTCCTACATGTTTAGAAATGTCTGGGAAAATAATAAAAACTTAGGGAATTTAAAAGAATGTAACTTATATGCGTGAGAAAAGACATGCATGCCCAGGTGCTCTAAAGTTGTTGAATGAAGATCATTGTCAGGGATGGGCTCTGTCCCTAAGAGTTATTGGCTACGGAGGCCCATGAGGCTCCCAAAATGAAAAGGGCTATTGCTACTTTTGTTGGTTGCATTCCAGAACTACATGGTAAGAGCCTGTTGTTGAATATATGGCATGCTTTGGTTACAAGACATGGAGAAATCAGGCTGAAACTGAGCTGGAAGCTCCCCACTCACTAGCTAGCTTTCATAGTGTCTGATGGTGCCAGGCAGGCTGCTGGGGGAAGAACTGTCACCAGAGTTCTGGTAAGCTATGGACCCTGTGTGCCTGGTAACTTGCCAGGCAGGATGTGCCTGCTGGTACAATAGTGGCATCACTGTTGTGGGCACAGCCAACAGCTTTCTGATTGAATTCAAGGGCCACTCCATGGGAGGGAGTTCATGTCTGGTCCAAAGCCTATGGGTCAGGAGGTCATGGGCCCCAGTGGAGACACCACTGCAACTGTGGCTTTTTGGAATGGCATATTTAGCTGCACAACAACAGAAATGGGCATTGTAGAAGCACACCAAAAAAATTACAAAGTTGAGTAAAGAAATCTTGAGAGGAGGTTACAGTGGAGGGGTCACGTTACACGTTTCTTCACAGATGTGGTACATGCCTGGAATCCCAGCACTTATGGGGCTGAAGTAGGAAAATTACAGGTTTGATGCCAGCCTGGGCTCCATAGTAAGCTTGAGGCCATCCTGGACTACATATCAAGACATATCTGAGGACACATAAAGGCAACTATAAGAAATGAACCTTTAATGTTGCTTCAAATACTAAAGAGTAAGAAAGAGCATTATGGGTTGATATCTAAAGCTTATAATCCTGGGATGACAAACAGTTACATTTCTTTTCTTTTTTTTTTTAATGAAGTATGAGCCTTAATCTTCCTGTTCATCCTCTGTACTCTCTTTTTCCTCTTCATGTTTTTCTTCCTCTTTCATTATGTGTCTTTTGCAAAGAATACAGATAAAATATGAGCACAAAACAATCAAAGGACTGATGAAAAGTAACAGCTGGCCCGTATTTGTCACATTGAACTCTTCCAGGCTGCTGCTGGAAGGTGGTCCACTGTCTTCACTACCTCCATAGCCTGTGTTGTTACAATAGGGAGGTGCCCACCCATGGTCACAGTGACAGTGATGCTTGTTATTGCAGACCCCTCTCATGTTGCAGGTCTTAGGCTGACAGATCTGTGGCAGACGAACAATACTGGCACACTTCCTGCCGATGCAGAGCTTTCCTGGACCACACGTTGTGCCATCTTTCACTAGACCAATATCCAGTATGGACATCCCTAAATGATAATCAGTGCCCCAGCAAGTAGTGTTATTAAACTGAAACTGATGTACTGTAGAATGTCCTATGAGATTGGGAATTCTGTCCACATTTTCACACTGAACTCTCCCACACATGACATCAGCAGACAAACATTTGGCATATATTGTACCTACAATACCACAGTGTCCGAAACGATTTCCTTGAGTATTGATTTCACTGTAGCAACTCTCAGCTGCACTCCTTGCCTCTTTGCCAAAAATCTCTTTACACTGTGCATCATGGGTAGTACATGTCTTTTGATAGCAGTGGGCACTGCCACTGCAGAGACTCCCATCCTGCACATACATATCATCTGGACACTGACCCGATGTCCCATTGCACCACTCTGGAAGGTCACATTCACTGGCCTGTGGCCTACAGAGAGTCCCTGATGGCAAGAATTTGCAGTCACTGCAACAAGCTCCAGAAGCACAAGAAGCTCCAGGACTCAGAGTGCAGTTCAGCTGACAACAGTGATCACTGGCACACTGCTGCACAGATCCACAGTCACACTCTTCTCCCTTGTCAACTACTCGGTTCCCGCAGTACTTCAGCTTGAAGATATTTGCTGGGTAGGGAGGAGGGTGGATACACGATCCAGTAGACATAGCAGTGTCCCAATACTGAACATAACTGCAATTGCTAAATCGATTTGATACCCTTCTGTGGGCATACATTATGCACCACTGTAGCTCACACACACACCACTGAGTGTCATGGAGCATACCCAAATTATGACCAAGTTCATGGGTCACAGTAATTGCAAAAAGGGTTAAATTTCTGTCTTTAAAAACATCAACGCCACAGTTAATAGGATTCTGGCATATAGCACGAACATAGGCAACACCAAGTTTCGTGCCATTTAATTCTTTTATGAAAAGATGTGCAGTATCATGTCTCAGTTGGGCATTAAGGTTCAAATGTTTCCAAATGGAAAACTGCTGCAGAATCTGATCTATGCCACCGCTGATAGAAAATGGGTTACGAACATTCCAGATTTCAAGCCCAGTCAAAATCACATCAATGTCAATAGTGTGATAAAGCGAATCTACTATATTGACAACATTAAAGACTTCAAGCTGTACTTCGGACACGTTACTTCCGGAGAAAAGAAATCTGTTATGGTCCACAACCACTACTAGCTCAACAAACCGCTGGTGAGTCCACCAGCCAACGTAAGAACTCTGATTCACACTATTATTATATGATAATTGCAACTCCAAATGATGTGCAATTTTGTCTTCTGTTAACCCACATCTCATAGATGGGAATTGTGCCTCATCATTATCAATTTTATATAGCAAGTGTTCAAATGTAGCAGATAATCCAATTGGTTCAATTTCATAAGCAAATTCATTTATCTGTAGCATTCCTCGAAAGCCCCCAGAACAGGTACTGAGAGCAGCTAGTGATTCAGGGAACCCCTCAACATAACCATGATAGTAGCAGTCATTGTGGACAAAGGGCTGAGTCTGGTGGAGGGCATGCTGCTCAGTGTATGTGAGCACAGGAAGATGTGTAGAAATTAACAGCTTCTTGACCCTCATGTGAATGACATATCTCTGGCCCCCAAACTGCAAACTATAAGAAAGCCAACCCAGAGCATCTGCGCCTCTGCCCCTGGTCACTTTTACGGGGATCACCACTTCCGGGGAAGTGAAATGCTGGTGGGGGCTGGCCTTGGAGAGGCCAAGAATGGAGAGAGACACCCCAAGGCAGAGTTGCAGAAGAGTGACCCTGATGTGTGCTAGGGTCTCACCCACTGATATTATGGGGCCATCTCTCCAGAGAAGGCAGGGCATGAAGAACTGCTGGTCTGGCTCCTTCCTCTGAGCTTCTTAGAGTGCTAAGCTGACTTCTATGGGACTGTGTCCTGGAAGAATTAGACCTTCAGAGCTGTGGTGCTGAAAGTAAAAATAAAAAGAAGGGTTGGATGAAGCATGAAGGGTGGCAGAGGGGGGAAAAAGAGATTGACTTTTGAAACATTAAAATACATGTTTTTATATCCAGGTGTGTGTGTATGTATGTATGTGTGTAATGATTTCCAATACAATAAGGAAAATTGAACATAGACAATTGTCAAACCTGTGTGGTAAACACATATTCTTTATACAGTTCCCTCTAAACAAGTGAAACTGCAAGAAAATTTCTATTTTAAAACATTGGCATCTGACCCAAATTTCTCTGCTAACTAAAAACATACTCATGTCCTATACCTTCGATAAGCATGTCAACAACCAGCCCCCAAAGCCATCATCTTTTGTTCCTTTATTTTGACAGTTTACTATATCTCCCTTTCATCATCCACAAATATCTTTTGCAGAACCCCCCATTCTGTTCCGTTAGCAGTCAAAAAGCTCTTAACTGATTCATAGGTATTAGGAAACTTTCTCAGATCAAGACAAAATTATGTAATATATTCCTTTTAGTTTTTGAAGAAAGTATTTATAATATGTAAATCATGCCTAAACAGTTGAGTATGATGGCTTATTAATACATTCCTTTTGTATTTACTGATTTTTTTTAAATAAAAAGTTTGCATACTCAGACTCCCTCTCCCCTGCTCCAATTCTGCTGAAGGTCTTCAGTGGGGTTACTGGTACTCATTGTGGGGACCAAGAAGCCTCAGTCAGTCTCTGCAGAAACGGGGGACATGGTGCCTCAGACTATTCCTACCCACCCTGAGACTCTTACAATCATCCCGCCCCTCTTCTGTGATGTTCCCTGAGCCTTGACAGGTAAGAAAGGGATCTGATTTAGTGTTGCTTTCTCTGTGTACTCTGGATCTCTGTTTTGATGAGGTTTCTATGACCACAATACTTGTCACCATTTCCTTGGTACTGGTTTTCAGGCTAGCCTATGAGAGCAGTATTTGTGTCACCACTTCCCATATAATGATTTCCAGGCCCAGAAAAGATGAGGTGGAGATGACACATCTCATAGTAAACTGTCGGCTCTCTCTTCTTTATGTATTGATGTATCCTTGTTCTCCCCAATAACTCCTTCTACAAAGCCAGAATTACACTAATAGTAAAATCAGATGGTGACACATACACACACACACAAACCCTGAAGACCAATATCTTTGATGAACATAGGCACAAAAATTCTCAATAAAGTACTTAAACCAAATTCAAGAACATATCAAAAAGATCATCCACCTCAATCAAGTAGGCTTTATTTCAGAGATTTAGGAATGGTTCAACCTTTGTAAATCAATAAATGTAATACATCACATCAACAGACTCAAGAACAGAAATCACATGATCATCTCAATTGATGCAGAAAAGGCCTTTGAGAAAATCCAGCATCCCTTCATAATAAAAACAATGGAGAGACTAGGGATGGAGGAAACACAACATAATAAAATATATAGATAACAAACCTATAGCCAACATTACACTAAATAGAGAAAAACTTGAAGCATTCCCAGTAAGATCTGAAACAAAACAGCTAAAGCAATAAGACAAGAAAAAGGAATTTAAAAAAAGGGATACAGGGCTGGAGAGATGGCTTAGTGGTTAAACGCTTGCCTATGAAGCCTAAGGACCCCGGTTCGAGGCTTGATTCTCCAGGACCCACGTAAGCCAGATGCACAAGGGGGTGCATGCATCTGGAGTTCGTTTGCAGTGGCTGGAGGCCCTGGCGCACCCATTCTCTCTCTCTCTCTACCTGCCTATTTCTGTATATCTCTCTCTCTTTCAAATAAATAAATAAATAATAAAATATTAAAAAAAATAAAAATAAAAAATAAAAAAAGGGATACAGATAGGAAAGGAAGAAATCAAACTATCCTTATTTGCAGATGATGTGATTCTATATATAAGAGACTCTACAGACTCAACCAGAAAACTCCTAGAGCTGATAAACACTTTAAGCAAAGTGGAAGGTACAAATTTAATGCATAAAATGAATCACTTTCTTATATTCCAATGGCAATCATACTGAGAAAGAAATAAGGGAAACAGTCCACAATAGCCACAAAATAAATAAATATCTCAGCATATTCCTAGCCAAGGAAGTAAAAAGCTACTACAATGAAAATTAAAATACTGAAGACACTGAGGAAGATACCAGATGATAAAAAGATCTCACATGTTTGTGGATTGGAAGAATTAATATGAAAATATCCACCCTACCAAATGCAATCTCCGTCAAAATTCTAGTATCATTCCTAACAAGGAAAAAAAAAAAAAGGCAGAGGTAGGAGGATCACTGTGAGTTTGAGGCCACCCTGAGACAACATAGTGAATTCCAGGTCAGCCTGGACTAGAGTGAACCCTACCTTGAAAAACCAAAAAAATAAATATATAAAAATCTTAGAGCCTGGAGAGATGGCTTAGCAGTTAAGCACTTGCCTGTGAAGCCTAAGGATCCAGTTCAAGGCTCAATTCACCAGGACCCACATAAGCCAGATACACAAGGTGGCGTGTACATCTGGAGCTCATTTGCAGTGGCTGTAGGCCCTAGCATGCCTATTCTCTATGTATCTGCCTTTCTCTCTCTCTCTCTCTCTCTCTCTTACTCTCAAATAAATAAAAAATAAACAATGTTAAAATAAAAAAATCTTAAAATTCATATGGAAACAAAAAAGACCCCAGATAGCCAAAACTATGGAGCTACAGTGGCACAATGAGTTAGCTCATGGTTCTTATCAAGATAACCAAAACTATCCTCAGCAAAAAGAATACTCCTAGAGGTATCACCATACCTGATTTCAAATTATACTATAGTAATAAAAACAGCATGGCCAGGAGTGGTCATGCATGCCTTTAATCCCAGCACTTGAGAGGCAGAGGTAGGAGGACCACCGTGAGTTCCAGACCACCCTGAGACTACATGGTGAATTCTAAGTCAGCCTGAGCTAGTGTGAGACGCTACCTCATAAAACCAAAAACAAAACAATAACAAAACAGCATGGTATTGGCACAAAACAGACACATAGATTGGAATAGAGCAGAATATTCAGATATAAGTCCATGTAACTTACCTGATTTTTGACAAAGAAGTAAAAAACACACATTATAGAAAAGACAGCAGTTTAAGAGAAGGCTGCTGGGGAAAGTGGATATCTATATGTAGAGGACTCATTTCTCATCATGCACAAAAATCAACTCCAAATGAATCAAGGACTACAATATAAGACCTGAAATCCTAAAGTGACCAGAGGAAAAAGTAGGAAGAACACTTCAAGATATAGGCTTAGGAAATGATTTTCTGAATAGGACTATGGTAGCCTAGGAAACCAGGCAATCAACAAATAGGACCTCATGAAGCTAAAACATTATTGTACAGCTAAGGAAACCATCAACTGAGTCAAGAGGCAATCTACAGAATGGGAGAAAATCTTTGCCAGCTATACATCTGACAGAGGATTAATATCTAGAATATCACAAAGAACCCAAAAAACTAAACATCAAGGAACCAAACAACCCAATCAAAATGTGGGCCATGGTACCAAACAGAAGAAGAAATACAAGTAATCAACAAATATTCAAAAAAAGTGTTCAACTTCCTCAGCCATCAGAGAAATGCAAATTAACATTACTCTGAGATTCCATCATATTCCAGTCAGAATGGCAATCTTCAAAAACCAAATGACAACCAATGCTGGTGAGGATGTCAGAACAAAGGAACATTTATTCAATGCTGTTAGGAGTGTAAGTGGTTACAACTACTATGGAAATCAGTGTGACATTTCCTCAAAGAGCTAAAAACAGAACAATTGCATGACCCAACCATATAACTTCTGGGCTTACAAGCAAGGAACTCTGTAGCCTAGGACAAGGTTACCTGCACATCCATGTTTACTGTTGCTCTGTGCACAATAGCTAGGAAATGAAGTCAGCCTAGCTGTCCATCCATTAATGAATGGAAAATAAAGATGTGGTATATATACACAATTCAGCTGTAAAGAAAAATAAAACAATTAAATTTGCAGGAAAATGGAACTGGAAAAATTATATTGAGGTAACTCAAGCTCACATGTTTTATCTCATATGTGAATCCTAGCTTCAAATCTCCAGACTTGTGTGTACAACCTGAAATGTCTCTAGAGACCAGGAAGTTAGAAAAGGACTGGGAGTGGGAGGAAGAGATCTTAAGGGGAGAAGATAATGGAACACAAGTGATATAAAAACAATGTGTGGAGGAATACTGGGATTGGAAAGGGTTAAGCAAGGATGAGGACAGGAAGGTGAGCAAAAAGTTGTGGTGGTGAGGGAGGGTTAACCAAAGCTTAGGAAAGACAAAAAAGAAAATCCACTATTTAGATGTGTGTGTGTGTGTGTGTGTGTGTGTGTGTGTGTGTTAGATGATAGAGATAGATTAGATAGATAAAAATAGATAGATAGATAGATAGATAGATAGATAGATAGATAGATAGATAGACAGACAGACAGACAGACAGACAGACAGAATAGGTAGGTGTATCCTATACAGATGGATAATGCTGCTCCTAGTAGTCATGGGCTATCAGATAATACCAGTTCCAAGTATGGGGTACCTCCTAATAAATTGTTCATCAGGGAACATCAGGCCCCCAACATAAAACAGACTATTAGCATGGCTCTTGGCTGCCCACCAGTACTGGAAGGTACTTGATGGGTTCAGGATATAAAGAAATCAATCTGGAGCTAAGACAGACCTTTCCTGCTGGCTAGCTATCGTAGTGCTGTAAGGTGCGATGCAGGCTGCTGGCAGAGAAAATTTCTACGCTGCTGCCCAGTGGTGAATCCTGTGTTTGATAGTACTGACATTGCAAACAAGGCCAGTGAAACAGTGGCATAAAGTTTAGGGGGGTAGCCAACAGCTTTACGAAGTGACCTGAGACTCACTCTATAGAAGGGACTACATGCCTGGTACTGAAAACTAGGTCAAAAACCAATGGCTGGGGAGAATGTAGGCCCCAGGGAAGAATCTACTATTGTCAGGAGCATCCAGGCATGGCAAGGCCACTACACTCATGAACTCACATGCATGTGATTACCTGTACAAGACCAGCACACAGACAAAGCCAGCCATCATTCTCCTGTAGACAGGGGAGGAGCTTGGAGGCCATTTCCCTCCCTCCCTATTGAACTAATGTCAGTAAAAGGTTGTGAGAGAGGGAGAATCATTCTCTTCTGAAGCACAGCCACTAGCTAGTAAAAGATGAGAAGGACTTCAGTGAGACTGAGGGGGATAAGGGAGGGCAATGTGATGTACACATGATCAAAGCGTAATATATAAATTATGAAAATGTCAAAACAAATAAAAAAATTACACACACACACACAATTTGCTGCACAAACCTGACAACCAAAGTTCAGAACCCAGGTCCCCTAGAGCCCATGTAAAGCAGGACACAAGATGTATCTGGAATCCCACACGTCCGTGACAATGTGTGACGACATCAGGAAAATCCTGAAACTCATCAGCCAGCCAGCCTGGCATTCACAGAAGCAGAACAAGAAAGAGCCTGTCTCCCTGTCTCAAGGTAAAAGGCAACAACCTCTACCCACATCTCGTAGCACATTCAGTGTACAAACACAGGGGAAAACAAAACGTGGGCATTCAAAGGAAGGGAAGCATACTGATGGGGGTCACAAGGAGTGAATCACAGCACACAGGTCGCAGCGTTCTCTCCACATACCCTATGCCATCGTGTCCTCAGCCCCAAGAGGCTGACTGCAGTAATTCTAGTTCTCACAAGGCTGATGAGTTACCTGGATCTGTCCATTTCAACTTCATTTTTCCCAGAGAAAGCTGCATTGAAGACCTTAAGCATAGACCATTAACAATTTCAAGAGACAATTTCAGTGGAACTTAAAACTTCATGATGAGCAAAAACACAATTTTTAGGTCCGGTAAAGCTAATTTTGATCATTCACTGACTTTCACTTAAAAGTAGCACTAATACTTTGCTTAATATTTGAAAGCAATGTTAAAATAAAATTTGGAAATATTATTAGTACAAAGTAGTGGCCTAAAATATTCCAAGTAAGGATACCAATGGGATCAGCAGAACAGAGCATGGGAAATACCCATGGCATTATGATGTCAAGAGGGCATGTAATTATATAGGGAAGGTTCTAAATCTAATGGGTGGACCACTGAATGTCACAAGAGAATGAATCACTAAATGAATACTCCCAGGGAGTTTCTGATAAAGGTGAAATCTAAGCATCCATGCCCCCCTTCTCAGATGTCCACTACCATTTGTGGCCATGCCACAAATATTCTTAATGCCAAACTAGGTGGGTAATACTCTCCCTCTGAGATCTGGGTCACAGATTTTTAGGCCTTCTCCCTAGCCTCACATATCTTTCTAAGAGGTCCAGCTATCAGCTATACACCACCCCTTCCCTTGGTTCCCGAATGGCCAGCAATACTTAATAATACCCTGTCGCCCACATTCCAGGTTCAAAACTATGAGTCTCATCTGAGTTACCACATTCCAACTGTTCCTGTTTCCCCTTTTTTGGGTGCAGCTACTTTCAGGAAATCCTACCTCTGTGCCCTTCAGTGTTTTGAGAGAGAAATACTTCTTTGTTGTTCTAAAATATGAACAAAAATAAAAATGTGTGATGCAACATTTATTTCAAATGCCAATACTTCCTTTGTAGTTCTAAAACATGAACAAAAATAAAAATGTGTATGATGCAACATTTATTTCAAATGGCAATACTCCCTTTGTAATTGAACAAAAATAAAAATGTGCATGACAGGGCTGGAGAGATGGCTTAGCGGTTAAGGTGCCTGCCCACTAAGCCTAAGAATGCTGGTTCTAATCTCCAGGTCCCACATTTAGCCAGATGCAAAGCGATGCAAGGGCGCAATGCCACACTTGCCCACAAGGGGGCGCAAGCATTTGGAGTTCATTCACAGTGGCTGAGAGGCTGCTGGCACACCTATTCCCTCTCTCTCTCTCTCTCTCTCTCTCTCTCTCTCTCTCTCTGCCTCTCCCTCTCTCTCCGTCTCTCTCCAAAAAAAAAATGTGCATGAGAAAGAGAAAGACAGAGAATGGGCACTGCAGGGCCTCTAGCCACTGCAAACAAATTCATAATAGCTAGGAAATGGAACCAGTCTAGATGTCCCTTACCTGATGAGTGGATAATGAAGATGTAGTACATTAATACAATGGAGTTCTATTCAGCAGTAAAGAAAAAAAAGAAGTTATGGAATTTGTAGGGAAATGGATGGACCTGGAAAGGATTATACTTAGTGAGGTAACACAGGCCCAGAAAGCCAAGCACCACGGATGTTTTCTCACATATGTGGATCCTAGCTACAAATGTTTGGACATGTGAGTTGGAATAAAACTTGGTAGCAGAAGCCAGAGGCTAGAAAGGGGCTATAAGGGAGGGAGGAGAGGGGAGGACTTAAGGGGATGACATTGTACGTATGTATATATAAGTAGAAGAACAGATTAATGGGGTGAAAAGGACTAAGTGCAGTCAGAGGAAGAGACTGAGTAAAGGAAGGTGGGGTGGAGGGTCATATGGAAACCCACTTTTCTGGACAATGGCACACCCAGAAGCCATAGATTGTTACTAGAAAATTTTCAGTGCCAGGGATGGGATACCTTCCAGTGAGTTGTTGGACAGGGAGATCCTTGATGCCTCCAAAACATTACAGGCCATTGCCAAGGCCCTTGATTTCCCACCAGAAACAGATGGTAAGACCCTACTCCTGAAGACTCCACATGCTTGGGCTGCAAGGTCACTGAGAAATCTTGCTGGAGTTGAGCTGAAAACCTCATCCCTGTAGATCAGAAAGCTGGAAAAAGCTATAATGCATGCAGCTCTATGGAAGAGAGAGAAGTCATCAGTGGAGATATAGAAGAGTGGACAATGAAAGCCTTAAGTTTGGCCAGCCAGGCCAAATGAGCCAACAGGTGCAATAATGGCATATCTGTTATGGGGGAAACCAACTGCTAATTGGCCCAGAGAACCGCTCCATGAAGGGGAATACATGCCTGATACTGAAAACCTATGATGGGGGAAGACATGAACCCTAGGGGTGTAACACCTGCTGGTGTCTGGCTAAATGCTTATATTATGCTTATCATATGGCCCAGTAAGCACTTCTCTTAATGTTCATGCCCATATATTAATGTCACTCTCTTTTGGTTAAAGAAGCTTTTCAGATGGCGGTGACCTCTGGGATGACTCAAAAGGCACCATAGTGCTGAGAAGTGAAAGAGGAGTGCTCAGCACTGAAATATCTCTATCACATCTTCCAAGGCTTAGGGTCCATTGCAGAAGAGGTGACGGAAAGAATATAAGAGCCAAAGGAAGGGTAGAACTCCTTACAGTGCACACTTCCAGACACAAAATGGACTGGATATCCATGACCTCGCTGTTCCAGAAACTACCTATACAACACCCTCATAATAGGAGGAAAAGATGATGACATCAAAATAAGAGAGACTGATTGAGAGGGAGAGGGTTATGATGGAGAATGGAGTTGTGAAGGGGGTTAATGGGAGGGGGAATTTATCATGGTCTATTGTCTATAATTATGGAAGTTGTCAATAATAAAAATAAATAGATAAATAAATAAAATACCCAAAAAAGTATCCTCAGTGGATCTGTATATAATGCATATTACCAAATATGCTACCTGTACCCACAAAAATGTACAAGTGTAACCAGTTAATAAGATCTTTTCAACAGCTAAAAGGTGGAAATGACCCAAATGTTCTGACAGATAAAACATGAGCATGTCAGTGCATAATCAAGGCATGATTAAGATCCAACAACTTGAATGATACAGGATGCATGTAAAATTTATTAATTTCCTAGAACTGACATGACAAATTACAAAAACCTGGGTATCTTACAATAACCAGTTTATCATCTCAGAATTTCTGGAGGCAAAAAGTTCCAAAGCAAGATATTGGTAGGGCGAAACTTCCTCTGAAATTTGCACAGAAATACTTCTTTGCTTCTTTGTAGCTTCTCATGCCTTGCCAGAAATCTCTGACATTCCTTGGACTGTAGACGCATTATTGTGATACTCCATTTTCACAAAGCTGCCTTCTTACACAGACATTCTGGTCATACCACACAAGGAGCTCGCCCTACTCCAACATTTCTTCATCTTAAGTACTAACATCTACCAAACAGTCACATTCTAAAATGCTGGGAGTTACTACTTCTACTTATTTGGGGAGAGAGGACACAATTCATCCTGTAACAATGTACAATAATAGGTCGTAGAAGTTTGAGGACTATTCATACAAGTTAATTCTTAGTAAGAGTCAACAATTACAAGCAACCACTGTCCAGCCTTTATATTTTCAAGGTTGTAGTATATATTAGCAGCAGAATAGTGCACAGACATTGCCTAAAAAAAAGAATATGTATCTTTAGAGGAATAGATTTTTTCAAGGTTGAGGTTAGCCTGGAATTTCTTAATGTGCTAAACATCAAAGAAAACTCCCCATGAGTGAGATTCTACCAACAAAACAGAGGAATCTGCTTGAAAGGGACTCCCAATGGCCCAAACTGGACCAATTTGAGTATCAAATCAATAAGGTTTCTAGAAATCCACAATATAAGTAAGTAGCGAAGAGATGAAAAGACTACTTATAGCAGAAAGCCAACTAATAAACAGAAAGGATGGGATTACAAAATCATTTAGGTACTATCAAATGACAGGCAAGAACTACCAATGGTTATCTAATGGGGAAAAGTTTGAGATATAACAAGATACTTGCAAAGCCTCAAAATATTTCCACAAAACATCTACAACTTATAAAGGATATAATAACTTAGGCTGGAGAGATGGCTCAGTAGTTAAAGCACTTGCTTATAAGAAATACCTTTATAGTAGAGGTAACTTGATAAGCACTACCTGAACCAAGTAATGACACGTTACCAGAAGTGGCACAAACTGATGGCATATGCCATATTAAACATCTTTTGTATCCTATTTCTGAAAAAAGCCCATGAGGTGACTTTAATTATGAGAAATATATTTAACATGCTCACATTCAACAAAATGACTGGCCCAAACTCTTTAATATCAAGTTCGTGAAAGCTAAAGGACAATTCCAGACAAAAATAAGCCAATGACGAGATAGGACAGAGCCCTTCTCACTCTCTCCTTCCTGACTGTGGATGCAACGTGACTAGCTGTCTCAAGCATCCACTGTATCTCCTTAAACTGTAAGCTAAAATAAACCCTTCCTTCCTTTCTTCAAATAAATACATAGATAAATAAGACAATTGAATCTTATACCCAATTCAGGATTTTGTGTTGCTGTAAATGGTATTACTGGCACCTTGGGCACAATCTGACTAAGACCTACAGATCATAGTATAAAGCTGTCCAATTTTCAAAGCTGTACTGTAGTCATGTAAGACAATGTTCATTTTAGAAAATGCATACCAAAGTTCTTAGAGAAATGAACATGTGTAATTCATTACTTTTCTTATTGTTATGTAAAAATACCACGAGAAAACAACTTAAAAGGGGAAATTTTATGTTGGCTTACAGCTTCAGAGGGTTCAATCCATGGCTGTTTGGCTCCAAGTGCCTGAGCAGAATAGCACTACTATGTAGTAGGCAGTGAAAAGGAGCTTCTTCCCTTCATGGTAGACAGGGGCCAGGGCAAGACAGGGCCCCCAAGGACATGTCCCAGTGACCTACTTCCTTCAGCTAAGCCTCATCTCCTAAAGTTTCCTTCTAGAACCTCACCAAACAGCACCACTAGGACTGGAGAGATGGGTTAGTGGTTAAGGGGCTTGCCTGCAAAGCCAAAGGACCTAGGTCCGACTTTCCAGGACTGATGTAAGCCAGATGCACAAGGGGGGCCCTGGTGTGCCCATTCTCTCTCTCTTTCTCTCTACCTGCCTATTTCTGTATTTCTTGCTCTCACTCAAATAAATAAAAATTAAAATATTAAAAAGTAGTTTTTAAAAAAAATCAGCGCCGCTATCAAGAGACTGAGTTTTCAACACATGAATCTTTTCAGAGAACACTTTGTATTCAACCCACTGCAGCATGACTATAAATGAATCTAAAAATAAAAGCACAGACACATAGAGAAACAAGTGGCAAGAGTTAGACACAGGGAGAGAAATAAAATAAAGGATAAAATATGGACAAAAGTTTTAAAGATAGGGAGTTGGGGCAAATAGTATGTAAAGAAACTCTGCTATTCTTGTAACTTTTCTACACATCCGAAATTACAGCAAAATTAGGAAGAATGATATATATAATACATATATCAATGCTGGAACAAAAAACTCACAGAAACAGATTCTGAAGACCCACTGAGTAACAGAGTACTTACCTTTTGAAAAAAAGAAACCTGATGGTATAGACTAAGAGCAACATCAGTTTACAGACTTTCATTACTTTTGGAATCCTATCCTAAAATGTGGGTGGGTGGGTGTGCACAAGCACACACTACACACACACAAAGTGTAGTCACTGGAGCCTTAATTCAATGCAAACTGGGAAAAACCCAACTATAAAAGAGAAACATTTAAGAAACCTGAGATACAAATCCCATTAGAATTATGTTCTACAAATCTAAGTAAATATGGAAAAATACGAAAGACATAAAAATATGACAAAGCGAAAATGTATGAACAAATTACCAACTCAATATCTGAGTACAGAAAAGGAAACAAAGAAAAGTAACATTCTTGCAGACAAGAATATGTGGGAGGGCTGAAGAGATGGCTTAGTAGTTAAGGCACTTGTGTGCAAAGGCTAAGGACACAGGTTCAATGCTCCAGGACCCACATAAGTCAGATGCACAAGGTCATGCATGTGTCTGGAGTTCATTTGCTGGGCTGGAGGCCCTGGCATGCCCATTCTCTATCTCTTTCTTTCTTGTTCTTTCTCTCTCTCAAATAAATATTAATGAATTAAAAAAAAATAATATGGAGCTGGAGAGATGGCTTAGTGGTTAAGGTACTTGCCTGCAAAGCATAGGGACCCAGGTTTGATTCTCCAGGACCCACATAAGCCAGATGCACACAATAGTACATGCATCTGAAGTTCGTTTGTAGTGGCTATAGGCCCTGGCACACTCCCTCTCTTGCTCTCTCTATATATATATCTCAAATTTAAAAATAAAAATAAAATCTTAAAAAAAAATCTGTAGGGTGACAGTATTAGTGAGGTGTTTTTTAAAATTTTTTATTGACAACTTCTATACTTACATACAAAAAAATGCATGATATTTCCCTCCCCTGCCCCCATATCCCTTTAGAACTCCAATCTCCATCATATCCCTTCCCTCTCTCCATTAGTATCTCTTTTAATTTGATGACATCATCTTTTTCTTCTATTATGAGGGTCTTGCGAAGGTATTGCTAGGCACTGCAAGGTCATGGATATCAAGGCCAATTTCTGTCTGGACAGTTGCATTGTAAGGAGTCGTATCCTTCCTTTGGCTCTTCAATTCCATCCGCCCCCTCTTCTGCAATGGGCCCTAAGCCTTGGAGGGTGTGACAGAGGTGTTTCAGTGCTGGGCACTCCTCCATCCCTTCTTCTCAGCACTATGTTGCCTTTTGGGTCATCCCAGTGGTCATCGCCATCTGAAAAGAGAAGCTTCTCTAACTAGAAGTGAGAGTAGCATTAATATGTGAACATGAACATTAAGCGTAGTGCTTTCAGGGCAGCTTGGTGGGAATAATATGTACATTTAGCCAGACAAGAGCAGGCTTTATACCCCTAAGGCTCATGACCTCACCTGCCATGGACTTTTGCTTAGGTTTTTCAGTACCAGCTATGTATTCCCTCCTGTAGAGAGGGCCTATAGTCCAATTAGGGAGCAGCTGGTTTCCCCAAGAGCAGACATGTCACTATTGCACCCATTCGGTTATTGGGCCTGTCTAGCCAAACTGGAATTTTCCAGTGTCCACTGTTTTCACCGCTGATGACTTCTGTCTCCCATACAGCTGCATGCAGTGCAGCTTTTTCCAGCTTTCAGTTGGCTGGTCTACAGGGAGAAGGTTTTCTGCTCAGCACCAGCTTGCTTTCTCAGTGACCTTGCTTCTCAGGCAAGAGATGTCTTCAGCAATAGGGTCTTACAATCTGTTTCTCAAGAGAAACCAAGGGCCTTGGCAACAGCCTTTAATGTTTTGGAGGCTACAGGGACCTCCTTGCCCAACAACTCACTGGAAGGTATCACATCGCAAGCACTGAAAACTTTCTAGTAACCATCTATAGCTTCTGGGTGTGCCATTATTCAAAAAAGTAGGTTTACATAAGTCTTATTCAGACTATCTTGAATTTTGATTGACCCTCCCCTTGCCCTTCTTTTACACATTCGCTTCCCATGGCCTCCCTTAGGCCTTTCCCCTCTCTGTAATCTGTTCTTCTACTTATATATGTACATCCACTTAAGTCCTTCCCTCTCCTCCCTCCCTTATAGCCTTTTACCAGCTTACTGGCCTCTGCTACCAATTTTTGGTTCGTGCTCACACACAAGTCTATACATTTGTAGCTAGGATCCACATATGAGAGAGAACATGTGACGTTTGGCTTTCTGAGCCTGGGTTATCTCACTTTAACTGCTAAGCCATCTCTCCAGCCCTACACCTCACTTTTTAGTAGAAGAGTGTATTTTGTTGGTTTTTTTTTTTTTTTTTGGCTTTTTTCCCCTAGCCTGTTTTGGCGTGGTTCCTATGCTGCCATCTTAACCAGAAGCGAGACTTCGTTTTCTTTATCTTTCAAATTTTCAGTAACTATTAATATAATGCAGAGAAATATCCAAATGATACTAGAAAATATGCTTAGTTGTTACATTAACATTAATCTTTTGTGTCCTCAAAAGTAGATTCATAACATTTCAGAGACAACAATAGAAGGAAAAAGTCAAGATGAAGCAATATATACAAATACCTTTATTTTTGTCTTTAATGATACATACTGGTACACTTGGTTAGGGTTACTGCCCAAGTCCAGTAGAGACAAGGTTATAAAAGATCTGTAAGAAATATTCACATAGAAAGTATGATAGGGTTAATGTCCTTTCTTAAAGCACAAGCACATTACAAAGGAGGGCTGATAGTGTTTTAAGGCTCAAGAGCCTACTGCAGTATTGAGGTATTATGATTGACAAGAGGAGTCTCGCAAGCTTCTTTTTCGTCAATCCTCACTGGATTCTCATTCGCTTCTCAGGGGGACCTTTAGAGCTCACAGTCTGTTGGACATTCTTTGTGGTCTCTTTCTCCTCGGATTTCAGAGTTTCTGGTACAGGCTCTGCTTCTTTTTTTGTCTGATCCACTAATTGTCAAAAGTAGATTTTTTTGTTTTCCAAGAGAAAATGAAAGTAGAATGATGAATTTTAGACAATGGTTAATATGAATGGTTCTCTTTAAAATTCATTGTTAACTATGAATCTGAATTTCTACATTTAGCTCTTTCCTCAGGCAAATGCATTTAAGCATCCATTTATAAACCTAACAACTTATTATTATCTCAAGAAACTTGGGGACTAGAGAGATGGCTTAGTGGTTAAGGTGCTTGGCTGCAAAGCCAAAGGATCCAGGTTCAATTCCCCAGGACCCATGTAAGCCAGATACACAAGTGCCATATGCATCTAGAATTCATTTGCAGTGGTTGGAGGCCCTGGCACGCCCATTCTCTCTCTCTCAAATAAATAAATTTAAAAAAAAAAAAAAAAAAAAAGAAACTTATAAGACATTAAGGGCGCTCACTTGGCAGAGCATGAAACTCTTAAATAAGACATTGTATTTCACTACATATAAACAAGCTACATATATTATTCTATTGCAGATTCACTGTCAAAAACCTCAAATCACTTTGGCTTACTTATATTTCCTCACTATTCTAACCACTAAATTCTTCTTTTTTTAAAAAAAATATTTTTATTTATTTGACAGAGAGAGGGAGAGAGAAAGAAAAGGAATGGGTACACCAGGGCCTCCCAGCCACTGCAAATGAACTCCAGACACATGCGCCCCCTTGTGCAACTGGCTAACGTGGGTCCTCGGGAATCAAACCTGGGTTCTGTGGGTTTGCAGGCAAATGCCTTATCCGCTAAGCCATCCCTCCAGCCTAAATTCTTCTTTGAAATACCAGTAACACTACCACAAAAGCCACCAATTGTTGACAGTTCATCAGATCTCAAAGGTTGGAGTGACAAACTACAATGAGAATCTGGAAAGACAATATGGCCATAGCTTATTTCCCATATCATTGTTGTCATGACTTTAAACAAGCAGCCTGATCATATTTCAAGTTTAATAAGAACATCAGATGAACTGTACCTGGAACAGGCTTTTCTCCAGACTTTTGCTATGATTCACAAAACAAGAAATGGGAGGAGAAAAGGAAAAGAAAGAGAAAACAAGTCAGATCAGTCAAGTTTCTTCTTGATTTTATATTCTTTCTGAAATGACACCTTCACTGAGGTGCATTATAACTTTATGAAGGAAAACTATTCATGAACTGTAACAATTACATACATGTCTTAAAAAGTAAGTTTGTCATCTTGTACTTCTAAATCCTCATTCAGATGCCACCAATCTAAAATTAGAAGTCTACCATAAGAGCCCTCAAACATCTAACAAAGCCCTGTGTCCCTACACAAAGGCTACACTACTTTACAAAGGCTAGTCAAGTAGAATCCAATGAGGAAATAATGGAATATTTCAAGCCTGCAGGTGATTATTTGTGTAAATGATATGAACTATAAGTAAGGAAAAAGGTTGGCAGCCATGGGAATAAAGGAGGGAAAAGATATTTTTATGTCAATGTAAGGAGTGTCATGAGTGTACGATAAAGTGAAACTGCAATAAAAAGTGATAGGGGCATTAGAAGTTCAAACAATGTCAGATCCTCTTCTCTGGTGAAAGTAGACAACCTGTTCATATTGTGGCATAAAGTTGCCATCTACAAAGTTATGTTTGAGGACTGCGTAACTGAGTTACAGAAGAAAAACCACAGAGAGACAGTAAAGTGCTTGCCTTGAAAGAATGAGGAGCTGAGTTCAATTCCCCAGAGACTATGTAAAACCAGCCAAAAGTACACTTGTAATTCCAGAGCAGGGGAGGTGGAGAAAAGCAAATCTCTGGGGCTTGCTGGCCAGTCTAGCCTATTTGATGAATTCCAGATCAATGAGACACCTTGTCTCAAAAAAGGTGGATGGAAACAGGCTGGGGAGATGACTCAGTGGTTAAAGGCACTTGCCTGAAAAGCCTGTCAACATGGGTTCAATTCCCTAGTACCTACATAATGCCAGACATACAAAAGGTATATGTATCTTAAGTTCATTTGCAGTAGCAAGAGGCCCATACTCTTTCTTTCTATTTGTCTCAAATAATTTAAATAAAAAAAAAAAAAAAGATGGCTGGTAACTGTGGTGGTTTGAATCAGATATCCCTCATAAACTCATGTGTTCTGAATGCTAGGTCTTCAACTGGTGGCAATCTGCGTATTGGAACCTGCTAGAGGGAGTGCGTTGCTGGGGGTGGGCTTATGGGTGTTGTGCCAGCTTCCCCTTGCCAGTGTTTGGCACACTCTCCTGCTGCTGTTGTCCACCTGATGTTTGCCAGCCTCTGCTCATATCACATTTTCCCCGTCATCATGAAGTTTCCTCTGGTGTTTGTAAGCCAGAATAAACCCTCTCCTCCCTACAAACTGCTTTTAGTTGGGTGTGTTGTGCCAGCAATGAGAAGCTAAATACAACGGCAACCAAGGAACAACACTGAGGGTTGTCTTGACCTTCACATACATGCACATACATATAAGCACACTCACATGCACCCTCGCATACACGTGCACACACAGGCATGCACATACATACAAAAAAAATGCAAAAAAAAAAAAAAATTCACAATGCTTTAGGTTTACGATTTTATGTTGGGCCATGTACACAGATATCCTCAGCCACATGTGGCTCACAGGTGGGACACCTTTACAAGAAATTCTTTTATTTAATTGGTCTTTATCATTTCCCTTGACCTATTACCCAAATTAAATACTCTAAAACACCTTCTGCCTCAAGGTTTACAACCTATTCCTGACTCTCAGCCAGTAATAATCTGCATATTAGGTTAAAAAGCAAAATACCAGACAACAAGATACCAATACTACTTCCATTCTGTTTTCAAACTTACTATATTCTGACATACATACATATACACAAACTTAAAGCATCTTTACATACTTCCATGTTAGACCAGAAGAAAAGTAATCTCTCTTCATTACTAAGGTTAATGCTGTCATGTGTTTTCTAAATTTCTTTCTAAATACAGGTGCCCTCCCTAAACTTTCTTACCTGATCACCTGACTAAACATCAAAAATTTGAGGTATTGCATGATCCAGATTCTCCATCTACTAACCAACTCCCACTGCAAGTACTATAAACATTTACAATTAGCAAGACCAAACTCTAGATTATCCACTGTGCTAAAATAGAATGCCTCAGGCTATCTCCAGACAGGAATAGTCGTGTAGAGAATACTGGTACAGGCCTATAATCCCACCTACTGAGGAGACTGCAGGAGGATGACAAGACCTGTCTACAAAACACATTCAAAGCCAGCCTGGACAACTTAGTCAACCACTATCTCAAAAATTTGGAAAAGAGGGCTGGAGAGATGGCTTAGCAGTTAAGTCACTTCCCTGCAAAGCGAAAGGACCCAGGTTCCATTTCCCAGGACCCACGTAAGCCAGATGCACAAGGTAGTGCATGTGTCTGGAGTTTGTTTGCAGTGGCTGGATGCCCTGGAGTCCCCATTCTCTCTTTCTCACTCTCTCTCAAATAAATTTTTAAAAAATTGTGAAAAAGAAAAGCAAAACAAAACAAATAATCACCAGGACTATAACATAACTCAGTGGAGTGCTTGCCTACCATAGCCAAGGCCCTAGGTTTAAGCCCCCAACACCTGGGGAAGGAGGGTGCAGGTAGAATAAAATAAAAATAAAAACTAGCTTCCTAGACTGCATAAATTATGTGGTTTATGCCAAGTATCTGCTTTCCTTCAGGGACTATGGGATTTTATGTGCTTGATATAGGGACCTATTCATAATCAACAACCCTCAAAACCTTGGGGACAGAGACTTTAAAATGAGTTTCCTGGGTAGAAATACCATTCCTACATTGCTTCATTTATATTGTTGAGTTAAAAATACATACAGTATTGCAAAGCATGGTTGGTGGTGCACACCTTCAATCTCATCGTTCAGGTGGCAAAGGTAGGAGGATCACAGTGAGTTCAAGGCCACCCTGAGACTACACAGTGAATTCCAGGTCAGCCTGGACTAAAGTGAAACCCTACCTCGAAAAACAAAACAAAACAAACAAATATGTACACACACACACACACACACACATAACACTTATAAGAAAAAAACCTCAATAAAATGAGACATTCACAACATAAACACAGAAGAAAAAATAAACACCCTGGCCACTGGACTGCACCAGAAGGCAAAGGAAATAAGCTACCAAATGTTGTGAAGGCTGGCCAATGCAATTACAACACCAAACAAACTACTCCAAAATCTGTTTTTGCCTATCTTCCCCAACAGAGGCCTGACAGAATAATATGCCAATCCTCACTCCATTTGTATCTTCCCCTCAGATCTGACTTGATCTCATTCCATGTCCATTCCATGTCCTATGAGCATTTCCAGTCAATTTCCAATATGGGAGTGACCAAGGAAACTCTCAAAATAGTGACATAGCATCTACCTCATGAACATATCAGGGAGGACCAAATATTTTTTTCTCATATTAAAATAGAAGAGGAGGTTATGATGGAGAGTGGATTTGTGAATGGGAAAGTGGGGGAGGAATTATCATGGTGTATTATCTATAATTATGGAAGGTGTCAATAAAAAGTTTAAAAAATAGAAGAGGAAATGTATGAAGAAATATTGAGGGAGGTAAAAATTGGAGAGATTTTTATACTGCTAGTACTGAGCTGTTTGAACAGTAAGACATTATGTACCCAACATATATAGACTAACCTTTTTCAGTAAATACTGCCAGACCAACTAGCAAGATGTGGTTTAGGACAGGAAAACAGAAACCAAATTTAATTGGTTAGTTTTGGTATAAACCTAAATGAAGTATTATCCTACAGTATCCTAAAAGCTTCTGGGGAAAAAAAAATCACTGAAAAGAAATTCATATAAAACATTCCAGGCCCTGGGCCCCTAACACATCAACATTACTGTAACATCTGAACAAGAATTAAAATATAGAAAAAAGGAGTTTCAAAGCAGCAGCCAAGATTGGTTCCATGCATCCCCCAACCCCTGACAGGGGTAACATTTTATAGGCAACTGAAGTTCAATTGTGAAATAATGATGTCTAAGGAGTAAGTCCTGAGCTACCAGGTTTTAGAAGACACAATGGGCAAACCAGAGTTCAGTGGTTCTAGAAACTTCAGGTGGACTATATGTCTCTCTATATCTGAGAAGGTAGAATTCTGGAAGTACTACAAAAAGCTACCTTTATCCTCCATCTTTTACACAGAACTAGGCATATTCTCTTTGGGAGTTCACTTTAAGCCATTGGATGGTGAAAAGAGATGTCATATTCAATGTAAGTGTGTCTACTGATAACCACTTATAAGAAAAAAAACCTCAATAAAATGAGATGGTCTTCATTCTTTTTCAACATAAATGGGAGGCAGAAGAAAAAAATAAACACCCTGTCATTCACTGGACTGCACCAGAACCCAAAGAGAAATAAGCTACCAAATGTTGTGAAGGCTGGCCAATGCAATTACAACACCAAACAACTACTACTTAACCAAAATCTGTTTTTTGCCTATCTTCTAATTCTCTGAATCAACACCTAGTCAAAGGCCAGGCCTGAAACCCCAGAATAACCCCTTTATGCCAATCTCTCCAAAGACTCCATTTGTATCTTCCCCTCAGATCTGACTATAGATCCTCACTGTATCACATTGATCACATTCCATGTCCTATGAGCATTTCCAGTCAATTTCCAATATGGGAGTGACCAAGGAAACTCTCAAAATAGTGACATAGCATCTACCTCATGAACATATCAGGGAGGACCAAATATTTTTTTCTCATATTAAAATAGAAGAGGAGGTTATGATGGAGAGTGGATTTGTGAATGGGAAAGTGGGGGAGGAATTATCATGGTGTATTATCTATAATTATGGAAGGTGTCAATAAAAAGTTTAAAAAATAGAAGAGGAAATGTATGAAGAAATATTGAGGGAGGTAAAAATTGGAGAGATTTTTATATTGCTAGTACTGAGCTGTTTGAACAGTAAGACATTATGTACCCAACATACATAGACTAACCTTTTTCAGTAAATACTGCCAGACCAACTAGCAAGATGTGGTTTAGGACAGGAAAACAGAAACCAAATTTAATTGGTTAGTTTTGGTATAAACCTAAATGAAGTATTATCCTACAGTATCCTAAAAGCTTCTGGGGAAAAAAAAAAATCACTGAAAAGAAATTCATATAAAACATTCCAGGCCCTGGGCCCCTAACACATCAACATTACTGTAACATCTGAACAAGAATTAAAATATAGAAAAAAGGAGTTTCAAAGCAGCAGCCAAGATTGGTTCCATGCATCCCCCAACCCCTGACAGGGGTAACATTTTATAGGCAACTGAAGTTCAATTGTGAAATAATGATGTCTAAGGAGTAAGTCCTGAGCTACCAGGTTTTAGAAGACACAATGGGCAAACCAGAGTTCAGTGGTTCTAGAAACTTCAGGTGGACTATATGTCTCTCTATATCTGAGAAGGTAGAATTCTGGAAGTACTACAAAAAAGCTACCTTTATCCTCCATCTTTTACACAGAACTAGGCATATTCTCTTTGGGAGTTCACTTTAAGCCATTGGATGGTGAAAAGAGATGTCATATTCAATATAAGTGTGTCTACTGATAACCACTTATAAGAAAAAAAACCTCAATAAAATGAGATGGTCTTCATTCTTTTTCAACATAAATGGGAGGCAGAAGAAAAAAATAAACACCCTGTCATTCACTGGACTGCACCAGAACCCAAAGAGAAATAAGCTACCAAATGTTGTGAAGGCTGGCCAATGCAATTACAACACCAAACAACTACTACTTAACCAAAATCTGTTTTTTGCCTATCTTCTAATTCTCTGAATCAACACCTAGTCAAAGGCCAGGCCTGAAACCCCAGAATAACCCCTTTATGCCAATCTCTCCAAATTCAGTCTCCCAATTTAAGTAACTCTAATCTAAACTATCTCTTGAATCCGTCTCTTCTCTATCCTAGAGCCACACAACAAATTAAAGCTTTCTTCAAATTTCTTCAAGTTCCCTGGTTCCAAATTTGTCTCCTAAGTATCTCCTATACGGTCATTAATTATCCATTAAATATTCTAAAATGCAAAACTGCCTAGAGTAGTCCTCCCCTTATCCATGGGGGTGGGGATCAAGACCCCCAGTGGATTCCCGACAGTGCAGATAGTACCAAACCCTATACACTGCATACTATATATACCTATGAGAAAGTTTAACTTATAAGCAAGGCCTAAGAAATGAATAATAAATAGGGCTAGAGAGATGGCTTAGTGGTTAAGGTGCTTGCCTGCAGAGCCTAAAAACCCATGTTCAATTCTCTAGTACCCACATAAGCCAGATGCATCTGGAATTCATTTGCAGTGGTCCATTTTTTAAAATTAACAATAAATAACAAAATAGAACCATTTTTTAAATGGTAGTCTCTTTTTAAAGCATCTCTACACTGTACCTGCCCTTCTTCCTGTGAAGCAGGGGACTGATCATATGTGATGAAATGAAATGAGGTGAACAACATGGGTGCTATGACACAGAATTAGGCTCCTACTGACCTGTTAGTAGGCCCTCTTAATCAGATTCAACTCTGCCAGAAGCATATTCTTTTTTTGTTTGCTTGTTTTTTTTTTTTTTTTTTTTTTTTTTGTTTTTTTTTTGAAGTAGGGTTTTACTCTAGTCCAGAATGACCTGGAATTCACTATGTAGTCTCAGGTTGGCCTCAAACTCAAGGTGATCCTCCTACCTCTGCCTCCTGAGTGCTGGGATTAAAGGTGTGTGCCACCATGCCCGGCTAAGCCGCCATGCCCGGCCAGAGGCATATTCTTTATCAGCAGACACAGCCTCTCCAGGAATTTGTGTATTTTTCAGTCCAAGCCTATTCCTGAATCTGTGTAATCATCCCTTGCTTCTAGTAAATGGTGAGGTATTCTCATTTTAGGAGATATCTGCTTAAGTCTCTGAATAGGCACAGCATTTTACCATGTAACACAATGGTATCAACTGAAACATGTTTACTTTTTGAGTCTTCCACTCACAATCTAATGGCTTTCCTATTAACTTAAGACATTGTGGCCCTAACTTTAAATGTTTCAGACATGACAACATATCTAATAAATTTCTTTTTTCTGTCCTCCCAATTTCACAGGTAAGACTCATTCTTACTATAAATCTTAGCAATCACAGCATTGAGAAATTTTCAATTAAAGTAGCACTTTACTGCTTTCTATGGATAGTCACACTGTACAATTCATTCTTTGTTTTTTTTTTAAGAGAAAGAGAGAGAGCATAAGACAGAGAGAGAGAGAGAATTGGCATGCCAGGGCCTCCAGCCACTGCAATCAAACTTCAGACGCATGCACCATCTTGTGCATATGTGAAACCTTGCACGCTTGCAGCACCTTATGCATCTGATTATGTGGGATCTGGAGAGTCAAACATGGATCTTTAGGCTTGGATAGTAACTGTTATTTTAATAATTCAAATAATTTTGAATGCAATTGGAAACTGAAATGTTTATGGGATGATAAGGGGTTATAAGTTTAAAACAGCAAAACACGCTGACTATAAGATTAAACCCAACTTTCTTTACAAAGTCCACAAAATCCTTCTCAATCTAACCCTAATCCATCTTTTAAGTCTCATCTTCCATTTACGTTTCCGCTCTACACAGAGAAACCTCTCGGAAGATTTTGTGTGTGTGTGTGTTGCTGTTTTTGGCTGGGTTTTTTGTTGTTTTGTTTTGTTTTTGATTTTGTTTTTTTCAAGGTAAAGTCTCACTCTGGCCAAGGCTGACCTAGAACTCACTATGTAGTCTCAGGGCGGCCTTGAACTCATGGCGATCCTCCTACCTCTGCCTCCCAAGTGCTAGGATTAAAGGCATGCGCCACCACGCCCAGCTCAGAAGATTTCTGAGCATAATGTTCATTAATATTTACATGTTTCTGATTTGCATATTCTATTAACATTTTCTTTTCTTTTTTAACATTTTCTATTTTAACATTGTTCAAAAGAAAAGTGAGCCATAATACAAGATACACATGTAATTTAAAATTTTCTGGTAATATTTTGAGGAAGAAATGAGGTACTAGAGAGGTGGCTCCAGCAGTTAAAGTGCATGAGATCTGAGGGAGCCTGAGACTACCACAGTTGGACTGTCCCCAATACCCATATAAATAACTGGGCATGGTCACATACTTCTGTAACCCCAATCCTGTGAGGAGCAGGGAGAATCACTGGGGTTCACAAAAAACCAGCAAGCTCTAGAATCAATGAGAGATTCCATCTCAAGGAAAAACAGGTGGGTGAGTGATGGAGTGGGTCAGTCAACATTGTCTTCTGGCCTTCATAGGTACCACACACACATAAAGAAGATGAATTATATATTAATGAAATAGATCCTAAATATTGTTACATAAATAATTAGTACTTTAAAACTGTACTTTCTGGTACAAGTCTTCAAAATCTAACATGTATTTTATACTTACTTTACAACTATCTGAACTGGCTGTGCTCAAGAGCCACAGTTGTCAGTGGCTAATATACATGTTCCTCCTTCAGGCTATATAGTATACAATATGTACTAACTGAATCAATGGCCAACCACATTTCACCTCATCACCAAACAAACAGCTCCAACTCATTTACTTATTCAACAGACACTGTTTTACCCTAAAGTATAATTCATAATTTTTCTAAGATGTCTTTCTTGTCCTATGTTCCAACTTATGTCATCTGTTCCCATTACCATCTCATAACCATTCCAGTATCTCACCAATGTAGAGTCATGGGCAGGGAAAGAGGGCTGCTCTAGCATCATTTCATGGTGTAGAAAATCTCCTTTAAAGATACCTTTGAAAATCTCTTAAATTGCTCCTAAGAACAACAGTATATATAGATAGATAGATAGATAGATAGATAGATAGATAGATAGATATAGATATAGATATAGATATAGATATAGATATAGATCATGAGTGTACAAAGTCTTAATAACTGAGACTAACTACAACACTAATGTGGTAATATATTCCATCTCTTACCTGCTTCACTTCAAAGTGAAAAGTGGCATTTAGTAGAATGCCAAGTGGATTTCTTTCTATTGCTGGTAAAATGTCCCTCCCAAATCATACAACTGAATTATGTAACTTCAACATCAATACAGTCGAACTTTTCTATTACTTCTGTCTTCTCTCATGATCATGACAAACCCCTCTATGATGAATGTTCTGTTCTGTTACCAAAGTTTTAACTATTTCACTATTTAAAGAGCTCAGATATCTACTACACCAGGCTGGAGATGCAACAGGTAAAACAGAAAGCGTTGTTTCATATTCTAATTTCACTACAACTTACACCTTCAGTAAACTAATTTAGAATGAGAATATGGTTAATACACAGACCTCAAATTTTGAAGATTTAATAAGGAACACAGAGGAGAGCTAAGTCTATCCCCTTTATGCATTTTCTTCAATAAGTATTCCAAAATCTTTCCTTTAATTCAGAGATAACTTTTTAGCTAACAAGAAAAACCAGTATTTTTAGGGTATACCTAAAACAGTTTGCAATTAAAAATGTATGTCAGAAAAAGTATCAAATCAAAACTAGACACACATTCTCATTACCTGCACAAATTTGGGTGGAAACTTTTGTCTAAGGTCTACAAGTAAAGCATCCACACGCTGTCTCTGGAAAATAGAGCTAGGTTCTTCTTTCCTTTTGGGTTTAGGCTTGGCTTTATCTATTAAAACATAAAATTAAAATCAAAACATGATTTTAAAAACTTCATAATTTAATGCTGCTTTTCTAAGACAATTCCCCAAATAAACAAAGCACAGTATATATATAAAAAGTGTCTACACTTCTTAAATAATGCTAAATCCCAACTTTTAAAATAGCTAAAAGCTATTTTAAACACTTGGGAGGCAGAGGTAGGAGGACTGCTGTGAGTTCAAGGCCACCCTGGGAATACAGAGTGAATTCTAGGTCAGCCTGGGCTAGAGTGAGACCCTACCTTGGGGGGGGGGGGAAGCTAATAGAAGCCGGGCATGGTGGCACACACCTTTAGTCCCAGCACTTGGGAGGCAGAGGTAGGAGGATTGCTGTGAGTTCAAGGCCACCCTGAGACTACATAGTGAATTCCAGGTCAGCCTGGGCTAGAGTGAGACCCTATCTGGAAAAAGATTGTAATTATGCCAGGCTTGGTGATGCATGCCTATAATCCTAGCCCTTAGAAGATGGAGGCAGAAAGAATCAGGAATTCAGGTCATCCTTGAATATACAAGTTTAATGCTGGCCTGGGCTACACAAGACCCTGACTCAAAAAATTAAAAATAGCCATGTGTGGTGGCACACATCATTAATCACAGCACTCGGGAAGTAGAGGTAGGGTGATTGCCATGGATTCGAGGCCACCCTGAGAATACAAAATGAATTCCAGGTCAGCCTGGGCTAGAATGAGACCCTACCTAGAAAAACCAACAAAATAAAATAAAAAGCCAGGTATGGTGGCACACACCTTTAATCCCAGCACTCAGGAGGCAGAGGTAGGAGGATCACTATGAGTTCGAGGCCACCCTGAGACTACATAGTTAATTCAGGTCAGCATGAGCTAGAGTGAGACCCTACCTCAGAAAAACCAAAAAAATAAATAAGTAAGTAAAGTAAAATAAAGCAAGCAAAATAAAATATGAAAAGACTAATTATCTGGGAATGGTATGCATTCCTATAATCATAGCACTCAGGAGGCTGAGGCAAGAGGATGGTGAGTTCAAGGCAAACCTGGACTACATAGTGAGGCATTATTTCAAAAGACACATACACACAAATTAAAAGAAACAAAATTAAAGACCATCATTCTCAGAGCAAAGAAAAAAGATCCATGAAGGCAAGGAAAAAATATGAAAAAAAAAATCCTAAAATTATTCACATGTGGAATTTGCTATGGCCAGGGAGTAGGGGTGGTAGAGTATGGAGGTAGGATTCCAAATAAGTATTTTTCCAAATGGGACAACTTTATTCTACTAAGGCAAACTTTCCTAACATGAAATATTGTTGCCCATGACCAATATTAAAAATCAAAATAAGGGCTGGAGGGATGTCTTAGCAGTTAAGGCACTTGCCTACAAAGCCAAAGGACCCCGGTTCAATTCCCCAGGACCCACGTTAGCCAGATGCACAAGGGGGCACACACATCTGGAATTCATTTGCAATAGATAGAGGCCCTGGCGCACCCATTCTCCCTCTCCCCCCCTCTTTCTCTGTCAAATAAATAAATAAATGTTAAAAAAAAATCAAAATAAGCTGGGTGTGGTGGTACATGCCTTTAACCCTAGCACTTGGGAGACCAAGGTAGGTGGATCATTATGAGTTCGAGGCTAGTCTGAGACTACATAGTGAATTCCATGTCAGCCTGGGGTACAGTGAGACTCTACCTCAAAAAAACACACACAAAAAAAATAGGGGCTAGAGAGATGGCTTAGCAATTAAAGCAACCGCCTGCAAATCCTAAGGACCCAGAACCCACATAAAATACACACAACAAGGTGACGCATGTGTGCATGTGCACAATGTGGTACACATGTCTGGACTTCAATTAAAGTGGCTAGAGGACCTGGAGTGCCAATTCTCTTTCTCTCTCTCTCATTAAAAAAAAAAAAAGCTACATCTCAAAGACCATTCCTCAGGTCTCAATTCTACATAAAGGCTACCATTCCCACAGTAACTATTCTGAGTTGCTATTCTCAAAGATGTAAATACAGAATATAAGTATATTGCTAAAAATACATTTCTGGACATACTTTTTCTGGTAAAACATGGTGAATAGTAGGTGATAATACAGAAGTCTCAAAAAATAGACAAGTCAGTAGTAGAGTGCCTGCCTAACATGAACAAGGCCCCTAGCATAATGAAAGGAGAGGGAGGAGAAGCAGGGGAGGGAGGGAGGGAGGAGGGAAAGCAGGCAGCCTGGTCATCTGGAGAAAGGACTCGAAGACCTAGTATCTTATCACCTCTACTTTGAAGAGTACAGGGACAGAGTTCCAAATTCCAAAATAACTCAAAGCAGCAAATATCTTTACTCATTTTTCATCATCACTGCTCTTCTTAATGTTCCAAATAATTTAAAACTTTGATTCACCTTTACAAAGATTACCCTTATCTAACAGATAAAACATACCTGCTTGTATGTGAAACTATTACATCTAGTTATCTGGATGACATGGATAGAAATCCTACCATCTTCTGCAAAGTTAAAGTATCTAGAAGACATCAATAGCCTTCCTCCTAAAGCAAAGCACTTTAACTTCAGAGTACCAAACACTGCTTGGAGCAGAGTCTAGCCACTCAGCCTACCTTGCTCTTCATGATCTTTGAAGTGCCACCAATATCCTTTGGAAGGATGGTATCGACAGTAGGACATAGCTTCCTCAAAAGCTGATTGAATGCCATGTACTGCAGTAAGCTTGCAAAAAGAAAAAAATTCTAGATTTCTTATTATGGCCACTAAAATTTCCAAAGTAAACAACTGGAAAATATTACACAAAGACAGTAATTTCCTAGTTTTCAGAATCATCCCTCCATGTCTACAGAGGATTGGTTGAACATCCATACTTTTATATAAAACAAGGTAGCATTTGCATATAACCCATATATAAATTCTTCTATATACTTCAAGAATGTCTAATCTTTAAACATGGTAACATGATTTTGTGACCTACAAAGTTCACGCTCAGGAATCATGCAATCAAAATCACACAAAAAAGTCTTGATGTTATAAGTAACTTGGTGATGGGGGGGGAGGCCTGCATCTGTGACCATTTGCAGCCCATGAGCCTTAGTTTGAACACACCTGTTAGATTACTAAAAAATCTAATGTAATATAAATGGTATACTTGTTATACTGTGCTGCTCTGGAAATAATGGCAAGACAAAGGTCTACATATTCATATTCAGTACAGGTATAATTTCTTTTCCAAGTATTTTTCTGAAAAACTGATAGATACTTAAGGGCAACTGTATATGTCAGTGCTGACTGGCTCATGGTAAACAATGCTCAAGACATTCTAATGGTTAAATTTTAAACCAACTTACACAAAAGGGAAGAGCTCCTATTTAATCTCCTAAGCTGGACATATCAATAACAAGCATACTTTAATGTTGAATGAATATGAAAATAGCTGGACATGGTAGCATACATGTAATACCAGCACTCAGGGAGCAGAGGCAGAAGGATCAGGAGCTCTAGGCCATCTTAGTTACATAGTGAATTTGAGGCCAACCTAGGCTACATAAAAATATACACACACACACGTATGTATGTATGTATGTATGTATGTATGTATGCATGTATATATGTATGTATGTATAAATATATGAAGACACAAAGACACTTAACACTTACCACCCTGGAGTTTATAACTGATCCCAAGTCTGGTGCCTGATAGATGACGCCAGCAATGATATAGTAATCAGCCAGTGGGATAACTAAAGCAGCAAAAAAAAAAAAAAAAAAAAAGAACTAAAATTTGGCAGTTCCCCATGTTAAGCCTTAAGGGAAGGTCTGACATATTACTGGTTTTATAAAGTTGTATTAGAAAATAAACACACCTAGGCTAGTGAGATGGCTCAGTGGTTAAAGCCTGCCAGTCCAGGTTCAACTCCCTAGCACTCATGTATAGCCAGATACAAAAAGTGACACAAGCATCTGACATCTGCTTGCAGCTGCAAGAGACCTTGGCACCCACACACATGGGCAAATAATTTTTTTTTAATTTTTAAAGAAAACAACCACACCCATTCATTTATATATTGCCTATAAATTTTAGATGCTTTGGAAAAAGCTAAGTAGTTGCATCCACAGAGCCTAAAGAAAGAATTTACTCTTTGGCCCTCCACAGAAAAAGAATGTCAACTCTTAGTCAAGAGCAGTGCTTCTCAAACTTTAATGCACATCTGAATTATATTTGATGAATTTAATGTACATCTAAAGCTTGTTCAAATGACTCTTATTAGGTACACAGAATACATTTCAAATTTTGCCACATGTGTTGCCAATGCTAGTGACAGTCAAACCAAACCATTGGGAATTAAGACCTTACAGCAGGAACCCTGCAGTCCTGAGTGAAGGTAACAGATAACATGAACTTACCTGAGTTCCAGAGCTGAATCTTAAAGAAAAATAAAGCTAGCTGCTACTGAGCCTCATGTCCTCTTGTGTCATCTCAATACCCTGAAGCCTCTTACATGGCCTTGCCTTTCTTCTAAGGCTCTCTATTCCTCTAGAAAGAGTCCAGATCCTCCATTTTGAAACTACATTTAGATTCTGGAAGTGTTATCTTCCTTAGCAAGTGACTCAAGAATAAAGGATGACCTTGAGTTATTTCTCCAATGCGACTTGTGCCAAAGCTTGATTCCAAGGTGTTATGGGTGTTTTTTTTTCTTTCTTTCACTCTAGCCCAGGCTGATCTGGAATTCACTATGTTGTCTCAGGGTGGCCTCAAACTCATGGTGACCCTCCTATCTCTGCCTCCCAAGTGCTGGGATTAAAAGCATGTGCCACCACACCTGGCTCTGGGTGTTATTTCTTAAATAAGTTAAGATTTATTAGAAAAACCCAGGTAAGACTTTTGATTGAATCTCTCTTTTTAGGATACTTAGTTGATCCTAGATGAATTTCACACAACTATCTGACATGGATTTTATAAGAGGATTAAGTCAGTGGACTGAGATGATAAAAAAAGTACTAGGGAGGCTTACAGTTTGGTGGGATCCCAACAACTATGCTACTGCTAGCTGCTAGTACTTCAAGAGTTGTCCTTGGGCATGCTGCAAAAGTCCTGGTTCCAAGCACACAGCCAGGAGAATGTGGTTTTGAAATATTTCCTAGGTGATAGTTATGCCTGCTATGCCCACCTGCCCAGTCAAAATGTACAATGTGAATATAGTGGACATCTGACTTCCTTCTAGGAGTCTAGAATTCTAGTGGGCAGAGTGGTCCAGTGTCTACTGGACCAGTTCTCAATGAAAGCCATTGGGCTCAGAATCTCAAATGGGCTTCCCCAAGCAGACATATATGTGGGTAGCTTCAGATCATTGCTGAATGGAGGGCACACTTAGTATAGTACCTCTGAAGAAAGCACAGTCAACTTGCATATTCATTCCTAAAGACCCTACCCAATGTCTTTTTCCATTATTTGTCTGGCTATTTAGTCTCACTATAAAGTCGTAACAAATTTTAGTCATGCGAACAACAACAAGCTGAGTATGATGAGTGTACCAGCAAACATGTATATGGTTGGAGGACTTACAAAAAAACAAAAAAGAACACATAGGTCAGGTCCACAATAGTGCACCAAATGAAAGCTCTCTTCTTACTTTAAAACAAAGCAAAACACAGTAGGTCAGGAAGTAAATATTTTATGCTTTTTACCTTGAGCAGGGGACTGCCGTTGTTGCTTTCGAATGATGAAAAGAATGGGCTCTTGAGCATGCAAAAGGATGTATTCAATTCCAACCATCTGACTGAAAGACATCAGAGACCTATGAATGCCTACAATAATTCTGTAGCACACTTAAAATACTAAATAAAGTCTAACAATACAGTAAATAGGATTAGAACTATGTTTAGTGGTAAATATTGACAATAGAATATAACTAGCTATTTTCCCCAATGGTGGCACACAGATAAATTAAAATTTGGTTTTTAACAACAACAAAATTTCTTTACTAAGATTTGTTGTGAATTTAAATCTGACTAATTTCAATCAGGAAAGTACACTGATGTGCCTGTTTCAAAAAGGTAATCAAGGACTGGAGAGATGGCTTAGCAGTTAAGGCGCTTGCCCATGAAGCCTAAGAACGCATGTTCGAATCTCCAGGTCCCACATAGCCAGATGCAAGTGACACAAGCGTGCAACATCACACATGCATACAAGGAGGCACATGCATCTGGAGTTTGTTCACAGCAGCTGCAAGGCCCTAGCACACCTACTCTCTCTCTCTCTCTGCCTCTCTCTCTCAAAAAAAAAAAAAAAAAAAAAGAGGCTATCAAAAACTTTCGGACCAAGGAAATCTTTAAACACACATAAAATATAAAAAAACATTGGGCTGGAGAGATGGCTGGCTTAGCAGTTAAGCTTGCCTACAAAACCTAAGGACCCAGGTTCAATTCCTCAGTACCCACATAAGCCAGATGCACATGGTACTGTATAGGTATGAGCTCGTTTACAGTGGCTGGAGGCCCCTGAAACACCCATTCTCTCTCTCCCTCTCTCTCTCTCAATTAAAATAAATAAATAAAATGTACACACACACACACACACACACACACACACACAAACACAGCTATACATTCTACTCAAACAAAAATCATCAAAACTCTTATCCTTACCAACACATTTATAACCTGGCAGAGTATGTTTTGTTTGTCTTAGAGGTATGGTCCCATTCTGGCCTGGAATTAGTCTCAGGCTGGCCTTGAACTCACAGCAATCTTCCTACCTAAGCCTCCCGAGTGCTAGAATTAAAGGTGTGTGCCACCATACCCAGCCAGGTTGTTTTAAAGCTAAAATAAGTTCTCTTTAGTAGCTATGCTTGCCTAAAAAAACAAGCAATTTAAGATATCATAAAAATTTAATTTTATAAAACCTACTCGCTTCCTGGTGATAAACCATATACAATTATTCAGAAACTGTTGTAAATGAAATAAATTCTTAATTATTTAGCATCCTAAGAATCTTGTTCTGTGTTTACATAGCTAAATTTTCCTTCATTTATTATATGAAGAAAAATCTACAATAAACCAGACAATGTATTATAAAACATTAAATCAGATTTAGAGGAAACAATAATTATGTATAGCTGTGTTCTCGTGTGTGTGTGTGTGTGTGTGTGTGAACATTTTATTTTAATTGAGAGAGAGAGGGAGAGAGAGAGAGAGGGAGAAAGAGAGAGAATGGGTGTTCCAGGGGCCTCCAGCCACTGTAAATGAGCTCATACCTATACGCTACCATGTGCATCTGGCTTATGTGGGTACTGAGGAATTGAACCTGAGTCCTTAGGTTTTGTAGGCAAGCTTAACTGCTAATCCATAATTATTACCTTGAGAACAGTTGCATTACTGAAAATCACCCATGAGAGCAACATCTAAACCTCAGTTCTATTTTAAGTAGGACTTAGGTGATATTATAAAAAGACTTTTAGGTTAAAAATCATTAGTAATAATTTCCTTGTATGTCAAATCTTCAGTTTTTCTCCCAGAAGTCCTACTGTGGACTTCATCACACACAGCTGAAACAGACTGTTGGTTGCAAAAATAAATAAATAAATAAATAAATAAATCTCCAGTGGACAAAGATGCCACCTCCTTAAAATAACTTACTTCAAGTGTTCTAATGTTAGCCTCTGCATTTTGACCACTTCATTATTACATGTCCTATCATAAAAGGGGTTGCTTCTTTCTGAAAAGTAATCCAGGACACTACCACTGTTCAAAATAGGGATCCAAGAGCTGTCAACCCAAGAGATTCCCAGCAGATTATCTATAGGAAAGAATAAAATGATAAAAGGATTAGATAAAAGAAAGACTAATCAAATATCTATTATGCATCTAATATAGCAGGCATTAAGAATTATACAGCATGGTGCTGGAACGATGGCTTAGTGTTTAAGGTGCTTGCTAGTAAACCCTAACAACCTGAGTTCAATTCCCTTGTACCCATGTAAGCCAGATGTACAAGGTGGCGCACACATCTTCATCTTCTGTGGCTGGAGGCCCTGGCACATTCATTCTCTCTGTCTCATTTCTATCTCTCTTTGCTGGTAAATAAATAAAAACAAAAAGAATGACATAGCTCCAAACCTATTTCCTCATAGTCTAACAGAAAAAAGAAATATGCAAGAAAAACAATAACACAACATAACAAGTACTACAATAAAAGCAGGGATAAATTAGCTACAAAATATTTTACTTGGGAGAAATGAAATTATTTTTCACAGGAGGAAGAAGTAGGTTTTGTACTATATTTTAAAGAATAGAGACTCATCATGGAGGACAAACTCACTCCAGCATAAAGAACTTTTATAAAAGGTATGAAAATAAAATAATTATATTAGAGAATAATTTGAATAAACAAGTGTTAATAGTAAGATATAAAAAGATCTTTCTAAAGACTGAAAAACCTGAGTTTTATATGTTCGCAACTAAATAATTTCCCAGTACATTTATGACTGCCAGCTTAAGATTTCTCAATTAGGGACAAAGAAGTTCGGAAGCTATTATTTTATGCAAGAAGATAACATAAAAAATAAGTGACAAATAATAAGTAAACTTCCCTTATTACAACCATACTACTTCATAGTTTGGAAAAGAATTAAGCCTTAAAAAAAAAAAAAAAAAAAAGGTAGAACCAGACATAATGAGTATGCCTATTCCCAGCATTCAGAAGCAGGATGATCACAAAATTGAAGCCAATCTGGGCTACAGAAGATCCTGTCACCTGTAATTAATAACTTTATTGACAAACACTGCTAGGCTTATGTCATGACCAACAAATGTTCACATGATACTACACCTCTTCTGTACTGGCATCTTTGAAGAAGTCAGACCTAATTCAAGGTTACAAGCAATTCTGAGCAAAATGAACCAAATGAAAAAAATAATAAAAACATAAATTGTGCTTTGGGTGTTATAAAATAAAAGACAAACAGATGAAGTATGTCAGTGACCAAAAGAAGCATCAGTCCATCATTTATATACATATATGTGTGTAATTAATGACATATATATCTGTAATTAATGACTTCATTGTCTACTCTATTATCTTATTTTTGTTTTGTTTGTTTCAAGTTATGGTCTCACTCTAGGCCAGGCTGACCTGGAATTCACTCTATATAGTCTCAGGTTGGCCTCGAACTCACAGTGATCCTCCTACCTCTGTGTCCTGGGTGCTGGGATTAAAGGCGCAGGCCACCACGTCTGGCTACTCTGTTATCTTTATCAATCCGTTGACATAGATTCCATTATCCAAGAATGTTCACCTATAAAATGCTACACTAGGACGCAGAGTATAGTGTATGGCTGTAAAATAAACTGTAATTATTTGTATCACATGGAGATTACCTATGGACAATCACTTCTTACTATCTCCAGCTACCACCCTCATCCAAGTTGCTGCCACTCCCCATTCCTGAAAAGGCCTAACTAAGTTTAATTCTACCTTTGCCTTTTACACTAGTCTTAGCAACCAATGGGATCTTCAGTAACATTTTTAAAGGCAGAACAAGTCATCCCATTGGTTAAAGTCTGCCAGCGGCTCTCTGTCTTATTGAGAGAAAAAGACCTGCAATACTTGGCTGACTTCATCTTGCCACATGCTCTCACTCCACTGGCCATTCCAGCCTCCCTGTCACTCCTTGAACATAGAAGACACACTGCCAGTTGAGAGCCTTTGCTATGATCCTAACACATCTAAAGAGAAGTAAAACATTATGAAAGCCAATAAATATCCAAATGTGATCTTAAAGACTAAAATGTTCCTCATTCTGCCAGGCATGGTGGCCCACGCCTTTAATCCCAGCACTCAGGGGGCAGAAGTAGGAGGATTCCCTTGAGTTCAAGGCCACCCTGACACTGCAGAGTGCATTCCAGGTCAGCCTGAACTAGAGTGAGACCCTACCTTGAAAAAATAGCTCCTTGTTTTATTAATTAGCAAGACAGAATGGTGACATGCTCTTAAGTCCAACACTCTTAATTTGCAAGTGATGAAATGAGACACTTGAAACTCTTCACAATGAAAGACAAACTATAAAAATATGATCCAGAAAGGCTGAGGCCCACTATGTAACTATAAATAAATGTGTTAGAAGCTAGGTTAAGCTAATACAGGAAAAGGCATCTCAAACACTTTCCTAAAATAAATCAACGGTACCCCCTCCCCCAAAAAATCATACAGGCAACCCAAAAACCAAAAGCAAGAAGCAATTAAGGGGTTGCATTTCCATGTATTTATTCACTGATCCCACAAATATTTCAATAACACTACAGTTCATAGAAGAAAAGCAGAAACGACCCTGAGACAGGTAACACTCGATAGAAGGTATTAGAGGTCAGAACTTCAAAGTTACAATAGACTTAGGGATTCATGGCCCAGAGATCCGCTGGTTCCTTATGCCAGTCCTCTATCTTCTGAAAGGCCTTCCCTTCATCCCGATATGATGGCCCCAGGACTGCGGCAGAGATAAGTGTGTGCACAGTACTGCAGGTCTGAGGGCTCAAAGCCCAAAACCACCCTTAACCCCTTCGAAACCCTTCCAAAGCCTGGACGTTTTCGACGAGACGCGTCAGGAACTGGGAGCAACTCGGCCACTTCCCTCCAAATTAGAACCCTGGGTCGTTCACAGAACCCATCCAGAACTTAAGAGCCCTCACAAGGCCATCTGAGACTCGCCCCCCGGCGAGCTGTAAAGCCCCAAAGCACCTGGGCGGGGAGGTGGAGAGGAGGCATAACTGCACTAATTACCTCGGATGTCCACGGCCGCCATAACTCCAGAAGCGCTGACGGAGTCTCCTTCCGGCGCACTGTAATGATGTCTACGGGTGGCTAGGAGAGGCAAAAAGCTTTCGCGCGAGACGCGGAGCCAGGAAGAGCTTGCGCAAGGGAGGGGCGGAGCCCGAGACGTTTAGGGAGTGCGGAAGAAAGGGGCGTGGCTCAGAGGAGGGCGGGGGAGAAGAGGCGGGGCAAGAAGGGGCGAAAGGGGATGGGACACCGCACTGAAAGGCAGGAAGACCAGGGCAGACTTACTGAAGGAGAAGAAGGAGTTGAGCAGAACCGAGAGGAAACAATTAGATTTACAAGTAAAGAACCCGAGGAGAGTCCTGCCTCAATGCCCGTCACTGAGGGAATCGGAAATTCTCTGATAATCTTAGATGGCTCTCGCCTGAAATTCCAGCAACTCTAGAGGCAGAAGCTGGAGGATCACAAATTTGAGACCATTCCGGGCTACGTAGACACTGCTTGGGACAATTAATACAACGCACAATCCAGTGAGCTGTTAAATTTAGGAGCTACTGACTGAAGGGTTAATAGCCTTCCCTGAAAACTAAAGGGAACTAAAGAGTTCATAGCTATCCCTAAAGTTTGCGGCAGGAAAGAAGTTTGGCCCCCTTCCCTGACTGATGTACTCCCCTTATCCTAGATGGCCTTGAAGGACCAGAGATCATCTGAGTATCATCCCTCCCTTAGACATTTCTGGCTGAAGAAGCCTATGCTGAACAAAGACACAAACAGCTACAATTTTCTTACCAGCTGCACCTGGTCCGGTCTGTTTTTCTTAGGATTCTCCTTATAAACTTACCCCCTAGCCTGGCTCAGTGCTTCAGCCTTCATCTCGCAGGAAAGCTGAGACCCGTCGCTGTTGTTCTCAATAAACAATCTGTGTGGTGATCAAATCTGGTGTTCTGTTTTGCTTTTCTCTTACACTTTCCTTACACTTTTCACCCTGTCTCAAGTGTGTATAGGACTATCAGGGAGAATTCAAAAAGTCATCATTGGCTCTCTTGTTGACTAAACCCATTAAAAACCGAAATTCATGGGCTGGAGAGATGGCTTAGTGGTTAAGGCATTTGCCTGCAAAGCCAAAGGACCTGGGTTTGATTCCCAAGGTTCCACGTAAGCCAGATGCACAAGGTGACACATGTGTCTGGAGTTCATTTGCAGTGGCTGGAGGTCCTGGCCCACCTATTCTCTCCCTATCTATCTATCTATCTATCTATCTATCTATCTATCTATCTATCTCTACCTCTTTCTCTCTCAAATAAATAAATAAATAAAATTTAAAAAAAACAAAATTCATTTAAGACAAAAATTCACAAAACAGGGCTGGGAGGCATATCTATTCAGGGTTGAAAGGTGCTTGCTTGCAAAGGCTGTGGGTCTAGGTTCAGTTCCCCAGCTACTCAGGTAAAGACAGCAGCAAGACACACACACACACACACACACACACACACATGCATGTGCGAGCGCAAATAAATAAATGCACAAGACAGGAAGCACTTAGCAATAGTAAGAGGAAAGCAATGCCCAAAGTAGTGACCTAATGTCAGTCCTCCAGTGGTCTGAAATAGGTAGTAAGACTTCCTAGAAGCCAAAGCAAGTCTCAAAGTAACTAAAATGTAAAAGCAAAATGAGGGCGATAATCTGCAAACAAGACAAGAAACCTGAAGAAGTCGGGTGCCTACATCTTCAAAACTCAACTGCCAGCGCTTCCAGGCTCTAAGAATAACCTAAAGGCAAAGGAATTCGACTTTTTTTTTTTTTTGAGTTAGGGTCTCACTCTAACCCAGGCTGACCTGGAATTCACTTTGTAGTCTCAGGCTGGCCTCGAACTCACAGCAATCCTCCTACCTCTACCTTAGCCTCCCCAGCGCTGGGATTAAAGACGTGTGCCACCACGCTCGGCCATGGAATTTGACATTTTTATATATTCCAGCGTAATGATATGTATTAGTTGTATACTTCAATTCTTTTTTGCATGTGTGGCATGTGTTTGAGTGTGTTTGGTGTATATGTATGTGTGCCTAATCGTAAGTGTATGAGTGCACATGTGTGTGTACAGAAGCAACATCAGGGGTCTTCCTGTATCACTATCCACCTTATTTTCTTCCTTGTTTGTTTTGGTTTTCGATGTGGGGTCTCACCCTAGCCCAGGCTGACCTGGAACTGACTCTGTAGTCACAGGCTGGTGTTGAACTTACAGTGATCCTCCTACCTCTGCCTCCCAAATACCACTGAACCCAGAGCTCACCAATTAGGGCTAGACTAACTAGACAGCTGTCTTCCTTTCCTCTGACTCTCCAGTGCTGTGACCATACCCAGCATTTCATGGGGGTGCTGGGAACTGAACTCAGGTCCGTCCCCATGCTTGTATGGCAAGTGTTTTATTGACTGAGCCATTCACAGTATAGGCCAGATGTATGTGCCACCATGCACATCTGGCTTACGTGGGACCTGGAGAATCAAACCTGGGTCCTTAGGCTTCACAGGCATGCACCTGAACCACTAAGACATCTCTCCAGCCCTAATGCCATATTCTTAATCATATTAGGAATGCCAGGTAACAGTGAAAAGTTGAAATGGGAAGTAATGATTTATTTCTGAACATGAAAGTGGCTGATGGTCATCCTACAGAACAGGGTTTCCAGGATTTGCACTACTGACATTTTGGCCCACATAACTTTTTGCATGAGGTTGGGAGAGCTGTCCTGTTATTTAATCCCTAAGAAGGCATCTTCTGCACTCAACAATACTTTTTTTTTATTTAAGAGAGACAGAGAGAATGGGTGGCCAGGGAGGTCCCTGTTGCCTCCAAAACATTACAGGCTATTGCCAAGGCCCTTGGTTTCCCTTGAGAAACAGATGGTAAGACCCTATTGCTGAAGACTTCACATGCCTGGGCAGCAAGGTCACCAAGAAAACAAGCTGTTTCTGAGCAGAAAACCTTCTCCCTGTAGACCAGCCAACTGAAAGCTGGGGAAAGCTGCACTGCATGCAGCCCTATGGGAGACAGAAGTCATCAGCAGTGAAAACAGTGGACACTGGCCTCAAGTTTGGCCAGACAGGCCAAGTGACATAATGAGTGCAACAGTGGCAGGTCTGCTCTGTGGAAACCAACTGCTCTCTAATTGGACTGAAGGCCCACTCTGTGGGAGGGAATACATGCTTGGTACTGAAAACCTAATCAAAAGACTATGATGGCAGGGGAGGTCATGAGCCTTAGGGGTATAAAACCTGCTCTTGTCTGGCTACATGTATATATTATTCTCACCAAACTGCCCTGAAAGCACTACACTTAAGGTTTATATTCATATATTAATGCTACTCTCACTTCTGGTTAGAGAAGCTTCTCTTTTCAGATGGCGATGACCACTGGGATGACCCAAAAGGCAACATAGTGCTGAGAAGAAGGGACAGAGGTGTGTCCGGCACTGAAAGATCTCTATCACACCCTCCCAGGGTCAGGGTCCATTGAGGAAGAGGAGATGGAAGAAATGTAAATGCCAAAGGAAGGATACGACTCCTTACAATGCAACTGTCCAGACAGACGTTGGCCTCGATATCCATGACCTTGCAGTGCCAAGCAATACCTTCACAAGACCCTCATAATAGAAAAAGATCATAACATCAAACTAAAAGAGAGACTACTGGAGAGAGGGAGGGGGTATGATGGACAGTGGAGTTCTGAAGGGGGATGGGAGGAGGGAAGGGAAATATCACGATTTATTTTCTGTAAGTATAGAAATTGTGAATAAAAACTTTTAAAAGGGGATGATGGAGAGATGGCTTATCAGTTAAGGTGTTTGTCTGCAAAGCCAAAGGATCCTGGTTCGATTCTCCAGGACCCACATAAGCCAGATACACAAGGGGACACATGTATCTGGAATTTGTTTGCAGTGGCTGGAGGCACTGGCGTGCCCATTCTCCCTCTCTCCCTCCCTCTCTCTCTCTCTCTCTCTCTCTCTCTCTCTCTCTCTCTGCCTCTCTTAAATAAAAAATATATTTTTTAAAAAGGGAACATAAATAAGGGGGATTTAACTCCGTAACAGAGCACTTACCTAGCATGTAGTTCAAGGCCCTAGGTTTGATCACAATATCTCAAAGAAAAATAAGGAGTTTTATCCAAGTTGGGTGGTTTGTGCTTTAATACTGGCACTTGGAGAGGAAGGGGCAGGAAGATGGCTTGCAAATTTGAGGCCAGTTTCAGGCACATGAGTTACAGGCCAACCAGGGCTACATATTCCAGTCTCAATATATAAATAAATAAGTAAATAATTGAAATAAAAAGAATACAAAGAACATAGTAATTCTTAGTTATTATTAATAATATAATTAATTACCCATAGTATTCTCATATAATGATTTTAACCTGGGACTTATCTTCATATATATCTCATTTTAGTCATTTATTTCATTTCTCTTTTTCATGATTAATGTCACAAAAATGTATCAAATTTGATTGTGTTTTTGAATCAACTTAATTCACTCTGGTGTATCCTTTTCTATTTTACTTATTTCTGTGCTTGTTTTTATTCTTTCTCCTACTTTTGACTTTATTCTGAGATTTATGAAGATGAACATCACCTCCATATTAATTTTTAAACACGTAATGTTTCCTTAAACACTACATTGTATACTCTGATGTGTATGTAGTGTTTACATTGTTATTTTTCTTTTTCTATTTGTGTGTGTATTGTGTGTGTGTGTGTGTGTGTGTGTGTGTGTGTGTGTGATGTATGAGCATGTGTTCACATGTAGAGATCAGAGGACAAGCCCACAATGTTTTTCCTCTCCTGTAAATATTCTTTTTTAATTTATTTGCAAGGAGACAGAGAGAAGAGAAGATGAAGGGAAAGGAGAGAAGAGGAGAGGAGAGGAAAGGAGAGGAGAGGAGAGGAGAGGGGGAGGGAGAGGGAGAGGGGAGAGGAGGGGAGGGAAGGGGAGGGAAGGGGAGGGGAAGGGGAGGGAAGGGGAGGGGAAGGGAGGGAAGGGGAGGGGAAGGGAGGGAAGGAGAGGAGAGGAGAGGAGAGGAGAGCAAAGGAAAGGAAAGGAAAGGAAAGGAGAAAGAGAAGGGAAGAGGAAAGGCTCACGGGGGCCTCAAGCCACTGCAAATGACCTTCAGACACATGCACCACTTTGTACATCTGGCTTTATGTGGGTACTGGGAAATTAAACCTGGGTCATTAGGTTTTGCAGGCAAGTGTCTTAACTGCTGTGCTGTGGTAGTTTGAATATATGTCCCCCAATATATTCAATGTTTTATTACTTTATAGTTTGCATCTGCAATCACCTTGCTAGAGGCAAGGTCACTGGGGGCCGGTCTTAAGGTGTGGTGATGGTTTGAGATTCCATTGTAAAGATATGCAAATGTGCCTAGCAGGAGTTCCTGAAGTTTGCTGTGTGACCTTTTAGCTGTAGTTTTGCTCTGTGTGCTGTGGTGGCTGGTTGGCTTTCTCTCTCTCTGCTTGGCCCTAAGAAAGCAGGCTGCTTTTCCTGCCTTTATGGAACTTCCCCTGGATCTGTAAGCTTCAATAAATAATATCCCTTCCTCCATAACTGTGCCTGGTCTGGAAGTTCATCTCAGCGAACCTGAAGCTGTCTGCTACAGTAAAGTGGTACTGAGGAGTGTGGGGTGAGATGAACCTGACTGTGTGGATATTTGTCTTTTGGAACTTATGTTTTGGAGGAATGGGCATGGACTTGGTGCTTGCAACTGAAGATGCCTTCTGGAGTGGTAAGCCAAGTTTTATGGACTATTCTAATGAGAGTGTGAGAATGCTAAGTGCAGAAAGTATTGAACTTCGAGGCTTGGCTTATGAGCTTTCTAAGGGGAAGGAAAGACTGCAGAGGACTTTGTTGGAACTGGGCTACTGGCATAAGGGATGGCTACGTTCCGCTATCCAGGCCCAGAGTGTTTGATCAAACTTAAATTTGCAATGGACTGATGTGCTTGGCTAAAGATATCGGACTGAGATTTTAAGATTTTAAGTTGAAAAACCTGAAGCAAGTTAAAAGTAGAGGCATTGAGACTGGTTTAGCTGCTATTGTCAACCACATTAGCAATCTTAAGGAAGGTGGAAGGAAGGTGGCCTGACGACTGATTTACATTAAAACAATGGAGAGGATGCCTGAGGAAAGACTGTTAAAAATGCAAATTCTTGGAAAGAGCTGACTGGAGAAGGAACCTGCTTTTCAAGGCTATGGTTTATTTTGTCCCTGGATTAAGAATATGGCTGTGTCCTGCACACCTGGTATTAGTTTTGGAAGCATGAAAAATGCATGGAGTGGTCATGAGTTGCACACGGTTCCAGGAGCCGCTGATGAGATGCGGCATGAGGCAGGGCATGGAGACCCTCGGGAATAGGCTGCAAGAGCCTTTGGAAGATGGACCGTGGTTTGCATGGAGACCTGAAGATGTTTTGGATATACCAGGACTGTGCAAAAGGGCTACCATGGAGTGCAGTGTTGGCATGGGATGAAAGTTTTCCCTGGAGACTCTGCCCAGCTGGAGGGGCGGAATTGGAAAACCTGGAGACTGTCAGTCTCTGGTTATATTGAACTTGAACTGTAGAAGTTTGATGATTACTGATGATGGAGGAAGGAATATAAAATTAGATCAAGCTGAATTTATTGAAATGGGCCAGGAGCTAAATATATTGGGGCCAGGAGCTAAATATGGGGGGGGGCCAGGGCGGAATGTGGTAGTTTGAATATATGTCCCCCAATATATTCAATGTTTTATTACTTTATAGTTTGCATCTGCAATCACCTTGTTAGAGGCAAGGTCACTGGGGGCCCCCGGTCTTAAGGTGTGGTGATGGGTTTGAGATTCCATTGTAAAGATATGCAAATGTGCCTAGCAGGAGTTCCTGAAGTTTGCTGTGTGACCTTTTGGCTGTAGTTTTGCTCTGTGTGCTGTGGTGGCTGGTTGGCTTTTCTCTCTCTCTGCTTGGCCCTAAGAAAGCAGGCTGCTTTTCCTGCCTTTATGGAACTTCCCCTGGATCTGTAAGTTTCAATAAATAATATCCCTTCCTCCATAACTGTGCCTGGTCTGGAAGTTCATCTCAGCGAACCTGAAGCTGTCTGCTACATGTGCCATCTGTCCAGCCCCCTTTCACCTTCTTTTGAGACTGCTAGTTGTGAGCTTTCAGATTCTCCTGGCTCTGGCTCCCATTGCATGGGCCACTTTGTGTCCAGATTTACATGAGTGCTGAGGAGAATCCAACCCAGGTCAGCAGGCTTGCAAGCGAGAACTTTGAACCACTGCGCCATCTCCCCATCCATCATTGGCATTTTATTCTGAGTGCCTTTTTTTAAAGGTTTTTTAAAAATTATTTTTATTTATTTATTAGGGTCAGAGAGAAGGAGGGAGAGAAAAAGATTGAGAAGAGAACGGGCATACCAGGGCCTCTAGCCACTGCAAACGAACTCCAGATGCATGTGCCACCTTGTGCATCTGGCTTACATGAGACCTGGAGAGTCGGACCTGGGTCCTTAGGCTTTGCAGGCAAGTGCCTTAACCTGCTAAGCCATCTTTCCAGTCCCCCTGAGTGCTATTTAAAGGCTTGATTCAATTTCTTAACCTATGAGCTCCTTGTATGTTTGTTAAATTTCTAAATGTATATAACTATTTTTTTTCAAGGTAGGGTCTCACTCTAGCTCAGTCTCACTGGAATTAACTATGTAGTCTCAGGTTGGCCTTGAACTCTCAGCGATCCTCCTACCTTTGCCTCCCTGAGTGCTGGGATTAAAGGCGTGTGCTACCACACCCAGAGATAACTTTTAACTTTAATATTTTGTTACTAGCTTTTAACTTACTTACCTTGTTCTCAGACAATATGTTCTATATAATACCTACCCTTTGATGTTGTAGCAGACAGCTTCAGGTTCGCTGAGATAAACTTCCAGACCAGCACAGTTATGGAGGAAGGGATTTATTGAAGCTTATAGATCCGGGAGAAGTTCCATAATGGTAAAAGAAGTTGGCCCCCTCTTAAAGGACCAGACAAAGAGAGAGAAAGCCAAAAGCCACACCGCAGAGCACACTTCAGTGACTCCAGCTAGGCACACTTTGCATATCTTTAGATTGAAATCTCAAACCCACCACCACACTTTAAGATTGGCCCAGTGACACTGCCTCCAGCCAGGTGGCTGCAGTTGCAAAGTACAAACTAATAAAACACCAAATATATTAGGGGCCATCTATTCAAACTAGCATAGAAGTGTTAGATTTCCTTTGTGTCTCACATGATTATGTACGCTTGTGAAGGATAAGCAGTCTTCTGGCATTGGATACAAAACTGGTAGCCTTCAGCATCTCTAAATTTTCAAAACTGTCTTTTCCTGGTCTCCTCTCGGATAATCGTCTTCATATTAAACTGGTTCTTGGTTCTTCTTCCTCTTTTTTTTTTTTTTTTTTTTTTTTTTTTTTGGAGAGAGACAGAGAGAGAGAGGGAGAGGAAGACAGATAGAGATGGGTGCGCCAGCAGCCTCTCAGCTGCTGAGAATGAAATCCAGATGCGTGCACCCCCTTGTGGTCAAGTGCGGCATTGCGCCCTTGCATTACTTTGCATCTGGCTAAACGTGGGACCTGGAGATTGGAACCGCTGGAGGTTGGAACCAGCGTTCTTAGGCTTAGGAGGCAGGCACCTTAACCACTAAGCCATCTCTCCAGCCCTCTTCTTCCTCTTTTTAACTCATGAATCCTTGGTGTTGTAGATGTAAGGTCCCACTTTGTACTTGGTGCTAACGGCAAAAATTCTGCTTTTGTAATCATGCTTCGTTGCTTTTGCTAAGGATAATTTGTAAGGTCCCACTTAGGCTGGCTGACTCTATTTTGTTGTTTTCTTTCTTGTTGCCCACTATTTCCTAGCTATGACCCTTAAGTGACTTGCCCCACACTCCTGCCTGGTAGTTGCTGGAATTGTTGTATACTGTGCTTGTAAAGCCTGCTTGTAATGCTTGTAAAGGTTACCAGCTAAAAACACTCCAATAGACATCCTGTGGTTCCTGCCTCAGTTTTCTGCTTTACTTTGCACGCCTATTTTTAAACTTTTAAACCAGCCAATTATTTTAAAAGTCAACCCAATATCTCCAGCCTTATAGTATTGATCTCCTACTTTGTGACTTTTCCCTTTATGAACCCAGCTCCCCAACTCCTCAGGGCTGCAGCTTCAGCTCCTGAGCCTGCACCCCAGTCAATCAGTCCTGGTTTTCCCTGCAGCTTCAATAAAATCTTTTGTAAGTATTGAGCTCAAACCTCTGCCTCAGTCTCCATTACTGCACAATTCTTGGACCACAACATAGAGATGGCTCAGTGGTTAAAGATGCTTGCTTGTAATTCATGAATTCTGCAACCCTCAGTCCCATGCCTCATCTTTACTATCTTCCTGCATCTACCTCTGCTTTCTAGATGATCTCATTCACACAGTGACGTCAGTGTCTACCTAATCAATGCAGCTTGCACAGGAGCCTCATTCAGACCTCTGTCCTAAACTCCATGATCATTTATGCAGCTGCCCACGATTCATCTTCAGTCTGCTCATGTGTTCTAAAGATTTCCACTCCTCCCAACACTCTTGATCCTATCACAGCAACCTTGCCTGTCCCTCTTCCTTATATCCAGCCTAGCCCCCACATCATAGTCCATTCTTGTGAATCAGGCTTCTCCTCTGCATCTCCACAGCTACCCTCAACATTGTTGCTAAAGTAATTTCTCTTCAAAAAGAAACTGTGCCTTTGCTCTAAACTCTCTATTAACTTTTTTTTTTCTTTTTTTTTTTTTTTTTTTGGCCATAGGATGAACTGTAAGTGGGCTCCATCTACTTTTCAACCTTCTCTCTCTCAGCTTCCAGGCCTGTATGGGATATCTAAGTCTGTGTGTGTGTGTGTGTGTGTGTGTGTGTGTGTGTGTGTGTGTGTGTGTCTATTTTCAGATAAGGTACTGTTGTGTAGCCCAAGCTGGCCTCAAACTTGCTATATAGATCAAGCAGGTTTGGAACCAGCTCAGCCTCCTGACTGATGGTGTGTGTCATGAAGCCACCACACCCTGCAACCTTCAGATGTCTTTCTTTCCTTTCCCTAATTCACACGTGCAGATCAGTAAACAGAAGAACAACTGTGTATGTGAGTGGACAGGCATGCACATGCATACCAACAAGGGCAAACATTTACCTAGGAAACTCTACTCATGTATAAGCAAGATTGAGTAAGACAAAAAAATCTTGAAATAAAATCACTCTGCAGAAATAATAACATCTGTGAAAAAATAGTCTACTTATTGCCATCTTTCTGTTGACTTGGCTAAGAAATTTTAAGTCCCCCCCCAAAAAAATTAGAATATATTAATTTGTACCACTTCTCAGATGTGGAAATTGGCCAGGCATTTGGCTGATTGGCTGATTCTATCTCCTAATCCATTTTCATGTTACTTTCTCCTGGGATTGGTTGCCTGGTAACTCTGATCCCAGGCTTGCTTTCTTAGTAATTATGTGGGGTTTTTTTGTGTTCCCTAATCATTATCTCCTGCTGAGGTTTCCTGCAGCTTACGTTTTATTAATTTCTAAATGGAGAAAATGTAGACATAAAGAAACCATTTTCTTTTCTTAGAACCACACAGAGAGTATATTTATATAAGAATGTTTACCAAATATTTACCGATAGAAGAAAGTTTCTGAATTTATGTTCAGTTTTCAGCTAAATGCCTAGTTCTGAAACACCTAACCAAAAGCCTAATGGCTGGAAAGACCATAAGCCCTAAAGGGTAAACTACTACTGTTGCTAAATGGATATGTCGTGCCCACCAAACTGCCCTCTAAATACTTATGTGTAGGCCCATGTGTTAATGCTCCTCTCACTTTTGGTTAGAGAAGCTTCTCTTTTCAGATGGTGGTGACAACCGCTGGGCAGATTAAAAACTCATCCAAGGGCTGAAAAGAAGAAACAGTGAGTACTCAGCACTGAGATGTGAGACATCTCTATCACACACTCCAAGACTTGGGGATCATTATGGAAGAGGTGGCAGAAAGAATGTAAGAGCCAAAGGAGTGGGAGGAGTGCTTTGTAATACAGTCTTCCAGACACATACACCACCTTGTGCTTCTGGCTTACATGGGTTCTGGGGAATGGATCCTGGGTCCTTTGGCTTTGCAGGCAAGCTCCTTAACTGCTAAGCCATCTTTTTTTTTTTTTTTTTTTACAAAGGTTATAATATATTTCCTCTCCCCCAGACCCACTTTCCCTGAGGATTCTCCTCAGTGGGGTTATTGGTATTCAGTGTAGGGTGATTAAGGCCCAAGTCAATTTCTGTGAGAGGAGGCTATGATTCAGGAAATTTCTACACCCCCTCTCTGTGGCTCTGACAATCTTTCTGCCCCCTCTTTCCCAGTGTTCCTTGGGCCTTGGGAGGTTTGTTATCAGTCTGATTTAATGCTGAGTTCTCTGTAGCCTTGGGGTTTCTGCTTCAATGTGTTTTGATGGACCACAGTATCTGTCACCATTTCCCTGAAGCTGGTTGTCAAGATAACAGTGGGAGCCATACTCATGTCATTGCTTCCTCTGCAACTTTCTCCTGGGCCCTCGTGGCGGTGGTATGGGTGACACATCTCCTGGTAGGCAGTTGGGTATCTTTACTTGTCATACTGATGGATCCTGGATCTCCCCATTGTTCTCTGTTATATGTAAAATAAACCAGATTCTCCAACCAAGAGTGAGAATAGCTTTAATTAAAGGGGATATGCATAGTGATTTGAGAGATTTCTTTTTTTTGGGGGGTGGGTTTCAAAGTAGGGTCTCACTCTAGCTCAGGCTGACCTGGAATTTACTATGTAGTCTCAGGGTGGCCTTGAACTCACAGCAATCCTCCTGCCTCTGTCTCCTGAGTGCTGGGATTAAAGGTGTGTGCTACCATGTCCAGATTGAGAGATTTCTTGATGTATATGCCCACTCATCCAGACAGTGCTAAGGGAGGTTTTGCTCGGGAGTCTGTGAGTTTCCTGTCCATAGGGTTAGGAGTTGGTTCCTAGTACCAGGTATGAGTTCTGTCTCACTGAGCTGGTCTCATATACAATCAGAGGGCAGTTAGTTACCTGTGCAGGTTGTGTGCTGCTATTGCACAAGTGTGTACTTCTTGCTCAGCTGGTTGTTTGCATAGCTTTCAGGCCTCCCTACTTATTCATGTTGTTGTTAGCCAACAGTTCTATTTATTTATTTATTTTGGTTGTTTCAAGGAAGGATCTTGCTGTAGCCCAGGCTGACCTGGAATTCACTCTGGAGTCTCAGGGTGGCCTCGAATTCACGGCAATCCTCCTACCTCTGCCTCCCAAGTGCTGGGACTAAAGGCATGTGCCACCACATCTGGCTAACCAACAGTTCTTAATAGTCAGGTAAGAAAGTAATCATGGATTAAACTGAGGCAGGAACTATCAAAGTGATAAACATCTGGACCTTGGAAAACTCAAAGAAATTGGCTCCTCTGCTCCCTGAATTGACCCACAAGTTGACGTACTCCAATTGGCTGTTGAAAGTATGCAAAATTGATAGGTAGACAGTAAAGAAGTTCTTTTCTGTAATTTATTTTCACAATAAATTTTTCCTGCCCTGGGTTATTCTTTACCAATCCAGATGGGGAATTGTCACTTCCAACTTCAGATGAAAGAGTAATTGTGAAATTCATTAGGTTTCATGAATGAAAGAGTGTAACGGCTTCCAAGAAAATAATTAAACCACCATGGGGAAAAGAGTTTCATCTGGATAATTTAAAGCTACGAAGTAGGTCATTACTTAGTGTCCCAAATCTAGTCTACAGGCAGCTAATTCAAAATCATATTCCATCTCTCCAAAATAGTCAAATTATTCAGCATGCCAAGAGAAAGGAGCATTCACTTTTTTTTTTGTTTGAGAGATTTCATTATAGTGTTTAACGTAATCTCGTGTGCACATCAACGATCTATGTGATTATCTATTCTCCTTTTGCCTGAAATATTTGAATTTTACTTCAATGAAAAAAAAATGCATAGGTATAAGATACATAAAATAAAAGCTCTCATTCAAGAGCTCAAAGTCGTAAAACTTAAATGGTTTGAGTCTGAAAGATCCCTCACAGGTTCATGTGTTTAACAACTGGCTCCCTGCTGCTGGTACTGCTTTATAGAAGGCTATGAAAAGTTTAGGAGGTGGAACCTATTAGGAGGAAGTAGGTCACTGGGAAGCAGGCCCTTGCAGATGTCCCATCCCTGCCTACATCCTGTCTTTTGGCCACTATGTAAGCAGCTGTACCAACATAGAGTCTTCCCCACTGAAATCTCCTGAAGTCATGAGCCAAAATAAATCTTTCCTCCCTTAGGTTGTTCCTGCAAGTATTTGACCACCAAAAAATAAAAATAGCCGGGTGTGGTGGCACACGCCTTTAATCCCAGCACTGGGGAGGCAGAGGTAGGAGGATTGCCGAGAGTTTGAGGCCACCCTGAGACTACATAGTTAATTCCAGGTCAGCCTGGACCAGAGTGAGACCCTACCTCGCAAAACCAAAAAAAAAAAAAAAAAAAAAAAGTAATCTGGCTAGGGTAATGTTATTCCTACTTATAAGACAGGGGAGTCAAAACACACATGTGCCAAGCTACTGAGTACTCAGGAGGTCCATTAGGACAAGACAAGTGGAAAGTAACAAGTCTCTTCATATATTTTTTGGTAGTGGTGCACGCAAGAGGCAGAAGACATTGGCTCCCCACTGTTCCGTTTTCCCCATGGAAAGGCAGAATCAAATGAAAGCACAGATGGGAGAAATCACCTCACTGCCAAGAAGCCTAAATTAAAGGTTCCTGCTCTTTTTTTTTTTTTTTTTAATAGACCTGTGGGGCAACAGGAAACAAAAAGAAGGGATAGGAATGAAAAGGTTCTGATCAAAGTGAAGAAAACTGCCTCCAGGCAATCTCCAATAACAAGGTCTTGGCAAAGGTGCCCTGAAGTGTCTTAGGCAAGGCCCCGATAGAAAGGCCTCTAAGCGAAGGTTTCCAGACCGGAAATGCAGCTAGGCCCACTAGCATTGCTTGTCCTCAGGGGCCTGAGTCCTTGTCTCAAACTTCCTCCAGGAAACTGCCATGTTCTGGCAATCCAGGCAGTCCCCATGTGATCAACCAGGTGAGTGCCTGTATTAGGTATTGAAAGATCGCATCAGGGAGTAAATCAAAGTGGATTGAGATATCCCATGAGTTGGTCATCCAAGAGCCATGAATTATGAATGAACAGCATGAGTGAGCGCTCCTTGGTTTGATGCCATGCAATTATATGCAGCGGGTCATTTTGCTTTTATGTGTGATACTGGGAAAGGCCAAGGCCAAGGATAAAACACAGGGCTTGGATGGAAAAGGAGGACACTAGAATTTTGCTTCCCATTTGCCAGCTTTACTGGTTTCCCCCACATCTGTTCATCAAACTAAGAAAAGAGAGAAAAGAGAAGAGAACAAGGACCTGACAGCATTTGACCTTCCTCCATGCCGTGAACACTCACTGCATCAGCTGTCACCACAGGACACCTAAATGGCTATGTCATTTCAGAACACAGCAAGAGCCTCCCCATTACCTGGCTGGAATGCAGAAATCCCTTCAGTGTGTCCCCTACTTTCCATTCTCATTACCTCTCATCTAGATTACTGTAATATACCCTTGGTCACCATCCCTGCCTCTGGTTTATTTGTCCCATGGGAATATCTGGCACTAAATGATAAAGCAATGGAGCTTTATCTTTAGAGGTTAGAATGCTGAGAATGGGTGGCCAATAGCTTAAGAATTAACAGGTCCTCTTGGACAGCGATGTAGCCTTTAAGGAAGAAAAAAAAAAAAACAGACAAGCTCTTGTAGCAATGGACTAGGAATGAGAACACACCTATTTATTTATTCATTTACTTAACAGGTAATTATAAGTATTTATTATTATACAATTAACTCTAGCAGTGAAAATATTACTTCTAGGAGATAACGGTGTTAATGAAACAGAAATTTCAGTCAGGAGGTGACATTGCAATGAATGGGAAAAGCAGAGATGTGTTTCCACATGCGATGAAGAGGAGAGGGGAGAGAAGGGTAGAGAGAATGAGGAAAGGAGGTCTGTAGGCATGAAACCTCCTGGCATGTTTAGTTGCAAGTATTTCCCTGTCTCTGAAAATTAATGATGGGAGATGGTAATGAGGGAGATGGGTACAAGATACAGCAAAAAGCAAGTTGAAGCCAAATAATAAGATGTTTGTTTCTAAAAGCTCAACCTAGCAGTTTTATGAAGGTTGAATTGAAGAGTATAGGTGACTCCAGGCACTATGACTTGTAGTCTAAATAAGAAGATTGTGGATCTGAATTGAGAAAACAGCAATGAAACAAAGAGAAAGGTGTGGCTGTAATGAGCATCAAAGGCTTACACTTTAAAGCACTTGCTGGCTGGGTGGACATGGGGGACGGGGGCGGGGGAGTAAGAAACTCTAGGACTAGCTGGACGTGGTGGCCATTAATCCCAGCACTCAGAAGGCAGAGGTAGAAGGATTAACTGTGAGTTCAAGGCCACCCTGAGACTACATAGTGAATTCCAGGTCAGCCTGGGTTAGAGTGAGACCTTACCTCTAAAAGGAAAAAAAGAAAGAAACTCTAGGATGAGTCCCAGTTGTTGGGTTTGAGTGAAGGCTGGGTAGACTTCACTGAACGAGAGGGTGAGGGAAAGAAGAAAGTATTTCAGAACCATTACGCATATCCGCAGTGAGATTCAGGGGGCAGTTGGAATCAGAGCTACAGCCCAATAAGCTGTGGATTAGAGTCGTAAGCGCACGGGTGATGTTTGAAGCAAAGACAAATTACCTTTTCCCTCTGTAACCCTGCCAATGGCGCTGCTGCTGACCTCATAGCTCTCTTCTGAACCATTAAGATGATCTCCATATTGATCTTCAGGCTGTGCCACTTCCTGTTCATTTTTCATATTCCCATCAGGGTGATTTCCAAAATATAATGCTTATTTCACTTAAAGCTCCTACTGCCCAGCTATAAGTCTGCAAAATACAATCTATGCTTCTTAGTTTGGGTCTCTTGGCAACTAAATAATAGGGCAGTTTCACTAAAAAAAATCTAATCTTATATCCCACTTTATAAGGCTATCACCCTGTAATATTATTTCAAGAAAATCTTGCAGAAATAGTTCCCACTCATGTGGGCACTTGAACTAACTGCCCAGACCTCTGGAGGCTGAGGCAGGAGGGTCACAAGTTCAAGGACAACCTGCAATGCAAAGTGAAAGGAAAGACAAGTGTAGGTCAAGATCCTATGTCCCCAGATTCTTGACAATCTGACTTCTACTGCAACCATAAACTCCCAGACATACAAGCTATGGTTTTGGCCTCAAACCCCAACTGGAGATTGACGACAATGCATCGGGGTGTGAAGCAACTGGATGTGATATATCTATCTACAACTCTAAATTCAGGTAGAGGAATTCCTTTAACCCCTCACTCCTGGACTTAGTCTGTAATTATGACCTCAAATCCTTATTACTCTAATGATTATAAAACACAGCTAAAAATGATTTAAGGGAATACCAACTTTCCCCTTCCCACTACATCTCTAAAATGGGAAACAGAGAGTTCAAATGGGTAGATACTAGGCCAAATTCTATGTGCAAGCATCTTTTGTAAGCCAACACAATGATTCCTTACAGAGTGTTATTTTTTTTTAATTTTTATTTTGAGAGAGAGAGAATGAATGCATCAGGACATTTAGCCTGCTATGAATGAACTCCAGATGCATGTGGCCGCTTGTGTGCATGTGCAACATTGTGCACTTGCATCACTGTGTGTCTGGCTATGTAGGACCTGGAGATTTGAACATGAGTTCTTTGGCTTCGCAGGCAAGCACCTTATCCACTAAGCCATCTCTCCAGCTGAGCTGAGTGTTATATTTTTAATCTTTATACCTTCCATGCTATTAAAATGTGAAAAATGGGGGCTGGAGAGATGGCTTAGCGGTTAAGGCATTTGCCTGCAAAGCCAAAAGACCCAGGTTCAATTCCCCAGGACCCACATAAGCCAGATGCACAAGGGGCACATGCATCTGGAGTTCATTTGCAGTGGCTAGAGGCCCTGGCGTGCCCGTTGTCTCTCTCTCTCTCTCTGCCTCTTTCTCTCTCAAATAAATAAATAAATATATTTTTTTAAACGTGAAAAATGAATGTGTAGTAGAGATATTGGGGAGCTTTATCCATTAGCATCTGCCAGTCAAGTAGAACTACAGGAGTACTCCTCCTTGGATGGAGTAATGAGTTGCCTGGTCCCAGTTCAATCATGTGGACTTGGCCACTGCAAATCACTTAAAGAATCCAGCTAACATGCAGGGTTCTTATTCAGCTGGTCTGAGAAAAAGCTCTAAAAAGCTCCCAGGTTGGATACTGATGCACAAGGAGCCACATTTCAGTGGCAACAGACTAGGTAGGTAGCAAGGTAGTTAAGTACTTCCTGTGACACCAACAATCTGGGTTGATCCTAGTTCTGTGTGGGTAGGTTCCCTGGGAAAAGTTCCTATGTTAACTGCACCTCCACTTCTTCATTTATACAATAGTGCTAGAAAGGATAATGAAATCATTGTATGGGATGGTCCTTCAAAGAGTGCCAGATACAGTTTTTAAAAATCAATGAATGGGGCTGGAGAGATGGCTTAGCAGTTAAGGTGCTTGCCAGCAAAGTCAAAGGACCCAGGTTCAAGTCCCCAGTATCCATGTAAACCAGATGCACAAGGTGGCACATACATCTAGAGTTTGTTTGTAACGGCTAGAGGCCCTGGCATGCTCATTCTATGTATCTACCCATCTCCCTCTCCCTCTCTTTCAAATGAATAAAAATAAAAAGTTATTTATTTTAATAAATAAAAACTTTTTCTTTTCTTTTTTAAATTTTTTAAATTTTTACTGACAATTTCTATACTTACAGACAACAAACCATGATATTTCCCTCCCCTCTCCTCTTTCCCCTTCACAAATCCACTCTCCATCCTATCCCCTCCCACTCTCCATTAGTCTCTCTTTTAATTTGATGTCATCATCTTTTTCTCCTATTATGAGGGTCTTGTGAAGGTATTTCCAGGCACTGCAAGGTTGTGGATATTGAGGCCAATTTCTGTCCGGACAGTTGCATTGTAAGGAGTCGTACCCTTCCTTTGGCTCTTACATTCTTTCCACCACCTCTTATGCAATGGACCCTGAGCCTTGGAAGGTGTGTTAGAGATGTTTCAGTGCTAGACACTCCCCTGTCCCTTCTTCCAGCACTATGTTGCCTTTTGGGTCATCCCAGTGGTCATCGCCATCTGAAAAGAGAAGCTTCTCTAATCAGAAGTGAGAGTATCATTAATACATGAATATGAACATTTAGTATAGTGCAACAAAAAATTAATTTAAAACATCAGTAAATGGCTGGGCATGGTGATGCACACCTTTAATCTCAGCAGTTGGGAGGCTGAGGTGGGGGGACTGCTGTGAGTTTGAGGATACAGAGTAAGTTTCAGGCCAGCTTGAGCTAGAGTGAAACTGTGCTTAAAAAAAGAAGAAGAAGAAATCAGGCTGGAGAGATGGTTTAGCAGTTAAGGTGCTTTCCTGCAAAGCCAAAGGACCAAGGTTCAATTCTCTAGTACCCACATAAATGCAGATGTGACAGATGGCACATGCAACTGGAGCTTGTTTGCAGTGGCTGGAGGCCCTGGCATGCCTGTTCTCCCCACCCTCCCTCATATAAATAAATAAAAATAATTTTTTAAAAAAACCAGTAAATGACAATGATTATCATTCATTACTGAAGTTATAATGGATCACCCTTGCTTATAGTTGTGAAATGACTTCCCTGTGTCCCCAGGATGCAGTCCAGGCTCTTCAGCACAGCTTCTAATGCCCTTCACAATCTGACCTCCATTTTCCTCCTCAACGTCATCTCCAAGCACCCACATCCCTGGCAATCCATTCTCTCGTCTTGAACCCCTGCTCATGGAGTGCTCTCTTCGTGTGTGTGTGTGTGTGTGTGTGTGTGTGTGTGTGTGTGTGTAATTTCCCTTTATTTCCTGGTCAATATCTGGAAATCCATCCAGTTAGGTGAGGAAACAAGTTAGTTGACTTGGAATTCTTCCCGGCCCTCTCCATCACCACTATGAAATAGCAGCTTTCTTACCTGCTCCTAGAGCTCCCGAGTGTGTTCTGGTATAACCGTCAACTTGTTTCCCTTCTTCAAAGAAATTTCTTTTTTAAAAAATTTATTTATTTATTTATGAGAGAGAAACAGGCAGAGAGAGAGAGAGAGAATAGGTGCACCAGGGCCTTCAGCCAATGCAAACGAACTCCAGATGCATGTGCCCCTTTGTGCATCTGACTTACATGAGTCCTGGAGAATCAAACCAGGATCCTTTGGCTTTGCAGGCAAATGCCTTAACTACTAAGCCATATCTCCAGCCCCAAAGAAATTTTTATGGTTACAAATCTTTCAATAAATTTCCATTGTGGAATAAATGAGCACATGAGGAAATCTAGTAATTGGTGCTACTTCTGACCTCTTCTGGTTGAATCTTTGACGTACCTCCTTTATCAATACTATTTTGATATGTAGCCCAGGCTGTCCTCAAACATGTGGTCCGCTTGTATCACCTTACCAAGTGCTAGAATTACAGGCACGTGTCACTATGCTTGGCTTATAGATTTCTTCATTTATAAGTCTTGGGTAATTTTTTTTTACTATTAAAGATTCAAGCATGCTAGCCCAATATCCACACTGCTGGGATTAAAAAAAAAAAAAAAAAAAGACCCCTGAAGGGAGGATCAGCCAATCACACCTCACCAGAGCCCCAGCTGAAACCATAGAGTAATGCCGGGGAAGGGCAAGAGTTCAGTGTTCTTAGGGATCACAACACCAGAAAAAGGCTGAAGGAGATAAACACAGAGAACATCCAACTCCTACTAAGCCAGATATCCAGAGACACAGAGGCTCCCAAAACCTCATCACTGAAGTAGAACTAAAATGACCCCAATGTGGCTCAGGGAAATTCACGAAGAGGGGGCAGAAAGAATGTTAGAGCCACAAGTTGGGGCATTATGCAGAGACTTAGCCTATCCCCCATAACTCTTGACTACCCCTGCAATGCATGACCCACATTCCCCATTGATGAGGGTCCCTTTGGAAGAGGGAGGACAGGGAGGAGGATAATGGAGTCACCACTATGAATGTAAAAGCAGAATAATATAAATAAAAATTAAATTATAAAAAAAATAACAGCATGAGAACCAACAGTGGAAAAAAAAAAGACCAAAAGCAGCTGATAGGAGGAAAGTTTTTATTTTGGCTTACAGTCTTAAGGGGAAGCTCCATAATGGCAGGGTTGAAAGCATGTTATGAGCAGATACTGGACATCACCTCTGCCATGGCAGGTGGAAAACAGAGCAGGAGGGTGAGCCAAACGCTGGCAAGGGGGAGCTGGCTGTAACACCTCTAAGCCCTCCCCCAACAATGCACCTCCTCCAGTAAGGGTCCACCTCCAAAACTGCCACCAGCTGGAGACCCAGAATTCAGAACACAAGACTTTAGGAAGGACATCTGATTCAATCCACTATATTCCACCCCGACCCTCGTAAATTCATGACCATCCGTGATGTAGAAATGCATTCAGTGCAAGTTTTAAAGTTCCCACAGTTTTTATCAATCCCAACACTCTCCAAACATTCTTGTAGTCCACGATCTCTTAACCATGAGGCTGTAAAACCAAAAACACATAATGGCACAAAGTAAACATTCACACTGCAATAGATTGCATTGGGCACAGCAAGGAAATATTGAACCAAGATCTAAAACAAACAGGACACATATCAAGTACTGTAGCTCCAAGTCCAGTATCTGTAACCAGTGACAAAGTCACTGAGATTCCAATTCAACCCCTCCAGTGGGATGCCCACAGCCCAGGGAAAACTCCATCCCAAGCCAGCAGCTCTTCTTGGCAGACGTCCCATAGTACTGGCATCTCCATAATCCTGGGCTTCCATTGCAACCCACAATTCATTTTCATGGCTCCGTCAGACCTCCATGCAGGGACTCCAACAACCCTGCCTCACATTGCCCAGTGGCCATTTTCAGAAAACAAACCACACTGAAAATCTAATGACCCATTCTTTTCTGCAGTTGTTAAAATCATATTGTTGTAGTTTGAATTTATGTCCCCCAGTAGACTCAGGAGGTTTTTGAAATTTTTATTTATTTATTTGAGAGAGCAAGAGAGGGAAAGAGGCAGAGAGAGAGAGAGAGAGAGAGAGAGAGAGAGAGAATGGGCACGCCAGGCCTCCAGCAAATGAACTCCAAATGCATGTGCCACCTTGTGCATCTGGCTTAGGTGGGTCCTGGAGAATTGAACTGAGGTCCTTTGGCTTTGCAGGCAAACAGGTTAACCACTAAACAATCTCTTCAGCTCAAACCAGAAGTTTTATTAAAGCTTGTAACTTGGATTTCCAGCTGCCTAGCTAGAAGAGCTGTCAATGGGGAGTGGATCCAGCCCAAAGGTGTGTTTGGGGGCGGATCTGAATTCCAGCCTAAGGTATACAGAGAGAGGTCTGCCTGGATTCTTGTTGTTTTGCTGTTGCTTTGGTACTTGCTTGTTGGTGGTGCTGGTGGTGGTTTTTCTCTCTGTGTGGACCTGTGAAAGGGGTCAGCTTCTTCCACCATTATGGAACATTCCCTTGATCTGTAAGCCTGAAATAAATCCCTGTGCCTGGCTTGGAGGTGCATCCCAGCAGCATGGAGCTAAGTATGACACCCATAGTACCAGATAGGCTACCTACTTTGTTAATCCAGGGAGGAATAAAGCCAATTTTGAAAAGCAGGAAACTTCATTCACCTACTTTCACAAGAGTCAGCATTCTTCCTACTTTCCCAATGCAGAACAGCTGGCCCAATCTCAGTGGTGGCAATCTCAAATAACTGCAGCTGAACTGAGCTGTTGTCTCTAAGCAGAAACATTCATTTCTTTCTGTGTGATATCCTTCTGCTCACACCAGTATATTTCTGCTAAATTCAGCCCTGCTCAAGATCTCATGATACGGGCAGAATGCAGCAAGCCTCTCCTCTCACATAAACTGCTTCTAGCCCAGTCCAGACAAAACTCTTTCTTACTCTCATAAGCCAAGACTGCACAGACCACAGTTCCTACTTCATTTAGATCTTTCAAGTCTCTGACCTGAATGGTCTATCAAGTTCTGTTTAGGGTACTGCAAGGCATCTCTTTGGTCAAGGTTTCAAATCTTTTCACATTCCTCCCACAAATTTATTACAAAAGACCAAAGCCACATAGTCAGGTTTCTACCAGCAACCACTCCACTCTCACTACCAATTTTCTGTCATAGTTACTTTCTCATTGCTGGTATACAGCACCCAACCAAACTGGTCACAGATTTTGGCTTATAGACTCAAGGAGAAGCTCCATGAAGGCAGGAGAAAGCATGGTGTGAGCTGAGGTTGTACATCACCTGTGCCACAGCAGGTGAAAAACATCAGCAAGAGAGTGAGCCAAACTCTGGCAAGGTGGAGCTGACTATAACACCTGTAAGCCCTCCCCCAACAACACACTTCCTCCAGCAAAGTTCTACCTCCCAAACTGTCACCAGCTGGGGACCAAGTATTCAGAACATGTAAGTTTATGGAGATGAGGGGCAGCATCTGATTCAAATCACCACACCAAACTTTTTAATCTCAAGGATATACACCCACCACTGCCACGAAACTGCAAGCAATATAGCAGACACCACAGAAGTTATTGTATTTCTAGATCCAGGAATATAGCTAGTAGAGGCACAACTATGGGACTTAAACATCAGTTAGGCTTGCTAGTATGGCACAGCAGTTTTAAACCTAGAACGAGCCGACATATTCAAACTCAAACTGATGCTATGTACTTTTCACAGACCATAAGCATTTAACTTTGTAACTTGTTTTCATGACCCATGAAACTTTATGATCTCACTCCTACCCACCCCTCTAGCCAAATTTCACTAATGTTTTTTACTAATTTCTAGCTACATGGGGCTGTTTTCACTTCCTAAAAGACCTAGCTAGCCTCTGTAGGATCTTCCCACATGTTAGTTCATTGAACCTGTTTCACCCTCACAATGCAACACATACACACACAGACTCCAAGTTTTTTATGCCTCCTTTTCACTTTAAGAATGTAAGCCCTTGCCCTTTCCGGCGGTGACGACCTCCCTGCGAGAACATGCCTCTCGCCAAGGATCTCCTTCACCCCTCTCCAGAAGAGGAGAAGAGGAAACACAAGAAGAAGCGCCTGGTGCAGAGCCCCAACTCCTACTTCATGGACGTGAAATGCCCAGGATGCTATAAAATCACCACGGTCTTTAGCCATGCACAAACGGTAGTTTTGTGTGTCGGCTGCTCCACTGTCCTCTGCCAGCCTACGGGAGGAAAAGCAAGGCTTACAGAAGGATGTTCCTTCAGGAGGAAGCAGCACTAACGGCAGCCTGATCAAGATGAGTGGGAAATGATCCCAATAAACACGTTTTGGGTAAAAAAAAAAAAAAAAAAAAAGAATGTAAGCCCTTAAGACCAAAGCTTGGTTTTCTTCTGTGCTCCATTTCTAACACCAAGAGAAGTGCTTAGCATATAGGAAAAGTTCCATGGATATGAGCTGAATGTTACTGAGTTAATTCCTCCCATGAAGTCTCTGTTTAACTGCAACCTTCTAAGGTCTCCAATGCTTGTACTGCCGGGCATGGTGATGCACGTCTTTAATCCCAGCACTCTGGAGACACACAGGTAGGTAGATTGCCATGAGTTCAAGGCCACCCTGAAACTACATCGTGAATTCCAGGTCAGCCTGAGCTACAGTGAGACACTATCTCAAAAAAAAAAAAAAAAAAAAAAAGATCCAGTGCTTGTACTAAGAAAAGCCCCATCAATTCCCCATGAGTTTTCAGCTGTGTTTGCTTTTACTTTGTGAGAATCTATCACTCATTGTAAATATTTTCCTTCTTTTTTTTTTTGGTTTTTCAAAGTAGAGTCTCACTCTAGCTCAGGCTGACATGGAATTCACTATGTAGTCTCTGGGTGGCCTCTCTCAGTGGTCCTCCTACCTCTGCCCAGCACAATATTTTCTTTTTTGTTTTCACTTTTGTACTCCTGTGTTCTATCCAGTAGAAATAAAGTTTCATGGGAGAAGAAATGATGTCAGTGTCCTTCTATGTCCAGCACCTTGTTAATTGGTTGATCCATATTTATTCTTTTTTTTTTTTTTTTTTTTTTTTTGATTTTTTGAAGTAGGGTCTCACTCTGGTCGAGGCTGACCTGGAATTCACTATGTAGTCTCAGGGTGGCCTTGAACTCATGGAGATCCTCCTACCTCTTTCTCCCGAGTGCTGGAATTAAAGGCATGCGCCACCAAGCCCGGCTCATATTTATTCTTAAAATTGTTCAGTGAAAATTAACTGGCCAAAGAAGAATGATGGCACTACTATTCCATTTTATTTTATCTAAAAAGATCCTACAAAGGCTGGAAGGGCCCTTTGTAACTTTAAACTAGAAGTAATGGACTGGAGAGATGGCTTAGTGGTTAAGGCACTTGCCTGGAAAGCCTAAGGATCCAGGTTGGATTCTCCAGGTCCCACATAAGCTAGATTCACAAGGTGGCACATGTGTGTGGAGTTCACTTGCAGTGGCTAGAGGCCCTGGTGTATCCATTCTCTCTCTTTTTCTCTCCCTCTCTCTAATAAATTTTAAAAATAGAAAAAATTAGTATCAATCATAACATGGAGAATGAAAATGTCTTTGATGCCACTGGGCCCATTTTCCTCATGTTGCACAGAAGTAAATTACAGTCTAATGAGGGGAAGTGAGCCCAAGTACTAAATAGCAAAATTAGAAATAAAATGCAAGATTCCATATTCTAATTCATATTCAGTGTTTTTGTTGCTACAGGATCCATTCATCCACCCATCCATCAGTAAATGTATTAAGTACCTCACATACTGAGTGGACTTTGACGTATGTGCCCTGAGAGAAGCAAGACTTGGGGCACTTAGTTTTCAGCTTTGGTTACAGTGCAATACCTAAAGAACCATAAGAGGTACCAATGTCTAGAACCTGGCCACAACCTAACCCTTCATATAACTGGGTCAAAGATGCTGATGCCTGAGTTATAGCTATGACCAATTACATTAGAAACTCTTGGAACAGGGCCTATTTAGTGCTAGCATATAGCTGAAGTTGAGACCCACAGAGGAAGAATGGAATGCATCTGTATTGATTCACCTAGAAATGGAACTCAGTAGCTAAGGAGATGGATGGTTCAGTGGGTAAAGTACTTGCTTTGTCTGAGTTCAGATCCCCGGGAGCCACATAAAGCCAAACGCACCTGAAATCTCAGTACTTCTATGGTGGGATGGGAGGCAGCGACAGGAGAATCCCTGAAAGTTACAGGCCATCCTGGTGTCCATAGCCTCAAATAACAGAGTCCCTACCTCAAGCAAGGTGGAAGGTGAGGATGGATACCTGAAGTTATTCTCTCCCCTCTACATGTGCTGTTGCATGCAAGTAGCTATATTCACATACACATGCATATATTACACAAAAAAAAGAAAAAGAAAAAAGAAATGGAACTCAGAACCTCTAGTTAATATCAGCCTAATCCCTACATCGAGTTTTATTCCCTGACTAAAAGACTTACTGTATGCAAGAACCTTACTTATCAAGATAAAGTCACATCTTTTCATATGTTGGAATCAAATAATCTTATTAAGGATTTGTGAGATGATTTTCATAGTCAGTTTTCCAATAATACAACATAGCCTAAGGTCAGACTGATTTCTTTATGATAATGTTTGCCAGTGGAAGTCACCAATGACTAAGAGGAACAAAATGTGTAAGTTTATAGGAAGCAAAATGCTACTGAATAGAAAATCATCTACTTTTTATGCCTGTACTTTAACACTTAAGCAAATAAAGAAAAGGAATCTTTGTTTTTTTTTTTTTTTTTTTTTCCAAGGTAGGGTCTCACTGTAGCCCAGGCTGACCTAGAACTTACAGTGATCCTCCTATCTCTTTCTCTGCCTCCCAAGTGCTGGGATTAAAGGCATGTGCCACCATGCCTGGCTAGAATAGGAATCTTTTAAATTTTCAGATTAGGGTTGGAGAGATGGCTTAGTGGTTACAATGCTTGCCTACAAAACAAAAGGACCCTGGTTTAATTCTCCAGATCCCACGTAAGCCAGATGCACATGGTGGTGCCTGCATCTGGAGTTTGTTTGCAGTGGCTAGAAGCCCTGGCATGCCCATTCTCACATACACTCTCTCTGTCTCTAATAAATGAATGAATGAATGAATGAATCTCTTAAAAACCTTCAGATTACATTTATTTTAAAATAATTTCCAGCACATCAAAGACTATACCTTTTCATGTTATACCGTATTCCAAACTGTTTCCAGAATCCAGGAGAATTTTGACTGCCACGTCCTGGTAGCATCTGCAAGTACTGCATTTGGAAAGCATGCAGGGCACCTGAAGTTACTCAGTAGTCTATTCAAAGGCAGTTGTAGGTAAAAGACAGAATCCAGATTGCAACTTCTTAGGATCCGGTTTTTCCATTTCTGAAGTTTTGTGAGTCAGGAAAACCACATTCATTTCTATTTAATCTCCCGCAGAGTTCACTTGCAGCCAGTTTCTGAGGGTGGTGGTAGTAATTAAAACCAATTACACAAAGACCTAATTTTGATAATCTTATATTGTCAACAAATGACTCACAGTTTTGGCATCTGCAGCTGGTTAGGAAAATTCTGTGAATAAACTGTCACCTTGGGTCGTGTATTCTCAGCAGAGGAAGTGGGAGCTGGCTTTTGTGGGGGTGGGAAGGGGTGCAAAAACTGTCCTCTCTGAAACACAGATATGCTGAGCAGTAAGTAAACAAATACACAGAATGTCAGTGGCACCAAAGCCTCATGGTGGCCACAGGCGATTTCTTTTATGCATAATATGAAAAAACAGGCAAACCTATTGAAATGGAAAATAGGTTACTGAATGTCTTGGGCTATGGAGAATGGGGGTATGGGCTATTGGGAGCATTTCTATTTGTACAGTGTTTGCTTGGGGGATAATAAAAAGGTCCTAAACATATTTAAGTTTGTGCAAAATTCACTTGTATCCACTTTGGTGGGAGAGACGTAATGTCAACACTATGTAAACGTACAAAAAGTCTTATCTTATGTGCTGGAGCAGATCTCTCCAAACCCAGTGTTTATTCTGAAGCAAACCCCATCTTCCAGTCCCTCCCAGATCTGTTTTATTCCAGGCAGCTCATTGTGTCATGAAGGGTCCCTACTACACCAGCTGCTTTTTAAAGAGCTGACTTGATGAGGGTGGTAATAAAGATCACACTGTTTGTTGGGAACAAACGACAAAAACTGGTTTTGTTAAAAATCGTTTACAATATAGTAATGCCTAAACCCTTCTTTTCTTTGCAGCTGCCAGAGATGCATAACTAGTTCTATGAACTCCTAATTCATCACTGCAAAAACGTGAGCATTCTCTCGGAGAAGAGCCCAGCCTAAGTAGAATGGTGGTAATGCTTTCCCTAAACATGCTAGATTGACTCAAATGATTTAAAAAATGTACTAGAGGCCTGGATACACGGCTTAGCTGTTAAGGCGCTTGCCTGCAAAGCCAAAAGTCCCAGGTTTGAGTCCTCAGTACCCACGTAAGCCAGATGCCCAAGGTGGCACATGCTTCTGGAGTTCATTTGCAGTGGCTAGAGGCCCTGGTGTGCCCATTCTTCCTATCTGCTTCTTTCTCTCTCTCTCTCAAATAAATAAATAATAAAAATTATACTAGACATTTGAATTCAAATGTCATTGAGCTTCCTTCCATACCAAATGCATGTACTATACCCTCATCCTTTTAGAGAGCATGAAAACCCTTCAGGTTTTGGCAATAAGCCTCCCCATGTCACACTTGTGACTAAATTATAGCCACTGACTTGACAGACATTAAGCTAAGTTCAGACAACATTGTTCCATGTGGGCTTCACAACAACCCAGTCAGAGAAGATGGTGGCTTTCAATACTTGCCCACAATCACAAAGCTATTGTTCTGGTTCCTATTTTCTATCTATTATCTTAAACTTGATGGTGACAATACTTGCCAAAACAAAATAACTAACTTGCATTTATGTATTTACTATGTCCAGAATATATTCAATGTAGTCACTTGACAAGGATTTTGGCATTTAATCTTCCCAAGAGTTTTATGGAGCAAGCATTATTGACCATTTTTAACATAGGGAACCTGAATCCCACAGCAGATGTCACCTGCTGGGTACACACAGGTGGTTAGAAAAACAGCTAACATGGAAACATGGAACATGGAAAGTTCAGCTTTCAAAAATGACAAGTAAACACTCTGCTTTGGGGGCTGGAGAGATGGCTTAGCAGTTAAAGCACTTGCCTGTGAAGCCTAAGGACCCAGGCTCAATTCCCCAGTACCCACATGCATCTGGAGTTTCTTTATAGTGGCTAGAGGTCCTGGCGTGCCCATTCTCAATCTATCTCTCTCTCCTTTCTCTCTCTCAAATAAATGAATGAATGAATAAAATATTAAGAACTAAAGCCAATTAAAAAAAAACTCTGCTTTGGTCTAAGTGGCTTCTTAGTCCTTCCTCACCACATGCAGAGATCCATTTATTTATTCCTGCTCCATGGAGACTTAACAAATTTTAGTTTTTATAAGATACATTACTGAAATTGTGTTGTTAAATGATTGGTTTTAGTTTGTAATATTAGGGTATTCAGTTGTGGAAACTGGGCTAGAGAGATGGCTTAGTAGTTAAGGTGCTTGCCTGTAAAGCCTAAGGACTCATTTTCAAATCTCCAGGTCCCACATAGCCAGATGCATAGTGACACAAGCACACAATGTCACTCATGCACCCAAGGGGGCGCACATGACTGGAGTTTGTTCGCAACAGGCTGAAGGTCCTGGCATAGCCATTGTCTCTCTCTCTCTCTCTCACTGCCTCTTTGTTTCTCTCTCAAAATAAAAATAAATAAATTGTGGAAAGTATCATTTCCAAGGTTTAGCAAGTCCTTTGGCCTAAGCATGTGGAGTAGTCATGAGGCAGGTATCATCTGTTGCAGGTTGGCCCAGGGCCAGGCTGGGTCGGAGAGGGTTGTTCTCAAGTCTGCAGATGCAGACAGGGCTGAGTCTGGGCTCAGGCCAGTATAGCAGAAGCTGCCTTCTTTGTAGGCTCAGCTGCCCCAGGCAATATTCTATTGGCTTTTCTTCTGGGTCCCAGAAACAGGAGGCTGGCTAGAGTTCTTCCTTGTGTTTGGGGAGAGCTCGAGACTACGTATTTACCAAGACAAATCAGGAGTGGTGGCGCACATCTTCAATCCCAGCTCTCAGGAGGCAGAGGTAGGAGGAATGCTGGGAGTTCAAGGCCATCCTGGAACTACCAAATGAGAGGTAGTTCCAGGTCAGCCTGGGCTAGAGTGAGACCCTACCTTAAAAAAAAAAAAAAAAAAAAGGGGCTGGAGGGATGGCTTAGCGGTTAAACGCTTGCCTATGAAGCCTAAGGACCCCGGTTTGAGGCTCAATTCTCCAGGACCCACGTAAGCCAGATGCACAAGGGGGTGCATGCATCTGGAGTTCGTTTGCAGTGGCTGGAGGCCCTGGCACACCCATTCTCTCTCTCTCTCTCTCTCTCTCTCTCTCTACCTGCCTATTTTCTGTATCATTCTCTCTCAAATAAATAAATAAATAAATAAATAAATAAATAAATAAATGATAAAATATTTTTAAAAAAAAGTTACCAAGACAAAAATCCAAAACAAAGCATTTCACCTTTCTCTGACTTTTTTTTCTTTTAACCAAAAGGAAGATTAGTAAAAGAGACCATAATGAAATAATAAAATCAGAGGAAGACATTTTTAATAAATCCAAATTGGCATGCTAATAAGCTAGACTTGGAAATTAACATTTCTCTGTTTCCCCAACCCCCCACTGACACACACACTGGCCCCCTGCCTCATAGGCGTCAATTCCCACAAGAATTTCAAACTGTGGATGGACCCATTTGGACTCTGCACTCTGCTCCAGGGTTTCCCCTTCCCCTCCCACATGCTAAGGTGGCCCTGATAATGTGAATGCTTTAAATAATAGTCCACTTATGACAATGCAGTGCCTTTATTTCTCAACATGCAAGACAGAACAAACCTATGGTTACAGTGCCACTTCGTTGCTTGAAGTAAAGGAAGATTAAAATGAGAGAATAAGGAAAGAGGTAAACAAGGAAGGGAGTTGATTAACAAATTCTCTTTGAGACTGTGTGGAATGGAACCAGGTGGCTGGAGACTATGCGGTAGATGTGCTTATACATGTTTCCTTCCTGGCATGAGCCTTAAGGACCTCATTAGTGAGCCTGAATTTTGCTTTATTAAGAAAGCTCAGAATTCCTGATGTAAGATTTTCTGGTACATGTAAGAGACTGAGCTCAAGGTAGCTTGTGTTTATCCAAATTCAGTCTGTCTTCCTTACCCACTCTTGTACCCAAATACCTTCCTCTCAGCCCATCCCCCAGGTCCTGGGTTTACTGACAAAGCCTCAGTATCCTAAATCTGGCAGAGCTGGAGCTGAATGTGAGGAGAGGAAATAAATAATGGATGGTTTACTGGGCTGGTGGCAGACTGTCGCAGCCGTAGCAGAATCTGCCAGAATTCAGATACAGTTTTGGAGATCTGAAGAGATCTGGATCCTGGAGAAGAGAAAGGCAATCTGGCCATCTTCAGGAGCACCTGGGTTATGGGCTCACATTCCTCTGTCATCACAGGCAAATGGAATAATCCCGGGTAATTCGAACATCTGTGTGGTCAGAGTACGATTTGAGGCACATGGAAACAGCTCCCTGCTCAGGAACGAGTCTCTTGCTGGGCCTGAGATACCTTATCAGTCCCTTGACTTCCCACTTCCAACATCATAACATCCAAGGAGTCACACTGTAACCAGTCAGGCACTGGAATCCGAAGGGACTGACTAAAAAGGCTTTGGGCAATACAGTGAGGTGAGCAAAGGGTGGCGTGGGAAATTTCAGGTCTCCCTTTCCTCACAGAGACCCTGAGGGGACAATATATTGATCAGAACAGCACTGTGAGAATGCTGGAGACGGGTTATGAAGCCACAGCACCGCAGGTTTTCCTAACACACAAGAAGGGATTCAAGCCAAAGGGTGGGAAAGTTTTCAGTGTTGAACACATATCCGCCCTGCTCTTGCCTCTCTGTGATATGGTGCTAAGCAGCTGGGAGAAAACCCCACACCAGAGCTCCATCTTTCAGGATAGAAAGAAAACGGCCCGGACATTCGATGTTCTGACTTATCTGGAGGTTATCCAAGGGGCTGGCTGTTGTCTCATATGACTGCATGTGGAAAGGACCGCCAGATTCTAGAAGCCACTGAAAACAAAGGGGAGCAGTGGATCAGAGCTGCAGTTCCACGGACAGACCCCAGGGGGAACAAGAGAGCAGAAAAGGTTTGAGCAGGAGGTTCATGAAACCAAAAACCAGAAAAGGTTGCTGTGGCTTTTCAAATGCCTAAATGCCAGCTAAAGACCCTATACAAATAAGCAGGGAAGTATGGTTCAGTAAAAGGATCAAAATAAAACTCCAGCAACGAAAGAAAAATCTATGAGCTGCCTAAAAAAGACTTTTTTTGAGAGAGAGAGAGACAGAGAGAGAGAGAGAGAGACCTCCTGCCACTGCAAATGAACTCCAGACACATGTGCCACTTGTTTGTCTGGCTTTACATAGGTTCTGAGGAATCAAACCTGGGCTGTCAGGCTTTGTAAGATGGACTTTTAACCACTGGTCCATCATCCCAGCCATGGCAAACAATTTTAAATAATTGTCATGAAAATGTTCAACAAACTAAAAGTGTAAAGCCCAGCACTTGGAAGGCTGGGCAGCTAAACTGCAGGATTCAAGGCCAGCCTTGGCTTTATGAAAAGTTCAAGACCCACCTGTGACACACAGCAAGACCCTGTTAAAAACTATGCGGTAGATGTGCTTATACATGTTTCCTTCCTGGCATGAGCCTTAAGGAACCTCATTAGTGAGCCTGAATTTTGCTTTATTAAGAAAGCTCAGAATTCCTGATGTAAGATTTTCTGGTACATGTAAGAGACTGAGCTCAAGGTAGCTTGTGTTTATCCAAATTCAGTCTGTCTTCCTTACCCACTCTTGTACCCAAATACCTTCCTCTCAGCCCATCCCCCAGGTCCTGGGTTTACTGACAAAGCCTCAGTATCCTAAATCTGGCAGAGCTGGAGCTGAATGTGAGGAGAGGAAATAAATAATGGATGGTTTACTGGGCTGGTGGCAGACTGTCGCAGCCGTAGCAGAATCTGCCAGAATTCAGATACGGTTTTGGAGATCTGAAGAGATCTGGATCCTGGAGAAGAGAAAGGCAATCTGGCCATCTTCAGGAGCACCTGGGTTATGGGCTCACATTCCTCTGTCATCACAGGCAAATGGAATAATCCGGGTAATTCGAACATCTGTGTGGTCAGAGTACGATTTGAGGCACATGGAAACAGCTCCCTGCTCAGGAACGAGTCTCTTGCTGGGCCTGAGATACCTTATCAGTCCCTTGACTTCCCACTTCCAACATCATAACATCCAAGGAGTCACACTGTAACCAGTCAGGCACTGGAACTGAAGGACTGACTAAAAGGCTTTGGGCAATACAGTGAGGTGAGCAAAGGGTGGCATGGGAAATTTCAGGTCTCCCTTCTCACAGAGACCCTGAGGGGACAATATATTGATCAGAACAGCACTGTGAGAATGCTGGAGACGGGTTATGAAGCCACAGCACCGCAGGTTTTCCTAACACACAAGAAGGGATTCAAGCCAAAGGGTGGGAAAGTTTTCAGTGTTGAACACATATCCGCCCTGCTCTTGCCTCTCTGTGATATGGTGCTAAGCAGCTGGGAGAAAACCCCACACCAGAGCTCCATCTTTCAGGATAGAAAGAAAACGGCCCGGACATTCGATGTTCTGACTTATCTGGAGGTTATCCAAGGGGCTGGCTGTTGTCTCATATGACTGCATGTGGAAAGGACCGCCAGATTCTAGAAGCCACTGAAAACAAAGGGGAGCAGTGGATCAGAGCTGCAGTTCCACGGACAGACCCCAGGGGGAACAAGAGAGCAGAAAAGGTTTGAGCAGGAGGTTCATGAAACCAAAACCAGAAAAGGTTGCTGTGGCTTTTCAAATGCCTAAATGCCAGCTAAAGACCCTATACAAATAAGCAGGGAAGTATGGTTCAGTAAAAGGATCAAAATAAAACTCCAGCAACGAAAGAAAAATCTATGAGCTGCCTAAAAAAGACTTTTTGAGAGAGAGAGAGAGAGAGAGAGAGAGAGAGAGACCTCCTGCCACTGCAAATGAACTCCAGACACATGTGCCACTTGTTTGTCTGGCTTTACATAGGTTCTGAGGAATCAAACCTGGGCTGTCAGGCTTTGTAAGATGGACTTTTAACCACTGGTCCATCATCCCAGCCATGGCAAACAATTTTAAATAATTGTCATGAAAATGTTCAACAAACTAAAAGTTTAAAGCCCAGCACTTGGAAGGCTGGGCAGCTAAACTGCAGGATTCAAGGCCAGCCTTGGCTTTATGCAAAGTTCAAGATCCACCTGTGACACACAGCAAGACCCTGTTAAAAATGTATAAATAAATGAAATTAGAAAAATATACATAAATGAGAACAATAAATAATAAACAGAAAAATACAAATTAGAATTTTATAGTTTAAAAACACAATAACTTGGGCTGGGAGATGGCTCAAAGGTAAAAGGCACTTGCTTGCAAAGCCTGCTGGACTGAGTTCGATTCCCCAGTATCCATGTAGAGCCAAATGCACAAAGTGGCACTTGCTGCTTCAGCATGAAGGCCTGGGAAGACCAAAGGCCACCACATTCAAGTTCCCAGAACCCACACTATGTCAGACTCACAAAGGTGAGGCAAGTGCAAGGTCTCACATGCCCACTAGGTGGTGCAAGCATCTGGTGTTAGATTGCAGGGGCTGAGGCCCTGGTGTGCCAATTCTCTCTCTTACTCTTGTCCTCTCTGAATAAAAGGGGGGGGGAGGTGAGAATGCAGCTCAGTGGTGGAATGCTTGCCTTCTACAATAGCAATCTAAGAAGAAGACAGGAAAGAGCTTATTTCAAGAAACAATGGTCGCAAACATCCCAAATCTGAAGAAGAAAAACAGTCCATACAGAGTCAAGAAACTAAAAGAACTCCAGCCACCATGAATCAAACATCTGAAGCCAAAGATAGCATATCTTGAAAGCAGCAAGAGAAAATCAATTTGTCACATGAAAGGAACTTCCATAAAATTATCAGTAGATTTCCTCACAAAAACAACAGGCCAAAAGTATGTGAGATGGGGTTGGAGAGATGGCTTAGCAGTTAAGATGCTTGCCTGAGAAGCCCAAGGACTCATGTTCAACTCTCCAGGTACCACATAAGCCAGACTCATAGTGACACAAACATGCAGTGTTGCACATGCGCACAAGGGGGTACACATGTCTGGAGTTTGACTACAGTGGCTGGAGACCCTGGCACCAATTCCCCCCCTCCAACTCTGACATAAAAAAAAAAAAAGACCCACTCTATTGGGCTTGCCTCAAAAAATAAAATAAAATATGATGAAATGAAATGAAATAAAATAAAATAAATAAAATAAAATAAAATAAAAGATGGGGCAGGAGAGATGGCTCAGTGGTTAAGTTCACTTCCTGAGTATGCACAAGGGCTAAGGGGACCTGAGACTGCTGGATGTGGCCACATGCTTGTAACCCCAGTCCCACAGGGGAGCAGAGACCAGAGAATCTTCTGAGGCTCTGGCTGGAAACAAGACCAGGCAAAGAAAGACGGAGCTGGACACAGGCTTTCCACTATAGCCATCACAAGTGAGTGACCCCCCCACAGCAAGGAGTGTATTGGGCACAGCAAGGATACATTTAGGTGTGTACACTATATCCACCACACCACACCACACCACAACACAACACAACACAACACACACACGTGTACATGCACAAGCAAAAATAAAATAAAGGGTGTAACATGATATATTAAAACTGTCAAAAGAAAAAATATCACCAGTATTATAGATAGTAAAAGTCTCAAAAACTGCCAGGCATGGTGGCACATGCCTTTAATCCCAGCACTTGGGAGGCAGAGGTAGGAGGAGCGCCGTGAGTTCGAGGCCACCCTAAGAATACAGAGTGAATTCCAGGTCACCCTGGGCTAGAGTGAGACCCTAACCTCGAAAAAAAAAAAAAAAAAAAAAAAAGTCTCAAAAATTAAGAAGGGGCTGCAGAGATGGCTCAGTCGATAAAGTGTGTGCTGTGCAATCAGGAAGACATGAGTTTGAATCCCCAGCACCCATGTGAAAATACCAGGTGTGGTGGTATGCACTGTAATCCAGTGCTGTGGCGGCTGAGACAGGGAACCCCTGGGGCTCACTGGCTAGCTAGCAAAATAAGTGAGCTCTAGGCTTTGTAAGAGACTTTGTCTCAAAGAATAAGGGGAGGAGCAACAAGAAAGACCCCAACATTCCTTGTGCAGACCAGTGCACACACACCTCCTGACATGCCCCCAAAAGTAGAGGAGCTGGGGAAATGGCTGAAATCAATACCTCAAGGATAACCACAAAACACATACAAAAACCCCCAAAACACAACAAACTCTGAAACAACCCATGTGCCAAAGAATCACAAGAGAACTTGAAAACTATCTTGAGGAAAATGAAAATGAATATACACAGCACCAAAGCTTAGAGAATACAATGAAAACAGTGCCATGAGGAAAAATTATAGGCATAGACACATACATTAAATAATAAGTAGCTCAAATCAACAATGTAGCCTTACATTGAAGGAACCAGATAAAGTACTGAAGGTGAATCTCAGAGACAGAGCCCTTGCTTAGCATGTACAAGGCCCTGGATGCAAGACCAGCACTGCAAACAGAAACTAGAAAAGGAGGAATATTCTAAGCTCAAATCTATCAGAATGAAAGAACAAGTAATATTAGAGTACAGATAAGTGAAACCAAGAATAGAAAAACAATAGGAAAAAGTCAGCAAGAGTTGATATTTAAAATATTTTATGTATTTTCAAGCAGAGATAGATAGTAAGAAAGAAAAGAAAAGAAAAGAAAAGAAAGAAAAGAAAAGAAAAGAAAAGAAAAGAAAAGGAAGAAAATGAACAAGAATGCCAGGGCCTTTTGCCACTACAAATGAACTCCAGATACATGTGCCACTTTGTGCATCTGGCTTTATGTGGGTACTGGGGAATCAAACCCAAGTCATCAGGCTTTGAGAGCAAGCACCTTATACCACTAAGTCAGCGCCCCAGCCGGGTATTACTTCCAGGGGAAGTTCTATAATGACAGAAGCTGGCCCATTTTCACAGGTCCATGATAGCAAGCACACTTCAGGAACTCCAGGCAAAGCTCAGGCACTTTGCATAACTTTAGACTGGAATTCCAAATTCAACCCCACACCTTAGGGCTGGACCCTAGGATCAGCCCAGTGACACCCCCTCCAGCCAGGTGGCTGTAGATGTAAATTACAACTTTAATAAAATCTTGAATATATTGGGGGACTTCCATTCAAATCACAAAGCCTATCAGAAAACTATAGAGCTATATTGTAAATGAAGATTAATGCTAAGTTTCTCAACAAAATACTAACATCACATTAAAAATATTATGCACTATAACTAAATGAGATTTATTCCTGAATTAAGAATAGTTCAACCTAATAAAAAATAAAGCAACATAGAGCCAGGTGAAGTCGCTCACAGTTGTAATCTCAGCACTGAGATAATAGAGGCAGGAGCTTCGTGGGTTCCAAGGCAGCCTGGACTGCAGTGTGAAACTTTGTTTCAAAAGGTGTATGAGAGGCTGAAGAGATGACTTGGTGGTTAAGGTGCTTGCCTGCTTAGCTTAAGGACCCATGTTCTACTCTCCAGATCCCACATAAGCCAGATGCACAAAGGTGAGGCAAGCACAAGGTCACACATGTCCACTAGGTGGTGCAAGTGTCTTGAGTTCAATTGCAGTGGCTGAGGCCCTGGTGCACCAGTTCTCTCTCTCTTTCTCTCTCTCACTCTCTCTAAAAATAAAAAAGGTCTATGAATAAGGGAAAGAATAGATGCAACATAGCATATAATAGAAGGAAGATAAAGCTGCATAATCACCCTCATTCACAAAAAATAATTTGACCAAGTTCACTATCCTTCCTTAAAATAATGCAACAAACTAGAAGCAGAAATTGCCTCAGCAGAACAAAAGCCATTTATGAAAGCCCACAACTAAATCCTATCCTACTGTCAAAAACCAGTGCATTTTCCTCTAAGGTCAGGAGCAATACAAGGATTCATGCTGCCACCACTTCTATTCCACACACTATTAGAAATCCTAGTGAAAGCAATCAGGCAAGAACAAGAAATAAAAGGTATCCAAGGGCTGGACAGATGGCTTAGCGGTTAAGGTGCTTGCCTGCAAAGCCTAAAAGTCCCGGTTCGACTCTCCAGAACCCATGCAAGCCAGATGCACAAGGCGGCACATGCTTCTGGAGTTGTTTGCAGTGACTAGAGGCCCTGGCATGCCCATTCTCTCTCCCCCCGCCTCTTTCTCTCTCAAATAAATAAAATATATTTTTTTAAAAAGGTATCCCAGTTGGAGTCTGTTCACAGATTACATGATGTGAAATGTAACAAACCCTAAATATTTCATACAAAAATGGTTAGCATTAATTATTTCAGCAACATAAAAGGATATGAAATCAATATATAAAAATCAATTATATTTCTGTATATTAATAATGTATTTCCAAAAACGAAATAAGCAAAGCTGTTCCATTTATAATACAATCAAAAAATTACTTAAGAATAAACTGAACCAAGGAGAAAAAAAAGATTACATACTGAAAACTCCAAATCCTCTTTCCAGTGTTTGGCACACTCTCCTGTTGCTGTTGTTTAACTGATGTTGGTGAGGAGGTGATGTCCACCCTTGTATGGCACAATGCAGGCCTGGCCCTAGCCAGACCACATGGCAGAGAAACCAGGAAGTGGCTTCTGTGAACATGGCGTCCGGCACAGGCCTGGCATGACAATAGCTACGGTCCCATGCTCGCGAGAAACCTGCTACGAGATGATCTGTCTGGAGACAGGCTGTCATTGGTCACAAAAAGGGGACCATCCGATACAATGATTGGCCAGCCAAGCCCCTTAAAACCCACCTGCACTAGCCTGGTGTGGTGGCGCATGCCTTTAATCCCAGCACTTGGGAGGCAGAGGTAGGAGGATTGCCGAGAGTTCGAGGCCACCCTGAGACTACATAGTTAATTCCAGGTCAGCCTGGACCAGAGTGAGACCCTACCTCGAAAAACCAAAAAATAAAAAACAAAAACCAAAAAACAAAACCACCTGCACTTCCTCAATAAACAAGTTTGTGGCAGCTCGCCCTCTGCTTGCTTTCACCCAACTCCTGGAATCTGTGTTGTGACTCCGTGCCTCTTACCCCCAACTTGGCAGAGACCCTGCCATCCCTCCTGGGCTGGCCCTAGGGGGGACCCCAACACACTCTTTGCTCATGTCATCATTTTCCCTGCCTTAATGGAGCTTCCCCTCGAGTCTGTAAACCAAAATAATCCCTTTTTTCACACAAGCTGCTCTTGGTTGAGTATTTTCTGCCAGCAATGTGAACCTGACTGTAACACATGCCTGTTACTTTTTTCTTTTCTTCAAAGTAGCATCTTGCTCTAGCCCAGGCTGACCTGGAATTCACTATGTAGTCTCAAACTGGCCTCAAACTCATGGTGACCCTCCTACCTCTGCCTCCTGAGTGCTGGGGTTAAAGGCGTGCGCCACCACACCCAGCTCTATTACTTGTTTTGACATAGATAAATCTTGACACTTTACTGTGTCAAACAAAACTATGATTCCACCTATATGAAGTATATGAGTAGTCAAATTAAAAAAAAAAACAAAAACAGAGAGCTGGGTGTGATGATGCATGCTTTTAATCCCAGCACTCAGAAGGCAGAGGTAAGAGGATCGTGGTGAGTTTGAGGCCACCCTGAGACTACATAGTGAATTCCAGGTGAGCCTGGGCCAGAGTGAGACTCTACCTTGAAAAACCAAAACCAAAAAACAAAACCAGAAAGTAGAATAGTAGAGTAGTGGTTGCCAGGGGTGGTGGGATGGGAGAAAAGAGCTGCTTTTTTTTTGGGGGGGGGTTGTAATTTACTTGAGAAAGAAAGAGGGAAAAAGAGGGAGAGAGAGAGAAAGAGAGAGAGAATGGGCATGCCAGGGCCTCCAGCCACTGCAAATGAACTCCAGACGCATGCTCCACCTTGTGCATCTGGCTTACATGGGTCCTGGAGACTCAATCCTGGGTCCTTTGGCTTTGCAGGCAAGTGACTTAAACCACCAAGCCATCTCTCCAGCCCCCAGTAGTCTTGTTATAAGTGACAACTCACATTGGCTTAAGTATAATGGTATGTTTCATTAGTTTATATTATTTGGGAAGCTCACCAGTATATCCAGCATTCAAAATAACTTATTATTTATTTATTTTAGCACTTAACTGATCTCCCTAGAGCTCTGTCTCTTCCCAAACCCCACTACCTTTTTTGGAGGGGGGGGGCTCTAGTCCTCATTTTTCAGACAGGCAAGCAAGATGACCTCCCCACTTGACATTCCAAAGAAAAACAAAGGAAAATAAACTTACTTCCTTTCTGGTGTTATTATTATTATTTTGGTTTTCCAAGGTAGGGTCTTGCTCTAGTCCAGGCTGACCTGCAATTCACTGTGTAGTCTCAGGGTGGCCTTGAACTCATGGCGATCCTCCTACCTCTGCCTCCTGAGTGCTGAAATTAAAGGTGTGTGCCACCATGCCCAGCTTTGGTTTTGTTTTGTTGAGGTAGGGTCTCCCTTTAGCCCAGGCTGACCTGGAATTCACTATGGAGTCTCAGGCTGGCCTCCAGCTCACAGCGATCCTCCTACCTCTGTCTCCAAAATGCTGGGACATTAAAAATATGTGCCACTATGCCTGGCCCTGAACTTCCTTTTCTCAGTGTCTAAATCTCAGGGAATACTTATCTCCACATGATCCGTGTGCCCTCCCTAATGAGGCAACATAGCTGGCTGGAGCCTGGAATCAGTGCCAACAAGTGGGGTGTGGAGTGGGTGCAGGCAGTGAGAGGGCACCATGATTGACAGTTCTGCCAGATAATGTAGACTAGGGGTAGGAAGTCAGCAGGTTCAACTAACAAACATCACAGCCCCGAAGGAGAGCTATAATTGACTCTGAAGACATGGTAGCTGGAGAGTAGATTGGCTGATAGGAGTCAGGATGAGTAAAGAGATCTTACTTTCCACAAAAAGGTTAGGCTGAGAGAATACTGAAATTACAGAGAAATGTGTTGTTGGGTTGAATGAAATCATGAACCTCATATTAACTATATCTAGGCACGAAATCCCTAATATCTCCCACTTTTCTACAGAAGGTATATGAAGACTGAGTAGGGATGGAAATGCTATAATTCACTCAGGTAAATTGCAAAGTTCAGTGCAATTAGTGAAACACCCTAAAATAGCTTTGGTTTGCTTGGCATGTGATCAACGTCTGGAAAGCTCAGATTTGAATAAATGAGATTCAAATATATGTCTCATGTATGCTCGAGAAAATGAGTTGAAGGAAGAGACAACACAGCACTAGCCATCTGTTTAGGAGGTATGCAAGCTCCGGGGGGAATTCAGATTTCAGAGGTTTTTTTTTTTTAAATGATTTATTTGAGAGAAAGAGAGAGATAGAAATAGGCAGAGAGAGAGAGAGAGAATGGGCACACTGGGGCTTCCAGGCACTGCAAACAAACTCCAGGTGCATGCACACCCTTGTGCATGTGGCTCACGTGGGTCCTGGGGAATTGAACCTGGGTCCTTTGGCTTTACAGACAAGCACCTTAACCACTAAGCCATCTCTCCAGCCCCCAGAGTTTTAAGGTTAGTTGGCAGTGAAGGAGTCAGAGTCTCCAATAAACATGTGTGAGTATGTGCGTGCGTGTTATTCCGTGAGTGGCATGATGACCCGTTGTCATCAGAGGGGTGTGCTTGGGGACTACCTGTGAGTGTGAGAGGCTTGTGAGAATAGTGGGCCAAAGGAGCATGAGTACTAAGAGCCAGAAGGGGTTCAATCATCTCTGTGAGGTTCATGAAGAAGCAGGTGCCCATGTATCCCAGGGCCACTGACACAGGAGAAACCACAATACCACTTATATACCTCTGAATACATGTCCAATTTCCTAGTTCAGGACTCTCTTTTAGGGTAGGCCACCAAAGGACTTTCTCTTCCCTGAAATGAGGCACCAAAATGGCCTAATTTTAGGTTCTGCAACATTAGACAAGAAATACAAACAGTAAAAAGTATGTTTGGCTATGCACTTGGAGGAAGAGAAAACAAGATGGTCAGATCCCAGGAGAAGGCCCTATTTCAGCCACATGAAGTAGAAGAGAAAGCTGAATGGGGTCCATAACTCTGCTTTTGTTAAATTAAAGACCAATTCATTTCCTGGAATCTGACCAATCAACTGAACAACTCGTCTGGGAAAAGACAAAGGCTGAGGGAGACTGGAACAACGAGCTTCCCACTGAGTGACCGCGGGACCAGCAGAATGGGCAGTTCAGGGCAGCTTGTTAGAAGTGTGGAATCTTGGGGTCCACCCTAATGAATACAATTAAATAAATGTGCTTTGATAAGATCTCCAGGCAATTCAAACACATATCAAAGTCTTTAAAGCAGTGGGTTTCTGACTTCTAAATTCACACTCAGATTTTCTGTCATTTGGATCTCTGTTCACTTCCTAAAATAGTACCTCACATATGGTCAATAATTAATGAAGGAATATTTGAGAAATTCTTGTTGGCACTTATTTAACTCCATTCGGAGGGAAGAGAGTAGTTCTGAGAAGCTAGAACACACCAATTAATTGCTCAGCCAGACAGAAGCGTACTGAAAACAAGCAAATACAACAATTCCAGGCATCCACACACAGCACTGCCAAGCAGGACAGATGGGCATAGTAACTCCTCTCTTATTCCAGCCCCCATAGTATTCCCACCCTTCCTCACTCATGCTCCCCTTCATGAGTGTAAGTGCTCAGCTCTTGTGATGAGTACCACATCTTTCACAAGGAGGGGCCATGAAAGTTACCAGCCTTTTGCAGCCCTGTCCTCTAAGCCAGGACACAGTAGGAAAACAAACAAACAGACAAACAAAAAAACCATTTTGACCACCCACCAGGTGTGGTGGCACACACCTTTAATCCCAGCACTCAGGAGGCAGAGGTAGGAGGATCACCATGAGTTTGAAGTCGCCCTGAGACTACATAATGAATTTCAGGTCAGCCTAGGCTAGAGAGAGACCCTACCTTGAACCCCCCCCCCAAATAAAAAAGCATTTTGGCACTTGAGCACATGGCACATCTTACCTTTAAATGAATGTGACCAAATGCATATCCTACTTGTGCCATTACCAAATCCAAGCCCCAGATCTTCACCCAACATTTGTCTTCTACAGCCTTTGCTACCAAAAAAAAAACAAAAACAAAAAAATAAGCCAGGTGTGGTGGAGCACATCTTTAATCCCAGCACTTGGGAGGCAGAGGTAGTAGGATCACCATGAGTTCAGGGCCACCCTGAGACTACATAGTGAATTCCAGGTCAGCCAGAGTGAGGCCCTACCTCGAAAAACAAAAAACAAACAACAACAAAAAAAAAAAACTTTGTGTACAGGTAACAATGAAAATTCCAAGTACCCAATCCTCAGTTTCTTCCCTCTGCTCAGCTTACTATACTCCTTAAGTGGCAAAGGGACAGGGACTGGCAAATATTTATAGATGAACTGGAGTTCTGACACAACATTTTCATGGGATCCAGTCATGTCAGGATCGAATGAGTAATAAAGTCACCATCGGCAGAGCACTTACAGTGTGCTCCCAACATCCCTATGAAGTAGCACCCGGCACCGAATGAGGTTGTCCAAAGTTGGTAGCTGGCTCAGGGAGTCATCAGAATGGAATTCCAGCCCACACCCACCTGAGTTCAAAGCCTCTTAACCAGTGAATTAACGGTGTCTCACTTGCCAGAAAACATCACAGACTCGCTATGCAAGCAGGGAAGTATTACCTCTCTGGGGCTAGGGTGAGGATCAAGTGGGATTAAAGACGAAGGAGCACTTAGCAGAGTCAAGTACTGCAAAACACAAGGTGTAATTTCGTACATTGCGGCCCACCAACAGCCCTCAGGTCTCTGTGACGGGCAGCTATCCCTGTAGAAATGCTCATCCTTCACGTGAACTACATACATCCCTGTTAATTCCACGTTCATTTTTCACTGACCACAATAGCACTCATATTCATAGAAACTTTACCCTTGATGCTGCACATGGATGCTGGGGAAATGCATTACTGAGCACTCCATGAATTTGCATATAATCCTTGTGCAAGGGCCATGCTGATATTCTCTGTATTGTTCCAATTTTAGTATATGTGCTGCCGAAGCAAATATTGAAAGCACATTAAGAGAGGAGCACATATTAGTCTCACCTTTTAAATTAAACAAAGGTGTGTGTGTGTGTGTGTGTGTGTGTGTGTGTGTGTGTAGGTATGTGTGTGCCGCAGCCTGCACATGGGGGTTAGCTCACAACTTTTTCTTAGGTCCTCTCCCTTCCACCTCACTTGAGGCAGGATTTCTCTGGATCCTTCCTCTTCTGTTGTTATTTGCTGCTCAGCCATAAACGGGAGAATTTTCCTGTCTCTGCTGCCTATCTCCATGCTGGGATTCCAGAAACCCACCACAGTTTCTGAATTTGTAAGTGGGGTCTGGGAATTGAACTCAGGTACTCACGTTTGAGTGACAAGTGCTTTATCCACTGAGCCATTTCCTTAGCCCCTCACCTTTTTAATTTTCTTGTTTTGTTTTGCTTTTTGAGGTAGGGTCTCTCTCTAGCCCAGACTGACCTGGAATTCACTCTGTAGTCTCAGGGTGGCCTCAAACTCACAGTGATCCTGCTACCTCTACCTCCTGAGTGCTGGGATTAAAGACATGTGCCATCATGCCTGGCCTTTATTTATTTATTTATTCTTTTTTTGTTTATTTAAAAAAATTATTTATTTGAGAATGACAGACAGAAAGAGAAAGAGGCAGAGAGAGAGAATGAGCATGCCAGGGCCTCCAGCCACTGCAAATGAACTCCAGATGCATGCACCACCTTGTGCACCTGGCTTACGTGGGCCCTGGGGAATTGAGCCTCGAACTGGGGTCCGTAGGCTTCACAGGCAAGCATTTAACTGCTAAGCCATCTCTCCAGGCCTATTTATTTATTTTTGAGACAAGGTTTCATTGTGTAACCCAAGCTAGAGCTCACTATGTATAGTAGGCTATCCTCAAAGTTGCAGTAATCTCTTAGAGGGGAAAATACATTTAGGACAAACAGTCAATAAAGAGAGATGGGAGCACAGATACCTGAGCATATTGTTTGGGCTCAAATTCCACATGTGTTGTTACTAGTGAGTGTTGTGCCCTCAGGCAAGCCTCTGTGGGATAATTAATAGCTCTGACTTCACCAGTTATAAGGATTAAATGAATTATATATAAAATGCTTAATCTGCACCTGACACCAAGTAAGCATACATAGTATCATAAATATGTATGTATGTATGTATGTATGTATGTATGTATGTATATATGTGTGTATATGTATATATATATATATATATATATGTGTATATATATATATATACACACACACACTTTTTGAGGTAGGACCTTGCTGTACCTCAGGATGAGCTGCAGTTCACTATGTATTCCCAGAGTGGCTTCAAACTCAGGGCAATCCTCCTACCTCAGCCTCCTAAGTGTTGGGATTAAAGGCATGCACCACCACACCCAGGAATTTTTTTATTTTTAAAAACATTTTATTTTTACTTATTTATTTGACAGAAAGAGGCAGATAGAGAGAATGGGTGCACCAGGGCCTCAAACTACTGAAAACAAACTCCAGACATGTTTGTCACCATGTACATCTGGCTTTCATGAGAACTGGGGAATTGCAAGCACCTTAGCCAGCAAGCCATCTCTCCAGTCCAGTAGTATCTTTATTAAAAATCTCATTGTTATCTGTAATGGTACAATCTGTCTGACTACAAAACAATGAGTTATGTACAGTATAGTACACACATGCAGGAAAATATTATATAGCCATTAAAATGATACAACACTTGCTAGAATGCATGAGGCCCCAGTTCAATTCCCACCTCTCCAAAAAAAAAAAAAAAAAAAAAAGGAAACTCAGAGACATTAAAAGACTACATGGGCCAGCTGTGGTGGTGCACCTCTTTAATCCCAGCACTCTCTGGAGGCTAAGGTAGGAGGATTGTCATGAGTTCAAGGCCCAACCTGAGTTACAGAGTGAGTTCCAGGTCAGCCTGGGCTAAAGTAAGACCCGGCCTTGAAAAAACAAAACAAGCAAAGAATATTCAGGCTTGAGAGCTGGCTCAGCAAGTAAGAACACTTGCCACACAAGCATAAGGGTCTGCATTGCCCTAAATTCACTTCCCCAGCACTCACATAAACAGCTGGCTATGGCTATGCACACTTGTAACTCCAGTCCTGTGGGGAGCAGAAACCAGAGAATTGCAGTCTAACTGAAAATGGCAGCTCCAGGTTCTGTGAGACTCTCTCTCAAGGATACACACCAATGAGCAATAGAAAATACTGCTCAATGGGCTGGAGAGGTGGCTTAGCAGTTAAGGCACTAGCCTGGGAAGCCTAAGGACCCAGGTTCAATTCCCCAATACCCACATAAGTCAGATACACAAGGTGGTGGATGTGTTTGGAGTTAGTTTACAGTGGCTAGAGGCAAGCCATTCTCTTTCATCTACCTCTTTCTCTCTAGCTATCCCCTCTCTCTTTCAAATAAAGTAAAATATTTTACTTAAAAAAAGAATACCCATCATTCTTCTCTTACTTCCACACATGGGGCGTGTGCATCTGCACAAGCACATGCATACAACACGCATGAACATTCAATCACATAAAACATAAAGTAAAAAAACACAGGTGAAAATTGTACCACTTATGTTTGTTCAGCAGAAGTACTAACATAGGTGCACAGAAAACCGTTGGTAAGATTTACATCAAAGCATCAGGAAAAATTTTAGAAGGCTGGAGGTTTCCTCTGAACACTTGTGTATTTTCTAAAACTTCTAGTGCAGAGCAGTAACAGCCCAAGAATCATGAATAATCTAGTCAAAATGAAGTTTGGGGCCAGTGGGCTGGGGATTTTACAGACCCTGAATCTCTTCCCAGGCTCCTGAGCGATGCTAGTGCTACTGGCCCAAGGCCTGCACTTTGAGTAGCAAGGTTTTAGAGAGGTGTATCTGACCCAATCCAGTGGCTTGTGAAAGCGCTGGCACCCTCCCTCGGAGTTCTGTTAAGTAGGTCTGGAGTGTGACCATGGGATCCCAACTCTTTCCCAGCAGGTGCTCATGCTGCAGTCAGGGAACCACCCTTTGCCAGTCACTACCTTACAGTTTTGTCTTCTTTTTCTTTTTCTTAGCACGATAAAGGAGGAGAGGGCACTAAAAATATGTGTACCTTCGCTGCCCACAAATTCAAATTCACTCTTCATTCAAAAGCCTCCACAGGGCTGGAGAGATGGCTTAGTGGTTAAGCATTTGCATGTGAAGCCTAAGGACCCCGGTTCTATTCCCTTATTACCTACGTAAGCCAGATGTACAAGGTGGCGCATGCATCTGGAGTTCACTTGCAGTGGCTGGAGGCTCTGATGCAACTTCTCTCTCTGCCTCTTTCTCTGTCTGTCTCTCTCAAATAAATAAATAAAAATAAAACAAAAAAAATTTTAAAGCCTCCACAATTCCTTCTAATCATTTCCCTCTGCTGCTACTGCCACAAAATCAAGCCACCAATCCTGAGATTTCAAACATCACAGTTTCTGTGGGATTTCCTTACCCTATCTGATGTTATTTCCTTCTATTTCCAAATCCTACCCATCCTTCAAGATCCTCAACTATTTCCTCCATTAACACTCCCTGATCCTCCATCACTCAGAACCCACCCCCCACCTCCGCCTCTACACACACTGCTCCCCAGAGCTCTATGCATAGCACTTTCTCTTCCTCCTCAGCGACACTTTCCCATCTCTGTCTGGCCCAGTAACTCCTGGTCCAGTACTGGTGAATCTCTCCTTGCACCCCCGGCCCCCAGCTCCACCCCACAGTAGACTGGAGGCGTCTGGAGTACAGGGATATATAACATGCCTATCTTGGTTTCTCTCTTGGCCTTAGCCAGTGTCCAGCAGACAGCTGACCGTCAGGATTGAGTGAAAGAATGAAGGAATGGAGTCTCCCCGAGGCAGGATGCGGAACTGTCTAGCGATGGAAACAGGAACCACGTGCCCGCCGAGCCTGATGACCAACAGTAACAGGTGTTTCCATGTCTGGTGTCTGTGATTCATTGTGCATAGCCGCGCACGCACATAGCGTAAGCACACACAGGCTCCAAGGAATACAACGCCCCGCACGCTGACGTGCACACAAGTGCTGTAGGCGCCGGGGAGGAGGGGGAGACACACCTCAGCGACATCCTGGATCTGAAAAAAAAAAAAAAAAAAAAAAAAAAAAAAAAAAAAAAGGAGGCCGTATGCCCCCTTAAAATATTAATGCCTTACTACAAAAAATAAATAAATAAAAGCAAACAAGAAGAAATGCCTCGTGCCTACTTCCCAGTTTCCCCATTGCACCTTTGTTTTTAGTACTTAAAAAAATAAAAAAATAAAATAAAAAATCAGTGGCGGTGACCCTCCTCCAAAGGCGCACCCCTCCCCCACCCGTCTGTTTCCGAAAAGCTTCTGCCGGGAAGGCCCGAGTGCATGGGGTGGGGGAGGAGGGGGGAAAGAGCGGGGGGCTTTTCTTTGTCATCCATCCTGGCCTCCTTGGAGCCAGCCCAGCTTCTTCCGGGTCACCGTCGCCTGGGATCGGGCCCGCGGTCCCCTGCACCCGTAGCCCCGGGAGCTCCCCGGCGGCGGCGGCTGCAGGTTGCGGGCGGGGAGGAGCGCGGGCGCGGCGGGCGTGGGGGAGGGAGGGAGGGACAGACGGAGGGAGAGGAGGAGGAAGGCGGGGAGGAAGACGGGGAGCTACCGGCGGAGGAGAGCTTGGCGGCGGGCGGGCGGGCGCGGAGCATGGGAGTGCGCGGCGAGCGGGCAGCGCCGAGTGTCACGGCCGCGGCGACGCCTGCGGGGCTCGGGGCGAGCGCCGGCGGCTTCTAGACCCGGGCAGGGCGGCGGCGGAGGATCGCGGTGCTCCTGGGGTGGAATGGAGAGGAAAGGCTCGGCGGCGATCGGGGCCAAGGGGAACCCTAGCCCGCCCGCGGTCGGTGATGGTCAGCGGCCGCCGCCGCCACAGTGCGTGCCGGGTGGTGGTGGTGGCCACGGCGGGGTCCCCTGTCGGGGCCAGGTCGGCTCGGCGACCGAAGCCTCCGAGCTCATCCGGCGCGCGCACGAGTTCAAGAGCCAAGGGGCGCAGTGCTACAAGGACAAGAAATTCCGCGAAGCCATCGGCAAATACCACCGGGCTTTGCTGGAGCTCAAGGGGTTACCGTCGTCCCCCGGCGAACGGGAACGGGACCCCGCGCGCCCTGCTTCTCCGGCCGGGGCCCCCAAAACCAGCCGACTCTCGGAGGAGCAGAGCAAGACTGTGGAAGCCATCGAGGTCGACTGCTACAACAGCCTGGCAGGTGAGCCCCGCCGCGCCCCCTCCTCCTGACCTCAGTACCCCACCCCTATCCCCAACCCCACCCCAAATCCCTGGTTCCCTAAGCTTCCCAGGGCCCCGCTGCGGCGCACCAGAGGGGCAGACTCCCCGGGGATGACCGATACCGCTCCGGGGACCGAGGAGATCCCGGAGAGGAAGACGCTTGAGAAAAAGTGACTTTCAAAGATGATGCCTTTCAAAGACCCGCAGTCATCTCGCTTCCCTTTCTCTTCTTCCTTGACAAACATCGTAAATCTTGCCTTTAAAACGGCTGGACAGATGCAAGGCGACCCCACCACCCCCACTCCCACCCCACTAGCTGGCCCTGTGACGATTGGTACTGGCCATAGTGGACTCGGCTCCAAAATATAGAAGCAGCGCCCCAGTGGGCCCCATGTCCATCCCTACCTAGCGCTTCCCCTGCGGGTTGGATCCTCCGGGCTGCCCACGCACCTGTCCGCTCTCAGGTATCATGCTGGCTGTAAAGTTGGCCCTCTGGGTTCCTCCTCTAAGTCGTGCATCCCGGTGGGAACGGGCCTTCTCTGTGAGTTCTCTGGTGGGCGCGGGGTGCCAAAGGAGATTTTGCCACAATGCCTTTAGCATCCTGAGCAAAATGGATTCCAGCATGTCACTTTCTTCTCTCTGAGCCCTGCTGGTGTTCCGTGTTGTCAGGTGAAGACAGAAACCTCAAAGGGTCTCTAGTTCGCGGTCAGCCTCTAGCCCTGCTGAATTCTTGCTCTCCTCTACAGGTCCCTTTTATTGGGCCAAGAAGGTATTAAATTGCAGATTGCACTTTGGGGACGAAGTCAAAGTTAGTAGTGTTTTCTTTTTTTTAATTAGGCACCCCAAAATTTAAGTCTGTGAAAACGAAAACCTTCAGGTCTTTCCATGGTCTTCCCATGAGGTGGTAAACATTAACCCAGGCCATCGCCTTATACTTGAGAAGCTCTTCCTCTTGTCCACAAGATTGGTTGTGATTTCTATGTGGTGGAGCATCTCTGACAGTATAAAAGGGCATTTTTAGTTCCTAACCCTGGAAGTTGCTTAAACTAACTGTGGCCTGTTCTAGCAGGGTCATGGGGAATGTCACTGTGTATGGGGTGGGGATAGTGGATGTGCCTGTCCCCCGCTCCCCCGGAATTTGGAGGATGGAAATATAACTGTACTCCATTCCTGAATGTAGACTTCCTGAGTGCCCTCTGAGGTCTCTAGTGCCAGCCTCCCTCTGCCCTCACATAAGTGCCATCTCCGGGATCACTGCGCTACCCCACCCGGCATCTAGAGATCAAGTTCAGCCCCCTGAAACCCAGGCGAGGAGGTACTTTATGCGTTGTAAAGTAGTTGACAAAAATTCAAGAATGAGTAGGAGCACATTTGTAGAAATGGTGGTGCCCATAGCAATAAGTGATCACAGTACCGAGGTAAAGTTGTGGCTCAGCAAAGATGGAAGGCTGCAATCCATAACAAGATATTGGATTCCTTTTAGTTCCTGTAAGTCTCTGGCATACTGATGACTGACTGCCCTGTGAGTAAAGGGCAGAACAGCGGTGGGTGGAGGTGGAGGCACTCTGGATGGCTAATGCAGTGCTTTTGGAATAGTGATGGAGTCTTATGTTCAGGGTTACCCATGGGCGTTCTAGAACTACGGCCCATCCCACACTGTTGGCTACCAGCCATGACTGCCTTCCACCCCACAAGTGGCTACATTTCCCACGGTAAAACTCAAGATGTGTGTCCTTGGTCAGGCCAGCTCAGTCAAGGTGGGGCTGAGGTATGATCAGCTCTTCCACTACTGTCTCCACTACACAGACACTTTGGAAAACTTCAGTGGTGACAAAATGGAAAGTAGCCCTAGTAGATTTCCCCCTCTGCTGCCTTCTCCAGGGCCCATTGCTTATTAATATTATTAATAATCTGTTACGTGCATTGTTAGGTACCTTACATACACTGTCTTTTTTTAATAGAAAGAACTTTATTTTTATTTCTTTATTTATTTATTTATTTGAGACAGAGAGAGAGAGAGAGTGAGAATGGGTGCACCAGGGCCTCTAGTCACTGCAGACAACTCCAGATACCTGCATGGGACCTGGAGAATTGAACCGGGGTCCGTAGGCTTTGAAGGCATGCGCCTTAACTGCTAAGCCATCTCTCCAGCCCCCCCACACTGTCTTTTTACACCTAAGCTATCTAAAAGAACTATGTCATCGGTTTTGCAGAGGAACATCACAAAGCTCCCAAAGCCATTGAGCTCCAAAGGCAGTGCTCCTGTCATCGTGCCTTCAGCACAAGCTCAGCATCCCCTGGGCCTCTTTTGTCTCCCTTGAGCCCAGGCTCAGGTGGGCTCCCAAGCCATATATATATATATTTTTTTATTGACAACTTCCATAATTATAGACAATAAATCATGATAATTCCTTTCTTTCCCCTTTACAAATCCATTCTCAATCATATCCCCTCCCCCTCTCAATTAGTCTTTTATTTTGCCCATCATTTCCTCCTATTAACTTGTGAAGGTATTGCTAGGCACTCCGAGGTCATGGATATCGAGGCCAATTTCTGTTTGGATGATTGCATTGTAAGCAGTCCTACCCTTCCTTTGCTCTTACATTCTTTCTACTACCTCTTCCACAGTGGACCCTGAGCCTTGGAAGGGATGACAGATGTTTCAGTGCTGAATACTCCTCTGTCACTTCTCAGTACTGTAGTGCCTTTTGGGTCATCCCAGTGGCCACTGCCATCTGAAAAGAGAAGCTTCTCTAACCAAAAGTGAGAGTATCATTAATATATGGGTATAAACATTAGGAAAAATGCAATTTGGTGAACATAATATATACATTTAGCTAGACAAGAGCAGGCATTACATGCCTGTGGCTCATGACCTCCGCTGCCATAGACTTTTGATTAGGTTTTCAGACCAGGCATGTATTCCCTCCCATGGAGTGGGCCTCCAGTTAAATTAAAGAGCAGTTAGTTTCCCCCATAAGAGACATGTCACTGTTGCACCCATTCAGTCATTTGGCCTGGCTGGCCAGTCTTAAGGCTTGCAGTATCCACTGTTTTCAATGCTGATGACTTCTCTCTCCCATAGACGCCCCATATTTCAGAAGTTCTTTTGGGAGGTCTCAGCCTTGGCAACTAGGGGAAAGAAGTACAGTAACTTGATTCAGGGCTCTGATAGGACTACCTGCTTCCAGATGTTGTTAGATCTCACAAAATAAGAAAAGAATGTTGACAAGCTGCTCAGTTGTGTCAAAGCCAAAGTCTATCTCCTTGAATTGAAAATTCAGCGGCTGGCAGGAAGTTGCCACATAGAAGTTGCTTTGGTGAGAAGTAGAACCTCATGTCTCTTTCCTTTCAGTTGATGCATAAAATTGGTCACCAGTCTCTCCAGAAGTCCAAGCTAGTCTAGCAAATAATCCTTTTATATGGAGTTATGAAGGTAATGGGGACCTAACATATGTGCTTTCTTTCAGAAAATAGAAAAACATTTTAAAAAATAAAAACAGAGGCTAGGGAGGTGGATCTGTTGGCAAAGCACTTGCCATGTAAATATGAGAACCTGACTTCAGATCCCCAGCACCCATGTAAATGCCAGGTGTTGCAGCTTGCCGATAATCCCATAGCTCAAGAGGTGGAAACAGGGACCCCTAGAGCAAGCTGGCTAGATAGACTAGCCAGACCTGTGAGCTCTGGGTTCAAGTTAGAAACCCTGTTTCAATAAACAAGGCGGAGAGTGATTAAGGAAGACACTCAACTTCAACTTTTGATTTACACACACACACACACACACACAGACGCGCATGCATACACATGCAAAAAATGAAGTAAATACAAAATGACCTCTAACCCTACCACTTAAACAAATCTCTTATGGGGCTAGAAATACATCCCAGTAGGGGAGCTTGCCTAGCATGCAAGGACTCCTGAGTACTTATAATTCCAATCCTAGCACTTGTGAAGATAAGGGCAAGAGGAGTTCAAGGTTATTTTTGGCTATATAGTGACGTGTAGGCCAGCCCAGGCTACATGAGATCTTGGAAAGAAGGAAAGAAGAAAGAAAGAAAGAAAGAAAGAAAGAAAGAAAGAAAGAAAGAAAGAAAGAAGGGAGGGAGGGAGGGAGGGAGGAGGGAGGGAGGGAAGAAAGAAGGAAGGAAAGGGAGAACAGAAAGAAATGACAAAAGAAACCCATTGTGGTGTATTATTTCTGTAAGGTGTGCCATCTCTTATGTGTACCATCCCATATCTTATTTTGAATCCTATTTATCATTGTGCTAGAAGCATTTTTATAATTCATGAAAATATTTTATGAATATTATTTTAAATGCAAAATAAAAGTGTAAATGTGTTTTTCATTATCTTTGGGTAGAAAGGAAAGAAAAAACTTGGATCAGTGTTCATTTTGTTAGAGCAAATACAGCCTGGCAAGTGCGGCCTGGCCCATGAGATATCCTTTCCCCTGAGCGCCTGCTGAAAGGAAGGAGGCTGGCAAGGGCAGGTTCATTCTGGCAGAAAGGCAGCTGACCCTTCTTCCATTAGGGCTGCGGTGCCAGCTGGGTGACACAACTGGCTCCAGGTTTTAAGACATATACATCCTCAAGGCTCAGTCCTCCTTCCACACAGAGCCATACCAGAGTGAGAGATTTGGCATTGAGAAGGAACTTGGACAAGTCCGGGAGTATCTGGAGAATTAGGCTGTGTTGCTAAGAAGCATCTCATCTCTGCTCCAAACAAGAGCTATGGGGAAGCTTCTGGAGGAAACTTAGGCTCAATGAACCCTTGTACCCTGTCTGAAAACCTCCAAAAGAATGGGGGCGGGCAGCTAGAGTGTGGTAAGAAGCATTAGTTTAAAACCCATTTGAATTGCCTGGGGCCACGTGAAAGGTGTATGGTCAATTTGCAAAGTGTTCTGACCTGGGCCTCCTTTGGCTGGGAGGACTCTGGCTAGTTGAATAGGATGGCTGGGTGGGAGTTTGCATGTTTTATTCTCTAGGACATTCAAGACAAGAGATGGGAAGTATTCTGTTCCTTCGCAATTACAAATGCTAACGAGGCAGTAATTAGACAAGATACTCCGACCTGCCTGTGAAGACTGGGGAGTCTGATCCTTGTCAAGGTCCCAAAGCAAGCTCTTTTGACCTTCGGCATGACACAAGACTCCCTCCCTTCAGCCCTAGAACTCTTGAAGGGCAGATGGGCTGTGGGAATCCCATCTGGGGTAGGTAAAGTCACAAAAATGCATCACTCAAGGACTTTATTGGCATGTTCAAATGATACTGAAGGCTCAAGTGACAGTAGAGATAGGTGTCATTGGGTCTAAAGACTAGGACATAACTTGTGACCTGCAAGGAACACCTATCCTTGTCATCTACCTTCAGTTTTCTATCTATGTAAAGCTATGTTTGGGAGATTTTTTTTTTTTTTTTAATTTTTCCAAGTGGCAGATATCCTATTGTTCCCAATTGAAGACAGGGGTGTGGCAAGGCCTAGGAGGAAGTCCATACTGGGAAAACTCCTGGGATGTTATCTTCTTTAGAGTTTTTTTTCATTAATTTTAAAAAATTTATATATTTGCACTTGCTGGGGTTGGAGGGGGACACCAGGATGTCCTGCCACTGCAAGAAATGCCCATCCAGCATGTAGATGTCGGGGAAATTGAACCTGGGCCAACAGACTTTGCAAGCAAGCATCTTTAACTGCTGCGCCATTTCCCCAGCCCCATAAAACCAGTTTTATCAGTGCTTATAGATGCATTTTAAAGCCCATGGGGTTAGGTCCAGACACAATCTTAAGGATCCTGTACAAAATGAAAATGTGGCACTTTGTGTTCAAAAAACAGGGAAGGAAGCCAGACATGATAGCATATACCTTTAATCCCAGCACGTGGGAGGCAGAGGTAGGAGGATGGCCATGAATTTGAAGTCATCCTGAGACTACAGAGTGAATTCCAGGTCAGCCTGGGCTAGAACAAGATCATACCTCAAAAACCAAAAAAACAAAAAACAACAACAACAAAAGCAGGGAAGGGCTGGAGAGATGGCTGAGCAGTTAAAGGCTTGCAAAGCCTGATAGCCCAGGTTGGATTCCCCAGTACCCATGTAAAGCCAGATGTACAAAGTGACACATGGTCTGGAGTTCATTTGCATAGCAGGAGTCCCTGATACACCTGTGCTCACTCTTTCTCTGCCTGCCTCTTTCTCTCTGTCTCTAATAAATAAATAAAAAATACTTTTTTAAAAAGCAGGGAAAACATGTCATTACATATCCTAAAATATCAAGTTTTAATAAAATTTATATAGGCTTATAGGTCTTGCATTTGAGAAGTTAAGGCAGGTGGACCATGAGCATGAGGTGAGTACATCGTGAGTTCAAAGCCAGCCTGTCTCAAAAATACCTTAACAAAAGAGAAAGCTTTTCCCTTCTTTCATGATTTCTCTTTCAGCTTAACATAGGATTTTTGTTTTTTAGTTTTTGTTTTTGGTTTTGTTTTTCGTGGTAGGATCTCATTCTAGCCCAGACTGACCTGGAACTCACTCTCTTGTCTCAGGGTGGCCTCAGATTTACAGCCATCCACCTACCTCAGCCTCCCAAGTGCTGGGATTAAAAGAGTGCACCACCACGCCCGGTTCAACATAGTATTTTTGTTTTATTTATTATTTAATGTAATTATAAGAAAATTAAAATTTTAAATTAATGGCATGGATTTCACTATTAATTTGTTTTGGACAATACCAGTTTTAAATGAAAATATAAGAGTACTTGCATGTAGAATCATTAAAATTATTCAATTTATATCTCATAGCTCGTATATACCTAAGTAATTTATTATTATTATTCCTTCTGGAATAGTGGAAATGCTGCACAAATGCACTGTTTTTATTGAACTTGTTTTGGTGCATACTCCATATGTTTCATGCATACGTTCTTCGTTCTAATAAGCAAGGAAAACAAAACTCATTTAGTAATTTATACCCTATCATTTCTTTTGTGTCATTTTCAGCTTTAATGGTTAGTTAACACAGAGAAGTAACAGAAATAAGGAAAGATTTAATAGATTACCAGGTCATTTCTGTTTCTTAGGACGCTATTGTTTCCTTCTGAATTTAAGCAATTTCTGGTTCAAAGAGAGAGCATAGTCTCTTGGAACCAACAATATGTCCACTTAGTTATAAATGTTATACTTCTGTCTACTTGCATTGAGTCTCAATGAGCTCTGTGTCATGAGTCTACTGGAATTCTTTGCTTCTGGGTATTGTAAATTCAGATGGAAATAACAGCTTAGCATATTGATCTTAGTCACATGTTCCACTGGCATCAGATTTCATCTACAAAATGCAAGTTCAATCATTAAAATTATTAGCAATTGCAATAAGGCAACAGAAGAACAGGGTCCAAGTACAGTATCCTTCTGAGTATGGGGCACCTAAGCAGTATTGTCATTGGCCCAGTCTTAAAGCCAGTCCCCAACAGGTTGAGATGGTTGAATGCATATATCTGTGAGGTTCAGAATTAGGTGTAGCGGAGTCTAAACGGAAAGGAAGCTGGGAGACGTCTCAGTGGGCAAGAGCACTTGTCACTCAAGCATGAAGGCCTGAGAGGGCCAACTCACCCTATGTATAGTTCCCCAGCACCTATGTCAACAGCTGGGCATGGCAATGCACACCTATAATCCCAGTGCCTTGGGAAGCAGAGCCTGGAAAATCTCTGCAGCTCACTGGTCAGCCTGTCTGATTGACAACAGTAGCTCCAGGTTCAGCTGGAAACCATCTTAAGGAATAAGTGGATGAGTGGTAGAGTTTTCCTCTGGCCTCCATACATGTGTCTATAAACACACACACACACACACAGAGAGAGAGAGAGAGGGGGGAGGGAGAGGGAGAGGGAGAGAGAGGAGAGAGTGTACTCAACAGAAACTGGTGTGGATGGGCTGGAGAGATGGTTCATTGGTTAAGGAGTTTGCCTGCAAAGCCTAAGGACCGGAGTTTGATTACCCAGTGTTCATATACAGCCAGATGAACAAGGTGGCACATGTGCCTGAAGTTTGTTTACAGTAGCTGGAGGCCTTGGCATGCCCATTCTCTCCCTCCCTCTCTCTTTCTTTCTCTTTAAATGAATGAATGAATAAATAAATAAATAAATGATGTGGAACCAGAAAACCAAGCATTAAGGTGGATGAGGGAATGGAGAGATGACTTAGTGGTTAAGGCAGTTGATGGCAAAGCCAAAAGACCCAAGTTCGATTCCCCAGTACCCATGTAAAGCTGGATGCATAAGGTGGTACATGCATCTGGGTTCGTTTGCAGTGGCTAGATGTCCTGGTGTGCCCATTCTCATTCTCTCTTTCTCTCTCTCTTAAATAAACAAACCAGTTTTTTTAAAAAGGTGGGTAAGGGCTGGAGAGATGGCTTAGCAGTTAAGGCGCCTGCCTGCTAAGCCTAAGAACCCAGTTCCAATCTCCAGCGGTTCCAATCTCCAGGTCCCGCGTTTAGCCAGATGCAGTGTCAGAAGGGCGCAATGCCACACTTGCCCACAAGAGGGCAAATGCATCTGGATTTCGTTCACAGCAGCTGAGAGACTGCTGGCGCGCCCATTCTCTATCTGTCTCCCTCTCCCTCTCTGTCTCTCTCTGTGTCTCTCTCCAAAAATAAATAAAATAATAAAAAAAATTTTAAAAAAGGTGGGTTAATTACAAATGCAAAACACCTGGTGAATAGGAGTTTCAAGGCTGGAGATAATAACCTGGTAACCAGATGACATTCTGAGGTAAGAACTGTTGAAAGGAAAGGGAAAGAAAGAGGAGCTCATGCTACATTGCTCTGGCAAGCTCCTGCCACTTGGATAGGAGATCTCGTCTAAGTCATTGTTGATCTAGGGCTCTTCCTTAGATAGTACATCAAATGTTGTAAATATACTTTCTAAGATCATTTCTAAGGAAAGATGTAAGGATTCAGACTTACAGAATACTTTTAGGCAAGATACTGGGGAAGAATATTCTGAATTTAAGCCTTGGACTGTCTCTGAAATGGATCCCAAAGGTCCTTAGTCTACCTCCAAGGGAAATGAGTCAGGTGGCTTTTAACCAGAAACTCTTGAAATCAGACTCCCTACAACCCGAATACTCAAAAGTGCCTCATGTAAGATGCAGACTCAGCTGCTGTGCAACAGGAAGAAACACCAAGATGTGGGGAAGCCAAAAGCTGCTTCCAGAGGCTCACAGGCTGAGTGTGGCCTCCAGATAGAAAGATCTTCCCCTGTGCTGTCCCCATTCACTGCCGGCTTGTGCCCACGCCATTCAGCGAGGATGAAAACAAATGTTCCAGACAACCACCTCGAGGTGTCTGATTCCTTCTGGAGAGTCAGAGATCCATGCTTGAGAGGGAGTTTTCCATTCTCACCTAGATAATTAGATGCCACAGATTGCCAACATATGCGGTTGCATGGACCACGACCTCAGACATAACAAAGACCCAAAACTGTTACAGAAGATGACGAGTTGAAGCTGCCTGATGGTGTGCACATGCCCTGAAATTGTCCATTTCTTAACTTGCCTCTTGTTCATTCATAGTTTCATGCGAACATTGAAATGAGACTGTCCAATAGGACCCAAACACAGTAACTCTCTCTCTCTTTTTCTTTTGGAAAAAGGTGTTAAGTGCTGAGGAGAGTGGACTTAAGCTAGACAATCCCAAATTGAAATGAATCTAGGTAGACCTTCACACCATTCCACCTTTCTTTTTTAATCTTTTTCTTTTATTTGAGAGAGACAGAGACAGAGAGAGAAATAGGAGAGAGAGAGAGAGAGAGAGAATGGGCATGCCAGGTTTCCAGCCACTGCAAACCAACTCCAGATGTGTGTGCCTCCCTGTGCATCTGGCTTACATGGGTCCTGGGGAATTAAACCTGGGTCCTTTGGCTTTACAGACAAGTACATTAGCCACTATGCCATCTCTCCAGTCCATCTTTTTCCATCCTTTTTTTCCCCAAAGGAACTTTTAAAAGAGCATCCGGGGGGGGGGGTCTTGCTTAGTGGTTAGAACGCCTGCCTACCATGCATGAAGCACCACAAGAAAATGAACGAGTGAATGAATGAGCACCTAAGTGACAAGCAGGATTTATGCAGAGGAAGCTTGTGGGGCAAATGGCTCCCTTCTATAGTGTTTCTAATAAAAAGAACAAGCATGAAGTGGTATTAACTAGTTGGCCCAAGAGTTATGTAAAATCAGAATTATGACTCTAAATCCTAGGTGCATAAATTTCCTTGTTAACATTACCAACTTGTCATCCAGCTTCAGCTATGTATTCCAGTGATAGGAATAGTCACCACCACCTAAAATGAACTTTGTGACAACCACCAGCACACAAGCAACTATGATCATAATAGGAACAGTAATGACAGGAAAGACTTGACGGGATGAGCCCAGTTCCCGGCACATAACAGGGTTCCACAAAGGTGTTTGAAACGAATGAAAATGTCTCTCTCAGCATTTGTCTCAGGTTAAGGATCCAATCAATTCAGTCCTTCAATTAATATTTATTGAATACCGACTATGTGCTGGAGACCCTGGGCTTAGGGACTGGGGGATACAGCACTAAACACGAAGGACAAACTCCCTGCCCTTGATGAACTTACATGTATATGATTTCATTTGATGTATGCAACTTTGTGAGACAGATCACTCAGCCTTAGAATGGTTAAGTCATTTGTTCTTCATTACAGTAGCAGTGTGTAGCCAACTGGAATTCCTTATCAGTTAGATCTTTAAATTCAAAGCCCGACATTTTAGCCATTCACCCCCCAGACACCATCTTTAGGAGTCTCTTAGGTACTAAAATTTGCCTCCTTGAAATTTGTATCAGGTCATGTGTTTTCTCGCTTTGAAGCAACACAATACATCCCATCACAGTTTTAAGGATAAGCCTTGACAGTTTTGGGCCAACTCCTTTGCCCATACTCTAGGCGTTTCTTCTGGAACTTAAACATCCCTTCACTGTGTCTGTGCCTTGTGGGATGCAGATTCTCCTTTCATGAGGATCCTGGGAGATTAAAGGGAAAGTGTCCTGCGTTCTGTGACAGGCCATAGTTTTCTTTACTTTTTTAAATTTATTTATTTGACAGAGAGAAAGAGGGAGGAGAGAGAGAGAGAGAGAGAACAGGTGCACCAGGGCTTCCCGCCACTGCAAATGAACTCCAGAGGCATGCGCCACCTTGTGCATCTGGCTTATGTGGGTCCTGGGGAATCAAACCTGGGTCCTTTGGCTTTGCAGGCAAATGCCTTAACCACTAAGCTATCTCTCCAGCCAGGTTTTCCTTTTTTTTTTTTTTTTTAATTGTTGTGATAGAATACCTGATAAAAACTGTTTAAGAGAAGAAGGATTTATTTTGGGTCATAGTTCAGGGAATACAGTTCATCATGGCAGAGCAGTCATGACTACAGGAGTGGTTTGCGACTGAAGCAGGGAGAGCCTGAGGCAGCTGGCTACATGACCTGTGGTCAGGAAGCAAAGAGCTTGCTAAGGCAACAGGGCCCTAGATCTTCCAGCTAGACCCCATGTCTAAAAGGTTCTACAACCTCCCCAAGCTATGCTACCAACAGGGGACCAACTCTAGCTAGAGGCACTGAGAAGTTGAAGTGGAAGTGCAAGGGTAGGAGTTTATTTCATCCACTACAGAAGTCACCTGCTAGGAAAGGTGCAACAGGTGCGTTCTCTGAAGGCTACAACGTCCCCAGTTCTCTTCAGACATCGCCTTCTATAGGAAGATAGCAGAAACCTGGCTCAATACAAAGGGATCCAGACTATAAGTCTTAACTCTCTATACCTTGGACCAAAGAATTTTACCTTTTGGGCCATACTTTTCTAATTTGTAAAAACCCAAGGTTGGTTTTTAAAATCTCTAAGATGCTTTCTAGCTCTTAAAGATAAACTCCCCATGTTCTTTGTGAGATATGCATCCATTACACCAAATGGAAATGGTTCTACATATCCTTATAGAGACCAGTTTCCAGAATCTATTGTTACATAGAAAGGCAGAGTGCAGAACAGTGCTGAATATGACTTATGTTATATAAAAACTAAAAAGAGGACCTAGGAAGATGGCTTAGTGGTTAAACATGCTTGCATGCAAAGCCTGATGGCCTAGGTTCAAATCCCCAGTATCTACATAAAATCAGATGCGCAAAATGGTACATGCATCTGGGGTTCATTGGCAGTGGCAAGAGGCCCTGTCACATGCCCATTCCTTTTCTCATTTTTTCTCTCTCTCTCTCCTTGCAAATAAATTTTTTAAAAAGAGGATTAACATTTATGCTAGTACAGGATTTGTATTTGAGAAAATTATCTGAAATCATACCAGTGAAATGGTTAATGGTTACCTTTGAAGGAAGAGGCTAGGCAAGGAACTGTGGGGAGGGGTGGGGAGAGAAGGGAGAGTTTAACTTATTTTAAATTTTTGTGTAATGTTGCTTGTCTTTTTTATTTATTTATTTATTTATTTATTTATTTATTTATTTATTTGCAAGCAGAGAGAGAAAGAGAAGAGAGACAGACAGATAGAATGAGCATGGTGCGCCAAGGACTCCAGACACTGTAAACGAACTCCAGATGCATGCACCACTTAGTGCATCTTGCTTTATGTGGGTACTGGGGAATCGAACCCAGATTGTTGGGCTTAACTGCTGATCCATCTCATTAGCCCTAATGTTGCTTTTCTACTAATATACTTCATTATATTTATTTATTTATGTATTTTGGTTTTTTGAGGTAGGGTCCTACTCTAGCTCAGGCTGACTTAGAATTCACTTTGTAGTCTCAGGGTGGCCTTGAACTCATGGTGATCCTCCTACCTCTGCCTCCCCAGTTGCTGGGATTAAAGGCATGAGCCACCACACCTGGCTACTTTTATTTTGAAGAAAAGTGATTATGTGGGTTATCTGTTAGAGAAATTATAAGTAGTTTTGTTTTCTTTATATTTACCTGAAGAAAAGATAACGTAGACATAATTTTTAAAATTTTCATACATATACATAATGTATTTTGTTTACAATCTCTTCCCATTACCTTTTTGGTCACCCTCCATCCTGAACCCCTTTTCTTCTATTTTGATGTCATATATATATTTTTTTTGCCATCCTCCAACATCTGTGATGACATGCTGACGAGCTCAATGCCCAGTATTGTATAGGTCTTGTGCAAAGAGCCACAGCCTCTGTGGGTCATGAATAGAATGGCCACTCTGTGTCCATAAGATAGCAGTAAGCATAATTTTTCATGTCGTTCTGGATTTCAGCTATGTCTTGCCTGTCCTTATCACCAGGAATACCAAAGATGTCAAATAAAACTATCCCAAGCTTCACATTTTCGTTTCCAATCTCATTATAGGATTTATTCCCCCACTGGGCAATGCCCACCACCCCAGGGGGAAGTGTTACACATTAACAACAGCTGAAATCTGTAGGTAAGAGAGGGAGGAATCAGCTCAGAGCTTGTGGTATAAACTGGTCCTGAACATTAGTAACGTGTCTTTTGTGTTTGGGAAGGGGTGGGATGAGTGTTCAGCGTCCAAGACTCTTGTCCGCCCCTGAGTCTAGGCTATCCTGCTGGCTGGTGGCTCAGACTGAGCAGCCGGAGCACCAGAAGGAAGTCTGCCTAATCATCTGATCTTTGCTGAACACCTGCCTTGTCTCCCCCACTTTCTGCCATGGTTATTCTCAGCCCAAACTTAATCACTCTGTTCTCAGACATGTTGTGGGGGGCAGCGGTTTAGACTAGGCCCTGCTGAAGATTTGCTTGGGAACTTCGGGCGGGTCCCATCCCTCTGACCCTCCAATTGTATATGTAAACACAGGGGCAGTTTCACTCAAAGTCTCCTTTCAGAAGCATCAAACTGCTAGGATTTTGAAGGGCTTCTGTCCACCCTCGAGTCTTTTGTCTCTGGAAACAGCCAGATCTGGGGATGGAACCAACAGACAAGCTCTCTTTTATTCCAGTTTACTCATCTGTGTTGACAAACATTCATTAAAAAGATCTCAACTGAGATTGTCAAGGCAACCTTTGTACATTTGAGAACAAAACAAAATAAGGACTTCATAGCCTCTCAGGAGGTTAGGGCTGGACATGAGGTTTCTGAGAGAATTGTGTCGGGTAGGGATTGAAGCCAATTATAGAGTACTGAAGGTCCTGGAATCTAACTGAAAGACACCAAATATTCCTTGTTGATTGTTTGAAACCCAAATGCTGGATTCAAAGGCGTGTGCCACCTGCTCTGAGGGCCTTTCTTTAACAGACCTGTCACTCCCAGGACTGTTGGAAACTTGAATGGACTATTCTCTGATATGCAGGGAGGGCTGCTTCCCCCGTGTGCCCACACTGAGGTAGGAGGCATGCCAAAGTCTCAGCAGTAGGCAGTGTGACATAATGGAGACAGATCATTATCTAGTGTAAGGATCTGGATTTAAATCCTGGCCTCCCCACTTATTTCTCCATTAAAGCCTCCTCATTGATGATAGCAGGGCACTATTGATAGGTTATATACAGGAATGTGATGGTGGTTAGATTTAAATGATATAAGCACATATGCCCAGTACAGTATCTGGTGCTTAACGGATAGTTGTTGAATGGTTATTTGTGAAATCTGGTTATATGTATGACAACTGAGCAAAGTCTAAGAGAGGGGAGTAAGAGGATGTAATAAAAAAGAATATGGGGGCTGGAGAGATGGCTTAGTGGGTAAGGCCAGTTCGATTCTCCAGGATCCACGTAAGCCAGATGCACAAGGGGCGCATGCACCTGGAGTTCGTTTGCAGTGGCTAGATGCCGTGACACGCCCATTCTCTCTCTCTGCCTCTTTCTCTCGAATAAATAAATCAATAAAATATATTTTTTTAAAAAGGATATGGGAATGGGGGATGAACGTGAGCAAACAGATGCGGAGGGTCAGGTAAGTTTCATCTCCAGTAGTGGCTGCAGGATGGGGGCTGTGGGCATGGATGTGAGGAGGCTGAGTGAAGGAGTTAACCCCAAGACTTCCTGAAGTTCAGCCAGACTCCAGCAGGGACCCTTTTCCTGGCCCTGAGGGTCAGGAGGATGTGCCCCCCCCCTCAGTGTTTTAGGATTGGGATCCGTCCAAGAAACACTTAGAAAATGCTGGATTCCAGGCAGTCCTGGGCTCCGGCTTGACACTGGGAGTGGAGAAAGCACGGTTACATGCACCTTGTCTCCCCACTTTCTGTTGTTTGCCTGAGATACCCCCAGCCCCTTCCTGTGAACTGAACCAGAGGGAAAGAACTTGAGACAACAGCTGTTCCCACATCAGACCAGTTCTGAGTACAGCAGAGTGAGGACCAGTGGGAAGAGAAGAGACGCTGTGGTTAGTCAGGTCTCTGTGGCTCTCCGTGGCACTTAGGAAACAAGGGGAATGGTGGTGGGGGACTAGGAAGGCAGAGGGCACAGGAGAAGCCACAGGCTGGTGTTGCCTACCCAAAGGCATTGTGAGCTTCCTTCCAGGTGGAGGATGGAGAAAGCCCTGGCTTGACTGAGTATCCTTGGAGCAACCGAGCAGTGGATTTGTCCCTTGAGGCCCTCACAAGTGTTCCCTCAGCAGAATGTCCCCAGTCCTCTCATAGTCCCAAGTGCTCCCAAGGCAGTACCATAAGCAGGTAGCACTTTTTGGTGTGGAAAGCCTTCCCTTTCCCTTTTTTTTTGGGTGGGGGGCAAGCCCAACAGACTGGCCTTTTATTTTATGAGAAAGAGTGAGAATAAGAGCGAGAGCGAGAGAGAGAGAGAGAGAGAGAGAGAGAGAGAGAGGCACATGCATCTGGAGTTTGTTTACAGTAGCTGGAGGCCCTGGCATGCCCATTCTCTCCCTCTCTCTTTCTCTCTCTGCCTCTTTCTCTCTCTCAAATAAATAAATAAATAAAATATTAAAAATGTAAAAAAAAATTTTTTTTTTAAAGGAGAAGGCTAGGGTTTGGTGTGGTGGCACACGCCTTTAATCCCAGCACTTGGAAGGCAGAAATAGGAGGATCACCATGAGTTTGAGGCCACCCTGAGACTACATAGTGAAGGCCAGGTCAGCCTGGACTAGAGTGAGACCCTACCTTCAAAAACCAAAAAAAAAAAAAAAGGGGGAGGCTGGAGAGATGGCTTAGTGATAAGACACTTGCCTGCGGAGCCTAAGGACACATGTTTGCCTCTCCAGATCCCATATAAGCCAGCCGCATATGGCTGGAGGCCATGGTATGGCTCCACGCCCAGCTTGCAATCTTCATTTTCTTCACCAGTGTTTTCCACTGAAAACATTTTCAATGTTGTTCAAGCATTTTCACTCTCTATAGTGAATGTGCCATTACTATCGTGGGTTTAGCCCATCTCATAGTGAACATTTTGGTTATTTCTAACACTTTGATATGACACCATGGTTCCAGGGAGGCTATGTGGACCTCTTTCTGCGACAGGTGTGCCTGTTAACCCACTTATCCCCAAATATCCCATGACACGACACTGTGGGAAGCTGGTGGGAGAGGCAATTGAGACGTCATTGGGGTCAGAGACTCACTCTGGCCCAGGCTGACCTGGAATTAACTATGTAGTCTCAGGGTGGCCTCGAACTCAAGGCGATCCTCCTACCTCTGCCTCCTGAGTGCTGGGATTAAAGGCGTGCGCCACCACGCCCGGCTTTGAAAGGAAGTTAATGAAAAGAACACAATGAACCTGTGTCTGAGGTTTCTCCCATCCCCTGCTCAGGACAAGACCAAAACGTGCTCTTGGGCAGAGCTGAGAAGGAAAAGACAGGACCAGGCAGTGGGTTTCTTCTAAGTATTTCTAGGTATCGAATACTCATCAAAGGCCAGCCTGGCCTTTGTAAAGCCCCACTTCCAAAAAGAAGAATGGCGATTAACAAAGACTCCATCTAACAGGTCTGTCGTGGGGGGTTTTGTTTGTTTGTTTGTTTTTCAAGGTAATGTCTCACTTTAGTTCAAGCTGACCTGGAATTCACTACGTAGTCTCAGGGTGGTCTTGAACTCACAGCGATCCTCCTACCTCTGCCTCCCAAGTGCTGGGATTAAAGGTGTGCACCACCACGCCCAGCTGCTGGTCGTGTTTTTATTCCTCTATCACATCAAGACCAAAAGTGAGAGCTGGGGGCATGGTTGGCACAAATTCTACAAGAGCTTCCACACTGGCCAGGTAGGTGCCCTACTTTTGAATAGTTGGCACATGATGGGCACCACAGCGCCAAGCTGACCTTCATCAGGTTCCATTTCCCTTAGGAGACTCTTCAGCTTACCCCAGCTCTTTCATCTGCTACTTGAACAGATACCCAGTCACCCTCCATATCCATGTGGGGTAGGTTCCAGGAGTCCTACCAGCTATCAGAACCCACGGATGTGCTAGTCCCTTGAATCATATGGTGCAGTATTTGCATATAACCTACACACATCCTCCCATAAACTTTAAATCATCTCTAGATTACTTGCAAGACTGATTATTATGCAAATGCTATGCAAATAGCTCTAATACTGTATTAGTTAAGGAATAATGACAAGGAAAGGTCTGTACTTGATCAATACAAACACATTTTTTTTTTTCTGAATATGTTTGGGTCACAATTGGTTGAACCTGTGGATGCAAAGGGCTATCTTGCCAGAGTGAATAGAAATATGAACTCCCCGAAGATGGCAGTACCATTTTAAAATTATTTATTATTATTTTATTTATTATTATGTCTGTGGATAAGAGCATGTGCCATACTGAGCATGTGGAAGTCCAAGCACAACTTTTTGCTCCATCTTCATTTTTATTTTTAAATATTTTATTTATTTGAGAGAGAGGGAGAAAGAGAGGGGCATAGGGAATGAATGGGCATGCCAGAACCTTTAGCCACTGCAAATGAACTCCAGACACATGTACCACATTATGCAGCTGGCTTACGTAGGTATTGGGGAATCAAACCTGGGTCCTTGGGCTTCACAGGCAACTGCCTTAATTGCTAAGCCATCTCTCCAGCCCCAATGTTTTGTTTTATTTATTTATTTATTTATCTAAGAGAGAGAAAGAGAGAGAGAAGCAGGTAGAGCAAGAGAGAGAATGGGCATGCCAAGGCCTCCAGCCACTGCAAACGAACTCAAGACACATGCGCCACCTTGTACATCTGGCTTACATAGGTCCTAGGGAATCAAACCTGGGTCCTTAGTCTTTGCAGGCAAGTACCTTAACCGCTAAGCCATCTCTCCAGCTCCATCTTCTTTGAGACATGGTTCCTTGCCGCTACAAACAAATGCCAGACTGCAAATGTGACACTCATTTGCAAACTCGCCAGTTTTGGATTCTGCTGGCTCCATCCCATGATCATAGGTGTGTTGGGATCACAGATACATGTGCCATTTTGCATCCAGCTTTACACCAGTACCAGGAGATTGAACCCAGACCAGCAGGCTTTGCAAGCAAGTGCCTTTAGCCACTGAGCCATATCCCCTATATTCAGTGGGGACTGCTGGGGAGATGGCTCAGTGGTTAAAGGTATTTGAAAAGCCTACCAGCTTGTGTTCAATTCCCAAACCATCTGTATAAAGCTGGATGCAAAAACAGATCTTTGCAGTGCACACACACACACACACACACACAAAGTACATGACATTCAAATAAACAAATGCTTTCTTAAAGTCCATTTTCAGGGTTGGGGAGATGGCTCAGTAGTTAAAGGTGCTTGCTTACAAAGCCTGCCAGCCTGGATTCAATTCCTCAGCAACCATGAAAAGCCAGATGCACAAAGTGATTCATGCATCTTGAGTTTGTTTTCAGCAGCAAGAAGCATTGGAGTTCATTCTCATTATCCTTCTCTTACCCTCTCTCCTTGCAAATAAACAAATATATAAAATATTTTAAAAAATAAATTCTGTATTCCAAACTGGGCACAGTGGAACACACATGTAATTCCGCTGGCATGTGGGGTGTGGACAAAGACTAGAGAATTACTAAGGCTTGCTGACAGCATCTATGGGTTGAGAGAGAGACCCCGTCTCAAGAAAATACAGAGATGAATGATCAGACATTCTCTTCGTGCATGAGGCACACACATCTGCACACGCCATATCCATACATGACACCTACACATATGAACAACATAGGGGAGCTGGGAATATGGCTCAGTGGTTGCATGCTTGCCTAGCATGCACAAAGTACTTTGATCCCTAGTACTGCAAACAGTAACAGGGCTTAGTGGTTAAGGTGCTTTCCTGCGAAGCCTAAGGATCCTGGTTTGATTCCCCAGTACCCACATAAGCCAGATGCACAAAGTGGTGCATGCATCTGGAGTTCATTTGCCGTGGCTAGAGGCTCTGATGTGCCCATTCTCTCTATTTGCCTCTCTCTCTCTCTCAAATAAATTAAGTTTTTTTAAAAAAAAAAAAAAAAGAACCATGGGGGCTGGAGAGATGGCTTAATGATTAATGTGTTTCCCTGCAAAGCCAAAGGACCCCAGGTTCAATTCCCTAGGACCCATGTAAGCCAGATGAACAATGTGGCACATGCGTCTGAAGTTCATTTGCAGTAGCTGAAGGCCCTGATGTGCCCATTCTCTCTCTGTGTCTGCCTCTTTGTCTCTCTCAAATAAAAATAAATAAAATTAAAAGATACATAAATGCAATTTTAAAAAAAGAAACATGGACCTCAAGTACCAGAATGTGGGTAAGGAGGCCCACAGAGTGTTATTCATAAAATGTGGATTACCTGGGCTGGAGAGGTGGCTTAGTGGTTAAGGCACTTGCCTGCAAAGCCAAAGAACCCAGGTTAGATTCCCCAGGTCCCATGTAAGCCAGATGCACAAGGTGGCACATGCATCTGGAGTTCATTTGTTTGCAGGGGCTAGAGTTCCTGTTACACCTGTTCTTCCTCCCTCTCTCTCTCTCTGTCTCCGACTCCCTCCCCCCCTCAAATAAATAAATAAAAATATTTTTAAAAATCGTTTTTAAAAAAGTGTATTACCAAGCTCCTGCAGAGCCCTTGGGAATATAAGTCTCTAGACATGGAATCTTGAGATCTCCTTGTTAAATAAATCTCCAAAGAGAAACACTCCTAAGACTGTTCTAGATTTCACTTAGCACTTAGGCTTTTTAATTTATTATTATTCAATATTGCTTAATAAGCCCTCAAGAAAAGGTAGGCAGTCCCCATTTACTGTTTTTAACACTGAGACCCTGAGAGGTGAAGTATTTCAACCCAGGGCACAGACTGAATTGCCATACTGGGCACATTGTTTGTAGTTACTGGCTTAGAGGCACCGAAATTGTCCTGGCAACTCCCTTACAAAAAATACTTCCCTCTCCACTCCTAGGCTCTCTTCTGTCCTATCGAGTTGTGAACCAGCATATTCAGGTTAATTTTTCCTGCCCCATCTGGCTTTTTAAAGCTCCTAGCTCCCCTGAATCATCAGGATTCCAGGGGAGTCCAGTGGCTTTTGGTCCTTTCCCCATCCAGAAAGCTGTCAGCCAGATATGACATTAGAATCCACTGTGACAAAGGAAGTGGCTGAGGGCACACGGCACCAGTGTCTGAGGTTTGGGTATGTGAAGGGTGGAAGCTGACTTAAGGGCTAATCTGTAAAGAAAGAAAAGAGGCCTGGATATCCCTTCCATGTCCCACCTCCAATGCCTTTCTCTGGCCTCACAGCTTCTTTTGTAACTTTTTAATGTATTGACCAACTCCAATGTGGAAAACACACCTCTGGGAGGAAAAATGGTAAGTAAAACCCAGCATCAAATGTAGATTGAGAAGCATCTGGAGCCATGGAGACTTTATGCTCATTCTAAACCGTGAAACAGAAAAGAGAAATGAAAAGAGAGTTATTTTCAGAACTGTGAATGTAAGCATTCGTATATGCAAAAGAAAATCAGCACTTTTGTGCAAAGGTGAAATTGGGCATTCTGACCTCTTCTCAAAAATGTACTTTAAATTAAGCTGAAACTTTGTGTGTGTGTCATACATTATGCATGGGCGCAAGCTGGAAGTTTTCTCCAATTCATGCTCACATTGCAAAGTAACCTACATTTGATAATCAGCTTCCTACACAATCATTATGTATGAGAATCAGGATTTTTTTTGTTTTTGTTTTTTGGCGGCAGGGCGTGTATATGTGTGTGGTGTGCATGCATGCAGAGGCTAGAAGTCACTGTCAGATTGATGCAGGACTTTGGGGTTCCTTGCCAAGGCACCCATACGATGTGCTAATGCACTGACAATTTTGAGGGGGGTCTCTGAGTTCTTGCCTTATTAATTCAAAGAATGAAATTCACAGACCAGAGGATAAGGTTCAGAAAGATTTTATTATAGCTTAAAGCGTCAGGAACGAGGGGAGCAGGGGACTTAATCCAGAACGACAGAGAAGGAAACAAGAGGGGGGTTGAGAAGCCCACCTCAACACTTAGGTTGGGATTTTTGTTTTTGTTTTTTTTGTTTTTCGAGATAGGGTTTCGCTCTGGCTCAGGCTGACCTGGGATTCACTATGTCGTCTCAGGGTGCCCTTGAAATCACGACAAACCTCCTACCTCTGCCTCCTGAGTGCTGGGGTTAAAGGCATGCGCCACCACGCCTGGCCACAGCTTGGGAATTTTTATGTGAATCCTGTAGATGGGCAGGTGGTTTAGCTAGTTAGTCTTCACTGCAGGTGTCTGGGGTCAAGATTCCTGGAAAAGGTCAATCTTTCCAGAAATCTTAATTGTCTAGAAAGGATCCTCTGAGAAAGGAGCGCAAGGACTCCCTCCCTAAGGGGGCAGAGATAAGGAAGAACCAGGCCCCTCTGACATTTCTGACCAGCAGTAAAGTGTAATGACCGAGATTTTCCCCTCCAGGCCCAAGGACAATTCCCACATTTATTCACTTTGGAGTGAATTTTTTTTTTTGGAGACAGGATCTCTCATTGAATCGGGAGCTCACTGATTTGGCTAGGTGAGCAAGCTAGTGAATCCCAGGGAGCCTCTGTCCCTGCCCTTCCTCCCCCCTCACCCCCGAGTGCTGGGATTACATGAACCACTGCCACACCCACATCCACACAACATTCTCTGTCCACCAGGGCTTGGGTTCTGAACGCAGGTCCTCATGTTTGCATGGTAAGTAGTTTATGCACTGAGCCATCTTCCAAGCCCCGAGAATCAGTTCTCGTTCCAGCTTTAAGTGCTTACTCTGTGTGTATGTCAGACATATAACATCTTAAATCTCATCGCATTTCATCACCCCAAGAATGCCTCCAGAGCAGGCATTATTATCTTCACTACCCACTGGAAGAATGAGACTCAGGGCAATAAACTTCCTCAGGTATCTTTGCTAGTAAGTGGCAGAGCACGGATTCCAGATCAGTACTGTATCTCCAGTCCCAGGACTGATATCCAACAGGCCACCGCAGACCACGTGGCTCCAAACCATGTGCCTATTTGGTTTGGTTATGACCCATTTTGGTCATTAAATATTCTCAATGTCCCCTCTGGATAGATCCCTCACTTCATTCACATTATTATTACACCATTGTTCCTTGAGGTAAATTTGAAAGCAAAGCAAAGCAAATCATTTGGTAAGTTTTGGGGAATTCCCAAGATATGGTCACACCCTGTGTCATCTTGCAAAGGAGTGACCAACAAGGTTTGTCAGTTTCCTGTAATAAATTTCCATGCCATGAGATGCTTAAGGTAATAGAAATATGTTACATCACCCTTCTGAAGACTAGAAGTCCAAGAATGAGAGGTTGGTAAGGATAGTTGGTTTTTAATATGTATATATTTATATAGCTGGGTGTGGTAGCGCACACCTTTAATCCCAGCACTCGGGAGGCAGAGGTAGGAGGATCGCCATGAGTTCGAGGCCACCCTGAGACTACATAGTGAATTCCAGGTCAGCCTGGGGCAGAGTGAGACCCTACCTGAAAAAAAAATGTATATATTTATTTTAGAGACAGAGAGAGAAAGAGACAAATAGAGAATGGGCATGTCAGGGCCTCTAGACAATGCAAACAAACTTCAGATGCATGCACCATCTTGTGCATCTGGCTTTACATGGGTACTAGGGAATAGAACCTGAGTCCTTTGGCTTTGCTGGCAAGCACCTTAACCACTAAGCCATCTCTCCAGCCTGATAGTTCTTTTGTTTCTGAAGTATTTTTATTTTTTTTTATTTGCAAGCAGGGAGGGAGAGTGTATGTGCGAGCGAGCATAGGTGTGCCAGGGCCTCTTGCTGCGACAAACAAGCTTGCAATGCATGAACCACTTTATTCATCTGGCTTTATGTGGATATTGGAAAATTGAACCCTGGAGGCAAACCTTGCAAGCCAGTGCCTCTAACTGCTGAGCCACGTCTTCAGTCCAAGAATGGATCTTTCTGAGGTCTGTGAGGAAAAATCTGCTTGTGCCCCGCTCCAAGTACCTGACAGCCCCAGGCATCGCTGTGTCTCTTGATGGGACCTTTCCTCTATTCATGTTTGTCTCTCCCTTTTATGAAGACCCTTGGATTGAGGAGTACACCAATGGCCTCTTAACCTGTTTACATCTGTGCCGGCTTTTCAGTAAGGTCTCTTTCTCAGGTACTGAGGGTTACGGCTCCTACCCATCCCTGTGGGAGGATACCAGACACCTCAAACAGGGACTAAACCACATGGTAGAGTAGGTTCCTTACTGCTGTCAACCTCAGGGGAGTCTTGCCTCTCCATCCAGTTCCTGCGTCCCTTCTGTTCATCAGGGCCAACCAGTGAGTCAGCCACTAGAGAAAGGCCAGTGACTACATGGACTTATTCTTCCTCTCGACCGGGTTCCCTTCATCTCATGCCAGTGGATGGCACCTTGCCCAGGTAGTCACTAAACTCTGCATGCACCAGGAAAACCAAAACACAAAACAGGTGCCAGGATGAGCAGAACCTCACAGGCTGTAGCCTGAGGTCTTGATGTGGTTGCTCTGGGGAATATCAGACTTGGGGTTTTCTGTCTGTGGTCATGGGTATGCTTGGAGCTCTTTAACTCGCTGATTCTCTAACTTTAAAAAATATATTTTTTATTTTTGTTTATTTGAGAGAGAGATACAGAAATAGGCAAGTAGAGAGAGAGAAAGAGAATGGGTGTGCCAGGGTCTCCAGTCACTGCAAACGAACCCCAGATGCGTGCACCCCCTTGTATATCTGCCTTACGTGGGTCTTGCGGTATCAGACCTGGGTCCTTTGGCTTTGTAGGCAAGTGCCTTAACTGCTACGCCATCCCTCCAGCCCTGTTTCTCTAACTTTTTAAGGCCATAAATATAGCCTGCCAGCTCTTTCACATAAACATAGCCCAGATACCCAAGTAGGCAGTAGAGGAAGGATCTCCTTGGAGGAGGAATTGGAGATTTATAGCCCCAATTATTTTCCTCCAAATTCACTTGTAAGGTGCACTGGCTACCATCACCAGGTTAGGCTCAAGGAAGGCGGTGTCTCTTGCAGCCCTTCCCAAGCATAAATGGAGCTTGTCTTAATTTTAAAAAATATTTTATGTATTTATTTATGAGAGAGAAAGAGGCAGATGAGAGAGGGAGGGAGACAGAATGGGCACATGGGAGCCTCTAGCCACTGCAAACGAACTCCAGACACATGTGCCACCTTATGCATCTGGCTTATGTGGGTAGTGAGGAATTGAACCTGGGTCCTTAGGCTTCACAGGTGAGTACCTTAACCACTAAGCCATCTCTTCAGCCCCTTGTCTTAATTTTTAATTCCCCATTACTTAATCAATTCCCAGTACTTATTCAGACTTCTCATGAGACCCAGAGATCAGGAAGTTAATACCATGCTATCAACGGGGCTTTTACATATGATTCCTTGGGAGAGCAGCCCATCAAGATGTGTCCACTGCAAGCATGTCTCCCACCACGCACCAAACATATCTTCAAAGTTCAGGCAATCAGTTCAAGATATACCTTCCTGGGGCCTGGAAAGATAGATGGCTTAGCGGTTAAGTGCTTGTCTGTGAAGCCTAGGGACCCTGGTTCAAGGCTCGATTCCCCAGGACCCACGTAAGCCAGATGCACAAGGGGGTGCATGCATCTGGAGTTCGTTTGCAGTGGCTGGAGGCCCTGGCATGCCCATTCTCTCTCTGTTTGCCTCTTTCTCTGTCTGTCGCTCTCAAATAAAAAAAAATTAAAATTAAAAAAAAAGGTATACCTTCTTGAGCTGAGGATGTAGCTCAGTTGGTAGTGTGCCTGCCTAGTATATATATACACAGGTTTAGGTTCAATCCCGGGCACGGTAAGAAAACAAGTAAGTAAATAAATAAAAAGACCTACCTCCCTAGTTTTATAGCTTCCTTTCAGGAAACTCTGTCCCAGAGTCCTTCCCTAGAAGTCCACATCAAATCTCATCCAATCTCTAAACACACACACCAAAAATATCCATACGAAAAAAAAAATATCCGTACGGAGAGGAGGCATGGTCTTATGGTAACCCTGCTGAACTCCAACAGCAGTTACCTCACTTGACAGGGAATGCAGAATTAATTCCTTTGGAGGCAGAACCAGGGAAGCAGTTGTGTGCTTCCATTAAGTGTCAAAGGTTTGTTTTCACAGGCTGCTACATCAAAAGGACTAACAGCAATTATCTGGGAGGTGTAGGTCCCTTGTTTCACAGATAGGAGCCAGGGCCTACAAAAGGAAAGTGATTTTTGTCATGTTGGTGAGTGGCAAGCAGAATGCAGTGTGGTGATTTCCAGTCCAGAACTCTAACACACTGACGTGTGTGCTGTGGAGCACAGCAGGGAGTCTATTGTATCATAAACTTTTTAAAATTGTTATTTATATATTTATTTGCAAGTAGAGACAGACAGACACACAGAGAAACAGAGACAGGATGGACATGCCATGACCTCCAGCTACTGCAAATGAGCTCCAGATGAATGTACCACTTTGTGCATCTGGCTTAACATGGATACTAAAGAATTGAACTTGGGTCATTAGGTTTTGTAGGCAAGCTCTTTAACCACTGGGATATCTCTCCAGCCCTATTGTAAATTTTTAAATTCAAATAGAGACCCAGTTGCAACAATGTGACAGGATACATCTCCATCACCAGTAACTCCAAAATGACAAGGAAGAAATGAATGAAGGGCTTTAACTTGAAGGACATTCCATCAGGGAACTCCCCATTATTGGTCAGTTCTACCCCTCTGGATGCCCCATATGTCTACCCATGTTTCCTGCTTGTCTGCCTCCCCTCTAGTCACCTAATGATCATTGTTTCGTCCTCCAAATTCACTCTTGTCTGTCTTAAAGTTCCAGATCATCAACATGGACCAAAAAGTTCTATGTGTCTTGTTTTTTTTTTTTTGGGGGGGTGGTCAAGGTAGGGTCTCACTGTAGCCCAGGCTGACCTGGAATTCACTATGTAGTCTCAGGGTGGCCTTGAAATCTTGGAGATCCTCCTACCACCTCTGCCTCCCGAGTGCTGGGATTAAAGGCATGTTGCCACCACGCCTGGCTTTTTTTTTTTTTTTTTTTTTTTTTTTAACTTTTCTAGCTTGATTTTCTCTCAAGTTTCCTGTCAGGCTCTCCATAGCAGCCCAGCAGAGCTTCTCAGAGTTCCTCAGGTAGGCACACTTTTCTCTCTGTCTCTGCCTCTCTCTCTCCCTGATCTGCCTAGAAAACTTGCTTCTGTTTTCCCCTAGAGCAGTCATTGTGTTCTCGAGCTGACATGACTGTATCTGGAGATACTTTTTAAAAAAATTTTTTTAATTTTACTTATTGTTGGAGAGAGACAGAGAGAGAGAGAGGGAAAGGAAGACAGATAGAGATGGGCGCGCCAGCCGCCTCTCAGCTGCTGTGAACGAAATCCAGATGCGTGCGCCCCCTTGTGGTCAAGTGCAGCATTGCGCCCTTGCGTCACTGCATCTGGCTAAACGTGGGACCTGGAGATTGGAACCGGGTTCTTAGGTTTAGGAGGCAGGCGCCTTAACCACTAAGCCATCTCTCCAGCCCTGGAGATACTCTTTTGGTTGTCACAACTGGCATCTAGCAAGGAGAAACCTTGATGCTAAACAAGGTACAAGATATCTTCCCGTAACAACAGCAACAAAATCCAGCCCCAAATGTTCATAGTGCTGAGGCTGACAAACTCCCAATCCTTCCTGTTCAGCTTCCAGGAAAGCATCCCGTGGTACTTTAGGTTGAGGGCCTTGTACCCTTTAGATTGTTTCCACTTTGCCCTTCTCTTTCATAGCACTTGGCCTATAAGTGAATATTTGAGATAATGTCATACCTGGCCTTCCTACAGCCAGCCGTAGCCTAGAGGAATGGAGTAGAGCATCGGCCCATCCCCCAACCCACTATCCATGCTCCGCCCAGCACATTTTTTTATCTGTCTGTCTTGGAACACCTGAGGACAGTAGCTTGCAAAAGGACACCTCTTTCTCTCCAGGGGAGATGGAGGCTTCTGAAGGCACAAATGAAGGCCTTCAGAACCCGGCAGAAATGGGCTAATTCTACCCCCACCCGCTCATCCTTCTAGTTGAGTGACCTTCAGCAGGTTGCTTAATTTCCCTGGAACTCGATTTCATCACTATGAAAGAAACACAAAAATAGAACCTGTTTCATAGAGTTGGGAAGATTAAGAGGGCTGCATAGTCTATGTGAAGTACTGAGCTCTGACAGGACAAGGGACAAGGGATTAATTACCTTGGGGAAGGCATGCTCTGGGACAGTGCCACTTTAGAATTCCTTGCCACCGCCAGGCCCATACAAACAAGGAAGAAATGGTCAGAAAGCAGCTTATCAACTTGTTCTTAAATGCCTTAACTCTTAAAGGGACCTACAGATATCCCGTTTTACCTAGTCCATGGGTTTGTCATATATGTTTATAGCTCTCCACCCAAAGGAGGTAATGTCTGTGTCACGTATAGGTAGGGGTCCAACCACCTGCAGACTCCCACCTGCTCCACACTCCTCTTTCAAACCCTGGCCTGGTTCAAACCCCGGCACCTGATCCCGATGCCACCTCTCGGGTTCTATCTCTTGGCCCAGACTTTCTTTGGACAGCTGCCCATTTCTCAGTCTCCCTGGGCCCCGCCTCTGTTGTCAGCAGGGGCACCACACCCTGTAACCAGTCTGTCCCTGTCTCCTACCAAGTCAGAACCCTGGTCCACAGCCAGGTGCCCCAGTTCCCATAGGACTCCCCACGGGGCATTAGAAACATTCTAACCAGATGAGTCCCAGATGGATTGCTATCCTCCCTTTGGGTGCTGGGAGAGGGCAAGGCTTTCCTGCTCCCAACCTTCTTTGCTTCCTTTCTCTCATTTCGAAATTCAAAACACTGTTTCTAAAAGAAGCAAAGGTCCATTTCCTAGACTGCCCTAGGTCAGCAAACAGAAGTGCATGTTTGATTGAAGGTGGAGGCCTGGCCAGGAAGAGGGTGCTGCGCGTGGTCAGGGAGAGGTCAGACAAGGCATGGGGAGGCTGCACACAGGAAATGCTTTGGCTCTGAGAGCAGATGTAGAAGCCTGGTCCCACACAGGTAGCTGTCCGTCAGTTCCAGGAACCACATGCAGAATCCCTCCCTCCCTGTGTGCAGAGCTCTGGCAGCACGAGGCTCAGAAGGGAATGAGGGGGCCTAACACTCCACCGCTGAGCCAGGAGGGGAGCCTGTGGCCTCAGCTCACAGGGAAGGAGACCTGGCCTACCCACAACCTATAGCTCCTGGTAGGCAGTCATCGTGGGGCTGAGCAGCCTGCTGCCCTGCAGCCAGGGAAACCTGACAGGTTAGTAACTCTAAGTGATTTGTCTTTCATTTCCTCACACCTTCAGTTCCTACCTAGTTCACCTCCTCTTCTGCTGCAGAAGGGTGGGTTGATCCAGAACATACAACGAAAGACCCCCATCTCTTAAAATGAAGCTTGGGATTTTGATGCCTGCAATATTATTAGAGGGACAGAAACAAATGAAGTTAGACCCCCCCCTTAAGATTAAAGTCAGCCATTCACCTCTGTTCTGAGAACTCTCCTTCCAATCTGAGCCCAGGGCAAAATCCATACATCAACAGCCCCTTCGGCCCCAGTTCAGCCAGTCTTGGCAGGAAGCCACGGTTTTGACTCTTGTCTCTATTTTTATTTGATTTGAAGAAATAAACAGGTGTCTCCTCCCCTGCTTTTTTGCTGTCCCTCCAAAGTGTAGAGTATCCCTCTTTGCTGTTGGTCAGAACCTACTGAATATTTGAGTGGTTAAATGGAAGTGGGAATGTCTCAGCTGGACTGGGAACAGTCACAGTGGAGTGTGCTGGGCCCAAAGATTCGACCATTCTCCAAGATGGTACATTCACTCTCCAGGAAGGAGAGTGAGTCTGCATCTTATCCCCAGCCCTGGGGCTCAGAGCTGATGAGAAAATCCTTTACACAAACAGAGCTGTTTATAGAATGAGGAGCCCCTCCCTCATGGGCACCTGGAGCCTTGGCTTCCTCCTTCCTGGGACACCCAGGTCTCACATATCCAGAGATGAACTTTGAATGAATTGACAACAAGTCCTTCATAAGGCCCCTGCTCTCAGACACTCCAAAGATGGGCTGGAGAGATGGCTTAGCGGTTAAAGCGTTTGCCTGCAAAGCCAAAGGACCCAGGTGCATTTTCCCAGGACCCACATAAACCAGATGCACAAGGTGGCACATATGTCTGGAGTTTGTTTGCAGTGGCTGGAGGCCCTGGCACATCCATTCTGTCTCTCTCTCTCTGCTTCTTTCTCTCTCTCCCCTCTTTCTCTCAAATAAATAAATGATAAAATATTTAAAAAAAAAGAAAACTACAAAGATAATGAAGGAGAAAGGCAAAGCTACACCTTGAAGGAGGTCAGAGGTACACACCACTGGTACAGTCTGAAAAGAATTATAGTCATGGGCTGGAGAGATAGCGTAGCTGTTAAGGCACTTGCCTGCGAATCCTAAGAACCCAAGTTCAATTCCCCAGTACCCATGTAAGCCAGATGCACAAGGTGGCGCATGAATCTGGAGTTCATTTGTGGTGGATAGAGGCCCTGGTGTGCTCATTCTCATTCCCCACCCTCTCTCAAATAAATAAATAAGTAAAATATTTTTAAAAGAATTATGGTCATGTTAGCTAACATTATTTGAGTACTCACTGAATGTCCAGTCCTGTGTTAAGTACAGATACACCTTTATGATCATTACGTCTTCCCCTCCCCCAGTGACTGAATGAGGAACTTGGGCTCTGGAGTTGGACAGCTTTGGTTTAAATCTTATCTTTGCCTCTTATTATACACTGTGTACCCATGAAAAAGTTCCTAAGTTCTTGGAGCCTCAGCTTCCTTACCTGTAAGTGGAAATAATAATAATCATAGTATTCTGATAATTCTGAGGTACTACATAGGAAATGCAGAGTATTCTGGGAATTACTGAGGTAATGCATGGGAAATGATGAGACAGGCATCTGGTCCAAAGTAAACACTCAGTAAATATTGGCTGTTGTTGTTGCCTCTGATAGTTTATTCTTGGGGTTGCTGTAACAGGCCCCACAACCTACATGGCTTAAAGTAACAGAAATGTACTATATTGTCTTATAGTTCTGAAAGTTACAAACCCAAGGTCAGGGTGAAGGTGGGTTGGTTCCTTTGGAAGGCTGTGGGGGCTCTAGTCCATGCTTTTGGATTGTACTTCCTGGCCCAGGCAGATTCTTTTTTAAAAAATTTTTCCCATTTATTGATGAGGGAAGGAGAGAGAGAAGAAGAAGAAAGAGAGAGAGAGAGAAGGGGCACCGGGGCCTCCAGCCACTGAAATGAACTCCAGACACATGTGCCACGTGCATCTGGCTTATGTGGGTTCTGGAGAATCAAACCTGGGTCCTTGGGCTTTGCAGGCATGTGCGTTAACCACTAAGCCATCATTCCAGCCCCCTAGTCAGATTCCTTGTCTTTGGTTCTGGCAGGCATTCCTTAGCTACAGTCATAGGTAGCTGTCTTTTATCTGTGTCTCTTCATATTGTCTTTCTTCTCTATTCCATAATTTCTTCTTATAGGGGTACCAATCACATTGGATTAGGGCTCACTCTAATGACCTTCTTTTAATGTGATTACCTCTGTAGAGATCTCAAACAAGGTCAAGTTCTCAGATACTGGAAGTAAGATGGCAATATATCTTTTGGGGGGAGGCAATTTGACCCGTGATGCGAGGCTAAGTATCTTGTTCATGGTTATATAGCTGGTTAGTGATAAAAGTGGTCCTTGGGCTGGAGATAGATAACATTTAAAAACTCTTGCTTGCAAATCCTGCCAGTTCGGGTTCAGTTCCCCAGTACCCATGTAAAGCCAGATGCACAAAGTAGTACATATGTCTGGAGTTTATTTGCAATGGCAAGAGGCCCTGGAGTGCCCATTCTCTCTTTCTCTTTTTCTTCCCCCGCCCTCTCTCTTTCTCTTCCTCTGCTTGGAAATAAATAAAAATATTTAAAGAAAAAAAAAAAACTGATCCTGTAGCCTGGGATGATGAGACGGAAGATTACATGGTGTGAACTCCAGTAGAAGGCGCCAACCCTGCTCAACCTCCTCCAGGAAGAGAATGAGAGAGAGGTGCTCAGAGCCTGCCGCTTTTGCATTGATGGCATTTTCTCTGATTCTTCCTTCTCCTGCAGCCTGCTTGCTCCAGGCTGAGCTGGTAAACTATGAGCGAGTCAAGGAGTACTGTCTCAAGGTCCTGAAGAAGGAAGGGGAGAACTTCAAGGCCCTTTACCGCTCGGGTGTGGCCTTCTACCACCTTGGGGACTATGACAAAGCACTCTACTACCTGAAAGAAGCCAGGAGCCGACAACCGACAGGTGAGGCAGCAGCCCAGCTTTCTGGCTACAAACCCCTCTGGCCACTCCCAGGCCTCCCACTGTGGCCAATGGTATCTGAGCTGGCAAGACCAGGTTGGGGCAGAGACAGCAAATGAGGGCTCTGGGTAGGTAGGACCTAGAATGAGGAGAGCCAGGGACCATGGGCACCTCTTCTGTCCAAATACATTGCAGAGATGGGTTTTGGTCTTTTTCTTTATTTCTTTTCTTTTCTTTTTCCCTTTTCTACCCCTAAATCCAGCTTTCTTCACTTATTCAATACATAGATGCTGAGTTTTCACTATGTACCACAATTTGCACTGGTCGTCAGGGAGGTAGATGAGAAAGCATGGCCCTAACCTGTGATTAGTTCGAGTCTGGTCAGCAAGAGGAAAAGAACAGAGATCATTTTGAAGTAAGCCCAGCGTCTTGCAGGAATCATGCGCTGGCTTTTCCCAAACAGATCCTGTTCCTTATAGCATGCATGGGCTATAAGGTTCTTCTAGATCATGCTCGTTAGCTCACGTGTCATTTGTTCAGTCACTCTGCAGGTATTTACTGAGGTAGTACGATGGGTCAGGGACTATTCTAGGAGGTGAGCGCATAGCAGTGAACAAATGACAATTGCAGCTGGGTACAGTGGCCCATGCTTGTAGGCCCCAGCAGTCAGGAAGCTAAGGTGGGAGGAACATGTAAGTCTGGGAGTTCAAGACTAACCTGCACAACATTAAAAAAAAAAAAAAAAAAACTTATTTACTTTTTGTTTTGTTGAGAGAAGGTCTTCCTTTGCCACTCAGACTCAAACTCCTCGTCCTCCTGCTTCAGCTTCCTGGGTGAAAGAATTACAAATATGTGCTGCTACAGCCCACAGGGAACTTACATTATAATGGAAGAAGTTGTTTAGCACACAGTCAAATTGATGATGTATTATTTCACGGTGATAAATGTTGTGAAAGAAATGAATGAAGGGAATGTTTGACTTGGTTGTAAATCAGGTGGTCTGAAAGAGCCTCTTTGAAGAGGGAAAATTTAAAAAAGACTTTCACTTGATATTATAGTTGTTCATATGGTTGATTCTTTAAAAATGCAATCCTGGGCCAGAGAGATGGCTTAATGGTTAAGGCACTTGCCTGAAAAGCCTACAGACCCAGGTTCAATTCCCCAGAACCCATGTAAAGCCAGACACACATGGTAGCGCATGCATCTCTGAAGTTCATTTGCAGTAGCTAGAGACCCTGATGTGCCCATTCTCTCTCTCTCTCTCTCTCTCTGCCTCTTTATCTCTCTGTATTAAATAAATAAATATTTTTAAAAATGCAATCCTGCAAGGTGTGGTGGGACATATCTTTAATCCCAGCACTTGGGAGGCAGAGATAAGAGGATCACTGTGAGTTGAAGGCCAACCTGACACTACATAGTGAATTCCAGGTCCGCCTGGGCTAGAACGAGACCCTACCTCAAAAAACAAACAAACAAAAAAAAGAGTTGAAGGCCACCCTCAGTCCCCTAGCCAATTCAAGGTCAATATGAGCTACATGAGACCATCTCCAAAATCTGCCCCCTTCCCAATGCCGTCTTTCTTCCAATATGTCTTTGAGAACTTTGGAATCAATTTTCAAATGTCCAAACATATACTTTTTTCTTTCTTTTTTAAAAGTATTATTGGTTTGTTTTTTGTATATAAATTGTGTTCTGCCAGTTTTACCATAAGGACTAGACTCTCTCAACAGAATTTTCTTGAGCACCTTCTATATATACCAGTACCTTATGCCTGGCTGTTTTGAACATGATGCAATATTCATTTCGGCTTCTGGAATTAGATACCCCAGGTAGCAATGGGACTCATATACTCTGGTATTTGCAGAGCTAAGAAATTGTTGCATGTCATGCCTGCTTGCTAATTTAAGGACTGAAATTGTGGAGGGGATAGGGGGCAGAGGGGTGTCCCAGTTGTGAAACAGTTGTCTGATCCTATTTATAAACACAAAAATGACAATAGAGCAAAGTCCTTTTAAGCTCCAAGTTAAAAATATATGTATATATTCAACTCATCTCTATTGATCACTATATTAAGCACTTTTAGACTTATCTATTTTGGTCCTCACAGCAATTTTTTGAGAAAGGCATTATGGTCTCTAGGAGAGGCAGGTTTTGGAGGCACACATACCAATAACTATGTGACTCTTTGGGTGTCACGCTTAATTCCTCCAGGCCCCAGTCTTCTTGTTATTTCAGGGAGGATAAGTATTCACATATTTCAGGATTATGATGGGAAATGGATAGGACCAGTGAGGGTTAAGAAACCTACTATGAGATGGGAATGGTGGTGTATACACCTTTAATCCCAGCACTTGGGGGCTGAGGCAAGAGGTTTGCTATGAGTTTGAGGTCAACTTGAGCTACAGAGTGAGTGCTAGGTCAGCCTGGGCTACAGGAGAGCTTCCCTTAAGAAATAAATTTTAAAGAAGCTGGGAGGCAGAGGTAAGAGAATCGCCACAAGTTCAAGACCACCCTGAGACTACATAGTGAATTCCAGGTCAGCCTGAGCTAGAGCGAAACCCTACCTCAAAAAACCAAAAAATAAAAATAAATAAAATAAAATAAAATAAAATAAAATTGCACAGGCACATGTAGTCCCAGCTACTCCAGAGGCTAAAGCAAGAAAAATCATGTGAGCCCAGGAGTTTGAAGCCATTTAAGCAACATAGTGAGATATCCCATCTCAGAAACAACTTGTTTTTGTTTTCTCTTCTTGTTGACAAGGTCTCTTCTTATTAATATTTTACTTATTTATTTGCAAGGAGAGAGAGAAAGAGAGAATGGGTGAACCAGGCCCCGTAACCCCTGCAAACGAACTCCAGATGCATGCACCATTTTGTGTATCTGGCTCTATGTGGGTACTAGGGAATCCAACCTGGGTCATTAAGCATTGCAGGCAACTTTAACTGCTGAGCTCTCCAGCCTGAGACAAGGTCTTCTGTAGATTAGGCTGGCCTCAAACTTACTGTGTAGCCAAGGGTTCCTTAAACTCTGCATTGTCTTGCATCTGCCTTCAAAGTGCTGGGATTCCAGGTATGTGCTACCATGCCCAGCTCGTAGTGGTGTTTTTAGATTAATAAAAACCATCACAAAGTAGATATTCAAAAGTGAAGGTTGGTGTTTTCTTGAAGATGAGACATACAGATCGAGAAGTCCATGACTCGTCTAAGGGTAATCTCCAAGTGGCATCTCAGCTAACTGTACTGACATGGAGAACACTGGGGCTGCTACTCCAGAGAAATGGGGGGAGGGGTGCAGGGATGGTGGCGCATGCCTTTAATCTCAGCACTTGGGAGGCAGAGGTAGGTGGATCGATGTGAGTTCGAGATCACCCTGAGACCTCATAGTGAATTCCAGGTCAGCCTGGGCTAGAGAGCAAGACCATGCCTTGAAAAACAAAAGAACAAAATAAATAGAAATGGTGGGGGGCGTGGAGGAACCCTCCTCTCTCCTATCTGGCTCCTAGATCATAGTGACCTGTCCATCCATACTTGCCGTGGTAGTTACTTTCTCATTGCTGGGTCTAAATACCAGACCAGAAGCAGCTTGTGGAAGGAACAGGTTTATTTCTGGCTTACAGTTTCCAGAGGAAGTTTCTAGAAAGCATGGCAAGAGCAGACAGCTGACATGACATCTCTACACATTTTGAAGGAAGGAAGGAGAGTGAGCTCACTGGCCCTGGCAAGCAGGGCGGGACTGTAAAACCCCAAGGCTCACCTGCCAGCTACACGGCTTCCAGGCTCCAACCCCCCAAAGGTTTCACAAGCTGGGGATTACATATGAGGCTTAATCACAAACGCATGAGGCTGTGGGGGACATTTCACAGTCAAACCCCTTACCTGCTAAGGCTGATGCTGTAGGGAGAGGCCTGCATCTGGCTGCCCTCTCAGACAACACCATGGAAAGTTGGAAGGGACCTTATTAGAGTAAGTGTGGCCTGTCCCTGAGCTGCAGGTCCAGCTCTCACTTACTCTGTGAAGACACCACCGTTGTCGCCCTCACTGGCTGGTCTCTAAGGGGTGTTTTCTCTCTCCACAGACACCAATGTAGTTCGGTACATCCAGCTGACTGAGATGAAGCTCAGCAGGTGCTCCCAGAGGGAGAAAGAAGCCATGTAACGAGGGAGCCTCCCCAGAGCCACGCCCTTGCCTGACTGGTGGAGAGCGCACCCTGGGTTCTGTCCCTTTCTCCCCACTCTTCCTCCTGTTGCTCCCCAAATGTCTGTTTACTCCCAGTGAGAGAAGAAGGTGAGCGGCATATCTGGAATGAGGTGGGCTGCCCGGATGCGGAGACATCTTCTCTGCTTGCAAGTCAGTGACGGAGGGGCGCTCTACACTCCGCTGGAACAGCTGCGGAGCAGTCCCGCGGGCTGGGAACTTGGGCTAGGGCTTCTGATGGGCAGAGCCTGGCGGGTGTGCCCATCCCAGAGGCAACAGGTATGAACCCTTCTACACCTCCCCGATGGACCAGAGTCTCTCGAGGCAACTGAAACACATCCAGAGCCCAGATAAACACAAGTCAGCATTGTTTGAGTCAATGCAGAGACTGAATTTGTACACTGGAGTTACCCCCCCTCCGCCGCCCCTCCCCCCCAGTGCCCTTAGCCATCACCACCCTCCCTCACTTGACTCGCTTGAGCTTTCCTCTCTCGCGCGCGTCTCTGCCAGGGTTCACATGCCATCAAGGCCTACGCACGGTGCCCTTTGGTGACCACACATACCATTCCCCCCCGCCAGCTTTGTAGCCAGCAGGCAGCCGTGACAACAGAAGGACAGGGTGAAGTGCGCCAAGGGTCGGGACACAGCAGACTGTGTAGGTGATGGGGGAGAGAAAGATGATGTCTGAGGGAAAGAGGGTTGTACAGGATGACTACTGAACTGTGGGCTAATTAGGCATAAATAAGGATAAATGAGAGGCAGTGGATCCCGTCATTTCTCTTGGAAGCAGGCCATGCCCTCAGTTTTGCTCAGGCACAGCTACTTACATCCAGGCAGGACAGGCTTTCCCCCAAAGCCACTGGCCATTTGTCCAGGACAACATATATATACATATATATGTATGCATATGTTAGCCACAGCCCTTGTGCTTTTAGGAGTGGAGATGCCTCGGGGCTTGGCCCTGTGAGAACTTGTACAGCCTCTTTTTTGACAAAATTATCCAAACTCAATATCTAGCACACAGAACGGATTCAACAAACATTTGTTGAATGAGTAAATTATGACAGCAGACTGATTCTCCTGCCTTAAACGAATTTGATCCCAGCCTAGTCTCCTAGTATCTACGCTCTTTATGCCATGCCGTGTTGCTTCCGTCAAACACGAAACATTTACTGAGGGCTTACTGTTTGCCCACCGTACTGCAATACGTCGTGGGACGTAGGGTGTCGTCTCAGTCTTCAAGGAGACAGAAGAATTGCGAAACGTGTATGTGATTAAGAGCACTGACACCATTAACATATATTCGATGCTTAAATGTTTAGAAAAGCACTTTCATGTCTTTTTCGTGTGATTTCGTGAGACAATATTGTACAAAATTAAAATATATACAGATGCAATAATGTTAATAGGATTTATTAAATGCACTATCTTCAGATATGTACATGGACAATCTCATTTCTTTCGTGTAATTCCTCTTTGAGATATTACTTCCATATGATGGATCATTCAAACAGAAAGCCAGGAAACATTAACTATCTCAAGATAGCATGGCCTTACCAGACATAGCTAGGATTTGAACCAGGTCTTAACTCCAGCGCTCTAGCTAGTAACTCTCCTATGCTTTGTTGCCGCTCTGTGAACCTATTTTGTTGGACAGTTAACAACTGTGTAAGAGCAGGACAATAGGACAATATGCACTGAGCTGAAACATGTTCACCATATCAATGGCCTCCTCTTACAGTTCCACAAAACAGGAAAAGATCAGAGGCCAGAAGAGCCTTCCTGGTTGAGCAATGACCAACCAGAAGATAGCCAAGACCCGGCAGTTATGTCTGCGTGTTGTTTGTTCTACTCAACGGGGTCAGCATGCATCTGAACAGCCTACCTGGCATTCCTCACCCCCACTACCAGTGGTGGGAAAGGATCACAATCATAGGTATAGGCTCAAAGGAAACACAAAGTTAATCATGGGTCGTTTGTGTAAGAAGAGGCTCTACCACTTCAAAACCAACCACCACTAAGGGGCTCTTGAGCCACTAGCATAGTTTATGTTCACATAGCTCCCCAAACACTTTAATGGGGGCTGCAGAAAGGTGCTAGAAATATCCAGGGGTCCACCGTTGCTCACCTCTAGAGGAGAGGAAAAGGAAAAAGCCATTCCAGCTGCCACATTTCCCTGTTTCTGTCCCCCAAAATGGCTTCACATGACCCCAACCCAACCCCAACCCAAAACCACCCTAGATATTTGTGCAGAACTCCCCCATTCCCAAGCCCAGAAAGTTTGTGAGTTGGCATATTGTTAGGATCTGAAGGATGAAGAGGTCAGAGGTTGGCCTGAAGTACCAGTTCAAACTGGCAGGGTCTTCCTTTGTTCTTCATTCGTGGGGGTAGGAGAGAAGGCTTGCTTGAATGAATCATGGGGACAGGGCTGGTCAGATGGGGATAAGACTTGCCACCCCAAGGAGAAAGCTTGGGAACCACAGGCAGATGGGGATAAGCTCTTCAAACCTCACAGAATAAATGAACGGGCTGTTGGCTTATTCTGTGACTTCATCACCAATGCCTACTGGAACTCCACTCACTGTGACCCAGACTTAAGTGACCCTCGCAAAAGAAGCTACGTGGGGTACTGGTTAATGTTTGGGGTAACAGGGCAAAATGTTCTGTGCGTCTGTCCAACTGAGATTTCAGATAGCTGATAAGATTTCTTCTCTCAACTCCTAAAAATGGACTGATTTAATTATACACTTTGTGGATGTTGTTGTTGAACTATTTAGACAGGAGCACTTGTAGATCTGACCTACATTTTCATCTTCTGCCTGGACTTTTGTGATAGACTCTTTGGGAGAAAAATTATACTTTCTGTTTAATTATGAAGTCTTACGTGTATATTATAGAACATTTAGAAAAAAGTTAAAAGAAGACAAAATTCAATTTATCACCCTACCACCCAAGACAACACATTTTTATCCTTTTGGTTATATTGTTTACTTCTTTTTGGTCTAAGTGTGTGCACATACATGAACAGGTTTTTGTTTGTTTTTAATGGAAAAAAGCCCTGAATCATGTTGTATATATTCTTTAATAATTTGCTTTTCAAAATGTGTATTCATATTTTAGAATAAGCAATACATGCACCAATACAAAACTCAAATAGTACAAAAACTCAGTAGTTGGAAGTAACTTTTTCCCCGTCTGCTATTAGTTAGTTTCCCTCCAATTTCTTGTCTGCCCCTCCAGAGATCACATTTTCAAACACATGTATATATTTTCTTCTATCACTCATAAACAGAAACATATCAGAACTTTTTTTTTTTTTTTGGCTCCTTGTGTTGCTTCATTTACTCTGTCATGGACATTTCTGCATGTCTTTCATACTTTTCCAATAGCATTTTCATGGTATGGATGGACCTTCATTTTTGTAATCTGTCCCCAAATAGTGATTGTTTCACTTGTTCCCAATCCTTATTGTAAATAATGTTGTAAGTGGCATTTTGGTCGCTAAAATTTGCACACATCGTCTATGATGATCTCCTTGGGATATGATCCAAGAAGGAAATTGCTTGGCTATTTTTAAGGATTTTGATACGTGTTGCCAATGCTCCCCAGAAAGTTTGTACCAAAACACTGTCCTATTTGCAGCCTCCAGAGTGTCCTGTCCTGGCCCCGAATAATACTGGATATTACCACTTATCAAATATTTACCAATTTGATAGGGCAAAATAATTGTGTGTTGATGTTAACTTTAACTTTTTTGATTATTGGTGAATAACATGTTCATGTGCTTATGGACCACTTGTACTTCTTTCTTCATGGATCTCCTATTTATTTGATATGGATATGTTTAATCTTTATTAGCAATTTGTAATTTTGAAAAATATTATTTTTGTCAAGAAATGCTGCAAATATGCTTTCCAAGTGTTTTGCTTTCCAATTTTGTTCATGGTGCTTTTTGACATACATAAATTCCTAATTCTGCAACCAACCTGTTCTTTTGCTGCTAGCTTTTCCTGCCTGCATCTGACATTCTCACGTCTGTCAGGGTGACTTCTTCTAAAGCACAATCTGGTCACATGCTCTCTTGGCTTCACAGCGCTTCTTCCCTTCTCATTGGCTGGGATAAAGAACAAAGCCCTTCCTTCACATCACACACAGGGTCTTTCATGTGTTTGCTCCCGGTGACTTTTCCAGGTTTCACCTCCTGCTCCGTGCCATTACCACATACCCCAAACCATTGTGCTGGGTATGGGGGAGGGTTCCCATATTGTTCCCTCTGCCTCACTGGCTATGCCTCATTCTAACAATTCCCCTTTGCCTCGCTAACTCTTTCAGGTGATGGTGCGGGATCACTGCTCCAAAGCCTTAGTCTATGTTCTTAAAGCCACACAATCCTGCCTCTGCCCAGCGTTTGCCACAGCCGATCGGAATTTCCTGTTCACATTCACCTCTCCCACTCCCCCATTTTCCCCAAGGTGAGGTACTCTCTACTTCATTCACCTTGGCAGCCAGAGTGTCTGATACAATATGCTGGGCACATGATAGGTGCTCAAAAGCTATTGAGCATTTAGCCTGCAACAGAGGAATCATGGATTCGGTGACAAATGTTACTTGTGGTAAAGGCAGGGTGGGACCAGATCTGTGCTTGTGAGAAACGAAGAATCCTGAGAGCGTGGGTCAGCCGAGAAGCCATGTGCTCTAGTCCCTGCTTTCCAGAGCTCCACAGTTGCTTAGAAGAGATTTGGTAACTACATCCTCTCCCAGGCCACCTCAGTCAGACCTGATGCATCAGACTCATGGTGATAAATGCTCAAGTCTCTGTGGCTCTGAGAATATTCTAAAGTGTTTCTGGTGATCAGGCATGCTGAGGTAGACCAGCAGACCCACTTCAGTATGCGCCTGGCTCCCATCACTTCACACCACGTGACCTTTAGGAGAAGACAGATGGAACTTTGAGCACTTGCTTTAACAACTACTAGCTGGTGAACGCGAAGCATTTGCTTAGCTTTCTGACTCTTGCTTTCCTAAGTGACGCAAAGATAATGTCACATCCCATTGAAAGGGTGTAGAAGCCGGGCATGGTGGCACACACCTTTAATCCCAGCACTCAGGAGGCAGAGGTCGGAGGACCGCTGTGAATTCGAGGTCACCCTGAGGCTACATAGTTAATTCCAAGTCAGCCTGGACCAGAGGGATACCCTACCTTGAAAAAAAAACTAAGCCGGGCGTGGTGGCGCATGCCTTTAATCCCAGCACTCGGGAGGCAGAGGTAGGAGGATCACCCAGAGTTCGAGGCCACCCTGAGACTACATAGTTAATTCCAGGTCAGCCTGGACCAGAGTGAGACCCTACCTCGCAAAAAAACAAAAAGAAAAAAAAAACTAAACAACAACAAAAACAAAAAGGGTGTAGTGAAGATTAAGAAATAACTGGCTTTTTGCTCAGTGCCTGCTACAGAGTAAACCCAGGATGTTAAGTCCCTTGCTCCCTTCAGCCTCAGTTTCCTCATTTATAACGTGACTGCTAATGCCTCCATGTTTACTTTCACGAACCCTACACTCTGCACGCTAGAAAGAAGGGTCACGTCAACAAGCCCTTGCATCTACTGGTAAACAGGACAAGCTCCTTGGAGGGTACAGAGGGGACTGAGGGAGTCCCGTATGCCACCACATTACATCTCCAGGCATAGCAGAAGCTCCACAGCCATCAATGGGAATAATTCTGATTACGTTCCAGAAATATCTGAAGAGCACCACAATTCTCTTCCTCATAGTCCACCCTGGGGCCAGCAGTCTCTGGGCTGCAAGGAGAAAGCAACTGCTGGGAAACAGGGAAAAATGCCCACTCTCCTTTCAGTGCCTTTGGTATCCTCATCACATGTCTCAGGGCAGGAAAGACAAGACAACGTTTAGGTGAAATAGCTGATCTGGGGCCGTTCTGATTTAGGTGTGCCATTCCCAGTGCCACGCCCGCCTAGGGCAGGCAGTGGAGGCAGGGAACATGCGTTCGGTCCAGCAGGCATGGCATAGTTCAAATTACCGAGTCAGCATGAAGAGTCCTACTCTAAATGGACTGAAATTGGATTCTATTAAAAACCGCACTCAGCGAGGCCTTTGGCTATTAATACTTGCTAAGACATGGAGGGGGCAGAGCAGGCGGAGGCCCCCGAAAAAGGCTGGGGCTCAGCTGCTGCTGAATTGTTTGTCTGGAAGGAGGCCTGCATTTGAGAACTAGACTCGCCCTGTTTTCAGAGTCTCACAGAATGTTAGAACTGGAAGGAAACTTGAAACAGAATAGCTCTGCCTTCTAATGATACAGATGAGGGATCAAATACGGGGTCCAATGATTGCAGGTCACACAGCTTGTCCGTAGTTAAGGCCAGAGCTGATACTCTTTCTGTTCAACCAAAACACACTTTCAAAGCTCCTAACTTTACAGCCATAGCTATTCAGTGCTATGACCTTGTTTTGTTCGAAAGAAAGAAGGGACACTGCTTATTCTTTTGCTCCTTCATGCAGTGTTTCTCACTGCAGACGCTTCAGGAAAGGGCTCGGTGGTCAGCACGCTATTGCTTGTGCCTAAGAGGCTTACAGTCTTCAGAGGAGCAAATGTAAACAGGGTGGGTCAATTCTCTGCAGGAATCGTCACCAAAGACACCATGGACACATATAAGAAAGCACCTAGAGGCTGGAGAGACGGCTTAGCAGTTAAGCTGCATGCCTGCGAAGCCTAAGGACCTCGGTTTGGTTCTCCAGGTCCCATATATGCCAGATGCACATGGTGGCACATGTGTCTGGAGTTTGTTTGCAGTGGCTAGAGGCCCTGGCGTGCCCATTCTCACTCTCTCTGTCCCCCTCTGTCATAAATAAATAAATAAATAAATAAATAAATAAATAAATAAAATATTTTTAAAAAGAAGGGGCTGGAGGGGTTAAGTGCTTGCCTATGAAGCCTAAGGACTCCAGTTTGAGGCTCGATTCCCCAGGACCCACATGAGCCAGATATACAAAGTGGCACATGCATCTGGAGTTCGTTTGCAGTGGCTCAAGGCCCTGGTGCACCTGTTCTCTATCTGCCTCTTTCTCTCTGTGTCTGTCACTCTCAAATGAATACATAAACAAAAAAATTAAAAAAAAAAAAAAGAAAAAAGAACAAGCACCTATATCAAGATTGGCCTAAGGTGCCCCAACTAAGTCAAGGAGGGTGTAAAGTTTCAGCCCGGCTCAGTGACTATCCTGGTGCTCCTTTTCCTAGCTGTAACATTAAAAAGCTATGAGACATCAGGCTGGAGAAGATGGCTTAGCAGTTAAGGTGCCTGCCTGCCAAGCCTAAGAATGCCCGTTCAGTTCTCCAGGTCCCATGTTTAGCCAGACATAAAGTGATGCAAGGGTGAAATGCTGCACTTGCCCACAAGGGGACGTGCATCTGAAATTCATTCACAGCAGCTGAGAGGCCGCTGGCACACCCATTCTCTATCTGTCTCTCTCTCTCTCTCTCTCAAAAAAAAAAAAAAAAAAAAGATATGAGACATCACGATGAGTGGTCTCCCTGCTTTTTCCCAGTTTTTCTCATGCCTGGGCTCAAGCAATGCTACTTTGACTACCTTTGCTGGGAAATCACAGAAGACCATGTGGCTGGATTTTACTAAGCCCCTCTGGCAGCAACTGGTGCTTCCCCTGAGTGAAGTCAGCTCGTTAAGATCTGAGGTTCCCACAGAGGAGGGAATGCTATGCCAGGTGGCACACACGTAGCTCCTCCGGATAATGCCGTGAGCACCTAAGATGCAGCCGATCTCCTACGTGCTTGCTGTTTTCTCAGACTTTCTTCTAGAGCAGTGTTGTCCATTAGAAATATAATGGGAACCACTGGTGTCACCTTCAAATGTCTAGTAGTCCCAGTTTAAAAGGTAAAAACAGAGCCGGACATGGCGGTACACACTTTTAATCCCAGCTCTTGGGAGGCAGAAGTAAGTGGATCACAGTGAGTTCGAGGCTACCCTAAGACCACATAATGAATTCCAGGTTAGGCTGGGCTAGAGAGTGAGACCCTACCTCGAAAAACCAAATAATAATAAGAAGAAGAAGAAGAAGAAAAAGAAGAAGATTTTTTAAAGTAAAAACAGGGCTGAAGAGATGGATCAGTGGTTAAGGTGCTTGCCAGCAAAGCCTAAGAACCTAGATTTGATTTCCCCATACCCATGTAAAGTCAGATGAAATGGTGCATGCATCTGGAGTTCACTTGCAGTGGCTGGAGACCCTGATGCATGCATTCTCTCTCTGACATTTACCATAAATTGATTTTATGCAAGGGTACCAAGACAATTCAATGAGGGAAAAGAAGTCTTTTCAATGAATGGTGCTGGGATGACAAGACAGCCACATGCTAATAATGAAATGAGACTACCTCAGCCTTACATTATATTCAAAAATCTAGTCAAAGGGGACCAAAGGTTTTAATGGAAGAGCTAAAATGAAAGCATTCTTTGTGATGAGAACTAGGTAATGGTTTCCTAGATATGCTACGAAAGCAACACAACCAAAGAAAAAAATTATAAACTGGGCTTTATTAAAATTGAAAGTGTGGGGCTGGAGAGATGGCTTAGCAGTCAAGGCACCTGCCTGAGAAGCCTAAGAACACCTGTTCGAATCTCCAAGTCCCACGTTTAGCCAGATGCAAAAAGTGACACAAGCGCTCAATGTCACACATGCTCACATGTCTGGAGTTCATTCACAGTAGCTGAGAAGCCCTGTTGTGCCCATTCTCTCCCTGCCCCTTCCCCTCTCTCTCTCTTTCTCTCTCTCTCAAATTAAAAAAAAAAATGAAAGTATGCTTCAAAGGACACTTTCAAGAAACGCCAACCCACAGAAATGGGGCAAACACTATCACCATAAGTCTAACAAGGGATTTCTGTCTAGAATAAATAAAGAACCCATACAAATCAATAGTAAAAGGACAATTCAATTTATAAAGGGGCAATGAGAGCTGGGGATATAGCTCAGTTGGTAGAATGTTTGCCTGGGTTTGATCCCCAGGCCCACATAAACTAGACATTGTGGTACACATTTATAATCGTAGCATTTGTAAAGTGGAGGCAGGAGGATCAGAAATTCAAGGTCATCCTTGGCAACATAGTTAAAGTCAGCCTGGGCTACATGAGGCCTTATCTCAAAAATAAAAATAAATAAAAATGCAAAGGGGCAAAGAATCTGAGTAGACATTACTCAAAAAAAAAAAAAAAGATATCCAAATGCCAATATACACATTAACAGATGATCAATATCTTTAGTCAGGAGTGGAGAGATGGCTTAGTGGTTAAGGCACTTGCCTACAAAGGTAAAGGACCCAGGCTCAATTCCCCAGGACCCACGTAAGACAGATGCACAAGGGGGCACATGCATCTGGAGTTCATTTGCAGTGGCTGGAGGCCCTGGTGCACCCATTCTCTCTCTCTCTCTTTCTCAAATAAATTAATAAAATATCTTTCATCATTAGAGAAATGTAGTTCATGCTGTCAGCAAATAGACACCAGGTGATGCTGAGTATGTGGGGAAGCTGAAATCTTCACACATAGCTGGTGGTAATGAGACAAGAGAGACTGTGTCAGTTCTACAAACAGTTAATTAGAGTTAGCCTGTGACCCTTGTAGGAGCTTTGCTCATCACCACGACCTTACAGAAGCAACTTAAGGGAGGAGAGCTAGTGTATGCTAGCTCCCAGTTTAGAAGGTACAGTCCGTCATCACAGGAAAGACATGACAGCAGAACCTGTCCATGGCACTGAAGCATATGGAGTGCCTTGTTACATCTTGAAAGATCAGGAGAGCCAGACCAGAAGCAGTGCCAGCCTATACTACCTAAGGTCCACCTCTATGGCCCTAAATCTGCAAGCTAGGCACCAAGTCTGAAAGATTCCACCACCTCCTGACCAGTACAACCAGCTGAGAGTGTGTGTTCAAACATGAGCCTGAGGGAGACATTTCACATTCAAATGATAACCCCCAGCAATTCTAAGTATACACCCACGGCACTCGAACACATGCATCCACCCAAAATCTGACATGCTAATGATCATTATTCATTGACATCAAAATAAAACAGACTAATAGAGAGGGGGGGGGGTATGATGGACAGTGGATTTGCGAAGGAGAAAGTGGGGTAGGGGAGGGAATTATCATGGCTTATTGTCTGTAATTATGGAAGCTGTCAATAAAATAAGTTTTAAAAAATAAATAAATTTTTTCATAATGACCAAAACCAGAAACAGCCAAAATTCCCACAACTAACAGATCAGTGCAGTGTGGTATAGCTATATAACACATTAGTCACAATTTTTTTAAAAAATGAAGAACTGGTACACACTACAAAATGGACCTTGAGAACATGCTGCATAAAAGAAGCCATCCACAGTACAGGCCAAGTTCCATGAACTCTTTGATACGATGTTTCCAGAGGAAGCAAATGACAGAGACAAAACGTAGATTAGTGGTTGTCAAGGGAAGGGGTCAAGGAGATGGAAGGAATGAGATATGATAGCTAAGGGACTCAGTGTTTCCACTGAGGCAATGAAACGTCCATTCATTACCACTTAATTGTGGTGATGGGTCCATAACTGTAAATATATTTTTTTAAAAAAGCATTAAGGGCTAGAGAGATTGCACAGTGGTTAAGGTACTTGCCTGCAAAGCCTAACTACCTGGGTTCAACTCCCCAGTACCCTCATGTAAAGCCAGATGCACAAGTGGCACATGCATCTGGAGTTCATTTGCAGTGGCTAGAGGCCCTGGCATGCCCATTCTCTCTCTCTCTCTCTCTTTCTCCAAACAATAAAAATATTTTAAAAATTAAAATGTACATTTTAAGTTGGATTTATTTTTTAAATATTTTTTTTGAGAGAGACAGAGAGAGAGAGGGAGAGGAAGACAGATAGAGATGGGGGCACCAGCAGCCTCTCATCTGCTGCAAATGAAATCCAGATGCATGCGCCCCCTTGTGGTCAAGTGCAGCATTGCGCCCTTGTGTCACTTTGCATCTGGCTAAACGTGGGACCTGGAGATTGGAACCACTGGAAATTGGAACCAGTGTTCTTAGGCTTAGGAGGCAGGCGCCTTAACCGCTAAGCCATCTCTTCAGCCCTATTTTTTAAATATTTTATTTATTTATTTGAGAGGGGGAGAAAGAGGCAGAGAGAAGAGAGAGAGAGAGAGAGAACACACTAGAGCCTCTAGCCACTGCAAATGAACTCCAAACACATGTACTGCTTTGTGCATCTGGCTTTACATGGGTATTAGACAATTGAACCTGGTTCCTTTGGCTTTACAGGCAAGCACCTTAACTGCTAAGCCATCTCTCCAACCCTATTATGTTTTTTTTTTTTTTTTTTTTTTTTTTTTTGAGTTAGGGTCTCACTCTAGCTCAGGCTGACCTGGAATTCACTATGTAGTCTCAGGGTGGCCTCGAACTCATGGTGATCCTCCTACCTCTGCCTCCCAAGTGCTGGGATTAAAGGCGTGCACCACCACGCCCGGCTCCTATTATGTTTTGATAAAACCACTAAGTATATTTTTATGTAGTGTAATTTATCTAAAATATTGCCATTTCAGCATATAATCAATTTAATAAACTACTAACTATATGCTTTATATATTTCTTGTAACACAGTGTGTAATTCATACTTAATAGCATGTTTGGACTAGCTCTAGAGTAATTGCTCCAAGTCACACACAGCTAGTAGCCACCACATCAGACAGCACAGTAGTGGAACTGCGAAATCCTACGCAAACTGAGACGTCTTGAAATAGGGTCCTCCTGGTTGTTTCAACGCTGCTCCTTCATGGGGTTTCCAGCACCCCCATTCCCAGCCCTGCCACTGAGCCAGCAGAGTCAAGACTGCTGCAGAGGAGAGAGGTCCCTGCTCCTTGGCCTCCACTTCTGGTCCAATGCTGACCCACATACACTTACTCAAGCTTCCATTTCACACTCCAACACCTGAGGCATGTGTGTCTTACTTATGAAAATGGGGATGATAAGGATTATTGCTAGTTAAGACTGTTGATGACTTTTCTCTCCCAACAGGCTGCATAGCTCTTTCTAGCATTCTGACAGCTAGTCAACAGGAAGTAGGCATTCAGCTCTGGTCCAGCTTGATTTCTCAGTGACCTGTAGCCCAATCAAGTGGAATTTTCAGCAAGAGGGTCTTTCCAACTAGTTCTGGTGGGAAAACCAAGAACCTTAGGAATAGCCTATAATGTTTTGGGGGCATCCTTTGCCAACAACCTGCTATAAGGTATCCCACTCCTGGTACTGAAATATTTCTAGTAACAATCTATGGCTTCTGGGCACATTATTCACCTCCAAAGATACTTCTGCACAATTTCTCTGTTTTTAACATATATGTTATTATCTAGTGAAGAAGTAGGTTTCCATGTGGCTTATTCATAACATCTTAAGTTTTGATCAGCCTTCCTCCCACCTTCTTCTCTCTTCCATCCCCTCCCCTGATTCCACTCAGATCATTTAATTCCTAAGGGTTTTAAAAAAGTCATTATGTAGTCTCAGGGTGGCCTCAAACTCATGGCAATCCTCTTACCCCTGCCTCCCGAGTGCTGGGATTAAAGGCGTGTGCCACCAAACCCGGTTTGATTCCTAAGTTTTAAATGATGCAATGTACCAAGAAGCATGACAAAATCTCACAACACCCTGCTTCATTCTGCTCAGGGTATGAAGCATCCCTTCATAAAATACATCCATACTGTGTATTCTACTCACTTCGTAGGCCTTAGTAGCTGCCTTCAAGGGACCACAATACCCGTATTCAAGAAGCCCTTATGGCACTTAATAATGGCCCCCAAATGCAAGAGCAGTGTGCTGGCAATTAGGATTTGCCAGATAGAAAGGCTTTAAAGTGCTTCCTCTAAGTGAAAAGGTAAATAAATTATTTTGTGAGAGATAAAAGAGAGAGATCATATTCATATAACTTGATTGGAGTAATTGTCTGATTTTATGAATGGTTATTGTAGATATCTTACTGTGGCTAATTTATAAATTAAGCTTCAATATAGGTATGTATGGATAAGTAAAAAATAGGATATATAGAATTCTGTGGTATGTGCATTTTCAGGTATCTTCGGGATCTTGAAACATATTCCCCTGTGATTAAGGGAGAAATTATTGAGGTATGTACTATAAAATGTCCAGTCTCTCTCTCTCTCTCTCTCTCTCTTTAAACAAATAAAATTTTTTTAAAAAGAGAGATGGTTTAGTGGTTAAGGCGCTTGCCTGCAAAGCCAAAGGACTCAGGTTCGATTCCCCAGGACTCATGTAAGCCAGATGCACAAGGTGGAGCATGTGTCTGGAGCCTGCAGCAGCTGGAGGCCCTAGTGTGCCCATTCTGTCTGTCTGTCTGTCTGTCTGTCTCTCTCTCTCTCTCTCTTTCTCTCTCTCTCTCAAATAAATGAATAAAAATAAAATATTTAAAATATCTAGATCTCAGGTATTAAATGATCATAGACTTCTGCACCAAAATATCAATCATAACGCAGTGTCACCATCTTCCTAGAAAGTTCTTTCATGTCATCATCCCAACCTATCTCCTTCCCAAGCCTGTATCATCAAGTAGTATTATGTTTGTTAGCCCCACTGATTCATTGTCAAAAAATATACATGTGGGAGGATGGAGAGATGGCTTAGTGGTTATGGCACTTACTTGCAAAGCCAAAGGACCCAGGCTCAATTTCCCAGGACCCATGTAAGCCAAATTCACAAAGTAGTACATGCATCTGGAGTTGGTTTGCAGTGGCTGGAGGCCCTGTTGTGCCCATTCTCTCTATCTCTCCCTCTCTTTCTGTATGTCTCTTTTCTTTTCGCCTGCCTCTCTCTCTCTCTCTTAAACAAATAAATAAAATATTTTTGTTTATTTTTATTCATTTTTATTTGAGAGTGACAGAGAAAGAAAGAGGCAGATATATAGAAAGAATGGTCATGCAAACAAACTCCAGATGCATGCGCCATCTTGTACCTCTGGCTTACGTGTGTTCTGGGGAATTGAGCCTTGAACTGGAGTCCTTAGGCTTCACAGGCAAGCGCTTAACCACTAAGCCATCTCTCCAGCCCAAATAAATTTTTTTCTTTTTTTTTCTTCAAGGTAGGGTCTCACTCTGACCCAGGCTGACCTGGAATTCACTATGCAGTCTCAGGGTGGCCTTGAACTCATGGCAATCCTCCTACCTCTCCCTCCCAAGTGCTGGGATGCACCCACCACACCTGGATCAAATAAAATATTTTTTACTCTAGACGTTTGGTCATAATTCTTCCTGTTCTTTTTGCTGACCTGGAATTCACTCGGTAGTCTTAGGGTGGCTTTGAACTCATAGCGATCCTCCTACCTCTACTTCCCAAGCTGGAACTAAAGGCATGAGCCACCATGCCAAGCAAATTCTTCCTGTCTTTTTCTTTTTTTTAGAGAAACATAGAGAATGGGCATGCCAGTGGCCTCTTAGCCACTGAGAACAAATTCCAGGCACGTGCGCCCCCTTATGGGCAAGTGCAGCATTGTGCCCTTTCGTCACTTTACGTCTGGCTAAACATTGGACCTGGAGATCGAACCGGCATTCTTAGGCTTGGCAGGCAGGTGCCTTAACCTTTAAGCCATCTCTCCAGCTCTCTTCCTGTTCTTAATCTGACATGAGACATGACTTTAGAGGAGGACTGGGGTGCTCAGGGAGAAACCTCCTTTCGACCATCAGCTTAGGAAATGACATCCATTGAGAATCTTTCCCGGCCAGGGAAGTGTGGGAAGATAATTGTGCCTGACAAACAGGACTGGGTTCTATTTGGTATTACTCTATAGAGGAATGGCTTCCCAACACCCTTCTAGGCTGAGCCACAAATTAAATTGACATGAAGCTTAGTAACAGGAAAATGCTCATGTTATTTATCTACATATGTGCAAAAGTCCACAAAAAATATGAGACACTAAGAGCCAGATGATTGGAACTTACATGGAATCCTGGGCTCCAGAAAGAAATCGGAGATTCACGATTCTGGAGGGCAATGGGGACAAATTACAGGGAAGAAGCGTGATATTAAAGGTTGCCTTATTATGCAAATGAGATTCTCAGTAGATGGAGGTTGTGTGGGCGCAGCCCTTTCCTAATACAGATAGCTCTGACTAAAGAAAATTGTCTTTGTGGATGTCTTTGGGAAGAGGACGGCCTTTCAGAGCTATAATTGTAATTTCTCAAAATAGCCAGCTAATAATCAATATGGCAGAGAGGCCTGTTCAGGGTGGCTTGGTCTGGTATAGCACTGTAATATTTTGGGCTATGTGTTCTGAGCCCCAGCTCTCTGGAAGATGGAGGTGGGGTCAGGACAGCCCAGTGGGAGGTGTGCTGAGAGAAGGCAGGCCTCAGGGGAGAGTCTGGGAGTCACACTGATGACTGCAGCCCTGAAGTAGAAGGAGGAAGGAGCTCCCACGCAGGGAGAAGCCCACGGCCACGGGTCGCCCACATGGGAGGTCGGGGTGGTTTCTAAGATCCTCCGAGGAGTTAAATGAAGAGGTAGGGATTGGCTAGCTTTTTATGTTTTATTTTGATAAGTCCTAAATGGAGTCTGACAATTTATAAGGAAACCTGTTTTCCTAGATCTAAGGAAAACTAACTTCCCAGAGGAAATTTTGAAATCATGTGGAGCACTTATTCCCTTCCCTTACCACTCTCCAAAGCACCGAGGCTTGGGGTACAGGATGGGTTCAGACGCGGGGGCGGAGGATGCTGGCAACATGGGTTCTTTCCATACTTCAGGGAAACACTGGAGCAAAGGTCACCTTATGGAAAAGTTCCTTAATTTTTTAATTTTTTTCTAAATATATATTTATTTGTAAGGAGAGAGAGAGAGAGAGAAAATGAGAGTTAGAAAGAAGGAAAGAGATAATGAGCATACCAGGGCCTCCAGCCACTGTTAATGAATTCCAGATGCATGTGCCACTTTGTGTTGCTGGCTTTACATGGGTCCCAGGGAATGGAACCTGGGTCATTAGGCTTTGCAGACAAGTGCCTTAACTGCTGAGCCACCTCTCCAGCTCCTATTTTTTATTACATTTTTAAAAATTATTTTTGACTCAGAATTTGAGTCTATCTTTTTGAAATACACATGAGCTTAGAAATACAGGTTCTGTTGACTAAAAACATAAAACTGGACCTGCCAACTTTGGCTATAGGACCTTGAGCTGGCAGCAAGCCTCTTTACCATCATTTCATCTTCACATAGGTGAGAAGCACAATCTCTCAGGGTATCAGAATTATCTAGCAAGCAATAAAAAAACACAGGGCTGGAGAGATGGCTTAGTACTTAAAGGTGCTTGCTGGTAAAGCCATATGATCTGTGTTCCCCAGAACCCATGTAAAGCCAGCAGCACAAAGTGGCACATGTATCTGGAGTTCATTTGCAGCAGCAGGAGGTCCTGGCATGCCCATGCACATGCACAAACACACTTTTTCTCAAATAAATAAGTAGTTTTTTATTATATGGAAACTTTGTATGGACATATCATTTGTTGGTACCATCATTTCCTTCCACCCTGATGCCATTCCACTAAGGTCTCTCCTCAGTGGGGTTGCTGGTATTCACCATAACCCTATGAATTGTGAGAGCAGCAGTCACTCATTGGATGGGGTGGGGAGAGGCAGTGCCTCTGGCTATTCCCTCCCACCCTGTAGCTCTTACATTCTTCCCACCCCCTCTTCCTCAAAATTCCCTTAGCTGTGGTGAGTGTGTTTTAAGTCGACTTTAGTGCTGAACTCAGCAGCTTCTGGATTTCTGCTTTGGTGGTATCTTTTGAGTATCCCCAGTGTCTGTCTCCATCACCCCAGCCCAGGTTGTCAGGCTCACCGTGGAAGCAGCACTCTTGCTCATCTCACCAGCTCCTCTGTGGTTTCACCTGGGCACTGGCTGATGTCCTGCCAGGACGTTGGCTATTTATTCTTTCTTGTTGATAGATTTTGGTTGTCCTTGGTTCTTGCTGCCTTCTGGTCTGTGCCACAGGCCCAAATACGCCTCGACCTCTCCCAGTCCAAGCACTCAGGCCCCAAACACACTGGTATCTCCATAACTTTTTTTTTTACTCTTAAAAATAAGGGCTGTGAGCCGGGCCTGGTGGCTCAGGAGGCAGAGGTAGGAGGATTGCCAAAAGTTAGAGGCCAGACTGAGACTACATAATGAATTCCAGGTCAGCCTGAGCTTCAGTGAGACCCTACCTTGAAAAACAAAACAATAAAATAAAATAAAACAAAACAAAACAAAACAAAACAAAAAAAGGGCTGTGGTGATGGCTCAACAATTAAAGACACTTGCTTGCAAAGCCTGCTAGCCTGGGTTTGATTCCTCAGTACCCACGTAAGGCTAGATGTACAAAGTGGCACGTACATTTGGAACTCTGTAATGGCAAAAGGCCCTGGGGTGCCCATTCTCATTCTCTCTCTCCCTTTCACTTTCTGTTTGCAAATAAATGAATAAAATATTTTTTTTGATTTTGCAAGGTAGGATCTCACTCTAGTCCAAGCTGACCTGGAATTCACTATGTAGTCTCAGGGTGGCCTCGAACTTATGGCGATCCTCCTACCTCTGCCTCCCAAGTGTTGGGATTAAAGATATGCACCACTATACCAGCTTTTTAAAAAAAAACTTAAATATTTTATTTCTTTATTTGAGAGCGAGAGACAGATAGAAAAAGAGAATGGGCACATCAGGGCCTCCAGCTCCAGACATATGCACCACCTTGTGCATCTGGCTTACTTGGGTGACTGGAGAATCAAACCTGAGTCCTTAGGCTTCGCAGGCAAATGCCTTAACTGCTAAGCCATCTCTCCAGCCCTGTTTTTGAGAGAGAGAGAGACAGAGAATGGGCACACTAGAGGCCTCTCAGCTGCTGTGAATGAACTTCAGGCACATGCACCCCCTTGTGGTCAAGTGCAGCATTGCACCCTTGCATCACTGCGTCTGGCTAAACGTGGGACCTGGAGAATCCAATGGGCTTTCTTAGGCTTAGGAGGCAGGCACCTTAACCCCTAAGCCATCTCTCCAGCCCTAGCCCTGTTTTTTGTTTGTTTGTTTTTCAAGGTAGGGTCTTGCTCTAGCCCAGGTTGATCCGGAATTCACTATGTAGTCTCAGGCTGGCCTCGAACTCACAGCAATACTCTTACCTCTGCCTCCCAAGTGCTGGGATTAAAGGTGTGAGCCACCACACCCAGCAGCAAACACTTCTAAAACTAGCTCACAATCCTGTGAGAGACCTTCAGTCTCAGTCCACTGCTACTGGGGGTTGACTGAATTGATTTCCTGCATTCCCTGGCAAGTGGCAATAGGGGAATTTTTAATAAGACTATTAATAGATGTTATGCATTAGGGAATGTCTAGTGAATTCACTACCATAGAAATTGTCTGGGAGGTGGCCCCGTGGCACAATGGATAGCGCATTGGACTTCTAGAGAAATTGTCTGGTGATCAAAACTTATGCCGATGTTACTCGCCCAGAATATTTGATTGATATGCAAAAAGCCTATAGGTGTGTTAACTTTTCCTGGGGAGATGCAAACATCTATTCACCCCAGATAGGAACCAACAACAGACCAAAGGAATAATTCCTCAAGTCCAACTTGAATGAACTTATTGGGCTTTCTTACAGCATGTGGGATGACTTGCAGGAGTATGGGTGACTCAAAAGTAACCCTTCACCACTAATTGGACTGAAGGCCCTCTGTATGCAAGGGAATACATGCCTGGTACTGAAAAAACTAATCAAAAGTCTATGGCAGAGGGGGTCATGAGCCTTAGGGGTATAAAGCCTGCTCTTGTCTGGCTAAATGTATATATTATTCTCATCAAACTGCCCTGAAAGCACTACACTTAATGTTCATATTCACATATTAATGCTACTCTCACTTCTGGTTAGAGAAGCTTCTCTTTTCAGATGGCGATGACCACTGGGATGACTCAAAAGGCAACATAGTGCTGAGAAGGGATGGAGGAGTGTCCAGCACTGAAACATCTCTGTCACATCCTCCAAGGCTCAGGGACCATTGCAGAAGAGGGGGTGGAAAGAATGTAAGAGCCAAAGGAAGGGTACGACTCCTTACAATACAACTGTCCAGACAGAAATTGGCCTCGATAGCCATGACCTCACAGTGCCTAGCAATACCTCCACAAGACCCTCATAAAAGTTAAAATTAAAAGAGAGACTAATGGAGAGAGGGAGGGGATATGACGGAGAATGGAGTTCTGAAGGGGGATGAGGGGAGGGGAGGGGAGGGGAGGGAAACATAATGGTTTTTTTGTCTGTAAGTATAGAAGTTTTCAATAAAAAAAAATTTTTTTTAAGTAATCCATCACCAAAAGCTGAACTCTCCCTGCAGGATTTCTGTCCAACTTGGGCCAGCCAGTCCCCTCACCCCAGAACCTGCTAAGTCTTATATAACCAGTGGAAGGGCCTTAGGACTCTTGTAACTTTCAGGAGCTTCCTGAAATTTATGAGTTTTCTTCCTTGAGTCTAACCAGCTTCCTTCCTTGAGAGAATGTTCAAAGTCAGAGGAAATAGCTACACAACATGGTGATTTGTTTTTCTCCTAAGATTGATGTATATTCAAAACTTTTATTCAAAGATAAACCCACTAGAGCCACATGACTGTAATCCCAGTACTCAGGACACCAAGGCACGTGGATTGAATTTCAGGCCAGCCTGGGCTACATAGCAAGACCCAATCTCTAAAAGGCGGGGGATGGGGCAGATAAACCCACTAAAGTACAAAGTTCATTTAAATTTTCTTGGGCTGGAGAGATGGCTTAGCAGTTAAGGCACTTGGCTGCAAAGTCAAAGGACCCAGATTCGATTCCCCAGGTCCCACATAAGCCAGATGCACAAGGTGGCGCACGTGTCTACAGTTCATTTGCAGCAGCTGGAGGCCCTGGCACACCCATTCTCTCCCCGCTCCCTCTCTCCCTCCCTCCCTCTCTCTCTCTCTCTTTCTATCTGCCTCTATCTCAAATAAATAAAAACTAATTTAAAAAATTTTTCTTAACATCACCTGATAGCATTCTGTCCTGACCCAGTTTAAAACTCCCGGCAGCAATCTCCTCTCCTTTCCAGTCCTGACATTAATGTGCCCATGAGTCACTTGGGGATCTTGTTAAAATGCAGATTTTGATTCAGTGGGTCTGGAGCAGAGCCCGGGATTCTGTCTAACAAGATCCCAGATGATGCCAGGCAGCTGTTCCGTGGACCACAGTCTGAGCAGGAGGGCACAGAGTGCCCTGACTGCTGAGAAGAGGCGACAGCCCGCAGTCAGCTAATTCCCAGGACTGTGTCCAGACACTCCCTCGGACTGTATCTTTATCTAGCTACGTGTTGTTTATAAATAACCTATGGCATTCTTACGTGGCACGGAGACTTTTGACCATTTCACCATTTTAAATATCTTGGGAACCAGACTAAGGTCTTCCACACACCAGCTCCACCCCAACCCTCCTGCCAACCCCCAAGTCCTCCTCTGTATAACACTAAACCTACCATTTAGTGCCTCCTTTTCCTCCCTCCAGAATAATTCAGTCCTATAATTGGAAACTTCTGTGACTAACCATGTGCCAGCGCTGGGGTCTGCCATCCATACTGGGTTTGTGAATGTCACCTTGGATCTGGGAAGACGGCACAGCGGCTAAAGGTGTTTCCTCGCGAATGTCACCTTAATAAGGTTATTATTTTAACCTCCATTTTTCTGTTGAGGAATTTGAGACCTATAAATTGCTCTAAGCCATGCTACTAAGTGGAAATACCAAGATGTGAACCAAGCTGTCCTACTACCAGAATTCAAGTTCTGGCTCCACTGAGCTGTAGGAAGCTGGAGTCTGGAACGAACAGTTCATTCTTTCTGGGATGACGAGGGTTCTCACACACTCCTCAGCCTAACTTGTCTCTGGTTCTAACTCACCCTGGATTCTTTTGAGATGGAAAAGGAGGGGTATTCCCCAGCTAAGACCAGAACAGTTAAGTCCATGAAAAAAAAACCTCAGGCACAGGGCTGGAGAGATGGCTTAGCAGTTAAGGTGTTTGCCTGCAAAGCCAAAGGACCCAGGTTCAATTCCCCAGGACCCACATTAGCCAGATGCACAAGGGGGTGCATGCATTTGGAGTTTGTTTGAAGTGGTGGGAGGCCCTGGCTATCTGGAGTTTGTTTGCAGTGGCTGGAGGCCTGGCATGCCCATTCTCTCTCTCTCTCTCTCTCTCCCTCCCTATTTCTGTATCTGTCTCTCAAATAAATAAATAAATAAATAAATAAAAACAACCTCAGGCACAAAGTATATGACTGTCTGTGTGTGCCCATTTTGACACCTGAGTGCCACTCCCTATGGCTGGCTGCCATGACAGTCTGGTAGCAAAGACTCTTTTCCCTGGTAAATGGTTGGAATGAAAGTGGGTGACTCCCACTGCCACTGGTGCTGCTACTTGGTGGTTGCCATGACACCAGGGAAAACAGAGCTCTTGGCAGGAACTTTTGAATTTGGGTGGATTCACTGGCTCCTCTGATTGCCTCAGATTTCACAGTGTGTGCACACACCTTATTTCCATGCACCAATCAGGGCCCACCCATGTCTGCGTAGTCTCGGGCACTCAGCTCCTTAGAGATCCATCAAACTCTGAAGACGGCTGCCTGGGGTTAGGCTGTCAGACCTGAAGACCCCAGGGCTGTGGGAACTGCTTTGACTGGGGTCCCTGTATCTGTTGCCCCTGGAAGCCTCTGGAACTGCACGGCTCAGGAGGGTCGGACTGGAGAACCCCTGGAGCCACGCACGTGCTGAGTGCTGAACTTGTTCCTGCCTCTGCGGGCAGAAGCTGCTGTTAGCTCGGGACCTGTTTCTCTCCTGGAACCTGCTCTTTTCATGCCTACACTCTCCCCGTCCTTGAGAGAGACCCAACGGAACCTTCTCCATGGCAGCCTCTGGCTCCTGCTTCAGAGGAGACCCGCTGCTGCCCTTGGTGCCTGGCTCCTGTTCTTGTGGATCTTGCAGTTGCTCTGCCATCTGGCTCCTGCTTCAATGCCTCTTGACCGCTAACCCCACTCCTGTGAAGGATGCTCTGACGTGTTCATGTCCTCTTGGTCAGCAACCCTCGGCCATTAAGAAAGCTGTAACCCTTGTGACCTCTCCATTGGTAAACTCACCGCCACCAAGAGTCGGTTAGCAAACTGGCAGCCACCAGGAGTCCAGTTTTCATTCAAGTTATTATACTCCCATGTAAAAAAATCCTTATTTGTTCACCCTTTGCTGGCTACCCATTCTATTCTCCCGATGCATAGACAAGGACATGGAAAGGATAGGTATTTTATCTCCCCTTAGCCTGGCATAAAACTGCATTACGTCTTAGATGTCCAGGTCAAAGTCTGACCTCAACTCTGAGCATCTTTAGCACTTGAGAAATGGCCAAATTGATCTCTGAGATTTCTAGACTCCCCTCCCAGAGCTGACAGCCAGCCTCCATGGGACTTCACAGGCCCCTCCATGCCTTCCTTAGCATTCTAAAGACCTTCACTTCTGCATCAAAAGTGACTTTCCAGGATGGGGGAGATGGCTTAGCAGTTAAGGCACTTGCCTGCAAAGCCTAAGGACCCAGGTTCAAGTCCCCGGTACCCATGTAAGTCAGATGCACAAGGTGGCGCATGCATCTGGAGTTTGTTTGCAGTGGCTGGAGGCCCTGGTGAGCCCATTTTCTCTTAAATAAACAAATAAGTGACTCAGATAAACCCACACACCTTTAAAAAAAATTGCACACGCAAGGTGGGGGGATGGGAACGGGTTTGCCATGGCATCTTGTCACTGCTAATGAACTCCAGGTACATGTGCCACTTCATGCACCTCACTTTATGTAAGTACTGGGGATTTGAACATGGGCCTTCAGGCTTTACAAACAAGTGCCTTTAACTGCTGAGCCATCTCAGCCCTGGCACATGCCTTTAATTCCAGCACTTAGGAGGCAGAGGTTAAAGGATCGTTACAAGTTCAAGACTACCCTGAGACTACATGTGAATTCCAGGTCAGCCTAGGCTAGAGCGAGACCCTACCTTGAAAAACCAAGAAAAAAAAGTCAGATAAATTCACTATGTACCCCAGGCTGGCCTCAAGAGCTGGCATTACAGCATGTTCCACCATGAATAGTTCAAAATTTGGGGGGGAGGGTTCAAGGCAGGGTCTCACACTAGCCCGGGCTGACCTGGAACTCACTCTGCAGTCCTGGGATAGCTTCGAACTCAAAGTGATCCTCTTATCTCAGCCTCTCCTGAGTGCTGGGAATAAAGGCATGTACACACCACACCAGGATTCAAATTTTTAAAAAATTATTTATTTTTAAAGTTTTTAAAAATTTTTTTATACTTTGGTTATTCGAGATAGGGTCTCACTCTGGCCCAGGCTGACCTGGAATTGACTATGTAGTCTCAGGATGGTCTTGAATTCATGGTGATCCTCCTAACACTGCCTCCCAAGTCCTGGGATTAAAGGCATGCACCTCACACCCAGCTCTTTAAATTTATTTTAATTAATTTACTTATTTATGAAAAAGAGTGGAGATGGCTGTGCCAGGACTTCCTACCACTGCACACTTTATACTCTTAAGCATCTGGCTTTACATGGGTACTGGGGAATTGAACCTAGGCCTTTAGGTTTTGCAAGCGTCTTTAGCTGCTGAGCCGTGTCTCCAGCCCCAAATGGAGAATTTTTGATGGGAAGGTTCCATGACGGACGTAACATGTACGTAACACAGCAGCTCAACTCATGCTCTGTGACGCTCACTCTCATCATTCTCCAACCCCTCCGCTGGTCTGAGATAAGGAAACTATGGCTGGCTCTTCTAAGAGTGAGCAGAAAGAAGATGGAGCAACTTCAGTTTGGGGATACAGTTTGCACAGATGAGGAAGTCTAGAACTGGCTGATACTTTTGTACCTCTGAATAGAATGGGAAACAAGGGTTGCCTTGGGAAGTTGTGATGATGTGCCTAAGCCAAGGAATAAGGGCCCATTGAAACATCCCATTATCTCCTGGGTGGAAACCAGAGCCAGTCAACTATTAAATGTCTGCTTATGCAAACAAAGAGCATGGACATTGAATAGGAAAATGCTGAGCTTTTATACCGGCAAATGTGGGGTAAGAGTAAGGTAAGTGTTTGAGTCAAGTCTTTTAACCAGTGTAACATCATGCTAGAAGAGTGAGGGAAAGAGAGTGAGAGGGAGGGAGAGTGAGAGGGAGGGAAAGAGAGAGAGAGGGATGGAGAGGGAGGGAAAGGAAGAGGGAAAGAGAGGGAGGGAGAGAGAGAGGGAGAGAGGGGAAGAGAGAGAGAGAGGGAGGGAGAGTGAGAGGGAGAGAGGGGGAGGGAGAGAGAGAGGAAGAGGGAGGGAGAGTGAGAGGGAGAGAGAGAGGGAGAGAGGGAGAGGAGAGAGGGAGAGGGAAGGAGAGGGAGAGAGAAGGAGAGAGGGAAAGGGAGAGAGAGGGAGAGGGAGGGAGAGGGAGAAAGAGGAAGGGAGAGGGAGGGAGAGGGAGAAAGAGGGAGGGAGAGTGAGAGGGAGAGAGGGGGAGGGAGAGAGAGGGAGAGAGAGAGAAGGAGAGAGGGAGAGAAAGGGAGAGGGAGAGGTTCTTACCCACAAAACAGTGAGAACGTGTCCTGGATGAGACCTGGAATTTTTTAAAGTATTCTCTAGCTGCTCTATGAAGTGTTGAGTATACAATTGTTGGTGTGCATGTGTGTGTCCCCATGAGGCAGGAGTTCCTCAAAGGCAAACTGTTCCTTGCTCACTTTTGCACCCTTGATGATAGGTCAGTAACAGTTCGTAACCCACTGGTCTCTCAACCCCTAACTAGAGGGACTGTGTATAATGAAGACAGAGAGCAGGAAGAAGTTGAATGAGTTTCTGCATCGCTTGTCCAGAGCAGGCTGTGCCCTCAGTTGCCCTAACAAAGTCTCAGCCATTTCTCAGCCTCAATGTCCTGCCTTTGTATCTGACTCATTACTGACTGAGCATCACAGCCTTTGCACCCAAAAGTAAGAACCCACACGTGGGCTCTAATTCATGAACTCAAATCCTGACAGTTCATTCACAAATTTCAGTTACGGGAACAAACCAAGTCAAACAACTATATGGTGTATGGCCCTTCCCTGAAGAGCCCCTACAGAGCAACCAGAAAACCCGTGTCTCCAGAGCGGAGGCCATCAGAGTATGTGGCCTTGGGCTGGAGAGATGGCTTAGCAGTTAAGGCACCTGCCTGCAAAGCCTAAGAATGCTTGTTCAAATCTCCAGGTCCTGCATTTAGCCAGACACAAAAGTGACGCAAGCATGCAATGTCACACATGCGCACAAGGGGGCACACACATCTGGAGTTCGTTCACAGCAGCTGAGAGGCTCTGGTATGCCAATTCTGTACCTCTTCCTCTCTCTCTTCCTCTCTCTCTCTCTCTGTCTCCCTCTTTCTGTCTCTCTCAAAAAAAAAAAAAAGAAAAAAAAAGAATATGTGGCCTTCAGAGCCATGGTGACAGTTCTGGAGGACTGGAGGGAGAATGGGGGCTTTCACATCTTGGGAAGGCTTAGCTCCAGAGTTGGTTTCAAGATGGCTACAAGGCCCTGTGTTATCACAGAACCTTCCCAGTCCACAGCTGGCAGAGTTCAAACTGTTTCTCAACAGCCCCTTCCACAAGACCATGGCCTAAAAGGAGGTAATGAAGAAAGGGTGACTTACTAACAACCCCCCAAAAAAAGACAGGTCTACTTCCCAAGTAAACATCACCTTTTCCTTTCTTACACATACAGCCCTGGAGCTATGGACACAGAAGCTCTGTTTTCTCTCTGAAAATATACCTGCAAGAAACATGAGAAAAAAGGCAGCTGGGAACAAGGAAACTAAACTCTGCAGGTGTTACTTTCCAGGGCCTCTCATTTCTGCTGACTCACTTCTCGGTTTAAGAGACTGACATCTTTTCTCAGGTTCAGAAGTTAGGCCAGGTGACGGGAGAGCAATGAGTTTCCCAAGCATGGCCTGCTAGTCTAGCTCAGATGCACTGGCCTGCCAGGCAGGCTCCCACTTCAGCGCCCTTGTCCTAGTTGTTCTCTTTGTTCCAAATCTTCTTCCTGCTCCCATCTTTCTAGAGATAACATAGCTACATCCATCATTTCCCCCCCAAGGTCTTGACTCCAGAGACACCTTTCCTAGATACCCCAAATAAAATGTTACGATTCACCCACACGGCTAGCATTGCATAATACCTCTTTTCCATTTTATTTCTTCTCCTTTCCACTCATGAGTTACGTATTTTCCTCATTTGCTTATTGTCTGATGTACTGTCTCCTACTCCCACTGGAATGCTGACATCGCGGTGGCACCAGCACTTGGACAGTATCTGGCACATGGTATCTACTGAGCTAATATATGTTGAAAGGGAGAATGAATGAAAGTTATTATGGACTGAAGTTCCTGAAGGAAAAAAAAAAATGCTGCCTTTATCCTGAAAGACTACACAACCAATTTGCATTTCAGGGTAGACAGATTGATGTTGCAAGTCCAGAGCCAAATTATCTTGGGCTATCTTTAGCCTCCTTACTAGCCATTTATTGTTCACCTCTGTGTCTGACCTCTAACATCCCTGTGACTATCAGATGATCAGTTGATCAGGTGAAATCTTTTTGGAATGTACTAACAGACCATCAGCTTCCAGCCAACCCAAAGGCTAAAAATGTCATCAGATAACATCTGCTGTAGACTGCTCCATACTGCTGGGAAGAACTTCCAAAGCAGAAACAAACAGTGTATGGGAGAAAGGGATTTATTTGAAGTTTACAGACCCAAGGGAAGTTCTATTGATGGTGGAAGAAGTTGGCCCCTTTTCACAGATCCATACAGAGAGAAAAAGCCACCACCAGCCATCCAGCACCACAAAGCAAGAGCAAAATAGGTAGCCAAAACAGCAGGGAACCCAGGCACAGCTCAAGCACTCTGCATACCTTGGGGATAGAAATCAGAGCCGTACCCAGTGACATCTCCTCCAGCTAGGTGGCTGTAGACAAGCTTTTTAATAAAAACAAAACAAGGGCTGGAAACATGGCTTGGTGGTTAAGGCGCCTGCCTGTGAAGCCTAAGAATGCCCATTCGAATCTCCTGGTCCCACGTTTAGCCAGATGCAAAAATTGATGCAAGGGCACAATGCCACACTTGCCCACAAGGGGTGCACATGTCTAGAGTGCGTTCATGGTGGCTGAGAGGTCTCTGACACACTCATCCTTTCTCTGTCTCTCGAATAAAAAAAAAACCCACCTGAGTCTATTGGGGTATATAAATTCAAATTGCCACAGCATCTAAAGCCTACAGTAGAGATTTCCCCACTTTGCTATAACCCACCGTTGTAGTTACCTTCACAGCGCTGGGACAAAGAACAGGGCCAAAAGCAGCTGATGGGAGGAAAGTTGCTTACTCTGGCTTACAGTCTCAAGAGGAAGCTTCCTGACGGCAGGGGAAAGAAGGGAGAGCAGAGGCTGGACATCACCTCTACTACAGCAGGTGGAAAACAGCAGCAGGGACGTGAGCCAAGTTCTTGCAAGGAGGAGTTGGCTACAACACTCCTAAGCCTGCCTCCAGCAACACACCTCCTGCAGCAAGTCTCTACCTTCAAAATTGCCATCAGCCGGGGACCAAGAATTCATAACACATGAGTTTATGGGGGACATGTGACTGACACTACCACACATGCCTACTGTATTTGAAAGTGGAGTTCAAAAGTGCCTCGATGTATGACTTTCTTTTTGATTTTTAAGTATAAAACGCCCATGAAAATTGGAACACTGAATTTAGAGTAAACTACAGCTGTGTTTGCAGGCCATGGTAACTCATATGTGGCTCCAGAGTAAACTGTCTCTTATAGCCTTGGAGGTGAGAGCTATGTGTTTTGCAGTGGTATACGTTAGGGCCTTTAGCCCATGCCATGGTAATGCTGGCGTGCTGTCTAGCTGGGAATTAGGATTCTGGCCTCACCATAGTCACAGCATTTGAGCATCCTCATCCCCAACCATTGACAACCTTGACTCCCCCAAACAGAGATAATCACAGTGCCTACTTCTCTTTGATCTAGTCCTCTGAGCCTCCCTTCCTCCCCATCTCAGGAATCTTCTTACCAGTTTGATGAATCAAATGGGAGTATTTGTTACATGTTGGCCACTGTGCTTAGCACTTTACGTAAGATTTTGACTTAAGTCATTATGAGCTAGGTAAATCATCCTATCTTGACATTCTCACTTGACTCTAGGGACCATGCCGAACACCCAAGTTGGCGATTTTCTCTTCTTTTGGAACCTTCCACCTAAGTACTCTGGCTGGCATGCTGGCACCCAAGTTATCCCACTCTTTGCTCAACAGGTCAGTCTGGCGGATGCGACCAAGGTGGGTACAGAACGCTAAAAGTTCTGCTTCTCTATATCAGATATGGACATAGACACATGCCCTTACCACAAGGCCCTTCATATGATGGGACTACAACACCAGGGTGTGATCACGGGGACACCAGGTCAAAAGAGAAAGAAGAAAGGTCTAATCGCTGAGATTGGAAGCAGAGCATTTTGCGACTCCAGAGATGATCGAGGCCTTGCTCCACAGCGGCTCGTCTGCCCCAGCGCTTGGCCCTGAAGACCCAGCTGGATTTCCATCTCCCAGATGTTGTGGAACCATCTCTTATTTTTCCAATTAAATACTTCATTTTGACTTTGTTTTTGCTTCTTACTATTTTTTTAATAGTCCTAGAGGTCAAACCAAGGCTTTGTGCACTCAAGACAAGTCCTGTACTAATGATATGGATTAGGAAGTAATGTAGGTGTTTTTGTTTTGTTTTGTTTTTGTTTTTTTCCTGATAGGCAGTTTTCTGGGAACTGGGCCCCAGAAACATGGATGCCACCTTTTCTGCTCTGGCAGGACTTCAACTCATGCGTGACTCAGTCTCATCCAAGATGGCTGAAGGCAATAATCCTCAACAACAACGACTTCTTGTTCCTTCCACAAATTCTTTTTTTTTTTTTTTTTGTTTCGAGGTGGGGTCTCACTCTAGCCCAGGCTGACCTGGAATTCATTCTGTAGTCTCAGGGTGGCCTTGAACTCATAGCAATCCTCCTACCTCTGCCTCCCGAGTGCTGGGATTAAAGGCGTGCGCCACCACGCCCGGCTTCTTCCACACTTTCTCTGCTTAGCCTTCATGCGTAGACCTTTCCTAAGTCAATGTTTCTCTGAGGCCCACCAGCCAATCACATATATATTTGTATATAATTCACATAGATGGGCCTGAAATGTGTGTGTGAGCCACTTCCTCTCTTCCGCTTCCCATAGGATTCCTCCTGGAGAGGGACTTTTCCCTATGTGAGGGAGAGGTCCCCCGTCTCCTCTCCCCCTTCCAAGCCGAACTGGGAAGGGGGAGAACTTCTTTGGGCTTGGGAGCTTTCCTGCTTTGCTTTCTCTCGTATCTTAACTCTCCCTAAACTAAATCTCACAGTTTACCCTTCTCTGAGTCTGCATTTTTCAATTCTTTGTGAACATGGATAAGGACCTGAGACATGAGAGCTACTGGTGTGGGAGTCCTAACTCCATTCAGAGCTTTCTCCTGTATCATTAGTTAGCTACAGCCCTAACCCAAAGTATTCCATGTTGATTTAGATAAGGTGCCTTTCAAGCATGTGTAGCCCTCGCAGCCTGTCTCAGAGAAGAGAGGTGCTGACCTAAGACCATGGGCTATGAAGCACCGAAGCTGGTTCTCAACTTTTTTTTTTTTTTTTTTTTTTTTTTGAGAGAGAGAGAGAGAGACAGAGAGAGAGGGAGAGACAGATATAGAATGGGCACACCACCGGCCTCCCAGCAGCTGTGAATGAACTTCAGATGTGTGTGCCCCCTTGTGGGCAAGTGCAGCATTGCACCCTTGCGTCACTTTTTGCATCTGGCTAAACGTGGGACCTAGAGAATCAAACGGGTGTTCTTAGGCTTCACAGGCAGGCGCCTTAATGGCTAAGCCACCAATTCACGAGGACTCTGCCTTCTCACTCGACACTGGGAGGGGAGGTCCCACAGTCTCGTTTCTGTTTCTTCCATATCCAGGATATTTACCTAAGGGTGATGAGATCAGGACAACATTCAGGACAGCCCCAAATGGCAAGGTAATGTTGACAATGGGGAGGAAGCAGAGGGGCAGCACCATTGGTGGGTCAGGACATGATGGACTGAGTTTACCCTTTCACTGAGCGTCGAGTCGTAGAGGGCAGGTGAAGCCATCTTCTCTTTCTGTTGAAACAAGGTGGGTAAAATGAAGAGGGGAGAGAGACCTGGAGGAGGCTGGTGACAGCTTAACCATCCCTGTGGGTCCTTCATCACTGAGGCTTCTAGGCCCTAATCAATTCCCTCATCAAGAACAGTGCCTCCAGCTGGAGAGATGGCTCAGCAGTTGAAGTGGTTGCCTACAAAGCATACCAACCTAGATTCCATTCCCCAGTACCCATATAAAGCCAGATACACAAAGTGGTGCATGCATCTGGAGTTCATTTACAGTGGCTAGAGGCCCTAATGTGCCCATTCTCTCTATCTGTCTCTGCATGCAAAAAATAAATTAATTAATTATTTTAAAAAGAACACTTTAGGGCTGGAGAGATGGCTTAGAAGTTAAGGTATTTGCCTGCAAAGCCAGAGGATCCTGGTTCCACTTTCCAGGACCCACATAAGCCAGATGTACAAGGAGGCACATGCATCTGGAGTTTGTTTGCAGTGTCTGGAGGCCCTGGCATGCCCATTCTTCCTCCCTCTGTCTCTCTGTCTCTCTCTCTCTCTCTGCCTCTCTCTCAAAATAAATAAAAAAATTATTAAAAAAATAGAAAAACACTTTAAGGGATAGGATTGTATATATGTAAGTAGATGAACAGATTAGTAGGAGTGGAAAGACCTAAGTGAGGTCAGGGGAAGAGATTGAATAAAAGAAGAGGGGAGGGTCAATCAAAATTCAAGATATTATGAATAAGCCATATGAAAACCTACTATTTTGGATAGTAGTACACCCAGAAGCCATAGACTGTTACTAGACAAAGTTCAGTGCCAGAGATGGGATACCTTCCAGTGAGTTGTTGGCCAGTGAGGTCCCTGATGCCCCCAAAACATTACAGGCTATTGCTAAGGCCCTTGGTTTCCCACCAGAAATAGATGGTAAGACCCTATTGCTGAAGACTCCACATGCTTGAGCTGCAATGTCACTGAGAAATCAAGCTGGAGCTGACCTGAAAACCTCCTCCCTACAGACCAGCTGACAGAAAGCTGGAAAAAGGTGCACTGCATGCAGCCCTATGGGAGACAGAAGTCATCAGTGGTAAAAACGGTGGACACTGCAAACCTCAAGCTTGCCCAGCCAAGCCAAATGACTGGATGGGTGCAATAGTGCCACGTCTGTTATAGGGGAAAACAACTGCTCTCTAAGTGAACTGGAGACTACTATATGGGAGGGAATACATGCCTGGAACTGAAAAACCTATGACAGGGGAATTCATGAGCCCTAGGGATGTTATGCCTGCTGGTGTCTGCCTAAATGAATATATGACTCTCACCAAACTGCCCAGTAAGCACTTCTCTTAATGTTCATACCCATATATTAATGCTACTCTCACTTTTGGTTATAGAAGCTTCTCTTTTCAGATGGTGGTGACCTCTGGGATGACTCAAAAGGCACCATAATGCTGAGAAAAAGTGACAGAGGAGTGCTCAGCACTGAAACATCTCTATCACACCTTCCAAGGCTCAGGGTCCATTGTGGAAGAGGTGGCGGAAATTTCGAATGTAAGAGCCAAAGGAAGTGTAAGACTCCTTAAAATATACTCTTCCAGACACAAATGGCCTGGATATCCATGATCTTGAAGTGCCTGTACAAGACCATCATAATAGGAGGAAAAGCTGATGACATCAAAATAAAAGAGAGACTGATGGAGAGGGGGAGGGGATATGATGGAAAGTGTATTTGTGAAGAGGAAAGTGGGAGGGAGGGAACTATCATGGTTTATTGTCTATAATTATGGAAGTTGTCCATAATAAAAAAACTAAAAATTAAAAAAAAGACTATTGCCTCTCTCACTCACTCTGGCCCCAAAGATGCATTTCAGATAGGTGAAGCTCAAAGAAAAGTGGGTCAGAGACCTCTCTGGGAAGATCCATTAGCAGCAGCCATTCCCTTGGAGCCACTCAAAGCTCTGTTTATTGACTGTTTATTTCTCTAATTTGTCAAGGACTGCACACTCCAGGCTGCTTCCTAAGCACTCAGCTTCTGTTTTCACTTTGCAAGCTTCACCAATTTGATTATCACACTCTACACTTCGTCTTTGGAGTCATTAGTGAAAATACTGATGAATGCCTGAGGCATCCCTTCCATCTCATCATCTATTTGCCTTACTCTCAATCCTCTTTTCATATTACCTGTGCCCATTGTGTAAGAGGTTTTGTTCTCTCTTCTCATTTATTCATTAATTCCACCACTCACTTATTTGTTTGCTAGGTTAGAGACATAGTCCAATTCCTGGCACATAGAAAAGGCTCAACCGCAAGCTATTACTATTATGAGGTGCTTGGGGGAAGCAAAGAAGCACAGGGCAGACTCCAGCCCTCAGCAATAAGGATGGGAACAAGAACGTGCTCGGCAGATAGATGCCCTGCTAAGTATTGTACAGATGTCATGCAGGTTGTGCTGGGTGTTTTCCTTGTTAAGGAAGCAGCTGTTGGTCATGATTAAAAGTATGGATTCTCAAGTCAAAGTTCTTATTCTGGCTTTCCTTCTTACTGGCTTCTTTTTAAAAAACAAATTATTTATTATTATTTATTAGAGAGAGAGAGAGAGAAGAAGAAGAAGAAGAAGAAGAAGAAGAAGAAGAAGAAGAAGAAGAAGAAGAAGAAGAAGGGGCAGAGAGAAAGAGAGAATGAGTACATCAGGGCCTCCAGCCACTGTAAATGAACTCCAGACACGTGCCCCCTTGTGCATCTGGCTTACGTGGGTCCTGGGGAATCTAACTGGGGTCCTTAGCTTCACAGGCAAACACCTTAACCACTAAGCCATTTCCCCAGCCCTCTTACTGGCTTCTTTGCCTTAAGTGGTCCTCTGTCAGGCAAGGATACTATTATCTATCTCATAAAGTTGGTGAAAGGATTTAAATTATTAAATAAGATGATACAGAAAAGGTACTTGGAACACTGCCCAGCACAAAATATGCACTCAACAAATGATAGCCATTATTATTTCATGTAATACAATTATCCCATGTGAAGTATTATTATCTGTGTTTCACAAAAGAAAGTTGAGGCTTAGAGAGGCTAATTTACCCCAAATCCTCAGGTAATAATAAAACTAGTATCCAAACCCAAGTCTGCTTGATTCCAAATCCCAATTTTTTTATTACAACTTGGGAAAGAAGAAAACATGTGTAGACAGATGCTTTGCAAGATAGAAAAGTAAGTGAGACACACAAATACAAAATACTGTCCTGACACATAGCACATGCTCAATAAATTGTACCGAATGACAATGGTGGTAATGATGGTGACACTGATGATAATGGTGACTATAAAGACAACCATGATGATGATGATAAAATTCCAAGTTTAAAATAAAGCTTTGGGCTGGAGAGATGGCTTAGCAGTTAAGGTGCTTGCCTATGAAGCCCAAGGACCCATGTTTGACTCTCAAGGTCCCAAGTAAGCCAGACACACAAGGTGACGCAAGCACAAGTGCAAAAGGTGGCACACATCTGGAGTTTGATTGCAGTGGCTTGAGGCCCTGGTGTACTGATTCTCCCTCTCTCTCTCTCTCTCTCTCTCATAAAAAATACAAAAAGAAAAAAGAAAAAAGAAAGCTTTAAGATGCCAAAAGGCAGAGGGATTTGTTCACTTATCTCGATGCAGGGTCTCACTACATTTGCTTAGGCTGGAATTCTACTTCCATTGCCCAGTGGTTTCGGAGCTACAGATGTGCACCACCACACCTACAGGCTTATTTCTGAGCAGAGGAATGGTTGGAGGCTTTCATGGAGAAGGCAGCATTTGAACAGGTTTCAAAAACTAGATGTGAAAACAGAAGGAACAGTTGGAAAGAATGGATTCAGTGGAAAAGAGATGGAGGAAGGAAGATAAGGGAAGGTCATGGGAAGGATTATATAAATATTTTTAATTTTCATTTTATTTTATATAGAGTATAAGAATTTATACTAATTTATTCCCTCATCCCTGATAGATTACATAAAATTATAAACAAAGTTTTGTTTTTAATTATTTATTTATGAGAGAGAGAATATGGGCATGCCAGGGCTTTCAGCCACTGCAAACAAACTCCAGGCGCATGCACCACCTTGTACATCTGCCTTATGTGAGTGCTGGAGAATTGAACATGGGTCCTTTGGCTTTGCAAGCAAGCACCTTTACTGCTAATCCATCTCTCCAGCCCTTAATCAAAGTTTTTTTTTTTTTTCCAAGGTAGGGTCTCCCTGTAGCCCAGGCTGACTTGGAATTCACTATGTAAGTCTCAGGGTGGCCTCGAACTCATGGCAATCCTCCTACCTCTGCCTCCCATGTGCTGGGATTAAAGGTGTGCGCCACCATGCCCAGCTCTAAAACAAAGTTTTTAATTAAAAAAAAAAAAAAACTTTTTCTCTCTTCCTGTAAGGTAGGTAATATACTGATAAGGGAGGTACATCTCACATAATGGTGTGCACACTTACGAACAACACAGGCACTGCTATGACATGGTCTGTGTTGAATTTGTATCTCATAAATTTTCTAAATTAATTTACTAATTCTAATAGGTTTATTTCTACTTTTTCCCCTGCATTGGCATGTATTTATTTTTTACATGATACTGGGTGGGTTACATAAGGACATTGTCATACAAGTGTATAATGTATTTTGAGTATATTTCTCTCCATACCCCCTACTTTCCTCTTTCTTCCCTTCCCCCCCCTTGCTCCCTTAGATAGTTCTGATTCTATTTTCATGTCATATGCATATACATGTCTAAAAAAAGAATAGATGTGAGTTAGACATAGAAAAGAAGGACACCCCGTAGAGAGAAAACCACGTGAGGAAAGGCATACAGACAGGAATGCTTGGGTTGTGCTTGAAAAGCAATAGCAAGAAGTTCCTTTCCGATCACGTGCAGCATGGAAGGAGGTAGTTAGGCCTGAGCTAGCCTGGAAGGAGCCATTTCTGTATTGATAAGTGAGGCCTTGGACTAAACATCGGCCTAGGCACAAATGTTTCTCCCAGTCCTAAAACTCACACCAGAGCAGGTCTGGACTGGGAGACTAGGAATGGAATTTCTTTAATACTCAACCAAAGAGTAAGACCCAGAGTTCTTATGCAGTGAGGCACTGGTTTGAAGTGGGGACTAGGCTGGGCTACCATTCAGTCAACATGTGTGTAGAAATACAGATTGCTGGTCTGGACAGATGGTTTACCAGTTAAGGTGCTTGCCTATGAAGCTAAGGACCCATGTTCAACTCTCCAGGTCCCATGTAAGCCAGACACACAAGGTGACACAAGCACACATGGTCACACACGTGCACAAGGTGACGCATGCATTTGGAGTTCAATTACAGTGGCTGCAGGCCCCAGCACACCAATTCTCTCTCTCTCTTGCACTCTTGCTTTCACTTTCACTCTCTCGCATTTAAAAAAAAAAAAAAAAAAAGTCCAGGGCTGGAGAGATGGCTTAGCAGTTAAGGTGTTTGTCTGTGAAGTCAAAGGACCTAGGTTCAATTCCCCAGGACCCACGTAAGCCAGATGCACAAGGGGCACATGTGTCTGGAGTTCATTTGCAGTAGCTAGAAGCCCTGGCATGCCCATTCTCTCTCTATGTGCCTCTCTTCTCTCTCTCTCTCTGTCTCTCTGCTTGCAAATAAAACAAAAAGTCTAGTCTGTTGAGCTTGCCTCAAAAAAGAAAACATAAATACAGATTGCTAAGATGAAAGGAACTTTTCTTCCAGGTTGATAAATGACACTGCCTGGAACTACTTGAGACCTCTCACTCTAGAGTCCTTAACAGCCTTCCATAAAATTATTAACATCTTGTTACTACTGTGAAAATTATCCTTAGACTAGAGGACTTGACTTATGGATTCGTCTGCTAATATTTGACTTGAGATTGAAAACCTCGGCAATTTTATCAAGGAACAAGGAGGCAGGCAGAGCACTGCTGATGGAGTGCGGGAAAGCAAACAGTGCAAGAGCAACCACTACGTGCTGGCCTCCGGCTGGTTCCTTGCCAGCAACGGTCTTCCTGCTGAGTCACTAGGGCTGCAATCCTGCCCAGCCGTGTGACTAACTATTTTCTATGTGAATCTGCTTCCTTCCTGAGCCCAAGGGTCTGTATGAGGACACGGGCACTGCCACCACGCTATGTACACACTTGGCAGTTTTCGTGAGCTCCTAGTTTTCCTGTAAATCCCAGCCTGAGATATCCCTTAACCTGCCATTAGCTTGGCAATGCTGGAGAGAGAGCAGGAAAAAGAATCACAAGAAGTTGGATTGTGACTGCTTTTGCCAACGTGTTTCTCTTCCCAGTGAACCAGTGGAGCGCTGGTTCTGCCAGTACCTCACCTCCTCCACCCTGCAGTGTCCTTGGACAGACAGATGGGACCAGGGGAGGAAGAAGAGACTCGGGGCTTATTCTGTCCTCGGCTGTAACTTCTCCTGCACTGCACTTTGATTGCTCCTACCCCCTAGTGTTACCTCCTCCCATCCACAACCCTTCACAAAAGAGAGAGACCCATGGACTGGGAAGATTGAGCAGTGGTTAAAGGCGCTTGCCTGCAAAGCCCAATGGCCAGATTCAATTCCCCAGAACCCACCTAAAGCCAAATGCACAAAGTGGTACATGTGTCTGGAGTTCCTTTGCAGTGGTAGAAAGCCCTAGCATGCCATTCTCTCTCTTGCGCGCACTCTATCTCTCTCCTTCTGTCTCTGTAATAAATAAATACTTTTTATAAAAATGATCCATAAATAGGAAGTGTGGTAGCTTGAATGTATGACCCCCCCCCCATAGACTCAGGTGTTACTAAAATTGTGGAACCTTGAGCATGGAGAAGTTTGTTTTTTGTTTGTTTGTTTTGTTTTGTTTTGTTTTGTTTTGTTTTGGTTTTTGAGGTAGGGTCTCACTCTGGCCCAGGCTGACCTGGAATTAACTATGTAGTCTCAGGGTGGCCTTGAACTCACGGCGATCCTCCTACCTCTGCCTCCCGAGTGCTGGGATTAAAGGCGTGTGCCACCATGCCCAGCTTTTGAGAATTTGTTAATATACACAAAGTTACATGTAAGGAACAAGGCCCAGATTCCAACCCAAGCTACTGAAGTCCAGAGTGTTTCATCTCCCAGAACACCCTGCAATAAGGCCACTGAAGACACACATGTCTGATGTCGAATCCTTTCTGATTAAAGCCCAAGGACCCAGGTTTGATTCCCTAGAACCTGTGTAAGCCAGCTGCACCTGGTGGCACATGTGTCTGGAGTTTGTTTGCAGTGGCTAGAGGCCCTGGCACACCCATTCTCTCCCAGTCTTTCTCTCCTGCTCTCATAAATAAATAAAAGTAGGGCTGGAGAGATGGCTTAGCGGTTAAGGCGCCTGCCTGCTAAGCCTAAGAAACCGGTTCCAATCTCCAGGTCCCACGTTTAGCCAGATGCAAAGTGACGCAAGGGTGCAATGCCACACTTGACCACAAGGGGGCGCACACATCTGGATTTCATTCGCAGCAGCTGAGAGGCTGCTGGTGCACCCATCTCTATCTGTCTCCCTCTCCCTCTCTTTTTGTCTGTCTCTCTCTGTGTCTCTCTCCAAAAATAAATAAAATAATAAAATAATAAAAAATAAGTAAAAATAAAAATAAGCCCTGAAAACAATCAGCTTTACTTATATATATATTTTTTGAGGTAGGGTCTCACTTCAGCCCATACTGACCTGGAATTCACTATGCAGTCTCAGGCTGACCTCAAACTCACAGCCATCCTCCTACCTTGGCCTCCCACGTGCTGGGATTAAAAGCGTACACCACCACGTCTGGCCAATCAGTTTAGCATCTATCATCTATCTAATCTATAGACAGGGTCACAGGGTCTCATATATCCCAAACCGGCCTCAAACTCATAAGTAGCTGGAGGATGATCTTGAACTTCTGATCTGCCTCCTGAGTGCTGGCATTGTACCACCATGCATGGTTTATGAAGTGCTGGGGATTGAACTTGGGGTTTTGTACATACTAGGCAAGCACTCTACCAAAAAGTACCAGAAAGCTGCATCCCAAGCCCTGCAACCTACTTATTGACCCTTTTCTTTTCCCTAAAGGAATGAGACACCAGTGGCATTGCAACAGAGCTACCCAGATCCTGGGAGGAAAGGGGCAAGGAAAACAGATGCAAGAAGCACAAATTCCAGCCTGCATCATAGAGCAATGGCTGCCTGACAGGCTGCCAGAACGGGCATGGGCCTGGGGAAAGGAAAGGAAAGGAAAGGGAAGGGAAGGGAAGGGAAGGGAAGGGAAGGGAAGGGAAGGGAAGGGAAGGAAGGGAAAGGAAAGGAAGGAAAGGAAAGGAAAGGAAAGGAAAGGAAAGGAAAGGAAAGGAAAGGAAAGGAAAGGAAAGGAAAGGAAAGGAAAGGAAAGGAAAGGAAAGGAAAAAGCCTATCCCCAAGGCCCGTGGGGATGCCTTGTCAAGAGGCCAGGGTCCTTTGGAAACTGCTCTGTAGAACACAGCAAGTGAGGCAAAAGAGTTTCCTTCTTCCTCCTCCCTCGTGTTAGGACTTCCCTCGAGGTTCTTTTGCGAGCTGTACGTCTGTCTTTAGAACAATCCAAGACACTGGTGAAAGTTTGTAACCCCCCCCCATAAACAGGAAACAACGGAAACAAGATTAAAAAGATGTGTCAGAGCCTGTAGCTGGACGCTGGGGGGGCTTGCTGGTTCTTGTCACCGTGAACAAAGATGAGGAAACACAGATTTTTCCAGGTAGTGTCGGATAGACGTGGGAGCTTGGACCCAAATTCTGGATCCGGGGGCCAGTGACAAGCACAGCACACTTTGTTAGAGAAAAGCGTTGATGGGAAGGAAGACAGAAGCACAGGCAGACAAGATATGAGGAAAGACTAGAAAGAAGGAGGATTGAGAAAGAGGAAGAGGAAGAGGAGGAAGGAAGGAAGGTGGGAGGGAAGAAAGTGGGGAAGCAGAGTCATCCCTGACTCGTCTGTCTTCACCTCTCCACACCTCTCCCTTGCACAGTAAGTTCTTGCCACGGACACATTCTCTCCATTTCCTGCACCCCACCACCCACTGCCTTGAGGTTCCGATAATCTCAGCTTCAGTTTATCACACATTCAGCTGAGCTTCCTCACTCACTGGGGTTTAACGTCCTAAGATAACTTTGTCATGACATTACTCTCCTATTGCATCACTTTTTCCTTACCCCCTATTTAGCTCCAGCCTCTCATTTTGTTGTAATAAAAAGAGACAGAGCATGGGGAGATGGCTCAGTGGTTAAGAGCACTTCCTGAGCAAGCTGGAGGGCCTGAGACCTTTGAGTTTCATTCCCCCATAACCTACATAAATAGCTGGGCATAACCACACTCATCTGTAACCCCAGTTCTGTGGGGAACAGAGATCAGAGAATGGCTAGGACTTGCTTTTGCAAGCTTTGAAATCAGTGAAGAGACTCTGTCATGGAAACGAGTGAAGAGCAATGGAGGGGGACACCCAATCTTCTCCACTAGCCTCCATGCACACACACACAGGGAACCACATCTGCACAACACGTGCGTACACCACACACACACACACACACACACACACACACACACACAAAGAGAAGAGCTTTTTCAGACTAGCCCCCACAGTTCCCCAAACTCAGCACTGTTGATATTTTGGGACAGATAATTCTCTATTGCAGGGGGCTGTCCTGTGGAATGTTTATCAGCAGTACTACTCCTTGGAAGTACCTGCCTCTTCCCTACTACTCCCCCTTGTGACCATCACAAATTTCTCCAGACACTGTCAAATGTCTCCTGGAGGCCAAAGAACCCTGACTCTGTCATCTACTGGATTCTTGGGGTATATGACAAGTTCTCTGAACCTTAATTCCTCAATAGAATTAAAGAAATCTAATATTCGGTCAATGTTTTGTTCTATTTCTTTTTTTTTTTTTTTTCAAGGTAGGGTCTCACTCTATCAGGCTGACCTGGAATTCACTATGTCGTCTCTGAGTGGCCTAGAACTTATGGTGATCCTCCTACCTCTGCCTCCTGAGTGTTGGTATTAAAGGTGTGCACCACCACATCCAGCTTTTCTGAAGCATTTTGACATGGTCACTTCTCTTGCTTCCTTTCAGTTTTCTGCCTTCCGGGACTCCACTCTCCCTCAGATCTGTTCTTCCTTCTCCATCCATCCAATCCTCCTCTCCCTTGTACACTTCTCTACCTATGGCCATTTGGGGCTGGAGAGATGGCTTAGCGGTTAAGACATTTGCCTGCAAAGCCAAAGGATCCTGGCTCGATTCCCCAGGATCCACGTAAGCCATATGCACAAGGGGGGCACACATCTGGAGTTTGGTTGCAGTGGCTGGAGGCCCTGGTGCACCCATTCTTGCTCTCTTTTTCTCTCTGCCTCTTTCTCTCTCTCAAATAAATAAGAAAATTAATAAAATATATTTTAAAAAATAGTTGGCATTTCTCAGCTCTCTTTCTTCTCATCCCGTGTGCTGCACTGGCGCAATCATCTTTGGCATTCTGACGTCTCGCAGGTCCACTGCTTCCACCCAGACCTCCTCTGCATGGCGAACTCCTGAGCACTAGCAGGTGACTGTGGACATCATTCTAGAACCGTAGTTATTTGGATCTTGCTCTGGCCAACCTACATGTTTAGATAGGGCTTTGTCCTATTTCCTGAAATCTCTAGAACAGATGACTTTCCTGAGGGGCATTTTTCTGACCAGGTGCTTGACAGGCCCATTTAGATAAAAAGGAGATAATAGTACGTCTTTGTTCTTTACTGGAAAGATTCTGCTAGATAGTAATCTTTTTTAATATTACTTTTATTTATTTATGAGAGAGAGAAAGAGACAGAGAAAGAATGGTTGTGCCAGGACCTCCAGCCACTGCAAACGAACTCCAGACACATGCACTACCTCGTGCATCTGGCTTGTGTGGGTCCTGGGGAATCGAAACCAGGTCCTTTGGCTCTGCAAGCAAGTGCCTTAACTGCTAAGCTATCTCTCTGGTCCTAGAGAGCAATCTTAATAATGTTGTGGGACAATGCAGATCTTTTGACCAGCAATCAAAGTCATGCATTCTCAGGTCCTGATTGTACAAGCCACTTATTTATGAGAAATAGGTTCAATGTCAATGAGCCTTCAAGCCTTGCTAGTAGATGAACTTAGATAAGTAGCTACCTAACTCCATCACTTTACTATGCCCAGACCGGAACATTTGTCAATATCCTCCATTTCTGCAGGAAGATATACTATTCCCCCTCATGTACACACACACACACACACACACACACACACACACACACACACACACTGTTCCCTCTCTTGAGCTCCTGTTTCAGTGAACAGTATCACCACATTCCCAGCATTAAGCTCTCCCTCAATCCATATCCAGTCCCTCTTTACATCCTCTCTTCCGCAGTTTACTTTGGGCCACTCTCGTCTCTCATTATACTATGAAATAGTCTGGCTGATTCACTTGCCTTTAATCCACTCTCTCCTCTTCCATACTGTAAAACACAAATAAAATTGTACCACTCTTCTGATTTAAACTTTCCGAGGACCTGTCATTGGCCTTAGACAAAATTCCAAATTCCTTGTTCTGGTTAAAGAATTCTTCATGTGGGCTAGAGAGATGGCCTAGCAGTTAAGGTGTTTGCATGCAAAGCCAAAGGACCCAGCTTTGATTCCCCAGAACCCACATAAGCCAGATGCACAAGGTGGCACATGTATCTGGAGTTTGTTTGCAGCAGCTGGAGTCCCTGGTGTGCCCATTCTTTCTCTCTCTCTCTCTCTCTCCCTCCCTCCTCTCTCTCTCTCTCAAATAAATAAATAAAAAGAAAATATTTTTTAAAAAGAATTCTTCATGCACTGGACCCTTCTTTGTTCCCTTTGGACACTCAGCACCCTGTGGAATTCCATCACTGTTTCCCAGTGAATTGCCTCTTTCAGCCTCCAGCTTTTACACGTGACTTTCACTCTGCCTGGACTCCTTTTCTTTCTCTTCTCCTAGTTTATTCTTGTCCATCTGTAAAACCTTAACGTAGACACTATTTCTACTCCCAGAAGCCTGATTACCATTTGAGAAACCACCACTGCATGCCCTTCCTTGGAACCAACTCCTTGCTCAACCCCCACACCCACTAACACTTGCCCTGTTGCTTTGCCTATATCTTTACATATAATTTTCCTTTGCATGGCTTTCTTGCCCTTTACTATGTGGGCCCCATAGGTGCCATGTCTGATTTCAGAGTGAAAACTCTCTGCTTCCACATCTCTCCTCTTCCTTCCTGGGAGCTCCTAGAGGCTGGCACATCAATGGAGTTTAGCTGCTGGAGAGGAGAGAGCGAGAGTCCACCTGACACTCCTTGTGAATTCTGGGGGTTTCCTGTCCTTTGATTCTCTCAGGCCAGCTTTGATGACATCACTGCCATGTCACTTGCTCCAGGATTCTGCTTACATCTCTATTTACTTACTCTCTGTCTTTGCTTTAGAAGAGTCTCCTTAGTAAATTCTTCTCACATTATCAATTTCCTAATTTATTGTCAGGAAGGACCTGACTAATGTCCTCTTTTAGTCCCTGGCAGAATCCAGTACATACGTGTGGAATGAATGAGTCAATGAATAAATGGCTCAAGAGAAAAACCCTAACCACTGGATAGTTTCGTTATTCAGCCTCCTTTTACAAGGAGGAAAAAGACTTCCCTACTTAGAACGTGGAGCTGAAGTAAGACATCTTTAGGGCTGATTAAAAAATGGTCTTTGAGGGGCCTGGAGAGATGGCTTAGTGGTTAAGGTGCCTGCCTGCAAAGCCTAAGGACCTGAGTTTGATTCCCCAGTACCTACATAAAGCTAGATGCACAAGGTGATGCATGCATCTGGAGTTTGTTTGCAGTGGCTGGAGGACCTGGCACACCCATTCTTGCTCTCACTCTATCTGCCTCTTTCTCTTTCTTGCTCATAAATAAATAAATAAATAAATAAATAAATAAATAAATAAATAAATAAATGTATGTCTTTGGGACCCTTGGCAAGAGGTGGCACATCATGTGAATTGCAAACAGGGTGATGGGCAGATGCCCTTCTATATACAGACCCCTGAAGTTTCCAGGGAAGTCCCCAGGGGAGGCTGATTTCCTGCCTTGACTTTGAACTAGAAGTGTGGGAAGAGCTCCAGGCCTCCTCCTTCTCTCTCTCTCTCTCTCTTTCTCTTTCTCTCTCGGTCTTGCCCCTAGAGAGGGAATTACTGGCCTCTTCCATCCACCCACACAAACTGGCAGCCTGAAATTCAAGCTCAAGAGGCGTGGGAGGGGAAAGCCCCATTGTCCAAGCAGGGCAGACTGTGCTGTGGAGCAGAGTGGTCAAAGACACGGCCTGAAGGCATCATACTAAGGTGAGGTGATCCCTCTCAGGATGTTTGAACTGGGAGACCCCTCAGTGCTCATTAAAACAGCAGAACTTACAGAGGGGAAGCAATTGCCCAGGCAGCTCAAGAAGTCAACAGCAAAGAAGATGCCTGACTGACTGACTGACTGACTGACTGACTGACACACTTGTCATATGCCATGGTTATTCTCCATTATCAGTTGGATTTAGAATCACCTAGGAGACAAATCTCTAGCATGTCTGTGAGGGAGCTTCTAGATGAAGTTAATTAAAGTGGGTGGAACCATCCGATGCACTGGAGTCCTGGATTGAATAAAAAGGAGGAAATGGGCTGGAGAGATGGCTTAGCGGTTAAGGCACCTGCCTGCTAAGCCTAAAGAACCCAGTTCCACTCTCCAGGTCCCACGTTTAGCCAGATGCAAAGTGACACAAGGGCGAAATGCCACACTTGACCACAAGGGGGCGCACACATCTGGATTTCGTTCACAGCAGCTGAGAGGCTGCTGGCGCGCCAATTCTCTATCTGTCTCCCTCTCCCTCTCTCTCTGTCTGTCTCTCTCTGTGTCTCTCTCCAAAAAATAAAAAAAAAAAAAGGAGGAAGGGAGCTAAGCCACAGCATCTCTCTCTCACTCTCCTTCCTGACTGCAGATGCAATGTGACCAGCCACCTCATGTTTCTGCTGCCATGCAGCACCTCCTTAAACTGTGAGCCCAAACAAACCTTTTCTTCCTTAAGCTGCTTTAAATTTTTAAAATTTTATTGACAACTTTTATACTTATACCTCACATAGTCTCTTCTTGCCCCCCCTCATGTCCCTTCCACTGAACTCTTTTCCCAACTAGTTCTTCTACTTTGATGTCTCTGTTTTCCTTGCACATTTGTGTGACCTACTGAGTTGACTTAGGGTTAAGCATGGGTAAATTGCTTCCTGTCAAGTATTTTGTCACAACAAAGAAAGTCAAGTTGACAGGTTTTGAAGCACATGGGAGACAAATATCTGGACATGAGGAAGTTTCTAAATTAGATCAACTGATATGAGAAGAACCCTAACCTAACAGTGGGCAGAACCATTTCCTGGGCTGGGGTCAGGGACTAAATAAAAGGAGAAAGGTAGCCAGGTGCCAGCATTCATCTCTCTGTTTCCTGATTGTGGAAGCAATGTGACCACCTGCTTTGTGCTCCCGCCTCTGCCTTTGCTGTCTTGATGGCCTGTATCCCCTCAAACTGTGAGCCAAAAATACATCCATCCTTCCTGAAGTTGCTTTTGTCAGGTAGTTTGCCACCAGAAACAAGGAAAGTAACTAACGCAATCTCATTGTCAAGCCATGCTGCTTCCCAAGAAGAGGGGATGCTCCCAGGATGTCAAATTTCTCTGGAGAAACAGATTAAAAGGAGGAGGGGCAGACAGACCATTCAATAAGACTTGGAAAAGGGGGCTGGAAAGATGTCTTAGTGGTAAAGGTGCTTGCCTGCAAAGCCTAAGGACCCAGGCTCGATTCTCCAGGACCTACATAAGCCAGATGCACAAGGTGGTGCATGCATCTGGAGCTCATTTGCAGTGACTGAGAGGCACTGGCGCACCCATTCTCTCTCTCTCTCTCTCTCTCTCTCTCTCTCTCTCCCTCTCTCTCTGCCTCTTGCTCTCTCTCTCTCTCTCAAATAAATAAATAAAGCCAGGCTAGAGAGATGGCTTAGCTGTTAAGGGACTTGCCTGTAAAGCATAATGACCCAGGTTCAATTCCCTAGTATCCACATAAGCCAGATGCACAAGATGGTGCATGTGTGTAGAGCTCATTTGCAGTGGCTAGAGGCCCTGGTGTGCCTATTCTCTCTCTGTCTGCCTCTCTCTCTCTCTCTAATAAATAAATAAGAGATATTAAAAAAAAAAAAGACTTGGAAAGGGCAATTAGCAGAGGTCAAGCAGTGGCTACACACCAGGCCCTGGCATCACCTTTGCAAGGTTAAGAGTGCTTGCTTTGAGCTCAAATAAATATGGATCTAAATCCTAGGTGACCCTAAAAGGTGACTCCAGTTTTTTAAGCCTCAGTTTCCTTATTTATAAAATGCAGATAGAAAGAATACTAACCTCATTAAACAAGGTGATCCACATAAAGCACTTAGTAGCTGGCACTGAGCAAGTCCTCAATATATGCTGGCCACTATTTTCATCTTGTTTAATTTTTCACACCTTCCTTTCAAGAGAAGGATGACTTTAGCTCCTTTATATCAAGTCCCTCCAAGGTTCCCAATACTTTCCTGGACTCTAGGGACAAGACAGAAAATAAAGCCCCCCCCCAAAAAAAAATTTCCTGTTTTCTGGAGCTTACACAGAACTTTGGGGAGTCAGGCAATAAACAGAAAGCACAAGCACCCTATGAAATGATAGACAGTGAGTCACAAGAGAGAAACAGAAGCAAAGGAGAGGATGGTTTAACTGAGCAGAGGGAGTCTTGAATTGGAGAAAGAATGGCCATGGAAGGCCTGAGCCCAGGCTTGAGCAAGACAAAGGTGCAGGTGCATAGGCATCTGAGGGAGGTGGCCAAGGGGTCAAATGTGCAGGATGCGGGGCACAGGAGACCAGGGGTCCAGAGACTTCTGATCAATCGTAATTTTATTCATTTTCCTTTTGAGTCTTTGTGTATGAAGTGGAGGTCGGAGGACAACTCTGGTGTGTCAGTCCTCACCTTCCATCTCAGTTGAGACAGGGTCTCTGTTTTTTGTTGTTGTTCAGTGCTGTGTTCACCAGGTGATCTGGCCCTTGAGCTTCTGGGAAGTTCTCCTGCCTCTGTCCCCATCTCACCTTCTGATGTGCTGGGATTACAGAAGCTGTAAAGGTTTCCAGCTTTTCTGTGGGGTCTCAGGTCCTCATGCTTGCAAGACAGGGGCCTTATCCACTGACTCATCTCCATACCCCTCCACTCCCATCCATCTTGGGATCTGCTGGGTGCCCCAAGGCTGTATGCCTTGGTTTTCCTCCTCTGGGTAGAGGCTCTTCCTCTGCCTGCCCACCTCTGAGGATGTTGCTAGGACTGGATCAAAGCACCTCTCCAATGGCTTGGCTCCCTCTCCAGATAATTGCTAGGTAAACGCGGGGTCATTATGATGCACCGGGCCTGTGCAGGCAAAGCTGCAGGAGGAAATTGCTCACATTGGGGAGGAGCGGGAACTCTTCCAGAACTTTACGGTCCACTAAGCAACAGCCTTTGCCAAGGTGAACTGTTTTCCCTATGACCTGAAAAGTGAACTGTCAACCTGCCATTTCATGAGGTGTTTTGGTTACCTGGGTTGTGACATTCCTTCTGTCCATCCACGAGACCTTGTCAGCAGGGTCACTATACTTTCTGACAGACAGACGAGGAAAAGGAGCACAGAGTTCCAAGAGTTTGGGATTTCTTTCTTTTCTTTGCTTTTTCTTTTTTTGTTTTGTTTTGTTTTTGAGGTAGGGTCTCGCTCTAGCCTAGGCTGACCTGGAATTCACTATGTATTCTCAGGGTGGCCTCAACTCATGGGCGATCCTCCTACCTCTGCCTCCCAAGCAGTGGGATTAAAGGTGTGCACCACCATGCCCGGCCAAGTTTTGGGTTTCTTCTTGAAGGCATGATTGCAATGGAGGAGACATTTGCTAGAACCAATTATGGGGCTTCAGCCTTACTCCAGAAATTGTCCTGGGCCTGGCTTCTGATCCCTGTCATTTCCTAGCACCATCTCAGCAGCTGAGAGGTGCAGAGCAAGTCAGTTCATGACACTTGTCCCTGGAATTTGGGGGGTGGGTGTATGTGGTGTGTGGGGGAGGGCATACCTTTGTGTGCAGGTGTGTGTACATATGCATATGGAGGCCAGGAAAATGACTTCAGGTGTGTCCCTCTAGCACTCTTCACCCTATTTTTATAAGTTTTTTTTTAATATTTATTTATTTATGAGAGAGAAAGAGAGAGAGGCAGAGAGAGAGAGAGAGAGAGTGGGTGCACCAGGGCCTCTAACCATTGCAAACAAACTCCAGACATATGCACCACCTTGTGCAGCTGGCTTTACATGGGTACTAGGGAGTTAAACCTGAGTCCTTTGGCTTTGCCAGAAAGCACCTTAACCACTAAGCCATCTCTCCAGCCCACTCTTCATCCAGTGGTGTGTGTGTGTGTGTGTGTGTGCGTGCGCGTGTGTGTGCACATACACCACACCACATGAGGAGGTCCGAGGACAGCTTTCCAATAGGTCCTCCCCTGGGCCCCTCATCTGAGGCTGGCTTTCATGCTCTGGATTTTCACTGTCCCACACTTTCCACAAGCTTCCAGGCACTTCTCCTGTCCCAGCTTCCCATCTCACCATCGGTGTCAGTGGGCTGTGATTATGGAAGTCCACACAGCTTCTGGCTTTTCGTGTGGGGCCTGCAGCTTGCCAGGCAAATGCTTTATGTACTGAACCCCGTTCTTCACTTTATTGGGAGACAGGGTCTGTCTCTTACTGAAGCTGGACCTCACCAATGCAGCTAGACAAGTTAGACAGCAAGTCCCAGGGATCCTCCTGTCTCTGCCTCCCCGGTGTTGGGGGTTACAGACACATGCCACCAAGCCTGACATTTGACATGGGTGCTGGGGAACCCAGGTTCTCAGAGTTGCACAACCAGCACTTTACCCACCGAGCCCTCTCTCCCACCCCTTTCTGAGTCAAGGTTTCCTTCAGAGCTCAGCCTGGCCTTGAATTCTCAATCCTTCTGCCTCAGTTTCCTGAGCATGCTGAGATCACCATACCCAACTTGTCCTCAGGTCTCATCTTACGGCTACGATATTCACATCTAGCTCTAAAATTCTGTGGTTTTTAAGGAGAAGAGATGCCGAGGAGCATCGGTAAAGATGGGAACGGCTTGTGATTGGCCTGAGATGATGGATCTGTGTTTGGCGTTTACTAAACATCTCGACCACAGGCCTCTTCACCCAGACAGTAGAGAAAAATACCCTTAAGTGGGCTGGTTATTTTTACTTGGTGCTTGGGACCCAGAGGAAAAACATACTAATAGAGCTGGGGACACACACACCCGGCCTCTGAATTTTAATATCAAAAGATTATTATCATAAGCTGCATCAACAATTTGGTACCCAGTCAGTGCCAACTGAGCCCTCTCACTTAATTACATGCTTACAGCACTACAATTTAAAATCCTGGCAGCCATGTTGTAACACAATTAAAAGCAAACTAACAAACAGGCTTTAACCATGTCCCTAATACTTTGCTAGAGTTTCCCACGGCTGCTTACCAAGTTCCCTGTACATTTAGTGCTTTTACTGCACAGCTTCAGTCCCCTTCCCAAACGCTTGTCACTCACTCACCTCCAACCTCTGCTGTGGTCTGGTACCATGGTCTGATGCTATTCAGACCAATAAAGCACCTAAGACCTCCCTTGAGCTTTCAGGTAATTTTCCTTCCATTGTCCCCTGCTGCTGAACACATTCTCGACTGAGCTGGGGATGCTGCGTGGATTTTGCATCACCAGTGGGTTTAGTTTGTTTTGTTTTGAAACGGGGTCTCATGTGTCCTGGGTTACTTTCAAACTCACTCTATGGTCAAGGATAATCTTTTTTTCTTTTGAAAAATTATTTAGGCCTGGAGAAATGGCTTAGCGGTTAAGGCACTTGCCTGCGAAACCTAAGGACCCAGCTTTGATTCCCTAGGACCCATGTAAGCCAAATGCACAAGGTGGCACATGTGTCTAGAGTTCCTTTGCAGTGGCTGGAGGCCCTGGCATGCCCATTCTCTTTCTTTCTTTCTTCTTTCTTTCTTTCTTTCTTTCTTTCTTTCTTTCTTTCTTTTTCTTTCTTTCTTTCTCTTGCTCTCTCTTCTTTCCTTTCTTCATTCTTTCCTCCCTTCCTTCCTTCCTTCCTTCCTTCCTTCCTTCCTTCCTTCCTTCCTTCCTTCCTTCCTTCCTTCCTTCTCTCTTTACCTCTCTCTCTCAAATAATTTTTTTTTTTTTTTGCAAGGTAGGGTTTCACTCTGGTCCAGGCTGACCTGGAATTAACTATGTAGTCTCAGGGTGGCCTCGAACTCTCGGTGACCCTCCTACCTCTGCCTCCCAAGTGTTGGGATTAAAGGCGTGCGCCACCACACCCGGCTCAAATAAATTTTTTAAAAGTAAAAAAAAGAAAGAAAAAGAAAAACTATTTAGCCAGGTGTGGTGGCACAGGCCTTTAATCCCAGCACTCAAGAGTAGGAGGATCGCTGTGAGTTCGAGGCCACCCTGAGACTACATAGTGAATTCCAGGTCAGCCTGAGCTAGAGTGAGACCCTACCTCAAACACACACACACACACACACACACACACAAAAAGTTATTTATTTTATTTATTTACTGTGAAGATAGAGACAGGGTGAGGTGGGGAGGGAGAGAATGGGCATGCTAGGGCCTCTGGCCATTACAAATGACCTTGTCAGGGATAGTCTTGAGCTGATTTTCCTGCCTCCACCTCCCATGTGCTGGGATTACTGGTGGGCACCACCACAACTGGTTTATGAAACACTGGGGGTTGAACCCAGGACTTCGTGCATGCTACGCACTCTATCAATTGACCAGCACTCCCAGCTTCTCCAGAGACTTTGGAAAGTTGAAAGTGAGATGTCAGCATCTGACCAAGATTATTAGCCTTTGTTCACTAATCCGTGCCTTCCCCATCTTTCCAGGCTGAGGAGTGGAGGTCAATGCTTAGGAGACACACAGGAACTCAGACAGAGAACTCTGACCCCAGAGAACTCGCTTTGCACAACTTCACAAACTGAGTATCATCCCCAAGAAGAAGTTCTCAGGAGAACTTTTAGTAAGCAGATATGGGATAGGCACAAAGTTTAACCCCTTGAGCAAACACTTTCCCTTCACCACTGAGCACAGGAGCACATTGAGCGGTATGGGGGGGCGGGGTCTGCTCACGGGTGGGATCTCCACACCTCAAATCCACCAGCATGACCTGGGTATTTTCCTCCAAAATGTCGAACCCTTGTCCATTCGTTAGTTTTCTTGTTGCTGTCACGAAATCACTGCAAGAAGCAACTTAAGAGAGGAAAGGTTTGGTGGGGCTTACAGCTGGCTGGACTGTGTCTCAGTGTACCACCGTCTCTCATGGCATGGCAACGGGAGCGTGTTACTGCAGCCGCCCCCCCCTTGCATCTGCGATCAGGAAGCAGAAAGCAGTGAATGCTCATGCTTGGCTGGCTTTCTTCTTTTTAATTCAGTCGGGGACCCCAGCCCATGCAACAGTGCTGCTCATATTTTGGGGGGGGGTCTTCACACCTCCATTAATATAATCTAGGAACTCCTCCACAGAAACACCCAGGGACTGGCCTACTAAGTGGTTCTACATTGTCAAGTTGACAGTCAAGATTAACCATCAGGCCTTGTCTCCTCCTCATCTCTGGTGTCAACACTACATCCCAGCCACTATTGGTTTTTTTTAAGTTTAGGGTGGACAACTGGAATGGTCTCCGATGGCTGCCATGAACAGTGTCTCTGTCACTCCAGCCAGTCCATCGTCTACGTCCTAGCCTGAATGAACTTTTCAAAACTCAGACTTGATAATGTCACCCATGGTTGAAAATGCTATTTATTTTCTACTAAGAATAAAACCAACTTATTGTGACCTACATACCTCAGAACACATGCCTCTTGATGGGCTCATTTTTTTTTGGAGGGGGATGTGCATGTGTGTAGTATGTGGTATGGTGCATGTGTGTGTGTGTACTATATGGTGTGGTGCATGTGTGTGTGTACTATGTGTGTGTGTACTATGTGGTGTGTGCATGTGTGTGTGTGTACTATGTGGTGACCAGCAAGTGATTCTCCTATCTCTACTCTCCACAGGACTGGTGCATGTGTGTACTATATGGTGTGGTGCATGTGTGTGTGTGTACTATGTGGTGTGTGCATGTGTGTGTACTATGTGGTGTGTGCATGTGTGTGTGTGTACTATGTGATGTGTGCATGTGTGTGTGTACTATGTGGTGACTAGCAAGTGATTCTCCTATCTCTACTCTCCACAGGACTGGTGTTACAGGTACGCATGGCCACTTGGACACACTCAGTTTTTTTTTTGTGTGTGTGTGTGTGATTCTTTTTTTGTTTGTTTGTTGGTTTTTTTTTTTTTTTGAGGTAGAGTCTCACTCCGGCTCAGGCTGACCTGGAATTCACTATGTAGTCTCAGGATGGCCTCAATCTCATGGTGATCCTCCTACCTCTGCCTCCCTGGTGCTGGGATTAAAGGCATGTGCCATCATGCCCAGCTGCATTCTTTTTTAAAAAAATATTTTATTTATTTGAGAGAGAGAAAGAGAGAGAGAGAAAGAGAATTGGTGCACCAGGGTCTCTAGCCACTGCAAATGAACTCCAGATGCACGTGCACCTTGTTCATCTGGCTTACGTGGGTTCTGGGGAATCGAATCAAGGTCTTTTGGCTTTATAGGCAGGCGCCTTAACTGCTAAGCAATCTCTCCAGCCCCACACTCAGCTTTTTACATAGGTGCTGGGGATTGAACCCAGGCCATCTCGGGCCCTCATGCTTACACAGCAAGCCCTCTTCCCTGCTGAGTCATCTTCTCAGCCCTGGGCTCCTCATCTTTTAGGCATCATTTTAAATCCATAGTTCTCACTTGGGATTAATTTTGGCCCACAAGGGACAGTTGGCAATGCTTGGAGGCATCTTTGATCGTCATAAATGAGAGCAGAGGTGTTACTGGCATCCAGTGGGCAGAGGCCAGGGTGCTGTAAAACATTCTAAAGTGAGCCGGGCGTGGTGGCGCACACCTTTAAGCCTAACACTCAGGAGGCAGAGGTAGGAGAGTTTGAGGCCACCCTGAGACTACATAGTGACTTCCAGTTCAGCCCAGTGAGACCTTACCTCAAAAAAAAAAAAATTCTAAAATTCATACAACAACCCCCAATGGAATGTATTGTCTGTCCCAAGATGTCAATAGTGCCAAGGTTGAAACTCCTTGGCTTACATACATCTCCTCAGAATGACTTGATCCGACCACCTTGAGCTAAAGGTAGTTCCTATTCCCCGTGTCCTTCGTATGCCAATTACAACAGGCAGGTCTGTGTTTCGGTTCACATAGCTGGTGTACTCCACCTGCCAGGCTAGAGCTGCACACGTGTTCGGCCTTCCTGTCTCAGCACTCCTCAGTGAGTAGATACTCATTAACAGTTGTGCAAAGGACATGAAGGAGAGGGGGGGAAGAGAAAGAACCATCAACATTCAACAGCTTCCTGACCCTCTCTCTTTTGGCCACATGCCATCTCCATCTTTGTGTGGAAAATGTGCTGTTCAATTTGCCCAGTTTCATTGATGTTTTATTAGAGAATAACATGAGTGCACTTGGAACACTTTTTTGTTTGTTTGTTTGTTTTGAGGTAGGGTCTCACTTTAGCTCAGGCTGACCTGGAATTCACCATGTAGTCTCAGGGTGGCCTCGAACTCATGGCGATCCTCCTACCTCTGCCTCCCGAGTGCTGGGATTAAAGGTGTGCGCCACCATGCCCAGCTTGGAACACTTTCAACGCTTGAAGAGGTGTAGATTTCTTCAGAATTGGCTTTGTTCTTCTCAAGTGCACTTCAGAGAAAAACAGTATCTACTTCGGTGTCGGCTATAGCTCTGGCATGTTGCATAGCACTTAGCGCACACCTAACTGGTTCCCCAAAAGTGTTTGTGAATGAGCGAATAAATATCACAGAAGATATGGGAGTGGGGTGGGCATGGCACGCATTTCTCTGGACACTAAGAAACCTTTCCTGAGTCAGGCCCCAAGTCAGACCCTTGCTCCTTTCGCCAATAGTTCCATGTACACAAAGCCAATATTTATACTGTTCTTTCACCCAGAGGCCTAGCTAATGTTCAAAGTACACCCCCACTCACCCACCCACCTACCCACCAGCCATCACCCCAGCTACTCCCTACCCACTTGGTAGTTTCAAGGAGCAATGGGAAGAAAACCACAGGTTGTAAAGTCTCTGTAAGACGATCTTTCCAAGAAAGCCCCAAAGATTAATGTGATCTTATTAGCAACACAAAATGGAAAAGACTGGGTAATCTGCTTAGTTTCCTAGGCTGCAGGAAGCCTCTCCAAGGAATTTTTTGGAGCCTTTGTTAGAATTTTTTTTTAAACATTTTTTTAAAAAATCCCCTAAATCCCAACATATGATTTGGCATAAATCTGCCTATCTAGTGTAGATTGTGAAAACCTATGAATTAAGTCCCAGGCCTCAGGTCTGTCACTTTCATTTTTTCCCCCTCTAGAGTCTACAAACATCATTGCTATTAGGAAATCTCATACTATCAACTTACCACTACAACCCCCCCCCACACACACACACACCCCTCATCTGCTTTTTTCCCAGCAGCACCATCTAGTGGTATTTCAAATGTTATAGTACTCTTAAAAATTACTGAAGATCCCCCCCAAAGAACCCATGTAGTGCACTATAGATATCATATTTATCTATCTTGTTCAAAGACTGAAAACATTTTAACTACTTACTAGTTCATCTTAGATGAAAGAGCAATAAACTTATTAAATGTTTAGCATAACTAACATTTTTTAATAAAATAGAAATATTTTCCAAAGCAAAAAAAAAATATGAAGAGGCATCATTTTCCATGTTTGCACATTTCTTTAATGCCTGGTATCACAAAAAAAATACTTATATTTTCAGCTGGGCGTGGTGGCACACGCCTTTAATCCCAGCACTCGGGAGGCAGAGGTAGGAGGATCGCTGTGAGTTCGTGGCTACCCTGAGACTACATAGTTAATTCCAGGTCAGCCTGGACCAGAGTGAGAACATACCTCGAAAAACCAAAAAATTAAAAAATATTTATATTTTCATATTCAGTTGGTTTCAATATCTTGTTCCGGTTGAAACATAAAGAGAATCTGGCTTCACAGGCTGTGTTATTGGAAAAGTTGGAAAAGTGAGGGGTATTTCAGTAGCCTTCTCAGATAATTGTGGATATTCTTCTTTGGAACTATAGCAAAACTTAACAAGTTATGATTTCATAAAGTTTAGCTGAAATGTAGAATTTGAGAACATATCCATGAATTTTGTACTAAATTATGTTAAAATCTGCTGGTCTGTAGGCAGATTTTTTTAATGGATAAATGTATGACTTTATTGTCATTTGGAAAATATTGGTTCATTGATCTATGCAACTATTCTAAATATTGATAGATTTTATTTTATGACATTAAAAACAACATAAACTAATGTGGCTAGAAATTTCATCAAGCATCATAAACATCAAGAAACTGTCATGCTCATGACATAAAAAATTTCCAAATTCTAATCTTCAGGTGAAAACTTAATTTATATTATCTTTTTTTTTATATTTGCAAGCAGAGAGAGAGAGAGAGAGAGAGAGAGAAAAGAGAAAGAGAGGAAGGGAGGGAGAGAATGGGCATGCCAGGGCCTCCAGTTGCTGCAAATGAACTCCAGTTGCATGTGCCATTGCATCTGACTTTTTGTGGATCCTGGGGGAATCAAACCTGGGTCATTAGGCTTTTCAGGCAAATGCCTTAACCATTAAGCCATCTCTCTTGCCCCCCAAAACTTAACTTCTAAAAAACAATTTTATTAATTAATTAATTTATTTGTACATGTGGGTCAGGGTGGGACATGCCAGGGTCCCTTGCTGCTGCAAAAGAATGTTGTCCAGTTTTACATGGGTGGCTGGGGAATTGATTCCAGACCAGCAGGCTTGGTAATCAAGCACTTTTAGCCATAAAGCCATCTATCTCCCCAGCCCCAGGAAACTGAGCTTTTGTCATTGTCAGCAAATACAGTCATTTTCCTTGAAGTGGCAGTCTTACTTCATTCATTTTCAAGAAAATGTCTGCCAAATAATGAAATCTGAGTCATCAGTTTGATGGATAATCATTGTTTCTAGTAAAGTTAATAGTCCATGAAACAGGCAGCTAGTTCAGTCCCCAGCTCCATTAACATGTACTCTAGTACACAACCCAAGTGCTCAATGTCAACTCTGCATTTCATCATACTGTTATAGCAAAGAACTGAGTCAATGGGTGAAATCAGGCAAAGGTCCACTTAGGAGAGAGGGAGAGAACCTTTTATTCATGCCCGGACCTTTGCTAGCTAACACCAGAAAGACAGAGGCCCCGAACTCTGATTGTGCTGGAGTTATATACCTTTCACATTCTTTTGTCTGTACTCTCCCGTGCTTGGAGAGGGGAGAGATTTACATCCATGAGTACAGGGTTCTGTCAAACAAGATTAAGTATAGGCAGCTGTCTCCTGAGATAAGGTAGTTATATATATATTTTTTTTCAATTATACAGAATGTGGAAAGATGTTCTGTCTTCATGGGTCAAGATGAAGTTAACTTAGTAATGTTTGTACTTAATTTTTTAAAAAATATTTTATTTACTTAGAGAGAGAGAGAGAGAGAAATTGGGTGTGCCAGAGCCTTCAGCCACTGCAAAAGAACTCCAGATGCATGTGCTACTTCATGCATCTGGCTTATGTGGGTACTGGGGAAACACACTGGGTCCTTAGGCTTTGCAGACCAGTGCCTTAGCCACTAAGCCACCTCTCCAGCCTGTGTTTGTAGTTAATTTTTATGTTATTGTTCTTGGGTGGTGGTGATATTTCCATTACTGAGAGAGCCTGTGGACAGGAGTGCTTACCAGTGTGGTGCCATGTCATGTGCTAAAGTGTCAGGAGTTTACTGTGCCAGCTCAGTAACAAAAGGTGAACTATCATTTAGTATGATTAAGAAAATAGCTTTTGGGCTAGTGAGATGGCTTAGTGGTTAAGGCGCCTGCCTCCTACGCCTAAGAATGCTGGTTCCAATCTCGAGGTCCCACGTTTAGCCAGATGCAAAGTGACGCAAGGGCACAATGCCGCACTTGACCACAAGGGGGCGCACGCATCTGGATTTCATTCGCAGCAGCTGAGAGGCTGCTGGCGCGCCCATCTCTATCTGTCTCCCTCTCTCTCTCTCTCGTTCTCTCTCTCTGTCTCTCTCTCCAAAAAAAAAAAAAAAATAGAAAATAGCTTTTTTGAGGGGGGGATTTTGAGTTATGGTTTTGTTAGTTAGTCCAGGCTGGCTTAGAACTCATGGCAATCCTCCTGCCTTGGGCTCCTGAGTTTGAAGATTCAAATTTGCCATCAAAATTGTAAAAATAGCCGGGTGTGGTGGCGCACGCCTTTAATCCCAGCACTCGGGAGGCAAAGGTAGGAGGATTGCAGAGAGTTCGAGGCCACCCTGAGACTACATAGTTAATTCCAGGTCAGCCTGGACTACAGTGAAACCCGACCTCGAAAAACCAAAAAAAAAAAAAAAAAAAAAAAAAAAAAAATTGTAAAAATAGTTTTGACCTTATGTAGCCCAAAATCAATAGATCAAGCTAAAAACTGTTACTCTCCTAAGACACACTTCTCAAGATGACTTGTAAGGAGGGAGGGGCAGTTATATTCTCAATTAAAATCATTTACTTGGAGAGGGGGCCAAGGAAAAGTTCCCCTGTGCCTGAAATCTGCTTCCTAACTCCCTCACAGTATATTGCTCCCCATGAGCCTCCATGGACTGTCTCCTTAGAGATGCAATTTCCTCCCCCCACCCACCGCTAGGGCAGACTACACAGTACTTGTGGAATCTAGCTAGAGGCTACCTACTACCTGCTCCGTTTCCCACATATGCAAATTTTAATTTTTCCTTTTCATTTCCAGTTATGGTTTAACTCAAATCTTCAAGGTGAAGAAGACTGCCCAAATAAGTACCCTTGGGTGAGAGGAATACGAGACATGATGCCACAGAGACTTTAGAAGCCCTGGTCACGGGTTCTTCCCCGTGTTTGGCGGGTCTTCCTCACCATCAGCACCCAGGGACTATATAAGTCTTACTCATCTCTCAGCTCTCAAGTTAGATACTGCATACCATCTCTGACTCTGTTCCTCCCTCGCTGCTTCCTTGTCCAATAAATGACAAATGTATAAGGATCCTGTTGCAGTCAGGTTCGCATTTCTGGCAGAAATCACCTGACCAAGAGCAGCTTGTGGGGGCGGGGGGAAGGTTTATTTTGGCTTACAGACTCGAAGGGAAGGTCCATGATGGCAGGGTGAAAACGAGGGCATGAGTAGAGGGTGGACATCACCCACTCGCCAACATCTGATGGACAACTGCAATAGGAGAGCGTGTCAAACCCTGCAAGGAGACCCTGGCTATAACACCCATAAGCCTATCTCTAACAATACACTGCTTCAAGGAGCTATTAACTCCCAAATTGCCAGCAGCTGAGAGCCTAGCATTCAGAACACCTAAGTTTATGGGGGACACCTGAATCAAACCACCACATTCCGCCCCTGGCCACCATAAACTGATAACCATACATAATGTAAAATGCAATGCATTCATCCAACTTTAAAAGTCCCCATAGTTTTTAATCAATCCCAATGATGTTCAAACATTCCCATCGTCCAAGATCTTTTAACTGAGCTGTAATACCAAAAAAAAAAAAAAACATAGTGGCATAGAATAAACATTCACACTGCAAAAGCCCAACAACTCTAACCAGTGACAAGTCTCCAAATCCGATAATTCTAAACAGTGGCAAATCTCTGGAGTTCCAATTCTGCCCCTCCAGCCAGGCTACTCACAGTCCTGGAAAACTTCATCTGGTGCTGGCAGGTCGGCTCAGCAGCCAGCCCATAGTCCTCCACAGGGTCTCCACTGCAAACCATGGTCCATCCACATGGCTCCATTGGGCTCCACACAGGATATTCAACAGACATGCTTCACACTGCCCTCAGCCATTTCCAAAATACAAAACTGTGTTGCCAATCCAATGACCCTCTCTTTCCTGCATCTGTTATACTCCATATACCAGGTGGGCTGCCAATTTGTTAATCCATGGGGGGAATTGAAGAACAGGACGCTCCTTCAGCACTCAGGCCCCTTCAAAAGAGTCTGCACTCTTCCTGTTCCAGTGCAGGTCAGCTGGCCCAGTCTCAAAGGTTGTAATCTCTCATACAATTACAGCTGAACAGACAACAGTTTCAGCCCACAGATTTCTTTCTGTGCCATATTCATCTGCTCCCACCAGTCCATTTCTACACAATGCAATCCTGCACAGGTTCTCAGGACATGGGTAAGCAGAATGCAGCAAGCTTCTCTCACAACAGGCAGCATGGTTCTAAAGAGATTAGTGTCATTAAAAAGAAATCAAGTGGATTGGAGAGATGGCTTAGTGGTTAAGGCACATGCCTATGAAGCCTAAGGACCCCGTTTCAATTCTCCAGGTCCCACGTAAGCCAGATGCACAAGGGGGCAAAAGTGTATGGAGTTTGTTTGCAGTGGCTAGAGGCCCTGGCACGCCCATTCTCACTCTCCCTCTCTCTCTTTCCCTCTCTCTGTCCTCTAATAAATAAATAAATACAAATAATTTTAAAAAAAAGAAATCAAGTGTTTTACACTGGGAAATAGGAAAGATGCCTTGATAGCACCTCGGGGATTGGGCAGACCCCACCCAACAAAGGATCAAGGATGTACTGCTTTAACTCACTGGAAACACTTCGCTTTGAGAAGAGGTCCAAGGTTTTGTACTTGCATGGGGCCACCTAAGAATGTATTTTCCCAAGTTCAGCCACCTGGGCACTCAGAGGCTTGCTACCACCATAGTCCAAGGGAGCCCAGCTGCCGTTTGAGCTGGTGGCAGGTCTTAGTATGGTCTGTGTATGCTGATCTTGCAGACTAAGAATGCAACAGTAACGGGGTCATGAAGACTTCCGCCCAGATTTCAAGGGAAAGCCTGGCACTGTCTAGCAGGATCTCTGCATGAAACTATGATAAAGCCAGGGCTTCAGTGGAAACTCCAGGATTCTGGAGGTACCAGGAATGTAGACTGTCTGCCAAGAAAAGCTCCGGGCAATGAGTAGAGCTAGTTCAAGAGACAGGCTACTTAGACTACAACTGATGTCATAAGGGTAGGACTGCCCAAGCTCTTTGGAGCTCCTATCATGCTTCAGTTGCCGGAACAGAGCTACAGGATTTAATGTTTGGTTCTTTTCTTGGTGGGGGGGGGGGTCTAGCTCTGGTTGTATACATCTTTGTTTTTGTCCTATCCCTCCCTTTGGGAATGAAAATGTTACTCTGGGGGCTGGAGAGATGAGTTAGAGGTTAAGGCACATGCCTGCAAAGCCTAAGTACTGTAGTTCGATTCTCCAGGTGCCACATAAGCCAGATGCACATGGTGGCACATGCATCTGGAATTCATTTGCGACGGCTAGAGACCCTGGAACGCCCATTCTCTCTCTCTCTCCTTCTGTCTCTAATAAATAAATAAGTAAAACTAAAATCTTGGGCTGGAGAGATGGCTTCGTGGTTAAGGTGCTTGCCTGCAAAGGCAAAGGACCCAGGTCCAACTACCCAGAACCCACATAAGCACAAGGGGCGCATGTATCTGGAGTTCGTTTGCAGTGGCTGGAGGTCCTGGTGCACCCATTCTCTCTTCCTCTCTCTCTCTCTCTCTCTCTCTCTCTCAACCTGCCTATTTCTGTATCTCTCTCAAATAAATAAATAAATAAAATGTTTTTAAAAAATAATAAAATAAAATCTTTAAAAAACAAGAAAATGTTACTCTGTCTCACGACATCTTAGAAAGATGTAATTTCCTTTGTTTTGTTTTGTTTTGTTTTGTTTTTCAAAGTACAGTCTCGCTCTAGCTCAGGCTGATCTGGAATTTACTATGTAGTCTCAGGGTGGCCTCGAACTTACAGCGATCCTCCTGCCTCTGCCTCCTGAGTGCTGGGATTAAAGGCATGTGACACCACGCCCAGCTTATAATTTACTTTTTGATTTTATTGGGGCTTACAACTAGTTTACTTTGACTCTCAAAAGAGACGTTTAGTTTGGCTGTTTGAACCACAGTCTCTTCACCTCTCCCTGCTTCCTGTCATGAGGTGAAGACTGCCATGATGTTTTGCCCAAATATGTGTGCCCGAGCAACCAACACACTAAACTCTCTGAACCACGAGCCAAAACAAAGCCTTCCTTCTCTTCAGTTGTTTCTGTGGGATATTTTATCACTATGTAGTTTGAGTCAGGTGTCCCCATAAACTTAGGTGCTCGGAATGCTTTATCCCCCAGCAGATGGCAATTTGTGAATTGGAACCTTGTTGGAGGTGTATTCTTGGGGACAGTATTATGGGTGTTATAGCCAGTTTCCTTTGCCAGTGGTTGGCACAATCTCCTGCTACTGTTGTCCACCTGATGTGGGCCAGGTGATGTCCACCCTCTGCTCACGCTACACTTCTCCTGCTATCATGGAGCTTCCCCTCGAGTCTACAAGCCAAAATGAACACTTTCCTCCCATAAACTGCTTTTGCTTGGATGCTTTCTGACACAATGTGAAGTTTACTGCAACAATAAAATTGGTACCAAGAAGTGGGGTCCCTGCTGCTAGAAACCTGATTGGCCCACTGGAACTGATTTGCAGTAGGGAAGTGGAAGGATTTGAAACCTTGGTTTAAGAGATGCCGTGCAGTGCTTTTAAGTACGGTTTGATGGATACTGCTCAGAGTTGAAAGACCTAAATGTAGAAGGGACTGTGGGGTTTGTCTTATGAAGGGAAGAAAGAACTTTGTTAGGACCCAGAAAAAGGTATCTGTGCAAGAGGCTTGCTATTATGCCTGTATCCTGAGAACTTGTGCAAGGCTGCATTGTGTAGAAATGGACTGGTCTGAGCAGAAGGCTATGGCAAGAAATGAACAAAAATCTTTGGGCCCAAACTGCTGCCTGTTCAGCTGCAATTGTTTGAGAGATTACAACCACTGAGACTGGGCCAGCTGATCTGCATTGGGACAGCAGGGAGAATGTGGAATCTTTTGAAGTAAGGGACCTGAATGCTGAAGGACTGTCCTGTTCTTCAAAGTCTGCTTTATTCCCCCCTGGATCAATAGGTTGGTAGCCCCTGGTACTATGGAGTATAACAAATGCAGGAAAGAGAAGATCATTAAATTTGAAACACTGTTTTGTATTTTGGAAATGGCCATAGGCAGTGTGAAGCAGGCTTGTTACCTGCATGCAGGCCCAATGGAACTATGAAGATGAACTCTGGGTTGCAGTGGAGACCCGCTGGAGATGCCAGGACTATGGAGAGCCAGAGTTGGAACTCTGGAGACTTGTCATTGAGTAGAGCTGTCAGACTCGGAACTACAGGATTGGATGATGTTTGCCCTGTTGGTTTTAAATCTTGTATTGGTTGAATATTTCTTTTCTATGCCCAGTGCCATCTTTTGCAATGTGAAACTTTATTCTGGTCATTATGTGCTTTGTTTGTTTGTTTGTTTGTTTGTTTGTTTTGGTATTATTGCTCAGTTAAAAGACCTTGGACTATGGGTATGTTTGAACAGCATGATTTAAAAAAAAAAAACTATGGGACTTTGAAACTTGGACTGAATGCATTGCATTTTATATCACGGATAGTTATCAGTTTATGGGGGCCAGGGATGGAATGTGGTGGTTTGATTCAAGTGCCCCCATAAATTCATTTGTGTTCTGAATGCTTACACCCCAGCTGATGGCAATTTGTGAATTGGAACCTTGTCGGAGTGTGTTGTTGGGGTGTGCTTATGGGTGTTATAGACAGCTTCCTCTTGCCAGTGTTGGACACACTCTCCTGCTGCTGTTGTTTACCTGATGTTGGCCAAGAGGTGATGTCCACCCTCTGCTCATGCCATCATTTTCCCCTGCCATCATGGAGCTTCCCCTTGAGTGTATAAACCAAAATAAACCCTTTCCTCCCATAAATTACTTTAGGTTGAGTATTTTCTGCCAGCCATGAGAAGCTACCTGCAACAGTCACACAACAAGATAAACAACTTACACAGCCCTGGCTCCAAACAGAGTTGTAACTGCCTGCCAGGCACAATGCATCCCTGACCAGAGAACGCGTCAGTAAGTATTTATGAGTGTATCGGAGGGCATATATTTTCCTAGGCCTGAATTTTTTTTTGTCCTCCTCTTACCCTTTTCCTCATTACAAAGTGTCCAGTGCCTCCCCATGGGACTACACAACATGCCCTGACTGGATGGCACTGTGTGATCACTGTGGATCAAGAGGAGGATCTGGGCAGAGCAGCAGACACCCACCTTTTGTGCCACCTCACTTCCTGGTGCCAAAACATGTTCTCCAACTTCAGCTAGTTGGACTAGATTGGGTGGGGACGCGAAGGCTTGGAGGATTAGACATTTGTCCCAGCCTTGAATGAGACACATTCCATAGTCAGATCAACAGGGTGTGGTAAAGGTAGGAGGGCTGTGTGCTCGAGTCTGTTGTAACAGCTTGCTATCTGTCCATCCAGGACCTGACATTCCTATCCAGCTGTACCCTCTGGACTTGCTTAGCACCTCTTCTCCTAGAACTTTCTCTGTTCACATCCTCAGTAAGATCTGCTCGTAGTTTACAGGTGGCTTACGTTCCCAGTACACTCTCTAATTGGGGGGTTGGGGGGGAGGCAAGAGGAGTTTGCACCAGAATAGAGAAGCTGGCTGTTGCCTTGGCCCCAGTTCTACTTCCTGAAAGTAAGGCTTCTGGAGTCACCAGCCTCATTGCTCAGAACAGGGGAAGCCTTGAAATGAGTCGCCTGGGCCTCTGGAATAGCTGCAGAGGAACCTAGTATCAGAGAAATTATGTCAAAACTACTTTATTTACCATTGTTTTGTGGAATATAAAAATATCCTATATCCATTATAAAAATTCTAAAAGACCATTTTAAAAACATACATGATTCCTCTCCACAAAGATTTTTTTTTTCTTTGAAGTAGGGACTCACTCTAGCCCTGGCTGACCTGGAATTCTCTCTGTATTCTCAGGGAGGACTCCAACTCATGGTGCTACTCCTCTCTCTGCCTCCCGAGTGCTGGGATTAAAGGGGTGTGCCACCATACCAGGATTTTCTAGTTTTTTTTTTTTTTGTATGCCTATCAAGAGTTGTAAATATATTTTATGTATATAATTGAGATCATTTATTTTCTTTAAGACTGAGTTTTGCTGCATTGCCCAGATTGGCCTTGAACTTGTGATCTTCCTGTGTCTGTGTCAGCTTTTTGAGTGCTGGGATTATAGGCATGTAAAACCATACCTGTCTTTTTTTTTTTTTTTTTTTTTTTTTTTTTTTTTGATTTTGGTTTTTCAAGGTAGGGTCTTGCTCTGACCTGGAATTCACTCTGTAGTCTCAGGGTGACCTTGAACTCACAGCGATTCTCCTACCTCTGCCTCCTGAGTGCTGGGATTAAAGGTGTGCACCACCATGCCCAGCTTTACCTGGTTTATGTTCTTGAAGGTTTTTTTTTTTGGTTTTTGAGGTAGGGTCTCACTCTGGTCCAGGCTGACCTGGAATTAACTAGGTAGTCTCAGGGTGGCCTCGAAGCGATCCTACCTCTGCCTGCCTCCCGAGTGCTGGGATTAAAGGTGTGTACCACCACAGCTGGCTTGAAGTTTTTTTTTTTTTTTCTTCAAGGTAGGGTCTCATTCTGGTCTGACCTGGAACTAGCTATGTAGTCTCAGGGTGGCCTCGAACTCATGGCAATCCTTCTACCTCTGCCTCCTGGGAGTGCTGGGATTAAAGGCGTGCGCCACCACGCCCAGCTATTGATTTTTTTTTTTTTTTTTGTATCCTGCTTTTTGGCTTACCATTGACACTTCCTGGTTTCCTTAATTATTCTTGAATAATCTTACTGGTTACATAAGGTATCTTCTGGTTAATGATAAAACCAGAGTTCTAAACCTAAGGTGAAGTATTATACAAGTTTACTTTTTAAAAGGAGAGAAGGGTATGTTGACCCTGCCTCTCTAATAACATAAACAAAAACATATTAACAAAAAGGATAGGATAAGTTACAAAGTACCACAGTCAACCAGGAGTAATTAGGACAGTTTTATTCAAGTCTCTGTGTGCTCTGGTGTTGGGACCAGGCTGAAATCGGCATTACACTGTAATACAGTAAGAGGCTTAGCCACTGAACCAAGCCTGCTTGGCATCCCTTGTCAACAATTTACAGTACCTTGAATGAAAAACAAGAAAAGAAGAAAAGAAAAAGTCAAAGGAAAGAATCTGGTAAGTTTCTTTCAGGACTTTTCCATCTTCAACTATCATTGATGACACACAATAACTTAAATCTGAAGTAAACAGCTCAAGGACATGGGGTAAGGACACATGGACAAGATGGTGCAGAGAAGGCCCAGGGCTGGAAACTGGTAGCTAAACAGAGGGACAAAACCTATATGCCAACTTTCACTTTACCTAGATTCAAAGATCCCCAGGGGAAGGAACGGCCCAAAGAAAGCTTTTTGGTAAACTAAAACCCATCTCCAATTTCTTTCCTTAAAATCTTCGAACAGACAGCCTTGGACTACACTCTTTGTGTGGACGTGGGGGCGGGGGGGGCGGAGTGGGGTGAATATGCAGAGAGTGAGGGAGGGAGGGACAGCAGCAGACAATGTTCATGAGTTCATCACCTCTTCGCTTGCTACAACTAGGTACCAAGGCATGTGGCTCCACGTGACAAAAGGGCAAAAGCCTGATTTCTTAAGGAGGAGACACAGCTACGGTAACACTTCCAAGCTCAAGATACTGAGAGAAAAGGTGAGTGGAGCTGTAACAAGGACAGGAATGGGCTACAAAGAGGAAAGGCAGGGATGCTGGGAGGAGTTAGAGAATCAACGCAGTCATCCCAGAGAGGTGTCGATACCTGAAGAATCGAGAAGAGGGAATGGTGGAGGAGGAAAGCAGCCAGCAGGCGCCCTGGAGAGGTGACAGTGCAGTCACAAAGGCAGATCACAGGTGAGCCAAGGCACACAACTCCTTGATTTCAGATGATTTCAGAGCATACAAGAGCCCATTTCACCTCAGGGCTTCTCAATAATGTTCTAGAAATGTGCTCAGAGGCTAGAGATAATGTTGGAACCAAGCAGATCAGTAACTTGCTTCCCAGCTGTGTGACCCCAGGCAAGTGACAAACACCTGCACCTCAGTTTATGTATCTGTAGATGGAGGTAATACCCAACTCCCAGGATTACTGTACGGACTCACAAATATATACACATAGGTTCCTAGGACAGCACCTCCCACGTGGAAGAAATACAGTGATTTCTTAAATTTTATTATAAGTCTACATATCTGGGCCAGAATAAACCCATGCCTCACTTTGACAGTAATGAAGAAAGCCAGATATGGCTGTGCACTGCCAGCACTTGGGAGGTCAGAGAAGACTGGAGTTCAAGTACACAGGGGTTACACAGCAAGTTTGCAGCCAGCCCTGGCTACCTAAGATCCTGTCTCAAAAAGGAAAAAAGAGCCATAGCCAGCATGGCTTTGCAACTGGAGGTAAATAAATGGTGAGTGAAATGATGATGGAGGGTACTAGCGGGGTGCGGCGTGAGGGAAAGATGTGCAAGGCTTGCTGTGAAAATGCACAGCTGTGGGTTGTGAAGCCTTGCAGGCAGGGGAATGGAAAACCTCCATTCACCCTGGAGGCCTTTTGGCGATCTAGAGAGAATGGATAGGGTTTATTACTTCTGTAATTCCCAAAGGTTAAGACTAGCATCTCCTGGATTCTCTCTCCAGCAATCACTGTCCTTCTCCCAGAAAACATAAGCACCCAGAGAGTGCCTCAGGGTTTCAGAGAGCCTGAAAGGCCGCTAGAGAACACAGAGGAAAAGTCACCCCAGTTCCAGTTCCAAAGTTAAAAACTGGGCGCTTTGCCGTAAATGTGAGCGCTCTCAAAAGCTCCCTCACTTAGGACTAGAGGGGAACGGCAACTGAGAAATATGTAAAACCTGTTCCAGAACGATGCCCGAGCCCCACCTGCAGGTCCGGAGGAGAGGCGGGCAGGGCCTGGACCAGGGTGAGGTGAGGTGAGGGAGGCACTGGCCTTGGATGCAAAATTCAATGGGACATTAAAAAAAAAAAAAAAAAAAAAAAACGCTCAGTAATGAAGAGATAAACTATTCCAATGCAGCTTCTAAAATAGCTAAATGAAACACCCATGGTGAACACAGTATCGAACTTTAAGCCAGGCTGTGTGGACAAGCGTTAAAGATTTCACGAATGGGGGCACAAGCTGACTTCTGAAACCTGGCCTTGTACTTCAGTGAGGACAGAGCACGTAACACCTTGTCCATGGGCCTTCACTTGTCTGAGATTCTCTCGCCGCCATTCTGACCTCAGTTCAGAATTCTAGGATGTCTGCCTGATGTGTCCCAGTAGGAAAGCCTGGTCTTTGAAACCACTACAATTGCATGCTGGTTTCCCACCTGGAGACACCCATCTAGCTATTCTGTCCACACCTGTCAATCAGCCAAGTAAAACTTACTTTTAAGCGCAGGTTACAGTAGTTAGAAGGGAATATGGGTCAAGGCCTGTTTCCAAGGAAACAAAGATATGGTAAAACTTCCAGCTTAGGTAACCAGTCAGGCCCCAAGCCTTTCTTTTCCAACTCAAGGCCCAAAGGGATGCAGGGAACCAGGATGGCGAAAATCAGGAAGGCAGAGTGCAGCACTCTGAGAGCCAACGCCAGGGCTTCTTCGGCAGCCTGGAAAGGTCTGTGCACCTCCAGGTCCCATCAGAGGAAATGGGCAAAGGAAAGGATGGGGCTGGAGAGATGGCTTAGAGGTTAAGGCGTTTGCCTGTGAAGCTGAAGGGACCCTGGTTCGATTCTCCAGGTCCCACGTAAGCCAGATGCACATGGTGGCACATGCGTCTAGAGTTCGTCTGCAGTGGCTAGAGGCCCTGACACATCCATTCTCACTCTCTCTTTCCCTCCCTCCCTCCCTCTCTATCTCTAATGAATAAATAAATAAAAATAAAATCTTTAAAAAAAAATGAAAGGATGGAAGGTGTCTGTATCATCAGGATTAAGGGAAAATACTTAGAAACAGTTCAAGACAAAGCCAATGAACCTCACTTGCCTGCAGAGCCAACCAGGAGCCCAGGCCTGGGTCAGGCTCCTGCCTTCCACCATCAGCACACCTGAGCTGGTGAGTTCCTGGGCACTGCCAGAGAAAAGCAGAGGTGAGGGGAGTCCCCCTAGAAACACTGTGTGGGTTTTCCTTTTATATGGGGATTTTGATTGTAATTCTTGATCTAAGAACACTGATTTTCTTGAAAGAGGAGAGGCAGAAGGGAATGTGTTCTCAACAATAATTTCATCTTGACAAGGGAAGCCATTTTCAGGTCAAGCCAAGAAAAAAGGCAAGTGATAAATTAGAATGAGCATAGGACCTTTAGCAAGCCTTCTGACGCACAATTCTATGCAATTCAGGTGTTTTTCTACATTAAGGAAAGCAATTTAACGAGATGAGTCAGGGGTCTGCTGTGGCCCAAGGCGGGGCCCCCAACACCTGTGCTCAAGCAGTTGCCCTGCCTCAGCCTCCTGAGTAGCTGGATCTCCAGGCACTTATTGCTGCACCTGGCTAGCGTGGGACATTTGATGGTGGAAGGACTTTAGACAGAGAAGAGAGCATCATCCCTGGCTCAAGATGGGCTTCTGATGCCTAGTGAGACAGACTCTGGCAAATTTACAACTAGGAAGGACAGCTCAGGTTACAAGGTGCCTGCCATCCACGATGCACTGTGGGCCACTCTTACTCCTGTCCTAAGTCCACAGCAGGGCCAAGTCCTCAGGGAAAGTCTGGCACTGCACTAATACCCGGACCTGTCTCTTCTCCCAGGGCCTTCCACAGGTGATGACCTGCTGAACTGGAACCTCCCTCCCACATCAGCTTGAAGGCACAGTCTCAAACACAAGACAAAAGGGTCAAGGGTCTGCACTCATGGTGGGAGTCAGGTAAACACTTTAGCACTGAGGTATGTCCACTCACAGCCATCCAGCCTTCAGGGTCCACTGCCATTTGTTGTTAAAAGTGAGCCTGGCAGTGGTAGGGCCTTGGCTTAGCACATGCAAGGTTTCAATACTGAAGAAGGGAGGATGAGAAGATGAGCTTAATGAGTTAAGAATGCTCCTTCCCATGATGCAAGAAGGGTCTGTGATGTGGGGTTGCAAAAGCACTGACCCAGAGCCAAGTTCAACGGCCCTGGAATGCCTTATGTCCCTGAGCACCAAGGGCCGGAGGGAAAGGGGGCTGTAACAAATGATGTTTCATGGACAGGGCTCCTTTCCCAAAGGCTCTTCCAGGAACTGGCCTGATGGCTCACCAAACCTGACCCTGGGGAAGACCCCACGAGAGCGGAGACAGCTCACTGTCACTGATTCCCATTTGCTCATGTAACAGACACATGGCGAGGGCGCCCAGCGCCAGGCTAAGGAGGGGGATTAGCAAAGGATGTCTGTCATCGCCTGGGCTACACAATGTGACGGAAGAGCATGTGCCCGGCCAGAGCGTCCGTTAGTCATAAGATGCCAGCTCTAAATCACTCCTCTTTGCAGAAGCCAGAGGAGGAGACAAACGCCAGATCCCCTGAGGCAAAGGTGGTGAGGAACACTCAGCTTCAGCACATTCTCCCTGCTCAGGTGGAGCGGCTTCCCCCGGGAGCTGGCAGGGAGCCACAGAGCTTCAGTGACCTCTGATACATTCTTATTACCCTTGTGAGGGAGGCATGTGACGGAAACCTGAGAGGGGCTCAGCACAGGACCAAGGTCACACAGCAACAGTAGACCAGAGGAATAGAGCCACTTGGTTCATTTCAGAGCTTGGGGGTCCCACTCAACAATCATCCAGACAGCACTTAGGTTTCTCTTCCCTTGCATCTTTGTCTTTAAACGGTTCTGTACTATGAAGTGTATCAAGAAAGAAGGAAAATGATACCATTTTGTAAAGGTCAGAAAGAAAAGCTAGCCCTGTTTTTACTATCATGCCTACCAGACCCCAAGGATACCAAGTTATGGGTTACCACCAGCGCCTCCTGGAACTAGCATAAGGATAACGGAGGCATCTACTCAGCTCCTGGCAGGGGCCTGAAGAACAATCAAGTTTAGAATCATGGTAGGAGCTAAAGAACCTGAAAGATGGGGCAGAGAGCAGTACCCGATCCCGTTACCATCCTCCATGCAGTGAGCGTCTTCTAAGAGCCGAAGACCCTGTCTTTGAGACGGGGAAGTAAAGGCTGGACACTGCTTCACCCACAGCTCCAAGGTCTGCTCCTGCCCACAACCACAGAGAAAGGGAACCTGAGTGAAGGGAAGGCCAGGCCACCCAAACTGCTACTCTCTCGATCTTTATCCCACCTCCAGGTTTGCATCAGTGAGGCAGGGAGCTGTGCACCAGAGCCCAGGGTTGGAGGAACTGAGAGATGGTCCTCTCCCGTCATCATACATGCTCATGGCAGCATCTCACACGAGCTCTGCTCTTACTTCTGTCGGGTGCAATTAATTCCTTAGAAAAGACCCAGCCTTCCCATGTCTGTCCCCTGGGTAGATGACTAAGATCTAGATTCAATCTCTCACTCAATAACAGGCGGCTGTCACACACCTTACATCTGTTGTACCATATCGTTCCAAGAAAGATGGCTGTGACCTAACATGTGGCCAAGAGTAAAAAACCATAAGAAAAGGCAAGGAAACCCCCACCTCTGCTTCACATCAGAACTTGGTCTAGAACCAGCTGCAGCCCATCTGAGGACTGAGTAGTGGAGCCAAGGACGTACAAAAGTGTTCGTGGCTCCAGGACCCAAGAGGAGGGCATAAACAGGTTATTAATGCCTCTCCCTCCCTCAGAAATGAAGGGCTCTTGCTGGGTTGGCTGGTACTGTGCATAGGAGTCACAAGCTTTCTCTCCCTGGCTGAGTAGGACTATAAGGGCAAAGAGAGTCTACATTCTGATGTTCACAGTTCAGAGGGTAGATGAGATGCAATGACCAAGCTCTGGGCAACACCCCAGCAGCAGCACCCTGTCCTGTCCTAGGCTTGGGGTGAGGAGGGCACTTGGGCTACAGGGCAAATGGGCTCATACAACAAGGAACGATGTGAAAACCAAGGTCATCTCTCAAGTGCTCCCCAGGGTAGGACTTCTATCACAGTTAGAGAAAGAGCAGTGACCAAATTTGTCCGTTGCACCAGCTGTACCAGTCTACCCTGTCTGGGCATTGAGACAGCAACCTGCAGACTGACCTCCAATGTCTCTGAGAATATTCCCTGACAGAAGGTGATCGGGCAGCACTGAGTCTTGAGGGAAGAGGAGCATGACCTGAGGAGCTGACACTGCCACACAAGAGCTACAGCACACACGACACGGAAGGCTCAGAGGAAGCAGACAGTGGAGAAAGACGGAAGAAAGCTGCAGCCAGAGCTCACCATTCATGTTTGGGAAACAAATCACTGACAAATCAGCACTGGCCTCTGTTGCCCTTCCTACCCAGCTCATGGTATGGGAGCTCAGCTCAAGGGACAGCTATGCGGAGGCAGGTGGCCCTGACCAGTGCAGTGCTTGGGACCTCATGGCTGTTGTACATCTGTGGCTCACTGAGCACCTTCAAAACAGAATTATTACTGTATACAGTTACGTAAGGTACCACAAAGGGATCCACGTCACTTCAAGGACATTAGTGTAAAAGGAACCCCTGCACGTCCAAGCCTCCTTGTCCCAAACTCCTCCTCCCATATGCCATTCTGGTGCATTGCAGAGGTACCTGCTAACTACACATGACCAAAACCCCACTGACTCCAGGGTTAGAGCGGGACGAAGAGAGGGAATAGTACAGACTCAACAAGAGAGACAAATGCTGGAACTGTGACTGACTTCCGAATTGGCACCAATGAGGGAGTCTCCCAAGAAGCTGCTCCTGGGATGAACATGTTTGTATCTGAACCTAGGGTAACCATTGCCTAACTCCACAGGGGTAGATGGGCCCCTTCAATCGGTGCTGGTTTCCATCCTTCACTGGGTGTTAAACATTAAAAACAAAAGAAAACCAACCAACCGAGGACAGACTATAGAACCCTCTCCACCGCAACATGACTGGGTTTGTTCTGACTGCCCCCCACCTCCACTCTTACTGAGCCACTTCCCTTTGCCACTTGCGAGCTCAAATAAATGGGTGGGGCACCTGGATGTGCAGGTAGGTAGTACCAGGCCCACCTTGCCCTCCATACTGCAGCTAGCACAAAAGGGCTTAGGACACAGGACAGTTCATCTCTCACAGCAAACGAGATTCTGAGCAGTGGGTGTTGGGAAGGGTGGAAGAGGAACGACATCACAGAACTTCCAATCCTGGTGTGGGGGAAGGTGAAATTCGGGGCTGACAAAAGGACCCCAAGGAAGAGTAGCAGACAGATTTGGCTGAGTGACCTTGCAGGGTCACCCTAAAGGCGAGGAAGACTGGAGGGCAGGGGACATGCACGCACCCCTTCCTCTTCTACATAGCCAGAGCCGATGGCTACAGCTCTTCCCGTGGACATGGGAGGAAAGATCCTGCAGGGCAGGAGACCCTCTGAAGTGGCCCCGTTTCCATCCCTTCCATCTTCAAAGTGCATTATCAGTGCAAGAAGCAGGGCTGGATCCCAGGGGGCCCAACTCTGAGAAAGGACTGTGCCGGCCAGCTCCCTCTATCTGCCCCCTTACCCGCCCTGACCGCTTTCACACTAAGACCAGAACTCCTGCTGGATCTCATAAGGAGCAGGCCTGTGAGTGTTCAGTTCAGCTCTGCACAGCGGCACAGTGCTATCCTGACTCTGCCCCTCGGCATCCAGGTCCAGCAGCGTCCGCTCGGCGGGGGGCAGCTGTCCTGCCTGTAAAGGGAGCAGGGCTGGAAGTGCGGGCCGCTCCTCCACAGTGCTGCTGCTGCTGGCAAAACAGGAGTCCAAGTTGCTGGGTGTCTCTGTGCTGGAACTGTTGGCTGGGGAGGCGCTGCGGGCGTGGCTGGGGGACACAAACCACCAAGGGTCCAGTCGTTGCCGGTTGGCAGAAGGACGTGGCCGAGGCAGAAACTCCAGAGTCTTAGGCCTCTCCAAGGCAGAGTCCTGCTGTGTGTTCCAGCGCCTTGGGGTTGGGGGAAAGACCACGTTGGGGTCAGGGAGACGGGGGAATTCACTTGGGTCTCGGCTGGGACTGGGAGTTTTTACCATTCCTGGTCAGGGACACAAAGGGAAAAGTGTCAGATGCGAGAACTGCATTGCCATGTGAGACAAACACTGGTCCCTTCCCACGCTGCCATATCCCTACGCACTTGGGATAACCAAACACCCACGATGCGTTGCAAGGTACTGGGGTACAGTACTGAACTAGAAGGCCAAGCTGCTTCTGTTACTTAATAATAACACATGGGGTCACTTCTGTAATGAAATAACTCAAGGCAGATATTGGTGAAAGGCCCATATAAGATGACCACTGGTATTTGTAAACATGCATTTTGAATACCCTTAATGTCTGCTTTCCAATTACAGCAGCATGGTTGAGTAATTACAAGAGAAACTATATGGCCCACAAAACCTAAGACAGTTACCATTTGGCGCTTTCTCAAAACAGTTTGCTAACCCCAACTTAAGGGAATGCCCATCATTTGCTTAATAACATGTGACAGGGGAAGAGCTAGGCAGCCTAGCAGAGCTGAGAATAGAGTCTTTAGTCCAAAAGAGGCCACACACCTGAGTATAGTGGAGGAGAGGTCACATGAACAGTCAGTGTAACAGAATTGGCACTGATACTTAAATCTCACTGAAAGTGTGGCCACCCCTCTCCTCACTGGACTACAGGCTAGTTCCAAACGAAAAGTCAGGGCTTCTAGGAAACAAGGGACCGTGGCACCAAAGTCCTAAGTTATCAGTGTGTGTGCTCAGGAGTCTCTGGTGTCAGATGGGAAAGGCAAGCTCGTGCACGTGGACGGCCATCTACCTGGACACATCTCCAAGTCGGAAGAGACGGGGATGACTCAGGGATGAGTGATGGAGAACGTGATGAATGGGTGGCAGCTGACCTTACATGTGTGTCTCATCTAATGCTATAATGGGAGGCGAATGCCCAGCTGTGTGGCAGAAAACACCCCTCCTAGGTGTAGTACAAGGTCTTTTTCTAGTAGCTACAGACCTTTAGGGAAAGGCCCAGAAGCCAGGCTGTAGCCCTTTCTGGATGGTGGAAGTACTGTGCTGCCCAGACCCAGGTATAAGAATCCCACTGAAGCCCCAGGTCTAGCTCTTCCTACAAGCTGTCTCCTCTCAACTGCCAGGGAAGACGTCCTGTGGCACAGGGCAGGGAGGAGGCAGCCAGCTCTGGCTCCCTTCCCAGTACCAAACCCTATTTCCTGCTTGGCTGAGTAAGAGAAGGAATGGGGCTTACACAAATGTGAAGCAGAAAGGGGCATGAGGCTCCTATAAACACCTTCATTCCCTGGGGCCACAGGAGAAGGAACGAGAAGAAGGGCCCAGGGCTCACCTGCTCCAGGACTGGAACTCAACCCATTGCTGGAGGGGCTCCTGCTAGACAACAGAGCCACTGGCTTAAGGGCCCCATCAGAAGGAGTCCGTCGGTGACCACCTGACTGTGGGGGAGTCGTGAGGGTGACATGGGTAGGAGTTAGGGATTGGTTGGGGTCTCTCTTGAAGCGTTCCACACGGACATTGACCAGGGGGTTGTGGGTGCAGGGGGTTAAGGGCGGAGCTTCAACAGGGCTGACTGGCATCTCATATACCACAATCTCGTCACTGTCAGAGCGCAGTAAGGAGCGGGTAGAGTTGCACTCAGAGATGGAGGAGAGAGACAGCAGAGTCAGAGAGGCAGAGGGGTCTCCAAGCAACAGCACGGGCTCTTCCTTCTTAAAGAGCTTCCGGGAAGGGGGGCTGGTGCTCCGACGAGGACGGCTGGCTCGTTGGAAAAGACCTTCACGCCTCTTTTTCTCCTCCCGAACTGGTGGCTCAGGCTCCTCCGGGGGAGGCAGCTGGCACTTGCCAGCTTCCAACAAGTCAAACCCTAGGCCTGTGGCTGCCAGAACAGCTCCACAGCCGAGCAAAGCCACCTCGTAGCGCCGGTGGTGGGTACCACTGCGCTTGAGGCTGTTGGTTGGTGTCAGCTGAGGGGTACTGGTGGCTGAGTTGACTGGGGTAGGCTCCTCGTGGACTCCATCAGTCAAGGGGCCGTCCCCATCCTCTCCTCGAGGAAATGGAATACAGAGGTAGGACTGGTTGGGTGAATGCTGCAGACGACTCTCTCCACTCCTCAGGCCCTCACTGTCCTCATCCTCTGTGAAGACAAGAGGAGCAGAGGGTAAGTACAAAATGGGAATGCAGCAGCATGGAAAACTGGCAGGTTCTTTTCCCAACCCAAGTTCCCTTGACTTAGTGTCAGAAATGCGAAGGCAAAGGTCAAGCAGCCTGATGGGCAGGACATGGAATTGGGTACTGAACCCACAGGGCCTATATCCTGCCACACTGAACCGTGACCAGCAGGGAAAATCAATCTGTATTCCAGAGCCCATTTCTCTATTTGCAGAAAAGGGTATCTGTGAATTTGCTACTTCTCTCCTAAGGAAACCCGTTTTGTGTGGGTGATACTAGAGACCGAACCCAGGGCCTCATACATGCAAGGCTAGTGCTCTACAATTGAACCATACCTTTAGTCCCATAGCAATCTGAGCAGGATGGGATTCTAGAACACTGTATAAAACAGATACATTTCTAATTCTTTAAAAAATATATTTTAAGCCAGACGTGGTGGCACATGCCTTTAATCCCAGCACTCAGGAGGCAGAGGTAGGAGGATCACTGCAAATTCGAGGACACCCTGAGACTACATAGTGAATTCCAGGTCAGCCTGGGCTAGACTGAGACCCTACCTTGAAAAACCAATATATATACATATATGTATGTATATATATTTTTTGAGAGAAAGAGGTAAATAGAACAGGCATGCCACTCTAGTCATTGCAAACAAACTCCAGACTCATGCACATCTGGCTTACAATTGAACTTGGGTCCTTTAGACTTTGCAAGCAAATGCCTTAACCACTAAGCCATCTCTCCAGCCCACTGAATTTTTTGTATCTTAAAACTGAAAGGGCTGGGGCTGGAGAGATGGCTTAGTGGTTAAGGCATTTGCCTGCAAAGCCAAAGGATCCTGGTTCGATTCTCCAGGACCCACATAATCCAGATGCACAAGGGGGCACATGCATCTGGAGTTCATCTGCAGTGGCTGGAGGCCCTGGCGTGCCCATTCTCTCTCTCTCTCTCTCTCTCTCAAATAAATATATAATTAAATATTTTTTAAAAATTGGAAGGGCTTTAGAATTTCCATCATGGTGCTTAGCAACATGTCCACAAAAGGACTGGAATACCCCACATGGGTGAGACCAGTCTACTCCACAACTGAGCCTTGTATGATCTGTAACCCACAGAACTAATAATAATGAAGGAATGCATGGAGAACTAACCCACCATTCAGGAACCAGAGGGTAACACTGGAAAGTATCTTGGGAGGGCTGAAAGGTATTCTAGCATCACCCCCCACTGTGTGGAGCCCCTACACCTGCCAAGGAAACAGGCTCAGAAAAGTGAAATGTTTGATTCAAGTTCACAGCTTTTTATACTGCCCTAGGAAATTATTGCTGGCCCCTATGGTAAGAAGCAAAAAGTGGGCTCCATGGCTACAATGGGAGAAAAATATGACTTAGGAAGACTAAATGAAATGGGAGAACAAAACAAGGAAGGGAGAGTAGGAAATTAGGAGTTAAGGAAAAGAAAGAGTGAAACAAACCCCATGAATGGCCCTAGGGATCCTTAGTAATCCCGGAAGCTCAGCTGAGAATTCCCTGAGGAAACAGGGGGAGAACCAAGACAAGAGCAAGGCTTACCGATCTCCATAAGGCTGGTGAACCCTGGCAGGGCAGGACTACTCTTCGGCCCTTTACCCAGGTTGGGGGCACTGGATGACCACTGTTTGTATCCATCTACCAGAGACTTGAGGCTGAAGAGGAGGAAATGAGGCTGTCAGAACTGGTCATTTACCTTAGCTTCCACGGGCCTGTGGAAAACGTGTCCCCTTGTGTGCATGAACACATCGAAGCACCCAGACGTACAGGAAACAGCTCTTACCAGCCCGCCTGCTTCAGAAAGAGAAGTGCTCATGCTCCAAGCAGAGAAAAGTAGTGTAAGTAAGCCCCTCCCATGCTGGGCTGCTATGGAAAAAAATCTAGTGGGCACGCTGGCAAGCAGACAGAAAGAATAAGGGCTGACCAGCTTGTGGAGGTTTGGTCTGAGCCATTCTTAAGGGAGAGACAACCAATCCACGGGCCCTGAGCACAACACACTCATGACAGTACACATACGGCAATGTAAACACCTGCAGTGCAAGGCAGGCATGTGGCAGGTGAACTTAGAAACGATCTGGGCCACTCCACTCAGAACGCTTGTCAGCCTCTCCTTCCACACTTCTGTCTGGCATGCTTAGGCAGCTTTCAAAGCCATCCACTTCTCAAATAGAAAAAAAATCAAGCCACAAAGCTGTACCAACCCAGTGCACTTTGGGACAGACCTATGTGGGTAAGACACTGTGCTGTATGCAAGCCCTCATCTGGGCATGAAAAGAAAGGGCAGCATCTCATTTCAAATCTTGGCAATCAGCTCACTGGGCAAGCGGGCAACTCTCCGCAGATACAGGCCGGATCCCCCACCAACTCCCTTAAATGAAGAAGGAACCAGACACCAGGAAGCACTGTGAAAGTGCAATAAAAGGGAGCGTTGAGAAATGTGTGTGCTGTGGCAGAGCTGGAAGTCCCCTCATTCAACTACAGCCTAATCTTCCAGAGGCCCGGGCCACCTGCACGAGAGAGATTAGTTTTCTCTGTGACCTTAGAACTCTGTTTTCAGTGCTTTACGAAATACTGGTCAGGGCTGGGCAGATGGCTTAGTGGTTAAGGAGCTTGCCTGGGAAGCCTAAGGACTAGAGTTTAACTCTCCAGGTCCCACGTAAGCCAGATGCACAAAGTGATGCAAGTGTGCAAGGTCACACATGCACACAAGGGGGGCATGCATCTGGAGTTAGAGTACAGTGGCTGGAGGCCCTGGTGTGCCAATTCTCTCTCTCTCTCTTGCACAAAAATAAATAAATAAAAATAAAAAGGTCAGTCTGTTGGGCTTGTCTCATAAAAAGAGAGAGAAAGAAATACTGGTCAATTAAAGGGCATCCCATGATGGTTTCAATCACAAGACAGAGCCAGAGAGAAGCATGCTGCTACCTCAACAGCCTGAGACTTCCAACTGGTAATGATATGACATTACTTCCTGCATTTTAGATCTTAGAAAGTCCAAATTAGCAAAATCAAACCAGTGCTCAAGGCAAGGATTAGTAGCCAAGGAAGGTGCAAGGAATATCCCAGCAATAATTTGAAGCAGTCTGGAAATTAATGGTTAGATCAACATAGGAACTTCCCCAAGGTGCAGGCAGGTACTGTTTAAAAAAAAAAAAAAAAAAAAAGGAAGGGAGGGAGGGGGAGGGAGGGAGGAAGGAAAAATAAAATAGAAAAGAAATGAGCTCAGCCCAGGCAGTGACGAGTGATATGGTATGAGAACTCAACGGTATGAGAACAAGGGAATGGAAGGGCAACTGCTACCAATACAGCTGATGAATGGGCGAAGCCTGGACTCACCCCAAGTGGAAATGTGGAGATTCTGATGGGGTACTTAAGCCATTAGTTTTTTCCCGTCTCTGAGGGGATCTTCAATGAATAAAGAGAATCAGTGGTAGGCAGCGAGGATGCAGCCAGCTCAGCTTCTCCCACACCCAAACTCCCAGGTTTGCATTTGAGATATATGGCTAGCTGCCCACCCCTTGTTAGCAAGGCCACATCAGGAAACGAACTTAACTAGATCACCCTGTTTGAGCTGCCTCGGTCTCAGGCCCCCTCAATGTATGGGACAAAAGTGCCTGGGCAATAATAAGGTAATAGTAGGGGCTGTGAATCAAAATATCCAAACAGTCTCTAGGCAGTAAATTATGTGTTTTCTACAGATATGTACATCCTATTAAAAGAATAAAAATGTGAATCCACTTCAAATTATTGAATTTAAGCTCTTTTACCATTATATATTTTCAGTTGACAGACACTGAAATTAGAAATATTATGAAGAAGTCTCAAAAACTTCTGATACTGAAGTGATTTTTGTTGTTATTTTGAGACTGACCTGGAACTTACTATGTAGTCTTAGGCTGGTCTCAAACTCATAGCAATCCTCCTACCTCTGCCTCCCAAGTACTGGGACAAAAGGCACATGCCACTAAACCTGGCCAAAGCAATCTCTACTTAATTAAGACTGGATGGAATACATGTTCATTTCTTCAACAGTAATTAGGAATAATGAAAAATTAAAGTATATATATATTTTAATATTTTATTTTATTTATTTGAGAGAGAGTTGGGAGGGGGAGACAGACAAAGAGAGTGGCTGCACCAGGGCCTCCAGCCATTGCAAACAAACTCCAGACGCATGCACCACTTTGTGCAACTGGCTTATATGAGTCCTGGGGAATTGAACCTGGGTCTTTTGGCTTTGCAAGCAAGCGTTTTAACTGCTAACCCATCTCTCCAGCCCAAAGTATATATTTTCTAATTACTTTAAAAGTTTGCAAGGAAAAAATATGTAAAAAGACAGAAAAATGCACAGGTAATGTTCTGTTGTGTGAAATAGAACAAATTTACTATGATGACTAAAAATTCTTTAAATGGGGTTGGCTATGGTGCCCCAAGCCTTTAATCCCAGCACTTGGGAGGCAGAGGTAGGAGGATCACTATGAGTTTGAGGCCAGCCTGGGGATACAGAAAGAGTTCTAGGACATCCTGGGATAGAGTGAAACCCTATTTTGAACCCCCCCAGCCCCCAAAATTCTTTAAATAGGGCTAGTGAGATGGCTCAGGGATTGAAGAAGTTTGTTTGCAAAGTCTACAGCCTGGGTCCGGATTCCCTAGCACCCACATAAAGCCAAATGCACGAAGTGGCACATGTGTCTGAAATTTGTTTGCAGCAGCAAGAGGCCCTGATGCACCCATTCTCCCCTCTACCTCTCTTGTACATAAGTATATATTTTTAAAAATTATTTAAATGAAGCAGAGTCATAAAAATTTCTGGAATTCTATTTGGAGGGAGAAGAGGGAACAAGAAGGAGGAGGACAGGTGATATGGAGGGTAGGGGAAGAGGATGAATGAGTAAATATATATATGTAAGGAAATGCCACATTGAAACCTATGACTGTGTGTGGTAACTTAAAATTTTATTTTTTTAAAAAAAATTACAAAAATATATGGGCAGGTTAACTCTAGAATTACAATAATGTCAGAAATAGCCAGGGATTTATGGTGACTGAATTTCTCCGACTGAGGCTGCGAAGAACACACTGAAAAGCTCTTGTCCCACAGAATTCGGTTTGAATTGTGCTATTTGCTGAGCCAAGAGTTCAGCTTCTGAATTTATACATAGGATAGGTAGCTTTTTCTGAATATGTACATTTTCCATTCAAAGATCCCTAGTTATTTTCAAAGCCTTGCTTGTAAGAGTCAGTTTTTTGTAAACCAAACTGCTATTTTCACCTTTAGCACAGACATAAAGTAGTAGATTTTATACAAGAAATCTTAGTGTTCCAAAAGATGGCAACTCCAGTTAACCAGTGTACCTATAAGCCGAATGGAGAGTCATTTTAAAAGGTGAGAGGACTACTGGCTATCCTCGTAGTTAGAAGAGTCAGGAAATGTTCTAGAGTCTAACACTAAGAGTAAGAACTATAAACCACCATGCCTGTGTTTTGGGTATGAAACGCAACTGTGGGAGTGGCAGAGAAATCGTTACCCCAGCTAATAAACCCTCTATGAATCTTACAAGTTCACAAGCTGGGTACTAGGACTAACCCCCTTCATAGATGAACCACGTGAGCTCCCAGTTAGATATGGTGGAGCTGAGGCTCATGCACAGGCTGTCTAGAGTCTGTGTCCAAGCTCTCCTCCACTGTACCATGAGTGTCTGGCCTGTGAAGAAACGAGAAGGAGAGAATTTACCTCCTAAGCCTCAAATCCACAGTGCATTCAAGGCACCAAGGGCCTACATTCGGCCTACAGGAACACTAATGTAGTCAACGTGGCTATGGGCTGAGGGCCTCACAATTATATTCCATGGCACTACCAGGCTAGGTTACTCAGCTTGCCCCTGCTTCAGGATAAACCTGCTGTTAACCCTGTCCTTTCTTTATTTTTATTTATTTATTTAATTTATTTATTTATTTATTTATTTATTTATTTTTGGTTTTTCAAGGTAGGGTTTCACTCTAGCCCAGGCTGACCTGGAATTCACTATGTATTCTCAGGGTGGCCTGAAGTCATGGTGATCCTCCTACCTCTGCCTCCCGAGTGCTGGGATTAAAAGCGTGCGCCATCCACACTCAGCTAATACTGTTCTTTCTTTTGGATGTTTTAAGAGGCAGATCTAGGTATAAGCAGCACACTCAAGCAGAACTTTGTTCATTTTCTTATTGTTTGGGCTACTTCTACTTGTTACTTTGAGGAGATCTTCTGGAGGAGAAGAGCACTAAAGTAGTGAACTAAACCCACCTAGTACTTGTTTTAGTAAGGTTTGACTGGAACATAGCCATGCTGTTCATTCATATATTCTCCAAAGTCTATGGCTGCTTTTGCCTTTCTGTGTCACTGTGTCACTGTGTGTGTGTGTGTGTGTGTGTGTGTGTGTGTGTCTATCTATATCATAGATCCTAAAATATTAACTGGCCCATTAAGGAAAAAGCTTGCCAATTCCTATCATAGGAGGCAATCTAGGAACAGGAGACTAGAAAGCTATTGAGAGACCAAGAAGGGTTATGTGTTATGGAATAGACACCTATAATCCCAGCACTTGGGAGTTAGAGGCAGGGAGACTAAAGAGTTTGAGGGCAACAGTGTAGGCTAGTAAGACCATGTCTTAGAAAACAAAAATAAAACAAAGAAACTTGTAATTTTTCAGAAAGTATTGAAACACACAAAAGAAAACAGTCTGTCACATTGTATTTTAAAATGACACACCCATCTTCAAGTGAGAGAGAATTTCGTATCAACTGGCTCTTACCCTTCATCTCCTGAAGTCAGCTCTTTCTGCCCAATTGTTCCTGGTCCCCATGTCCGTCCCTTCTTCTTGGGGGCCTTCTTCTCCTCCTCCTCCCCTTCCTCTTTTGGGATGACTGAGCTCCGGCCCCAGGTTCTGCTGCTTTCTCCTGGTGTCACTGGGAATACCAGAGGTTGGGTAATGTATAGAAAATGGAAAGATAGGTCCCTCCAAAACTAGCCTCTCTCTCTCCAGGCAGACACAGGAGTGCTGCAGGGAATTTAGACTTCATAAGAAACTCTGTACCGAAGCAGACCCTTCTAGGCAAACAGTGGAGCCCTCAGTCAAAAACTATTTGGCTCTCTCAAAGCACCAAACATGGCATGCTTAGTATTTTCACAAGTCCAATATAAAACTGGAACTCACACCAGCCAGACACAAGATTTCCAAACAGATGTAACTTAAAGAATTTGGTGAATTTGGTTAGGTGAAATTAAAGAATGAGAGGTTGTTGGAGGAAGGGACAGAGAATGTGCAAGAGCAGAATGTTTAAAAGGAAATGATGGATAGGAAGCAAATGGGAGTTCAAGGCTATGGAAAAGGAAGCCAGGAGGAGGAATAAACAGGGAGGAGCAGGCCTAGAGAAATACCACAAATGAAAGAGGGAAATGCTCTTCTTACACTTTAGAGCAAGGGCTGAGACCCAAAGGCCTCAGAGACCGGGTTTACATCAGAAATGAGTGCCTAGTAAAACAGAGCTGAGGGGACTGAAGCAAAATACGGAGCATATAAAGAGAAGCCGGTGTCAGCTCCAGCCAACTGTGGCCACATGAAAAGGAGAAACCACAGATTTTTTTTCCAAGGAAGACCAAAACTCAAAATGAAATCTCTCTTTAAATTAGGAAACATATAAGTACATATACTTAAAACAAATACTACAATAAAAATGAAGCTAGCCCGGGCTTGGCCACTGTAGAGCACTTGGTAAAATCTAGGATCTAGATTTTGGAAAAGCCTATGCTTAGGAGGCATGGACAAAAGAAAAACAATGATATCCCAAACACAGCAGACAATGTCAGGTCCCCAAGCTAAGCTCTATCACATTCTAGTTTCCAAATTGCTTTGTAATTCACTAAAGATCTTTGCATATCCACAAACCTCTATGCTGAGATCTGACTGAGAATAAACAGTGGAGCAAGCAGCAGTCAAGTTAACAGAGGGGACACGAGGCAGGAAGGCTGAAGGTTGGCATACACATATGCATGTTTGTACACATTGTTGAAGATGGTGGCAGAAATTATGGATGGGGCAAGCCTGGACCAGCTAATGGCTAGACAGAACAGGAGACCCTTGTATGTTCTGGCCTCGACTGATTTTGGAAACAGTCTCACACTGTATGGCTCGGAGGCGAGGGATGATGGTAGGACTTGCAGGAGGGCTTGAGCGGTTGCTGATAAGACTCTTCCTCTTATCCATGGTTGGGGAGGCCTGCACCGTAAACTTGTGCTGGAAGTCTGTTTGAGAAAGACAAACACATGTGTGCACTCCAGAGGCAATCCCATAGTGCAATTCATTTAAGAAATGTGTCTCCTGGAAGGCCTGAGAAATGGGTCTCAGTTCCCTAAAAAGCTCTATTCTCTTTTGGACTCATCTGTTTTTCTGGAAGGGACATGGCAAGATAAATGTATAAAATGAAGGAAATGTCATCACCTGGATGACCATCATTAGACACCAGTCACAAAACACTCGCCGACGGATAAAAAGGGAGCAATTACATACCAACAGCAGCCTGTTACTTCATGCCATCTTGATTATTCTAGGAAATGTAACTTGAAATTTTTGGTTCACATGATCTATTATTACATGCCTTCTTTTTAGGTACTAGAGCAGGGAGCTTGAAACTCTACATAAAGTGTGGGCAGATCTAACCCATGGTGGGAACCAAGGGGTTCAAGGAAGATGGGGACGTGGTACCAGTTCTGACACATCCCAAAGGCAGTCTGAGCATAGCACAAAAAGTGAGACTTTCCGTTCTGAATTTGAGGTTTAGCCTCCTCATTGATCAAAGAGGCATAATGCAATGCTGTTTGAGCCTTGGTCTCCCAACTAGACCATGATCTCTCTATAGATCTATAGCTTTCTATCTTCACCCTCAGTGTACAAGAATATCCTAGCATAGGCTAGATGCTCAAGAGGTACTTAAAGACATCATACTCTCTGAAAAGAAAAAAAAAAGCAGCAAACCAGCACACATTGCTGTGAGTACCTTCTCTCAATTTCACTGAATGAATTTATTCCCTTGTCTAAGTTTAAGCCACCACCCTAAGGTTTAAAGTCATCCCCAATGATATCTAATAAGCTTGCTTCCTGAGGCCTTCTAGATTTGTAACACAGAGAACATTTTTATCTATATAAACACACACTTGAGCGCTCACCTCCCTCCATAGGTACATTACATACCATTAAGACTCTATATCGTCGTTGCATTCCTTTGCATTCTCCCCAAGGCTATAGAAACACAAGTGTACTTTTACTCAGCTAACACATTTCTGACAAGCAAAATGTAAATCTTAGAATAGAAACTCTTGCATATTAACCTATTAATCTCAATTACACTCAGAACTAATTATTTGAAGAAACTTTGAGATAACCTGCTTTGCAAAGCCCAGATTTCTTATCCCAGTTGGGTGTGGTGACTCATGCCTGTAAACCTCAGCACTTGGGAGGCTGAAGTGGGTGGACTGCCATGAATTCAAAGCCAGCCTGGTTCACATGGCGAGTTCAGGACAGCCTGGGCTTCATGAGATCTTGTCATGATTTCTCATTGCATACATGCATACCCTGGAGTCCACACCCAGCACACCACAGTTATACACTTCCTTCTCCATCTTTGCCTACAGTGAGGTATGCCTCAGTACTTCTTGTGCTTCCCATGCTTGGAGCAGCCTAAACCTTGTACAGTGTCTGTTTTCACTTCACTGTTAACTCACACTCTGTAGTTTTCCTGGAGTGTGGCAGAGTTTCAGCAAGGCAGTCTTCCACTGAACAAAAAGGCCCATTCCAACAGGCTCCATTTTGAGGGTCAGAGTGTGTGAGAGTTTCCCAGCTTCGCCCAATTCCCACAGACTTCTACCATACCAGCTCCTGACCCAGTTGCCCCTTTCTGCCCCGGCCACTGACCGGAAGGAAGGCTGATGCGGTTGCCATCCTTGAGCTTCAGCCGGCTCTTCCTAAACTTGCCCTTGCGTTTCTTCACCCTGGGCTTCTCCTGGCACAGCTGGTGGATAATGATGTTGAGCTCACGTTCCAAGATGTCGATCTCCCGTTCAGCCAGTTCCTGCTCCCGACGCCGCAGGAGCTCCTCCTGATTCTTCTGCTGGAGTGCAGCCCGTGTCAGCTCCTCCTCCCAGGTGCGGAGTTCCTACACACAGGAAGAGTTTTCATAGGAAGAATGGGGTGCTCAGTGCAAAGGGGCTCTGGGGGAGATCAAACTGAAAGCTTTCCATGATGCTCAAAGAGAGGGGATCAGTGGTTAGGCGTCAGTGAAAATCTGCCCGTCCTGAGTGGTGGGGAAAAGAAGGTTCAGAACAGCCATACCACGAATATAGTCAGAGGCAAACAGCACTCATGCCTGCGGATAGTTTTCATAGAACAGTAGTAGTGCCCCCTTACCATGGCAGGGGGAGCGTGTTCCAAATCCCACCAAGTATGCCTGAAACCAAAGATGCTGTAAACTCTATATGTACTATGTGTCTTCCTATAATAAATCTCTATGATAAAGCTTACCTTATGAATTAGGCACAAATAACAATTAATAAAATAAAATTTTAACATACAAATAAAATATAATAAAATCACCAGCATCACTATCTTGTGCTTTGATGCCATTAATTATTAAGTAAAATTACAGTTACCTGAACACCATGAGAGCTGATATAATAGACCACCAGCTACTTCTAACTCAGGTAGTGCAATACAGCATCAGAGGCAGGACAGACCAAGATTTTTATCACACTATTCAGAATGGCATGCAATTTAAAACATGAACTGGTTACTTCTGGAATTTTCCACATAATATTTTTGGACTGCATTTGACAGTGGGTAAGTTAAACCACAAAAAGAAAAAAATTGTGGGTAAGGGAGAAGTGAGATTCCATTTTCATTTTTCTTACTAGCTTATATAATTAATTAATTATAATTTTATCAATCAAAGGAAAGGTTGGCATGGGTCAATGTTTTAGCATCTTTTTTTTTGGTTTTCAGAGGTAGGGTCTTGCCTTAGCCCAGGCTGATCTGGAATTCACTATGTAGTCTCAGGGTGGCCTTGAACTCATGGTGATCCTCCCACCTCTGCCTCCCAATTGCTAGGATTAAAGGGATTAAAGGCATGCCCCACTATGCCTGGCCTAGCAATATTAAAAAAAAACAACACCTAGTCACTCTGGGTCTCTTTTAGTTGGAGGAGTGGTGAAGGGAATAGGTTCTTACAATCATTCAATCAATGGCCAGTGTTGGTCCATCCAGTGGGACTCTACGGATTTGCCATATAGCAGACTCATGGTTTGTCAAGTAGGATTTGTGTAATGGTTAATCTCTGGCTGCCAACTTGTCAAGACTTAGAATCATCTAGAAGACAAGTCCATGGGCATGTCTATCAGGGATTTTCTAGATTAAGTTAATTCAGGTGGAAGACCCATCCAAACTGTAGGCAGTGCTATTCTATGGGCTGGAGGTCCTGGACTGTATAGAAAGGAGAAAGTTAGCTAAGCACTGGCATTCCTCACTCTCTGCATCCACCCTGCTGATGTGATATGATGCCAGTTTACTCTCTTGCCATGGCTGACCTGCCACGATGTACTCTACCCTCCAGGACTAGGAGCCAAAATGAACTCTCTCCTTCTCTAAGCTGCTTCTGAGTGGGCATTACATCCCAGCCACGACAAAACACTAATCATTTTGAATCAGATCCAGAAATTATCCTTAAGCCATTTGTGTGGGGGAAGAACAATGATATTACAAATATATTGCAATCAGATGACACACTTACTTGCCCACGTATTAGCTCTGTGACTGGAAGCCACTGGCCCTCAACTCTAAAATGAAAACAATAGTAACTCCTGCCCTATATACTAGTGACAGGGGAATCCCAGAATCCTGGATTAAAAGTACAAAAGGGGGTTGGAGGGATGGCTTAGCAGTTAAGGCATTTGCCTACAAAACCAAAGGACCCAGGTTTGATTTCCCAGGACCCACGTTAGAGCCAGATGCACAAGGTGGCACATGCATCTGAGGTTCGTTTGCAGTGGCTGGAGACGCTGGTGTGCCCATATTTTCTTTCTCTCTCTCTCTCTCCCTCCCTCCTTCTCTCTGTCAAATAAAGAAATAAAAATAAAATATTTTTTTAAAGGTACAAAAAGGCCTCATGTTTTTCAAGGAAAAAAACTGGAAAACAAAAACCATATACAATTTTAGTTTTTATTATTATCATATTGCTGCTACTTTTTTTTTGTTTTTGGCCTTTTCAGAGGGTCTTACACTATAGCCCAGGGCTGGAACCTATTGTGTAACACAGGCTGGCCTCAAACTTGCAATCTTCATGCTTCATGCTGGATGCTGGGAATCCAGGCATGTGCTACCACACCTGCCTCTGAAATTTCAGTGAATAACCCCAATTTCTACAGTAGACTGAAAAGGGAAAAAGAAATGACCGTGTCTTCTCAGCTATCCCTGAGAGCCTGGGCTGAGTCTTGTGCCTACAGTATAGGCTATGGAGCTGCTGTTTACTAGCTTCACCTGTGTGTACAGTGGCTGCTAGGGACACACCAAAGGGGCACAGAGAGGTCAGATGGGAACAGCCCCTGAACCCAAACGATAGACTCTAGTGAGCTAGAAGGCTCTGGACTTCCCAGGTGGTTTGAGCTTGGAACCCTCTGCGTGAAAAATGCCAGTCTCAGACCCATATCCTAGCTCATATCCTTTTCTGACTGATACCAAGACACTGACAAGATGCACTAATGGCCTTTCTCAACCGTGAAGTGCCCTTCTCTGATGCTGTCCTCTCTCAAGAAGTCCTCTGTTGGGCCCTCTCAGACTTTCACTTGGGAGCATGAAACACCTGCGGGTAGCTCCTGTGGTTTGAAGAATTAAGCAGATCCCAGGGAGGAAGGTGATCGCGTCAGCATCAGAGTGGTTGAGTAGAGTTGGTCCGCAGGCCCTATGAAGAAAGTCTACTACTATATTAAGGAATGGCCCCTACTTTTTTTTTTTTTTTTTTTTTACCTTTTCTTTGGCTCTGAGTTGGTCAAACATCTCCTGAATCTCGTGTTTCCAGTCATCCTGCAGGCAGTGGAAGGAGTCCTTGGGCATTTCAAAGAAACCAGATTCCTCTATAGTAGTTAGCTGGTCCAGGATACTTGTGAAAGATGGTCTCGAATGAGGGTCGGTATTCCAGCAGTCTGAATGGAAATCATGAGGCAACAGAACACATGAAGGCTCAGAGGCAAACCTGAGACACAGGCTACTGCATAGGTTCCTCCTTCACCAGACCTCTCATTTCTCTTTCCAGAAACACACTAAAAGTTAACCCCAGGTAAGTTTTGGGCAGGAAATCAGAATGCCCAATGTCAACCACAAACAGTGAGCCTAGAAATCACATGTAGCAGTTCTGTATACATCCGGTTCCTTCCAGGAAGAAAAGCAGGTGCAGTTAGATTTTAATATTTTTTTATTTTTATTTTTTTTATTTATTTGCGGGCAGAGAGACAAAGAGAGAGAAGAGAGGCAGAGGGAGAGAGAATGGGCACACTAGGGCCTCCAGAAGCATATGCCCCTTGTGCATCTGGCTTCCATGGGTCCTGGAGAATTGAACCAGGATATTTTGGCTTCGCAGGCAAACATCTCAACTGCTAAGCCATTTCTCCAGCCCAGCAAGTGCAGTTTTCTGTGCCAAGATTTACTACCACACTCTACCACGTTACTATATGACTCAAGTCTTAACAATGGGTAACTATACCCTAAGACTCAATTTCCCAGAAATGATTTAGCTAGCTTTCTCCCTACCCACATCAATGGAGAAAGAAGGCATCAGAGGAGGAGTCAGAAAAAAATGAATTCTATCTAATCCCTATTTGGCCAGGAACAAATGGGGCAGACACTCTCTTCTTTTTGCTCAGCATCGTTATTTCTTACTTAGAAAATACCGGATCTGACTTGGTGATTCTAAAATCCCTTTCTTAAGCCGGGCGTGGTGGTGCATGCCTTTAATCCCAGCACTCGGGAGGCAGAAGTAGGAGGATCACTGTGAGTTCGAGGGCAGCCTGAGACTACACAGTGAGTTTCAGGTCAACCTGGGCTGGAGTGAGACCCTACCTCGAAAAACCAATAAATAAAATAAAATAAAATAAAATAAAATAAAATAAAATAAAATAAAATTTCTTCTCAGATGTTCTTCAGTCTACATGTAAGAAACTCAGAGACCCAGAAATGAAAGCTACTGTAAACCTTCTTTCTTTGGATTAAGTAATAAGACAATGGAATGCCAGATGGCAGGCTTCAGCTACTAAATTAACGTCCATAGTCACTGGAGATGAGCAGAAGGGACCTGCTTCAGCAAGGTGTTGCCACCCTCTTGAAACATCTCTTCAACCACCCAGAGGATACTTCCCTAGATGGCTAATGTCATCTCTGCTGCAACTGCTTGACATTGGCTGGTATCTTACCAATGTATGCTGATTACATCTACCTGTAAAAGGCATACTGTCTCCTGTTTGCCTAGGCAAGGAATTACTTACCTTCCATGAGTTTGGCAAAAGGCTCTGGGCATGTAGAAGGAATAGGAAGGGCGAGTTTGTTCATGGCCACTCCATAAGCCACTGCTAAGCCATCAATGCCTCGGAAGGGTACCTCACCAGTAAGCAGCTCCCACAGTAGCACACCATAGCTAAGGAGAGGAAGAAGACAGAAACCATGTAGGAGATTACAGGTGTGACCGCAGTGAAGTAGTCCCTGAGGCTTTAACGGGCATCCCACATCAGCCCCAACCCACAGGGAAGGGTATGATCATGGAACAGAGAAAAGAGAAGCCACAAAGCCTACCAGCTACAACTAAAGATTCCAGAGTCAGTACACCTGGTTTCAGTCTTGTTCCACCAGTCCCTACCTATGAGTCATTGGGCAAATTACTACATCACTCTCAACTTCTAAGTCCTCCTGGGTAGAGAGCAAATAACACTATCAGTCTCATAGGTGGACATAAAATTAAACGAGTTCCTAAGAGCTTAAGTAAGGACTTAATGGCATAGCAATTTTTGTTGTTGTTGCTTTGTTTTATGTTGAGACAGGGTCTCACTATGTAGCCGAGCCCAGCCTGGAACTACTAATCCTTCGTCTCAGCTTTCCAAGGACTGGGATTACATGGTGTGCTGCCATAGAAGAAACAGTTGCCCAAATATCTTTTTTTGTGTGTGTTCAGATAACTTCAGCTTTTGTCACAGATATGTTTTTATAGCTTTAGAAAAGCAATGAGCTGCCAGTTTAAGATGGATTTTGCTCCTGCAAAAGATTTCTTTAAATGTTCACTAGCTTGAATACATTCTGGAGCCCAGACCAGTGCAAGTGGGTCCTTAACAGAGACATCCGTCTAGCTCCAAGAGGAACATGTCTCAAGGGTAGACTATATTGCCAAGGAAGGACAATATGCCAGCTGTGAAGATCTCAGTGTGCCCTTCCTAGCTGAGCTAACAAAGATTTCCTCATGTCCTGTGAAGTCAGGAAGTGTAGAGTACACAGCTTTGTGGAAGAATTTTCCCTGAATTCACAATCACTACCAGGCAAGCTCACATAGCACTGAGTCCTTCCAAGAATAAGTGAGAAGAAGAAACCATTCCCAAGAATGGCTGGCTCTCTTTATACTTAACAACCACCTCAAATTTCTTACATTTCTCCTCAGTATTATATAGCCAGAAACAAAGACCATATTGATTAAATAACAAATAATAATAAACCCAGTAACCATTTATCATGATGCCTTGTGTATTTATTTATTTTCAGACAGGGACTTGCTATCTAGCCAAGGCTGGCTTTGCACTTGCTATCCTGACTCAGACTTCCCAGTGCTAGGATTAGGGACATATGCCATCACACCTAATTCTTGTTTTTATTCGTATTTTCATTGTGTTGGGGATGGGACTTGGCTTTTCACATGCTAGGCAAGTACTCTGATACTGAGACCCTCCCCAGCCTATCTATCATACTTTATATGCTCAGAGTGTTGAGGCACTTCACAAACATCACCTTGACTCCCTGCAAGGTTGTGAGATAAGTATTAGCACTATTTGGAAGGTAAGGAAAGTAACTCGTAGGTACTTCAGCGGCAGGTATTAAGTACACACAAAGTATATCATGGCATTCCTGGGCCAACTCCCAATTCCTTCTCTTTAGAATTCCTTTCTACCATTTCTCTGCTTGGTAAACACTAACCATCTTCCAACTCAAATGCCCCACCATCATTCATTCACCCATTCATATTAAACATCTACTCAATATTTACTATACATGAAGCCCAGTGCTAAGTACCAGAATACAGAATAAAAAACCAGAGATTTTATGTGCAGAGCTTGGTGAGAAGGATACAAAAGATGATGTATTAGTTATTTTCCTAGTTGCTGAGGCAAAAAAGTACCTGCCAAGAGCAACTTAAGAAGGGGACATGGTCCATCATGGTGGGAAAGGCATGGTGCAGGAGCTTCAAGAAGCTGGTTGCTTTAGTCTGTAGTCACAACACAGAGACATGAATGCCCCTGGCCAGTTAGAGTTTTCCTTTTTATACAGTCCAGGATCCCAGCCCATGGTACTGCTCACATTTAGGGGGTCTTCCCACCTCAAGTAACCTAATTACAAATGCTTTTGTCATCTGCAGTCTCCTTCACAATCTTCAACTTGCCCACACATATTTCCTCATTAAACACTACATGTTTTTATGTTTTTTTATTCTCTCTCTTATTGTAAATATAAATAAGAGCAGAGAAGAGCAACTATGCCACAGCGTGGATGCTATGCTGTCTTGAAATATCCTCTGCCAAAGAAATTAGTCCATTACTGTTGAATTCAACCTCACCTGAGTTCTCAAGACAGGCAGAATGCACTCTAGCCCAAGCTGACCTGGAATTAGTCTCTGGCTGGCCTTGAACTCACAATGATCCTCCTACCTAAGCCTCCTGAATGCTGGGATTAAAGGCATGCCACCAACCACACCAAGAGAGAGAGAGAGAGAGAGAGAGAGAGAGAGAGAGAGAGGGGGAGGGAGGGAGGGAGAGAGAATAGGCACACCAGGACTTCCAGCCACCACAAATAAATTCCAGATGCATGCACCATTCTGCATGTGGTTCATGTGGGTAGTGGGACATCAAACTTGGATCATTAGGCTTTACAGGCAAGCACCTTAACTGCTGGACCATCTCTCCAGCTTACTTCCTTTATGTATCTTAATAGGCAACAGCCAGTTGTAGGACCTGACTTGTATAGACAGGGAGTTGGACTTTAGCTGATAGTTGATGAGGACACTTGATACTTTAACAATCCTTCCCCAATATCTGCTTCTTTGGATGCCATGTATCATAGCTGTTTTGTTTGCCAGCCTATGTATTATTAAAAGGCAGGAATAACAGTATATAATTTTTGCATTCTCAGGGCCTACTTCAGGCCCTGGTACACAGTAGATGTTCAAAGATATACAAATTGGTAGAGGAGTGGGGAACAGTGCATGGTACGACAGTCTTACTGGGTGCTAGAGAAAGGCTTCAATACTATCAAAAATTACACCATTAGTGGTGAGTAGTACTTCAGTGGTAGAACACTTGCCTTGCCTTGCCTAGAATACACAATGTCCTGGGTTCCATTCTGGGGAGGGGAGGATTCCTTGGTTATAGCCAGTCCCATCCTTAGCCACCTGCTCTTAGCATAAATACCCACTTCTATCCTAGACAGCAAAAAAACCAAAGGTCTCAAATCACATGACCTACATCCAGGCAAAAAGTATTGGAGTTTGAGCCCTAAATATCTGGAAAGACAGTAGAGTGTTTTAAAGACCTAAACAGGTCCTGTTTTTGTCCCTTCTGTGGTGCTGATTCCACTAACCCTACCTAAGTGTCCTATGAAGATGTCTCAGGCCACCTGGGAAAGAGGAGGTAGGGTCCTAACCCCTCATAGCTCGCTTGTATGTCTGTCTGCATTGTTTTACTTGAAAGGTTCTTCAGTTAAGAGAAATGTGAGAATTGCTGCTCCAGGAAGGGGGTGCGACCTTAAAAAAAACTAACAGGTTAAGGCAAATGGCTACCTATGCCATCCCCTACCAGACCTTGGGAAGCTAGGTCACCTGTCCAAATTCCATGTCCTCATCCATACAAAGGCAACAATATCTACCTCACAGAAGAGTCACCAGGAATAAACAGCAGCAGCCCCTCTTCATCCAGAATTACCAGCAGTGGCTTGGTAAACGCATGTGGTCTCTTCTCTCAGATGGGGTCAGCAGTAAAGAGGAATCCAGGTCCAGGTAGAGACCACAGGACCTGGCAAGAGCCTTCCTGAGGAACAGCGGCATTCAGAGAAGCAGCCCTTCTAGAAATGACTAAAGCAGCTCTTCCTCAACAATGTCCTCTTATCTTTACACCTGAAGGCTGGTGGCATAAACAAAAACTTGCTATTTCTTGGCAAGAATAGAGTTCAAGGAAAGAAGTGGAGAAATTCAAGCTACAGGAGACTGAGCAGCACAGGCAGCTACCAAGTGATTAACTTCAGGCTGAGTCACTGGTGTGTCCTCCACCTCCCCACCCTCACCACACCAGGCCCCAGGGTTGCAGACGGTCAAGAGGTCCTTGCAGAACCATTTGCAAGCAGCCTCAAGGGCCAGCTTAGCTAGGTCTGAGCCTCTCCCTCAGCACAGCATCACCAGCTCCTCGCTGCCTAATCGAATCGAGAGGAATTTGCCCTTGATTATTAATTAACCACCTCAAGAGGTTTAGTAATCCTAATCACGTCGAGGGCCGACGGCAGATGAGTCGAGCCAGAGCTTTTTCTTATTAACCTGCGTTGTCCTCAGGGTTGCCAGCTTGGGCCCATGCTCCGAAGAGAGAGAAGCAGTCTCACTTGGATGAAGTGGACTGGGGAATCCCTTGTATTTCGTGACTCCACAATCCACAAACCACACTGACTAATAATTTTTGGCAAAGATAATTGTACTAATGTATCACTAATTAATGTGAGCCAATCTGGGAATTATAAGGTAACAGACAATTATTCTCTGGTTAACCCATTCAAGCTGATAGATTCACTAGCCCATCCATGCAATGAATAAACTCTCCCTCCCCCAGACCCGTTGTTCCTTTCCAACTAGTCCCTTTTCTGTTGTGATGTCTTTTTTCCCCCTTCTCCATCATCTGTAACAATATGTTGGTGGGTACGATCTTGTTCTGCCTGCTACTTCTGTCACTCTGAGCCTCTATATTAGGTATTCACACTTTCCATGAGGTGACTGCCAGTAGAAACTACTGAAGAGAGACTAAAACCTAAGAGATTTCAGGGTCAGGCAGGAGAATAAACACACTACTTTCATGAAGAAAGGTAAGAAAATGGCATGGCACGTGGCTGTGACCAGGGGGTGGTGATGGAGGGGGAGATAAGAGAAATTGTCTACCCAAATCACTTTCCTATTGTTTTATAACAAAAGTTTTAGCTGAGAACACAGTTGGTGGGCCACATAAGTAAGTGTAGTCAGAGGGGTGTGCACAGAGGAGCTGTGTACAGGAAGTGGAGTGGCTCCAAATTATTGACAAGGTGCCTGTCATGAATGAGCTAGCTGCTCATTTTTGCAGATGGTAACACAGAATTAACAGTTTTGCTCAGGTTTAATCATTCCGATGAGGACAAAGCACCACGGGAGCCCAGAAGGACCTGTGTCTCACAGGGCACAGCTGCACTACTCCTTGAAAAAGAAAAATGCCTCCGTCTTGCTTAAGCTTCATGTCTATAGGTCTCTGTATAATACCAGGTTAGCCAATACATCAATGCAGTTTAGTAATATGTAACCCATCAGCATGTGGTCAGGCAATAGTAATGCTGATCTGCAATGAAGCTGCTTTTCTTACAGATCTGCATAGCAGTTGATATCAAGACAGAGCTCAACCTAATGAAAAACTAATCACATGGAAGAAAAAAAAAGATCAACACCTACTACATAAAAAGTAAGTCAAAAGTAAGCCGGGAGTGGTGGCACACGCCTTTAATTCCAGCACTCAGTAGGCAGAGGTAGGAGGATCACCATGAGTTTGAGGCCAGCCTGAGACTACATAGTGAATTCCAGGTCAGCCTGGGCTAGAGTGAGACCCTGCCTCGAAAAACAAAACAAAACAAAAAAAAAAAGTAAGTCAAAACTGATCAGAAACCTAAAATGTCAGAACCAAGGTTACAAAATTCTTAGAAGAAAACACAGGGGTACATATTTTGACTTTGAATGAGGCAATGGTTTCTTAGTATGACAAAAAAAAAATACACGTGGCAAAAGAAAGCTGGGTGTAGTGGCGCACGCCTTTAATCCCAGCACTAGGGAGGCAGAGGTAGGAGGATTGTTGTGAGTTCGAGGCCACCCTGAGAATACAGAGTGAATTGCAGGTCAGCCTGGGCTAGAGTGAGACCCTACCTCAAAAAAAAAAAAAAAAAAAAAGAAAGAAGAAAGAGAGAGAGAGAGAAAGAAAGAAAGAAAGAAAGAAAGAAAGAAAGAAAGAAAGAAGAAAGAAGGAAAGAAAGAGAGAAAAACAGATTTCATCAAAATTAAAAACATTTGCATTTCAAAACAACTATTGAGAATAGTTAAAAATACAACAATGAGGGCTGGAGAAATGGCTTAGCACTTAAGGAATTTGCCTGAGAAGCCTAAGGACCTAGGTTTGATTCCCCAGTACCTGCATAAGACAGATGCAAAAAGGGGAGCATTCGTCTAGAGTTCATCTGCAGTGGCTAGAGGCCCTGGTGCACTTATTCTCTATCTGCTTCTTTCTCAAAATAAATAAAAATGTTTTAAATTTTTAAAAATTAAAAAATATATATAATGGAGTTCTATTCAGTGATAAAGAAAAATGAAATTATGAAATTTGCAGGGAAATGGATGGATCTGGGAAGAATTATACTATGTGAGGTAACCCAGGCCCAGAAAGCCAAACATCACATGTTCTCTCTCATATGTGGATCCTAGCTACAAATGTATAGTCTTGTGTGTGAGCGTGAACCAAAAATTGGTAGCAGAGGCTAGTAAGCTGGAAAAAGGCTATAAGGGAGGGAAGAGAGGGAAGGACTTAGGGGATGGTATTGTATATATGTAAGAACAACAGATTACAAGGAGGGGAAAGGCCTAAGCGAGGCCCGGCGAAGAGATTGTGTAAAAGAAGGGTGGGGGAGGGTCAATCAAAATTCAAGATATTCTGAAGAAGACATATAAAAACCTACTTTTTTGAATAATGGCATATCCAGAAGCCATAGATTGTTACAGTGCCAGGGATGGGATACCTTCCATGAGTTGTTGGCCAGGGAGGTCTCTGTTGCCTCCACAACATTATAGGCCATTGCCAAGGCCCTTGGTTTCCCTTGAGAAACAGATGGTAAGACCCTATTGCTGAAGACTTTACATGCCTGGGTGGCAAGGTCACTGAGAAAACAAGCTGGTGCTGAGCTGAAAACCTTCTCCCTGTAGAACAGCCAACTGAAAGCTGAAAAAAGCTGCACTGCATGCAGCCGTATGGGATACAGAAGTCATCAGCAGTAAAAACAGTGGACACTGGAAGCCTCAAGTTTGGCCAGACAGTCCAAAAAACCAAATGAGTGCAACAGTGGCAGGTCTGCTCTGTGGAAACCAACTGCTCTCTAATTGGACTGAAGGCCTGCTCTACCGGAGGGAATACATACTTGGTACTGAAAACCTAGTCAAAAGTCTATTGCAAGGGAGGTCATGAGCCTTAGAGGTATAAAGCCTGCTCTTGTCTGGCTAAATGTATATATTCTTCTCATCAAACTGCCCTGAAAGCACTACATTTAATGTTCATATTCATATATTAATGCTAATCTCACTTCTGGTTAGAGAAGCTTCTCTTTTCAGATGGAGATGACCACTGGGATGACTCAAAAGGCAACATAGTGCTGAGAAGAAGGGACAGAGGAGTGTCCAGCACTGAAACACCTCTGTCACACCCTCCAAGGCTCAGGGACCATTGCGGAAGAGGGGGCGGATAGAATGGAAGAGCCAAAAGAAGGGTACGACTCCTTACACTGCAACTGTCCAGAAAGAAATTGGCCTCGATATCCACAACCTCGCAGTGCCTAGCAATACCTTCGCAAGACCCTCATAATAGGAGAAAAAGGTGATGACATCAAATTTAAAGAGAGACTAATGGAGTGAGGGAGGGTATATGATGGACAGCAGAGTTGTGAAGAGGAAAGTGGGGGAGAGGATGGAAATATCATGGTTTATTGTAAGTATAGAAGTTGTCAATAAAAATAAAATTTTTTTTAAAACTCCAGTGAGATGGAACTTCACATAGGTTGGAATGGCTGTGATAATAAGAACAACAGACAAGACAAGCATGACAAAGGTGGAGAAATCAGAACCCTTATACACAGCTAAGAATAATTTAAATGATGCTTCTGTAATGAAAATAGTTTGCTGGTTCCTCAAAAAGTTAAGAGCAAGCCAGGCCTGGTGGCCAGTACTCAGAAGACAGGGGTACGAGGACTGCCATGAGTTTGAGGCCAGCCTGGGACTACAGAGTGAGTTTCAAGTCAGTTTGGGCTAGAGTGCAACTTTACCTCCAATAAACTTAAATAAATAAATAAATAATAAATAGTTAACAGCAGAATTATATGACTCTTAGGCACAGCCCTAACAGTACTAAAAACATGTTCACACACACACAAAAAAATAAACTTGTGCAAAAATTTCCATTTTTCAAAATAGCCCCCAAATGAAAACTACCCTATGCCTATGACTTAATGGATTATTAAATGTGGAGTGCTTGCATCATGGAATATCATAATGTCACAAAAAGAATGAATTTCTGATGAGCTACAGCATGGCTGAGCCTTGAAAACATGCTCATGACTCCTTCATGTAAAATGCCGAGAGTAGACAAATCCACGGACAAAAAGTCAGTCAGTGATTTCTTGAAAGGATTGGGAAAGTACTGAAAACAAGTATGGGCTTTCTTTTGCGGGGTGAGGAGAAAGGGGATATAAATGTCCTGGAAATAATAGACACAGTGGGTTGAATAGTACTCTGAAGAGATATGCTGATGCCTTAATATCTGGATTCCATGCTTGTGACATTTTGTTATAGCAGCTTGGGAAGCTACTGAAAATGGTGGCTGATGCTCAACTTTATAAACATTAAAAATTACTGACATGGACTTTAAAGGGTTATATGTGAATAATACTTTACTAATGTTATTCTAAAGAAAATATATGTACACAGCTGGGCATGGTGGCACACACCTTTAATCCCAGCACTTGGGAGGCAGAGGTAGGAGGATCGCTGTGAGTTTGAGGCCACCCTGAGACGACATAGTGAATTACAGGTTAGCCTGGACCAGAGTGAGACCCTACACCTCGATAAAACAAACAAACAAACAAACAAACAATACAGATAGATAGATATAGATACACACACAGAAACATACAAACACATGGGCAATCACTGTACAATATCCAGGAAGCCCTGACTTCCTAGCCTGTTGCATACTGATGACCTGGTCTTTCTTCTGTAGAAGATGACACTGTCTTCCCACAGCCATGAGAAAGTACCACCTGCAGTTGTCCTTTCTTTCAATGGAGACAAGAGCTTTTGGCATGTGTGTTCATATGTGTGAGTGCATGTCGGGGTATGTGTACATGAACATGTGTCAAGGTGTGCAGAGGGCAGAAGTTGACATCAAGTGTCCTCCTCAATTGCTCTTCACATTATTTTTTGAGACAGGATATCTCACCCACCAAGTTGACTAGACAAGCTAGCCAGCGCACGCCAGGGATCCAGCTGTCTTTGCCTCCCCAACACTGGCATATATAGGCTCATGCTACCACATCCAGATTTTATGTGGGTGCTGGGGTTCAAACTAAGGTCCTTATGCTTGTGTGACAAGTACAGAGTTATCTCCCCAGCCCAGGGGCAAGACTTCTTATAGCTCCATGCATGATCTTGTGACCTCTTGGGCTGACATTTGCTACTGAGGGTGATTAGTCATTTCTAGTCTGTAAATCTGTAGTTCTTAAGGCCTGATTGAGACCCATCTATTCCTGTTTCTAATCAACGTTCAACATACACAGCCTTGAATAAAAAAATAACTGGGTAACTGTTGCAAAGGGAGAGATAACACAAAGACTACTCACTGGCTTGGAAACTCAGAGGGAAAACACTGAGTTAGGTGGTCCTCGTCGAGTCCAGCAACACAACCTGTGAAGCCTAGCACTGATACTGAGTAAGACTGAGGTGGGGACAGATCTCCAGGAGTGACCCGTCATCTTACAGGTCAGTGATGGGAGCCCATGGTGCTTCTGGCCTTTCCTAAGGGGCAAACTCCAGCACAAAGGAGCCTGCATAGATGTGACACTTACCACACTAGAGGAATGTGTTTCACAGATGGAAACATGGGAAGCTGGCCCTTGGCAACACAGGAATTAGCACAGACTGTCCTCAGGGATTATGTAGGTCTTCTTGGGGTACCTTGGACTCTACGTAACAACCTCAATTCCAAGTCCTGAAATGTGTGCAGCCAAATCAGACCCAGGAGCCCTGTAGCTATGTCTCTGGACCTTACCTCCACACATCACTGCCTTTGGAAAACATGGAGGCACGAATGACTTCAGGTGCCATCCAAGCGTATGTCCCTGCTGCACTCATCTTGGTAGTCCGGTGCCATTCCCGAGCCAGGCCAAAGTCAGTGATCTTCAGAACCTTGTTGCTCAGGTCTCCATTCTCCACCTTTTGCAGGATCAATACTGTGCAAAATACAGAAGAAAGCAGATCTGCATTCATCACAGGGCCTCCTGCCCACTACCCACATCGCACTGCCCACAGGCTGCACCGCTTGGCTATCAGGGATGATGGTAGGAGTTCCATTTCTTCAATGTCGACAACACGTTCATTTTGCAGCACATATTTTTATAAGCATGACTTCAAATCCCCACAACAACCTTACAAGATAGGTAGTAAAGGATGAGCATCCCTAATCCAAAAATAATTTAGGGGTGTTCAACTAGTAAAATCTACACAGATATCCTCTAACTTAAATATATATATATACACACACACACACACACATGCATATACATATACAAATATATATACATATATATAAACCCTTCTGGCCCCAAGAATCTAGGATAAGTGTTATTTAATCTGTATGGACACCTTTATTCTATAGATGAGGAAACTGATAGCGCACTGCTAAATAAATTCCCAAGATTGCCCAATAAATCCCACAGAGCCCAACTCCAGAGCTGCTCTCTTAATGTGCACCCCATTCATACCTGGAAGAAGAGCCCCGAGTCACAGGGACCCTCCTGCGGAGCATCTACCTGGGCTTCCTAGTTAGCACCTAGGGCACCTCATAGGTAATAACTTCTGAAGGCACATACTGAATTTTTGAGGATGAGACAGTATCTGGACAGTACCCATGACCCTTGACTCTTTACCGGGCTCCAGGGATTCCAGCATAATCTAGGAAGTTCCTTTCCACTGAGAATCACCTGACAAGTTACACAGGTCTACACACATTCACGCTCATGTTGCTGTCTGTAAGCATGCCTCAGGAAGGAGGAGCTGGTGCAGGCACAGAGTTTTTCTCTGGACCTTCAGCAAGACCAAAGTCGAGCCTGAAAGCACGGCAGTGTGGGAGCCAACCTGGCTCTCTAGGATGGTAGCAAAGGCAGCCATCTCACCCGCAGGATGGTCCCAGCCATGCGTGTGCCACTGCAGGAGCCAATCTCACTAACAAACCTCACTGATTAAGGTGCTATAAGGCAAACCAAGTAACTCTGCTGGAGTGGGCAGCTGAGGAGCTCTCTGGATATGTGAGAGCCAAGCCTCCATTTTCACAAGTGGGATGGCTTCAAAGGCTCTGTGTGGGCACAACCTCTTGAGGGTTAGATCTTGAGGGATTGTCTGGAATTCTCTGTGGGCAGGACTTCAGAACAGAAAGGAAGGTTCCCTCCTCATCCCTGTCATTCAGACCAAATGGGAACGTGACAAAGAAATCTGCCAAAGATAGTACAGCAACTGGAAAAAGACCGCAGACACAGCTCTGGACAAACTGAAGGAAACGCACGTTAGTTTCTTAGTCCTACGTGCCAGGCTAGCCAGAGGCTTCCCATGAGGCTCTGCTTCCTGGGTTGGTTTACAGGGTACCTAGCAGAGCATCTTCCAGAATTAAAGAACACCACCCAGTACTTTGGGGGAAAATTTCAGTGCAGGGACAGAAGCAAGTGCCTCAAAACACAGCTACACTGTTCTTTGCCTGTTGCATTCCCCCTCCCCACTGTGTCCACACACTGGAAAGACATGGGCCAATGAGCTCTATGGCCTACGTGCCCCTCAGAAGAGCAGCAGCATACAGGGATTATCAGCAGCTATAGAGCTGAAGGCACGAAAGAAAACCATCACTCCGTAGACCTAATGGACTAAGCCTCCCTCCTCCCCACCCTCCCCGCCCACAGCACCCAGAACGGATGCAAGCCTCAGTGCTTAAGCAGATATAATGCAAGATGAGAAAACCCCTTCCTCAATCTCGTCTATTAACAATATAATAGTTCCAGACCCTTCTGAGACAGAGATTGCAGGAAAGGAGACATTCAAGTAGCCAGGGTAAGTGAACCTAAGGAGACCCGCCCCACCCCCACAGAGGCCACCAACCATAAACAGGTGGATGATTCAGGGAGTCCTTCCTCTTCCTCAGTGGGGCTCAGTCCTGCCACCCCAAGTCCAAAGGTGAGGGGGATAGGGTACAATGGGGAGGAGGATAAAGTGCCAAGATGTTTGTCTGTCAGAGGACTTCAAAGGAATGCTATACTCATGGCAAGACTCAGCCAAGGGAATGCTGGGCACGGACAGTACAGCTGCAGGTCTGTTCAGTTCATCTCCACCTTCCCTGCTGCCTGGCACCCAGCTGACTTCAAACACCTCAACTGCTAGGACCCCTGCAGGTTTCTGATTTAAGATTCTCTGGCCTGGGGAGTCTTCCCTCTTCAAAGAAGAGGGTCTATCATCAGAAACCAACTAGAAATCAGGGGGCAGTGTTCTGAAATGATGGTATCTAATAAGCACTAAAATTTGAAGAAGTTTTACAGTTTTGTTGCTGTTTTTATATACTTGAGATTTATGAGGGGGGAGTGCACGTGTGCACGCCAGGGCCTCTAAAGCCACTGCAAACAAACTCCAGACACAAGCACCACCTTGTGCATCTGGCTTACGTGGGCCCTGGGAATTGAACTTGGATCTTTAAGCTTGGCAGGCAAGCACCTTAATTACTAAGCCATCTCTCCAGCCTCTCTTACCATTTTGTTCGTCTGTTTTTTGCGGTAGGGTCTTACTGTAGCCTAGGCTGACTGGAATTCATTATGTAGTTTCAGGGTGGCCTCAAACTCATGGCAGTCCTCTTACCTCTGCCTTCTGAATGCTGGGACTAAAGGTGTGCGCCACCACACCTGGCCTTTTTACCTTTTTTATTTGAGACGGGGTCTCTCACTGAACCCGAGACTCACAGATTCAGCTGGATTAGCTAGCCAGCAAGCCCTGGGCATCTTCCTGTCTCTACCTTCCCTCCACTGCCATGAGCCCACTATAAGCTACACCCACAACTGCAACAGTAACGAGTGCTGTTTTCATGAGAGCACACTGTGTAAATTTCACCTCTCGTGGGTGAGGCAGTGGAGAAAATACCTGCAACAATGAATGAGCCCAAGTCTGAGTCAATGGGGGCTTGGCCAGGATCAGAAGAACAAACAGAAAACGATGCATTTGACCTACAGATGCAGTGATTAACCATATATAAGGGTCTCCAGCCTTTCTGGGTGACAAAACGATGATGTTGGCCAGTCTGGTTGAAAGGGAATGCCCGTTTCAGGAACTCAAGTTCAGTTTTGGATGAGAGGTCTACATCAACAAGAACAAGAGTGGCTGTGGAATAGAGAAAAAGAGCTGACAATTTAAAGTCGAGGCTTGATACTCTGTGATACGGGACACATTCCACAGATGCTATACCCTAATTTCTATTCTAGAAAAAGGGGGCAGGGGTAAAGATTAAAGGCAATATAGAAATGAAGCATCTAGCAGAGTGCCTGGCACACAAACAGGCACATAGAACCCTAAGCTATTAAGATTAAGTACCATGTACATGGGACTCAGCATTCAAGGTTTGATATAGAAAGCCTAGCTGTCCCTGACACATAATCACAAGATAATAAATTTTTGTTTTATAAATAACAGACTTGGCGATTAATGATCACTACTCATTACTGATCACACACCACACTGCTTACTTACATACTCTTCTTGAGGCCTTTCGTCGGCCCTATGAAGGAAATGTGATGACGCTGTTTTATTTTACCCATGCCAAAAGAGATGCAAAAAGGTTAAGTCAGTCTGGCATGGTGGCACACGACTTTAATCCCAGCACTCGGGCTTGGGCTAGAGCAAGACCCTGCCTTGAAAAACCAAAGGGGAGGGGGAAGGTTAAGTTAGTTGTCTGCAGTTAGTGAGGCATGGGGACAGAAACTGAATCCACACCTAGCTCACCTCACAGGCATAGCCTTCATCTCTGTGCCACATGATCCAATCCACACGGCATTAAAAGAAAACCTGTATCTTTAAGGTCTATCTATTTGCCGTATAATTCTTTGTGTTTTTGTTTGTTTGTTTGTTTTTGAGGCAGGGTCTCGCACTAGCCCAGACTGACCTGGAATTCACTATGGAGTCTCAGGTGGCCTTGAACTCGATTAAAGGCATGTGCCACCACACTTGGCTCTACATAATTCTTTTGTTGGTGTTGTTTTGTTTCTCGAGGTAGGGTCTCACTCTAGTCCAGGCTGACCTGGAATTCACTATGTAGTCTCAGGCTGGCCTCGAATTCATGGCGATCCTCCTACCTCTGCCTTCTGAGTGCTGGTAATTCTTAATGCTATCACCACCATCACCGATTAACTCCTCTTCTTTTCTTGACTTCTTCCTTCAACATTCAAGCCCAACTCCACACAATTTAACATTCTATTTACACCTAATCATTCCCAACTATGGTATGTAAGTGTACCTCATCCTGTCCTCTAAATTGTCATGGAATTTGACTCCCTGAATGGGGGGGGGACCTCATTCTCTTCTGGGATTCATACCTGCTGAGATAAAATTCCCAACCAGAAGCAATTTGGGGAAGAAAAAACTCCATTTCGGCTATAGTTCCAGAGGGTAGAGTCTATCATTGCGGAGAAGTAAGGCAGGAGCAGGAAGCCAGCGTCATATTGTCACATCCACAGGGAGGAAGTAAAGAGCAATGGATGCCACTGTTCAACCACAGTGTAGTCCTGGAGCCCAGTCACAGGGTGAGGCTACTCACAGTTAATGTGGGTCTCTCCCAGGCATGCACAGGGGCAAGCCTAATCTACATAATCCCTCACAGGTGAGTCTAGGTCCATCAAGTTGCCAATCAATGTAAACCATCATAGTTGGAGATTCTGCCACAATGACAGGGAAGAAAAATTTATTTTGGCTCTTGGTTTCAGAGGATTTCAGGTCCATTACAGCAGGGAGGGCATAATAGAGCCACAGCAGAGGGGTGAGGAGCAGAGGCTCCTCACATCACAGCCCAGATCCAGGAGCAAGGTTACCACTTTTTATTCCCCCCAAGGTAAGGTCTCACGTTAGCCCAGGCTGGCCTGGAATTCACTATGTAGTCTCAGGGTGGCCTTGAACTCATGACGATCCTCCTACCTCTGCCTCCCATGTGCTGGGATTAAAAGCGTGCGCCACCACACCTGGCTCAAGGTTATCACTTTTATTTTTATTTATTTACTTGACAGAGAGAAGGAGGGGGAGAGAATGGGTATGCTGGGGCCTCCAGCCACTGCAAATGAACTCCAGATGCATGTACTCCCTTGTGCATCTGGCTTACATGGGTCCTGGGGAATCAAACCTGGGTCCTTTGGCCTTGCAATTAAATGCCTTAACCACTAAGCCATCCATCCAGCCCAAGGTTATCACTTTTAAAGAGCCATCCCTAGTGACCTACTTCCAACATTCAGGCTTCATCTCCTAAAGGTTCCAGAGTCTCCTCAAATACCACCACCAGCTGAGGAATAAATGTTCAAAACATGATCCTCTGGGGACATTTAGATTCAAATCACAATGCCCTTCCACCTTTCATAAGGAAAGGTTCATGACGAAACTGAGTATCAGATCAAGACAAAGTATGCATTGATAACTGTGTTATAATACACAAGATAATCATGCTTTTGCAAACCTCAGTAATCCAAGGACATCGTTCTTATTTCCAGATCAGAACACCATCTAACAGTAATCTTTCTTTAAATTGACTTTTTTTTTTTTTTTGGTTTTTCAAGGTAGGGTCTCACTCTAGTTCAGGCTGACCTGGAATTCACTCTGTAGTTTCAGGGTGGCCTCGAACTCATGGCGATCCTCCTACCTCTGCCTCCCAAGTGCTGGGATTAAAGGTGTGCACCACCACTCCCAGCTTCTAAATTGACTTTTTTTAAAGAAATATTTTATTGGGCTGGAAAGATGGCTTAGCAGTTAAGACACTTGCCTACAAATCAAAGGACCAGGTTTGATTCCCCAGGACCCATGTAAGCCAGATACACAGGGTGGTGCATATGTCTGGAGTTCGTCTGCAGTGGCTGAAGGCCATGGCACACCCATTCATATTCATTCATTCTCTCTCTCTCTCTCTCTCTCTCTCTGCCTCTTTTTCAAATAAATAAAGATAAAAATAATTTTCAAAATATTTTATTTAGGGGTGTGTGTGTGTGTGTGTGTCAGAGAGGGGGAAAGGGATAGAATGGGCACAACATGGCTTTCAATCACTGTAAACCAACTCCAGACACATGCATCACCTAGTGCATCTGGCTTTACATGGGTACTGGGGAATAAAACTGGGTCCTTAGGCTTTGTAGGCAAGTGCCTTAACTGCTGAGCCATCTCTCCAGCTTTAAATTGTTTATTTAAAGGCTGGGTTCTCAAAGCTTGGCATAACTGAGAACTCTCTCCCACTGGTTCTTAAGAGCAAATGAGGCTTTAGCTTATGATTTATCATCCTGAGATTTCTTATTTATTATTCATCTCCACTGGCGCAGAGGATCTGATCTACTAAATGCTCACCTTAGCACCAAGGTTCCTATCCCTAGGCCACCAATGAGCTTAGATAATTCCATCCCACCTCTCCCCAAAGAAGCAGGCAATCTGTTTGGAGAGTTGTGTTTGCTTTGGTCTATTTTTAAATATTTGTTATTAAATGTTTTCTATACACTGAAAATTACATAAAAACATATATTGTTTCTAAAACATAAAGGCCCTATCCATTCCCTTTAGAAACTCCGTGTGGCCTTGCTTACCACATCCCTTTGTCTCTTCTCAGAAGTATTACAGTGTTAACTAGTTTTCTCTTGGGGTGAGGTTTGACCCAGGGCCTTGCACATGCTAAGCAGAGAGTTTACCTTAGCTCCACCATGTTGACTTGTCTAGCTCATTCATTGATTTCTCTTTATGATAATGTATAGCTGTGAAAAAGAAAATGGCAAGCAAAATGGAACTGGGTTCTTTAACAAATTAACAAAAACTGGATAGCTAAAAACAACAGAAATTGATTTTCTCACAGTACCAGGAGACAGAAGTCCAAAATGAACTGCAAGAAGGCTATTGTTCCTCCACAGGCTTGTTCTAGCTTCTAGGAGATACCAGCAGGTTTCCTTGGCCTAGGAGGGCATAACTAACCTCTAACCCCACTCCACCTGGTCTTCTTGCTCTGCGTGTCTGTCTCTATGGGCCTACTGCTCTCTCATTCGTCTCTTACAAAGAAACAGCACTGGATGAGTGCCTATCCGAATCCAGTATGACCTCATCTTGGCTACATCTGCAACGATCCTATTTCCAAACTTCACAAGTTAGGACTTCAATGTGTTTTTTGCAGGGTGCAAATGTGTGTGCACGTGTACAATTCTACCAATACTGCACAAGAGTTGAAAGACTGCTTATTCTAGATGAAACTCCCAGAAGGGAATAAGTGAGCTAAACAGAGTCTCCAGCCATGGTTCCACAGACTTTGCAAGAGTCATTTCTAGAAAAGTCAACAGGCAAGATCATAAATGAGTCCTGGAAAACAAGGTAGGCAACCACAGTGGGAAGATCTGGCCATAGGAGTAGAGGGCAGATACTGGACATCCTTAGGAATATGGTTGGAACAATGGGGTCCTCTGCAGTTGGTTGGTTCTGAATTCACTCTAGCCTACCTGAGTTCCAGGAATGGGAAAGGGAAACATGCCTGGGAGGGTAAAATCAATGCCTATCTGGTCAGTAAGGCAGGAAAGGTGCATCATCAGCCCATGAGCAGACAGCTGTGTGCAGTCATCTGCACCAGGTTTCCCCAGGTGGGTGGTCCTCCAGTTCAGTCAGTGGCCCACTGACAGCAGGTGATGCCAGGCTGAGTCACACCACTGCATATCAGCCACCATCCTCCACCCTGGGGCACAGCCATTCCCCAGCATCTCCCTTCGGTCCTTAGGGTTCCCTTCATCAGCACCAGGCACCCTATAGTTTCTCTTTACTGCCTCCTTCTCTCACTCTGGTGGTGGCTAATCTCTAGTACCATCTAGAAGAATGTGTGGAAGGTACACTTTTTGGTCAGAAAATGTCTCAACTGAAACCACATTTGGTAAAAGATGACTGGAGCTTTGGCTTCGTATGTTGAAGGCATCCATGCAATACTGTCTTACTTCCAACTCTGCTGTCAAGAAGCCTCCAAACATTTTGGTTTTTGATCCTCTGCAAGTGACACAAGACTTTTTCCCTGTGGAAATTTTCAGTTTTCTCTTGATCGCCAGAATTCTAAAATCTCAGAGGCATATACCTTAAAAGTGCTTAATGAGTATTTTCAAAGCCAAACACTTTTGTCCTTGAGCTATGGACACTTTTCTGAAGTATTGTTAATTCATTATTTCCCTCTCCCTACATACAATCCTATTATTCCAGCAATGGGCTTTCTAGATCAATTCTCCAATGTTCTCATATAAATTTTTCATCATTTTTGTTCTTTTTTTTAATGAGAGAGAGAGAATTGGCATGCCAGGGCCTCCAGCCACTGAAATTGAACTCCAGAGGCTTGCACCACCATGTGTGCATGCACAATCTTTGTGCTTGTGTCACCTTGTGCATCTGGCTTACTTGGGACCTGGGGAGTTAAACATGAATTCTTAGGCTTTGCAGGCAAGCGCCTTAACCACTAAGCCATCTCTCCAGCCCTTTGTTCTTTGTCATCTTGTGTTCTAACCCTTCTATTGTGATTTTATTTCCCTACTATAATTTATAAAAGATCTTTGTCTCATTTTTTTTTTTATTATTATTATTATTTTTTTGGTGGTAAGGAGTGCAAATGCAGTGAAGCAGCTATTGTTTTTGTATTATAGGTAAACTATCTTCCCTTTGCCTGAAGGGATCACTGTGTAGTAACCTATATGATGCAGGGAACAAAACACCTGACACAAAGCAGCTGCTGGGAGGAAATGATTTATGTTGGCTTACAGTCTAGAAGGGAAGCCTCACGACGGCAAAGCATGGCATGAGCACAGGCTGAGCATCACTTCTGCCACAGCAGGTGGAAAACTGCAGCAGCAGAGTGAGCCACATGCTGGCAAGGGGGAGCTGGCTGTACCACCCCTAAGCCTACCCCCAACAACACACCTCCCCCAACAAGGCTCCATTTCCCAAAATGCTACCAGTTAGGGACCAAGCATTCAGAGCACATGAGTTTATGGAGGGCAGCTGAGAACTTCTGTTATTTACTTCGTCCCAGTATTTTTGCTCAGAGGAGGGGTCATCCCTGGCTTAAGATTAAGCATCATAAATGGTGTTTGTGTTTAAAAGAGGAGAATGTGTGGAAGGTATACTTTTTGGTCAGAAAAATGTCTCAACTAAAACCATACTTGGTAAAATTAATTTGGTAAAATTTACCTTAAATTTTAAAGGTACTTACTGAAATACTTACAAGTGAAATAATAGGACATTGGAGACTTCTTTCAAAATAATCAAGGGTGAAGGAGAATGAATATTTTGAAGATGGTATGATAGATAGAATACCCATAAGATCCTACTGTTCAAGCAGGAGGTTGAGGGGAAGGGGGTTCATTAGGCCATGCGTCAACTTCAAGCATTGCTGTAGGGAGAACAGTAAGCACCGGACAAGTGTCTGAGGTCGCCCCTCTTGGGATGGGTGGCTCCCAGAGAACAGCACTCTTCTAATCTGCTAAGGAATAAAGGGTGTGGCTTCAGTGGGCGGGAATCAAGTCGTGTAAGGAAGGCCAGGGTGGTCTCAGTATACAGGCTTCATTGTTAATCTTCCCTTTTCAAAATAAAGTACCCCTTCCTCCCCTGAGCTTGGTATCTCCAGCGTTGACATTTGTTTTACTCCTTCTAGAAGGACTGGTCTGGAGTGAAGGAGGGACTGATTTGTGGGTTCAGCTACATTTCATATAACTACTGTGCAATCTTTGTTTTAGACTTCCTTCACCATTGCATCTGCTTTCCAGCTTCCAAGTTAGTGGCTGTCACCTTCCAAGATGTGCCTGAGGTCAGCTGTCATTCCAGCCTGTTCCAGGAGAGAGCAAAGGCAGAGGCACTGTGTATGTATTTGCTCTGTCTCCCCACTGTGGCACCCTGCCTTAGTTGTGCTTGTTTTCTTAAATAGGAAGAAGGAAATGGTATAGTCTGTGCCCAAAGGGACTTGCAAAGGCTTCCATCCCTCCTTAGAAGTTCTTCCATCTTTCCCAACATGCAAACTTGCCCAGGGTAAGATAGGAGAGGAAGGCACACCTTACAAGAACAACCCCTGAGCAACTGCAGGACAGAAAGAAAACAGTGACATGTCTCGGGCTATCTGGGGCCTGGCACCACCTCTGTGTAGTCTTCTCCATGTTCCCATTTCTCTACCTCTGACATTGACATTCTCAAATTCTAAAATTTCCTGAGAGCTACATCAGCCTTCCCCAGAGCCAGCTACACTCTACTACCTGCTTGTGGTAAAAATGGTGTGATGATTATTCTTGATTGTCAACTTGACTCGACCTGGAATCACCTAGGTGACAAATCTCTGGGTACGCCTGTGAGGGACTTTCTAGACTATGTTACTTGAAGTGGGGAGACCCTCCCTAACTGTGAACAGAAACATACCACAGACTGGGATCTCACACTAAATGCCAAGGAGAAAGTGAGCTGAGCACCAGCATTTATGGCTCTCGGATTCCTGACTCTGGGCGCAATGTAACCAGCCACCTCAAGGCCCTATCACACCACAACTTTCCATCATGATGAACTACACCCCCAAACTGGAGGCCAAAATACAACCTTCTTACTTTAAGTTGCTTTTCTTAGGAATTTTGTCACAGCACAGAGAAAAATATCTAATACAAACCTACAAACTCAAGAGCAGAGGTATTAGGGAAGGTGACTCTGCCCAGAAGAAAATGCCCATTCCCTCATCACTGCAGCCATTAGGGCATCTGAGTTGGACATTTGCTTCCGGCAGCACAATGTCTCCAGTGGAGGAGGAGGGATGAGCTCAAGTCCCATCTGCAGCCAGGAGCCAAAGTGCCAACAGGGCAGCCAGTGGTATAGAGTGAGTGGGCCCCTCTGCACTCACTCAACAAGGGCCCACAGGAAAGTCTAGCTAGGAACCACTACAAGGAATTAAAGCACAGCCAGAGCCCATCGCCCATACTCTGCTGGCCCTGGTCCTCTGCCTACTAGGTCCCTCCAGGCACGGCCAAGGGAGGCTAGACTTGCTTACTGGGCAAATGATTCACTGCCTGGACTCCTCGACTCAGGCCTCGGCAGAGGTGTGGTACTGCCCGGAGGTGGCCGGGAGGTGCCAGCAGCAGCTGAGGCCCAGGCTGGGTTTGCACTGTCAGCAGATCTTCACCAAGTTCCACTGGCACAACCAGCAAAGTGGGGCTTCTCTATCAGTGTTCAGACAAAGGCAGCCAGAAGCCCTGTTGAAGGACCAATGGAGAGGTTGAGAAATGCAGGTGTCTGGGGATTTATAGCCCACCACCACCTCCTGGTATAGAAAGAAAACAAAGTGAATAGGTGGGTGCAAAACCAGAAGCCAATCAATGACCTTTCCCTGGGTCCCAGAGCTACAGCGAAGTCATAATGGCCTCTGTTCCCATGTCTCTAATGCAAAGGGTCCAATACACATGTCTGGAATGAGTAAGGGCAACCCCTCAAAAAGTATTTCTGATTACATCAGTGCAGGCCTTGGCCCATGAGAACTTATCAAAGGGCTCTGGTGAAACAACTTTCAACCTTTTAAAATACAACCTTTCTGCTTAAAAAAAAAAAAAAAAAAAAAAAGGAGCCGTTATGATGCTAATTGAACTTCTAGTGTTTAGTTGTAGTTAGTATTGATTTCAACGGCCTTAGTGCCAGGTCCTGGGCTTACTGATGACACCCACAATCTTTAATCCTCTCAACAAGCAGGAAGTTGGATATATTACTATACTCACCTTCAGATATGGAGACAGAAATTTAGAACACTATGCCATGTACACACCCCTAAGAGACTTGTAAGTGAATTTGCATTTCATCATTAAAACACCAGCTATGGGCCTGGAGAGATGGCTTAGTGGTTAAGGTGTTTGCCTGCAAAGCCTACGGACCCAGATTCAATTCTCCAGGACCCACATAAAGCCAGATGCACAAGTGGCACATGCATCTGGAGTTCATTTGCAGTGGCTCGAGGCCCTAGGATACCCATTCTCTTTCTCTGCCCCGCCCCCCTCGCTCTTTTTCTCTCTCTCAAATAAATTAATATTAAAACTTTTTAAAACACCAGCTATGTACATATTCATATTTTCTATAGACAGTGATAGTAGTCACCTCCAGCAAAGACCACTGAGAGCAATGCTTTAACCAGAAACACGGTATGCGGAAAGCATTAGACAACGGCCCTTAAGGAAGGACCCTACCTGCTGCCTTTTTCACATCCCACAAGTGACTCAAAGCCTCCAACTCCAGAGGAGCCAATGAGAGAGAAATCCAAGTAAGGGGTTAAAGCAAAAGGTCTGAGTCAGCAGTGTTTGAGAGAGAGAGGGAAAGCAAACTTGAAAACACAGCAGAAATGGACTGCTATTCTAGCAATCCTGGCAGCATACTATAGAAGGACCGAACAGATTAAAGACAGGAAAAGAACCTGAAATCTGTGACCCATTACTAGTCACGATGGATATTCTCCCTTCCTCCCACATTAACAGTATCCACAATTTCCAGATGGGCGCTTGGACACTTACAACATGACATTTCCCAGTCACCTTCTTCCAAGGGTATCCAGGTAACTAATTAGTACCATTTGTCTGCTTTCTATAATCTGTCTTAAAAGACACGTGCTTCAGGGCCATTACTACGTGGTTCTGTCTGGAAGAGGAATATAAAAGCTGGAGGCCTCGCTACTATTTTGCACCTCCATGCCAGGATCATGTCCAGGGTTGGTAGAGCTATGATCAGAAGGGAATGGAAGACTCATGGAATAGAGGTATCACACCAGCCACAGGCTGTCTCTCACTAGACTCTTACACAGAAGAGAAACAGACATCTGTCTTTTTTCAGCCATTGTTACGTCAGCTGTTTGTGTCTTATAGCTACCCTAATTCAGCCAGGCACAGTGACACACCCTGAAGCAGGAACAGAAGGAGTTCCACACCACCCTGGACAATACAGTGAGATCCTGTCTGCAAACCAAACAAAACCAAACACCAGATATACATTATACATTGTATCTGTTACTTTTCTCATCACTGTGACATAAACAATGGAGAAAAAAGACTGAGCCAGCTCGTGGTTCAAAGAACACAGAGCATCATGCTGGGAAAGGCATGGTAGGTCAGGTGGAATGTGAGGTGGCTGTTTACACCATACTGGCAGTCAAGAAGGACACAGCTTGAGATGGAAACAGCAGAAATACGATCCTCTAAGCTCTTCTCTCAAAGATCTGAATTGGCCAGCTATCATGCCCCATGTCAAAAACTGCTCCACAACTTCCCCAAACAGTGCCAAGTGTTTCTTGGACTAAGGGTTCAAACACATGAGCCTAGGAGGCATATTTTATAATCAGACTACAACATTCTACCTGGGGCACCCATCAGTTCATGGCCATCTCGAGTTCAACTTCAAAATTCCCCATAGTCTGAACAGTCCCAACACAATTCAAAAGTCCATAGTTATTTTTTAGATTCAAGGTAATCACTTAACTGTGAGCTTCTATCAAAGGAAAAATGAACTATATACTTTCAAATGTACAAGGTCACAAAGTAAGCAATTCCATTCTAAAAGGGAGGAATATGGGCATAGCAAGGAAAATTGACCAAAAATAGGACCAAAGCTGGGCATGGTGGCACACTCCTTTAATCACAGCACTCGGGAGGCAGTGGTAAGAGGATCACCATGAGTTTGAGGCCAGCCTGGGACTACAGAGTTCCAGGACAGCCTGGGCTAGATTGAGACCCTACCTCAAAAAAAAAAAAAAAGGCAAACATCACATCCTAAAGCTCCATACTCAGCACACAGGGGTTGTGGTGGCATCCTATAGGTGCCAACAGATTTGGGCAGCTCTGCCTTGACAGCCCTGTTGCCTCTGGCCCACGTGGCTTCTTTCTCAGGCTGGCTGCAGTTGGTGGCTGTAGATTTCTTCAGTAGGGATCCCATGTTCCTGTTCCTAGAATTTCCAACACCCAGGAGTCTCCACTGCAACTTGGGCTTCATAGGCCTCTGAGGAGCTCTATGCAAGAGCTTTCTGGAATCTCGGTCAAGCCTCCATAGCCCTGTAGCTTGTATTCTTCATGCCTACAAAATCACTATGTGGATGCCAATGCCAAATTGTGCTGCTTGAGATGGAGCCTGGACTCCTCGCACGACTGTAGCAGCTGCTGAGTACCTGGGCGGCTGAACCTGGGAATACTTCCCTTGGTGGTCATGTGGGAAGGGAGTGCCCTAGAGCCTTCAATGGTAGATCTTACCAAAAAGCACCTTTCCTGTCGGTCCCAGTGAAAAATGGAAGGCGTCACTTTAGCTGCACTAAACTTTTATTTCCTTCCACTTGGTTACAGCAGTTTGATCCATAGCTCACACTTACTTGTGTTCCTTTTCTGGCCGAGCTGTACACAGTCTACATCTTGTGGCTCCCTTTTCTTTCTGTTCACTCTCATTGTCAAGCTGGCTAAAAGCAGTTGTCTTGAAACTGCCTCTACCAAACAAATTAGCCCATTATCTTTAAGTTCAACCTCTCTTAGACTTTCAGGACACCAGCGAAAAGCAACCAGATTCTCTGCCAAGATGCAACATGGATGGCCTCTAAGTTAAATTCCTGATGGAGTGAGAGAGTCCTTGTTTCCCTCTAAAATGTCACGAGACAGGCCTTCAAGGTCCGCGTTTCTGCTGGCATTCACTTCAGCACCTCCACCAGAATGACTTACTAAGCGCTGCTCATAGCATGCTGGACTGATCGTAGCCTGCAGTTCCAAACTCTTCCACACTGCTCCTAAAAACAGTCCCAAAGGCTAAGGACCAAATGGTCAAGCGACAACCCAAATTCTTAGTACCAATTTTCTTCCTTTTCTATTTTATTTTACTATTTGGTTTTTCAAGATAGGGTCTCTTGCTAGCCCAGGCTGACCTGGAATTCACTATGTAGTCTCAGGGTGGCCTTGAACTCACAGCAACCCTCCTACCTCAGCCTCCCAAGTGCTGGGATTAAAGGCGTGCGCCACCATGCCCGGTTTAGTACCAATGTTCTGTTAGTTACTTTCCTCATTGTTGTGATAGAATATATGACAGAAATCAAGGAGACAGAATTTATACTTGTTCATGGTTCAGAAGATAGTCTAAAGTGATGGGCTATGAGGCAACTGGTTACATGGCACTGGCATTCAGGAAGGATGCAGAAAGCCCGGGCAGACAACAGCCAGATTCTAGTCCCACCCCTAAAGCCTCAAATCCACCATCTAGGCCCCATGTCCAAAAGGTTCCATAACTTCCTAAAACACTGCCACCAGCTGAGGACCAAATGTTCAAACACATGAGCCTATGGGGGGACATTTCACACTCAAACCACAGCATACATGGATTAAAACTGTACGTCAAAACCCAAAGTAACATTCCAGTTAGTCAGATCTCAGTACAATATAGGCAAAGATTTGGACAGCCTCTCTATGCTGCTGTAAAATGAACCAACCTGAAACATATGTTTCAGCTGTATATTTTTAAAGTAATGCGTCACATTCTATAATAAGTGTTGATATAGAACTTTTCTAAAAAAAAAAAAAAACCATGCACGTGTATGAAAAGCCCATATGAATCAGACACCATGTGAAGTGCAGGATGTTCAAATAGAAATTGAACCAGGGCCTCTCTTTGAGAAGACTAACCAGCCAAGGAAGATGTCAGAGACCTGTGATATTTACTGTAAGCCTTGTTAGGATTTAGGTCTCTCTCTCTCATTTTTTGAGACATGGTCTCAAGCTCACTATGTAAGCAGGAATGATCTTGAACTCCTGATCCTCTCCCTGCCTTTGTCTCCTGGGAACTGCAATTCCTGGCATGGCTAACCATGCCCAGCTTCCCTAGAGGCAGACATCAGCTATCTTCCTCAGGCTCTCTCCACTTCTATTCTTTGAGACAGGGTCTTTCATTGAATCCAGCGCTGACTTGGTTAGACTAGTGAGTCCCAAGGATTCCCTGTGTACACTGGATCCCCAGCACTGACATTACAAACGTGTACCATGATGCCCTGAATTTTATGTGTGTTATGAGGATCTGAAGTCAGGTCTTCATGGCTGCACAGCAAGCACCCAGCCCTCTCTTTACGGCTTTGAGAACAAGAAGTCACATTGTGTTGTCCAGACTAGCCTTTAACTACTAGGCTTACATGAACTTCCTGGTTTGGCCCCTGCTAAGTAGCTGTGACTACAGGTGTATGCCACCACACCTGGCTACATTTCTGTTTTGCCTTAAAGAGATTTTGTAGTATCGGAAGTGAGCTTTATATTAATTAGATTAGGTTAGCTATAAGAAACAGACACCTAAAGTAACAGTGAATTACTCTGGCTTTTTAAACTAGATCCAGTACATGTTATTTAAAAAAAAAAAAAAAAAAACTATATCAGGAGTAGGCATGTAGTTCAGCAGAGTGCCTTTCTACAATGTACAATGCCTTGGGTTTCATCCCTAGCACAAGATTATATCCAAAGTGACAGTAAGCTGTTTATAACATTAGTGACTGCATTATAATAAAACAGGGCTGCAGAGATAGCTTAGTTGTTAAGGCACTTGCCTGCAAAGCCAAAGGACCCAGGTTCAATTCCCCAGAACCCACATAAGCCAGATGCACAAGGTGGCACATACATCTAGAGTTCGTTTGCAGTGACTAGAGGCCCTGGTGTGCCCATTCTCTCTATCTGCCTTTTCTTGTCTCTCCCAACCTTTCTCACATAAATGAATAAATAAATAAATAAATAAATAAGTGGATCGATAGACAAAATATTATAATGAACATTAGTATACAAAACATAGTTTTGCTGGGCGTGGTGGCACAAACCTTTAATCCCAGCATTAGGAAGGGTAGGTTTGATTATGTTTTTAAGAACATTCTGTCTGTCTTTTATCATACAGAAAAATGCCTGAAGCCTGAAGAATATATATCAAAATGCTGCTGGGCATGGTGGCATACGAATTTAGTCCCAGTACTTGGGAAGCAGAGATAGAAGGATCGCCTTCAGTTCCAGGCCACCCTGAGACTATATAGTAAGTTTCAGGTCAGCCTGGGCTACAGTGAAACCCTACCTAGAAACCACCCCCCCTCCAAAAAAAAAAAAAAGCTAACAATGGTGATCTCTGGGTCACGGAATTAAAGTGACAAGTTTTCTTTGCATTCATCCATACTGTCAAAATCATCAGAGAGATATCTTAGTCAGTAAAGGCTCGCTGTGCAAGCACATGGATCTGAGCTTGGATCCCCATCACCCACAAAAAAGCCAGGCACAGTGGCATGCACCTGCAATTCCAGGGGAAGTTAGAGACAGAAGAATCCCTAGGGCTCACTGGATATCTAGCCTAGCTGAATCAGTGAGCTCTAGGTTCACCAAGAGACCTTGTCTCAAAAACTAAGGTGGAGAGCCAGGTGTGGTGGCACACGCCTTTAATCCTTTAATCCCAGCACTCGGGAGGCAGAGGTAGGAGGATCGCCATGAGTTAGAGGCCACCTTGAGACTACATAGTGAATTCCAGGTCAGCCTGGACCAGAGTGAGACCTTACCTCGAAAAACCAAAAAAAAAAAAAAAAAAACTAAGGTGGAGGGCAGTGACCAGACCATCCAACATCAACCTCTAGCCTCCACATGCACACACATGCAGCACACACATATAACCATGCACATATACCACACACAATGCAAAAAGAAATCACAAACATGTTGTAAATCTTTTTTTTTTTTTTTTTCGGGTTTTTCGAGGTAGGGTCTTGCTCTAGCCTAGACTGACCTGGAATTTGCTCTGTAGTCTCAGGGTAGCCTTGAACTCATGGAAGTCCCCCTACCTTTGCCTCCCAAGCGCTGGGATTAAAGGTGTGTGCCACCTCACCCAGCCTTCACATGATTTGTATTAATATAAAAAATTAGGGGTAATGCCACACCAAGCGCTTGCTTCACCTTTTTGTGTCTGGCTTATGTAGGATCTGGAGAGTCGAACATGAGTCCTCAGGCTTCACAACCAAGCACTTTAAGCACTAAGCCATCTCTCCAGCCATAACCTTTTGTTTTTCTTTTTAAAAAATAAATCTGTAAACCGGGCATGATGGCACACCTTTAATCCCAGCATTAGGAAGGGTAGGTTTGATTATGTTTTTAAGAACATTCTGTCTGTCTTTTATCATACAGAAAAATGCCTGAAGCCTGAAGAATATATATCAAAATGCTGCTGGGCATGGTGGCATACAATTTAGTCCCAGTACTTGGGAAGCAGAGATAGAAGGAAGGAGGCCTTCAGTTCCAGGCCACCCTGAGACTATATAGTAAGTTTCAGGTCAGCCTGGGCTACAGTGAAACCCTACCTAGAAACCACCCCCCCTCCAAAAAAAAAAAAAGCTAACAATGGTGATCTCTGGGTCACGGAATTAAAGTGACAAGTTTTCTTTGCATTCATCCATACTGTCAAAATCATCAGAGAGATATCTTAGTCAGTAAAGGCTCGCTGTGCAAGCACATGGATCTGAGCTTGGATCCCCATCACCCACAAAAAAGCCAGGCACAGTGGCATGCACCTGCAATTCCAGGGGAAGTTAGAGACAGAAGAATCCCTAGGGCTCACTGGATATCTAGCCTAGCTGAATCAGTGAGCTCTAGGTTCACCAAGAGACCTTGTCTCAAAAACTAAGGTGGAGAGCCAGGTGTGGTGGCACACGCCTTTAATCCTTTAATCCCAGCACTCGGGAGGCAGAGGTAGGAGGATCGCCATGAGTTAGAGGCCACCTTGAGACTACATAGTGAATTCCAGGTCAGCCTGGACCAGAGTGAGACCTTACCTCGAAAAACCAAAAAAAAAAAAAAAAAAAAACTAAGGTGGAGGGCAGTGACCAGACCATCCAACATCAACCTCTAGCCTCCACATGCACACACATGCAGCACACACATATAACCATGCACATATACCACACACAATGCAAAAAGAAATCACAAACATGTTGTAAATCTTTTTTTTTTTTTTTGGTTTTTGAGGTAGGGTCTTGCTCTAGCCTAGACTGACCTGGAATTTGCTCTGTAGTCTCAGGGTAGCCTTGAACTCATGGAAGTCCCCCTACCTTTGCCTCCAAAGCGCTGGGATTAAAGGTGTGTGCCACCTCACCCAGCCTTCACATGATTTGTATTAATATAAAAAATTAGGGGTAATGCCACACCAAGCGCTTGCTTCACCTTTTTGTGTCTGGCTTATGTAGGATCTGGAGAGTCGAACATGAGTCCTCAGGCTTCACAACCAAGCACTTTAAGCACTAAGCCATCTCTCCAGCCATAACCTTTTGTTTTTCTTTTTAAAAAATAAATCTGTAAACCGGGCATGATGGCACACACCTTTAATCCCAGCACTCGGGAGGCAGAGGTAGGAGGATCACAATGAGTTGGAGGCTGCCCTGAGACTACAAAGTAAATTCCAGGTCAGCCTGGACTAGAGTGAGACCCTACCTCAAAAAGCCAAAAAAAATAAATAAATCTGTAAACTCTGCCTCATGGAAGGGGGGAGGGAGGGAGAGAGAGAGGGAAGGAGGAAAAATAAATTAACTCACATACACAGAACCTCATTTGCTCCTCTTGGCAAGCCTGCAAACTAAATAGCACCTCCATTTTACCCATGAGAAAGCTAGAGCTCAAAGGTTAAGTGACCTTCCCACTTCTAGGAAGAAGAAGGGCCAGGACTAGAATACCAGCCTGGCTCCTCAGTCCATGTTTCTAGCATCGTCCACCCCGTTCTTCCACATGAGCCCAGATGTTGAGCAGTTCTATCTCTACTTTTCCACAATACTGGAACCACATCTTCATTTTCTCATGAAACAGTCTAAGATTATACATAAACTGAGACCCTCCCTGATCCTGTGTTCTACATGGACATAGTGCCTGTTCCACAGCTAGACCCAGCCAGTGCTGTAAGTGGCTTTCTACAGAGTACCAATCAGCTGGGTATTTCTCAATCTGGGGTCAAGGAAGAAAACCTGTGTTTACAGTAGAAGAGAACAGGCAGAGAAGCCACCAAGGCTACAGTATCAAGGGAGATATATGTGTGTGTGTGTGTGTGTGTGTAATTCAAGCTCAAATTGGAACAGCTCCAGCAAGGTGTGGTGAAAAAGCCTAAAAGCAGGCAACATCCCCGTAGGCATAATTTGGGACAAATATGTGATAAAAGCACTATGGCAATGATGCTCATAGGCAGGACATACAACCCTCCTATGCCAGACATGAAACCATTAGAAAAGTTTGAGTTCTGCTTTGAGTTGTACAGACCAGAACAATACCACATGCTGTACTTGGTGTATCCAGGCAAGCCATCAGTGAGTTGGGGGAGTGCTTGATGCTAAAACCTTAAATATTCAAAAGGGAAAGGAGAAGAATGAATAAAGAAGAGTGTCACCCTCAAAAGCCAGGCGTGGTGGTGCATGCTTTTAATCCCAGCACCCGGGAAGCAGAGGTAAAAGGACAGCCATGAGTTCAAGGCCACCCTGAGACTACAAAGTGAAGTCCAGGTCAGCCTGAGCTAGACTGAGACCCTACCTCGAAAAACCAAAAAAGAAAAAGAAGAAGAAAAGAAGAAAGAAGAAGGAAGAAGGAGGAGGAAGAAGAAGGAAGGAGAAGGAGGAAGAAGAAGGAAGGAAAAGGAAGAAGAAGGAGAAAGAAGGAGGAAGGAGAAGGAAGGAGGAGGAAGGAGGAGGAAGGAGGAAGAAGGAGGAGGAAGGAGGAGGAAGGAGGAGGAGGAAGGAGGAAAAAGGAGGAGGAAGGAGGAGGAAGGAGGAAGAAGGAAGAAGAAGGAGGAAGAAGGAGGAAGAAGGAAGAAGGAAGAAGGAAGAAGAAGAAGAGAAGGGAAGGGGAGGGGAGGGGAGGGGAGGGGAGGGAGGGGAGGGAAGGGAAGGGAAGGGAAGGGAAGGGAAGGGAAGGAAGGGAAGGAAGGGAAGGGAAGGAAGGGAAGAAGAGAAGAGAAGAGAAGAGAAGAGAAGAGAAGAGAAGAGAAGAGAAGAGAAGAGAAGAGAAGAGAAAAGAAGAGCTGGGTGTGGTGGCGCACGCCTCTAATCCCAGCACTCGGGAGGCAGAGGTAGGAGGATCACCATGAGTTCGAGGCCACCCTGCGACTACAGAGTGAATTCCAGGTCAGCCTGAGCTAGAGTGAAACCCTACCTCGAAACACCAAAAAATAAAAAAATTTAAAAATATAATAAAAAAAGAAGAAAAGAAAAGAAAAGAAAAGAGTGTTACCCTCAAGACGGCAATGTGCAATCTATGGTACGAGCAACAGCAGGGGTACAAAACACAACATTCTCAATCCAGGCCCTCCACCTCAATTTCTAGAATCCTCTCCCAGACACTACTAGGCTAAATGAACTATAAAACAACTGCACTGACCCATCTTTCATTTCCTACCTATCTCTGTGGCTTATCCAATGCCTATCTCACAACTCTCCCTCCAAGATCCCCTGCTCCCTAATCATGCCAAATCACCATGCACTTATTTTTTCTCTTTTCTACAGTGTGTGCTGTCTTCCCAGAGATTCATCATCAGAACAGCAGAAAGGGCCTCTACAGAGTAGTAAGGAAGCCCGAGACTCGTACACATATCAGAAAGGATCAGAAAGGCCAAAGTCAGGAGTCAAGCCTCAGACTTCTGGACCTTAGCTCCTCTGTGTGCCAGCAGCTCAACCAACCCTGGGAGAAACACTGCTCACTGCTCCCTCAGCCTGGAGAGACCCTTATTCATACTCCCAACTGGAGAGAGATGCTTTTCCAAAAGCAGATTCTCCTTGCTCCATCCCAGCTCAGGACGCTCTACACAACTAGTCTGATGCTAAAAGAGATGTCAGGGCACACTGGGAAGAGTCCTGAAGCAAGCACAAGGCCTAGCCCTTGACCAGAGATCAAGCCTTGACATGGCTTTGCCTTCAGACAGACCTGGCCAGGAAACCAAGGCCCCACCCTGACTGAGTGCAGTATCCACCCAGTTCTCTGGGACAGAGGCACTGCTACCATGGAAGGAAAGAGTTAGCCAGGACCTCTGAAATACAGCCCACATCTAAGGTCAGAACTAAAACCAAGAGAAAAATCGAGACTGTTGCTCCAGGAATATACGACTTCCTGGACAACATTTATATGTGAGATAAAAGATAACAATTACTCAGGTTACTAGAAAAAAAAAAAAGTCAGCAGTTACCTACCTAGACAAAGGAGGAGGAAGTGGGTGGGACGTACCCATGATCCTGTAAGGGAAAATAGAATGGGACTTCCCCTATTCGCACACCTCCATCCCCATTCATATTGGTACTAAGTCTACATCTATAGCCACAATCACCATCATTGCTACTATTTCCTGAACACTTACTGCATGTCAAGCACTGTGCTTCTAAGCCTTTTTACATGCCTACACTTCATTTAAACACTTTGAATTGGGCATGGTGGCATATATTTTTAATCCTAGCACTTGGGAGGCAGAGGTAGGAGAACTGCTGTGAGCTCAAGGCCAGCCTGGAATAACAGAGTGAGTTCCAGGTCAGACTGGACTAGAGTGAGACCCTACCTCAACACACACAGACACACACACACACACACACACACACACACACACACAGGCTAGAGAGATGGCTCAGTAGTTAAAGGAGCTTTCTTGCAAAGCCTGCCAGGCTAACAAGTGTTTAGACAGAAGATGGGCACGGTGGTTCATCTTCATTGAAGACCTGACTGGATTTAGAAGCACCTAGGAAACACTCCTGGGTCCTGTGAGGGTGTTCCCAGAGAAGTTTTACTGAAGGAGGAAGACCCACCCTGAATGTGAGAGGCACCATCCCTGCTGTGATCCTGGATTGAATAAAAAGGAGTGATCAATTCATACCATTTAATCTCTCTGCTTCCTGGCTGCTAAGACAATGTGACCAGCTGCCTCGCATCACTGCTGCTGCCACAGCTAGAGCCATTCCTGCCTCCATGCCTTTTCCTCCAGAGTGGACTGCATCCTCAAACTGTGAGCCAAAATCAACCCTTCCTTCCTTAAGGTGCTTCAGTCAGGAAAGCAACTAATGCAATGCTGAGACACAGGTAAGAGATGGGGATGACAGGAGAGAGACAGTAATTAGTGTCACATGTAGAGGGAACGCGCGGCAATGAGTCCTGAGAAACCTCTGGCATCTCATCACCTCTTCACTCTGGCACAGGAAGGTACTAGCACTTGATGAGTGGGGTGACTCTGAGTAGCCCTAATTCCCTACCTGTCCTGCTTTGAATGTGGAATGTTCTCCACAGGTTCATGCTTGGAACACTTGGTCCTCAGCTAGTGGCACTGTTTTAGGAGGCTGTGGAACCTTTAGGAGGTGAGGCCTAGCAGGAAGAAATCCGCTTCTGGGTGGAGGGCCTTGGGGATTACAGTCTGGCCCCAGTTCAGGCCAGAGCTTTCTGCCTCCAGGTCGGGCTATGTAACAAGCAGCGGCTGTGGGCTCCTGCTGCATGGACCAGGCCACTATCACGCCTTCCCCACCATGCTGGGCTGATACCCTCTCAAACACAAGCCAAAATCAACCTTTCCTCCCTTCAGTTGCTTCTGTCGGGTATTCTGTCAAAGATAGAAAAATAGCATTACAACTAGAAAAGCACCCAGTCACTCACTCTTCCATTCCAACAGATATACTTCTCCATCTCTTCTAGCCTCTACAGCCAACAAGGAATATGGTTCTTTCACTTTCAGTTGTAGACAACAACTCGGACATACTGACCACCCACACAAGCACCGTGTCTAGTTCTATATAATTCTGGCCTGCTCCAAGTGACTCAGTCCTACATTTACTGTTGACAACTGACAAGTTCCCAGGTTATCAGTGTACTTTATTTATTTAGTTATTTGGGGGGGGAGTGAGAGAAGAGGCAGATATAGACAGAATTGGGCACACCAGGGCCTCCAGCCACTGCAAACTCCAGACACATGTGCCACCTTGTGCATGTGGCTAGAGAATTGAACCTGGGGGTCCTTAGGCTTCACAGGCCCTAACGGCTAAGCCATCTATCCATCCATTTCTTTAAAAATTTATTATTTATTTATTTATTTGAGAGAGAGGGGAAGAGTGCACTGCACTTTAAATGCCAGTCACGTGCATTCAGCAGGGACTCAGGGAACAACACAGGTTAAGAATGCAGTAGAGGTGACAGAACGACTGAAGAGCTACCCAAGGCTGGTTGATATCTTCTTCAGTAGATCCAGATCAAGCACAGTGCTCAGACAGGCCAGTTACCTCACAGGCTGCCATACTGGGGCTTCAGTTCAAACCCAGGTCTGCCCATGAAGTGTATGTGCCATGGAAGAATCAGATGTGAAGCAGGATGTGAGAAACTAATCAACACACCAGGCTTCTGCATAATGTGCACACACCTGTGCCCGCCACATGATTTTGCAGCATGGTATGGATTCTTACAGCCAAATAGAGATGGAGGATGGAAGGAAACATGACAGGGAACTAGCACATTTATAGGTCTCAATTCATCAGCCTTGAAAAACGGCCCCTTTGGCCAGTCCTGGCTTCCCACGGGAACTGCACTCTCATCTCTTCCCTGCATGCTGTATCCTTTCCCACAACTCCCATGCCGCCAAATAAAAGCTTCTTGTGACTAAGACTGAAAACCAGGTGCCATTTCTCTGACCAAATCTCCCAGCATGTGTTTGCTCTCTCTAACATCCTAAAATATAACTGCTTCAAAAGATATCAATTTAGACATCCAGTCTGCCATCTTCTTGTGCAAATTAAGCCCAGAAAACACAGCTGGGGCCCAAGCCCTGAGCCCAGCTAGACACAAACGTCACCAGCAGAAAACAAAGTCAGAAGCAGACCTTTTATGCAGCCACTTGTCCTCGCTGAAGACTGTTACCTCAAATAAATGCCTGCCTGCCTGCCTGCCCATACTGCGCTCTCCACCTTGGTTCTTCCTCCTAACCAGCTTTAACTGGCCGAGAAGAGCTGCCAGGTCTCTTTAGGCCCTGCACACACCCCACAACATATAGAATAAAAATCACCAAGAAATAGGAGGCAAGGTGGACCCTCGGTGGTCCTGTCAACAGACTGTGGCTCCTCTTCCCTAGCGTGTGGTTGAGGTGTACGTGGTACTGTCAGATTCACACACAGCACCTCCCATTTTATGTGTTCTCGTTCAATGTGATCTTGGCGCTTCTCTTACTGAAAGGTGAGTCTATGTCCCCTTCCCTTGGACCTGCTTGCGCTGGAATCTCCCTGTAACTAAAGAATGCAGTTAAAGCGACACTGTATGACCTCTAAGCTACAGCAGAAAAGATGGCAGCTTCTACCCTACTCATCGGAACACTCATGCTTGAAGCCTTGAGCTACCACATAAGGCCAAGAACCTGGGACAGCCATGCCTATGAGGGATTGCATATGGACACCCTGTTGTCCCAGCCTTGAAGGCCTTCTAGCCCAGGCACCAAACTTGGGGGAAACAGCCTTCAGAAGATCCAAGCCACTGTTTGTGGCCTCACGTTGAGCCTCCACATCTTCCCAACTAAGGCCTCAGATAGCAAGAAGCAGGGATAGGCTACCACTACTAAGCCTTTTCCAAATTCCTACCCACAGTCTCCATGAGCACAATAAAAAGGTTCTTGCTGGGTATGGTGGCACATGCCTTTAATCCCAGCACTTGGGAGGTAGAGGTGGGAGGATCACCGTGAGTTCGAGGCCACCCTGAGACGACATTGTGAATTCCAGGTCAGCCTGAGCTAGAGTGAAACCCTACCTCAAAAAACAAAGAACAAACAAAACAAAAAAGGTTCTTGATTAGCCTGGATGAGTTGAAACAATAATACTGAACAAATTTGTGGGTCTAGTCATATTTGTTGCCACCAAAGCAGCAACTGCTCTTAAAAAGAACTGTTTAGGGGCTGGAGAGGTGGCTCAGTGGTTAAGGCACTTGCCTACAAAGCCAAAGGACCAAGGTTCAATTCCCTGGGACCCACGTAAGCCAGATGTACAAGGCGGCGCATGTTTCTGGAGTTTGTTTGTAGTGGCTGGAGGCCCTGGCATGCCCATTCTCTTTCTCCTTCTTTCTCTCTCTCTCTCAAATAAATAAGGTATAAATACATGGGACTTCTTAAAAAGAAAAGAACTATTTAGGGCTAGAGAGATTGCTTAGTGGTTAAGGTGCTTGCCTGTGAAGCCAAAGGACCCAGGTTCTATTCTCCAGTACCCAAGTAAGCCAAATGCACAAGGGGGCACTTGCATATGGAGTTCGTTTGCAGTGGCTAGAGGCCCTGGTGTGCCCATTCTGTCTCTCTCTCCTCTCTCTCTCTGCTTGTAAATAAATTAATTAAATTTAAATTTAAAAAAAAAGATCCTCTAAAACTTGTGAACTCATGAAACCGTATCTAAAAAAAAAAAAAAAAAAAGAATTGTTTAATGAAGGAAAAGTTGCTTTTTAGTGAGTACTTACTTCATGCCAGGCATTATGCTAAGAAGTTTAATTTATAACTGCATTTGCTCTTCACTACTGTTGCAGTCAGGTTCGCATTGCTGGCAGAAATCACCCAACTAAAAGCAGCTTGTGGGGAAAAAAGAGATTTATTTTGGCTTACAGGCTCAAGGGGGAAGCTCCATGATGGCAGGAAAAACGATGGCATGAGCAGAGGGTGGACATCACCCTCTGGTCAACAGAAGGTGGACAAACAGCAACAGGACAGTGTGCCAAACCAAACACTGGCAAGGGGAAGCTGGCTATAATGCCCATAAGCCCGCTCCCAACAATACACCGCCTCCAGGAGGCTTTAGTTTCCAATTGCCATCAGCTGGGGAGACTAGCATTCAGAACACTTAAGTTTATGGGGGACACCTGAATCAAACCACCACAACTACCATGCTATGTTAATAGTAGGGTTGTCCTCATCTTACGGAAGAGGAAATGGGCTCAGAGGCTGAGATGCTGCACAAGGCCACACTGATTGTGCCGGGCTCCACTCTCTGGCCACGTGAAGATGAGCTGTATCTACTAGAAGATTTGCCTGTGTGGGAGTGTGGTGCTCATGCTCATTATTCCATGCCTGAACTTTTCCTGAAGAATTGAGGTGTTGGGACATAACAGCAAAGAACACTTGGCCCTGTTACAGCTGGGCAGGCCCTTGTCCCTAGGTCACAGCTGTGGCCTACTCATGCTATTACCAATTCCTCCTGAATCCCACCCATTCCAGGCCCAACACCTCCATCAATGCCTTGCTATGAATCTGCTTTCCGTCAACTCCAAACTCGAGAATCTTTGGCAGGTTATTTTGTACTGTGTGACACTTTTCTAATTTTCAGGGGTGTGTTTACATACTATGCCTCCTGAGGACAGAAAGAAAAAAATGGAAGTAACATCTATGCTATGTCAACGATAGACACGTCCTATTTCCTACAGTATCCAATAGTAAGCACATCCCATTCGCATGGAGAAGAGAAAGTATCTGAGGGCAGAAGAGGAAGCAGCATCACCCATCACAGATACCACCTGCCTCTGGTCACCTCACAGGCAAGGGAGCCTAAACCAAAGGCTCAACACATTGGGAGGTTCCATCCTAAACCACACGTCCTTAATGGCCTTGGAAAGCTTTGAAACACAGATTAAAGTTCCCTATGAATCCTCCTCATCCTCTCCATCCCAGAGCAGGAAAGACCTCAAGAACCTCCTCAGGCTAAGGCAAGCTTTATTCTGATGGTCCTTCACACTTTGCTAGGGAAGCCTTTTCTGGGTCCTTCCTCCCACCTCCATGCGCACTGGGAAGGCAGACAGGGTCTGTTCTCACCCCTTCACAGCCTCCCTCCAGAGATTACTCTACACACCCTCTTCTGGGTGAGGCAGAGCTCAGTGTCTCACCGTGATTGGGAAACTCAAAACCACACTGGTTCTAAAGGTGCATCATTTCCATGTCCAGGGAGAGCTAGTCTGCTCCTTCTCTACTACCTGGGAAGGCGGCCCTAACAGGCATACTCAGAAATTGCTAGGAAAATGTGCAAATGCTTCATTTCCTGTCCCAGAAGAATGTCCAGGTGAAGAAAGGTCTTAGAATGGCCTCATTTGTGCACCCCCCCCCGCACCCCTAGTAGAGACAATTACTCTTCTTGGAAAGTCATTATCAATGGATTTTTTTTTTTTTTTTTTTTTTTTTTTGGTTTTTCAAGGTAGGGTCTCACTCTGGCCCAGGCTGACCTGGAATTAACTATGTAGTCTCAGGGTGGCCTCGAACTCACAGCGATCCTCCTACCTCTGCCTCCCGAGTGCTGGGATTAAAGGCGTGTGCCATCACGCCCGGCATATCAGTGGCATTCTTATCCCCAGCCTCTCCTCCTATATACTACATATCAAATCAAGTCCCACAAGGCTTATGAGGAACCTAAAACATGGCTCATGTGATCTGCAGTCATGCCAAAGCCGAAGACTCACATGCCGGAATCCCAGAACAGAGCTGTTTCCAATCAGGAGGAAGAGGGAAGACAACATACTAAAGTAAATTAGTTTGATTCTTATTTTCTTAGGCATCTACAGAATCCATAGGTCTGCAGCAACATGATTTCAAATGCCCCCTTATAATCCTGCTCACTACCCTAAATTCCATGCTCAGAAATCCCTTCTGTGCTGAAGAGATGGCTTAGCAGTTAAAGTGCTTGCCTGCAAAGCCTACAGACCCATGTTCAGCTCCCCAGATCCCATATCAGCCATATGCAGAAGGTGATGCATGTGCAAGCTCACATGTGTGCACAAGGTGGCACACGTGTCTGGAGTTTGACTGCAGTGGCTGGAGACCCTGCCACATCAATTCTCTCTCTCTTGCTCTTTCTCAATCTCTCTCATAAACGATTGTCTCTGGTTGGGCATGTATACAGCACTTGCATAACGTGTGAGTCCCTTGATTCATTTATACCACACAGTGTTTCTGGCAAACCAAGTATGCAGGATTCTACTCACTGTCTCTTCCCATTGCTTCCACTACTCAAGCTTGAACACTCCAAGAACAGTAAGGTTAAGATGCTCACTGTGAGGCAGTAGGAAACAGCTAAGGGGCTTCTCTGGTTGACAGCTGGGGTACTGTTCCACCAGCAATCAATCTACATTGAAGCACTGAGGAATGAATGGTGAAGTCAAACTTTTCTTCATGGCATTAATCTAAATGTACAAGTGGGCACCACAGAGCACTCCACAAAAGAGTAACTGCAATGCTGGTCAGGTGTGGGCCACCTGGTAACACACTCAGCTGCAAGAAGAACCACCCCAGGAGGACCTGCTCCCCTCTGCATTCAAAGAACCTTAGGGTTCTGCCATCACCAAATGGATCCAAGCCCTTTTTCAATATTAACATCACTTTTCTTTTTTAATATTTTCTTTATTTAATTATGTATGAGGGAGAGAGGCAGAAAGAGAGCAAGCACTGGGGCCTCCAGCCACTACAAACGAACTCCAGATGCATGCACTACTTTGTGCACCTGGCTTAGGTGGGGTACTGGGGATTGAACCTGGGTCCTTAGGCTTCACAGGAGTGCCTTAATCAATAAGCCATCTCTCCAACCCTGCTTACCTGCTTACAACAATTTTCTAGTTAATATTTTAAATCTTCTAAAATAATGATTGTTGTCTGAAATCTATATATATTTCCTTTGTTTAAATAAAAAATAAGACCATAATATAATCCTGTTGCAGTCAGGTTTTCATTGCTGACAGAAAACACCTGACCAAGAGCAGCTTGTGGGGGAAAAAATGTTTATTTTGGCTTACAGACTTGAAGGGAAGCTCCATGATGGCAGGGGGAAATGATGGCATGAGCAGAGGGTGGACAGCACCTCCTTACCAACATTAGGTGGACAACAGCAACAGGAGAGTGTGCCAAACACTGGCAAGAGGAAGCTGGTTATAACACCCATAATCCTGCCCCCAACAATACATGGCCTCCAAGAGGCTTTAATTCCCAAAATGCCATCAGCTGGGGACCTAACATTCAGAAAACCTAAGTTTATGGGGACACCTGAATCAAACCATCACAAATCCTAAGTTAAAACAAGAGCCCAATAAAGTGGAAACTTAAACTATACCCCAACTTTTGGAGAGCTGTATACATCTCAGTACAATTTAGGTTTAGGGTAAACACTAACAAGAAGCAGAAAAGAGAATCGAATTGTACTTTGGAGGGAACTTGGAGAGAAGGAGAAATAAGAAACTAGGGCTGGAGAGATGGCTTAGCTATTAAGACACTTGCCTGCAAAGCACAAGGACTCAGGTTCGATTCCTCAGTACCCACATAAGCCAGATGCCCAAGGTGATGCACGCATTTAAAGCTCGTTTGCAGTGGCTAAAAGCCCTGGTGCACCCATTCTCTGTCTGTCTCTGTCTCTCTCTCTCTCTCTCAATAAATAAAAATAAATATTAAAAAAGAGAGAAACTAGTTGTCAGCTCTTATGCTCTATAGAGCCATAAAGTCTAGAGGTACCTGAGGTGCCTGCGTGGAACAGTGAAGGATCCTCTACATGCAGTCCCAGATGTGGGGATGATGTACCCCACAAAAACCCTGAGGCCAGGTTTAGACACAACACATCCAGACGCCACGGTCTCCTGCTACAGTCTGTTCCCAGAGAATAATAAGTGCCTGAGAGCTCGGGACTCAAATTCAGGTTCTACTGTTCTCTAGCTGTATATTCTTGGGCAAAGCATTAAACCTCCGAGTCCCAGGGAGGAAATGCCTGGGGACCACAATAAAGACAAACTGTCAGACATATAACACTTTTGCCCACCCTAAATATTCCTGAGTCCTAAAAGAGACTGTGCAACAAGAATGCTAAGCTCATGGGGGGGGGCAGGATGAGTTGTGAAAAGAAGCATTCACTTTGTCCTCAGCAGCAGACTGCTCCAACAAAGATGGGAGGGAGCAGCGGAGATCAAGTCTGGCCTTCCTCCTGGGGCAAAAGTATTTTAATGATCACTCAGGAGTCCAGCAGAGCCATAAATTGGCCAGCTGTCCTGGTCAATCAAGCCAGGGGCCCTAATATACAACACGAGGAAGCATTTTCTAGGGTATCTAGCACCTTTGAGCTAAGGCTTGGTCCAGAGGGAGAGAGAGCCATGGGGCTCCTCCCCAGAGGTCCCTGCACCATTCGCAGCTAGTAAGGATCTATCCTTTTCTGCAGCTTCAGCTGAAATACATCTGACTCAGCAGGAGAGATGAAAACTATACCTGGCTGGCTTAGGAAACTGAAGGCTCCCTGAAATCCTCAAAACACTCAGGAAGCGAAATCCAACCATACCCTATTATTACCTAAAATGATAAGGAATGTGAAGAAACTTCTCCTTCTCCTTGGAAAGAGGGGGAAAGCACAGTGCAATATACTGAACATGGTGTCTGAGTGAGGCTTTGTTTGTCTTTTTCCCTATCATCTTAACCCATCCTGCTGCTCTGTGTTGTCCATATTTGCAGATAAGATTCCTAGAGTTCCAAGAGGTCAACCACATGGCCAGCATTGGGTGGTCAATCCACTATGTGTGATTCCTAAGCCAGTGTGCCTTCCATCATCACACAGCAGATCCCAAAACCAAGGCCAAGATAGGAAAACACTTCCTTCTCAGTTCAAAACCTCTGAAGTTTCTCTCAGAGAGAGCAAACCCTAGGGAAACTAGAAGGGAAAGGAACATGAATGTGAAGCTTTTAATATGTTTATTTTCATGTCCTTCTTAGACTGCCTTGCACTGGGCACCAGGTCTTCCTAAAATTCTTTTGGTGTGCAAGGAGACAGAAGAACACAAATCACTTACACGGGCTTGAGCCCCACATGAAAAAGCCCTATGTTGACTCAGGTAAGACAAAGCTGTAGCAAATCTAAGACACTGGATGCCCCCAGCCAGCTCCAAGGACAGAAGTGGCATTCGGCTAACTGTGTCCTGCTTCCAGGATGAAGGTTGTCCTTGGTCTGTTTTAAATCCCTGACATGACTCATGTGACCAGAGCATCTTCTCTCAGTAAGGCCATCTGTCACAGCTTGGTCAGCAATGAGGGCAAGGCAGCAACTGCAGGCTCCTGTCAACAGCTTCTCCACTAAACCAGTCAGCAAGATTCTCCTTCAGATATTAAGACCCTGTAAGAAGCTGCCTACCTGCCTGGGCAGCTTGACGCAGGCAGTAAGAAAGCGGACTGTGGTGGTCCCTTCCACACTAACGTTCATATGCAGACCCTAGCTCACCCAAGCCTCTTGTTTTACAGAGGAGGACTCTGAAATCCAGTGACTCTGTAGTATGTACTCAATAATACCCAGCCAGTCCTTCTACCGCCCCAGGCCACCTTGTATACAAATGTGCAATTTAAGGACTCCGTAACAGTGTTGACTTGTAAGCATCTCTGAGACCTGAGTTAATAAAAGTGTTCAGCCTCTCCTAAAACCAACCAGCACACACTGCGTAGGTGCCAATGAGTCGATAGGACCTATGTTGCCATTCCCAGCTTTGTATGGGGAATAAAGTGCGGTTCTATAAGAGGCTTCACAGTACTGAAGGAAGCTTCACATTAAGAGCTGCCTGGGCCTGGGAAGAAGTCACCTCCTTCTCTCGACTGCACCACACCACTCACAGCATGGCTTTCTTTCCATATGCAACCCTGAGCTCCCTCTCTGGAATGAGACAAAGCACCAAGTTAAGGAATGCAGAGAAAATGTAGGCTCTTGTCTTCCTACAAATCTTGACCTTCAGCAATGACAGGGCCACACCTTCCAGCAAGCGGTGGTCAACATCTGTTACTGCCTGTTTGCTTAGGGAGGGATGCGGGGAAGGGATGGCATGATAATCTATGTAACTTCAAGGCAGTGGTAGCTCAAACATGTGGAAGAAGAGGCAAAAGACAACTCCAGAGATCTGAAAATCAGAGCCTATCTGCCCTTCAAGGACCTTCTGCTGAAATGGACGACTTCCTGGGGCTGTTTTCTCTAAGGAAGAGCTAGTTCAACCATAGTCCAGAAATCCCTCCCAAAGTCCTTCACACAATGCAACCTTCTGCTCCAGCTCCAGCATGAGCTTTGGTAGCACCTAAATGGAGCCCAGGATGTGCAGCTGCAGAGAAGCCCCTGAAGGGACCAAAAGAAAGGGAAGGTAAGCAAGGCTCTCGAGCAGCACTTGGGAAAATGAAGGCAAGGTCTCATCAAGGTCAACTTCCCTCATGAGGCTCAAGGATTCCTCAGCTCCCCCCACCCACAGGAAGAGACTGAGTTAAAAGAATCCACAGGGAACACCAAGGATGCCATTTGGGTCCCAAGGCACAATCTCATAGGGCATTTGGACTTGCTGGTTTCTCTGCCTGGAACGTCCTCACCCGGCTTTCTCTTGCCACTTTCTAGTCAACTACTCTTCCCTCCCTCAGCTCACATTCCACACATTTCCTTAGGAAATCCCACAAAGCATGCAACCTGTCCAGGCATGTGCCTTGCCATTCTTGTGTACCAACACCTCCCTTTGGGGCACTGACTACACTCTGGGCTTGACATTTTCCTATGACTTGCTTTAATCCACACCTTTCTTCTTGACCTCTCAGAAGGTTCTTGAAGGCAGGACCTGAATGAGTTTTTTGCTTACTGTTATATCCCTAATACCTTGTGCTCAGGCTCCACACAGAAGAAAGGCATCAGGCCTATAGGTGTAGATTAATGGTAAAGTGGTACATGAAGCCCAGGTTTTACAATACACACACACACACACACACACACACACACACACACACACCAGGGTGAGAAGAGAGGGAGAAGGATAAAGAGGAGAAAGGAAAAGAAGAAGGGAAGAGATGAAAGGATGGAGGGAAGAAGCAGGAGGCATCCTTGTAAAGGAAAGGCCAGGAAGGCCCAGGGGAGGGGAAATCGGGTTCCCAGGCCACATTAAAGTGCTGAGACATTCAACAGGACTTGCACTTCTTTTCTTCTGCAGAGTCATGTTCATCTGGCAGGTTGTTTCCTCCATTCTGGCTTTATTCATTTCTGTCTTTATGTTAGCTTGCAGAGTATGTCCCTGTGTTCACAGTAAATGTTTCCCATCAACTGAACACAATGCTTTGGGACGCAGCTAGTGGTTACTAGCTGATTTTAGGTATAGCTTCTTACCACCCAAAGATGAGTCTAATCCTTTGAGGACTGCTACACTTTTGCCCAGAGACGTCCTCAAACCCCATGCTTTTTTCAACTCTATGCAAAGGACTACCTAGAAAAGAATCCCAATGAGAAGAATATTGGAGCCAGAGAAATTCAGAAATATCTGAGTCATGTACACCCGGAAGCATCTCATTTGGGGATGCATCCCTGAGGCATCCCCAAAGCACTGATCCCTTCTTGACAGAGATGAGGAACTGGTTTCCACAGCTGATACTGTGCTGTCTCCCAGATCTGCTCTGGAAATATTTTGTGGTTTCTTTTATTCACCTATAGGAAATCTGCTTCTCTGGCTAATCCTCATCCTTTTCCAGGCAAGTCCAAGACCACACTGCTCCTGGCCAGGCAGGAATATGCCTTTCCAGATGTGTAGGAACAAAATGCTAGAGCTGGAGAGTAGAACCCAGAGAGCCACAGGTAGCACAAGGCTGGCAGCCAGCAAACACTCAGCAGTGGAAAAATCAGACACAGAAATGCAGGCAGGGGTCTGGCCAATGTCTGGCCTAGACATATTCCAGGCTTAGACAGTTCTACTCAGCCAGGCTGAGGCCCAGGGGAAGATGGAACTCAGTTCCCATGTTTCAAGAAAGCTCATTTTCAGCTTCCCGACCTTGTGAATTCTAAGGGAAGGCTGGTGACAGGTACAAAGCACATGTGAACACAGGCCTGGCTATCAGGGGGGGGGAGCTACATGGCTGTAACTTGCAAAAGCAGCAGCCTGTAAACAGCTCTATGAAACTGACAAAAGCAGTATGAAGCCCAGGAGGGCTGGGTTTGTTACTTTACTCACTGCTGTTACCAAATACTTGACAAGAAAGAACTTAAGGAAGGGTTTGAGTTTATGTCTGCTTACAGTTCTAGGAAATGCATTTCATTCATCTTGAAGACGGCTAGTCACACTGCATCTACAGTCAGGAAGCAGAGGGCAAACAGAGCGTGGGGCCAGGCTATAAAATATCAAACCTCAGTGATTCACTTCCTTTGGCAAAACTCCAACTCCTAGAGATTCCACAACCTTCCCAAACACTGCCACCAGCTAAGGACCAAACACATGAGCCTATGAGGGGTATTTCACATTTAAACACAACAGGGAACAATTCCCAAAGTTGGTGAGAAAAGAAGCGCTGACGTTGGACAGAACCACGGTAGTGAGTCCAGCGGCTGCTCCAAAAGCTCCTGTCAGTCAACAACTGGCTCCTGTGGAGACACTGCCCAGGAAGAATTTGCTAGGCTGGCATTTAGGAAGGGTGTGGAAAGAGAAGGGAGCAGAGTCATTCAAGGCTGGGAATGAATATACTGCTTAATACTACACTCAGGCATCCAAAACAGGCTAATGAACTCAATCAGGAAGGATCAAGGCTGTAGGGATTAAAATGAGGATGGAAAGTAAAGTCCATGCAAATGAGGTGTGAATAACATCTCTGGATAAGTGAAAGGGAAGCCTTACATTTTGAGATCCTGTAAGTAAACCAGTTCATGTAATCATCCATTCATTCATTTATTCTATATAAACATTAATTGAGGGCCCAGCTATGCACTGGAGCCATGCTGGGAGCAAAAGATAAAAAGTTTACTTGAATTGGGAATAGTGACACATGCCTTTAATTCCAACACTTGGGAGGCAGAGGTAAGAGGATTGCTGTAAGTTCAAGACCAGCCTGAGACAACTTAGTGAATTCCAGGTCAGCCTGGGCTAGAGCAAGACCTTGAAGGGGAAAAAAAAAAGTCTACTTGAAAACACAGGGATGTTTCTGCAAGACTAGCAGCAGCTCATGTTCCTTGTTGCTAAAACATTCTTCCACATACTACCTAGCAATGAACATTTAGCAAATGCCTGCATGGCACTGACCACACCAAGGATCTGAAATGAGTTATGAGAGGCAGCAGCAGAACTGAGCACAGGAAACTGGGTAGGTTTTGGATTGGCAGAGAGGTAAGGCAAGGACACCCGTGTAAACAACAACCTGGTGGCTTCTGGATGCACAGGGTGGGTTCTGGGAGAAAGGAGACCAGCTTGGTTTGTGGCAAAAGTGCAGAATACCTTCATGCCAAGCTAGCTACTACTACACAAATCCTGCAATCCATCTACCTGCCCCTAAAGGACCATGTTTAATGCTCTTCGTGACAAGTAACTGGTTTCCTCCAATTTGATGGAGTGAGGAGATGTAAGTCCATTTTTATAGTCAGTAGCTTTTTACAAGTAGTCTTAAGATATAGTGTTTAAGCTAACGTGTGATGCTGTAAAGCAGTACAAGCCACTAGTTTAAAGGGGTCTGGGCTATACGTCTCAGGGCCTGGTTAACTTGACTGTGATCTGAGATATAGTTTTTCCTAATGCATGTCCTGCATTAGACTTCAATGGCAAGGCTGCTGGCTACTTCTTCCATCAACCATGTTCACCTTTGGTCACAGACATTGACTATTAATGGAGCCCACTGACAGCCAGAATAAAAGTCATCATTTCCCAGCTTGCACAGCAGCTAGCCACACCTATGCAGCCATGTTCTGGCCAATTAATGCAAGAAAGTGGGCTAAAGTGGACCTCTGAGAAGTTACTAGAGACTGACTCAGCCACACAAGCAAATCTTCTCCACATCCTCTTTTCCTCCTCCTTCAGGACTGTCCTTGGATCAAATAACTGATACTCTCATAGCCAGTTTGGACCAGGAGACAGTGATGATGGCATAAACAATAGGAGCCAGGAGCTCTAATGACACCGTAGAGCTGCCTTGAAATCCTTTGTCTTCTTTTCAAAGGCAAATTAATGTATAGCTTATTCCAGTCACTCTCATTTTATTTTTTTTCTTGGGTTAAACACAATGAAACCTAAACTTACTTGTCAATTATATGTTACCATAGGATACACATATGCCAACAAACTGCAAATGATTGTTTTAAGTAGGTGAACAAGATAAGAAGTCACTTTTTACTGACTTTATAACAGCTTGATGTTTACCACTAACTATTTTCTCTTTCCCACCAAGAGGCAACTAACATGTAATTCCTGGTATTCGGCCCACACATGACAGTGACAAACTCTAACTCTCTAAAGCCCCTGGATAAAAACAAAAGGAATCAGAAGAGTGTCTTCGAGTCTACAGAACAAAGAAGTCAGAAGTCCCAACATAGAGGCAAAGAGCAAGGAAATGCCTAACATTTCTAAAATGATTTTCAGGCCATACACACACTGTAGTGGAGTAAGAAAGAGGCTGTCTTCATGGCTCACATCATGTATAAACAATCCTAGGCAACATCCACCCACGAACTACTAGCAGGGAGTGTGGTAGTTTGAATGTGATTGTGCAGGTTGTACGGCACCATAGTCTCTGGTATTTTACTATCAGGGAGTGGTAGTTTGAATGTGATTGTGCAGGCTGTATGGCACCATAGTCTCTGGTATTTTATTAAGGTTAGCTTCCTGCTTAAGTCTGCAGCATCCTGTTGAATGGCATGTCATGGGGGGCAAATCTTATTCCAGTCCAAAGGTGTGGAGAGATCAGTTTGAGTTCTGCAGTTCATGTGTGCTGGTGCTGGTGTTGTCTTGCTGCAGCTGTTTCTTTCTGCTTGGATCTATGGAAGCAGGCACCTTCTTCTGCCATTGATGGAGTTTTCTCTGTGTTTGTAAGCTGAAAGAAACCCATTCCTCCCATAAACTGTGTCTGGTTGGATATTCATCCCATCAACAAGGAGCTGACTACAATAGGGAGCTACTTCAGGTGACATGTGAGATTTACAGCTAGCACCAACATCAGCACCAAGCATGTGGTCCACATTATGCCTTGACATCCTTTAAAATTCTGCCCCGAGTAAAAGTCCACTGCTGCCACAACAGCCCACCCCTGAGAGCGTCTCACTCTCAAAGGAAAGAACCAGAGTGTGAAAACAGCAACATTCGTGTCTCCCACTCTCTCCTACAAACAGCAGACTGCAACTTTCCTTTGTAAGTGTCTCATTTCCAAAACAGAAATCTCATAAAGGTAAAACCTTGCATGTGAAGCTTTAAACTGCACAAAGACAATTACAAACGTTTACAATTCTATTATCCTAGCCAGGCTTTCTCAATGGACTCAATTACATAGCATTATAGAATTCTGCCTAGTTCTCTCGGGGTGATAAGGATAAAAGACAAAGAAAATTCACCTTCTATACTGAATTTTCCACCAGTACATCTGTTGCCTCTTACTCATCCAAAGCAATCTCTGGGTACTCTAAAGTCAGTCACCAAAAGTTTGAAATTATTTAATGTATTTAAAGAACAGAGTTCTGAAGAATGGATAATAATAACCATAAAATCATGGCAAAGAAAAAAAGAGAAGCCAGATTTTACTGCAAATAGCTTAAATATCTATCTATCAAATATGTAATATAATTGTCTAAACTACTGGCAGAAAGGAAGTTTCCAATTACAAAGGTGACAGAAAGAAGAAATTAAAGTAACAAAGGCTATTTTAAAGTAAGTTGGGAAGTCTATCATCTAGATAGACAGAGAGACAGACAGACAGACACACACACACATACACACACACACACCATATATGCTTCTAAAATAAATGTTTGGATGAACAGGAAGAAGGCTCAGCACTTAAAGGTGCTTGCTTGCAAAGTCGGCTGGCCCATGTTCAATTCTCATGCTACACATAAAAATGGTAGAAACAGGGCTAGAGAGATGATTTAGCAGTTAAGGCACTTGCCTGAGAACTCTAAGGACCCAGGTTCAATTCCCCAGGTCCCATGTAAGCAAGATGCACAATGTGGTGCATGCATCCGGAGTTTGTTTGCAGTGGCTAGAAGCCCTGGTGTGCTCATTCTCTCTATCTGCCTTTCTCACTCTCTCTAAAATAACTAAATAAATAAATAAAATATTTTTTTAAATGGCAAGAGCATCTGGCATTTGTATCAAGAGGCCCTGGTATACCAACATACATACACATACACACACACACACACACACACATTTAAATAATAAATAAAAATAAATGTCTAGAATGATATGCCAAATGAAATAGTTGTTCTCTCTAAGGAAAACAGGGCCAGGAAGATGGCTCAGTGGTTAAAGGCTCTTGCTTGCAAAGTCTGTCAGCCCAGGTTTGATTCCCTAATACTCACTTAAAGCCAGATGCACAACATGGTTTTTCAAGGTAGGGTCTTGCTCTAGCACAGGCTGACCTGGAATTCACTATGTAGTCTCAGAGTAGCCTTGAACTCATGGAAATCCTCCTGTTTCCTGAGTACTGGAATTAAAGGCATGCACCACCATGCCCAGCAAAAAGTACATAGTTTCTTAAATTTCATTTATATATATATATATATTTGAGAGAAAGAGAGGAGAGAATGGGCACCCCAAGGCTTCTAGCCACTGCAAATGAATTCCAGATTCATGCACCACCTTGTGTATCTGACTTTATGTGGATACTAGGAAACCAGGCCTGGGTCCTTAAGGTTTGCAGGCAAGTGCCTTAACCACTGAGCCATCTCTCCAGACCTTAAATTTTTCTTAATTTTTATTTATTTGAGAGAGAGAGAGAATGGGCACGCCAGGACCTCTAGCCACTGCAAACAAACTCCAGATGCATATACCACCATGTGCATCTGGCCTATGTGAGTACTAGGAAATTGAACCTGAGTCTTTTAGGCTTTGCAGGCAAGTGCCTTAACTGCTAAGCCATCTCTCCAGCCCAAAAAGTAAATTTTCTTTTTTCGAGGTAGGATCTCACTCTAGCCCAGGCTGACCTGGAATTCATTATAGTCTCAGGGTCCTCAAACTCTCAACGATCCTCCTGCCTCTGCCTCCCGAGTGCTGGGATTAAAGGCGTGCGCCACCACGCTCAGCTCAAAAACTAAATTTTTTAAAAAGTAAACAGTAGAACATTTAGCACTAAGTAAGACATAGCTATCACCCCCGCCCCCAAGGCTCAGAAACCATTGCAGAGAGGTGTGGGAAAGACTGCAAGAGCCAAAGGAAGGGAAGGAGTGCTTACAATGCTATCATCTAGACACAAGGTGGCCTTGATATTCATGACCTCACAGTAGTTGAGGGTACCTACACAAGACCTGCATAATAGGAGGGGAAAAAATGATGACATCAAAATAGAAGAGAGACTAGATGGAAGGGAGAAAGGATTCAGTAGAGGTGAGATTTGGGAGAGAGAAAAGAGAATGTTGGGGGAGATTATGATCATGGTATGTTGTCTGTATTTATGGAAGTTGTCAATAAAAAGTTGTTGTAAAAAAAAAAAAAGTGAACAGAATCAGGGAAATCCCAAAGCTCTTGAGACAGCTTGTTCTGTGGTCATAGTAGCAACAAGAGACCCTGTCTCAAACGATGTGGAAGGCGAAGACCAACACTCCTAAGCTGCCCTCTGACCTCCGTATGTGCATGCGTGCACGCACACACACACACACACACACACACACACACACACACACACAAGGAGAATCACAACAGCATCGGCAGAAAAACAACCCACATTTGGAACAAGTTAGAACAAAACAAGAACTGAAGGATTTCTGGGTTCAAAGCAGGAGAAGGCAGAGAGTGAAGTCCCTGGGGCTTTTGCTACCCCCAAAGTTCTTCACCTGCACTGCCCTCCTCTCTGGAACAGAATGTTCTAAGTGATCTTAAACACTTACTATTAATCAAGCGTACCCGCTCTATAGTCAGCATAGACAAGCGAGAGCACAGTGAAACAAACTCCCAGCCCTCTGATTCAGCCCAGGGAGAGCCTCTACCAACTTACTATCTAATTATACCTAAGGCTTGCTTTACAACCCAATTTATGAAATCTAGGCATCTGATAAACAGTTATTTCTCAGTTCCCTGCAATTAAATACCAGGAGTTATAGAATTAATTAATATTACCCCAGGGCTACTGGGTCAATATCACCACCAGCCAGGTCATGCTCTCCAAACTGACATTACTACCTACGCCGGCTCACAGTTTAGTAGCATGCCTCTTTCTTGGTGATGGTCCCCACTCCAATGAGTGCCTCAGACTGAGGTGTTCAGGAGGATTATCCACAGGTATACAGGTCTGCTTTACCCATTGTTCCACAAAGGGGACAAGCCCTGTTGTGATTACATACACAGTTTTCACAAGTAAGGAAAAGATTAAATCAAGATTTTGCCCAGCCTATCAGAATCACACATAGTAGCACTTCAAAATTAGCACAGGGCTGGAGAGATGACTTAATGGTTAAGGCACTTGCCTGCAAAGCCTAAGAACCCAAGTTCAACTCTCCAGATCCCACATAAGCCAGATGCACGAAGGTGAGGCAAGGACAAGGTCACACATGCACACAAGGTGGCACACAGGTCTGGAGTTTGATTGCAGTGGCTGGAGGCCCTGGTGCACCAATTCATTCTCATTCTCTCTTTTATAAAAAAAAAAAAATACAAAAAAATGAAACAATTAGCACAGACCCCTGAGGTGCCTCATTCCTCTCTACCTAAACCAATTCTTCCTATCAGTTACTCCACCTCTACATCTCAATTCAAGGACAAAACGCTTTGGAGCAAGGTTCCACAGGAGAATCCGTGTACCCTCCAGCCGCCCAGTTCTCCATACTCACTGTTGCTGGACTTAAGGTCGCGGTGGATGATGGGGACGATTGCCTCATCATGTAGGTAGTTCATCCCTCTGGCAATCTGCACAGCCCAGTTCACCAGGATATCTGGTGGAATCCTCTTCCCAGATAATACTCTATTTAAAGGCCCTCCACGAGCAAATTCCATGACCAAGCAAAGGTTAGGTTCCTTCAGGCACACTCCCCTAAGAGCAATAATGTTCGGGTGCTTCAGCATCGCAAACAGCTTGGCCTCTTGGCGAACATTCTCTATGGTCTGGCTGATGTCCTCATCAGGGTCGTGGCGAGCTGCTTTCACGGCTACTTCATCGCCTACCCAGAAAGCACGGTAGACCTTCCCAAAGCCCCCAATGCCGATGATCTCCTCCAGGGTTAGCTCCGCAAAGTCAATCTCTAACACTGAGAGAGAAGAGAACAAGAAGCAAGTCAAAATTATCCTGAGCACAACACTTAACTAACCATCCACATAGTGCATGGATAAACAGAGAGCTGTCTATTCCCTGGGCTTCCTTGTCAACCCATTACAAAGTAAGCTTCACTTGCGTTATCTTCATTGACTAGCAAATAGTGACTAGACATCCAATAAACATTTGTAAAATAAATCCTACTTGGAAAATCAAGAAGAATCTTATACCCGAATCAGCCATTTTAACTAAAAAGAGAACCCTAGGGTCCTTTCTTGAGAAGTATTCAGCAGTTTTGTACTTGGTGGTAAAAAGCTCACAGTCCAGTATTAAGGGAGACAGGAAAAAACCACAGTGTACTTTGAAAAGATCTTTTAGAAGAAATATGATCAGTAGGGCTGGAGAGATGGCTAAGCAGTTAAGGCGTTTGCCTGCAAAGCCAAAGGATCCTGGTTTGATTCTCCAGGACCCACATAAGCCAGATGCACAAGGGGGCACATGCATCTGGAGTTCGTTTGCAGTGGCTGGAGGCCCTGTCGCACCCATTCTCTCCCTCCTTCTCTCTCTCTCTGCCTCTTTCTCTCTTCCAAATAAATAAATAAATAAAATATTTTTTTAAAAGACAAAGAAATATGATCAGTGGATAAAGGAAGTCACTAACTCCCACGCAGAACAGGGGATTAAGATGAATGGAAAGGATTCTTAGGAACATCTTAAATGGGCCCCAAAGAAAGAGTAGGGGCTGGAGAGATAGCTTAATGGTTACAGTGCTTACCTGTGAAGACTAAGGACCCAGGTTTGATTCCCCACTAACTATGTAAGCCAGATGCACAAGGTGACACATGCATCTGGAGTTTTGTTTGCAGTGGCTTGAGGCCCTGGCACACGCATTCTCCCTCCATACCTCCCCCCTAATATATAAAATATTTTTAAAATATACTTTAGCCAGGTGTGGTGGTACATGCCTTTAATCCCAGCACTCTGGAGGCAAAGGCAGGAGGATCACCATGAATTTGAGGCTACCCTGAGACCAGGTTAGCCTGGGCTAAAGTGAGACTCTACCTTGAAAAAAATATATATGTGTATATATATACTTTAAAATGAAAGAGTACAAGGGACCTTATGAGACAATGAAGTGAATGGAGCAAAGGACAGTCTAGGCAGGGGGAAGGAAGTGAGAAAGAACACAGAGTGTGAGATACATGAACTGTTAGAAATGGCAGGGAATCCACAGCAGCTGGATTGTGTGCACTGGGAGGTAACCAGGTGGTGAAATGCTTTCAAACCCTTCTGAAAGGAATTGGATTTTACATTATAAGTAATAGGAGTCGTACACCTTTCAGAAGGGGAGTGTTGTCAGACCTATGATTTACAAGGAACACAAACTCTGGCAGTCATGTAGAATAAAATGGGAAAGAGAATCTGCAGCAACAAGAACCACTAAGGAGGCCCATGTAGTGACCCAGGCCTGCTGAGCCTCAGAAGCAGTGAATACGAGGAGTTCTGAATCAATGAGAGTGACTTCCAGGACTTGGTTCTACCAGGACTGGTGCCAGAGAAGTATGGGAGAGAAGCATCAGAGGAGATATCTCACTGCAAAAGACACCACTGTCCCTGCTCAGCCTCGACTATTACCTCAGATACTCATGCTAGTTCCCAAATCCAGAGTCTGAACAAGTGCTTGATCACACCTTTAGCTCTGTGTGAAAAGGCTTTCATGGATTGATAATAGAGCTATTGGTGATTATAAATCTTGGGCTAGAAATGGTGTTAAGCGCTGTAAGAACACAGTGGTACTTCATGTTTCTCTCATGAAACCGTGTTCTTCTGACTTCATCTTGCTGATTTATGATTTAGGTTCATCCCTTGGGTCTAAACTTAAAAATGTGGAGCCGGGCGTGGTAGCACACGCCTTTAATTCCAACGCTTGGGAGGCAGAGTTAGGAGGATCACCATGAGTTCAAGGCCACCCTGAGACTACTTAGTGAATTCCAGGTCAGCCTGGGCTAGAGTGAAACCCTACCTTGAAAAACCAAAAATTAAAAAAAAAAAAAAATGTCAATTTGGGGGAAGGCACTGCTTGCAAACCCCAATGGCCTGGATTTAATTCCCCAGCCACCCATGTAAAGCCAGATGAACATTCATTTGCAGTGGCAAGGGACCCTGGCATGGCCATACACACAAACACATATGCAAATAAATAGTCAACTTCACACAACTTCTCTTAACCCCCACATTGAACACTTCCATAGCAATTTCCATTCTGCAAGACTCATCAAGTTTACCATTAGTTAATTACTTGTCCGCTGCCTGTCACCCTGCTGCCCCATGACAGCCACAGGGCAGATCCTGTCTGCCTTTGCACCACTTGACTCACCATGCCAAACATTTAGTAGGTGATTAACAAAAGTAATCTACCTCGGGAAGACATAAACCAAATTTAGATCTGCAAGAGAAAAGTGAATTCAGAAATGGGCCTTCTGAGACAGAGAATAACCATGCTTTGCCAAAAATAACTAAGAAAACAAAGCTGTATTTCTAACTTTTGGCAAAACAAAAAGAGGAACTGCCCACTGCTGGCTGTTCCCTTCCTTACTTGGCCAGCCCTACCACACCCCCGCTCTCCACTCAGATGCTGGTGGTGCTCACAAATCTGTTCTTCCTTAATTATAGTACTTCCAATCCTATCTGGGGCTATATTCATTTGTATTTCGCAATGCAACTGTCAATCTTCAAAAAGGAAACTTGTAGGAAAAGCTAGATGAGCCGTCTTTAGGGATATGAAAAGTAGAGCCCACCCTGACCTCGAATGTTTCAAATGATAAAAAGATTGTCTCCTTAGGCCTCGGATGTAGCTCAGTGACAGTGTGAATGCTTAGTTAACATTTGCAAGGGTCTCTTGTCAGACCTCAGTGCCACCAAAAAAAAATAAATAAATAAATAAAAAAGAGGAGGAAGAGAAGAAAAGGGGGAAAGTTACTGTCTCGTCTGACAGTCTTCCTGAAGAACAAATGAAATGGCTGATACTTCAGGCTAGCAAGCACCATGAATTCCAAAACCCTCCTAGCATACATTTCAGCACTAGAGAGGCTAGAGAGCTAAAAACTACATATCCCAAAGCTGGGCGTGGTGGCGCACACTTTTAATCCCAGCACTTGGGAGGCAGAGGTAGGAGAATTGCAGTGAGTTTGAGGCCAGCCTGAGACTACATAGTGAATTCCAGGCCAGCTTGGGCTAGAGTGAGACCCCCACCCTGAAAGAAAAAAAACATTAAAAAGAAAACTACATATCCCAGACTCCCTATGATTTAAGCTAACTAGACACATAAGATGTGCAAGGCAGAAGAGTGATGGAGACCATCTTCTGGCTACTTCTCCTGGCAAGCATGACTGTCTACAACAGCATGTAAGTGTCCAACCACAAGGTCTATAGAGGTGGAAGGGGAGGTTTCATGGCAAAGTGGTTGCTTCATCTCCAGACTGCAGACATAACAGGGTGTCCCTGAAGTCAACATCTTCAGTGGCAGCTTCAAAGTCTGAGCCTTCCCTAAAAGAGCAGTGGCAGCTTGCCTGGTTAAGCCAGCTCTGCAGTGTTCTGGGAGTGCTTCCCATAGGTCCAGCTGAAAGCCTCTTCTCCCAGCCCTTCCAACAATTCTGCAAGCACCTAATTTCCTGTGCTGAATCCCTTCCTTGCTTAAAATAGCTTAAATGTTTTGCATCCTAAAAATGAACCCTGACTATTCCCACTAATCCTTGCCTGATGTCATCTATATGAATGAGAAAACATGCCTACATTAAAGAGAGATTTGAAATCTCTTTGAAGAAATATGTATGTTAAAAGTCTTCTTTGGTCTTGGAGAACAGGAATATTCCTTTCCTCCCTCTCCCGCTCCCCAGCAGTTACACTGACTAACAACTATAATGCGTGCCTCTATTATAAATCTTATTTACCATTTTATTTCCTCCATGAAGTCTTTGAATGAACTATTGTATTTCTCTAATACTCTGTCTTCGTTTCTTTAGTCTGAAGCATAATTGTCAATGCACAGTAGGTGTCCAATGTTTATTTAAATACCTGAGGGTGTGAAAGAGATTAACTCCAGTCATGGTGCTGAAAGAACAGCTCCTCCAGTGGCATGTCACAGGGTCAGAAGCCCTCAGTGGGGAAGGGAAAGAAAGAAACTTTGAGTAAAAGGTAAGAACTAGCCTTTCCCTGCTTAGTGAAGGACTATAATGAAGCCATCCTTGAAGAGAAGCATGGGACTCAGCTTTCCCACATGTAAAGACAATCTTGAAAGGGGAGCAGAGACTTTCCACCGTCCTCCCTTGCTAAGCAGTCCCAAAGGGCAAGGGGTTAGGAACTATCCCCTCAATTGCGGCAGAATGCTGGCTCTCCTTCCCTTCACTGCTCCCTCCAGTCAAGACCTGGTTTTAAACAAAAATCAGGTCAACTTGCATTCAGCACATTTTTTTAGTTTCTGTGGGAGGATATTTCCAGGAATATTAAGAACAAAACTTTATTTCATTCTATAATCAAGATGCTATTCCCTCTTGATTATATGCTTGGACACTGGATGTACAGGGGATTTTTCGACAAGTGAATGATATCCTTTGCTCATATTTAGAATGTGATATACATAGCTGGGTACAGTGATATATGCCTGTAATCCATCATCAGGAGACAGATGTAGGAGGGTCTTAAGTTTGAGGCTACTCTGGGCTACACAGTGACAGCCTGTTTCAAAAAATAAATAAAACACCTTATGTATATATAAAATTGAATCTTAAGCCGGGCATGGTGGTGCACGCCTTTAATCATAGCACTTGGGAGGCAGAGGTAGAGGATTGCCATGAGTTCGAGGCCACCCACCCTGACACTACATAGTTAATTCCAGGTCAGCCTGGGCCAGAATGAGACCCTATCTCAAAAAAAAAAATAAATAAAAACCCTGTGGGGCTGGAGAGATGTCTTAGCGGTTAAGGCATTTGCCTGCAAAGCCAAAGGATCCTAGTTCAATTCTCCAGGACCCAAGTAAGCCAGATGCAAAAGGGAGCACACACATCTGGAGTTCGTTTGCAGTGGCTGGAGGCCCTGGCATGCCCATTCTCTCTCTCTCAAGTAAATAAATAATAAAATATTTTTTAAAACTGTATCTTTACATTTGTAATGGATTTTGGAAAAATAAGTATTAACAAATAATGACCCTATCAATGTCCTGTTTGCAAATAAGACACAACCCTTGTGTAAAAGAAACTTGTTTGTTTGTTTGTTTGTTTTTTCCGAGGTAGGGTCTCACTCTAGCCCAAGCTATGTAGTCTCAGGTTGGCCTTGAACTCATGGAAATCCTCCTACCTCTGCCTCCCAAGTACTGGGATTAAAGGTGTGTGCCACCACACCCAGCAAGAGAAACTTTTTAAAGTATGATTTTATTTATTTGAGAGAGAGAGAGAATGGACACTCCAGAGCCTCTAGCCACTAGATATGAACTCCCAGGTGCATGTGCCACCTTGTGCATCTAGCCTACGTGGGTATTGGGGCATCAAACCTGGGTCCTTAGGCTGGGCAGGTAAACACCTTAACTGCTAAGCTATCTCTCCAGCCCAAGAGAAACTTTTTAATTTCTAAGAATGTATCTCCAAGATGACAAATTTGGAACTTTACATTTTTATCTTTCTTGAAAATAAAGATGATGAGTAGGCTCCTAGGTTATAAATATATTTATCATTCATGGAGAATCCACTAGAAGGGTTATAAATATAATATAAATGTAAAATGGTTTATAATATCACTATTCCATCCTTTCTTTGACAAAAACTTAGTTTCCTCTTCTGTTTAAATAAAGCTTGAAAAAATGCACTTGCAAGCAATAATATATAATTTCCTAAAATTATGGCTTATCTTGGCTTAGTGTCTTTTATTACCACCCAGAATGTCATAATGTGGTCCCCAGAGTGGAAGTTCAAAAGGGTATCTCTGAACAGAGCTGCTGGCAGCTTCACTTTATTCCAAGTCTTTGCAGCCAAGGTTTTGATGATCAGCTTTGTTTTCTGAGTTACACTAACTGAGCGGGTGGCCAGGGTTCACAGATGAGACACATCTGACTTTTCAAAGCACTGCACTGAAACTTTTGTCACCAATCTCCCTTGTGTAACTCACAGGCAACTCCTTAACAACTTTAGCCCCTGGTACTTAACATCGTCATCTATCACTCAGTGGGTACTCAAGAATGATCAAGAATTAATGCCAGTCACCAATGAGGTCAGATTAGAGCATTTAGCAGGACTTTCAAATGCCATGTTCTTCACGTCAGTTCTTTTGGCCAAGTACAAGGTCCTCCCAGGGGGTACTACACTTAGGAACCCACTCTCTACAAGGTTAACTTGTGTTACAATTAAGAAAAGTCCTGGCCCCCTTTCAAGGACTCAGCTCCCAATGTAGCACATTGTTGACATGGACGGCTCTCTGTGGAAAGGTTCTAAGTCATATTCACTCTTGACTGGTATGACATCGAGGAGTACAAGGCATTGAAAAAACTGAGTTTCTGCTCATGAACTTCATAGAGCTCTTATATTCTCACATTAGCTATCCCTAAAATTAAAAATCACAGAGCTCCAGCCACAAAGAACTTCAAATTCTGACTTACATTTAAAACCAAAGTCTTACCTAACATATGAGACTATTCTTATGTCTTCCAAAATATGGTCAAGTTCATGTTGAATACTATTTCAAAACAATATGCCAAGACCTCTAATATATATATATATTATGCATCCAGAAACAATCTAAAGTAACTTGCCACCTCCAGGCATTATAAAGAAAAATGTAGAAATAATAAACATAAACTGAGAGAGGAGACATATAAGGAGAAGTAGGAATTTGGATGTCAATTTGACAGTCAAAACATTGGGAGGAAAAAACAGAGTAGGAAAAAAAGCAAAGATGTTAAGATTTTGACATTAATTGCCAGTATTTAAAATTCATCTTAAGTAACCCAGTTGTTCAGGTGAAAAATAAAAGACAGCTGTTACCAATGAAAAGTTCAAGCTAAATATTCGAAGCTGGACTTTGGTAATGAGTTTTTTTAATTCAACTAAGATGCAGGGTATACACATTAAGGAATAAACAGTAGTAACAAATACACATTAGGAATGTTAACAGGGAAATTATGGAAACTTCCAAATATTGTAAATGGTACTATCAGATTATCTGCATCTTCTATTCCAACCAAGTAAATATAAATGATTTTGGAATTCTAATGGCAGTTTAACTTCTTTGAAAAGAAACAGAAGAAATTTCGTTAAGGGTGTGGAACAGGGGTGCTCTGAGAAATTGATAAAAACCAGGACACTGGGAGAAAGGCCCTGGGAGGGAACCTTGGCCCTCCTGAGATTTGGCCAGTTCCAAATATAGGCAAGGAACTAGAGTGGAAAATAAAATGTTCTGTCTAAAAGGTATGGCTGTAAGGGACAGGGGCTTAGCCAGTGTCCCTTGCCGTTTGAATTCTTAAAAGGGAACAAAACATACTTTCCCTTGCTTATTTCTCTACTCATAACTCTGACACCCCACCTCCCCACACCTTCCTTAACACACTATTCAGTGAGACTCCTAAAAATACAACCTTGAGATACAAGATAACGATCCAAGAAATTAACACGATATCTCAAAAGCACTTCAGGCTTGAGTTCACACATACTTCCGGGACTTGAGAGCCTGCCCAGCCCTGCGGGGGGGGGGGGGAAACACCTCCATCTCTCAAGGGAAATACCTTGAAGAGGCGGGGCCACGCCACAGCAAAGGTCAGCAAGTTCCTTGACTGGGGGACTAAGGTTATGGATGACAGTAATCTGCGGGGGTCGGGGGAGGACAGCGCGAGGAGGACTGGGAAGTGGGGAGACTGGGAAGTGAAGAAGAATGTGGAAACCTGGAGTCGTCTTTGCTGGGATTAAAAAACCAATCTGAGTTTCAGGCAGAGCTCTACGGCGTATCTCGTATATCCAATGCAACCCCACCCCCCGACCCGGGCCGCCTCAGTACCCGCGAACACACCCACAACCCTCTGTCCATCCTTCCCCACCCCTTGGCTCCTTGACCACCCCAGGCCCTCCCTCCATCCTCCCGCTCCCCATCCGGCTTCCCCTTCCCCGGGAATGGGGGGGAAGAGAACCCCCATCTTCGCCTTACACTGAATGGGCGGGTAGCAGCAACTGGGGTCCTCGGCGCCCGGTTGGCAGCGACTGGAGAAGGCGCTGCGCGGGGTCACGTAGTTGCTGGGGAAGATGCCCACGCGCTGGTTCAGCTGCCCGGTCCACCAGCCCTCGTCGCCGGACACCTGCGAGTCCTTGGACAGCACTTCCACCACGTCGCCCAGCCTCAGGGTCAGCTCGTCCTCGCCCGCCGCCTCGTACTCGAACACTGCCGTCCAGTAGGGCAGCGGCGGGTCGGAGCTCAGCTCCCCGGGGACGACCACCGCCGCCGCCGCCGCCGCCGCCGTCTCCTCCTCCTCTTCCTCCTCCTCCTCCTCGGCCCCGGCCCCCGTTCCATCCTCCCCGGGAGGAGGGGCGGCGGCGGCGGCGCTCGCCAGGCAGCCGAGAAGCGCTCTGGAAGGCTCCATGGAGCGGCCGATCCATAGGGTGCGGGGCTGCTGCCGCCGCCGCCCGCAGGAGCCGCCGCTGCCGCCGCCTATTGTTCATACGGCTCCGCAGCGCTGGGGTGGGAGGTGGGGTGGGGGGGTAGAGGGTGGGGAGACCCCCTCCGTTCCCCCCGCCCCGACGGCGGCCGTAGGTAAAGGACCCGGGCTGGCGGAGACCGGAGCGATCAGCCGGTCGGCTGGCCCGAGGCTAGCGCACGCGGAGGCACGACCAGTGCACGGGAGCACGAGCTTGCACCCTCCGCCTAAGGGGCGCGAAGAGATCGTGTCCCCTGGCCTGCCCGCCGCTGGCTCTCCACCTACCCACCCGCCGTGAGGGTGGCCCCAGTCAACCTCAGCGCCCGGTACCTGCCCTGCCCGCGGCCGCTCCCCTCTCCGCCGCCGCCGCCGCCGAGCGCCCCGCCCCGCACGCCCAGGACCACCTGACGTGAGCCTGGCTCCGCCCCAGCCCTGCAGACCCGAGCGGGACGAGGTGGGGGCGGGGCCACGCATCTCGCCACGCCCCCTCACGCCGGCACGCCTTCCCATTGGTCACTCTCACCCCTTTCTCCCCGCCCTCCCGCCCCCGTCCACAGGTTCCTCTCGTCAGCTACCTCGCAAGCAGGTCCGGCTCCACCCCCTGCGCCTACGATCGCCCCGCCCCCTTCGCCGGCTCCCCTATTCGCAAAGCCCAGGTCGACCCAGCGCTCGCTCCCCATTGGCTCGCCGCGGCTGCAATCATTGGTCCGCGGCACCTGTCCATTTCCCGGCAGGGGAGCGAGGCGGGGGAGGGACGTCGTCGCCTCGCGGCCACCCGCGGGAGGCTTGGGTGCTTGAGGAAGGAAGGGTGGGTCCCGAAGGTCACGCGGAGCTGTACTTCTCACCGAGGAGGCTGGCGGCGAGCCCGCTCCCTTTATTGGTGGTGGGTAGGTGATGGGCTCTCCCGGGCAACGGAGTTTCCATCCTGAAAGGGGTTTGTTTGTTTGTTTGTTTGTTTGTTTGTTTGTTTGTTTGTTTGTTTGTTTGTTTTCCCAGGTAGGGTCTCACTCTAGTTCAGGCTGACCTGGAATTAACTATTTAGTCTCAGGGTGTACTCGAACTAGCCGCGATCCTCCTACCTCTGCCTCCCGAGTGCTGGGATTAATGGCGAGCACCACCACGCCCGGCTTATTTACCTATATTTATTATATATTTGCAAGCAGAGAGAGAGAGAATGGCATAAACGAACTCCAGATGCATGTGCCACTTTGTAAATTTGGCTTCGTAGGGAATTGAACCCAGACCTGCAGGCTTTGCAAACAAGCGCCTTAAACTACTGAACCATCTCCTCAACTTTATTTTTATTTATTTATTTATTTATTTATTTATTTATTTATTTATTTATTTATTTGGTTGGTTGGTTGGTTTTGGTTTTTTGAGGTAGGGTGTTGCTGTAGCCCAGGTTGACTTGGAATTCACTATATAGTCTCAGGGTGGCCTCGAACTCACAGCCATCCTACTACCTCTGCTTCCTGAGTGCTGGGATTCAACCTGTTTCCCGAAGGGGGTTTTGAACGTGTGCTCCGGAGAAGTCATCAAGGGTGCATCCCTCCTGGAGAGATCTTTTCACTTGATTCTTCACTTCTTGGATGTGCCTTTGTCCTCATCCAACCTGGTGGCCCAGCTTCCGTCCCCCTTCCGCCCCACGCACTCCTGCCCTTCAGGATCCCGGGGAAGCCTTTCAGAACCACTGGAAGAATTCTCAAGGTTGCCCCAAGTACCAGGGCTGCGCCTTGGCTCCAGTCCTTGGTTTGCCTTTGTGGAATCGCACCTAGGATCAGAATGACGTTTGTAGAGATCAATCCAGAATCTGAGCAGTATGAGAGCGTCTGGTGTGGCTACGGACAAGGGTTGACATACATCCTTTTGTTAATACCCCTCCGCCAAACATTAAGAAAGAACCAGATAAATGGCCCTTAATTTACCTTCTGTGCCTTTAATCCTATCCTATCAATGGCTTCCATTAGGAGAAATTCTCGCTGCCTGGAGAGATGGCTCAGTGGTTCAGGTGCTTTTCTGCAAAACCTAACAACCTGAGTTCAATTCCCCCGTACCCACATAAAGTCAGATGTACAAAGTGGTGCATGCATCTGGAGTTCATTTGCAGCATGAAGCAACTTGAGGCCCTGGTGTGCCCATTCTCTCTCAGCCTTTCTGTCTCTCTCTGCTTGCAAATAAGTACAAATAACAATATTAAAGAAAAAAAGAGGGGGGTGGAGAGATGGCTTAGTGGTTAAGGCCAAAGGACCCTGGTTAATTCCTCAGGACCCACATAAGCCAATGCACAAGGTGCCACGTGGGTCTGGAGTTCATTTGCAGTGGCTGGAGGCCCTGCCGTGCTCTCTCTCTCTCTCTTTCTCTCTCTCTCAAATAAATAAATAAAATTTTTATATAAAAAAAGAAAAGTTTTGCTATTTTGGAAGCAAGCCAGTACCGAAGGCTCTGTTCTGATGTTTGCAAGATGATACTTTTTCCTAGGCAGGACTAAGAGTTATTTATTTTGCAGGAGTTTTTTCTTTTGGTTTTCTAGTATACCCCTGTGCAGCCCAGGCTGGCCTCAAACTCACAGTCTTTCCTGAATATTGAGATTACAGGCATACGCCACCATGCCCAGGCCATTTCGTGTAATTTTAGTTTGAAGTTTATTATTGGGCATACTGAAACAATTCAGAAAAATAATCGCAGCATGACCTTATACAAGTGCTTAATGCTTACTGTTGCCTGCTCGTTCTGAAGTGAGAGAAAGATCTGCACTGTACACTGGACAGCCTGTGGTTTGCAGGTGAACGTGACTACACTGTAAACCTAGGCACCCTATACCTTTAAGGTCTTAAAGAAGAGCGGGGATGGGCTGGAAAGATGGCTTAATGCTTATGGCACTTGCCTGCCCTGTAAGCCAGATGTACAAGGTGGTGCAATCCTGCAAAGTTGCACATGTGAACAAGGTGGCAGCAGGCGTCCGGAGTGTGATTACAGTGGCTGGAGGCCCTGGTACACCAATTCTTTCTCTCTGATTTGCCCTCTCACTCTCTCATATAATAAGCAGGCCCATCCATTAGGCTTGTCTAAAAAATAAAAGAGCAGTGAGATGGTGCTGTTCAAAAGAGCATCCAGAGGGCTGGAGAGATGGCTTATCGGTTAAGGCGCCTGCCTCCTAAGGGTAAGAACACTGGTTCCAATCTCCAGCAGTTCCAATCTCCAGGTCCCACGTTTAGCCAGATGCAAAGTGATGCAAGGGCGCAATGCCGCACTTGACCACAAGGGGGCGCACGCATCTGGATTTCGTTCTCAGCAGCTGAGAGGCTGCTGGCGTGCCCATCTCTATCTGTCTTCCTCCCTCTCACTCTCTCTCTCCCCCCCCTCTCCAAAGGGAAAAAAAAGCATCAAGAGTAGGTCCTGAGGTCAGCCTGGATTAGACCAAGATCTTACCTTGAAAAACAAAACAAACAAGCAGGGTGTGGTGGCACAAGCACTCAGGAGGCAGAGGTAGGAGGATCACCATGAATTCAAGGCCACCCTGAGACTACATAGTGAATCCCAGGTCTGCCTAGGCTAGAGTGAGACTCTACCTTGAAAAACAACAACAAAAAACAAACCAGAGTAGATCCTGAGAAAGAATCCTTGCAGGAGATGCACCAAAACAGTGTTGAGTTCCTAGTGCAAATAGGGTCAGTGAACTAGAAAAGATCACATGACTCTGAGTAAGTTCTCTAGTTGGTAAGACACAACCATTCCACCTGCAAGCAAAACAGCCAGGGAAGGGGAGTTGAAGCGCTTCGTGTATGATAATGGTGGAAGGAAGGAAGGAAGGAAGGAAGGAAGGAAGGAAGGGAGGGAGGGAGGGAGGGAAGGGAGGAAGGAACAAAGGAAGGAAGGGAGGAGGGGAGGGGAACAAAGGAAGGAAGGGAGGAGGGAAAGAAAAGAAAGAAAGAAAGAAAGAAAGAAAGAAAGAAAGAGAGAAAGAAGAAAGAGAAAGGAGGGAGGGAGGGAGGAAGGAAGGGAAGAAAGAAAAAAAGAAAGAAGAAAGGAGAAAGAAAGAAAAGAGAAAGAAAGAAAAAAAAGGAAGGAAAAAGGAAAGGGAAGAAAGAAAGAAAGAAAGAAAAGAAAGAAAGAAAGAAAAGAAAGAAGGAAAGAAAGAAGGAAAGAAAGAAAAAGAAGCCAGGCGTGGTAGCGCACACCTTTAATCCCAGCACTTGGGAGGCAGAGGTAGGGGGATCACCATGAGTTCAAGGCCACTCTGAGACTACAGAGTGAATTCCAGGTCAACCTAGGCTAGAGTGAGACCCTACCTCAAAAAAACCAAATCAAGAAAAAAAAAGAGCACAAAGGAAAAAAATACTCTCTTGATTAAATTTTCATGTATAGGGAAAATGAGTTTTTCAAACTGGATGAGGAAACAGAAAACGCTAGACAGAAAAATGTCAATGGTGCTGGGCATGGTAGCTCACACCTTTCATCCCAGCACTCCCACTCCCAGGCAGAGGTAGGAGGATTGGTGAGAGTTCGAGGCCACCCTAAGACTACATAGTGAATTCCAGGTCAGCCTGGACTATAGTAAAACCCTACCTCGAAAAACTAAAGGGGGGGAATAAAAAAAGAAAAGTGTTAGTGATAAGTTTCTTCGGGTAGTGGGATTATGAGAAATTGAAATTTTTTCTTGTCATTTTGCTTCTCTGTAATTTCATATGTCCTACAATATAGTTTTGTGGGTCCCCCATCCCTTTCTCCAGGGAGAAGGGAAGAGGACAATAGACCTTCTTCCCTAGGAACAGGAAAATTAGCTCCCTGAACAATTTACATATTTAATGCCATAGCTTGTGTTTAGGATCTTATGAAGAGTCACCAGACATTCCAACAAGTCACTCAGTAAATATTTGTTGAGCGGATAAGTGCCAGGAATTCAAAGAAGGAAAGATCCGTGAGACTAAATTGCCTGGCAGGGCTTTGTGCAAGAGCTGGAAACAGAACTGGTCCTGGAGGGAGTATAGGGTGAAGTAGGGAAGAGCCTGTGTTCAGGGAAAGAGCAGAGGGGTAGATGCCACAGAGGTGGGAAATTGTGGAAAGTTTGGTCTGTTTGACATAAAAGGCTGAGAAAGAATTCTGTAAACCTAAATTGAGAAGATTGTAGAGGCCCTTGCAATGACTTGATTCCCTAGTAATTACCTAATACCTAGTAATTATTTAATTGATCATTTGTAATTATTTAATGCCAAAGGTGTTTGCCATAAGGGCAGGGACCTGCCTTTTTCATTCCTCACAGTTTTCCCGGCAGCTGAGACAGTATGGCACATAGACGGCTCTCAGGACAGTCACGCCTGATGGCTGACTTGGCTGCCAGCCTAGGAGTCTGGATTTGCTTAGGCAGGTCAAAGGTTATCACTGAGAGGCTTGGAGTGAAGTGAATGAACTGTGAGGCAAGCAGCTGTTACCTTTATGAGGGACTGGACTAGATGCAGAGCGGATGCAGGGCTGAAGCTGGGATTTCAGGGTCACGTGCAACTGAATTAGGAGAGAACAGAAGGCCTGGATGTGGGGATTAATACAATGAGTAACAAGGATAGGCATGCCAGTCAGAGGAGAGGAGAGGGAAATAAAGAAAAATGGGTTTTAAGAGGCTCAAAATCCAGGTTCAATTACTGGAATTTCCCCACTCCTGGGATCCTAAGCAGGAAGATGACAGATGTCACCCAGAAAAAGGACCACATTGGAAAGAATGGCACAAAACAAGGAGAGAAGAGGGATCCAAGTCCACACTAGACTGAGGTCAGAAGATTGTGGACTATACACTGGAGATATACTGTATCCCTAAAAAAAAATAAATTAAAAGATCTATGTAGCCAATAAAAAGATCTATGTAGCCAATTTGGTGGCACATGCCTTTAATCCCAGCAGAAGTAGTTCTGTGAGTTCAAGGCCAGCATGAAACTACAGAGTAAATTCCAGGTCAGACTTGGGTAGAGTGAAACCCTACCTCAAAAAAAAAAAAAAAAAAAAAAAAAAAAAAAAATCTACATGCAAGACAAGTTTTGAGACTGTTTCTGCTCTTTAAGATAGGTATAATAACAGAACCTGTTTTTTTAATGGATGATTTCAGTATTAAACAAAACAAGTCGTACAGAAGTATAACAGGGTTTGAGGAAGAAGGTTTCAGGTTTCAGAAGTCCTTGAACCCCAAACGCTGAATTCGTGTCTGTATTTCTCAAAGAATTGAGATCAGCCAGACTGAGAAGGAGAATTATTAAATTATTACATTTATTCAGGAATATACAAGGGAGAGGGAGGGCCCACAAACTGAGGAAGGGAAAATGGGTACACCCACATGGCCCTATCACCCATGTGGGATGTGAGAGAGCTCACATCATGTGAAGGGCAGGGGGATGGGGTCTAGGCTTACTAGGACCTGCAAGTGTAGGAGAGATGAACAGCCAGCAGAAGAGGGGCCTGCCCACCTGATAAACATCTACTTATAACCTTATTGTGGTGGGCCTTACCTTCAGGCTCACATGAGCCAAAGTGAAGACTGATGGGTCTAGGCTAGGGACTGGCTTAAGAAGAAGCCAGCCATGAAGCCAAGTTTTGGGGCTGAGCTTAACCGCAGGCAGACTTAAAGACAGTTCTGCCTTTTACTTTAGGGGCCAATTCACTATCTAACAAAGGTACCTGACTCCCTCTCAGAAGCATGCTACTTAACACCAGTAAGCAGTCAATGCATCTTCTTTGTGCATCACCCTCAAAAACATCATTTGCTTGCATCTTGGAAAACTGCAGGGGCCTCCTGATTGGGAGCTGAATCTTGGGTTTCTCAAAGAGAGGGAGGTGGGAGGGAGGAAGGAAGTACAAGTAACTAAGGGCTTGGATTCTGATTGAATTTGAATTTAAATTTGAATGCTGATTGATGCCTATAGGCAAGTTAAACCCCTCGTGCCCCAAATTCCTTATCTGGAAGTCAAGGATAATAATTGGATCTCTCTGGCCTCCCAGACTGATTAAGGAACTGGATGTATACTTTATGCTTAACACAGATTTTAGCACCTAGGTATTTGAGTCTATTTTTTGTTTTGTCTTGTTTTGTCTTGTCTTGTTTTGTTTTGTTTTGTTTTGTTTTGTTTTTTTTGGTTTGGTCTCACTGTAGCCCACGCTGACCTAGAATTCACTATGTAGTCTCAGTGTGGCCTCAAATTCACAGCAATCCTCCTACCTCTGCCTCCCAAGTGCTGGGATTAAACGCATGCACCACGGCGCCTAGCTTTTTAAAAAAATTTTTTTTATTTAGTTATCTATTTGCAAGCAGAGAGGGAGAAAGAGAAAGGGAGAGAGAGATGGGCACATCAAGGCCTCCTGCCACTGCAAACAAACTACAGGTGCATGTGCCACTTTGTGCATCTGGCTTTATGTGGGTACTGAGGAATTGAACCCAGGCTGTTATAATGGGGTGGGTGGGATCCAGGAATGTTCTTGAACCCCAAACCCTAGGTTCATTTCTAAGAATGAAAAGAATTGAAATAAAAAAGAAGACTGATAAGGATAATTATTAAATTATTATATTTATTGACAGAAGTACAGAGCCAAGGAAAGGCTAGAGATCCCACATGGAGGGCCTGGAAAAACCATGGAAAGAAAAGAGAGAAAAGGAAGTTCAAGGAGCTCTATGTGGGGAGCTGGAAGAGGTAAAGGAGCCCATGTGGAGAGTAAGGGCTAGGGGGGGCTCTCCCCTCAGCTCAGCCTGGCTGGGCCCAACTGAGGGAAACCTCACCCACAGCTGGAAGTTCCCAAGTGCTCAGAGAGCCTGTCCTCCCCTTGCAAAGGTATTTATAACCTTATTATAAACCTTATTATATATTATAAATATATTATATATATATTATTATTATAACCTTATTATAGTGCTGGGCTGTCTTCCAGCTCAGGTGAACCAGAGTGACATCTGGTTGGTTAGGGCTAGGGGCTGTCTCAGCGAGAGGCTGAACTTGATCAATTCTATGAAAGACCTCCCTCCCAAGTCCTGGCTATTTGTGGAAAAACAGGTCTAGGGAATTAGGCAAGAGATAAGACGTCAGATCATCCTTGATTTCTAGCCAGTGCAGACTTTCCTGCCTTTTTCTTACTTCCAAGGGTCCAGTCACCCTAACTGTACCCCCCTCACTGTCAGGCTTTGTAAGTAAGCCCCTTTAACCACTGAGCCATCTCCCCAGCCCCTGTTACTTTAGTTTTGTTGGCATGTATTCATTGAACATGGGTTTCATAAAGACATGCTTGTCTTTCAAGTAGATCATGTGCTCTGACCATATTCACTACTCTCTTCCGCTTCCCTCCCTTCTAGTCTGCCTCTAGTCTCCCTTCTGCGTTTATGTCGTGTATATAAATGATGTTATGTAGCTATATAAAATCTAGACTCCACAAATGAGAAAATCGTCCTATATTTGTCTTTCTGAGTCTGGCTTCTCTTCATATGATTTCCAGTGGCATCCATTTGCCAGCAGATGATATATCATTCAGTATGGCCTAAGAAAACTCTATTGTCTATCTATACCCCATTTTCTTCACCCCTTCTTCTGTGGCTAGGTATCTAGACTGGTGCTGTAACTTAGTTGTGGTGAATAGTGCCACAGTAAACAAGGATGTGCATTTCTTTGTTACACTGACTTAGAGTCCTTTGGGTGTATACCCAGGAATAGCATATTGGGTTATATGGCAGTTCTATTTTTAGCTATGAGGAACCTCCATATTTATTTCCATAGTGTCTGGACGTATTTTCATTCCCATCAGCAGTGCATCATTGGGGAACATTTTAAAGTAGTACCTTGGTGCTGAAATCCCTCAAGCAGATATTGACCTTTTTAAGAATAAAGTCAGCGTGCCCCTCTCATTTCACACACAATGGCATTTCAGGAGAGAAGTGCCTAGTTCCTGATTCATATAACTTCCATTGGCATCAAGTAGGATTTGAAGCACAAGCTTTCAGAAGGTATGGGGATGGGACAGAAGTTGGGAGCCACACCGGCCAGGGTTAGATTTCTGATCAAAGAGGCATGACTCAGGTGAGGTGTTTCCCTTTCCTGAGCCTTTGTTTCACTATTTCTTTTTTTAAAATATTTTTTATTTTTATTTATTTATTTGCACATGAGAGAGAGAAGGAGAGAAAGAGGCAGATAGAGAATGGGCGCTCAGGGCCACTGCAAACAAACTCCAGATGCATACGCCCCCTTGTTGCATCTGGCTTACATGGGTCCTGGGGAGTTGAACCTGGGTCCTTTGGCTTTGCAGGTAAACACCTTAATGGCTAAGCCATCTCTCCAGCCCTGTTTCACTATTTCTAAAGAAGAAGTGTATAAAATGGGATTGCTGAAGGGGCTGGCTAAAATAAGAGGTCTCCTGGCAGTATTTAATGTAAAAGGACTCAATTAATTTTAAATGTTCTTATTTCAATTGATAGCATTTTGTTTTCTGAGAATTCATGCTGCTTGAAACATCACGATAGGAAGAAATCTTCCCTCCTTTTCCATCCACTCTCCTATGAAAACCTTGGTTCAGAAAAGGAACAGGTTATGGGGGCTGTTTAGAATGGAGACTCTGGAGAGATGCATTTAACAATTATCAGAGCCTTGAATCAAGAAATGAGCCTCTGGGACAGGTCTCTACGAGTTTATACCATTGGGCCTGTAAGGACTTCATTTAAGTCTTTCAGCCAGGACCCTAAGTCAATCCAATCAAAAGGAGAGAGATTCCATGAAGGAAATTATCTCCATAATTGGTTTTTATGAAGTAGATGTAATAACTGGGGAAATAATCACATAAAGTGAAAAAAGTTACAGCTCCATCTGTAGTAATTTAAATAGAATTTATTATTTAAAAAAATTTTGGAGGGGGGGTCGAGGTAGGGTCTCACTCTAGCTCAGGCTGACCTGGAATTTACTCTGCAGTCTCAGGGTGGCCTTGAACTCTCGGTGATCTTCCTCCCTCTGCCTCCTGAGTGCTGGGATTAAAGGCGTGCGCCACCACGCCTGGCTGTAAACAGAATTTTTTTAATTTTTTATTATTTTTTTGGAGAGAGAGAGAGAGAGAGAGAGAGAGGGGAGAGGAAGACAGAGATGGGTGCACCAGCAGTGTCTCAGCAGCTGCGAATGAAATCCAGATGTGTGCACCCCCTTGTGGTCAAGTGCAGCATTGCGCCCTTACATCATTTTGCATCTGGCTAAACGTGGGACCTGGAGATTGGAACCGCTGGAGATTGGAACCAGTGTTCTTAGGCTTAGGAGGCAGGCGCCTTAACCCCTAAGCCATCTCTCCAGCCCATAAACAGAATTTTTAATTTGATGAATCTATAAAAGATTTCCATGCCAGGTGTAGTGGCACACGCCTTTAATCCCAGCACTTGGGAGGCAGAGGTAGGAGGATCGCCATGAGTTCAAGGCCACCCTAAGAATACAGAATGAATTTCAGTTCAGCTTGGGCTAAAGTGAGACCCTTCCTCGAAAAACCAAAACAAAACAAAACAAAAGAAGATTTCCTAATTTGGTGAAAAGTTATGTTCACTGATATTATTGAAAGGGCTATACTAAAATGGGAATGGCAATTACCTCTTTGGGATTAGAGAGGAGTCTTTATCCTGTGCTGTTTAGTATTTCCTTTTTCCTGTGTGCATGCAGGTATGTGATGTACGTGTGTGGATACATGTGGGCACACGTGTGCAGGTACATTTGCCAGAGGTGATGTTGGATGTCTTGCTAATCCCTTCATTCTATTTATTGAGGCAGGCTCTGTCCTTTGAACCCAGATCTTGCCAATTCAGTGAGTCCAGCCAGCCAGCTTGCCCCAGGCTTCTGCCCGTTTCTGCCTCCCAGAGGGAGTTCTGCATTACAAGCAGGCCACCACCCCACCTGACATGTCTGTGGGGGCTAGGGACCTGAACTCCCCTCCTCAAGCTTGCATGACAAGTGCTTTACCCACTGAGCCATCTCCCCAGCCCCTATTTAGCATTTTCTACAATTAAAATGTACCAATTATTTAATTGAAAAGTATGCTGTGCACAGAAAAACAAATAGCACACATTCTCACTTCTATGTGTTCTCCAAAAAAGTTCAACTCAAGAAACAGTAAATTGGTGGGGAGCTATAGACTTGGAGGTTTGAGGAGATGTGGGTCAAAGCATACAAAATTTCAGCTAGAACAGAGCAAAAGAAGCTGGGCGTGGTGGCGCATGCCTTTAATCCCAGCACTCGGGAGGCAGAGGTAGGAGGATCACTGCTAGTTCAAGGCCAGCCTGAGACTACATAGTGAATTCCAGGTCAGCCTGGACTAGAGTGACACCCTACCTTGAAAAAAGAAAGAAAGAAGGAAGGAAAGGAAAGAAGGAAGGAAGGAAGGAAGGAAGGGAGGGAGGGAGGGAGGGAGGGAGGGAGGAAGGAAGGAAGGAAAGAAGGAAGGGAAAGGAAGGAAGGAAAAGAGCAAAAGATCCAAGAGATAATATATAATAATAACATAGGCCAGGTGTGGTGGCGCATGCCTTTAATCCCAGAATTTGGGAGGCTGAAGTATGAGGATCACCATGAGTTCTAGGCCAACTTGAGAATACAGGGTGAATTCCAGGTTTGCCTGGGCTAGAGTGAGACCCTACCTCAAACTCCCACCCCCCAAAAAATATAATAACAAATATATTTTATACCTGAAAATTGCTGAGAATGTATTTAAGTGTTTTTGCTGTAAGTAGGAAAGGCAAAGCATACATTCATTAGTCTGATTTAGTCATTCCACAAAGTGTCCATAACACAAAATGTTATTCACCATAAATTCATACAATTTTTTTGTTGTTTTTTCGAGGTAGGGTCTCACTCTAGCTCAGGCTGACCTGGAAATCACTATATAGTCTCAGAGTGGCCTCAAACTCATGGTGATCCTCCTACCTCTGCCACCTGAGTGCTTAAAGGTGTGATTAAAGGTGTGATTAAAGGATTAAAGGTGTGAGCCACCACGCCAGGCTAATACATATAATTTTTATTTGTCAGTTAAAAATCACACTACCCGGGCTGGAGAGATGGCTTAGTGGTTAAGGCGTTTACCTGCAAAGCCAAAGGACCCAGTTTAATTCTCCAGGACCCATGTAAGCCAGACACACAAGGGCAGCGCATGCATCTGGAGTTCATTTGCACTGGCTGGAGGCCCTGGCACACCCATTCTCTCTCTTTCTCTCTCTCCCTTCCCCCCCCCTCTGTGCCTCTTTCTCTCAAATAAATAAATAAAATATATTTTTTAAAAAATCACGCTACCCAAAAGGAATAGTACGTTATTGGTGATTATAAAATTTTGCAATGAGCCGGGCGTGGTGGCATACACCTTTAATCTCAGCACTCGGGAGGCAGAGGTAAGAGGCTCGCCATGAGTTCGAGGCCATCCTGAGACTATATAGTGAATTCCAGGTCAGCCTGAGCTAGAATCAGCCCTACCTCAGAAAAAAAAAAATTGCAATGCATGGAGTTGTGCACAACATAATGATAACTGGAAAAGTAGTGAAAATTTTCACACAATGTGATCACAAAGTTGTGTGGTATCAGAATCTTAACTTTCTGAGCCAAGTGATAGAATATAGGTAAGTTTTCTTATTTCTTTTTTTTTAAATTTTATTTATTTATTTGACAGTGCGCAAGAGAGACCGATACAGAAATAGGCAGGTAGAGAGAGAGAGAGAATGGTGCGCTAGGGCCTCCAGCCGCTGCAAACGAACTCCAGATGTGTGCGCCTCCTTGTGCATCTGGCTTACGTGGGACCTGGAGAATCGAACCTTGAACGGGGGTCCTCGGGCTTCACAGACAAGCGCTTATCCTCTAAGCCATCTCTCTAGCCCCTTTTGTTTCATTTTAAGTCTGTTTTCCGTGTGTTTATAATAGCCATGTCATGCATCTATACATGAAATAAAGAACTACAAAATAACTTAGCGTTTTGTGCTAACGAAATGAATTCACAGCGAAAGCATTATTGTTAGCTTCAGAGATGGTGGAGAAAGGACAAACATGAGAACCAACCAGTAGTACTGGTAATATAGTTAACAGTCAGGATATCAGCTGTTTGTTATAAAAAATAAACAAATGAATAACTAAAAGCAGGTTTGCTGGATGTCACAGGGTTCACAATCTTTTACTTACCAGAGCTTTAAAGGCTCCTCCAAACAAACAGAAGTCCTGGAATGCAAACACTCCATTCAATCCCTAACCCCCCACCCCACACCTCAGGAAGAGGAGGTTGGTGGTAATGTGCAGATGGACGTGTGGATTGTTTGGTGTGGTGCAGCATCCCTCACCTAGCAGTGACACACCATCCTTTGATTCTTCAGTTTTTCTAAACTTGATCTTTAAATCATGTTGATAAAAAAAAAGCCTTAGTTCAAACTTACTGCTTTGGATATGAGATGTATGCCTTCTCACTTATCCGAAACTGTAGTCATTTAAAGTTCTTTTTATTTGCTATTTAACAAACCAATAAAATATGATGAAGTAGCAACTCTCACCGTTGTCCATGAGCGTATTTTACAGGAGCTGCGGCTGTTTTGTAATGGACTTGGCCCAGCAACACAAGACAATAGTGGACGACAGCGCCACCGTGTGGTGTTGAAAGGTGTACTGTCTTTTCGCAGGGGGGAGGGGGGATTTGTTTTGTTTTGTGCTTTTGGTTTTACATTTTTAAAATCTAGAAGTAGGCCGGATGTGGTGCCTTATGTCTTTAATCCCTGCACTTGGGATGCAAAGGTAGGAGGATTGCCATGAGTTCAAAGACACCGGAAGATTACATAGTGAATTCCAGGACAGTGTGGGCTAGAGCAAGACCCTACCTTGAAAAAAAGAAAAAAAAAAAATCTTGAAGTAGTGGGGTGTGGTGGCGCACGCCTTTATTCCCAGCACTCGAGAGGCCAAGGTAGGAGGATCGCTGTGAGCTGGAGGCCAGCCTGAGACTACATAGTGAATTCCAGGTCAGCTCAGCCTAGAGTGAGACCCTACCTTGAAAAACCAAAATAAATAAAATAATAAATCTAGAAGTAACATTAGCAGTCACTAGGTGGCGCCCTTTCAGTTACTGTGGAAATGACCCAGACAAGAGATGGTGCTGCAAACATTTTCTCAACACAAGAGCTCCCAGTTTTCCAAACAAACTCAGAGATGCCTGGAGGGGACTTTAGAGCAAGACACTCAATTCCACAAGAAAGAAGTCAAATGCCAGGCATAAAATGACTTACTAAAGGGTTCTCAGCTAATTTGAAGCCCATTGTTTTTTACTGTACCCATTCATTTGCTCACCAAATATTGATATGCATAACTATATGAGGCAAACTCCCCTCATAAAGCCCGTGTTCCAACAGAAGAGATACATAAACAATGTAACATTAAGAGAGATGAAGGCAAAACAGGAAGAAAGGTGGGCTGGAGGATATGACATGTTAGAAGGTATAAGTCAGAGTGGCCAGGACTTTGAATAAGACCCAAAAGAGTGCTGGGGAGAGGGTTCAGCAGTTAAGGGGGATTGTTTGCAAAGCCTGAAGACCCAGGTTCAGTACCCCAGGACCCATGTAAAGTCAGATACTCAGAGTAGTGCATGCACCTAGAATTTGTTCACAGGGCAGGGGGCTTTGGCATGCCCATTTCACATTCTCATTTCACATTCTCTATCTACACACACACACACACACACACACACACACACACACACACACACACATTTAATTACAGCACTGGGGAGACAGAGGTAGGAGGATCACTATGAGTTGAAGGCCATCCTGGGACTGCAGAGTGAATTCCAGGTCAGCCTGGACTAGAATGAGATCCTACCTTGAAAAAGAATTATATATATATAATTTTATTTAAGGACCAAAAAAAAAAAAAAAAAAAGCCCTGAGAAAATCATCCTTACAGATATGAGGAAAGGCATTCAGGCAAGTTTTGTGCAGAGGCCCTGGAGCAGGAAAATGCTCGAGAAAGGAGAAACAGAATAAGAACTCAAAGCTAGTAAGAGCTACAGGAGGTGATGGGAGTCGGGTTCATGTGGGGCCTTTCATGTCAAAGGAGGATTTTTGGCTTTGACTCTGAAAGGAGCAGGTCATGGAAGAGCTTTGAGCACACGAGTGGTGTGGGCAGACTGACTAATAGGCTCAATCTGTTACTGAGTTCGCAGTGGACTGCAGAAAGCAAGGGCAGGAGACAGGCTGTTCAGTAATGACAAGGGAAGTGACAGAGGATAAGAAAGAAACGGGGCAGACTCTTAAGACATATTTCAAGGGTGGACCTGACCAGCTTTGCCAATGAACCAGAAAGGGGCCAAAAGAAAGACAGGAATCTAGGGTGATATCAAGGTTTTTGTTTGTTTCTTTGCTTGGTTTTTCAAGGGAGGGTCTCATTCTAGCCCAGGATGACCTGGAATTCACTATGTAATCTCAGGGTGGCCTCAGACTCAGAGTGATCCTCCTACCTCTGCCTCCCAAGTGCCGGGATTAAAAGCATGCACAATTGTGCCTGGCTTGATACCAAAGTTTTGGGACTAAGTACCTGAAGGCTAGCTCTGACATTATTGGAGAATGGAGAAACATGGATTTGAGGGAGAATCTTGACAGTTTAATGTTAAGCGTGTTAAATTAGAGATAACTATTCATCCCTAGAGTGAAGAGACCACTTTCCAAGCCCCAAACTAGAGATGTCAGGTCAGTAGTTGTGTAGGTCTGGAGTTTAGCCAAGAACTGTTAAATAATAACGCTACAGCCGGGGAAGGCATTGACTCAATAAAATTAATATGGGCACAATAATAATTAGAGTCAAATGATAAAATACTTTCCATATTAGCATGTGGTTTTCCATATTTCTCCTTCAAAGAACTGGTTTTTCTTTTTGTTCTTTTTGTTTGTTTGTTTGTTTGTTTTGGTAGGGTCTTGCTCTAGCCCTGGCTGACCTGGAATTCACTATGTAATCTCAGGGTGGCCGTGAACTCACAGTGATCCTCCTACTTCTGCCTCCTGAGTGCTGGAATTAAAGGCTTGCGCCAACACGCCCGGCTAAAGGATAGTTTTTAATTGCTCCGCCCTTCTGGCTGAAAGCTGTTACCTTTTTTTCTCATAGAGAAAAGACATGAGATGACTGTCACTGGTTGGACTTTTTTTTTTTTTTTTTTTTTGCCTGTCTTCTGGGCTGCTGGATAGAAACCTGTAGCTTGTACTGTGTGTTTTACTGAAGGTGGAGGAGACCCATCTGACTTCTTCTTGATGCCAAGGTTAGATGTACTTCTTACCACTGTATGATCCATCTCTTCTATTTCATTTCCCAGAGTGGTAGAATGACAGAGTTTACTGAGAACCAGGCAGTATGTTTTGTTTTGTCTTGTTTTTTAGTTTTTTCGAGGTAGGGTTTCACTCTAGCCCAGCCTGACCTGAAATTCACTCTAGAGTCCCAGGCTGTCCTCAAATTCACAGCAATCCTCTCTTACCTCTGCCTGGGATTAAAGGCGTGTACCACCACGCCTGGCCAGACAGTATGTTAGATGTGGACATGCACGCTTTCACTTAGGAACAAAGACGAAGCCGCCCACCTACCGACTCTGCCACTGATCTAGTAATGGCCAACATTCAAACAGCATTGACAGTTCAGGTAATATCTGTACAAATAGGTAGAAGCATGGAGTCTGGGATCACATTGGTGGGGTTTATCCTTGTTCTGCTATGACTTGCTATGTGATCTAGAACAATCTACTTCTGTTAGACCTGTTTCAAGTACAAAATAGAGATATTTAAAAAAATGGGCTAAAGAGATGGCTTAGCAGTAAGGAGTATGCCTGCAAAGCCTAAGGACCCAAGTTTAATTCTCCAGGTCCCACATAAGCCAAATGAACATGGTGGCACATGTGTCTGGAGTTTGTTTGCAGTGGCTAGAGGCCCTGGTGCACCCATTCTCCCTCTCTCTCTCTCTCCCTCTCTCTGTCTCTAATAAATAAAATAAAATCTTTAAAAAAACATACATATATCCTAACATGGTTTTAAAGGATTAAGAGATTGATATATACGCAGTGCTAAGAACAGTGCCTAACAGCAAACTCTCAAATAAAGGCTGACAGGATTGTACTATTGCCTGGATCCTTAAAAAGTCCTCCATGATAGGTGTTCTATTAACCCTCTTAACGAATGAGGAAACTGGGCTCAAAGAGGTTAGTCAATGTGGCGAGCAATAATAAGCTGATCACACTCACTCACAGGTACCTGCTTCTCACAGGCTATCCCCACTCGGAATGTGCAAAAGTTTAAATGCCACCCCCACTACCACCTCAGAATTCATGTGTTAGAAACTTAACTCTCCAGAGTCACATATTAGTAGCATCTGGAGATGACAGGATGGATTAGTCTACTCATACATGGGTTACTGAGGGAGTAGCTTTGTTGTAAAAGCCAGCACTCTACGCCACACTTGCTGATGCCTCTGGTGACGCTGTGCACTACCATGGTACACTTCAGTCTCCATTAGCCAGAAAAATTTACTAGGAGTAGATGACTCATCTTGAACTTCAGCTTCCAGAAGCTCGAACCAAGTTAATCTTTATTCTTTAAAGATTACTCAGCTTTGTGGTATCTGCTGATAACAACAGAAAGTGGGCTAGGGAATACATTTCCTAGTGTGCTGGTATGTGTTGAATAAACTGTATTTGTTACTTCACTACTGGTTGCTATGACCAAATACCTGACATGAAGCTGTTGAAGGATGGGAGGGAGGGAGGGTTTTATTTTTCTCTCTCTTAAAATTTCAAGTGGATGGGCTGGAGTGATGGCTTAGTGGTTAAGGCTCTTGTGTGGGAATCCAGGTTCGATTCCCCAGGTCCCACGTAAGCCAGATGCACAAGGTGGCACATGCATCTGGAGTTCATTTGCAGTGGCTAGAGGTCCTGGTGTGCCCATTCTCTCTTCCTCTCTCTTCCTCTCTCTCTCTCTCTCTCTCTTATTCTCTGTTTCTCAAATAAAGAAATAAATAAAACATGTTGAAATTTTCAACTTGATGCATTCCATCATGGCAGGAAAGGCATGGCTGGTCATGTGACATCGCAGTGAGGAAGCAAAGGGTAAATGGGAAGTGAGGCTGGGATGTAAACTCAAGGCCTGCCTCAGTGACCCCTTTCGTCTAGCAAGGATCCTCCTTCCTAAAGGTTCACAACCTTTCTGAACAGTGCTGCCTGCTGGGGACCAAGTGTTCAAACACGTGCGCCTAAGGGGTACACATTTACATTCAAACCGTAACACCTTCTCACCTGACTCCTGGCATCTACGGGCTTTGTCTGTGAAAGGACTTGCTGGGGTTTCCAGGGGAATAACAAAAATCGCATATTGGGAGCACTCAGTCAGTGTGTCAGGCCTGTTTCAGGCACTTCATACGTTTCTCATTCACCAAAAATCCATGCACTAGGTACTTTTAATACCCCCCCCCCAATTAAAACTAGGACACAGGAGTGGGATTCATTGGAATGAGAAGGGAGACTCAGCAATTCTGATCAACTTCCCAGGATTTAGGCAACAGAAAGATCCACCTGCCAGCCGCCCAGCTCTGTGTACCCTAACCACTAGGCATCCTTCAGGACTCCACAACGATGGAAGGGGGCACATTTCTTGGCAGCTCTTCACCACCACTTCAGCTAGTCTGGCAGTGCCAACAGTGACATTATACCCAGAAGCCTCTCCCTCTTGGGCTCTTCCTTGCTCCCCAAACCCACAGCAGAGCACACCCCAGGCCCTGTTCCACCCACATTTTGGGTCCTTAAGTGGCCAAATTTGCTTCTGATGTGGGGATCAGCTGGGACATCTGAGGTTTGCCTGAGTCCCATGCTCCAGTTAGTGGTCCTTGCTTGTCCCTCCCACTCTGCAGACATCCTCGGGAGACAAGCTTCAGTTCATTATCTCTTGATGCTTAGATGTCCAGAGGTTCCAGAATGGAATAAATAGAGTTAGTTTCCCTCTCAAGGTTAAAGGGTACAATTTCCATGCCCCTGTTCAGATGAGAGGATGGAAGCTGGAGGCAAAACAGAAACCTCAGAGAGGGCTGGCGTAGATGAGTGTGTGGGTGTGTTTGAGATAAGGTCTCACTATAGCCCAGACTGACCTGAAACTCATTCTGCAGTTCCAGATCCTCCTATCCCTGCCTCCCAAGTGCTGGGACTAAAGGTGTGCTCCATCACACACCCAGCTGGACTTACATTTTGACATGAGCAACCTAGTATCTCTCTCTCTCTCTCTTTTTCTTCCTCCCTCCATCTCTTTCTTCTTCCCTTTCTTTCCTCCCTCTCCTCCTCCCTTCCCTAGAACTACAGTGCACAGCCCTAGCACACATGAACCTAAGGTCTTCCTACTCCTGCCCTAGCCCCTCGTCTCTAATGGAAACTGGGTTGCCAATGTTCAGTCACTTCATACTGCTGGGATGCCTTTGTGTGGGGCTTGGATGGCTCTAGGTGTGACCGTTTTGCCCTTTATTTAAGTCACGTGTTGTAGATATATATTCTAGTCCCTATTAATAACCCATTCTCAGCACACTTGCCTCCTGTCACTCCAACTGCTCCAACGGTGACCCCCTATTGCCCTCCCCTCCTCTCCTCAGCTCTTTCCACCCAGGCTGAGGGGCTGACGGCTGACGTAGCTCCTAAGCTTCAGCAGGGATTCTGCATGCTGTTTTGTTTCTCTTCCTTCGCACCCCACCTTCCACCTTCAATATTCTCCTTCTGTCCCTAGGGCTGTGACAGCAGGTCATAACTAGAGGTGAGAAAGAAGAAAAGAAGAAAAGAAGACAATAATAAAGGCCATTCTAATAAACCCTCGGTATCATTCACCTTGGGTTCCTTCTAGCCATTTGTTAGGAAAATACAGATGCTGTGTCTTAGAGCTTTCAAATCCTGTGGTCTGCATGAGGGTAGGATTGTCTTGGATGCTGAATTCACTTCCAGTCATGGAAGCTTGTCTTCTTGGCTGTGAAGCCTTCAGCCCCCACTCCCATCGCTGTCCCGTTCTCCTGCCTCCTCCTTGCCTTAGCTCCTCCTCCTCTTCCTCTTCCTCCTTTATCTTTTTTATTTTACAACGTAGAGTCTCAGTCTAGCCCAGGCTGACCTGGTATTCACTATGTAGTCTCAGGCTGGTCTTGAACTCACAATGATCCTACCTCTGCCTCCCGAGTGCTGGGATTAAAGGCGTGCGACACCATGCCCAGCACTTGTCTCCTTGTCTCCTCCTCTTCCTCCTCCTCCTCCTTCTTCTTTTTCTTTTTCTTTTTGGTTTTTCAAGGTAGGTCTTGCTCTAGCCCAGGCTGACTTGGAATTCCTTCTGTATTCTCTCTCTCTTTTTTTTTTTTTTTTTTTTTTTTTTTTTGAGGTAGCCCAGACTGACCTGGAACTCACAATGTAGTCTCAGGGTGGCCTTGAACTCACAGCGATCCTCCTATCTCTGCCTCCCAAGTGCTGGGATTAAAGGCATGCACCACCATACCCAGCTCATTCTGTATTCTCAAGGTGGCCTTGTACTCACAGAGATCCTCCCACTTCTGCCTCCCAGAGTGCTGGAATTAAAGGCGTGCCTGGTTCACTTCTCTCCTTCTTATAACCTGATGCCTCCAAGGGACTTGAAATTGGAAATGTAAATAAACTATTTAAAAATTATATATATAAGCCAGGCATGGTGGCATATGCCTTTAATCCCAGCACTTGGGAGGCAGAGGTGGGAGGATCACCAGGAGTTCGAGGCCTGAGACTACGTAGTAAATTCCAGGTTACCCTGGGCTAGAGTGAAACCCTACCTCGAAAAACCAACAACAACAAAAAGTACATGCATGAGAGAGTGTCTGTGTGAGTGAGTGTGAGTGCATGTGTGCCATGGCATGCGTGGGGAGCTCCGAGGAAAACTTTCAGATCAGTCCTTACCTCTCCGCCTTAGCTGAAGCAGCCTTTCTCTCTCTCTCTCTGTTCTTTGCTATGTTCCTGGGAGCTTCTGGGAAATTCTGTCTCTGACACCCATGGAGCCATCAGAGATTTTAGGAGCCTGCCGTCGTATCTGGCTTTCTGGGTAGGATGGAATTCAGGTATTCAGGCTAGCGAGGCGAGTGCTTTATCCAAGGAGCTGTCTCCCCAGCTGGAAATGTACATAGATTATAAAGCATTATCTGAAATGGGGACTTGAACTTCAAAAGGAACCAAAGCAAAGCATCTTGATACATGGCAGAGCACTCTAGAAGATGCGGCCTTGGGTTTTATGTCTCCAGGAACAGCTGCAGCTTCTCTCACCCACAGGTGGTGCTGACGCGCACACACGCATATATCGTGGGGACTCCATGCCACACCTGCCATGTGAACAAATAGAGATGAACAGAGGAATGGATGCTCCCAGCAAGCCACGGGGGGAGGGGGGGAGGGTGGGAATCTTGAGAGCCAGTGATTCCAAACAGATTCTTTGTTCAGTGCTTATTTATTGATTTAAAAGAGAGAAAGAATGGGTAGGCCAGGGCTTCCAGCCACCATAAACAAACTCCAGATGCATGTACCACGTTGTACATCTGGCTTTATGTGGGAACTGGGGAATCAAACGTAGGTCCTTTGACTTCGCAGGTAAGCGCCTTAACCACTAAGCCAACTCTCCAGCCCTAGGTTTATTTTTTATTTTTTTAATTGATTTGCAAGCAGAGAGAGAGGGGGGTAGGGGAATGAAGGGGTGCTTCAGGGCCTCTAGCCACTGCAAATAAACTCCAGATACACATGCCACTTTGTGCATCTGGCTTTATTTGGGCACTGGGGAATTCAACCTGGGTTGTTAGACTTTGCAGGCAAACACCTTAACCACTGAGCCCTCTCTGCAGCCCCTGGTTATGTGTTTTAACAGCTGTGATCAAGGGTGACATAGCTCCATGCAGTGTGTCCTTTAATTCTGTTGTACCCTCTGGGGCAGCAATGGCAGATTCATTGGCTTTTTCTTCACGAGGCACATGTGCATCCTGGACCAGTGTCATGAGCATTGTCTGTCACTGGCTAGAAGTGCAGAATCCCAAGCCCACTTCAGATGCTCTGAATCAGAAAGTGTGAGGCCCAGCATTCTCGCCTTAACGATAAACCCTGTCGTGCTTGTGAAAGAGGCCAAATGCTTGTCCTACAGAATCCTTGCCAAATGGTTTTGTCTAGCCTTTGCTTGACCCCTTGTAGTGGGAACCTCCCCACTTCTGAAAGTCTCTGAAACATGTCTTGCCTAAATCAAGTTCCTTATCATTTCCTTTTCCTGGTTTTGATCTTACCACATGTGGTGGTTTGGATGTAAAATGTCTCCCGCAGCCTCACGTGTTTGTGATTAAGCCTCCTACTTAATCCCCAGCTCATGGAGCCTTTGGGAAGCAGAATTTGACTAGAGAAGGCATGTTGCTAGGGGTGGACCTTGGGTTTGATTAGTCCAGACCACTAGGCATTCAGAATTGGCTCACTCACTTGACTTCTTTCCTGCTTGGGACAGAGATGTGACGGCCCAGTTGCTTGTTCTACCATGCTTTCTCCACCATACCGAAATTTCTCCTTGAAACTTGCAAGCTTGAAATAAACCCTTCTCTCCCATAAGCTGCTTCTGCTCTGGCATTTCTTCCCAGCAACAAGAAGGCATGTGCTATACTGTATAATTGAGTTATTTGGGAAGTCAAAAACAATAACAACAGGGGGCTGGAAGATGGCTCAGCAGGGCAGTGCTTGCCATGCAAGCATAAGCACATGAATTCAGATCTGCAGCACACACAGAAAAGCTGAGGCAGGCAGCATGCACCTTTAATCTCAGCACTGGGGAGGCAGAAACAGCAGGATCCATAGAGTTGACTGGCTAGCCAGTCTGACCCTATCAGTGAGGTCCAGGTTCAGTGAGAGACCTTGTCTCAGAAAATAAGGCGAAAGAGCTAGGAAGATTGCTCAGTGGTAAAGGTGTTTGTTTACAAAGGCTGACGGCCTGAGTTCAGTTCCCCAGTACCCATGTAAAGATAGATGCACAAAGTCATGCATATGGAGTTCATATGCAGCCACAGAGGCCCTGGCATCATTCTCTCATTCTTTCTCTCAAATAAATAAACAAATAATAATAAAAATCTTTTTAAAAGGTGGGGGGGAGGCTGGAGAGATGGCTTAGGGGTTAAGGTGCCTGCTTCCTAAGCCTAAGAACGCCTGTTCAATTCTCCAGGTCCCTCGTTTAGCCAGACACAAAGTGACACAAAGGTGCAATGCCACACTTGCCCTCAAAGGGGCGCACATGTCTGGAGTTTGTTCACAGCAGCTGAGAGGCTGCTGGCATGCCCATTCTCTATCTGTCCTCTCTCTCTCTCTCTCTCTCTCTCTCTCGACTCTCTCCAAAAAAAAAAGTAGATGCAGCTGGGCATGGTGGTGCACACCTTTAATTCCAGCACTTGGGAGGCAGAGGTAGGAGGATCTCCATGAGTTTAAGGCCACCCTGAGATTACATAGCGAATTCCAGGTCAGCCTTGGCTATGAAACCCTACTTTGAAAAACAAAAACAAAAAACAAAAAAAAGCCAGATGCACAAAGTTGTGTATGCCAATACTCTCTGTTTCTCTCTGCTTGTAAATAAGTAAATAAAAATATATTTTTTTAATTTAAGAGTTGGACACGCCTTAAATTGGTATTTGGATTCTGTATCCTACTGGCATAATCTGTGTGTTTTGAATGTTAGTGGAAGCAAAGACTTTAGGAATTCCTGTATCAGAGTCTTTGTCTAATATTTATTGCCCAAAGAAACATTTATATAGAAAGGGTAAAAAATAATGGATGCTGATTCATTTAATTAGTTGCTTTTCCCATCTCTAGGACAAAATACATGACAAAACCATTTAGGGGAAGGATTTATTTAGAGGAAGGCATGATGGTGTTCATAGTGATGGGAGGGGCTCCCTTCCCTGGAGAGTGAGGTGGCTTGCTCAGATCATCTCATTGGCTAGCACTGTGGAGTGGGTGGGGCTATAACTCACAAAGCGCATCCCAGTCACTCCCCCACATCTTAAAGGTCCCATAATCTTCCCAAATGGTGACACCAGATGGGGACCAAGTGTTGAAACACATGAGTCCGTGGGAGACATTTCACATCCAAACCATAACACTTGTACTTGAAGAAAATAAGTTGCAATATGAAAGAAAGAACAGGATAGCAGGAAGAGCTCTACTCTGGTGCTGATAAGACCTGAGGGCTGAGTCTAGAAATGCTGTCAGATTAGTGGTGTATTATTTGGTCTATTATTGAGTGGTTGTGTTGGAGGAAACACGTGACAGTAGAAATACATTTAAAGATGGATTTGTGTTGACTAGAAAGAACGTATGATGTCCATTAAAATCCTCTCCTCTCTCTTCTCTCTCTCTCCCTCCTTCTTCCCTGAACTTATTGCCCAGGCTGGCTTTGAATTCCCGGGCTCAGTTTGTCTTAGCTTCCCAAGAAGCTGGCACTAAAGTCATGTGCCTCTGTACCTGGTATAGGCCTGTATCTTTAAGTACCACTTGTGTCTTGTTTTGGAATCTGAGTTCTGATTTTTTTTTCGCCTTTGGAAGTGGGCATAGGTGGTTTGGCAGAAGAGAAAACAGGTGCAGAGGGGACTGATGGGGGCTTTGTACAAATATCAGACTCACTGGCCAGAAATAAGCTTCAACCTGAAGCCAAGTGACTTGTGTAGATGTCCATAAATAAAAACACGAAGGTAAATATAGATTCATTGAAGGGTCTTAAAATAGGAGCCTGGCTGGGGCTCTAAGCGTGGGTAGGGAATATGATGCAACTTTCCTCTACAACCTTTCCTTCTCTTTTCTTCACTCACTCAGGGGATTTTATTTGAAAAGCATAAAGGAGATGTATCAAGGTAATTTCATTAAAAATAACTTTTGGCTAATTTTGCGAAAATGTTATTTATTTTTTTTGAGCAATGGCTACTAGAGAGGCTACAGATTTCAAAGAACATCTAGAACTTGGGGAGATGGCTCAGTAGGTAAAGCACTTACCTTATAAGCATGAGGACCTGGGTTTGATACCCAGAACCCATGTTATGTGGGGTTGGGGAGATGATTCAGCAGTTAAAGGTGCTTTAGCGGGCTGGTTCAATTCCACAGCCATGCATATAAAGCTGGGTGTAAAAAGTAGCTCAGAGCCAGGTGTGGTGGCACACACCTTTAATCCCAGCACCAGGAGGCAGAGTTAGAAGGAGTTCAAGGCCAGCTGGAGTTTACATAGTGAATTCCAGGTCAGCCTGGGCCAGAGCGAGACCCTACCTCAAAAAAAACAAAAAAACAAAAAAATGCTGTATGTGGTGGAGCATGCTTATAATCCAAACAATGTGTGTGTGGGGTGTGCAGAGACAGATAGATCTACTTGCTGAGCCAAACTACTGAGAGACCCTGTCTCAAAAAAAGGTTTAAAAAATAATTAATTTTTAAAAGGGGGCTGGAGAGATGGCATAGTGGTTAAGGTACTCACCTAGAAAGCCTAAGGACCCATGTTTGACTCTCTAGATCCCACAGAAGCCAGACGCACAAAGCTGAAGCAAGCACAAGGTCACACATGCCCACTAGGTGATTCAAGCATCTGGAATTCGATTGCAGTGGCTGAGACCCAGGCATGCCAATTCTTTCTCTCTCTGAAATAAATTTTAAAAATTAAAAAAAATAAAGGTGGATGCTGGGCTGGAGAGATGGCTTAGCAGTCAAGGCACTTGCCTGCAAAGCCAAGGAACCCAGGTTTGATTCCCCAGAACCCACATAAACCAGATGCACAAGGTGGCACATGTGTCTGGAGTTCATTTGCAGTGCCCCTGGAGATAGCTGACAATACTCACTGATTGACCGAGTGAGTGGCACAGCCTTTAAATTGACCTCTACATTTGCCTTAATCATGTTAGTTTAGGAACTGATTATGCATCTTTCAGTTGAAGTGTTGAAGGGACTAGAGCTATCTTAAAAAAAAAAGATGGCCTTTGTTAGGCTGCTGTTTCTGATAAGTGGGGACAGGTGTGAACCAAGTCCAGGGATCCTTTGTATCTCGTGTTTCCTCCTTTCTGAACTTCTGCTCCATCCTTCTCCTGCTACAGCCCAGCATTTTTTAAACGTTCAGCCCCTGTCCCTGCCCCCACCCCTGACCCCAAAGTGAGACTGAACTCCATTCATGCCCATTGCAAACCCAGTGCCAGGGCTCCAAGGCACTCAGCTTGAACCAGGACCTTGCACCTGGTTCAGTCAACCAATGTGGACAAACTGGTGCCTGAGGAGGGCACTTCTGTTATCACGTGGGTTTGGCTATAGGAGCTACTCTGGAAAAAAGGAATTTGGGCAGACAACTCAGCTAGCTGGTGTCTCCTTCAGAAGCCATATACTCACAGTATTTGTCTTCCTTTGTATAGTGCTGGAAGAAAAATAGGCTTTTCTTTCATCTGATTCTTGATATAATCCTATTAAGTGGGCAAATCAGATATGCATTCCTGTGTGTATGACTGGGTCTTGCTATGTTGCCCAGGCTGGTCTCAAACTCCTAGGCTCAAGCAAGCCTCCCACCACAGCCTCCAGAGTAGCCGGGACTACAGATACACGTACTAACCCGGGCTAGTGATGGTCTTAATTCTAGAGCTACCCTACTCTGTGAATTCTAGTTTTAACATTTTCTCTCTTGTTTGAGTTGTTTTCAAGGAAGAGACCATATCTTAGTTACCTTTGCATCTAGATACTCAGTACCCTAGCTATGGTCTCTATGTGTTTTGGGTATGTAGTTGTTTTCAAGGAAGAGACCATATCTTAGTTACCTTTGCATCTAGATACCCAGTACCTAGCTATGGTCTATCTTAAAAGAAAAGATGGCCTTTGTTAGGCTGCTGTTTCTGATAAGTGGGGACAGGTGTGAACCAAGTCCAGGGATCCTTTGTATCTCGTGTTTCCTCCTTTCTGAACTTCTGCTCCATCCTTCTCCTGCTACAGCCCAGCATTTTTTAAACGTTCAGCCCCCGTCCCTGCCCCCACCCCCGACCCCAAAGTGAGACTGAACTCCATTCATGCCCATTGCAAACCCAGTGCCAGGGCTCCAAGGCACTCAGCTTGAATCAGGACCTTGCACCTGGTTCAGTCAACCAATGTGGACAAACTGGTGCCTGAGGAGGGCACTTCTGTTATCACGTGGGTTTGGCTATAGGAGCTACTCTGGAAAAAAGGAATTTGGGCAGACAACTCAGCTAGCTGGTGTCTCCTTCAGAAGCCATATACTCACAGTATTTGTCTTCCTTTGTATAGTGCTGGAAGAAAAATAGGCTTTTCTTTCATCTGATTCTTGATATAATCCTATTAAGTGGGTAAATCAGATATGCATTCCTGTGTGTATGACTGGGTCTTGCTATGTTGCCCAGGCTGGTCTCAAACTCCTAGGCTCAAGCAAGCCTCCCACCACAGCCTCCAGAGTAGCTGGGACTACAGATACACGTACTAACTCAGGCTAGTGATGGTCTTAATTCTAGAGCTACCCTACTCTGTGAATTCTAGTTTTAACATTTTCTCTCTTGTTTGAGTTGTTTTCAAGGAAGAGACCATATCTTAGTTACCTTTGCATTGCATCTAGATAGTCTCTATGTGTTTTGGGTATGTAGTTGTTTTCAAGGAAGAGACCATATCTTAGTTACCTTTGCATCTAGATACCCAGTACCCTAGCTATGGTCTCTATGTGTTTTGGGTATGTAGTTGACACTTAGCAAATCAAATTTCTGTTTCCCAGATGAATAAAGAGATCCTGAGTATTCCGTGGTTTGCCTTAGGACACACAGCCAGAGGGACAAGATCTGGTGGTTATCTGGTAGCTGCCACTAGGTTCCCAGCTGAGACAGAAGGCCTCTGACTTCTCAGAAAGGCCACACAGGGTCAGGTGTGTTTGCAGGAAGTAGTGCAATACTGAGTGGAAGACCATTAGGAAGCAGGATGGAGTGAGGCAAGGCTGGGGGTGAGGACTGGGTAGTTAGGTATTGTCAGATTTCATATTGATGCTGACCAGGCACATACTTGGCAGTTTGCTTTCAAGAGCACTGAACAGGTTCAATTCTCCAGGAACCATGTAAGTGAGATGCACATGCATCTGGAGTTCATTTGCAGTGGCTGGAAGCCATGACATGTTCATTCTCTCCCTATCTCTCTCTCTCTTTCTTCTCTCCCTCCCAAATAGATAAATAAAGATAAAATGTTTTAAAAAAATAACCATCCAGGCGTGGTGGTGTACACCTTGAATCCCAGCACTTGGGAGGCAGAAGTAGAAGGATCACTGTGAGTTTGAGGCCACCTTGAGACTACATAGTGAATTCCAGGTGAGCCTGCCTGGGCTAGAGTGAGACCCTTCCTCAAAAAACCAAAAATAATAATTAATAATAACAACCAACATTTATTAGCCTTTCCCTCTGTGCTAGCTCTTGTCCTAAGTTACATGGACATGTCTTTTAGACCTACGTGGTAGTTATTGTTAGAATGGAGATTTGGACTCTGATCCTTAAACTCTACACCACACAGTCTTCATCAGAGAGAAGACAGCCAGTGCATACAGGATTTTGTTAGTCAGTTTCTGCTTTTTGAGAGAAACCGGTCATGAGAAGACAGATTTCTTATGGCTCACAGTTTCAGAGGTGTCAGTCCATGACTGACTTGCTCCATTGCTATGGGACAAAGGCAGACCATCATGGCAGCCGGAGGGCATGGCAGAGAATAGAAGCTTACCTCATATTAGCCAGGAAAAAGAGAGACGGAGAGGGAGAGGTGTAGAGAGAGAGAGAGAGAGAGAGAGAGAAACAAGATACCTTTGTTGGAAGGCCAGCCCAGGAGGGGATGCAGGGTCTCCGCCAGGCAGGGGGTGAGAGGTGTGGAGTCAAGACACAGACACCGGGAGTCAGGTGAAAGCAGGCAGAGGGTGAGCTGCTGTAGACTCGTTTATTCAGGGAAGTGCAGGGGTTTTTAAGGGTTTGGCTGGCCAATCATTGTATGGGGTGGTTCCCTTCTTGTGACCAATGACAGCCTGTCTCTGGGCAGATCATCTCACAGCAGGTTGCTCACGGGCATGAGGCTGTAGCTGTTGTCATGCTAGGCCTGTAGTTCATCCAAACCGTAACAGGGATGGAGGAAGAGGTATCCCAGCATGCTTTACACAGGGTCAGAGTTTTAGGCCTTGGGTGTTACCCCTGTGTTTCATTTGTACAGTTATCCATCTCCAGCTCACTCAAAGGATAACTACGCCAGGAGAACTTTCAACCTTAACTCTGCCCCCTTCCAGCCTTTCCAATAGATGCTGACATTGAGCCAACTTACCATTCCAGGTTTCTTGTGATGTTAATTCAGTTACCTATCGGGGAGTCTTGATGTCCCTCTCTGTCTGTCGGCCTTAGTTTGGACCATCACAGGTGTCAGAAAGTATCAAATAATGTTAAACCCCAAGAGATTCAGTCTAGGTATTATTAGATCCCTTTTATCGATTGGAAACATATCCATTTGGTTTCCAGGGAATGTTTTCTCCTCTTTTCTCCAAGACAACCACATATCAGAGATGAAACCAACCTTAGCCATGCCAACTGCCCTGCTTGCTTTATGCCTGAGGGACAGTGGGCTACCTTCGAGGTAGGGTCTCACTCTGGCCCAGGCTGACCTGGAATTAACTATGTAGTCTTAGGGTGGCCTTGAACTCATGGCAATCCTCCTACCTCTGCCTCCCAAGTGCTGGGATTAAAGGTGTGCGCCACCATGCCCAGCTTCCGTTGACACAATCTTACAAAACAGAGTCTGCATCCATCCCAGACAGCGTCTTTAGCAGAAGCCCCTTGAAGCACAGTCTCTCTCTCTCTTTCTGTCTCTTTCATGACATAATTAAACCTCGGCTTTGATTGAGCCCTTCTACCCAAGCTCGGCTGCTTAATGGTATAATTATTCAGCATATATCAAGCGCCAACTACATGTAGGGCACTTTTCTAGGAGCCAGAAATAGAAAGCAAGCTTTCCTCAGAGAAGAGGATAAAGGTGATACAGTTTGCCACATCAATCTTGGAAAGTCCCAAAGATGACAGGAAGGGCATGGGGGAGGGGGGGAGGAGAGTGGGAGTAGCTGTGAGAGAAGAAGTGATCGTGAAAAGTCTGAAGGATTGTAAGTAAAACCAGAACAGCCTGACAGTAAGTCTATTTAAGGACAGCCCCAACAAAGAATACTTATTAGCCAAACCTATCAAAATAGACCCACTTACTAAATACATACCCAAACTTTTCACTCCCACTCAACTCCATATAGAAACATCGTACAAAAATAATGTTCTTCAAGTCACCCCTCCAAACTTGATGGTGATGTTCCTGTTTGAAAAGCAAACCAACCAAGCCCAGTGCTGCATGACTGTAACTCCAACACTCAGAAGGCTGAGGCAAGAGGTCTGTGAGGTCTAGGCCAGCCTGAGCTACATAAGGGAGTTCCAGGCCAACCTACACAACATAGTAAAACCCTGTCTCAAAACAAAATAAATAAAGCAAACTAAACCCAGAATAAAAGAAAAGCAGCTGGGCATGGTGGCACATGCCTTTAATCCCAGCACTTGGGAGGCAGAGGTAAGAAGATCACCATGAGTTTGAGGCCAGTGTGAGACTACATAGTGAATTCCAGGTCAGCCTGGGATAGAGGGAGACCCTACCCTCAAAAACACAACAAAACAAAAAGAATAAAAGCAAAATGACCAAGGTACAGATGGCAATTGACTTGACCATTATTATACAGTGAGGCAGTGAAAACACTGGAAATAGGTTCTCAGGATTTTGCTGGCAACTGCCTGTGTTTTCACAAATGGCCAGTGCATAGGTGAGGCTTGCCATTATATAATACTGCATAACACACCACTCCAAAACTCAGATACTTAAAAACAACTGCCATATATTTACATGAGTCTACTCTTGGGACTGGATGCCCCTTGGTAAGTCTATGGTCTCATGGAGAGTCACTCATGTCTGGAGTTGTCTAAATTGACTGGAGCAGGGTAATCCAAGGTGAGCTCCCAGGCGTGGGGCTGTAATGCTTGCCAGTGTTGGTTGTTCCTCTAGCTGAGGTCACTCAGCAGGCTGACACTGTCTCACACGGCTGCAGTAGCAACCCAAGAAGGCCGTGGTGGGAGCTTCAAGGTCTCTGCCTCTATCCCAGAGCCTACTCAGAGGAAAAACCACGTAAAGAAGGCACCTGCCAGCCAGGAAGAGGTCTAAACAGCAATCCAATCAGAACCTTGACCTTGGATTTTCTGGACTACAGAACTCTGAAGAAATAAACTTCTCTTCCTTAATCCATACAGCCCATGGCATGAGTTAACTTCAAACACGTGGTTGATGGTTCAGAGCTGTGAAGCTGCTGTGAATGTTTTTGTGGAGATGACCGTCATTTCTGTGAACGGGTGGGATGGCTGGACTCTATGCTACACGTGCTGTCTAAAGAAACTGTTCAAATGGCTTTCCAAAGTAGCTGTAACCATTTTGTACTCTCATCAGCAGGGAATGAGGTTTCCTGTTGCTTTACATCATGACCAACTCCCAGTATCTTTTCTCATGTTACCCACGCTGGCAAATATGTAGTGTGGTAGCTCATGTGGGTTGAATTTGCATTACCCATTGACTAGTGAGGTTGGACAGCTCTTCATGCACATATTTGTCATTAGTGTCTTCTTTAAAAAAAAAAAAAAAGTTTTATTTATTTATTTGCAAGCAGAGAGAGATAGAGAGAAGAGGGACAGACAGAGAGAATGGGCACACCAGGGCCTCTAGCTACTGAAAATGAACTCCAGATGCATGTGCCTCTTTGTGCATCTGGCTTTACATGGGTCCCGGGGAATCAAACCCGGGTCCTTAGGCTTTGCAGGAAAGCACCACAACCTCTGAGCCATCTCTCTAGCCCCCATCATGTCTTCATTATTTAAAATTATATTTATTTATTTATTTATTTATTTATTTATTTATTTATTTATTTGAGAGAGAGAGGCAGATAGAGCAAGAATGGGTGCACCAGGGCCTGCATCACCTTGTACATATAGCTTATGTGGGTCCTGGGGAATCAAACCTGGGTCCTTAAGCCTTGCAGGCAAGCGCCTTAACTGCTAAGCCATCTCTCCAGCCCTATCATGTATTCTTGAGTGAACTATCTGTTCAAGTCTTTTGCTCTGCTATTATTGGTTGAAAGTTAATTAAATCTAAATTTAAGTACATGTTAACATGGAAAATCAGATCCAGAATATTATTGGCTGTTCAGGTTTGGCAGGTCTGGAAGACCAGAATATCCAACATTGAAAATGTGGTGGGAAATGTTGTGAGAGCTGGAAAGAACGTGGTGGGTCTGACAGTAAATTCTGCTGGCCTCCAAATCTTGTCCAAGTTCAGCCCCGAGGCCTCCATAAACTGTTTTCTCACCATGGCCACGGAACTCCAGCCCCTAGATCCTCCAAGAGCCTCCACCTCATGACATTTTCTGTAGGAGTTTCCTGGGTCATGAGTGCATCACCTCTGTTACTCTTGTTGGAAGAAGTTTGCCAAGTCTGTAGGCAAATACAGAGATGCCCACGAGAAGTGCCTAGATAAGATTTGGCTTAGAGTGCTGTCCAGGGAACTGTGCCCCAATCCATGTCTAAAACACATTTGACTCAAGTGAGGACCTTGGAAGGGAGGGATGGTGAGAATGGACTGGGGAGAGATAGGAGCGAGGATATGCGATAACCCTAAGTGCCACAATCAAGAACATTGTGTTCAGCTGTGGATAACTCCATGCCGGAAGGAGATAAGTGGGAGACAGTGCAGGCTAGAGCAGAATATATGATTAGGGAATGGGGAAGCTGATTTATGAGGTTCATTTAGTAGTGTTCACCAAAGCTCATTTATTTTGTGAAATGTAACTGAAGCTAATTTTCCATCAGAACCTGAAAGGCAATGGAAATGCACACATAAAAGATCAAGAAAATGGGAAATATAAAAGACAGCATGTCTAGCAAACCTGTGAGTAAAAAGAGCATAATTTCTGCACTGGAAGGTCAGCGTTTGATCTCCACATTCTCCATGCTGTGACAGGCTTTTTTTTTTTTTTTTTTCAGGAAGGTCTCACTCTAGCTCAGGCTGACCTGGAATTCACTGTGTAGTCTCAGGGTGGCCTCAAACTCACAGCAATCCTTCCACCTCTGCCTCCTGAGTGTTGGGATTAAAGGTGTGTGCCACCACACCCAGCTAAATAAGATATTTTTGTTTGTTTTAATTTAATTTATTATTTATTTGAGAGACAGACAGAATGGGCCCGCCATGGCCTCCAGCCACTGCAAATGAACTCCAGGCACATGTGCCACCTTGTACGTCTGGCTTACATGGGTCCTGGGGAATTGAACCTGGGTCCTTTGGCTTTGCAGGCAAGTGCCTTAACTGCTAAGCCATCCCTCCAGCCCGAGGCTCTTATACTTTGTCATTCTCTTCCATATTTCTCCTCATTCCTTTTGCTTCCTTTGTAGTTTAGGGAATGTTGTATTCATACTCAAAGCCCCAGCTCTTGGAGTTCTTATTTCTTTACCTTTCAGAGGGATCCTTCTGGCTAGGTCCTGCTCTTCAGTCTACCATTCATGGCATTTACTCTTTCTGACCCACTCAGTTGTCCTCATCTGTGGTTCTTCTGAATATCCCCAACTCTTTGAATTAGACCTTTCCTCAAGTCAGGAACTCGGGGAAAACAATAAATGAACTTAATTCCACCATTTTAGTACCCTCACCCTTAGCATTTGGAGTATTTCCTTCTATTTGTCTTATCCACTGGAACCCCTCAGGTCAGATCGCATCATCTCAGTGTATGCATTGGAGACAATGGTTTCCTGATGGTTAATTTTATGGTCAGCTTGGCCGGGCCACTGTGTGGTCCTGGATATTTCTGTGATGGTGTCTTTGGATAAGGTTTACACTGGTGGACTCTGAATAGAGTGGACTATTCAGCATGTGGTGGATCTCGCCCAATCTACTGAAAGCCTGACTAGACCAAGAGGCTGACCTTCTCCAAGCCAGACATACTTCTTGGCAGACTGACTTTGAACTTCATCTGCAGGATCAGCCCTTCTTAGTTCTATAGCAGACTGCCTTTGAACTAGAACTACAACTCTTCCCCGTATCTCCACCCTGTCACTCTCTCATTAAATGTTGGATTCACCAAGCTTCTATAAGGCATGCTAAGGTAATTCCTTAATTTTTTTTTTTTTTTTTTGGTTTTTCGAGGTAGGGTCTCACTCTAGTCCAGGCTGACCTGGAATTCACTGTGTACTCTCAGGGTGGCCTTGAACTCACAGCTATCCTCCTACCTCTACCTCCCGAGTGCTGGGATTAAAGGCGTGTGCCACTATGCCTGGCTCTTAAAATAAATTTCTTTACACATACACAAACACTATTAGTTCTGCTTCTCTGAAGAACCCTGACTTACATAAATTTATACATTATTAAATATTCCTAGCAATGTAGGCAAGCATTCAAAATATTGTGATTATAGGCTTCCTCAATTAAGAACCCAGAATTGGAAGTCTTCAGGGTCTAAAATTGAGATAAAATCAGGTAGAAGCTTTTGCAAGCAAATGAGGCAATCATTTTTGCAAAGTTAGTTTAGTCTTCAGAGATGCCAAAACTCATTGGTAAGAATGTCCATTGGCTGGTGTGGTGGCACACGCCTTTAATCCCAGCACTTGGGAGGCAGAGGCAGGAGGATCGCTGTGAGTTCAAGGCCACCCTGAGACTACATAGTGATTCCAGGTCAGCCTGGGCCAGGGTGAGACCTTACCTCGAAAAACAAGCAAGAAAACAAACAAACAAAAAAGAATGTGCATAATTAACTCTCTTTGAATTTTGTGTATTAAAATTTTAATGTGTTTTAGAGTCAGCCCAATCATTTAAAAAAAAATTGGCTTCTTTCCATTTAGTCCTCTCTCATGCAACTAAAATATCTGCCAACAGACCCTTAAATAGAGCTGCTAGGAAATTTGGAGGTGCTATGTCACCTGATTGTGGTGAGGTTTAAATGGCTATACACTCACTAAAGCTCATGGCACTATACACTGCATGAGATAAATTTTACTATAAATAAAGTTGTCTTATTCTATTTTCTGTGGCTACAATAGAAGAACTGAGACTGGATAATTTGTAAAGAGAAGAAGTTATTTTTTAGCCCATATTTCTGGAGTTATTGACTAATCCACAGGAGAACGGTATCAGTCCATCTATGAAGGCTCCATTCTTATCACCTAAACACTTCCCACTGGACCTAACCTCCCAATACTGCCATGCCGAGGAATGAAGGCTGCAAACACATGCACTCCAACCCTAGCAAAATAATGCTTTAATAAAAACAATGGGGTGGGGGCTGGAGAGATGGCTTAGCAGTTAAGGTGATTGCCTATGAAGCCTAAGGACCCAAGTTCGACTCCCCAGAATCCACGTAAGCCAGATGCACAAGGTGACACATGTACACAATGTGGTGCATGTGTCTGGAGTTTGATTGCAGTGGCTAAGGCCTTGGTGCACCAATTCTCTCTCATAAAAAACAAAAATAGCTGGGCATGGTGGCCCATGCCTTTAATCCTAGTACTCAGGAGGCAGAGGCAGGAGGATCACTGTGAGTTCTAGGCCACGCTGAGACTACATAGTGAATTCCAGATCAGCCTGGGCTAGAGCGAGACCCTATCTGGAAACACCAAAAAAATAAAAAAAGAAATGGGTTGGGAGCAGTATTGGCTTTAAAAAAAACTACATTATCCTCTGCAGTAGTAAATGTTAGTTAATATTAGAAAGCATAAAGCTATAAGGAATTGGAAATGAAAAATGCCACATGGTTCAATATTTCAAAATATGAGAAACTCAATTTTCACTGCAGTAATTATGAGCTGCCCTCCTGATTCCTCTCTGGCTTTAGGCCCTACTTAGTCATTGTGTTGATCTTATCTGTGCCACCACCCATCCTGGAGATGTCGAAGTCCATGCCACAGTGGTATCTCTGAGCTTTTTATGATGAGGACAGCAGAGGGAATCTGATTTCATGCAGAAGCTGGAAGCTTCCTGGTTGGCTCTTTGCCACACTAAGCTTGGATTGACATCCATTAGGCACAATGGCATAATACAGAGGGCTTGCCACACTTTTAGGGGCCCTGAAATAGCCTAATTCATGTGTGTGTGTGTGTGTGTGTGTGTGTGTGTGCACATGTGTGCATGTGAAGGTCAGTGGACAACCTCAGGTTTCATTCCTCAGCTTTCTCATGCTTGTGAGATAAGCACTTTATTGACTGAAATATCTCCCCAGCCCATAATTTCTTTTTTAATATGTTTTATTTATTTTTTATTTATGAGAAAGAGAGAGAGAGAGAGAGAATGGGTGTGCCAGGGCCTCTAGCTATTGCAAACAAACTCCAGATGCATGTACCACCATGTGCATCAGGCTTACATGGGTTTTAGGGAATTGAATCTGGGTCCTTAGACTTCACAGGCAAGTGTCTTAACCACTGAGCAATCTCTCCAGCCCAAACCAACATAATTTCTTTCTTTCTTTTAATTTTTTTTTTGTTGTTTTTTTGAGGTAGGGTCTCGCTCTAGCCCAGGCTGACCTAGAATTCCCTATGTATTCTCAGGGTGGCCTTGAACTCATGGCAATCCTTCTACCTTTGCCTCCCAAGTGCTGGGATTAAAGGTGTGCACCACCACTCCTGACTTCCAACATAATTTCTTTTAACACCAGAAGAAAAACATCAACTTTGTTTGGTCAGAGAAAATGCTTGACATGGGCTATAGTTTAAATATTGAATAGTTCCCTGAAGCCCGTGTATTAAAGGCTTGCTTCCCCAGGTTGGTACTACTAGAGCCTTTAGAAGTGGAGCCTAGTAGGAGGTCCTGAGGTCATGGCCTTGAAAAGAAAAGTGGGACTCCAGCTACTTTTTACTTTCCTCATTTTCATCTGTTTCCTGGCTTGGGATGTAAATGATTTTGCTCCACCATGATTCCTGCCATGGTGTGCTGCCTAGCCATGGGCTGAAAGGTCATGGACTGGAGCCTTGAACACTGTAAGCCAAGGGCTGTAGAGATGACTTAGCGGTTAAGGCACTTGCCTGCAAAGCTAAAGGACCCTGGTTCAATTGCCCAGGACCTATGTAAGCCAGGTGCACAAGGTGATGCATGCATCTGGAGTTTGTTTACAGTGGCTAGAGACCCTGGAATGCCCATTCTTCCCTCCCCCCTCTTGCTTTATCTCTTTCTCTCAAATAAGTAAAATAAAATTTTTTTAAAAGAACAAAAAAGACTGTGAGTGAAAATGAACCTTGTCTCTTTATAATTTATGATCTCAAGTATTTTGCTACAGTAATGAGAAGCTGATTAACATAATATATGATATTAGTATATGTAGCTTTATGCCAGTGCACTTGTATAGTACATTTTTAAATGTTTTGGGGAAGAAGGGACCCTAAAAGGCAAAAGTATCTAGGATCTTTTAAAATCTGTTGTATGTATGTATGTAATGTATGTGTAATGTATGCTTATGTGTGTGCAGATACACATGCCCCTACCGTGCACCTGTAGGGGCCAGCATAGAACATCAGGTCTCCTTCTCTATCCCCCTTTCTGCTTGTTTTCTTTTCTTTTCTTTTCTTTTTTTTTTTTTTTTTTTTTTTTTTTTTTTTTTTTTTTTTTTTTTGAGGTAGGGTCTCACTGTGGCTCAGGCTGACCTGGAATTCACTGTGTAGTCTCAGGGAGGCCTCGAACTCTCGGCAATTCTCCTACCTCTGCCTCCCGGGTGCTGGGATTAAAGGCGTGCGCCACCACGCCCGGCTCTGCTTGTTTTCTTGATACAGATTCTCACTAAACCTGGAGCTGCTATTTTCAGTCCGACTGACCAGTGAGCCCTAGGGATCCTCTTGTCTCTTCCCCGCCCCAAGACTGGGGTTCAGGTCACTGTAGTCATGCCTATCTTTTAAAAACATTTTATTTATTTATTTATTTTTTATTTATTTATTTATTTAGAGGGGGCAGATAGAGAGAGAAATGCCTCTAGGGCCAGGAACTCTAGCCACTGCAAATTCCAGATACATGCACCACTCTGGACATCTGGCTTATATGGGTACTGGAGAATCGAACCTGGGTCTTTAGGCTTCCCAGGCAAGTGCCTTAACCGTTAAGCCATCTCTCCAGCCCATACCTACCTTTTTGCATAGGTTCTCCTGCGCATATGGCTGGTGCTTTACCCACTGAGCCATCTCCCAAACCCCCTTTTAACATTTTAATGCAACCCTTCCTAAAGCGGTTTTGTGTGTGCCAGTATCTCACACAGTCCTTCTTGAGAGCCGAGGACATGGTTCAAGGGGTGAAGCACTTGTTGCACAACCTGAGGACCTGAGTTTAGATGCCCAGAACCCAGGTAAAGCTGGATGCATTAAAGCCGGTCTGTAATCCCAGCACTCCTACAGGGAGACGAGAGGCGGACACAGGAGAATCCCTGGAAGCTCACAGGTCAGCTAGCCTGACATACACACAGTGGAGAACAACAAAAAGACCCTGTCCCAAAAGAGGCAGAGGGTGAAGACCAACACCAGAGGTTGTCCTCTGACCTCTATGTCTACACTGTGGCACATGCACTCACACACACGAACTACCACACATATCACATACACACATATGGACACACCAAAAGCATATCTCTCTTGAAGAATTGTGTCAGCCTTTTGCTGTCGACCACCTCAGCAGGGGAATTCGAACCAGCTCAAGCAGTAATCGTGCCGCTCCATTCTCCTCTTACCTCCCCTTCGGACTCCCTCCTTTAAGGCAATTCCTCTTCACTTCTCAGGTTACAAAACAAAAACCAAGCCAGCAAACAAATTATAATCGTCTCTAAGAAGTTGTTTCTTTCAGCTCTGATGTTGAAAATTTGTGTCCTTTTGGCCCCAAGTCTTGTACCTCAATTAAATATTTGAGTGTGTGGTTTCCTGTTGATTCTCCAAAGGCAGATGACGGTATAAAGGTTAATACCCACAGCCTTACTCTCTCAGCTGAAATTTAAGTACTGTTTCTCTTAGTAACCCAGAGCAGCTGCTCGGGAGTGCGATGCACAGAAGCGTGGAGGAGGGAGGTATGTCAGGCTTGGGCTATTCTGGCTTCCAGAAAGAGAAGAAGCAAAGAAATTGTGTCCCACCATGTCAGATGGAGACTCAGGGGCTGAACCCCACGAGAACCACATCAGAGCCCAAAGAGAGTTGGACATGGGAAGAGATGCCTAGGAAGGACCACGCAGGGCAGCATAGTGGGTCCCTAGGAGACGCTGATGGGGCAGCCAAACTGAGCGTCCTTCCTGCTCTGAGGATGGTAACCTCTGATTCTGTAGCTATGGAGATGGGAGCAGAGGGGCTTCCTCATGGTCCCTGCACCTCATATGACCTAGAAGAAGACAAACAGTATGAAAGTAGGACATTGTGTTAATGACTCTTCTCATTGCGGTGACAAAAAATGCCTGGCAGAAGCAATGTAAGGGGAGAAGGTTTATTTTGGCACCTAAGAAAGCACAGTCAAGACGGGCGTGGTGGCGCACGCCTTTAACCCCAGCACTCGGGAGGCAGAGGTAGGAGGATCACTGTGAGTTTGAAACCAGCCTGAGACTATAGTGAATTCCAGGTCAGCCTGAGCAAGAGTGAGACCCTACTCAAAAACAAAACAAAACAAAACAAAAAAAAGTCCATCATCGTGGGAGGGAATGGCGGAATTTGTGACAGCAAGAATAAGGTGGGACTCTTGAACAGGAAGCAAGCAGATGTGATGAGGAATCCTGGCACTCAGTCAGCTTTCTCCTTTTCTTCTCTTATTCAGTCTGGGACCGCAGTCCATGATATGGTATCATTCACATTCAGGGCAGATTTTCCTCTTTCAGTTAACCCTCACTCCAAAAACCTTTATAAGAGTTTATTTTTTAAAAGTTTCCTTTATGAGAGAGAGAGAGAATGAGAGAGAGAATCGGTGTGCCATGGCCTTCAGCCACTGCAATCAAACTCCAGATGCTTGCACAACCTTGTGCGCATGCGCAACCTTGAGTTTGCCTCACCTTTGTGTGTCTGGCTTATGTGGGATCTGGGGAGTCGCACATGGGTCCTTAGGTTTTGCAGGCAAGCGCTTTAACTGCTAAGCCAGCTCTCCAGCCCTGTAGGAGTTTCTTAATCCAACTGTAGCAGTTACCTTCTTAGTGCTGGGGGGAAAAATAGCTGGCCAGAAGCAGTTTAAGGAAGGAAAGGGTTCATCTCAGCTTACAGTTTGAAGGGAAGTCTCATTGTGGCAGGAAAAGCATGGCAGAGCAGACAGCCAGGACATCACATCTTGTCAAATCAGCTGGGAGGAAATAGTCTAAGTACTGGGCTTGGAGCTGGGGTATCACCCCAAAGCCAATGCCCAGTGGCACACCTCCTCCAGAAAGGCTCTACCTCCTAAAGACCCCACAACCTTCCCAAATTGACATCACCTGAAGACCAAATATTCCAAACACAGGAGTCGATGGGAGACATTTCGTTCAAGCCACCACACAGTCAAGCTGATTAAATTAACCACGGCAGACATGTACTACCCTTCTTACCATTCGCAACTCTGACTAAGGTGCTCCAGCAGTCCTCACCAGAACATAAGCTTCTCATAAACAAATACAGCAGTTGGCTTCTCACTGCCGAGGCAAAACACCGTACCAGAAGCAGTTTATGGAAGGAAAGGCTTTATTTTGGCTTATGGTTTCAAGGGGAAGCTTCATTGTGGCAGGGAAAGCATCCCAGGTATTCCCTCGTTTCATATATGAGGAGTAACTTGTATCCAACACTCACTAAGAACCTCATCAAGCTACTATAGCTTCTTAAAAGATTAGTCAGTGTGGGCTGGAGAGATGACTTAGTGGTTAAGGCACTTGTCTGCTCAGCCTAAGGACTCAAGTTTGATTGCCCAGTACCTATGTAAGCCAGATGCACAAGATGGTGCATGTGTCTGTGTCTGGGGTTCGTTTGCACTAGCTAGAGGCCCTGGCATACCTATTCTCTCTCTCTCTCTCTCTCTCTCCTCTCTCTCTCAAACAAATAGATAAATAAAATATTTTTACAAAGATTAGTCAGTGAACACAAGTAAAATGCATAGACACTGAAATCCAAGTATAAGCATGCCCACTTCATATGAACAATGCCCGAGTCTTATTTTTTAATTTTTATTAGGGAGAGAGAGAGGTAGGAAGAGAGAGAGAGAGGGAGGGAAAATGTGCAACTCTAGACTTATGTGCTGCAGTATGCATCTGGCTTATGTGCGTTCTGGGCAATCCAACCTGGGTCTTTAGGCTTCACAGGCAAGCACTTTAACTGCTAAGCCATCTCTCCAGCCCCAACCAAGTCTCTTTTTAAACTGTTCAAGTCTATCCGCATGTATGATACCAAGGAAGGAATGACATTTCTCCACCCTCTCTGCCCAACAATGGAAGCCTGTTGTGGTGGTTGTTGTGGTTGTGGTTTACCCAAACTGGACTCGTCATAGCAGTGGGTAGAGAATCTGGGAATTTAGAGCGCTGGTTCCAAGTGGTTCTGAGACTGCACAAGTCCTTTTACCATTTGAGCTTCACTGTCTGTACTGGAGAACTAAGGGTTTCACCAGATTTATCAAATTTCACTGGATTATTTTCCAGAATCTGCCAGCATAAAGCACTCACAAACAGGGTGGCTTAACCAGCAGATATTTATTTATTGAATTTTGGTTTTTCGAGGTAGGGTCTCACTCTAGCCCAGGCTGACCTGGAATTCACTATGTAGTCTAAGGGTGGCCTTGAACTCACAGTGATCTTCCTACCTCTGCCTCCCAAGTGCTGGGATTAAAGGCGTGTGCCACCATGCCGGGTAGCAGATATTTATTGTATCCTCCAGTACTGGCAGCTAGAAGTCTGAAATCAAGGTGTTTTAGGGCCTTGAAAATCTGTTCCTTCCTCTCTCCTAACTTGTGTAGCCTTAGGCACTCCTTGGCTTGCAGATGGATGTCTTTCCCGTGTGTCTACATGTTGTCCTCCCTCTGAGCATGTCTGCCTCTGTCCAAATTTCTCCTTCTTACAAGAACACACTTGTGTCGGATTAGTACCAGGCCTGATGATCTCATCCTACCTTAATCATTTACAAAGACTCCATTTGTTTTTTTTTTTTTTTTTTTTTTTTTTTTTTTTTTGGTTTGGTTTTCGTTTTTCATTTTTCACTGTAGGGTCTCCCTCGAGCTGAGGCTGACATGAAATTCACTATGTAGTGTCAGGCTGGCCTTGAACTGATGGTGAACTTCCTACCTCTTCAAGCGCCACATGCCTGGCTTAAGACTCCATTTTGAAATAAGGAAACATTCATAGGTTCTAGGGGTCAGGCCTTCAATGAAATCTGTTTAGAGACACCGTTCAATTCCTACACTAACTTTTTTTTTTTTTTTTTTTGGTTTTTCGAGGTAGGGTCTCACTGCAGCCCAGGCTGACCTGGAATTCACTCTGTAGTCTCAGGGTGGCCTCGAACTCACTGCAATCCTCCTATCTCTGCCTCCCAAGTGCTGAGATTAAAGGCATGTGCCACCACGCCCGGTGTAACTTTCTTAAAAAAAAAATCCAGGGGCTGGAGAGTTGGCTTAGCGGTTAAGGCACTTGCCTACAAAGCCAAAGGACCTCAGTTCAATTCCCCAGGACCCACATAAGCCAGATGCACAAGATGGCACGTGCGTCTGGAGTTAGTTTGCAGTGGCTGGAGGCCCTGGCATGCCCATTAGCTCTCTCTCAGTCTCTCTCCCTCTCTCTCTCCCTCTTTCTCTCTCTCAAACAAATAAATAAATAAATAATGTTTTTTTAAAAAAAATCAATAATGGAGAAAACATAAGAACCCCAAAGTAAGCTGAAGTGTCTACCAAGAGGAGGTGGGAAGAACACTGGAGGTAGGTAGGTAACCACAGTTGCCCATTAAGATGGTCTCTCACTTGACAGGGTCCAGGGCAGACAGAGCCACTGGGGAGGAAGATACACTGTTCCAGAGGGTCCCTGGAAGCGTGCCAAGAATGCATCCCCAAGAGTACAAAGGTATGTGCGAACCTTTGTTCTGTGTATAGAGACAGACAGCAATACTCAAACTCTTAGACCAGGCTACCACGTGGAATGAGAAGCCAAAATGAGCCTCTTGTTCATTCAGTAGCTGAATCTACCTGCATAGCCAAACCCCATCTTTATTTTGCCTGCTCCATGAAAACAGAAATCACATTGGCTCATCCTAGCTCTCAGACTCTTTCACAAGTGTATACCCAGGACAGAACCCAGAGAATGTTCTGGGACCTTTGCTCAGGACCCTCCTTTATCTCTGCCTTTCCCCAGCATTTTACCTTTCTTTGCTCTGTCCTATGTGAATTTTCCATGTCTCTTCCACTACCCACGCATACCCTGTCTGCATAGAGAAGCAAAATCTTTGCTGAGTAGCAACCTTTGTAGCAATGAGGAAAAAAAACTCCTCCCTGGATGACTGGGACAGATTGGAGCCAAACCATTTCCTTCCATCCGTGAGCACATCATTCCTCCCACCCCCAGTGACTTCTGTAATCCAGAAACAGCTGCAGATTCCAGTAAATTCATGTTCTGATCTAATCCCTCCAGTCAACATCACCCTTTCGTTTTCCTCTCTGGAGGGAGGAAAAAGAAAAATCAAAAGCTCTGAAGAGCTGCCATGGGTGCAGTGTTTGCAAGCGTGCATTGACAGAGGCATGAGTCAAGCAGCCCTTTTTATTAAAGGAGAGAAGAAGGAGGAAAAATGGAAGAAAGCATGAAAAATGATGGGAAAAGTGAAGGAGGAAAATCTGAGTGAGTGGAATAAAATGACATGACAAAGAATTGAGTGGGGGCTGGAGAGGTGGCTCAGCAGTTAAGGCACTTGCCTGCTAAGCCTGATGGACTGGGTTTGATTCCCCAGTACCCACATAAAGCCAGATGCACAAAGTGGCACATGCATCTGGAGTGTGGAGTTTGTTTGCAGTGGCTAGAGGTCCTGGTGTGCTCATTCTTTCTCTTTCCTTACAAATAAATAAAAATATTTTTAAAAAGAATTAAGCAAAAACACAGTGCCCTCCTTGAGCTCATTCAGCTCACCTGCCTCTCACTTGGGGGGAGGCGGAAAGCCAGTCCATGTCGATATATCACTTGACCTACTCTTACTTGAATTGAACCCAATAAAAGCATGCCCTGCTATATTAAAATGATGCTACAGAATAAGGGTATTATTTCATTAAATAATTTACTCTTGTAACTTGCAACCTCTAAAATACACTTAAATAGTGTATCAATTTACAACATGATCTTTCCCTCCCCTTACAGGTTCATTCTAGCTGTGACCATTCCCGGCTGTCCCTGGGAGATTGGTTTTCATGGCTGGAATCACTGCTTGACCTCGAGCTTTTGGTTGTGCCAAATTAGAAGCCCCACTGGGAGACTGGAGAGTAGAAAGAATGGTGTTGTGTTTCTCTCTGCATCCCTGGAGTATGTCCCTCTTCTTGTATGCAGACCTACTCTGGTCCTTCGCCTAACCCTGCCTGTTTGGGGTTTTCCCTGTTGTTGCATTATTCCTTCCAATTCCCTGGACCCACAAATGTCTTTTTAAAAATAGTATTTATTTATTTATTAGAGAGAGAGAGAGAGAGAATGGGCACACCAGGGCCTCGTGCCCCTGCAAACAAATTCCTGATGCATGCGGCACTTTGTGCATCTGGCTTTATGTGGGTACTGGGGAATCAAACCCAGGATATCAGGTTTTGTAAGTAAGCACCTTTTAACAGCTGAGCCATCTCTCCAGCCCCTCATCAATGTCTTTATAAGTAACTTAGTCACTTAAGCTCCCCTTAGTTGTTTATGTAAGTATAATACTAGCAGATGCCTTGCTTATTATAATCTATAATTTTTCTAGAAGTTAGATTGTCTCTTAAGTGCCATCTTAACAGATGATCTTCAAAGTGTTTAGCATTGTCCCATGTACAGAGTAAACATTTGTCGTTCATCGTGTTGATGATCCAGGGGAAAGTCCTTCATTCCATTCTTCCCAAAGGTCACATGTCCAAACACACTTAGTAAGTCATAGTGGGTCTCAGTGTTCACTCCCAGCCTGATCATTATTCCTGCCCACTGCCTTCATGGGATGGGACTTTGCTGCTAATGGTGAGTAGTGGGGTGTAATGGAAATAGTAGGTATCTGAAGCCTTTTGACCCAAACCCAGCTCTCAGCTGTGCTCCTTACTAGTTGGGTCCCTTGGGGAAAGCTAATGGAAAGTCCCTGTGGTGGTTGAAATCAGATGTCTCCCATAAACTTATGTGTTTTGAATTCTTAGTCCTCAGCTGATGGTAATTTGGGACATGGAGGCTTGCTGAAGGAGGTGTGCTATTAAAGGCAGGCTTAGGGTATTGAAGGCAGGCTTAGCCAGCTCCCCCTTGCTAGAATTTGGCTCACTCTCTTGTTGCTGTTTTCTACCTGCCATGGCAGCCTCTGCTCATGCCATGCTTTCCCCTGCCATCATGGAACTTCCCCTTGAAATTGTAAGCTGGAAAAAAAAAAAAAACTTTCCCTCCATCCACTACTTTTGGTTTGGTGCTTTATGCCAGCAACAAGAAGGCAACTACAACCCTCCCCAAGAACCACTGTTCCCCCATGGCTCTTTCCATTGCTGCTTCTCCCTCATCATGACCAGCTTAGCCAACTGGAGACTTTTGTTCCATTTGGACACCAAAGGCCAGTGATAGGTTGCAACCAGGTTCTTGAGGAAGAGGAGACAGAGAAGAAAGGAAGGGGAATGGGAGAAGTATACTGGCAACATGGTGCACGGCAAATATTTCAATAGATTTGGGGAGAGGTGGGAAAACAGATTATGATACCTAAAGAAGCTGGTGGGGATGCATGAGGAGGTAGAAAAGGTGAACAGGATGGAATATTCCAGGCTTCTTGTCTGAAGCAATGGTGCCGTGATGAATATCCCAGTGCTTCTTGTCTGAAGCAATGGTGCCTGATGGAATATTCCAGAGCTTCTTGTCTGAAGCAATGGTGCCTTGATGGAATATCCCAGCGCTTCTTGTCTAAAGCAATGGTGCTGTGATGGAATATTCCAGACTTATTGTCTGAAGCAATGGTGCTGTATCAGTCATCCTCCCTTGGACAGCTGGCTGAAGTAGAGTTTCTTCAGGGTGGAAACTAGGGCACTATGTAAAGACCATGTTCAAAAGGAAAACACGTGAAGGGGCCACCATTCCCTTCACCCTTTAACTGAGCGTTTGGTAAGTAATTCATAAGTTCCAATGAAACTCAAAAATTCAAAACTTTCCCACATCTACCAGGAAAGTGAGTCCTGGATGGCAGAACTCGTGGTGAAGTTGATGCACTCCTATTATTTTCTTTATTGATAAATGCCCTAGTTAACTCTGTGGGGTAAGGAAAGAGGTTTCCAGACATTTCTACAAAACAGGCTTGGTGTGAACTGAAAGATATCGTGAGCGAAAAGGAAAGGAATATTTGCACCACACTCTAGGCTCCGAGTATCTTCATCACGGACTATGGCTAAGTGTTCTTTCAGGCAATGGGCCAAACCTGTGATCCTGCCTGGCTGCTGTAAAAATCACCTCAGGGTTATGGGTATCATAACACTCTCTTCAAGGGGTTGCTATGCAATACTTCAAGGCAATATACACAAAGCACCAGGTACTCAGCATAGAGGTGGCACTGCATACATGGGGGGGGGGGGTTGTTCCATGTATAGTTGAGATTGAAGACTTTTTGTTTAGATTTGGAATATCATTCTGGTTGACATTCTGCTAGTTGGTCATGCCAGCTATAGCAATGGTTCCAAAGTGTTGTTTTCCACCTCCTTCCCCTCGTGAGATCTTGTATCCATGACAAACCTGAAGGGGGCCTGACAATAGTCATTTTACCAAATGGTACAATGGAGTTACAGTACGCAAACATTAAAGTTTCTTGAGTTCAACTATCTGCTCAGTGAAAGAAAATAATGCAGAGGAATATATACATGTAGATGTACCCCCTCCTTACAGTATGGCCCTTAAATTCAAGCCAACTACTTCATCTGGTTCTCAACCAAAGAAACAGCCATGCCATCTGTTAGGCTCTGAGGAAAGCTGGCTGTACTGAACTTAACAGAGAAGGCACAGAATGCATAAAATCCTGTAATCTGTATGCCTGGAGGATTTAAGAGGTTTGAATGGGCTCTTTTCTATATATAAGCGTTGCTGTGCATGTTGACTCCAAGCATGGATCAACAGCACTGTACAAATGCATTATTGTGTGTCATTTCAAGCTGTCAGATTCCAAGGGTATACGAAAATGACCGCCAGCAAAATCCAGCATCACTCTAAGGCTAACTTGTGCACTGTTTGTGTAACCTCATAGCTGCAAAGATGTCTGTATAACCTTGCTCCCTCCATTCCATTTCTTTCTGCTAGTATTGACATTCCCAATTATTTGTTTCAAAATAAACCACTTGCGGGCTGGAGATAAAGCTCCATGGTAGAGCATTTTTCTAGCATGCACAGACTCTGGGTTCAATCACCAGTACTACAAAACAAAACAAACACACACACACACACACACACACACACACAAAACTCCTCTTATTAACTGTGACTCTGGGCTCAGCTCTGGAGATACTAGACAGGCTTGATATTGGGTCTCATGGAACTCACATTTCTAGGTGGGTAATTAGAAACATTGGCCAATTAGTCACATAATTCACATGGTCATTTATTCAACAAATACTAACATTAAGTTTCAACCATGTGCACGTACTAGGCATTGGAAGGTTATTGTCAAAAAATAGGGGCTGGAGAGATTGCTCACTGGTTAAGGTGCTTGTTTGCTAAGGTTAACAACCGTGATTGCCCAGCACCCACGCAGAGCCAGATGCACAAAGGCGCATGCATCTGGAGTTCTTTGTAGTGGCTAGAGGCACTGACAAACCCATACTCTCTCTCTCTCTCTCTCTGTGTATCTCTCTGCTTGCAAATAAATAAATTAAATATATTCTAAATAGAAGGCCCTCTTGTCTAATATGAAAGACAGAAAGAAGCCAGATGAATATGTAAGTTATATAGTAGATACTCATAAAACCTGAGGGGGTTATCTAAACCAAAAAATGGGATATTTTAAATGGGAGATGAGTGGTTGATTTATGAAGACCTTCTTGAAACAGTGACTTGATTTGTTTTGAGGCAAGATCTTGCTGGCTTCACACTCTTGATCCTCCTGCCTCAGTCTCCTGAGTACTGGGATTACAGACATATGCCGCTATGCCCAGGCAAGCTGTGACTTCTGTGTAAAGACCTGAAAGACGTGATTGCTCTAGCCCTACAGAAATCTGGAGGAAGACGTTCAGGCAGAGGGGGCAATCAGTGGGAAACCACATGTGGTTAGAGTGGAGGGAATGTGTAACTGCAGCTCGGTGATGCAGGCTCCGGAAGTCAGGGTGAGGACTGGCTTTTACTGGGGGTGGAAAAGGAAGTCACCAAGGGATTTGGAGCAAAGGAACAACATAATCCTATCCATGTATTAATACAATCATTCTGACTAGTGATAAAAATAGACTGGCAAGGGCTGGAGAGATGGCTTCGTGGTTAAGGCATTTGTCTGCACAGCCAAAGGACCTTGGTTCAACTCTCCAGGACCTATGCAAGCCAGATGCACAAGGAAGCACATGCATCTGGAGTTCATTTGCAGTGGCTGGAGGCCCTGGCACACCCATTCTCTCTCTCTCTACCTGCCTATTTCTGCATCTCTCTCTTTCAAATAAATCAATAAAAATAAAAAAATTAAGATAAAGGAAGAAAAAAATAGACTGGTGAGAGTCACAGGCAGAAGCCAATAGTCCAGGGAGAAGATTGTTGCAATAACTGGGGCAGAACACGGTGGTAGAGTTAGAACTCTCCCTAACTCCATCTGGCATTGGGAATCAAACCTGGCCATCAGACATTGCAATCAGGTGCCTTAACTGCTGAGCCATTTCTCCAGCCCGAGGATAGCAATTATTAAAAACATTAAAACCAGGGCTGGAGAGATGGCTTAGTGGTTAAGGCATTTGCCTGTGAAGTCTAACGACCCAGTTTCAATTCCCCCGGACCCACATAAGCCAGATGCAGAAGGTGGCACATGTTTCTTGAATTCATTTGCAGTGGCTGGAGGCCCTGGTATGCCCATTCTCTCTCTCTCTCTCCATGTATATATATATATATGCCTCTTTCTATCTCTTAAATAAATAAATAAAAATTTAAAAATACCTAAGGCTGTGGGGGACATACATTTAAAAATCTATTAAAAAAAAACATTAAAACCAAACAGAACTTACATTATCAGTTTTTGTTGTTTTGTTTTTATTTTTAAGACAGGGTCTTTTATAGCACAAGCTAGTCTTCAATTCACTATGTAGTCAAGGCTGGCCTTGAACCCTTGTTCCTTCCACCTCTACTCCCCAGTACTGGAATTCTAGGTGTATACCACCACATATGGCTTAGCTTTCTTTGAAGGTTCACAGTTTCAAAAGCTAAGGATTATATGTGAAAGCCCACCCTGGTCCGTGTAAAACATGTTGCTGGGAAAAAGTCATATATAAATTAATGAAATTTCCACGTTATGTAGTTATTGTTGATGTCAGTGAAATGTGCATCATAGCAGAAATGACTGTAACAGTGGGCACAGAACTGTGTCCCACCAAAATTCATACATAGAAACTGACACCCAGTGTGATGGATTTGAAGATGGGGCTTTTGAGAGGTAATTAGGCTTATATGAAAGTCACCAGAATGGGAGCCTCATGATGATAAGTTTAGTGCCCTTGTATGAAAAAGACCAGAATGCAGAAGGGCTCTCTCTCTCTCTCTCTCTCTCTCTCTCTCTCTCTATCTCTCTCTCTGTCATAGTGCAAAGGATGCCATCTAAGAGCCCCAGAGAACCCTCACAGAGCCCATCTACGCTGTGCTCATCTTGGACCTGCAGCCTCCACAATGGTTACAAGGGTTGGGGATTGGAGAGATGCTAAGTTGGGAAGGGAAGAAACAGATACCAGAAAGCTCACACATTTCTGGCTATGGATTCTAACCCAAATGGTTACAGGGCAATTCTCCAAATAATGTCTTGGCAGAACTGGGCCATTAGAGACAGGGGCAGAGTTGGGGATGTAGCTCAGTGATAGGTTCTATCTTTGATCCCCAATACCCACACCCCTAACAAACACATGGACAGGGACAGAGTAATCACCTTTGTTACTGGTTGCTGCAGAACCCCCAGTTTCTCACCTATTGGTTTTCCATGAATTCTACAAGAATGCCTTTTTAAAAAAATTATTTATTTATTTATTTATTTATTTATTTATTTATTTGACAGAGAAAGAGGGAGGGACAGAATGGGTGCACTAGGGCCTCCAGCCACTGCAAATGAGCTCTAGATGTGTGTGCCCCCTTGTGCATCTGGCTAATGTGGGTCCTGGGGAATAGAACCTGAGTCCTTTGGCTTTGCAGGCAAACACCTTAACTGCTAAGCCATCCCTCCAGCCCAAGGATGTCTTGAACGGTGTGTCAGTTACTTTTCTCATCACTGTACCAAACACCTGAAAAAAAGCAATGTAAGGAAGGGTTTATTTGGGCTCATGGCAAGAGGAATGCAGTCCAACATGGCAAGAGTGTGTGGCAGCAGGAGTGGCTTGAGCCATAATGCTGACCAGTAAGTGGAGAAAGGAGAATGCTGGTGCTCACCTGGCTTTCTTCTCCACCCCACCCCCTCTTTGTTTTTGAGAGAGAGAGAGAGAGAGAGAGACAGATAGAGAATGGGCACACCAGCAGCCTCTCAGGCACTGTGAATGAACTCCAGACACGTGTGCCCCCTTGTGGGCAAGTGTGGCATTGCACCCTTGCATCACTGCATCTGGCTAAAAGTGGGACCTGGAGAATCAAACGGCATTCTTAGGCTTGGCTGGCAGGCAGGCGCCTGAACTGTTAAACCATCTCTCCAGCCCCCACCCCCTCTTTTATTCAGTCTGGAACTCCACCTCATTGGATGATGCCACCCATGTTCATGTAGCATCTTGTCCAGTGAATCTTCTCTAGAAATGCCCAAATAGACATGCCTAACAGTGTGTCTCGTAGGTGATTCTAAATTGAGTCAAGAGTAACCCCTTCCTTCATGAACAAAACAACACGACTGACCCTGCTCTGTGACAGCATGTACTTCCTGTTGTCATGTTGTTTCCTGCTAAGGTGGTAGATTCAACATGGCTTCAACTTCCTCCAACCCATCACTTTCTGAACAATAGAGGCACCAACAAGTGGCTGGCTGGCCCATGACAGCAACCTGTAGCCATATAACAGAAGCAAGAAACTGAAGCCATGACCTTAATCTCATGGGTGATTGCTCCAACTAACTGAACACACTAGACAGAGATGACACTGAATTAGCTGGGAGAATCATTACATGGAACAGAATATTCACTTTCCTGCTTGCATATGGACCACATATGTGTTCCTCTCAACTGGTTTTGTATATTTCTATCTCTGTCATAATTATATTCGCATAGCACCCTTTAAATACTCTAATTAAAATGAATAAAGAGGCTGAAATAGTTCCATTCTCTTCCTCACTAGAAAATCAGTTCTGTATACTTGAGTCCGAGCTGCTTCCTGTGAGTCCCTGACTCTAGGATACAGCAAGAAAGCAAAGGATATAAAATGCAGCACAATTGCCGGGTGTGGTGGCGCACGCCTTTAATCCCAGCACTTGGGAGGCAGAGGTAAGAGGATTGCCATGAGTTCAAGGCCACCCTGAGACTACTGAGTGAATTCCAGGTCAACCTGAGCTAGAGTGAAACCCTACCTTGGGGAAAAAAAAAAAAGCAGCACAATTAAAGGAGTATAAATAAATATTAAAATTAAAGCAGACATTACTGGGCTAGGGAGATGGCTCATTGGATACTCTAGCTCCAGCTGGAGTACCAGAATTCAGTCCCCATACCCTGCACAAAAAGATGGAAGCCAAGGGCAACATGTTGATGCTGATGGTGAGATGGGAGACAGAGACCGGAGGATTTCCAGGAAACTGGCAAGTGCAGCAAAGAAACGCAGAGCCAGAATCCAGAGTGAGAAAACCTGCTTTAGATGACATGGACAGGAGAGAACTGACCCAAAAGTTGTCCTCTGATCTTCACAAGTGCAGTGGCACAAGCATGTCAGCATCCATACATGAACACACACACACACACTTTAAAAACTCCAGAATAATCTAAGCAGATAGCACCCCTAACTAGGCATGATTGACCAATGAGAAACAGATGTTTAGAGGAATGAAATAATGGTTAAGAAGTCACTTGCTAGGGCTCAAAATAAGAATTCCCACCCTACAAATCTGACTCCAGATTCATTCTTATCTATTCATTTATTCACTTACTTATGCCTTTTTTGGTGTTGAGGATTGAACCTAGGGTCTTGTGCATGTAAAGCATGTGCAGAAAAAATAGAGAAGAATTGGGCATAAGGGAATAAAGACAAAAGGAAAGGGCTCAAGTGGTTTCAGTGTTCTGGAGATGCATTCGGTATAATGGATGCTATTCTCCAAAGAGCCCCCCCTCCCCCAACACTCATGCTACTGTTTAGAAAAGGTCACTGCATTGTTTCCTTTCTTGTTCTAACAAGTGTGTGTTCAATGACTCCTATTGACCAACCGGTGGATTTTCACAAGAAGCAATGAAGGACTCTGGGAGGACTCTTACAGGAGATAAACCGTCAGATCTGTGACAATGAGCTTTTGCATAGCATGTTTCCCATTGCACTGCTTGTATCAAGGTCCTAATAACCAGCCCTGCCAAGAGTGGCACCCATATGCTATTTCCCATGTAATGAATATTGAATTACCACACAATGGGTTCTACCACAGCTCCAAGGTGGGGACCTAATGGGCTGAGACCCATCCCCATCCCAACTGCAAATGAATGGTCCTGAGGTAGGCAGGCCTACTGAACCAGTGAATTGCAAACATGGGTTTTTTAGACACTTTTGGAAAATATTTCTGAACCCTTAAGAAAGATTCACAGGGGCTGGAGAGATGGCTTAGAGGTTAAGGCATTTGCCTGCAAAGCCAAAGGATCCTGGTTTGATTCACATAAGCCAGATGCACAAGGTGGCGCATGCATATGGAGTTCATTTGCAGTGGGTGGAGGCCCTAGTGCACCCATTCTCTCTCTCTGCCTCTTTCTCTCTCAAATAAATAAATAAAAATATTTTTAAAAAGAAAGATTTGAGCCGGGTGTGGTGGCACACACCTTTAATCCCAGCACTCAGGAGGCAGAGGTAGGAGGATTGCTGAGAGTTCAAGGCCACCCTGAGACTACATAGTTAATTCCAGGTCAGCCTGGACCAGAGTGAGACTCTACCTTGCAAAACCAAAAAAAAAAAAAAAAAAATTCATAAAAGAGTTTAATTCAGTCATAAAGAAAAACAGGAAAATATTTGCAGGGAAATAGAGGGAATTGGAGATAATCATGTCAAGTGAAATAAGCCAGTCTCAGAAAGATAGATTTCACATATTTTTTCTCATATCTGGAATCTAGATTAAAAAGACAAAGACAGGAAAGCACAAAGGTGACTATTTGGTAGGAAGAAGCAGGAAGCTTCAGAGAGAGGGTAGTGGGAGGGGGATATGATCAAAATAAATAATATACATGTGTGAAAATGTCATAAAGAAACCCATTCTTTGGGGGTGATTATAATGCACTAATAAAAATGAGTGGGGAGCCAAAAAATAAGCAAGCACAGGACTGTAGTGGGAGGCAATAGCTATTTTTGAAGCCTCCCATTGCCCAGGGAGTTGTTCTCAGGCTGAAGTCAGCAATGGAGAAAGCAGAGCTGAGAGTGAGAAAAGGACCAGTGCATCCACCAGTCCTGAGCCCTTTACCTCTGACCTCCGCTATTCAGGCCAATAACCTGCTTTAAGATGGAAGCTAGTTCTATTGGATTATCTATTATTGTGTGTGTGTGTGTGTGTGTGTGTGTGTTTCAAGGTAAGGTATCGCTCTAGCTGAGGCTGACCTGTAATCCACTATGTAGTCTCAGGGTGGCCTTGAACTCACAACGATTCTCCTACCTCTGCTTCCCTAGTGCTGCGATGAAAAGGTGTGCACCACCACACCGGCTTCATATTTTTAATTTTTTAAAAAAATTTTATTCATTATTCATTTGAGAGAGATAAGGAGAGAGTCAGAGAGACAAAGATGGAGAGACGGAGAGAAAGAGGCAGACAGAAAGAATGAGAATGGGTGTGCCAGGGCTTCCTGCCACTGCAAACGCACTCCAAAAGCATGCGCCACTTAGTGCATCTGTTTAGGTGGGTATTGGCTTTGCAGGCAAGCATCTTAACCTCTGAGCCATCTCTCCAGCCCTGTTATTCATATTTTAAAGTATCCCACTGATATAGTCTGTTAAACATAAAAACATGATGAGCGCACATAGCCTGATTTTATCTGGAAGGTGGCTCATGTGTCCCAGCTCTTCCTCTCCTCTGTGGTTATGACAGCTGTCCCCATGAATGATTCAGCCTTCTCTTGTCCTGGATCCCCGGATATGAAAGCGTAGGGGGAGCTGAATGCCTCCAACTTCCTATCTACCATCTATTCTCATCCATCTCTTCGTCTATCCATCCATTCATCCAGACAACCAGCCAGCCGATGGGCCAATGAACTTATATCAACCCCTTGCTAAGAGCAAGACATTTCGCTAGACACTGGGATTATCAAAAAAAAAAAAAAAACACATCTCGACTTTTAGAGGCATTATCATCTGAACAGAGAGGGAAAATGTATAGAAAATATATACTGTGGTAAAAGGAATGGAACTATTGCTAATACAGAAGTACAGATTAAGTACACAACAGTAAACAGCAAAGACACTATGTCCAGCTGGAATGATTTATGGCCGTTTCCTCAGAGCCAATGGATTTTGCACTACATCATGGACGATAACGGAACTGTTGCTGAGAAAAGGAACCTTCCAGGTCGAGTGGGCCAGATCAAAGGTCCTGCAAAACCAATCATCAATCAATCAATCAATCAATCAATCAAAGAGACTGGATGAAAGACAATCGGCTGGGAATAGAGCCGGAAAATAGAACCAGAACTTGGAAGAGCCAAGGAGACCAGATAGGGAAGGAACATAGTTTCAAGTTAAGAGAATATTCTGAGGGCCTCAGGATGGGTCTGGATGATAGGATGTGGGTTTGAAAGAAAGGAGGCATCTCCCAGAGGGAGCATAGAAGGAGAAGAAAGGCTGTACTCCTGGGAGCAGGTTTCCTGCGCTTGTGAGCCAGGGTGAAGACACAGGTGACTCTCCTTGCAAGGCAGGAAGGTCTGGAATGGATGGTGTTACAGGTTGAATGTGGAATGTTCTCTGCAGGCTCGCATTTTTAAGCACTTGGACCTTAATTAGTAGTGCTGTTTTTTTTAAAGATTTTATTTTTATTTATTTATTTGAGACAGAGATGGAGACAGAGTGGGAGGGAGTGTGAGAATGTGCACGCCAGGGTCTCTAGCCACTGCAAACGAACTCCAGGCACGTGTGCCACCAAGTGCATCTGGCTTACATGGGACCTGGAGATTCGATCCGGGGTCCTTAGGCTTTGCAGGCATGTGCCTTTACTGCTAAGCCAACTAGCCAGCCCAGTGATGCTGTTTTGAGAGGGTGTGAAACCTTTAAGACGTGAGGAGGCCTGGCTGGTGGGAGAAGGTCATGGAAGGTGGACCTTGGAGTTACAGCTGGCCACTTCTGGCCCAAGATCTCTGCTTCCTGGTCTCCTGAGATGTGAGTGGTTTTGCCACATTACTCCAGCTGCCATGAACTCTGCCACATCGTCTTCAAATTTTAAAGATTACTTATTTCTTTTGTGTGTGTGTGTGTGTGTGTGTGTGTGTGTGCCCGCATGCTTGTGTGTATGAGAGAGTGCAGGTACGTGTGGCCACAGCGGGCATGTGGAGGTCAGAGGACAACTTTTGGCGTCTGTCCTTGCTGTTCCACCTCATTTAAGGCAGGGTTTCTCTCAATCTCGCTCTGCTCTTCTTTTTTCCTGCACTCACCAAGAGCTTGCTTCCAGGAACTTCTCCTTTGTCTGCCTCCCGTTTTGCTGTCAGAGTGCTTGCAGTTCCAGAAGCCCACCATGGCTTTTGGCTTTTTATGTGTGGGGTCTGAGGATAAAGCTTGGCTACTCAGGTTAGAACAGCTTACTTTCTCCACTGGGCCATCTCCCTAGCCCCTGCCACCTCTTCTTTTCCATGATGGATTCTCCCCTCTTAAAAAACATCCTTCGGGGCTGGAGAGATGGCTTAGCGGCTAAGGCGCCTACCTGCTAAGCCTAAGAATGCTGGTTCCAATGTCCAGCAGTTCCAATCTCCAGGTCCTACATTTAGCCAGATGCAAAGTGATGCAAGGGCGCAATGCCGCTCTTGACCACAAGGGGGTGCACACATCCGGATTTCGTTCACAGCAGCTGAGAGATTGCTGGCACGCCCATTTCTGTCTCCCTCTCCTCTGTCTATCTCTCTCTGTCTCTCTCTCCAAAAATAAATAAAAAATAATTTTAAAAAATTAAAAAAAAAATCCTTCGTAGGCTGGAGAGCTGGTATAGAGGTTAAGCGCTTGCCTGTGAAGCCTAAGGACCCCAGTTCGAGGCTCAATTCCCCAGTACCCACGTAAGCCAGATGCACAAGGTGGCACAGCACCTGGAGTTCATTTGCAGTGGCTGAAGGCCCTGGTGTGCCTGTTCTCTCTCTCTCTCTGCCTCTTTCTCTCTCTGTCTGTCGCTCTCAAATAAATAAATAAAAATAAATAAAAAAATCCTTCATGTTTGAAGTAGCTTCTATTGGGCATTTTGTCATGGCAATAAGCAAAGTGATTAATACAGATGCCTCATTTTAAGTGTCAACTACATTAAGGAATATCTAGAAACCTGGAGAAGCTTTATTTAGGTATAGTTTGAGGGTGCTTCCAGAGGATGTTAGCATGTGAGGCTGAGAGACTAGGTGGGGAAGACTCACCAGCAGTGTGGGTGGATATCAGGCTGGGGGCCTGAGTGAATAGACACAGAGGAAAATTAGCACTTCACCTGGAATTGCTGGGACCCACTCATCTCCTGCCTAGGCCATCAGAACCCAGGCTTGCTGGCCTTTTGGGCTATAGGGCTTAGGCTTTCAGCTTCCAGCTGAGAGTACCTACATTGACTTCCCATGTTTGGAAGCCTTTGGACTTGGACTGGGGAATGCTACCAGGATCCTAAGAAGCAGCCACCTTACCTGTATGAGCCAATCCTTTAGTAAACCTCTGTTCATACACATACATGTGTATTTTTTTTGTTTTTAAAGATTTTATTTATTTATTAGACTGACAGAGACACACAGAGAGCGAATGGGCACATCAGGGCCTCCAGCCACTGCAAATGAACTCCAGATGCATGTGCCACCATGTGCATCTGGCTTACATGGGACTTGGAGAATCGAACCTGAGTCCTTAGGCTTCGCAGTCAAGTGCCTTAACCACTAAGCCATCTCTCCAGCCCTAACATATGTATTTGGCCCTGTCTCTTTGAAGAACCCTGACTAGAGCAGGTTCTTACCCAGACTCCAGGAGCATTAAGCCAGCACCTTGTTGATGCAGCCCAGCTGGCACTCTTGTGAGCAGTGAGGTTGGAAAGCCTCTGGGTGAGAAACATGTGCACCAACATGCCACAGGTGAGCATGAATACAGGGGCCAGTTACACGAGCATCTAAACAAGGACGACGACTGTCTAGAAGTGCTGCAAACCTGGGAGGAACCCAACATAGAGGCCTATGTAAAAGGTTCAGGCAACTGCTGTAGAGAAAAATTGGAGTGAGTGCAGGAGACTCAGGAGTGAGCCCAAGGCTATTTTTATTTATTTATTTATTTTAATTTTTGTTTATTTTATTATTTTTTATTGACAATTTCTTTCATTGTAGACAATATCCCATGGTACTTCCCTCCCTCCCCCCACTTTCCCCTTTGAAACTTCACTCTCCATCATATCCCCTCCCCTTCTCAATCAGTCTCTCTTTTCAGTTTGATGTCATGATCTTTTCCTCCTATTATGATGGTCTTATGTAGATAGTGTCAGGCAATGTGAGGTCATGGATATCCAGGCAATTTTGTGTCTGAAGGAGCATGTTGTAAGGAGTCCTACTCTTCCTCTGGCTCTTACATTCTTTGTGCCCCCTCTTCCGCAATGGACCCTGAGCCTTGGAAGGTAGGTTTGAGATGTTTCAGTGCTGAGCACTCCTCTGTCCCTTCTTCTCAGCACCATGGTGCCAAGGCTTTTTTTTTTTTTTTTTTTTTTTTTTTTGGTTTTTCGAGGTAGGGTCCCACTTTAGCCCAGGCTGACCTGGAATTCACTCTGTATTCTCAGGTTGGCCTCAAACTTATGGTGATCCTCCTACCTCTGCCTCCTGAGTGCTGGGATTAAAAGCGTGCACCACCACGCCCGGCTTGCTATTTTTTTTTTTTTTTTTTTTTCGAGGTAGGGTCTCACTCTGGTCCAGGCTGACCTGGAATTCACTATGTAGTCTCAGGATGGCCTTGAACTCATGGCGATCCTCCTACCTCTGCCTCCCGAGTGCTGGGATTAAAGGCATGCGCCACCACGCCCAGCTTCCGGCTTGCTATTTTTTTTTGAGAGAGAGAGAGAGAGAGAGAGAGAGTGGGTGTGCCAGTGGCCTCTCAGCCACTGTGAGTGAATTCCAGACATATGCGCCCCCTTGTGGGCAAGTGTGACATTGCACACTCACGTCTGGCTAAACATGGGACCTGGAGAATTGAACAGACCTTCTTAGGCTTGGCAGGCAGGGGCATTAACCGCTAAGCCATCTCTCCAGCCCCCAAGGCTATTTCTTGTGCTATGAAAACTTGGGCAAGCCACTTGACCTCTCTGGGGGGGGGGTCTCTTTTTCCATGACTATACTATAAAAGAACACTATAATGCCTATCTCCTGGAGTTATGAGTGTAAATAATGTATGAGCAGCGCCTGGCGCGGAGCACTCCACAGAAGAGTGCTAATGTCATTATCAACATCATCCTTGTTATTGATATTGAACCATAGAGATTGTTTCTACTCAGGCTGGGAAGGTAATAAAGCAAGCGAGCTTGCCAAGAACAGAGAAGCGGGAAGGGGGAGCCAGCCCCGCGCCCAGACGGGATCACAAAAGACTCCAGACTCACATATTGATTGGTCATTTGAAATGGTGGGTTTGTGCGTCTATCCTCCTTCTTGGAGAGTGAAACTGTCATTGTTCTCTCCAGTGTAAACAAAAAGAATCCCAGATTTCTGTTTGTTTTTTAAGCCACAGGGCCTGTTTGACCATAGCATGTCATTTTTTTTTTCCTGTGGGGCAAGCTGGCATGAGAATTAAGGGATGCATCCCTTTTGCTCCTGGTTCTAACAACCATCTCTTTGGTCTCTGGCCACATCTCATTAGCTAAGTGAGGTTGAGCCCAGTGGGATTAATGCTGACAGGGAGACAAGGGAGGGGAGCAGGGGACACAGGTGGTTCTAAGACATGACATGTGTGATGGGAGTGTGTGGCTGACCCAGCTTAGCATTAAGGGAGGCTTTCTGGGGTAAGAAAACCTCACAACCTTCTGCAGTCTCTGAGGAATTCATGACGCTGCTGACCGCCCACAGGGATCCTGCCTGTTCCTGACGGATGTGTCTTGTCTGATCAGGCCAATAATAACCAACACTTATTCAAACCTCGCTGCATCTGTGATGGCTTACGTTGATTGTCAACTTGACAGGACACAGAATCACCTTCCAGGAGTTGCGTAGATTAGGTTAGCCTCTGTGTACATCTGTGAGGGATCGTTTTGATGAGGTGATTAGTTAAGGTGAGGAGACTTTCCTTAACTATGAGTGGCACCACTGCCTGGCCCAGGGTCCTGGACTGGAATTAAAAGGAGAGAGCTGGCTGAGCAGCAGCAGCATGACTCTCTGCTTCCCCCTGAATGAGATCAGATCCCTTCCTTGCCATGATGGACTGTAACCCAGAACTAAAAGCTAAAGCAAACCCTTCCTCCCTTAAATTGATTAAAAAATATATATTTTATTTGGGCTGGAGAGGTGCCTTAGCAGTTAAGGCACTTGCTTGCAAGCCAAAGGACCCTGGTTTGATTCTCCAGGACTCATGTACAGATGCACAAGGGGCACACGCGTCTGGAGTTTGTTTGCAGTGGTTGGAGGCCCTGGCATGCCCGTTCTCTCTGTCTGTCTCTCTCTCTCTCTCTCATTCTCTCTCTGTCTGCCTTTCTCTCCCTCAAATAAATAAATAAATACATAAATAAATATTTTAAGATATTATATATAATATATAAAAATATATTTTATAAAATTTTATAATTTTATATAAATTTTGTAAAAATATATAAAATATTTTAATATATTTTATTTATGTATTTATTTATTTGAGAGAATGAGATAGAGAGAATGCGCACACCAAGGCCTTTAGGCACTTGCAAAAGAGCTCCAGATGCATGTGCCACCTTGTGCATCTGGCTTACAGGGGTCCTGGGATTTGAACCTGGGTCCTTTGGCTTTGCCAGCAAGCTCCTTACCTGCTAAGCCATTTCTCCAGCCCCTTTAAACTGATTTTTTTTTTTTTCAGTTTTTCGAAGTAGGGTTTCACTCTGGTCCAGGCTGACCTGAAATTAACTGCGTACTCATGGCGATCCTCCTACCTCTGCCTCCCGAGTGCTGGGATTAAAGGTGTGTGCCACCACGCCTGGCTTTTTAAACTGATTTTTAACAAGTATTTTGTCCCAGCAATGAGAAAGTAACTAATGTAGCATGCTAGGTTAAAGATAAGCTTAAAAGGTAAGCGGAGAGGGGGGGACTTGGAGAGATGGGTTGGGAGTTAAGTTGCTTGCCTGCAAAGCAAAAGAACCCAGGTTCAATTCTCCAGGACCCATGTAAGCTGCACAAGGTGATGCATGTGTCTGGAGTTCGTTTGTAGTGGCTAGAGGCCCTGACACTCTCTCTATCTGCCTCTCTCTCTCTCTAGGGGCTAGGAAGAGAGCTCAGCAGTCAACAGTGCTTACTTACAAAGCCTGTTAGTCCAGGTTTAATTTCCAAGTCACTCACACATGCTGGACACAAAAGGTGTCACAAACATCTAGTGTTCATTTGCAATGGCAAAAGAGGCCCTGGTGTCACCCCACACATGCACATACACGTGCACACTTTTTAAAATTCATAAAAACCAAGCTACCGGACTGGAGCAATGGCTTAGTGGTTAAGGTGCTAGCCTGCAAAGCTCAAGGACCTAGGTTCAATTCCCCAGGACCCACGTAAACCAGATGCACAAGGTGGCTTGTGGTTCTGGAGTTTGTTTGCAGCAGCTGAAGGCCCTGGCACACTCATTGTCTCTCTCTTTCTCTGTGCCTCTTGGTCTCTCAAACATAAATAAAAATAAAATATAAAAATTAAAATAAATAAATAATTTAAAAATCTGAGCTACACCATTTTATACACTATCCTTTTGAATCCTCACTACAACCCTGTGTAGTCAATATTATTGGTTGCTTCATTTTATAGAATAATGGAAGTTCAACAAGGCTCAGCAACATGTCCCAAGGTGCACACACACACAGCTAATGAAACTGGTAAGCCAGCCTGGGAACGCAGGTTTGCTGAATCAAGACCCTCAGGTCTGAATCAGAATGCTAACTCTTCTCACTTCATAATGCGCGTGCAGGGCACTGGAGAACTTGTTAGAATGAAGGCTATGATTCAGTACATCAGGATGGGGCCTGAGATACAAACTTTCTAATAAGCTACTAGGTCCAGGGGATGCTGATGGTCCATGGCCCATTCTTTGAGTAGCAAAGGACTTCTCTGATTTAGTTCACAGTAGCTGGATGGCTTCATTTTGAAGGATGTTTGGTCAAGGTAAGACCAAAGAGGGGCCTGAGAGATGGCTTAGAGGTTAAGTGCTTGCCTGTGAAGCCTAAGGACCTGGGTTCCAGGCTCGATTCCCCAGGACCCACGTAAGCCAGATGTACAAGGTGGCACCTGCATCTGGGGTTTGTTTGTAGTGGCTGGAGGCCCTGGCACGCTCATTATCTATCTATCTGCCTCTTTCTCTTTCTATCTGTCACTCTCAAATAAATAAATAAAAAACAAATAACGAGAAAAGAAAGACCAAAGAGTTTGAATTTAGTCTTAGATACAAGAGGATTTTAAACACTTATAGGAGCTGGGAAGGTGACTCAGTGGATAAAGTGGTTGCTACTCAAGCCTGAGTAACCAAGTCCAACCCCCAGACCCCATATAACAAGGCCAAGGCTGTGGTGGGGTTCTGCAGACTCAGCACACTGACTGTGAGATGGGAGGCAGAGACAAGAGAAGTTCCTGGAAGCTCTCAGACCAGCAGGTCGGGGGAAACACAGCAGTAATGACATCAGTGGCAAAGAAAGAGAGAAAGAGAGAGAGAGAGAAAACAGAGAGAGAGAGATTTGTCTCAAATGAGGTGAAAGGTAAGAACCAATATACTTAAAGTCCTCTGGCCTCCATGCGTGTGCCTGCACACACACACACACACACACACACACACACCCCTTACAGGACAGGGGATGGAGATATAAAATGTGTGAGACCCCTGAGTTCAATCCCCAGCACTGAAAGAAAAAAGAAAACCATTTATGAAGTGTGTATTCTAGTTCCATGCTGAGTAACAAATTACCGCAAATTTAGCACCTTCAGTAACACCCATGTATTTTCTCACAGTTTTTCCACAGAAACCATGGAGACCAGGAAGGGCAGGATTCTGCTCATGTAATCAAAGGCTGAAGGAAGGTTTCAGCCAGGCTGTGTTCATTGCCTGTTTTGTTTTCATTTCTGTCTTTTGTTATTGTTGTTGGTTTGTTTATTTTTGAGACAGGGTCTTACTCTATCCAAGGCTATCCTCAAACTTCTGATCCTTCTGCCTCAGCCCTCCTAGTGGTAGGATGACTGGCATGTGCTACTGTGCTTGGCTAGTTTGTTCCTAGAGCCCTTGTCCAAACTCCTTCAGGTTGTGCCAAGGCTCAGTTCTGTGGTTGGTGTCTTGAGGCCCTGTCTCCTAGCAGGCTGGCCTCTGGTGTGGGAGCACTCTACTCCTCGATGGCCGTGATTGCCAACTGTCCTTTCTAGCTTCAAAACTAGCATTGGTGGGCTGGAGAGATGGCTTAGTGGTTAAGGCGCCCACCTGCAAAGCCCAAGAACACTTCTTTTGATTCTCCAGGTCCCTCGTTTAGCCAGAGGCAAAGTGACAGAAGGGCGCAATGCTGCACTTGCCCACAAGGGGGTGCACACATGTGGAGTTTGTTCACAGAGGCTGAGAGGCCGCTGGTATGCCCATTCTCTCTCTATCTCTCTCTATGTGTCTCTCTCAAATTAAAAAAAGAAAAACTAGCATTGGATCTGGGCATGGTGGCACACACCTTTAATCCCAGCAGTTGGGAGGCAGGGGTAGGAGGATCACCACCGTGAATTCGAGGCCACCCTGAGACTACATAGTGAATTTCAAGCTCATCCTGAGCTAGAGTGAGACCCTAACTTGGAAACAACAACAACAGCAACAAAAACAAACAAACAAAACTAGCATTGAAGAATCTCTCTTCTGTTGAATTCCTTCTATGTCCAAGGGGCTTATTTGACAAGCTCAAGCCTATACAGACTGTCTTCCGATGTCAGGTCATCTGATCTGAGAACTCAGTTATATCTGCTCAGCCCCTTCAAAGCACACCCCAGCATGGTTTGACCTGGGAGAAGGTTGACATGTTACAAGGCAGGAAATCTTAGCCTCTCCCAGAAATCTGCCTATCACCCAGCCTTCTGGCTTTGCTGGTAAGCCACATTGTTGATTGACCAGTATTTTTAGTCATGGAAATTGAAACTACATGAGCTGCCTCATTTCTATTCATTTGCTGTAAGCTTCTCCTTTGGTGTACAATTTACCAACAGTGGTTTCAAAATAAAAATGAACTGTCAGTTTCCAGCAAATCCATCATAGCTCTTTTTCTTGCTTGTTGTATGAACTGAAAGTATAAAACAGGAATAGATCCATAGATCATTTGGGGCTTTTTCACTGACTCATTAGGGTCCAAGAAGAGTCCCCAGATGTGGGCCCATCAGATGAAGCCAGCTCTGCTCAATCGCGCAGCTCTGGGAAGTCACAAATGACAGGAGCCAAGAAACCCCGGGGCCTGAGTTTTGAAGACAGTGGGTTTGTGACCTCCTGATGTCAAAGCCTGGAATGAGATCAGAGGAATGAAGCCCAGCTTTTTTGATTTCTAGCCTATTTTCCTTCCAGTGACACATCCTATGGTTATGTAGCTTAGAAAATGTTAGTCCATAAATGGATATGTTGTGCCCATCAAATTGCCCTTTAAATATTTGTGTTTGTGCCTATAGATTACATGCTGCTCTCACTTTTGGTCAGAGAAACTTCTTTTTATAGGTGGGGACACTCAAAACTCATCAGTGTGCTAAGAAGAAGAAAAGGTGACAGTGGAGTGTTCAGCACTAAGTGAGACATCTCTATCACACCATACAAGGCGCAGGGGACATTGCAGAAGAGGTAATGGAAAGAATGAAAAAGCCAGACAATGGGGAGGAGTCTTTTGGGATTCTGTCTTCTGGACATGAAGTGGCTATTGCATTCATGATCTCACAGCACCTGTTGCTATCTGTAGAAGACCTGTGCAATATTGGGCCCACCAGCATATTGTCATGAATAATGGAGAAAGACACAAAAAAAACAGAGAGAGAGAGAGAGGTCAAAATAGACGAGGGACTAGTTGGAAAGAAGAAAGGTTCAGTAAAAGGAGTATGGGGGAAAGAAGGAACAAAAGGAATAATGGGAGGGAATTATTGTGATGCTATATTATGGAAAGAAAAAAATCCAAAACAACAACGAATAAGTAATAAGATAGATTACTGAGGAAAAATATTTTTTAACAAATAATTTTCATTTTATTTATTTGAAAGAGAGAGAGAGAAAGGCAGAGAGAGAGAGAATGGCACTTCAGGGCCTCTAGTCACTGCAAATGAACTCAAGACACATGTACCATCTTGTGTATCTGGCTATGTGCATATTGGGGAATTGAACCTGGGTCCTTAGGCTTTGCAGGCAAGTGCTTTAAGCACTAAGCCATCTCTACAGCCCTCTTTTTTTTTTTTTTTTTCTTGAGGTAGGGTCTCGCTGTAGCCCAGGCTGACCTGAAATTCACTGTGTAGTCTCAGGCTGGCCTAGAACTCATGGCAATCCTCCTCCCTCTGCCTCCTGAGTGCTGGGATTAAAGGCAAAAAATTCTTTTTTTAACCTAGCATTACTTCCCTCACTTGATTCTAAGAGATGTCCAGGAAAGGCATGGGAAGCAAGCAGCTGGAAACTCCAGGGCAGGATGTTCCTAGGGGATTTTATACAGAGGAGAGTTCTTCCCTGCCCAAGCAAAGCAAGAGAGCAGCAACACATTTTTTTCTGGGGACACTAGGTTTGGGAAGTGAGACTATGTTAGTTCATTTACGATGCTGTATCAAAATGCCACAGACTGGATGGCTTATAAACAAGAGAAATATATTTTTTTATAGGTCTAGTGGTTAAGACATCTAGGCTCAAGGTACCAGTAGAACTGGTATCTATCTAGTAAGGGCTTGATTGCCTGTTTCTAGGCAACCATCTTCACATGGCATAAGGGACAAGGAAGCTTGTTGCAGTTACTGTCTCATTGCTGGGATAAACACCTGACCAGAAGCAGCAGGAGGAAAAGACTTATTTCAGGCTCACAGTTTCCAGGGGAAGCTTCATCATGGTGGAAAAAGCTGGCTCATTGCAGATATCCACAGCAGAGAGAAAAAGAGAACAACCAGAGCTCAAACTGGCTCTGAACACACAGTAGGGCTTCATCCTGATCCACTTCCCAGTGACACGCCTCTTCCAGCGGGGTTCTGCCTGCTAGGGACTAAGTCAGAAGCTTAATCAAAAATACCCAATGCTATGGGGGAGATTTACATTCAAACCATCACATAACTCTTTGGGGCTTTTCTTCTTCTTTTTTAAAATTTATTTTATATATAACAGGTTATACTCTTCTGTCCCCTTGCCCTGGCCCTGCCACCCTGGGGGCCCTCAAGAGGTAGAGCTAAGCAGGTAGCTGGTGAGGGCATCTCATTGCAAACTTTTTTTTTTTTTTTTTTGGTACCTCCAAAGGTATATCTCCAGATCCTGACATTGGAGAATCACAGTTTTCTTAGCCCCTCACAGAATATCTATGAAAAAGGTCAAGTAGCCATTGCAACTTTGGGGAATGGATGGGAGGGGATTGGTCATGATGTTTCCTACAAGTTTAATAGGCACAGCTGAGGTGATGTCCTTAATGATATCTTTGTGAACATAAAAGAAGCTGCTCTGCTTTGCACGTTTGGTCCCATGGCATCATTTTTGAAATATGAATCATAAAAGCAACACATTGCTGCTGCGGCTGCTGAGACTTGCTTTATCACCCTCCTATTTCAGCATCAATAAAATGATGCTGTCATTCCAGCTGGGAGGTATTTTGATTGTTCCAGACAGAAAGCTGGATGATCACATTGTGAGTCTGTGTGTGTGTGTGTGTGTTTCTGGGGCAGAAAGGAAATTGTCTCATTTTAGCGAGAGATAAATGCATTTTGATGGTAACTGATTACTAAGTTGAGACTTTCTATAGAAACTTCCAGCATTATGGCAATTTACTAACAAAGAGAATTCCTTGCTTAAGGCATCATTAGCAAAGATCCTATGCTGCTAAGTTCTAAGTAGAAGCATAAATGTAGGGTAGAAAAGTAGAGACTAGGAATGAAATAAGAAGGTTTACTGAATGATCTATCTCTAAAGGCCACTGTGGAATTTTCAAGAAAATTCCAAACATAACTTTGGGAGACAGAAATGCTGCTAAATTGGGTGTGGTGGCGCATGCCTTTAATCCCAGCATTCGAGAGGCAGAGGTAGGAGGATCGCTGTGAGTTCGAGGCCACCCTGAGACTCCGTAGGGAATTGTAGGTCAGCTTAGGCTAGAGTGAGACCCTACCTTGAAAAAAAAAAAAACAACCACCAAAAAAAGAAATGATGATAAATGTCTGAACAAAACAAGAGAGTATAAATTTAGGACAGAGTGGAAGTCTCACCAGATGACTGCATTTGATTGTGGATATGGACGCTTGCATTTGTACCTGTCCACTGTGTCCCTAACATGGAGAGGAGCATTTTTAAAATTGCAGAATGATAGCTCAAGTGAATGACAGAATGGAAAGGACTCAGAGACCTGCCAGAAATACAGAAGTGAGACAGACGTTCCCAGAAGGTCTTGGCAGCAAGAGTCAGACTGAGAAACAAGCTGGATGACCAGTGCCAGGGAGGGTGAGAGATGAGCTATGGTGGGTGGAGCCAAACCCATCCAGTACTGAGGTCTGGGCAGCACTGAGCTCCTCATTGGTAACTCCGTGTAATGGGTAGTAGAGACTACATCCTGGAGCATGAAAGAAAGAAAGAAAGAAAGAAAGAAAGAAAGAAAGAAAGAAAGAAAGAAAGAAAGAAAGAAAGAAAGGAAGGAAGGAAGGAAGGAAGGAAGGAAGGAAGGTGGGAAGGAAGGAAGGAAGGAAGGAAGGAAGGAAGGAAGGAAGGAAGGAAGGAAGGAAGGAAGGAAGGAAGGAAGGAAAGAAAGGAGGTTAGAGACAATTGCAGAGGCCATATAGCTCTCAGCTGGGCTAACTGCCAAATCACAGAACTAGGTAGGCAAGTTTAGGAAGTATATGATGTTCCAATCCTTCAAGATTTTGTTGTTGTTGTTTTTTGGTTTTTGTTTTTTCGAGGTAGGGTCTCACTCTACCTCAGGCTGACCTGGAATTCACTATGTAGTTTCAGGGTGGCCTTGAACTCACCGCAATCTTCCTACCTCTGCTTCCCTAGTGCTGGGATTAAAGGTGCGCACCACCACGCCCAGCTCCTTCAAGAATTTATAATGTATTTGGGAAGGAAAAGTTGGTACACATGAGGCAGGTTAAAAAGAATGTCTGAGTGTCTGTTGCCTGTGTTCTACATAAGATGAAGGAGTTGAAGAAAGAGAAAGGAGAGGAAGAGGAAGAGGAAGAAGAAGAGGACAAGAAGGAGAAAGAGAAGAAGACCTTAGGGACTGGAGACATAGCTTAGTGACGAGGCCCTGACAAGGCTGGAGATATACTAGCTTGGTGCAGAGTGCACAGTCAGCATGCATAAGGCCCCGAATTCAACACCCAGCACTGACAAAAACTTGTGTGTGCTCGATAGGACAAGAAAGGCATAGTGGGGTTGGAGGAATGGTTTGGATTTTTTTTTTTTAATTTTTTTTTTACTTTATTTATTTTTGGAGAGACAGACAGAGAGAGAGGGAGAGGGAAACAGATAGAGATGGGCGCGCCAGCAGTCTCTCAGCTGCTGTGAATGAAATCCAGATGCGTGCACCCCCTTGTGGGCAAGTGCAGCATTGTGCCCTTGCCTCACTTTGCATCTGGCTAAATGTGGGACCTGGAGATTGGAACTGGGTTCTTAGGCTTAGCAGGCAGGCACCTTAACCGCTAAGCCATCTCTCCAGCCCTGGATTCTTTTTTTTTTTAAAATATTTTATTTATTTATTTATTTGAGAGAGAGAGGGGTAAAGAGAAAGAATGGAAATGCCAGGGCCTTTAGCCACTGCAAATGGAACTCTAGATGCATGTGCCTCCCCCTTGTGCATCTGGCTTAAGTGGGTCCTGGGGAATCGAACCAGGGTCCTTAGGCTTTGCAGGCAAATGCCTTAACCACTAAGCCATTTCTCTAGCTCTGGATTTTTTTTTTTTTTTTTTTTTTATGAGAAAGTGAGAGAGAGTGAGAGACAGAGAGAGAGAGAACCACTGCAATTGAACTCCTGATGCATGTGCCACCTTGTGTGCATGCGTGACCTTGTGCATGTGTCAGCTTGTGCATCTGGCTTACATGGGTTCTACGGAGTCGAACCTGGGTCCTTAGGGTTCATAGGCAAGAGCCTTAACTGCTGAGCCATCTCTCCAGCCCTGGTTTGGATTCTTTTAGGCAGAGAAGAACAGCTTCTGAGCTCTGAGCAGGAGGCATCCAGGAACTAGAAAGAGATGAGTAAAACTATCCTGAGATTTTTCCTATTCAGTTCCTACCCAAGCAGGGGCTTCTCATTCTTGCAAAGCTGGGGTGGAGTCATCAGTAAGCCCTCAGTAAGTAGAGGACAAAGAAAGGAAGTGGAGTTGGCTTGATAAGAGAATAATGTGGTTAGGATGACTGTGGCAGCAGCTCCCAGCTGTCTCTGTGGCAGAGTTTGTTTTAGACCCTGGGAAATCTGGCCTTGATTTCCAAGAGCACCTACTTCAAATCCCCACAGTGTCTCTTTCTGTGCTTATGGCCTGGTCTCCACTTATCACCCACCTCCTCCCAGTTTTAGTACTTTAATGACTACAATTGAATCAAAATTTCCTGTTAATGAAAACTCTTGGGATCTTGGAGCCTTAGTCAACTTTCCCCCTATATATGGCATAATGACACATACTGTTCCAACAGCTCCAGATCCCACTGCTGACAGCACAGGTCACCTGCTTAGCACAGTCAGGATGAATGTCACCATCAAGATAATTACTCTGTACTGGGGTATGAGTCAACTCAGCGTATTTGCCTACCTCCGTGACTTTTACTGTTTTTTTTTTTTTAAAAGCAGTTTTAACGTACTCCATTAGCACTGGCAGTTGCCTCTCCAGTCTGCTGCTGCTGCTTAAGACATTCCTAATGGTTAATGTCAGATCCCAGGCTCATGGCCTATCATGCTGAGAAAGGAGCTAGTGTCACAGTGTTGGCTCTTAACTGTGGTTTTTGCCCTGCAGGAGCTGTGAGAAATCTGAGCAGGGGTAATCCCTTTCCTTCAGCCACAGTTTAGGCAGACCTGACATTTGGGTTGGAAAAAATATATGGTCACCCCAATTTAGAGAAATGATGTCCAACCTTAAGAAAGTAATGTGTGGATCGCGTCCCTTTTCTAGACACTCTGCAGAACTAGTCCATAGACTGGAGGGAAGTGAGGTAGTGGAAGGTAATGACAATGATTGACACTTGTCTGGCAAGTTACAAGACATTGCTTCAAACCTCCTTTAATTCTCTCAACAAGCCTGAGATAAGAGGTTATTTGATGATGCATACTAGAGGTGAGGAAAGAGACTCACTTTTCTTAAACAACAGTCAGTGAATTGCAATCCGGAAATGAATCCAGTCTTTCTGCATTCCGGTCCCAGTGCTTTTCCAATAAGCCAGAGATTCTTTTGTCATTTAATGCCAATCATTTTTGAGGTGGGTCACCTAATAATTTGTCATGAACAACAACAAAAAATTAGATTGGATGGTAATGTCCTTTAGAATCATAAATCAGGACACACCATGTCTCTGTCAATTTTTCTTATTTAAATGTGCTTTCAGAGCAGGAAGAATAGATCAGATTACAGCAAGCTACTGGGAGAATCACACACATCAGTTTCAGCTGCGTGATAACACTAAAAACACCATGGCTGACGGGAGCAATAACAGTTGTCATGACTACCAGTTACTGTTTTTCATTGCTTTCTGCAAAGTAGTGAGTTTCACTAGTTTGAGTCTGAGTTCTTCCTGGAGAGTGTGTTGGTTGTGTCAATGACATCAATTCTGAATACCTCCAGGAGACAACAGCAGAGAATGTGGCTCATCATCTAGCCTTCTGGATAGATCTGACTCTGGTACATAGCTCATGACCCTCCCAGGGATCAAAGCTGGGAACTCATCCCTAAATGCAATGGACTTTTGCTTATAAGGAGACTTTGTAGAGCCAACTCTTGCTATGGGATCTAGGCTGGTCTCACCCTCCTGGACTCCTGTCAATTCAACATCCTGAGTAGGTGGGATAGTTGTATAGCCAGCTCTTAATTCTTATTTGTATGCAAGTTTGTTAATGGCAATACTATTACTATTGTAAGTATAGACTAGAGGAAACTGTGTGCATTGTGAAAGAACAGGGAACTTCATATGGCATCACTCTTTGTCACAAGAACACAGGATATGAGTGTGCACTGAATTAAGTAAGAGCTGCATCCACACCAGAGGAACTCTATGGGTGGGGGGAAAGAGAGTACTTTTCACTTTTTGCCCCTCAGAGGATGCTCAGCAGTGACTGAAGACATCTTTGAAATTTTGTGTATTTATTTATTTATGACAGAGAGAGGGAGAGAGAGAGAGAGAGAGAATGGGCTCACCAGTGCCTCTTGCCACTGCAAACAAACTCCAGATGCACACACCACTTTATGCATTTAGTTTTATGTGGTGTGGTGGTGAGAATTAGGTGTTCCCCATAAACTCATGTGTTCTGAATGCTTGATCCCCAGCTGATGGCAATTTGGAAATTGGATCTTGACTGGAGGAGGTGTGTTGTTGGGGCAGGCTTAAGGGTGTTATAGCCAGTGTCCCCTTGCCAGTGTTTGGCACACTTTCCTGCTGCTGCTGTCCATCTGATGTTGGCCAGGAGGTGATGTCCACCCGCTGCTCATGCCATCATTTTCTCCTGCTGTCATGGAGCTTCCCTTTGAGTCTGAGGACTAAAATAAACCCTTTCCTCCCATCAGTTGTTCTCAGTCGGGAACTTTCTTTTTTAAAAATAGACTTAAAAATATTTTTATTATTATTTTTTTTTGAGAGAAAGAGAATAGGCATACCAGGACCTCTATACACTGCAAACGAACTCCAGATGCACATGCCACTATGTGCATCTGGCTTATGTAGGTACTGGGGAATTGAACCTGGGTCCTTAGGCTTTGCAGGCAAGCACCTTAACCACTAAGCCATCTCTCCAGACCTTGGCTGGGTACTAACTGCAATATATGGGTACTGGGGAATCAAACCTGGTCCATAAGTTTTTGTAAGCAAGTGCCTTTAACATCTCTCCAGCCCCTGAAGACCTTTTTTTTTTTTTTTTCATTTTCCCAAGTGGGGATCTGTGTGATAAAGCTGTTGGCATCTAGTAGTCTGAGGCCAGAGATGCCCTAAGCATCCTGTAATACACAGGATCGCACCCTTCCCTGACAACAGTGCTGAAGTTAGGAAACATCACGATCTATTACACTGGCACGTGAAGGGATAAGCATGTTGGTAAAAATCAGCGTCTTGTGCAGCTGAGCAACTATATTCGGGTTCAATCAGAAGAAAAATAATCACTCTCATCCTCCAGACATCCCTATGTCCTTCAGCTAATGGAAGTCAGGTTCATTTCACCCACAGTAGAAATCCCTCCCCAGAGTGCATGTGTGCTGCAATGACTTACTTGGCTACAGTATAAATGTGCTATTTGCCTTACTCACGGCTACTGCCTACTTCGAACTGTTGCTTTCAGCTCCTGTGTCTCTCCTTCCCCACCTCTCAGGATCATTCTGTTTCAGGTTGTAGACTCTTCCTCTTCCCCCCCCCCCTGGAAACAAGCAAACAAATCTGACATGTGCATATTGTGGGTTGCAAACTGTTGCTGACAGTTTAGGGTTATTTTTGCATTTCTCCAGTCTTCCTCACCACAGGAAATGTCCTGCGGCCTGTAAACTTGCGTGGGATTTTGTTAACCACCAAGTTGCTACAGTCCCTTGTCTCTGGGTTAGATTAGCTGGATTTGGATTAAAGAGCTAAAATTTGACTAATTCCTATTTCTTCCTTATACAAAGGAATTTATTCCTTGTTGTTTCTCTTTCCTCTCTGGGTGGGATGGAAGTGGAATTACTCAAATAGGAACATCAAAGGACTTCCTAGACAATCAACTGCAATGACAAAACAAAACCCATATCCCATGGGGTCAGTTGTGCTGTGTCTCTGAAGGCAAAGTTGTTTTACATAGCGTTTATTTTCTATGCAACTCACTAGGGAAAATAATATAGTGTAGCTGTTGGAAACTATGGGAATGGGGCTGGAGAGATTGCTTAGTGGTTAAGGCATTTGCCTGTGAAGCCTAAGGACCCAGGTTCAACTCCCCAGTACCCACATAAGCCAGATGCACAAGGTGATGCATATGTCTGGACTTTGTTTGCAGTGGCTGGCGCACCCATTCTCTATCTGCCGCTTTCTCTCAAATAAATAAATAAATAAATATTTTAAAAAACTGTGGGACGAGAGTCAGACTGCTTGCAATTTGAAGCTTACCTTTATCATCTACTATCAATATGCTATTGTTTTGATTTGGAATGTCCCCTAAAGGTCTACAAGTTAAAGAGGGTTGCTACCTATTTTGGAGGAGGTGGAACCTTCAAAAAGTAGGATTCCTGGGGGTATATATCATTGAAAGGGATAGTGAGACTCTTGCTTCCTGGGCATGAGTAGTTTTGTTGTCACATGTGCTCTTTATGATGTACTGTCTCCCTAAAGACCCAGAATCACTGGGCCAACTGATCATGGACAAGATCCTCTAAAAACATGGCCAAAATAAACCTTTTCTCTTTGTAAGTTACTTTCTCATTGCTGGGACAAAATACCTGACCAGAAGTAGCTTAAGGAAGGAGAGAGTTTATTTCTGGCTTACAGTTATGAGATGAAGTCCATCATGGTGGGAAGAGCATGGCATGAAGAGGAAGCTGGTGTCCCATCACCGCACAAGCAGGAAAGAAGTAGAAAAGGTGCTGAGCGCTGGTGCTCCACTAGCTTTCACCCTTTTATACAGTCCAGGACCCACAGCCCACGGAATGGTGCGACCCACTGTTAGGGTGCATCTTCCCACATTAATTTATCTAATCTAGAAGTTTCCTAACAGATGTACCAAAAGATTTATTGCAATGGGGTTTCTAAATCCTGTCAAGTTAAGAACCAGAGATTAATCATCACAATTATCCCAAACATTTGTTATAGTCACTGAAAGCTGACAAATACACTCACACTCCATGATCTGGAGTGACTGACTCAGCCTCTCTGTTTCTTCACTGGTAAGTGAACTGAAATTCCTGTTCTTACAAGGATGCATGGACTGATAGGTCTCCTATACAGGTGGGATGTTGCAGGATCAGAGCAGTTACCTTGGCTACCTTTAGCCTCTTAATAGCCATGTATTGCCCACCTCATCCATGTGACTATCAGGTGATCGGGTAAAGTCTTTTGGGGATGTTCCAACAGACCACCAGCTTCCACCAACCCAAAGGCTAAGAATGTCAACAGATAACACCTGAAGCCTATGGCAGAGATTTCCCCACTTTGCTATAGCCTGCCTACCTGATGTTTCTATCAGTGTTTTGTGAAAAGTACCCTGGCTTATGACTCCTTTGTTCTCTAACTATAAAACCTTCGTGAAATTGCTAATATGCCAGAACATGACATTTGGGGTAGCCTGCACCTGTGTTCTGAGGCCAGGGTCACTCACATTTGGCACCAAAGTAAACTGTCTCTTATCCCCTTTGAGGTGAGAACTGTGTATTTTGCATCATTACTTACATCAGGGTAAATAATAGTGCCTACTTCATAGAGGTAAGTATTAAAGAGTATTGAGGACTGCTCATCTAAGAGAGAACAAGCATGCACTGAGTACATCCCAAGAGGGCTGAGTATACTAAGCTATAAGGATTCAAAAATAGACAAAGAGCTTCTGCCCTTAAAAGAACTCCTGCCTCCTGGGAAAGGCAGAAAAGTAAACAACTAACTATAATGCAATGTGACAGTGCTACAGAAGTCTGTTTGTACTTGTCAAAAGATTTTTACTCAGCAGTGACCATGGCATCCTGTTACTGTGGATAAATATCAATTTCTATTCCACTAGAGACTGACAATGCATATCATATTCTCAAAATGAAAGGGAGTCCCACAGAATGAATGTTCCTGGTATCTGGATGTGGACAGCCCCACTACCAAAATCCACAGCTTATAGAACCGAGATGGGTTTCTGTTCTGCCTTCGCTGCTGCTCTCTTGTCTCCGGGCTAGTCTTGGACAGAGCTTCACAGTCTCTAGTGGGATTAGAATGGTGGTTGCCAGAGGCTAGGGAAAGTATGGGGAGAGAGGAATGTGCAAAGACTGACTAAAGCGTATTAAGTTCCCGTTAGGAGTCACTAGTTCTGGTGTGCTCTTGCACAATAGGATAACTATAGATAACAGTGATGTAGTATATGTTTCAAAGAAAAGTAGGGAAAGGATTTTGAATTGTTTTCACCACACAGAAATGATGACTGTTGGAGAAGATAGATATCTTTAACCAGATTTAGACATTACACAGTATACATATGTATCAAAACATCCCATGGCACCACATTACTATGCAAAACTTTTATCTTTATATGTGTCAGTTAAGTATGTATAAAAATATATCAGAATCTCATCACAGGTGCTGGGTATGTGGCTCAGGTGGTAGAGTGCTTGCTTATCATGTCCCAAGCCCTCCCTGGGGGGGTCAATTTTTAACACCACATTAAAAAAACTGGGACATTATTGCGTGCCTATAATCCTACCACTCAGGAGGGAGGGGCAGAAGGATCAGAAAAGTTCAAGGTCATCCTTGGTTACATGAGACACTGTTTCAAAAACAAACCTCATAACATCAAAACCATGCATATAAAAATATAAATAGGAAGCCGGGCGTGGTGGCGCACGCCTTTAATCCCAGCACTCAGGAGGCAGAGGTAGGAGAATCGCCAAGAGTTCGCGGCCACCCTGAGACTACATAGTTAATTCTAGGTCAGCCTGGACCAGACTGAGACACTACCTTGCAAAAACCAAAAAGAAAATATATATATATATATGGCCAAAAGGCTAGTCCTAAACTAGATAAACATATTAGCAGCTCTACTGCAGACTAAAGAGTAATTCCCTGGAGAGTAATTCCCTAATACAATGAGCTTCTAGAAATCAGAAAACAAAAGGTGAACACTGCTATAGAAAGAGAGGCAATGAAGATGGTCAGGCAGGGCCTGTAGGAGGAAGGACAAAAATGGAATGTTGGCACATGAAAATGGTTCATCCTTACTCAAAGAGGGGACGTTTGAATTAAAGCTACTCAGAGATACCAGTTTTTAATGATCAAATTACCAAAGATCTGATGACAAGCTCAGCTGCCAATACTGTTCTGAAACCCGCATGGTCATACCTGCGAACAGCAACATAAGTTGGTTCTACAGCTAGGGAGAGCAAGTCAGTACAGCCTTTACTTTGAGGAATTTATGTACCAGAGAGATTTCCCAAATTACAAAATTGAACTATACAATGTTATGGTAAATCTGAAATATTCTCCACAGGCTCTTGTTTGGAACTCTTTGTTCCCAACTAGTGGTTCTGTTTGAGAGATTATGGAATCTTTGATAGTTAAGGCCTAGCTGTCAGACACATACTAACAGGGCAGGTCTTTAAAAATTATACCTGCCGCTCTGGTTCTGCTCCAATTCTCGGCTTCCAGATCATCTGCCAAGATGTGAGGAGCTTTTACCACATTCTCCTACCGCCATGAACTTTAGCATGCCTTCCTTGATGTAACTGACTGACACCATGGGCCAAAAAAATTCCTTCCTCCCGTTCATCAGAGCAACAAGAAAAATAATTAATGCATACAATATTACTCATTGGACCAATGATTTAGTGTTTTGAAGTGCAGGGGATTGAAACCAGGACTTCATACATACTAGACAATTGTTTACCATTGAGTTTTACCTCAGCATGGCTCCAATTAAAAAAAAATATTTTATTTACTTGAGAGAGAGAGCAAGAGAGGAAGAGGCAAATAGAAAGAGAGAATGGGCACGCCAGAGCCTGTAGCCATTGCAAACAAACTCCAGACGCATGCAACCTCTTGTGCATCTGGCTTACGCAGGTCCTAGGGAATCGAACCAGGGTGCTTAGGTTTCACAGGCAAGCACCTTAACTGCTAAGTCATTTCCCCAGCCCACAGCTCCAATTTTTAAAGTCAAAGATTATTAGCCAAATAAATACCCATCCAAGGGCATCACATAAAAATTGGCATGTCCATACAGTATTATAAAAGACACTGATCCTCTATGTATATGTGTGTGTGTGTGTGTGTGTGTGTGTGTGTGTGTATATGAAATATAACTTTTCTCATATATATGTGTATCTGTATCTATATACTAAACATCTATATGGTTTGGGGAAGCCATACAGAGATGTTGTACTATCTTACATTTCTATACTTTTTATTGATGAAAACTAATAAAGAGGAAGCTGGGCGTGGTGGTGCATGTCTTTAGTCCCAGCACTCGGGAGGCAGAGGTAAGAGAGTCACTGTGAGTTTGAGGCCAGCCTAGGACGATGGAGTTGAATACCAGATCAGCCTGGGCTAGAGTAAGAGCCTACCACAAAAAGAAAAAAAATTAAATTAATTAATAAGGTGCAATCGTTCAGAGAGAAACTGGCCTTGATATCCATGACCTTACAGTGCCTAGTACCCCCTTCATAAGACCCTTATAAAAGGAGAAAAGATGATGAAATCAGAATAAAAGAGAGAATAACAGAGAGAGGGAGGGGATATGATGGAGAGTGGATTTGTGAAGGGGAAAGTGAGGGAGGAGAGGGAATTATCATGGTTTATTGTTTGTAAATATGGAAGTTGTTAATAAAAATGCCCAAAAATCCTGAGATCAAAAATATTAGATCATATTTATCTATGAATGTATGTGTATGAAGACCAAGTATCTATGCTTGGTTGGTGTCTGTCTGTGCAATATCTATTCTGCCTCAGATTGTTTTCTTTTGTTGTATGTGTGTGTGTGTATGTATGTGCACATGCATGCACATGCATATGTGTGAATAATGTGTATGAGTGTGTGTTAGTGCAAGTATGCACCTTGTTTGAGTCAGGGTCCCTTGTTATTTCTGCTGTGTACACAAGACTAGCTGGCCTGTGAGCTTCTGAGGATTCTCCTGTTTCCACCTCCCATCTCACCAGAGGCATCCTGGGATTACAGACATAAACTATAGCATCCAATTTTTCATGGGTCCTTATCCAAAGTCAGGTCCTCACACTTGGACCTTTATGCACTTGGACACTTTACTCCCTGAACCATCTCCATGGGCTCCACCATACGCTTAACATAATCCAGTTTTCTTTAGGCCTGTATCCCTCCCAACCTACTCCCTGTGTCTCAGTCCCCATCTGGGACTGACTGGCTCAAGGGTGATTCCATTCTCTTTTTTGTTTGTTTGTTTGTTTGTTTTTCAAGGTAGGGTCTCACTCTAGCCCAGGCTGATCTGGAATTTACTATGTAGTCTCAGGGTAGCCTTGAACTCACGGCGATCCTCCTACCTCTGCCTCCCAAGTGTTGGGATTAAAGGTGTGCGCCACCACACCCAGCTAATTCCATTCTCTTGGCCAGTAATTGGTTCAGGAACTCTGGCCAGAACAGAGTATGGTAGTACCCTGAAGACAGAAGCTGGATCAAAAATAGGCATGTGACCAAAACTATGCTGGGAAATAAGTTTCCTTGCTTATTGGTAAACTTTTCAAAAAATATTTTATTTTTATTTATTTGAGAGAGAGAGAGAGAAAGAGAGAGAGAGAGAGAGAGAGAGAGAGAGAGAGAGAATGGGCACACCAAGGCCTCTAGCCACTGCAAACAAACTCCAGACACATGTTCCACCTTGTGCATCTGGTTACGTGGGTCCTGGGGAATCAAACCTGGATCCTTTGGCTTTGCAGGCAAACACCTTAACTGCTAAGCCAGCTCACCAGCCCCTGAACATTTTTTTTTTATTAGGTAGAAACTTTGTATGGATACATCATGGATTGGTACCAATATTTCCCTTCTCCCTGCCCCCATTCCACTGAGGACCTTCCTCAGTGGGATTGCTGGTATTCAACATGGGGTTGTGGGTAATGAGTTGTCAGTCATTGAGGGGTGGGGAATGCTGCTGGATATTCCCTTCCACTCTGTCCCCCTCTTCCACAAAATTTGCCTCCATGAAGGAAGTGGTCCAAGGTTAAAGCCAACACACAGAGGAGACCATCTCAGGGTATTACAGAGAGAGATTTAGAGCTACTAAATTCAGCTGCCCCAAAGCCTCTCTCCTGAACTTCTGGTTACATTAAGTGATGACTTTCCTCATTGCTGATGTGAATCGGAATAGTATTTTCTGTTGTTTGCAGCTGTAGGCTAGTACCCATGTGCACAGAGAATGTTTCCAAGAATCTAAGAGAAACACATGAGCAAGTCAGAAGGAAAAAATGTCTCCTGAAGTTTCTCAGACTGAGCAAACTGCCAAAGCACATGGCATGTGTTGACATAAAAATTTTCCAAATCAGACTCTGGATTCCAATGAGAATATGGTACAGAGCAGAAGGAAGAGGCATGTGGAGACTGAGAACAAGGATGTCACACATCAACAGTGGTTGTGACTGGGTAGGGGGCCTACTGGCCAAGTGTTAACATCCCTTTCTATCTTTTTCTGAGATAAAATCTGAAAATATTACTTTTAGGACTAAATACTACCCAGAAAAAAAAGCCAATTAGATGCAAAATGAGAGAGAGATTGACCCAAGAACACTCCTAGCAAGTTAACATCAGGTTTTCAAAAGACAAGCCTAGGGCTGGAGTGTATGTAGATCAACAGTAGAGCCCAGCTAGCATGCACAAAGCCCTTAGTTCATCCCCAGCACTGCAAAATCAAAACAAATAACATGCAAGCCTGAAGGTTAGATAGATAAATACTTATTTAAATTTTTTCTCATTAGAGATTAGGAAGGTTAGGAATTCTTTTGCCATATTTTATTATTTATTAGAGAGAGAATGGGCACACCAGAGCCTCTAGCTACTGCAAATGAACTCCAGACAAATGGGCCACCATGTGCATCTGGCTTACGTGGGTTCTGGGGAACTGAACCTAGGTTCTTAGGTTTCGCAGACAAGTGCCGTAACCACTAAGCCATCTCTGTAGCCCAGGAATTCTTATTATTCCTGAGATATTAGGAGTGTATGGGATTAAAAACAAACTGCCTCCTCCCAAATAGATTGCAGCTCTAAATTTGAAAGAAGAGTTCACTTTAGTGTTTCTGAGAAAGTAATTTCACAGATACTTTCTAAATCTATTTATTTTGCATGTGTATACGTGTATGTGCACAGATACAGGCACCCCAGGGTCTTTTGCTGCTGCAAATGTATGCTAGAAACATGTGCTACTTTGTGTACCTGGCTTTATGTGGGTGCTGGGGATTTACACCTGTGCCAGCAGGCTTTGCAAGCACATGCATTGCATTTCTGAGCCATCTCTCTACTCCAACAAATTCTTTAAGATGTCCTATTTCTCATCATCCCTCAAGGACTTTGTTTTCACTGTATGTCAACTTCAGAGACTGACGGTCACTACATGATTCAGATTGGGAGGCTAGAGCATCTTTCAGATCAAAGGAATTACAGGGGTGGAGAGATGGCTCCATCTCATTTGCCTACAAAGCCAAAGGACCCAGGTTCAATTCCCCAAGACCCACATAAGCCAGATGCACAAGGTGGTGCATGCAGCTGGGGTTCATTTGCAGTGGCTGGAGGCCCTGGCACATCCATTCTATCTGCTCCTCTCTATTTCTCTCTAAAAATTGTGAAAATAAAAGAAGGAAGAAAGTGAAGGATGAATGCATATGTAGATAAATTTAGAAGTAGGGAGCAGGAACTTAAAGAGCTACCATCTCAGCTCCTCTATGTTTTTTGTGAAAGTGAGAATGGCTTGTGTGTCTTGAGACTTTGTTGGGATTTTTAAATCCATTAAGAGAGACATAAGAAGTGCTAAGAAAGAACCGAAGAATGGCCAGAAAGAGTTCAGGTCAGGGTCGAGATGGAGATCAGACCCTGGAGGTCAGCCCCTGTGCTGAGGGAAGACCCATCCAGAGCCAAGGTTTTGGCTGGAGGCAAGGTTGAGGGGGGAAGTAAGGAGATTACCAGCCATAAGACTGAAAAACTACGAGATCAAATATGCATAAGGAAACAAATCAAGGGTTGAGGTGTAGTGCAGTAGAAGTGTGTGTGCTTAGCATGTGTGAAACCCTGGGTTTCATCCAAAGAAAGAAAGAAAAAAAGAAGGGAGGGAGGGAGAGGTAAATAAATAGGAAGAGAAATGGTGGCAGTATCAGAGAAAGAAAAAAATAAAAGGAAATAAAGGACAGTGGCTCTTAATCCTGATTTATAGAAAAATAAGGGAACATATTAAAAATGTATACTCTGGGCTCCATGGGAGAGATTTCAATTTAGTGGATCTTGATTTGAACCTAAGTATCCACATTCATTTTCCAAGTTCCTATTGTTTAAAACTGGATCATGTGCCACAATGTATTACAAGTGCAATCCCAGCACCTGGGAGATGAAGGCAGCAGGATCTGGAGTTCAAAGTCATCCTAGATTACATACTGAGTTTGAGACCAACCTGTGCTGCATGAGACCCTGTGCATATGACTTAAGATTTAGAGAGCACAAAATATTATAATGAAAAGTAAGTCATCTTTGTGGCAACTTTTTATTTTGTATTTTATTTTTGGTTGTGGGTCTCATGTAGTCCATGCTGGCCTCCAATTTGCTATTTATTGCCAAGGCTGGCCTTGAACTTTGGATCATCCTGCCATCTCCTCTCAAATGCTGAAAATACAGGCATCTACCACCACTCCTGCGGCATCTTCTGCCGCCAGCAGTTTCTCAGACATCCTGGTAGGCACATTCAATCTACAAATCACATAAAACAGATTAATTTTCTTTACTAAAATAGCAACATATCTCACGTTATTCTATTCCATTTAAGCAAACACATCTTTTTGTTCTTATTTATTTATTTATTTATTGGTTTTTTGAGGTAGGGTCTCACTCTAGCCCAGGTTGACCTGGAATTCACTCTGTATTCTCAGGGTGGCAATTCTTCTAGCTCTGCCTCCCCAGTAGGCTTTGAAGACAAGTGCATTAAACCACGGATCCATCTTCCCAGTCCATTTTTTTTTCTTTTTGAGCAGGGTCTCACTGTAACTCAGGTTGACCTGGAAGTCACTCTGTAGCCCAGGCTGGCCTTGAACTCACAGAGATCCTCCTACCTCAGTCTCCCAAGTGCTGGGGTTACAGGTGTGAGCCACCACACCTGGCCAGGACAAAAGATCAATCCTGATCCATTCATTAAAAGCTGTCTCAGTGTTCCACTGGTTGCTTAGAATTCTATCTTTGAAGCTGTGCATGGTGGCACATGCCTTTAATCCCAGCCCTCGGGAGGCAGAGATAGGAGGATGACCAAGAGTTCAAGGCCACTCTGAGACTACAAAGTGAATTCCAGGTCAGCCTGAGCTGGAGTGAGACCCTACCTCAAAAAAAAAAAAAAATTCTATCTTTGAATGTCAAAGGATAGAAAATAGGCTGGGAATACAGCTGAGTGATATGGTGCTTGCCTAGCATGTATAAGGCTCTGGGTTCCACTTATAGTACAGGAAAAAGAAAAATGAAAAAAAAAGTTTTTAATCTTAATATTCTCTAGTTCATGAATCCCCAACACTGAGAGTTTTCCAGTGTCTTATGTATAGTTTACCATAACTTGGAATTCTGTGTTATCAATGGAAGTTTGTGGTCTGGGTGGCTCATGGACTACATATTGAGAAATACTTGCTACAGGCTATAATGAGTTTAAAGGATGGAAATGCTGAGACTAAGGGAGAAAACTGGAAGGACAGGGAGGTTTTACTCTGTGTCACAACCTCCATGAGTTTATTTGAGAGCTTTTACGCTTCACATACCAGTCTTGTGGCTGCTGAACCCCAGTAACAAATAATAGGCAAAACAAAATCCTTATCCCAACTTCTATAGTAAACAAACAAACTAATAAATACATCCTTATGTACTGTCAAGGGCTCCATTACAAAAAAGCTGTAGAAAAAAAAAAAGCCTCCAAGAAAAAAATCTTTTTATTGTGTCATTGAAAAAATTTTCATTTTTACTATTAGGAAAAAAATCCAGCCATTAAAACAAAATGCAATTAATGTGCAGTGCTAAAATCCCTGGAATTCTTCAATTCTGCTTGGATTCCTTCATTTGCAGCTAGGATTAAATTAGAATGTGGCAGAAGGTGGATGGAACCCAGGTTTATCTGATTCCACACACCACGATCTTTCCACATGGAACACTCCCTTCCCTCCAAGGAATGTTCCTGGCACTCTTTGCCTAAGGAGCCAGATACCAGGCCTCCAAGGTGACAACTCTCTCCTTTCTGCCTAGCTACTGAACAGGCTGGTGATCCAGTTGACACTGGAAGCTACTAGCCAGCCATGAGGCTCTTGAGAGAACAGCCCAGCCACCATCAGTTGGCCCAGTAGGTCCTGCTTGAATTATGCTACCCTTGGCACAGACAGAAGGGTGAATATGCTCTTTACTATGACATAGACCAACACATTAGACACCAAGCTAATGGAAGACTAATTTCTATCAAAAGATGGAAAACAATATGTTTACAGATTTTTGCTAATTTAGGGATTCCCAAGATTTGGGGAGTTTTGCAACATCCTATCTACTTCCATTTTCCTGCTCTGAAAGTATTGTGAATTCGAGAAAAGTGTATTGGGTTTTTTTAAGATGTACCAGAGCATGCTCTTGATATGACACAAAACCATGAGAGTTGTTGAACTGGTTAGTGCCAATGAGAGCATGTTTTAAAGTACACGTCAGATGGAACTGTCATTTCAAAACAAAGATTGAACTGAGATTTCCAAGAAAATCATTTCTCAGATAGTAAGAACTTCTCGTATTCAGCTCCACATCCAGATATTTGTATTTTATGTTATGTAAGATTTGAGAAGTCTCTGCCTCGCTCTTTTGGCATTTATTTTTCTGATGTGCTATAAAGTGTCACTTGAAAGAACCAGAGGGCACTAGGGCACTTCTCTGCATCTTTTTTTTTTTCCTTTTTATTCCTGAACTGATCTTCTAAACTGGTGAAATGTTTTTTAAATGTTGAAGAACTAACCCATAAATGGTAAAAACAGGTTTTGTAATATAGTTGGAAAGTCGTTGGCTTCTGTGCTTTATTCAGCTTCCATGAACCGGGCCCACTGATCTTAACAGCTTTCTGCTGGACACCCAGGGCATGCTGGGAAAGCACCTTGCCCTGAAGGAATATAGTTCAGTTGGAGGCGGATGAAGCAACACACAATTAAGTGCTAAGTGAGTGGAACGTGTGAGTGTGCTAGGCAGTTCAAGAAAAGGTGAATGAGTTTGGAGTAGTGATCATGAATTTCTGTAGGCAGGTGGAGGGATAAGGTTTTTTTTTTTTTTTTTTTTTTTTTTTTTTTTTTAACTTATGGTATTTGGTATCCATCAGAGCACAGAGGCAGAATTAATAAATGGGTGAGCTGATAAAAAAGTGTTTGCTGGAAAAAAAAAAAAGCGGGGGGGGGGGAAGGTTTGCTGATATTTACCAATAAAAAGAGTCCCTGACCTGCTGGGGTGTTAAGGTAGTTACAGAAAATAAGTTAAAGAAAATAGACTCAGGTTGCAGGGAAGCTTGAATGCCTTTAGTTCTGTCCCATAGGCTACTGTAGGAAAAGGCTCTGAAGAAAAGTGGATTAGGGAAATGTACTTGCTGATGAAAGATACAAAGGTCTTGAAGAGGATAAACCGGTGGTAATAGGAGGCCATTGGCATGGATCCTTGGTGCCACCCATCTGGATTTATCTGACATTGAAAAGGGAGGTGGAGCCAGAGAGAGAAAGAGAGGCTAGAGTAGGGTACAGGAGGGTCCATGTCTGAGCAAGCTGGGACATGTCGGCTTCCCTAAGACAAGGAGCAAGTCTGGTCTGGGAGAAGACATGGATACTTGGTTCTATTAGGTGGTTGGCAGGTCATGTGGGTTTAAAGCAAGAGATTGCCACATAGGTGACAGAGGTATAGCACGTATTCCTTCGATATCAGGTGTGCTTGGGGGGGGGGTGGGATGGTCATTCGAGGGTTTTGGGCACTCAGCTTTGTCCCTTTTAGAGAGGAGAAAGCATTTGCTGTTGACATTCTCAGTCCTCAGGGGCCTTGTGAGCTAGTCAGGGAACATCATTTTAATGGGATTAGCTGAAAGATGAGCAAATGTCAGGTGGTGGTTTGGTAGAATGTCACGGCTGCTAACTCTGCCATGCTAAGTGAGACATTATTGATGACTTTTGTGCCTGGCTAAGAGGGTTAACACTTAGCAAATTACATCTCTTCATTTTTTGTCCTACTCTTACATTTTATGGGTATGACAGCATGTGTTACCTGGGGCAAGCCTTTTGCCCCCTCTGAGCCTTTGCTCCCTATTTATAAAACAGGCAGCTTACTGTGGCAGTACTCAGCAACATTTTGAAAGCTACAGCTTAAAAGCATGTAGGATCCACCCCCCTCTTGCAATGACTGAGTCAGTCATCTGGAAAGGTCAGCTGTTCCTTTGTATTCTTTCAATTGCTAACTACGTTAGTTAATTAGCATTTTTCTAAAATGCTTCCACTAGTCCAGAGTGAAAGATGTATTGTAGTTTCTAACTGCCTTCTTTAACCTTCTGGCCTGTTCTTCTTGGTCACTCTTTTCATCCAGTGGCTAATGCTTTAGGCTCTGGGATCAGGCCCAGCCATACCACGAAGGGATTAGGGTTCTACGCTAACCGTGGGGAGTCTAGCAATAAACTATATGTCTTCTCATTTTTTTGCCATCACTTCCCTATGCTTGCCTGCTCCTGGAGTTCTGAAGGCTGTGTTCCAAGCTGTCCTCTGGCTTCAGACAAGCTCACAGTCCCTGCTACTGGCTGTCTTCCTGGCTTGATGCCTGGTCCATATCCTCCTATATCTGGCTGAATGTTCATCATGCCAGCTGGATCTGCCTCTCATTGCATGGATGCATTGAGTTCTAGTCTCCATTGCTTTCAGTCAATCTCACCCTTATCACTGTGAATCCTTCTGTATGAACCACAGTAGAATTCCGCTGGCGTGGAAACCATGTGGTATTGGAATTTTATCCTTGTTTACATCTTCCTTTGTGTTGAAAAGCTTGGGATCACTTCCAACATCTCCTCAAAGAACTTTCCTGTCTCCTTCAAGAGAAACAAATGAAAACGTGACAATACCATGTGTCTGTGGTCAAGCCACAGGGCCACTCCTTTCATTGTAATATTGTATGATTTAATCTTAATTTTGTTTCTAGACATATATTTAACATTATATTTTAACAAGGGCTCATTCACATCTCTCAATTTCAAAATATTTTATTGGACCTAGATGACTTTGTACTTATAAGACAATCAAAAAACTAAAGAATGGTGTTCGGTGGTAGTAGTTCCTACCTTGACGACCTTTAGAATACTCCGCAAGTCTTCCTGCTGGGTTTCCTATCCCTCAGTTTCTCTGGAGGGGGTGCTTGAGAATTTCCATTTCCTAACACATTCTTAGGCAATGTCCCTTGTAGCAGTTGCCTTCATATTGCTGGGCCAAAACAATGAGAAGAACAGATTGTGAAAGAAAAGGGTTTATTTCACCTTTCAGTCTCAAGAGGAAGTTTCATCATGGCAGGGAAAGCATAACAGGCCTGAGCAGGAAGCTGGGGTTGCATTTTCACATCAACAGAAAGGAAGAAGTGAGAGTGAGATAGCTCTGGCTTGGGGCTTGCATTGTAACACCCAAGAGACACACCTCCTTGGGCAAGGCTCCACAACTTTCCCAAACTGCTACCGGCTGAGGACCAAGCATTCAAAACACAAGAGCCTATGGGTCATATCTCATTCAAATCACCACCTCCCCCTATTTCACTTTGAGAACATGTCTTCATACCTTTAAGGTAAGAAGCTGATGCTCAGTGCAAACTCCCACCTGAATAGACAGGAGAATGATGAAAATAGAATTCAAAAGCTCAGTCCATACAGTTAGGGTGACTCCTGATTTCAGAGTTCACCACTGGGCAGTTTGAATGGAGGGTCTCTCATTCATAAAATAAGGATAGCTTATATATTGTCCTCATAGGAGCATTAGGCCCCTGGTCAAATGAAATGTGTGGGAAAATGATCAGCTACAATGTGGCATGGTGCCCAGAGCCATTGTCAAGAGTTTTCACTTACATTTCCTTAAACGTCACCAGTTTCTTTGGCTCCCTTATGTCTCTCATTAATTATAACAACTTTAATCTGGAAATATACAGTACTTTTACTGCTACAATTAACTCAAACTTCAAGCTCCTTTTTTTTAATCGTTCAATGAGATCAGACATACTTTTATAAGCATTACACAGGGCCAAGACTGATTTCCAGTTTTTACAGCTATAAAGAGTAGTGCAAGACCCTATTGTGCATTGGGGTGGAGTCAGTCTTTCAACTCTGCTTAGATTGGCTCATTGATAAAAATGGCTATTACTAAAAAAAAAAAAAAAAAACCACCACTGGCTATTAGTTACAACACATTAAAAAAAAATCAAATCCACGTGCACAAACGATAGCCTGTTCACTTTATACTTTTATAACCTTCCCTTGAAACTTCTATTAATTTTTGATTCTTTTGGAAGCAGTAAACGCTTCCAGTTTTGGACCAGGCCTTCCCCCCCACACCCCCAAGTTGCCTCTGGATCCGCTAAAGCGCTAACAACATTTCCTGCTCAAACTGGGTGCCCTGTGGCTTTGCAGCAAGGAGGTGAGAGCGCCGAATCCTAACCACTAGACCACCAAGGAACACACAAGGAGGTATTAAATCATTCTCCCAGGCCCGTCAGTGCCTGTTCACCTTCCATGGTTCCTTTAGATCTTCCGTAACAAAAGTCACACATGTCAGTCAGGATGCCGCCACGTCTGACTTCTTCGAGTCTGCAAGACCCTCTGTTTAAGGACTGGCCCTTGAACTTGGCCATAGTCTTCTCCCAGGGCATTATTATAGCGAGGGAGGGAGGAGGGAGGAGGGGGGCGGGGGGGGGGCGCGCGTCGGCGTGCGTGCGCGCGCTTCTCCCGGGCTCCGACAGGAGGCGCTCGCGCCCCCACGACGCCGTGCGCGCCCCCTCCATACCCCCCACCACGGCGGGGACCGGCTCAGGAGGCGGAGGCAGCGGGAGGGGGAGGAGCCGGAGGAGGCGCGGCTTCCTCCGCGTCCCGTCGCGACCCGTCCGGCGGGCGCTGTGTCGCGCCTGCTCCGTCAGGCCTCCAGCAGGCTGGCGGCCGAGGCGGTGGCGGCGGCGGCGGCGGGGGCAGGAGCAGGCCGGGGCTCCGGCTCCGGCTCCGGCTCGGGGTGTTAGGAGGAGACAAGATGGCGGCGGCGCTCGGGAGGCCGGTCTCCTCCTCCTCCTCCTCCTCCTCCTTCCTCTCCTCGTCCTCCTGCGCCTCACCGTTCGCCGCCTCCTCCTTCTCCGCCGTCTCCTCCTCCCGGCTCGCTGCCTCCTCCTCCTCCTCCTGCAGCCGCACCAGCTACCGCCGTGGCGCCGGCCCGCTCTCCCGGAGCTCGGGAGGAGGATAGACGGGGACCGGCGGCGGTGGCGGCGAGGCCGAGCTGGGGCCGGGGCGGGGACGGAGGCGGCGGCGGCGGCGGCGACGGCGGCGGCGGCGGCGGCGCCGGGTGGGGATGGGGTCGCAGACGCTGCAGATCCTCCGGCAGGGGGTGTGGGCCGCACTCAGCGGGGGCTGGTACTACGACCCGCACCAGGCCACCTTCGTGAACGCGCTGCACCTCTACCTGTGGCTCTTTCTGCTCGGCCTGCCCTTCACCCTCTACATGGTGAGCGTGCGGGAGACGGGAGGAGCAGTGGGCGGAGGGGGCCTTCGCTTCGGGCCGGGCTCGTGCTCCTGTCCCCTGTCCTCGTCCCCCGGAGAACGGGTGATCGCCCCTCGGGGATCGCAGCCCTGGGGGGGGGGTTCCCTTCCTTCGCCCGCCTCTTCTCTAACTCAACCACCTCGCGTCCTAGGCTCCCCTTCCCCGGGCACCTCCACGGACCCTTGCACTCCCTTCCCTCACCTCGTCGTGGTTGGAGGGGTGGAGAGGAGGGTCATTGCGATGTGCTCAGTCGCCCGGGCATCCCCTCGGGATAGTGGGGTGTGTGTATGTGTAGGGGGGACACTCCTTTCCTTTTCCCGGGAGCGCCAGTTCCCGGGAACCCTCGCCTTGCACCTCGCCCTGGGCGTGCGGAGCGCCCGCGGGCACTGTGTGTGTGTGTGTGTGTGTGTGTGCGCGCGCGCGCGCGAGCTCTCTGCTCCGGGCCTGGAGTGGCGGGCGTGGGGCGTCCCGGTGCTTCTTCTACTCGCTTCTCCGTGCGGGTGGAGACCCCTGGATCGTTTCTGACGTTGTCACGGCGAGTGGTTATTGTTGGGCTTACCCGCGGCTGCTTTGCTGGTCAGTGGCGGTGGTGTTTTCCAGGCCAGCGCCAGGGAAGTGGGGGTGGCGGCGGCGCGCGGGGCGGGGAACTACGGGGGAATCTGGCTGGCATTTCATCCATTTGTTTGGGTTGGTTCAAGGCCTTTTGTTGCTAAGTTCGCTACGACCAGTTTCTCCGAAGTGGTATTTTTCTTTTTTGGGAGGGGGAGGGGTTAATTTGAGAAAAGGTTTCACTCTTGTAGCCCAGGCTGGTCTCAAGCTTATGGGTCATCATCTTGCTTCAGCTTTACGAACGCCGGCTTTCATGCTTGGCTCACTCCTGTGAGATGGTTTTAAAGGATATTTTCATGAAAGGGGCATTTGGGAAACTGATATTAAAGAGACAAATACTAAAGCTTGAAGTTTAAATCTTTAAAGTAACTTACAGAAGACAGAAGCTAGTAACTGCCCCTCTCCCCCAGGGGGATTTCTGCTGACTCTGTGCTTCTTCAACGAGCCAGAATAAGGGAGCTGGGTTTAAAAATCCCGGAGTACAAGTATGATAAGTGCCAAAAGTGAGGACAGCCAATTTGTCCCCTCGTGTTGCTCTGTATTACTAATTGGCAGGAAACATGCCCGGAGGGGGGAGGGGATGTGCCAAATTTCACATTCTCCAGCAGATTCTAAATTTTCATCCAAATTGTTTTGAAGGGACTTACTGTTTGAGCTTCAAGAAAGCTCTTTTTAAACGTGCTGATGACTTAGTTTATGAGAACTTGTTCAGTCTTGTCGCATTTCTGAAAATTTATTGTGAAGTGTTATAATTTCAATTAATTTTGGCCTGGGGAGTTCTCTTTGCCCCACTGAACCTTCCAGGAATTTGACATCATTAATGAGCAGGTTAATTACTTTGGTTGTGAGGATCCTCAGGCTGTCACGGAGCTTTCAGAGCACATCTCTCTTGTGTCCAGGAGAATTATAGATTTAAAACTGAAAATGATTCTTGAGATGCCAGTATTTGTTGTACTAGGTAAGGCTTCTGTGTTAGCACCTGCAGTTAACTGTGTGGTTAGGGTGTAAGCCTCTTTGTGTAATTAACAAACACCACTAATGGAAACTTAGAGCAAATGAAAAACAGTAAATTGAAATTTATCAGTGACCTTGCCTCTCAGGCAAGAGATGTCTTCAGCAATAGGGTCTTACTATCTGTTTCTCAAGGGAAACCAAGGGCTTTGGCAAAAGTCTTTAATGTTTTGGAGGCTACCGGGACCTCCTTGGCCAACAACTCACTGGAAGGTATCCCATCCCAGGCACTGAAAATTTTCTAGTAACAGTCTACAGCTTCTAGATGTGCCATTCTTCAAAGAAGTAGGTTTACATAAGTCTTATTCACCATATCTTGAATTTAGATTGACCCTCCCCCTGCCCTTCTTTTACACATTCTCTTCCCATGGCCTCGCTTAGGCCATTCCCCTCCCTGAATTTATCTGCTTTGTTTTGGGAGTTTATTCAGTTGAATTAGTTCTTAAATAATTGAATGTCTGTTATGTACTAGACACTTGCTGGGTTCTGAAAAAATAAAATTGCTTCTCTCTTTCTTGTTTTGGCTAATGATAACTCCGTTCTTCCCCTATTTTTTCATTTACTTATTTATATGAGAGAGTGAGAGAATGGGTGCGTCAGAGGTTCTAGCCATTGCAAACGAGCTCTAGACATATGCAGCACCATGTGCATCTGGCTTATGTGAGTTCTGGGGAATCAAACCGTGGTCCTTGGTCTCCACAGGCAAGCTCCTTAACCGCTAAGCCATCTCTCCAGCCCCTCTTCCCAAAATTTTTAAAAGCTCTCCTTGAATCTTTTCATAGCTTCTCCTCTCCTCTACTCCATCTGCAAATCTAGTGGGTTTTTGTCTTCAAAGCCTGACGAGTGCAGGATCAGCAGCCTCACTCTTGGTTCAAGCCACCATGCCCTTCTGGATTGTTGTGGTGTTGGAATGAGGCAGGTGTAAGGGCTTCTATTCTTTTTAAAAATTTTTTAATTTTATTTGAGTGCAAGAGAGAGAATGGACGCACCAGGGCCTTCAACCACTGCAAGTGAACTCCAGATGCATGTGTCACCTTGGGCATCTCTGTCTTATGTGGATCCTGGGCAATCAAACCTGGGTCCATTTTGGCTTTGCAGGCAAGTGCTTTAACCACTAAGCTATCTCTCCAGCCCAATGGCTTCTGTTCTTTATTTCCTGTGCAGAAGTCAGAGGGATTTTTTCAGATCATGTCACTCTTGTTCTTAGAGCCTGCCTTTCCATGCACCTCTGCCCCATACCCTAACCCACACACATTTACCTGTTTAATAGTCCTCCCAACAACAAGTGTGTTGTTGCCCTGGGCCTTTGCACTTGCCACCCCCCCCCCCCCGTCTCTTCCCCTTCATATGAATACTTCACCCACTTCAATCTCTGGTACATGTGAGGCTTTTCATCATAATGTGTGAAAAATCTTTGTCTGAACTCTTCTACTGCCTTTTAAAATAGTACTTATCAGTACCTAATATATGTACTACTTGTACATGCAATATTTTTGCTATCTTACTAGACTGTATAAACTAGTAATACATTATTTATGTTTTGGTTTTTCGAGGTGGGGTTTCGCTCCAGCCCAGGCTGACCTGGAATTCACTTTGTAGTCTCAGGATGGCCTCAAACTCACTCCAGTCCTTCTACCTCTGCCTCCAGAGAGTGCTGGGATTAAAGGCATGTGCCCCCACGCCTGGCATAATAAAAATTCTAGTGGGGCTGGGACTTCATTTTGTTCACTGCTAGATTTTCAGGACCTTGATCAGTGCCAATGAGATGTTAAATGAATGATTGGAAATGATCATAACTCAGCCTGTGCCGCAGAGGAACTTGAAGTCTAGCCTAGGGATAATAAATAATTGCAAGCATTAGAACTGTCAGGAAAAGGTGAATGAGTCTGAGTTTATAGTCAGGCATGGTTCCTCGTCTGGGAAGTCAGCAAAGAGAATCTGTAAACATACTAGGAAATGTTCAGCACTGTAGTATTAAGGTAGCTAGCTTGAAGGGTATACCTAAAATACAGCAAAATCTCACATGTTGTATTAATGTGACATCCATAGGGTATTATTTGTGTGCAAATGATTTCATCTCTAGATGATGAAATAGAATGTTGAAAAATGTATTTACGTAGGTAGAGTGCTAGCCTAGCATACATGAGACCTTGAATGCAATCCCTGCAACCCCTTCCCTCCTCATCTGATTCCATAAGAGGTTCTCCTATCCTAGTTGATGTCAGAGTCACTGGTGTGTTAAAAATATGTACACATGTAAGCCCATTTGGATCCAGACTAGACTGTGGCCCAGTCCTTTATACACTACAGACTATGTTCATTTTAAGAACTTCATGTGCCCTTAATTCCCAGCTTCTGACTTCATTTCCAAGCTGGTCCTTGACATATTTCCTTGGCTGTCTCATAGGCATCTTAGAGGTATGTCTAAAACCAATCTGAATTCCCCCACAGGCACCCCCACCCCAAATAAGCAAAAGCCATTTTCCTTACTCTATTATGTCTCAGCTAATGGTACCATTCATTCACTCCTCTTGCTGTATAAGCATTCTTACTAATTCTACTGTCAGAATATCCCAGACCTTACTTTCACTTCCTACTCCAGGCAGGCTATTTTTGGTCTATACTGTGTCCTTAGTCTCATCATTGGTCTTTGGCTTCTGTTTTTGGTGCACTTTTTTCACAAGTAGAAAACATATATCAACTTGTTTTACTTTCCTTTTTAAAGACCTTTGTATGATTTACCTTAGCACTTAGATAAAATTCATATCAAGACCTCACTAAAGCCCATTTTGAAATAATTATTATTAGGAACTTTACTGTATGAACATACTGCATATTAGTCATATTCCCATTAGATTATACTCTTATATCCTCTCTCCTCACCCTAGTTCTACTGAGGGTCCTAGTCAGTGGGGTTGTTGGTATTTACTGTAGAGTCATGAATGCACTGGCCAGTGGGGTTGGGGGAGACATTGTCTCTGGATAAACCTTCCCACCCTATGGCTCTTAAAATCTTTCTGTCCCCTCTTTCGCAATGTTCCCTGAGCCTTGGAGGCATTTATAAGTCACCTTTAGTGTGGAGCTCTCTGCATCCTCTGAATTTCTGCTTGGTAAGTTTTGAGTCTCCTCAGTGTCTACTGCCATCTCCATGAAGGATGTCAGTCTAGCAGTGAGAGCAGCACTCACATTTAAAATGCCACTTCCTCTGTAGTGTCTCCTGTGCCCTGGTAGATGTGACAGAGATGACTTGCTGGGCAGTTGGACCAAAGCCAATTTTGCCTTTACAATCTGTGCAGTTTTCCACTGTGCTGGAATCACATGACATCCTTTCTTTTTCTTCAACATGCCGAGCTTCCCCCCCCCCCACCTCACCTTTGTACATGCTCTGTCTTTAGAGAATGCTCTTTCCTCTGGCTCTTTATAACTGCAGTCAGGCTGTCCTGATTGTCATCATTGTCATCTTGTGACTTTCTTTTATAGCACTCACAAGCATCTACTTTTATCTTTACTTATTTGTTTGCAGTCTCTAACATCCCCCCTGCCAATAAAAATCTTGTAACATAGCCGGGCGTGGTGGCGCACGCCTTTAATCCCAGCACTTGGGAGGCAGAGGTAGCAGGATCATCGCCAAGAGTTCGAGACCACCCTGAGGCTACATAGTTAATTCCAGGTCAGCCTGAGCCAGAGTGAGACCCTACCTCGAAAAACCAAAAACAAACAAAACAAAACAAAACAAAACAAAACAAAACCTTGTAACATGCAGTATTCAGGTCTGATGTTTATCTAGTATGTGCTTGAACATATAATTGTTGAATGAAAATGTTATTGCATCTGTGAAAGTTCTTTAGACTTACCAAGGTGAATGATGTAAAATAGTTGGGCAGGGAAGAATATTTTAGTATTATATGCACAGTAACATCTATGGGTTGTTTTCAATGCCTGCAAGATAAAAATCAAATGCCAGAATGACTGTAGAACAACCTGTAAGTCATTCAGGGCACAGCACTTAATTTTTCTTTTCTTTTCTTTTTTTTTTTTTTATTTATTGACAACAAAATATACTTATATACAAAAGGTGCATAGTTTTCCCTCCCCTCCCCCCATTCCCTTTTAGAACTCCACTCTCCATCATATCCCCTCCCTCTCTCCATTAGTCTCTTTTTTAATTTGATGTCATCATCTTTTACTTCTATTATGAGGGTCTTGCGGAGGTATTGCTAGGCACAGCAAGGTCATGGATATCAAGGCCAATTTCTGTCTGGGCAGTTGCATTGTAAGGAGTCGTACCCTTCCTTTGGCTCTTCCATTCTATCCGCCCCCTCTTCCGCAATGATCCCTGGGCCTTGGAGGGTGTGACAGAGATGTTTCAGTGCTGGGCACTCCTCCATCCCTTCTTCTCAGCACTATGTTGCCTTTTGGATCATCCCAGTGGTCATCGCCATCTGAAAAGAGAAGCTTCTCTAACCAGAAGTGAGAGTAGCATTAATATGTGAATATGAGCATTAAGTGTAGTATTTTCCGGGCAGCTTGGTGGGAATAGTATATACATTTAGACAAGAGCATGCTTTATACCCCTAAGGCTCATGATCTTACCTACCATAGACTTTGCTTAGGTTTTTCAGTACCAGGTATGTATTCCCTCCTGTAGAGAGGGCCTTCAGTCCAATTATAGAGCAGTTGGTTACCCCATGAGTAGACATGCCACTATTGCACCCGTTCAGTCTTTGGGCCTGTCTGGCCAAATTTGAATATTCAGCGTCCACTGTTTTCATTGCTGATGACTTCTGTCTCCCATACTCTGCATGCAGTGCAGCTTTTTCCAGCTTTCAGTTGGCTGGTCTACAGGGAGAAGGTTTTCTGCTCAGCACCAGCTTGCTTTCTCAGTGACCTTGCCTCTCAGGCAAGAGATGTCTTCAGCAATAGGGTCTTACTATCTCTTTCTCAAGGGAAACCAAGGGCTTTGGCAAAAGCCTTTAATGTTTTGGAGGCTACCGGGACCTCCTTGGCCAACAACTCACTGGAAGGTATCCCATCCCAGGCACTGAAAAATTTCTAGTAACAGTCTACAGCTTCTAGATGTACCATTATTCAAAAAAGTAATTTTACATAAGTCTTATTCACAATCTTTTGAAAATAGATTGACCCTCCCCCTGCCCTTCTTTTATGCATTCTCTACCCATGGCCTTGGTTAGGCCATTCCCCTCCTTGTAATCAGTCCTTCCACTTACATATGTGCAATACCATACACTTCAGTCCTTCCCTTTCCTCCCTCCCTTATAGCCTTTTACCAGCTTACTGGTTTCTGGTACCAATTTTTGGTTCCAGTTCACACACAAGTCTGTCTATTTGTAGCTAGGATCCACATATGAGAGAGAACATGTGACGTTTGGCTTTCTGAGCCTGGGTTACCTCACTTAGTATAATCCTTTCCAGATCCATCCATTTCCCTGCAAATTTCATAATTTCATTTTTCTTTACTGCTGAGTAGAACTCCATTGTGTAAATGTACCACATCTTTATTATCCATTCATTTGTGGTGGGACATCTAGGCTGCTTCCATTTCCTAGCTATTGTGAATAGAGCGGCAATAAACATGGTTTTGCAAGTATCTCTAAGGAAATGAGAAGAGTCTTCTGGATATATGCCTAGGAGACAGCACTTAATTTTTAAAAAAAAAAAAATTTAAAAATATTTTTTGAGGTAAGCCCAATAGATTGGCCCCCTTTTATTTATGAGAGAGAGAGAATATGAATTGCGCCAGGGCCTCCAGCCACTGCAGTCGAACTCCAGACATGTGCGCCACCTTGTGCGCATGTGTGACCTAGTGTGCTTGCGTCACTTTGTGCATCTGGCTTTTTTGGGATCTGGAGAGTAGAACATGGGTCCATAGGCTTTGCAGGCAAGCGCCTTAACCACTAAGCCATTTCTCCAGCCCTTAAAAAGTTTTATTTATTTATTAGAGAATCAAACCTGGGTCCTTAGGCTTTGCTGGCAAGTACCTTAACTGCTAAACCATCTCTCCAGCCCACATGATTTTTTTTTGTGTGTCTACAACTTGGTGCATTTATACAAATACACAATACATACAGTACTGTACACTATATACTTTGTGCAGAGATTATATTCAGACTAATCATTCTTATAAAATTTTTTAAAGTTGCAACCTTTTCTTCCTTCTTATCTTTATTATTCCTGCAGCTAATCTTCTATAGAATAAGGGTTTTTTTGAGGCCCAAAGATTCAACAATTTTGAAGATCTGTAAAGCTGGTTATGGTGTAAGTCCAGCACTTGGGAGGTTGAGGCAGAAAGATCAGGAGTTAAAGCCATCCTTAGCTACATAGTGAGTTTGAAGCCAGCCTGGGCTACTTGAGAGCCTTCCTCAAAGCAACAACAGATACCCAAAAGAAACAAGCAAATTAATTGTAAAAAAGATTTAGTTACGGTTCCTAAAACAGAAATCTTTATACTTGAATTTTTTTTTCTTGAAATATTTCAAACCAGGCTAGCAGTTAAAGTCACTTCCTTGCAAAGCCTTTTAGCCCAAGTTTGATTCCCTAGTATCCATATAAAGCCAGATACACAAAGTGGCACACACATCTGGAGTTTGATTGCAGTAGAAAAAGGCCCTGGTATGCCCATTCTCTCCCTCTCCTTTTCTCCCCCATCTCTCTCTGTCCATCTCTTGCAAATAAAAATTTAAAAAAAGTTCAGGCCACAATAGTCACTGTGTTGTAACTTAACAGTCATATGTGATTATTTGGGTTTTAAGGTGTTTTCACTGTGCTTTTCTTGATGTAAATTTTGGGGCTTTTCTTGCTGATACTTAAAATATTTAGGGGCCTAGAGAGATGGTTTAGCAGTTAAGCGCTTCCCTGTGAAGCCTAAGGACTTAGGTTCGAGGTTTGATTCCCCAGGACCCATGTAAGCCAGATGCACAAGGTGGCGCATGTGTCTGGAGTTCATACGCAGTGGCTGGAGGCCCTGGCGTGCTCATTCTCTATCTGCCTCTTTCTCTCTCTGTCCATCACTTTCAAATAAATAAATAATAAAAACAAAAATTTAAAAAAACTTCTTTCTAAAAAAAATTTAGTGTTAAGGTGGATACTTTATTTTGTGTAACTGACTGGCAGTTTTAGGTCTTCTGTGTTACATCATCTGTACTAGACAAAGGATAGACTGTTCAATGATGACTTACAGGTGAATTTTCTAAGAAAGCAGTAAAATTTGTCTTGTAGGAAAGTTATGAATTTATAGTAGCAATTGAGTCCTAAAATGCTCTTCTTTTGTTAAAGATGTAATGCTGTCCACCATAAGCAATAAAATCATTTGGCTGTTGAAAAACTAGGAGAGTGTTTCTTTTCCAGTGTGCGTATATACAGATTTAACTATCAGCAAGTTTGTCATCTTTAGCTGACTCGAGTTTAATTTTCCAGCATTTTATTGAGAATATTCAGAAATATAGAGAAGATGGAAAAAAAAATACTACCCTGTCCCTTTTTTTTTTTTTTTTTTTTTTTTTTTTTTGCTGCTGCTGCTGCTGTTGTTATGACTTCTGTGTTTGCCTGTATCTGTCCATGGTGATGATGTGAAGTGACCAGTGTCAGTACCACATGTCCCTAAGGACTTGAGCAGCCAGAGTTCTCTCCCTCCTTCCCATATCCCACACTTCTGGCCTCAGATTTGCCATTCAGTTGAGAATAACCTTGAACTTGTGATCCATTTCCCTGACTGAGTGCTGTGGATACAGACCTGTGCTACCATGCCCATTTTATGCAGTGCTGAAGATTGAACCCAGGGTTTCATCCATGCTAGGTAAGCACTCTTGACAATTAAGCTACATCCCCAGCCTCTATTAGAGTTCTGAAGGCACAAGTCTTGAGTTAGTCATTGGATCAGTTTTGCATGCAGCAAGTTTTCTCTTACTCTTCCCAGTCAGTCCTCTAGTTCTTTTTTTTCTTTCTTTTTAAATATTTTAATTATTTATTTATTTGAGAGAGGGAGGGAGGGAGAGAGAAGAAGAGGCAGATAGAGAGAATGGCGTGTGTGCCAGGGTCAATAGCCATTGCAAACGAACTCCAAATGTACACACCACCTTGTGCATCTGACTTATGTGGATACTAGGGAATCGAACCTGGTTCCTTAGTCTTTGCAGGCAAGTGCCTTAACCGCTAAGCCATTTCTCCAGCCCTTTTTTTTTTTTTTTTTTTTTATGCCCTGAGACAGCAGAGTCTCACTATGTAGCCCAGACTAGCCTCTAAACACCTGGTCTTCCTGCCCTCTGCCTCCTCAGTGCTGTGATTGTAGGTATGAGCCACTACACTCATCTCATTTTTTGTCAGTTTACTGTTACAGAACCTCATGTAAATGAAGTCATGTAGCATATGCTTCATGAAAACATTTTCAACTCAGCGGACGTTTGAGATTCATCCACAGTGGTGTGACTGTCTTGTTTCTATTGCTGAGTGATAATCTTTGGTATGAACATACTACACCGTTCATTCACTTTATCCATTCTCTGGTAGATGAGGACCTATGCTCTTTCTTGTTGGAGCTGTTATGTATTAGAGGTGTCTTCTAACATCATGGTAGTTATTGTTGTTGGGTACCAGGAATGGAATTCAGGGCCTTGTGCATGCTAGGCAAGCACTCTACCACTAAGTCATACCCACAGGGTAGGTTTCGTCAGAACTCAAAGACATTAGAAAACTTACTAAATATCAAAAGCTTTTACTCTTCCCAAATAAAATCATGTTTTGGTTTACAATAAGTTTGTGATAGTTGTGTACTCCACCCTCTCAGTTGTGGTAGTTAATACTGTTCTTTCTTATTTGCTCCATTTTTAGATTTTTCTCTCTCAGCAATGCAGTGGTCTTATTCAATTGTTCACTGGTAGTTCCAGCAGTGTGGAAAGGTGAGGGCCAGAGAGTCACTCTCCCCTCAGTTTGTTGAACATTTTGGTACCCAAGGACATTTGAGCCTATAAGACTTTACCTCTTTGCATGGAAAAAATGGGCTTACTGGTATTTGTAGTGTTTTGAAGCCTCCTGTTTGCACTTGCTTGTATATTGGGAATTTTTCCAGGTGGAAAAAGTGAGTTCTTAATAGCTCTGTGGAAGAGCATAGTATGATGTGATAGAGTGTATCAAATTCTTTTCCTCATGCTGGTTATGTACTTTGTTTCCAGTTTTTAGCTACGTAGAAGACACTGGGAATTTGTCTGAATTCCTAGAACTAAGTAAAGATGTATGCTATTAGAGGAAGGGATCAAAGTTGAAGTCCATCTTTTCTGGTTTAGGTATCTTCCTTGAAATACAATGTGTTTTCTGTTGAAAGAGAGTGTTCAAGGCTTGAGAAAGCCAGCTGTGGAATGCTTTCCTTACTTTTGGAGAGTGGGAGAGTGAATCACTTGAAGGATGGCTGAACATGAGGCACCTTTGAGATTGGAGAACTTGAATGTTGAAGAGGGATGTTCAGAAGGGAAATCTGAGTAAAACTTACTTGGAATTTTTCATTGTATAGATAATGTCTTCTAGAAAGAACTGCAAACTCATTAAGAAAGAAATAATTTTGGCTAGAACTCCAAGGCCCAGTAGCATTTAAAAATGGGCAAAGGAGGAAATAATAGTAGGAAAGTAGAGAGGAACTGAGCCAAAGGAAAGAGTATTTTGGAAAGGAGAAAATGGCCAAAATAGCAAATTGTCCTCCAGGAGGTTAATGCTAACTCAACTTTCCATCAGCTGCATAGAGAGTCCTTCCCAGTGTTCTCTTCCCATCCCACTTAGCGCTTTCCAAAACAGCCGTGTGTCTTCTTCATGGAATATTGAAACAAATCATTTTAGTAACGTTTTATCTTGATAGCGGGCTTTTTCTTGAAGATGTTTATGGCACTAATTGGTATCAAATGGCAACTTTAACCTGATTTTACCTGTTTCTTTCACTCAGCTAATCTGTGTTAAATCCGATGACTCCTTTTTCTCTGAGCATGGCTGGAGAAGGTGAGGACTGTTTGGTAGGTGAGCTAGGACAGTAGGACGCAACATAGGATAGGATATAGCATAGAGTGGTGGCACGTGGGAAGGAAGACTACGGCAAACATTCTGCAGATTGTACTTGGGGCTTCTTTGATTTACAGATGAACTTAACCAAACTACAGCAAAGTTAATAGCCAGGTTCTGAGTGCTCTGATTCCTCTGAGAAGCCATGGGATACATCCTTTGGTACAGATGTGGAAGAGTTTAGGGTTCTTCATTTATCTTAGGAACCTGAGAGGTTGCGGCTTAGAACTCTCACCATTGATCCTGGTCTCTATTGCTTTGTTCTGCTTAGAAAGAAAAGAAAGCCTTGGGGAAAGCAGCCATTTCCTTGTGAGGTTTGTATTTATAAAGGGGAAAACATCCCATTCTGTTAAGCTTTGTATAAACCAAGTAGAACCTTGAGAGCCAGCTGAACTGAGAACTGCCAGGAAGATTAGTCTCAAATTTGAGAAGCTTGAATCACGTAGCTGCCTGTTTTCCTTTTCTCTCCCCTCCCCCCCTTGTTTGAGTGTTGTCTAGACATAAGATAAACAGGTCCAACCACCTGTTATTCTCTTTAAGGCTTTCCACTTTGACATAATTTTAAGTTTATTAAAATTTTATAAGTATTGCATAGTGTTTATGCACCCTTTATCTAGCTTTTCATGTTAAAATGCTGCATAATCAAACTACATTTATCAAAATTAAGAAATGAAGATTGGTACAGGACTGTTAATTAGGTGTCTTTTATTTTTCTTCGAGGTAGGGTCCCACTGTAACCCAGGCTGACCTGAAACTAACTTTGTATTCTAGGCTGGCCTTGAATTTACAGCAGTCCTCCTACTTCTGCCTCCCTAATGCTAGGATTAAAGGTGTGCACCACTACTCCCAGTAATAATCTTTGAAATATATCTTTTAAGGGGTTTCATGTCTGTGCCATGTACATTTGAGGGACAGAACAGGATAGCATTGTGAATATTTTTGTAGTGTGCATGCTTGTATTAGGTTGCTTTAAATCTGAGATGTTTTACATATGAAGAATACTATAAAAAGAAGATTCTAAAATTTAAAAAGGCTTTATACCTCCAGAATGGGCACCTGCCCCTTCCTATATAAAGCAGTTTTTCCCAACTTATAAATTAGAGGTGGTGAGACAAGTGTACAGCCTATTACAAAGGAGGATATGACTCATCCTTAGGTGTCATAGAGTGCTCAGAAAGGATATAATTATTTCCTAGAATGCTTTATACAGGGTAATCCATACATTCAAGAGACTTGCTGTGTGCTGGGCACCGTGGTAGTGTGATGAAGTTTGTTCTTTGTGTGAAGTAGTTCCATAGCCTTCTAGCAGGCAGATAGCCTTTGTTCTGGGGTATAGGGATATAGCTTTTGAGTATAGTGTTTTGCTTTGCTGTCAAGTATTTTACTCTAATATGTTTAACATGTTAAAGATTTCGTAGTGAGTTATTAACTCTAGGGATATCCTTTGTGTCCATGTGTCCATAAGGTTACCATTCCTAGTAGGTACCTGAACCAGCTAAAGGATATAAAAACTGTTATGTAGAACCAAGTAAGTCAGTTATCGTTTATACTCAGCAGTATTTTATTTTATTTATGCTACAACTTGATATTAGTCATCATTTCCACCAGTATCACTGACCCTTATGACAAAGCCAAAATGAGCTTGGCAGGATAGCAAATAGAGGCTTTGAATTTGTTTTTCTTTGTCTTTGGTTTTGATAGTTTTAGTAATGAAGTCCTTAATTAAAAATTAAAAAAAAAAACAACTGAATATGGGGCTGGAGAGATGGCTCAGTGGTTAAGGGACTTGCCTGTGAAGCCTAACAACATGTGCTTGATTCCCCAGTACCTGCATAAAGCCAGATGCACAAAGTGGTATATGCATCTGTAGTTTGTTTTCAGTGGCTAGAGGCCCTGGGGCACCCATACACACACTCACACACACTCTCTGTCTCTCCTTGCAAATAAATAGAACATTTGAAAAAGATTTTAAAATATGTATAGCTAATATAAAAAGATTATGTACTGTATTGTCAAAAGGGCATTTAAGTTTTAATATTGCTCCTTTAAGGCCACAGTAATAATAAAATGTCTAGCATGTGCTATTGAAGAATAAGCTTAATCTTATTTTTCTTTTTCTTTCTTTCTTTTTATTATTATTATATATATATATTTTTGGTTGTTCGAGGTAGAGGTCTCCCTCTAGCCCAGGCTGACCTGGAACTCACCATGTAGTCTCAAGGTGGCCTTGAACTCACAGCAATCCTCCTACCTCTGCCTCCTGAGTGCTGGGATTAAAGGCATGCGCCACCACACCCGGTTTAATCTTATTTTTCAATTAAAGATTTTCAGGTAAACAAGAAAGTTGGTGGATACAATCACTTATGTCTTCATCTAGATTCTGTAATTATGAACATTGTCTGAAAATCATATCTGCTTGAACTGTACATCTGGTTTCTCTATGGTAGTTTCGTGCACAGATATATGGGACACATTTGAAAGTATGTTGCTACTAACATCATGATGATACCTTTGTCACAGTGAAGGTAATTGACAATAATTCCTAACGTGGAACAGATTGTGCATAGTCAGACTTCCTCTGTTATTTTAAAAATGTTGTTTTTAGTCAGTTTTCCTAGTCTGGGATCTGGTTAAAGTTTAATCATTTTTCTCTCAATTGACTTTTTAAAGGCCTAGGACAATTATACTATTCTCTTTTATGGATTTGTTCAACTGTGGTGCCATCTCCTACCCCTGCCTCTGTTCTCTGTAACTCTTGTAAATAAATGCAAGCTGTATTTTATTGTCTTAAGTTATAGTTGGTAAACTTTAAATAGTAACATGCTTGATACTGTTACACATTCTCTGTGACTTGGCCTTTGGTGCTCTTCCAGAGTTCCGACACGTACTTCAGACGTCATTTTTGTTCACAGCATTATACAGTACCAGGATTACTCTGGTCTCCTTTTGTCTCTTTTGGCTTTCTTCCTTTGTAAAAGACCTATATGTAGATAAAAGAAAAAGGTACTTGTCAAGTCACAAGTGCACCTAGCTCCTCATACTACTTCAGGCATTAACATGTGGCCTTCAGCTAATCATACTTCCTTTGTTAACATTTTATTTATTTGTGTTTGTGTCATGTGTGAAGTCCACCTGGCATACCATGGCACCTCATGGAGGTGCGGAGGACAACCTCCAGATGTCTGTGCTCTTTTTTTTTTTTTTTTTTTTTACTTTCTTTGAGATAAGGTCTCTTGTCGCTGCAAGTGAATGCCAGTTAGTCCCACTAGCTTGCAGATTCTCCTGGTTCTACTTCCCATTGTTGTCCATTGTCTAGGTGCATGTTGGGCTCACAGATGCATGTGCCTTTGGATCTGGCTTCATGTGGGTCCTGGATAGAATTTGAACTCTGTTGATAAGTCAACCACTGAGCCATCTCCCCAGCCCCTCATTACACCTTCTTTTTTGACTATTGATAGGACTGAGGAGAATTAGAATTCTTATGGGATGGTAGCAAAGTACACCTTCTGTTGTATATTTGTCCCAGTTCATTGTGAGCCTTCCTCATTTTTCCTCTTTTATAGCAAATAATTCACATTACTTCATATGTTAGTGAAGCTAATGCAAGGATAATGTTGAATATGGTCTTTTGTTTTAAAGGAGCTATTTATTCAGCCTTTAAGAGATTATTAAGTGTGTGTGTGTGTGTGTGTGTGTGTGTGTGTTAACACTAGGTGTTTATAATGATACTCTGGGAATTGCTGGCTATGGCACAGGACACAGTCCTCTGCACAGGTGATTTTTAACACAGAATAGTCATTGCCTTTCTTTAAAATAAGATGAAACAGAAAACATCTATAACTGAGAATTTGCTTGTCTGAGATTATGGGCATGTGCATTTGGACAAATGCCAAAACAAAACTCTTCTTAAATGTGTCAACAGAAAAGGCCAGTGGGTGATTCTGATGGACACTTTAAGTTCATAGTCACTACCTAGGGAGGTGTTATTCTGTTACTTGGGAAATGTCTGAAAACACTATTGCTTTCTGCTTTGATTGCTGGTTTAGTGTATCTATTTAAAAAATATATTTTTGTATTTATCTTTGAGAGGACTGGGGAGAGAATGAATACATGAATAGGCATGCCAGGGCCTCTTGCCACTGTGAATGAACTCTAGGTGCATGGCCACTTTGTGTATCTGACTTTATATAGGTACTGGGAAAATGAACTCAGACCAGTAGGCTTTGCAAGCCAGAGCCTTTAACTGCTGAGCCGTCTCCCCAGCCCCTTATCCTTTTATTTCCTCAGCAAGTAAATAACAGAATAACTTTGATTTTTACAATAGTGTAGACTTTTATAGAGTGCTTTGTACTTTTACAATACTACAGCTAGTACTTCTCTGTCCTCCTACATAAGTTCCCACCCTTCTGAGATAATCTTGTCTTTAATACATACAAACATCTATACATGTGTGTATTTGGTTTATCCAGCAGGATAGTAAAGTGCTATAGGTTCCATTGAAGTACATATAGCTCTTCCTGATTTCTTGAACCATGTGGTATAATGATCTATTGTGGGAGTAGTAGTCAGTTATTTTTGGAGGGAGGGAATGCCTCTGGGCATGATGTCTCAACCTGTGGCTCTTACAATCTTTCCGCCCCCTCTTCCACAAAATTCTCTAGGTGAGTGAGTTTTAAGTCTACTTCAGTAATGAGCTCTTAGGAGCCTCTATCTCTGCTTTGGTATATGTTGAGTGTCCTCAAGGTCTATCTCTTATACCCTCACACTGATTATCAGGAACAGCATGGAAGCAGCACTCTCCAAATCCTCTGGATTCAGCTGTGGCTTTGCTGCAGTGAGAGGGGTAGTTTATCTTTTCTGGGCTCGCTACTTTCTGAAAAAGAACCACAGATTTGGGACCAGGGAAGTGGGAGGAGCCCTTTAAAGTCTTTTGTTAATGGGCATGCCAGGGCCTCTGCCAACGACCTCCAGATGCATGCACCACCTTGTACATCTGACTTATGTGGGACCTGGAGAAGCAAACCCGGTCCTTAGGCTTCATAGGCAAGCGCCTTAACTGCTAAGCAATCTCTCCAGCCCGGAATTCTTTTGTTTTAATGGGGATTCTAGTGCCTACATTTGGAATGTTCTATTTTCTTACTAGGTGATAGAATTACTTATCCATTTTCCATTTACTTCTAGACATTCATCAGAATATTTACCTTGTGTATCCTGAGGTCCCGTGAATCTCACTGCCTCATCTTTAGTACTTCTAATCCATGTGTCCTCAGAGATCTATTTTCTGATCTTAGTCTTGTCATTTCAGTGCTCAAGCATTATTTAAAACATCAAATATTTATTATCATTGTATACCTATGCATCATCTGTTTTCAAGGCTTTTTTTGTATATTATGCATGTTATACGTGCATATATGTAGAGGCCAAAAGAGGACATTGCACTTATACCTTATTTCCTTAAGTCAGGGCTTTCACTGAACCTAGAGCTCAGGCCATTTTGATCACAGAGAGCCCCAGCTGCCTTCCTGTCTCCATTCCCACCACATTGGAGTTCCAGGTACAAGCCCATGCCGGAGCTTTTGACATGATGCTGGGGACCCTAGCTCAGATGCTCATGTTTGTTCAGCAAGCACACTTACCCACCGAGTCCATCCCCTTGGGCCTTGCTTTTTTTTTTTTTCCCCAGGTAGGGTCTCACTCTGGCTCAGGCTGACCTGGAATTCACTATGTAGTCTTGGGGTGGCCTTGAACTTTCGGCAATCCTCCTACCTCTGCCTCCCGAGTGCTGGGATTAAAGGCCTGCGCCACCACGTCTGGCTGCTTTCACATTTTCTGATGTACTTCTCACAGCCTTGTGAATAGAGATACTGTCATCCACAGTTTATAGATGAGGACATGGGCTTCTAGGAGGTAAATCATGGGCTCAGAGTTACACAGACCTTCTACAACTTCTCTTTGGCCTCAAAACCATCACCACAGTCACCTCCCATCCTCTTGTTCTATACAACCATGAAAAATACTTGCTAATTTTTTTGGTACATGTGTGTATGTTTGTGCCAGGGTCTCTTGTCACTGCAAATGCATGCCCAGCTTTATGTGGGTGGCTGGGCAATTGAACCTGGGTTGACAGGCTTTGCAAGAAGTGCCTTTTAATCGCTGGGCCATCTCCCAGCTGCATTATGCTACTTTTTCATTGATCTGCTCCTGAAGGCCTACCTGTGATTTATTTGGGATGAACTAAGTGTCCTCTGATCATTACTGAATATGTGTTCCAAGTCTAGACCTCAGAGCTGTCTTTCCATCACCATCTAATCATACCCTTAATCCTGACTTCCTTTTTGACTACCATATTCTGGGAATACATAAGATGCAGTGCTTTACCAGGGACACATGTGCCATCTTGTGCATTTGGCTTACTGGGTACTGGAGAATCAAACCTGGGTCCTTAGGCTTCATAGACAAACACCTTAACAACTAAGCCATCCTTTCAGCCCAGCACTTTCTTTTAAAGGGTGTGCAGTACCTTCATTCTGTTTTAACCAAATTGAGTGACTTCAAGGCAAATGTGATGGAAATTTGATATATGAATTCTGGTAATATCTTAGGAGAGCTAATATGCTTTAAAAAATTTATTTATTTGCAAATAGAGAGATATAGAAGAGAGACAAAAAGAAAGAATGGGTGTGCCTTGGTCTCCAGCTGCTGCAAATGGACTCCAGATGCATGTGCTACTTTTGTGTATCTGGCTTTATGTGGATAATGGGGGCTTGAACTTGGGTCATTAGGCTTTGTAGGCAACTGCCTTTACCATTGAGCTACCGCTCCAGTCCTGAGAGCTAATATACTTTTAATTTATAAATTTACTGATTTTCATTTTTTTTGTGTTTAGATTTTAGTTTACAATTCATCTCATTGAATTTTAGTGAAAATAAAGGGATATAATCAAATGACTTGATAATCTAACTTTCAGGTATAATAATTTTTCTTTTCTTTTCTTTTCTTTTCTTTTCTTTTCTTTTCTTTTCTTTTCTTTTCTTTTCTTTTCTTTTTTTGGTTTTACAAAGTAGGGTCTCACTCTGGTCCAGGCTGACCTGGATTTAACTATGTAGTCTCAGGGTGGCCTTGAACTCTCAGCAATCCTCCTACCTCTGCCTCCCGAGTGCTGTGATTAAAGGCATGTGCCACCATGCCTGGCAATAATATTTATTTCTACTGGATATTCATAGTTTTGTTTCTTTTGATGTAATTTTTAAGTTATTTTAATTTTAAGCCTTAAGTTTGAACTATTGTTACTTATTTTATGATTGTATAGTATACACATCTATAAGAGCATAGTTGTGCTTTTGAAAAAACATTTTATTATTTTCTTTATGAGAGAGAGAGAGAATGAAAATGTGTGTGTGTGTGTGTGTGTGTGTGTGTGTGTGTGTGTGCGTGCGTGCCTGCCTGCCTGCCTGCTTGCCAGGGCCTCCTGCCTCTGCAAATGAATTCCAGATGAATGAGCCACTTTGTGCATGTGGCTTTGTGTGGGTACTGGAGAATTGAACCCTGGCCATCAGGCTTTGCAAGCAAGTACCTTTAATGCTGAGCCATCTCTGTAACCTCCATAGTTGTACTTTTATGTACGAGAAAGAAGAATGTCATTATTTCATATGTATAAGGTAATCATGATATAACCTGTGAATTATAATTTTTGTGAAGTATGGTAACTTAGATAACCTAGCTGCCATTCTTGTGGACAGAATGTGTTAATGGGAACTTAATTTTACTTACTCTGAGGCCTGACAAATTATTTCAGTGTACTATATCAGAAACAGATGGGATAAGGAAATAGGTCAAGCTATTTAAGTTGGGCTTCATGAGTCAGCTTCTGGTCCTTGTTAACGTACGGAAATTCAGTCTTACCTATTCACCCAGGGACTTACTTAGATTGATTAATAAATAAAAGAGTGATGAATATGCCAAAATGTCATTTATAAAGTAGATAATATTAATCTACTTTAAATATAGTATAGAACAACCCCAGCCTCCTTCCAGAATTAAGTTTACTAAAAAACACAATAAAGAAACACAAATAAATCAAAATACTGTTGATGCCTTTCAAGCTATGTCTTCATATAATAATTCTTTCAGATCTCAGTTTGAGAAGTTTTTGATAAAGAGTGTTGTCTGGTCTCTAAATGGATGATATTGAAGGATGAAGTCTATTCCATATTATTTCTTCTGAAGAAATAAATATACCTTTCTGTTTTTATTTGCTGGGTTGGCACATTTTAAAAATGAGTTATAATTCCCAGATATAATTCCCAGTTAGTTTTGATTATGCTTTAGATTTGCTGCTACCTGATGGCTTGGTGATAGGTACCTAATATCATCAAAAAGCATTTAAGTACATAGGCTGGATTAGTTTGGAAATGACTTGGGAACCATTAATTCCATTATCAAGTTGAAGCTGGTAGGCCTTTATATTTAGAGGTTTACTTCTTAGTTATTTCCAGTTTTGAAAAATTTTCACAATATACTGCTATCTTTGACAAATCCTATAAATAGGAATTGTGTGTGAGACCTTTAGGAATTACTTGAAAATCATTTATTACCCCCTTTTTGTTCTCTATCATCACACACACACACACACACACACACACACACACATTATTTTTTTTTTTTTTGAGAAAAAGAGGGAGGGATAGAGAGAATATGAGAATGGGCATGCCAGGGCCTCTAGCCACTGCAAATGAACTCCAGTTGCATGTGCCCTTTGTGCATCTGGCTTATGTGAGTCGTAGAGAATCAAACTGGGTTCCTTTGGCTTTGTAGGCAAATACCTTAACCACTAAGCCATCTTTCCAGCCCTCTGTCTTTTTAAAGATGATTTTAGAAACTGGGGGAGAGAGCTCTGCCGTTAAAAGTACACCTCATATTCCCCCTCAATCTTCCTCTTGGTTCCTAGAAACAGTGCATTATTGTGGTTGCTAACAGGAGCATGAGTGAGGGTCACTTTCAGGAACAAGGGTGACTGAAAGGCAGCTGCGTCATTGAAAAGCCCCTTCCCCAGGGTGGTGATAGCTCATGGAAGCTGCAACCAGGAACACCCTGCACAACTTGCAGGCAGCTTGACTGCTCAGTCTTCTGTCCCCAGCAGCTGTTATGGTGGGAACTTGTCAGTCCTGTAAGTTTCAGGAGCTTCTTGATCCATGTAAGTTTTATCTACCGTATTCGCTATACACTTGTCCCATGCCCAAACCTGAAGTGTTCAATTCCTTAACATAAAATGATGTATTATTTGCCTACACTTATACACATTCTCCTCTATGTTTCAAATCCTCTGATTATCTGCAGCACTTAATACAAAGTAAATGCTATGTGAATAATTGTTATACTCCATTGTTTATGGGATAATGACAGGAAGTCTGTACATGTTCAGAAAAATGCAAAACTTTTTCCCCCATGACTTATTTTTATTCTGCAGTTGGTTGAATCTAAAGGTATGGAATCCATGGATAATGAGAACTGATACTGTATTTGATTATGAGGCTGGGTCTTAATCCCAGAGAAATGTAACTCAACAAAGAAACAAACATTATCTGATTCATTACAGAGGCTTTTGTATCACTTGCTCCTGGTGTTCTTATTAAAAATATTTTTATTTACTTATTTGCAAGAAGAGAAAGGTGGGGAGAGAAAATGAATGAAAAGAATGAGTGGGCATGCCAGGGCCTCCAGATGCATGTGCCACTCTGTGTATCTGGCTCTGTGTGGCTACTGGGGAATTGAACTCCAGTTTTTAGGCTTCGCAGTTGTAGTAGTCAGCTCCATGCTGCTGGGAGGAACTTCTAAACCAGACACAGTTGATGGGAGGAAGGGATTTATTTGAAGCTTTACACATCCAGGGGAAGTTCCAATGATGGCATAATGAGCTGGCTCCCTTTCACAGATTCAAGCAGACAGAGAAAAATCACACCACAAGTAAGAACAAAACCAACAGCAAACAGCAGGGAACCAGGCAGAATTCAAACTACTCAGCAAACCTTTGGGCTGAAAGTAAGATTCACCCCCAACACACCTTGAGGCTGGATTCCAGGATCCACCCACAGTGATACCTCCTCCATTTAGGCAGCTGGAAATTCAAGTTTCAAGCTTTATAAACTCCTGAGTCTGTTGGGGGATGTAAATTCAAACTACCACAACAGGCAAGTGCCTTAACCACTGAGATTTCTTTCTAATCCCTCAGTGTTCTGTTATGTGTGTGCAGTGGTGTAACTTGTCTTAAAAAAAAAATACTTTCATTTCCAAGGGGGCGGGGGAGACTATGGCATGACAAATTCCAGATGGATGTGCCACATTGTACATCTGGCTTTATGTGGGTACTGGGGAATTGAATGCTAAGCCACCTCTCCAGCCTGTATAACTTCTCTTTTAAAAACAAATCTTAGCCAGGTGTGATGGCTCATCTCCTTAATCCTAGTATTTGGTAGGCTGAGGCAGGAAAATCTCCATGAGTTCAAGACTAGGCTGGATTACAGAGTGAGTTCCAGGTCAGCCCTGGGCTAGAGCAAGACCCTACCTCACAAAAAAAAGAAAAGAAAAAAAGAAAGAAAGAAAAAAGTACTTACAAATTTTAACATTATAGTAACTGTTATTAGTGTTACTGTTTACGTGCAAATATTGAATGTCATGTTAATGAATTGTTCAAGATTAGGTTATGGATATAGGAATATATATTTATGGGATGAATGAAAAGAAAATAAAACCTCAAGCAGTTCTAATAAAGAACAATTGGATTTATTTATGATAAAATAGAATTTCCAGTAATTACATCAGACTATATGACTTCAGTTTTATAACTCTGTTTACACTGAAAGATATTGATATGTTGTGAAAATCTATGCTTGATAACTCAGTGACTTTTGGAATGCACAAAGTTCTGTTGCTAAATTATTTGAAATACTTGAGTAAGATTGTTTGCAGAAACGAGTAGGAAAGTAGTATGCCAGTACAATTTATAGATTCAAAAGCCCTTTTTTGTGGAGAGGGTACTTTTGTGTTTTAAAAGTATGGGGAAAGTCTTAGGAAATCTATGAGTATTTTGTTCTGTTAGTATATATACTTACCTTTATTTCCTAGAGGGCTTTTTCATCCCATAATTTTCATGTCTGTGCATTTCTTCTCTGTGTTTTTAGTTGCTTGTCTATAGATCCTAGTACAGTGAGTTACTTGTCCAGGAAAAAAGGCTCACTTTACCATTCCTTGATAATGAATGAAATGTGGTATATTAGCTTAGTCCCTTTTCAGATGGGTGAAACACAAATTTATGTTACGGAGTGACGTAAATTGAAATTCAAATATTAACATAAAAGATGGAACCACTACTATTTGTATTAAAGTATGTAGGAAAAATTCAAAAAGTGTAGAAATATGGCTCATATTTTAATAGTTAGTACTTGTAAATTAGTTGCTTTTGGGAAAAATGTATTCTTAGTTTGTTATTTTCTTAGCCGGGCCTCTAAAATTACTTTGACCTATTGTGTAGTTGTATTTATTAAGTATTTTGCCTCCTTGTGGGAAAGTGTGACCCTCAAGACTGAGAGAATGTTTCTCCTTGTGTGCAGCATCATCCTCTGAAAGAAAACATGGACTAGATAGAATGCTTTACCTCAACCCTCAAAGGAGACGCTGGCAAGAGGGCTAAACCCCGAGAGCCATGTCGTCTGCTAGCTGGGTCTTATCTATGTCCTTTGGGGGCAGCTTGTGTGTGGAATTTGGAAGGCTTATTAAAGGCATTCATTTTTTAAAATCCAACCTTTTCCTTCATTTTGATAGGCAGTCATTTGATAGGCAAACATTTGATTACTCTTCTCTTTTTTCTTTTCCTTTTCTTTTTGCCTTTTCTCCAGTATACTTTCCTTGAGCCCCAGTTGGAAGGTGATACAGCACTGAAATTGGATTCCACATATTGTGGGAATTAGCATATTCATCTGCCCTTTTTTTTTTTTTAATTTCTTTATTTGAGAGAGACAGAGAGGGAGAGAGAGAGAGAGAGAGACAGAAACAGAGGAAGAGAAAGAATGGGCGCACCAGCAGCCTCTCAGCTGCTGTGAATGAACTCCAGACACTTGCACCCTTGTATCACTTTTTGCGTCTGGCTAAACGTGGGACCTGGAGGTTGGAACCAGCATTCTTAGGCTTGGCAGGCAGGTGCCTTAACCGCCAAGCCATTTCTCCAGCCCCATCTGCCCTTCTTTTAAAAAAAATTTTATATGTGTGTGTGTGTGTGTGTGTGTATAGTGTCTTATTTATTTGTGAAGGGGAAAGAGAGACGACAGACAGTGTGTGTGAACTAGGGTATGGGTGTGCCAGGGCACCTTGTTGTTGCAAACAAACTCCAGACACATGTGCCACTGTGTATATCTGGCTTTATGTGGGTATTGGGGAATTGAACTCAGGCCAGCAGGCTTTGCAAACAAACACCTTTAACTGTTGAGTCATCTTCCAGCCCATTTTAAAAAACCTTTTATTTATTTGAGAGAGGGAGGGAGGGAGAGAGAGAGAGAGAGTGAGAGTGTATATGTGTATGCCAGGGCCTCCTGCCATTGCAGACAAACTCCAGATATATGCCCCATTCAGCATCTGGCTTTACATGAGTATTGGTGAATCAAAACCAGAATACCAGGTTTTGCAAGCAAGTGCCTTTAACTGGTGATCCATGTCTCCAGCCCTTTAAAAAATTTTTATGGGCCTGGAGAGATGGCTTAGCGGTTAAGCACTTGCCTGTGAAGCCTAAGGACCCCAGTTTGAGGCTCGATTCCCCAGGACCCACGTAAGCATCTGGAGTTCGTTTGCAGTGGCTGGAGGCCTGATGCGCCCATTCTCTCTCTCTTTCTCTCTCTCTCCTCTTTCTCTCTCTCTCTGTTGCTCTCAAATAAATAAATAAGCAAAGATTTTTTATTTATTTGAGAGATAGAGGTAGACACATACACACACAGAGGGAGAGAGAGGGAAGTTCTTTTGGAGCAGTCTCACTGTAGCTCAGGCTAACCTCATACTTGCTCTGTAATACAAGTTGGCCTCATTCACAACAATTCTGCCTCAGCCTCCTGAGTGCTGGGATTAAAGGCATGCACCACCATGTGTGGCTCTAAATACACACACATACACACATACCTGCCCTTTTTTTTCAAGGTAGGGTGTCACTCTGGGTCCAAGCTGACCTGGCACTTAGTATAATTTTATATATTTTAAAATTTATTTGTAAGTATGCATTCCTGTGTAAGGTTGTACTAGGGTCTCCTGCTGCTGCAAATGAATGCCAGATACTTGAGCCACTTTTTGGTATCTGGCTTTATGTAGGTGTTGGGGAATTGAACTCCAAACTGACCTGCTTTGCATGCAAGTACTTTTAACCACTTAGCCATCTCTCCAGACCCTTATCTGCCCTTCTTGTGAGGAAGTCAAAAGTGATTTTTGCATCATATGAGTAGGTAGAGGTGTGCCCCTCCCTCTTTTCCTCCCTCCCTCAGCCTCTGGTTTACAGTTAGAAAAGTTAGAACTCCAGCCAGTGTCTGTCTGTATTCACAGAAAAGGGCCCACTCTTTTCCCACCTGGTTTCTTCTCCCCAGTACAAACAGCCATGGGACTGATTGAATTTTGGGCAGACTTTGGGACGGAGCAGCTGTCCTGTTTTCATCTCCTGATATGGTAAGAACAGTTAGTAATGAAGTTTTGATGGATGGGACTTACAGTTTAGGTCAGAATTGGTATCTCTGGTTTGTTGTGTTTTTTCTTGAGTAGGTCATAAAACATACTACATTCCATTTCTGCTGATTTTTGCTTTTATCTGCCAGGTATATTTTTTTTTACTATAGTTTAATGTTTTATATATATTTATGATTTTGGAGTGATATGGGAAAATAAGCCTAGGTCCTTGTGTATGCTAGGCAGGCATTCTACCAGTGAGCTGCATTCCCAGTGCTCTTCTTTTGAGAAACGGTCTCACTAACTTGCCCAGGCTGGACACAAATTCAATATAGTCCAGAAAGATCTTGAACATTTGGTCCTCCTACTTTAGTTTCCCTGGTAGCTAGGATTTATAAGCTTGTGTCACCAGGCTCGACTAACACCTTGATGATGTGTGTGTGTGTGTGTGTGTGTGTGTGTGTGTGTGATGTGGTGGGCGTGTGATATGTGGTATATGCACGTGTGTGCATTAGAAGGCTAGAGAACATTAGTATCCTCTTATCACTTGTCTACATGTTTCTTTCCTTAAGATGAGGTCTCTCTGGAGACCAAGTGTTATTATCCTTCAGGAAGCTGCAGCTATTCCCCGGTTTCTGCTCCCTGCAGACTGGAGTTTCAGATGTGGGTGGCCATTCCCAGCTTTTTTTTTTTTTTTAAACCTCAAGATAGGGTCTCACTCATGCCCAAGCTGACCTGGAATTTACTCTGTAGTCTCCGGCTGGCCTTGAACTCACAGCAGTCCTCATATCTCTGCCTCTGCTGGGATTAAAGGTGTGTGCCACCATGCCTGGCTTCCTGCCCAGCTTTTTGTGTGGGTGATGGGAAGTCAAACTTGAGAGATCTCCAGCCCAAGAAGCCCGCATGCTTAAGTGGCAAGCACTCTTAATTGCTATGCAATCTCCCCAACCCCTAATTTAAGATTTTTTATTTACAATTTTCAAACATGTATATAATGTATTTTGATCATTTTCCTTTCCCATGACCTTATTTTGGTCCCCCAGTCTTGAACTGCTTCCTCTTTTCAACTACTTGCTCATATTTAGGTGTCTTTTTTTTTTTTTTTTTTGCCCTCTATCATCTCTGACAACATGTTAATGAGCCTACTACCGTGCCAGTCTTGTGATGGTAACAACAACTGCTGTGAGGCGATATAATACTTAATTTTTATCGTTTTTTTTTTTAAAGAGATTGGTAGAACAGACAAGACTTTTAAAGTCAAGAAAAGTTGAAGGTTTTCAAATACAATATTGATTGTATGGATTTAACATGATAATCTAGATAAATTTAGTGTTTTGAATTTGGAAACAAAACCATTTTTTAAACTTTTTTTTTCTTTTCTTTTTTCAAGGTAGGGTCTCGCTCTGGCCCAGGCTGACCTGGAATTCAATATGCAGTCTCAGGCTGGCCTCGAACTCGCAGTGATCCTCCTACCTCTGCCTCCTGAGTGCTGGGATTAAAGGCGTGCGCCACCACGCCTGGCTTTTTTAACTTTTAAAAATATTTTATTTATGTATTAGAGAGAGAAAGAGAGAAAGGGTGCACCAGGGCCTCTAGTCACTACAAATGAACTTCAGATGCATGCTCCACCTAGTATATCTGGCTTACATGGGTACTGGGGAATAGAACTCTGTCCTTGGGCTTTGCAGGTAGGTGCTTTAACCACGGAACCATCCCCTGTTTTTAACTTTTTTTTTTTTTTTTTTTTGGTTTTTTCGAGGTAGGGTCTCACTCTGGCCCAGGCTGACCTGGAATTCACTATGTAGTCTCAGGGTGGCCTTGAACTCACTGCGATCCTCCTACCTCTGCCTCCCGAGTGCTGGGATTAAAGGCGTGCGCTACCACACCCGGCTGTTTTTAACTTTTTGTTAACAACTTCTATAAGTATAGACAATAAACCATAATAATGCCCTTCTATCACCCCTATTGGCTCCCTTTCAAATTCACCCTCCACTGAATCTCTCCTTTCCAGTTAGTGTCTTCTATTTTGATGTCATAATTACCCCTTCCCTTACCCTCATATTATGAAGATCTTGTCTATGTAGTGTCTGGCATTGTGAGGTTATGAATATCAGGGCCATTTTGTGTCTGGAAGATAGCATTCTAAGCAGTCCTACCCTTCCTTTGGTTCTTAGATTCTTTCCACCAACTATTTTGCAATGGACCCTGACCCTTGGAGGGTGTGACGGAAATGTTTCACTTAGTGCTGAACACTCCACTGTCATTTCTCAGTATTTTGGTGAGTTTTGAATCTTCCCAGTGGTCACTACCATCTGAAAAGAGAAGCTTCTCTAACCAAAAGTGAGAGTAGCATTAATATATAGGCATAAAATCAGTGTTTAGAGGGCAGTTTGGTGGGTATACTATGTACATTTAGCCTGACAACAGTAGTCATTAGTCCCCTAGGGCTTATAAGATCCCCGCCATAGATTTTTGATTAGGTTTTCAGTACCAGGCATGTATTATCCCTCTTGTGGAGTGGTCTTCCAGTCTAATCAGAGAGCAGTTGGTTTTACTTTAGCAGGCATGCCACTATTGCACCAGTTGGTACATTTAGCCTGGCTGGGAAACTATAAAGTTTACAGGGTCCACTGCTGGTTAAAACTGTTGTATGACTTCTCTCTTCAAAAAGTTTGCATGTGGCACAGCTCTTTCCTGCATTCTGACAGCTAGTCAACAGGGAGGAAGTTTCCAGCTCAGCTCTAACTTGATTTCTTAGTGAACTGCAGCCGAAGCATGTGGAGTATTCAGCAATCAGGTCTTACCATCCAGTTCTAGTGCCTGAAAGTTGCCCTCTGATCTCCACACACCGCTGTGACTTGCATGTAGCCTTTCTTTCCTCACACCTTGTTCACCCTGGAGTCAAATTTTTCTTCCTATTTTGAGATCCAGTGACTTATGTCTTTGTGCCTCAGCTTCTCCATCTGTAAAATAGCAGTATTCATAATATAGCCGGCCTCATGAGGTGATTGTGATGGCTAACTGCTATACGTGAAGTACTTAGTACTATAAGATGTTAGTTGACACTGTCAGATTTAGTTGAAAGTCACTTTGTAATGTAGATTGCAAAAGAGTCATTGAAGTCAGTTCAGTGGATGGAGAACATCTAGAAATGTGTTAAGGAAACAGTGTGGCAGTGGTTTATTTCCAGAGTTTGAGTCAGTGGTACTGGAAATAGGGAATATTATGAACCCAAAAGAAAGCATAGGCTTTGAGTATGTGCCCTTACATTGTTACTGAAGGAATGATTGTTATCTAAAAGACAGATTTTTTTTTTCTTGTTCAGAGTGTTAGTCATGGGGGGGGGTGGAGCTTATTCAACCAACTTTTTGAAGTGAAAAAACAAAGTTGTCTCCTGACCATAATAATTCTATCCTGACCATTTCTATGGTTCCAAGTGACTTCTTCAAGCATCCCATCAGATATGTCTTTGAAGTCTTAATGGCTTAAGCCTGTTGCTTGTGAAGTACCATTATTTCTTGTGTTAAGAAAGCTGTCAGGATGCACAAAGTGGTGCATGCATCTGGAGTTGGTTTGCAACAGCAAGAATCCTGTTTTGAGCAGGTGTTTTCCTGCCTGAGATGGAATCATCCTTTTGTTCAAGGCGTGCTGGCTGTATTCACTACTCACTCTTTAGTTACTTGGCTGTGTAGGTTAGCAGCTTCATGGTGGCAATAGTGTAGTTCTTGTGTCCAAGTAACCTTTATATTACTGAATGAGCCCAGAGCTCCACTGTAGTGGTACTGGCAATTCATGTACTGGGAAGATCAAGAAAATACAGTGTGGCATGAGTTTGCATTTGGCATTCAGTATTTAATGTGTTGATAAAACTGGTCAACTTTTATTCTCCAGGGCTGTGACTATGCTCGATTCATCAGCATCACCGGCATTACTTTGAACACAACATTCACAATAAAATATTATAACTTAGATAAAGTATCCTTTGGAAATGCCAGTACTTTTTAAAAAAAGTATTGTTTATTTTAATAGAACAAAACTAGCATTAAGGTAATAGTTACTTGGCAGAAAGACTCAAAAGTTTTAATTTAGAACTAGATAGTTGAATAAGACATAAAATTATACTTTAAATATAGATGTAAGCCCTATAGGGCTGGAGAGATAGCTTAGTGGTTAAAGGCACTTGCTTGCAAAGCCTGATGACTCAGGTTTGATTCTCCAGTATCCCTGTAAAGCCAGATGCATAAATTGGTACATGAATCTCTAAGTATTTAAGAATAAACAATACTATCTTGTAAACTATTCTTTTATTCCAAAGAATCTACTTTGCATTCACTTATTGCTAATTAGAACTGTGTTTCTGGAAAGTCTTTTATTTTTATTATTTAAAGATTTTTATTTTTATTTATTTATTAGAGACAGGGAAAGAGAGGGAGGGAGAGTGAGAATGGGCATGCCAGGGCCTCTAGCCACTGCAAATGAACTCCAGATGTGTGCACCCTCCTTGTGCATCTGGCTTACGTGGGTCCTGGAGAATCAAACCAGGGTCCTTCGGCTTCACAGGCATGTGCCTTAACCGCTAGGTCATCTCTCCAGCCCTATTTTTATTATTTATTTGAGAAAGAACAAGGCAGAGAGAGGGAGAGAATGGACATGCCAGGACCTGTAGCTGCTGAAAACTCCAGATACACGTGCACCTTGTGTGTCTGGCTTTTGCAGGCAAGCGCCTTAACCATTAAGCCATCTCTCCAGCCTTGGAAAATCTTTCTTTGAAGACAAAATATTTATAATTTAATAAAACATAAAAGTGAGTTACAAAAAAAACCCTTCTGTTGCCCTTTTGTTTTACAATTACGATGCATAAAACTGAAGAATTAATGAGCTAACTAGTGTTTGGTTATTTATTTATTTATTTTTGTTTGTTTGTTTGTCTTTTGAGGTAGGGTCTCACTCTAGTTCAAGCTGACCTGGAATTCACTATATTGTCTCAGGGTGGCCTTAAACTCATTGCAATTCTCCTACCTCTGCCTGCTGAGTGCTGGGATTAAAGGTGTGCGCCACCACACCTGACTGTTTGGTTATTTTTGTGTTTGATTTTCGTGTTTCTGCTGTAAGATAGATGCCATTTACAAATTTCCTAATATAATTTTTATAGTTTCGCAGTTGTAAAGAATTGATGATCCCTCTGGCTTTGTGCTGGTATGCTAGGTTGTCCTGGAATAAATGAAGCCCCAGCCAGTAATGCTTGTGGAATAGAGCACATATTTAAACACGCTCTCCGTGGCCTAACGTGCCAGTGCACTTTCACCTATTTTGGGAAGAATGAAACTATTAGAGCACAGCTGCCCTCTGTCCTTTGGACATCCCAGCTGTGACCGTGGACAGGGATTGGGAATTGAAACCACAGGACCTAATGTAAACATGCACCTTTGGTCATCTGAGTGGAAAGCACAAGTGTTACTCATCTGATACTGATTTCCCAGATGTACAGGTCATTTAGTAGTTTTTTAAATTATTTTTTTGAGGTAGGGTCTCACTCTAGCCCAGGCTGACCTGGAACTTACTCTGTAGCCCCAGGCTGGCCTAAAAGTCACAGTGATCCTCCTAACTCTGTTTCCAAGTGCTGGGATTAAAAGTGTGTACCACCATGCCTGGCTACAGTTTGTTTTTTTTTCAAGGGAGAATCTCACTGTAGCCCAGGCTGATCTGGAACTCGGTCTGTAGTTTCAGGCTGGCCTCAAACTCATGGTGATCTTCCTACCTCTGCCTCCTGCGTGCTGGGACTAAAGGCATGCACCACCACTCCTGGTACCATTTTATTATTTATTTATTTATTTATTTGAGAGAGGGAAAGAGGCAGAGTGATAGAGGGAGAGAGAGAATGGGCGCGCCAGGACTTCCAAGCCATTGCAAACGAACTCCAGGTGCATGTATCACCTTGTGCATCTGGCTTATGTGGGTCCTGGGCAGTTGAACCGAGGTCCTTTGGCTTTGCAGGCAATGTCTTAACTGCTGCGCCATCTCTCCAGCCCCAGTACCATTTTTATTTTTTAAAAACAAAACTTAATTTTGTTTTTTAGCCTTTTCAGTGTGTTTTAAATGTTATTTTATGGGGGGGGGGCTGGAGAGTGGCTTAGCGGTTAAGACATTTGCCTGCAAAGCCAAAGGGTCCTGGCTCTACTCCCCAGAACCCATGTAAGCCAGATGCACAAGGGGGCACATGCATCTGGAGTTCGTTTGCAGTGGCTGGAGGTCCTGGCACACCCATTCTCTCTCTCTGTCTACCTGCCTAGTTCTGTTTTTTCTCAAATAAATAAATAAAAATAAAAAATTAAATGTTATTTTATGTATTATAATAGGTTATAATCTTTTATCCCCTTTCCCCTTCTCCCAATTCTTGGGGGCACTCCTTAGTGAGATTATGGTATTCACTATGGGGTCATGAAGGCCTCAGTCAGACTCTGTCAGGGGTGGGAACCATGCTTTAGGGTATTCCTACCCACTCTTTGGCTCTTACAATCTTTCTGCCTTCCCTCTTCCCAATGTTCCCTGAGCCATGGCAGGCCTGTTAGAAGACTGGTTTAGTGTTGAGTTCTCTGTAGCCTCTGTTTTTCTTCTTTGATGGGTTTTGATTGACCGTAATGTCTGTCACCATTGCCCTGGAGCTAGTTGTCAGGCTAGCAGTGAGAACAGTATTCATGTCACAGCTTCCTCTGTAATTTCTCCTAGGTCCTGGCAGATGTGGTAGTGGTGGCACATCTCATGGTGGACAGTTGGCTCATATTGATGGCTCTTGGATCTCCCCCGTTTTCTCTGCCACTGCACTCTGCCTCCCTGGTTTCTTTCGAGTGGCTCCTATTCTACCATCTTAACTGGAAATGTCTATCCATGGTTTTTGAAAAAATAAATTCTAGCTGGGCGTGGTGGCTCACGCCTTTAATCCCAGCACTTGGGAGTCAGAGGTAGGTGGATCGTCATGAGTTCGAGGCCACCCTGAGAGTACATAGTGAATTCCAGGTCAGCCTGGGCTAGAGCAAAACCCTACCTCGAAAAACCAAAAAAAAAAAAAAAAAAAAATTCTAGGGTTAGAGAGATGGCTTAGCAGTTAAGGTGCTTGACTGTTAAGCCTTAGGACCCAGGTTTAGTTGCCCAGTACTTACGAAAGCCAGATGCACAAGATGGCACATGCATCTGGAATCTGTTTGCAGTGGCTAAAGGCTCCAGCATGCCTATTCTCCCTCCCTCTCTCTTTCTCTGCCTCTTTCTCTCAAATAAATAAAATATTAAGAAAATAAATTGTCTACCTCATTTATAAAACTTAACATTTCAGTGTGTGTGTTTGTTGGCACTGTGTTGTTCAGTATTCTTATAGCATATTGTAGGTGGGTTTGTTTTTATGGTTCTTGGGATTGAACCCTGGGTCTTACACATGCTAGGCAATTACTCTACCATGGAGCTACATTCCCAGCTAGATATGTTTTGAGCATTCACAATCTTTGTTTTTTATTTTGTGGCAGCAAATGCTATAGACAGTTCAAAGTTAAGTACTCTGCTTTATCTTTTCCCATTTGGTGAACTCATTAACATTTCTATTGAATTTGTCTGCACTGAGGAATGATATTAGTGTTGTTTCTTTTCTGTCTGCTTAGTATAATCAATCATTTTTACCTTAATATGGGCTGTGATGAATTAGGATGGAACTGACTTATTTTTTATTGGCACTTGAAAATGGAATTGGTAATGTGGTCTATAATATATAGTCAAATAGGCATATGACTTCCCTTAATATTAAGATGTTGTTAAGATGGGTAATCTTGGCTAAGTCAATTTCCTGTCTGGAAATGAGGATGTTGAACTAAATGACCTTCAAGAATTCTATTTCTGGGGGTTGGAAAGTGGCTCAATAGATAAAAAGCTTGCTGTGTAAGCATGAGGACTGGAACTCTAGCACCCATGTAAATAATCAGGTGGGCGTGGCACCTGCCTGTAATCCCAGTTCTGGGGAGGCATCACCAGGGATGCCTGGGGCAAATGGCTAGCTAGACTAGTGGGATCGGTGAGTTCTGGGCTCAAAGGTAAGATTCTGCTTCAGTAAAAAAGTGAAGAGCAATTGAGGAAGATACTTCTGGCCTACAAGTATAACACATGTATGCCTACTTACTTATACAGGTGCCCAGCACTCACGCCAAACAAAAAGTTCATTTTGAAAATTTCAGAAGGAAATCAGTTCATACATATGCTCCCAGTCCTCCTTGCCCTCTTCCTCCCTTTCTCCCCCCTCTCTCCTTCTTTCCTTCCTCTCTGGCTGGGGTTTGTCCCAAATAGATTATCCAGGGCATCTCTTCTTTGTCTTCATCTTAGTCTTTTTCTTCTCTCCTCCTTTTTTAAAAAAATAGTGATAGGTTTATTTAAGATATAAATCAAACAATTAATAAATTTAAATATTCTTTAGAAAACTAACGTTTTAGCAATCATTTCTCAAAGGGCTTATTTTTATACTTTAAAATCTCCTAAATTCATTTATAAATTGGACATTTTTAAGTTTATTATCTGGCAGATTTTTTTTTTTTGGTGTGCTTATAAGTATAAGAAGGGACAACTTCAGACGTCTCTCTTCAGTTTCCACCTGGTCTAAGGCAGAGTCTCTCATTCGCCGCTCAGTTTGCTAGCTCCTGGGCAATTGCCCGGTCTCGACCTCATCCTGCCATAAGTGTGCTGGGATTATAGAAGCCCGCCAAAGCTTCCAAGTCTTTATGTGGGGTCTGGGGATCAGCACTGAGGTACTCAAGCTTATGGGACATATGCTTTGTTCACGGAGATGTCTCGTCAGCTTCTGACAAATCTTTCCAAGTACTTATCCTTCTAGATCTAATGTTTAGAAATCTTAAAGTTGAAATATATTTTCAACTTAAAAATCACAAGACTAAATCAGTGATTTAGAAACATTTTAAATTGGATTCAGGAATTTAATTTTTTAGATATGTTAATATGGAAAAATTCTTAGTCCACACATTTCAGAAATGAAATATATCCCTATTATGCCCATCCCAACAAAAAGTTTTAATCTATAGACTTTATTTCCCCTCCTAATTCCATCCTATGACCTTTCCTTCTTAAATAAGTTAAACAACACCAGAGAAATAAAAACCAACATAAATGTGTAACTTAAAGCTTTGGTTAATCAAGGGAAATCTTGTCAGTCACCATCTCCAACTAACTTGAGGTTCCCCTTCCTAAGCCAGTTTGTGGTTCTGTAGCTAATGGCCCAGGTTGGATCTGCCGACATCAAGGGTGACCTTTCTCATGAAAGTGGGGGTCTTGGCAGGCAGTGAACTTGGAGGCCATCTTTTAGGTAGGATGGTCTTCAAGCCTGCCACTCTGGTATTCAGGTTCCATGTTACTTAACCTTCATATACAATGAATCTACAGTCTCCACACCTAGGATGGTGACTGGCTTATTCTGGTTATCTATTGATTACTTGATTGTGTAGGCTATAATTTTGGAGTATTTTTAAGCCTTTATTTTAAAATAAAGCCTGCTTGGATTTTGCATACTTCCAGTGTCTCATCCGGTTAGTCTCAGTTTTGAGGCTTTTGTCATGATAGCTTTCACTTCCAAGTTTCTGGAGCACAAAGAATGCCTGTTTTGTTAAAAAAAAAAAAAAAAAAAAAGTTCCATAGAGCATATAAACAGGAATTATATTTGGGTCACAGCCTTGACTTAAACAGAGGGTAATTCTACATTAACCTTCAATTTACATTATTTTTTTATTTTATCTTTTATTTAATCAAGTATAATTCAAATGTCATTTTAGCATTCCAGAATCAATGTAAGAGTTGATATATGTTTACATTCAAAGTGAGCCTTTGAAATCCATACTATTCAATTTAGACTAAAACACATGTGTGACTTCTATATTGGGCACTGTAGTCCACACCTTTGCAGCTGAACACTAACAGTATATTTACTTTGTGTGCAACTGTTCTTTTTTTAATAGTAGAATTAATTGAACAAAAAAGTATTCTAAAATACTTGTCTTTGTTTCTTTTCTCTTAAAGGCCCTTCCTTCTTCCATGATTATAGTAGCAGTTTATTGTCCCATAGTAGCTGCTGTTTTTATTGTTCTGAAGATGGTCAACTATCGCCTGCACAGAGCACTTGATGCTGGAGAAGTTGTAGATAGGCGTGCAAATGAGTTTGCAGATCAGCGAGCGAAAGCTGAACAAGGCAACTGTTCAACAAGGAGAAAAGACAGCAATGGTCCAAGGTAAGAAAACCTGTGTTTCTCAGCTTGTGATACAGATTATGGTATGTGTATACTAATAGATTTACTTCATGTCCCTGTTCTCTTTACAAGATTTTTAAGGCAGTACTGAGTCTTGCCACTGTAGATGCAATGAAAGTACAGATTACAGTGTTAGAACAGAGGAAAGCTAAGTGGCATACTTGGGGATTGAATCAATATTCTTGGTCTCATTACTGAACAACTTAAAACAGTGTGCTACTACATAATCATGACACTGGAGACTGAAACCAAGGCAACACAACCTAAAGAGATAATTAAGTATAGCTTATAAGTCTCAGCACTTGAAAAAATTTACTCTCATATAAGCCAGACATTGTAGCAGATACCTATAATCTCAGCACACACAAGGGTAAGGCAGGAGGGTCACAAGTTCTAGGCCAACCTGGACTACAGAGACTCAGGAAAGAAAAAAAAAAAGAATATTTGACATATCTGTATTTTAAACTACATGCATTATCTATGTGTATCTTTCAGTTTCATATCTTTTCTTGGAAATATAACTATCTTGTGGCTCAGTGACATTGTCGTATGTTTTCTTGATTCTGCCATCTTTCTCTATTTGACCGAGGGGTCTAATTATTTTGTATAGCCATTTCTTGTGATTTTTATAGAAACAATAGGTACCAATTAGTATAACTTTTTAAAAAAGATATATTTTGGGGCTGGAAAGATGGCTTAGTGGTTAAGGTGCTTGCCTGCAAAGCCAAAGGACCTTGGTTTGATTCCCCAGGACCCACGTAAAGCCAGATGCACATGGTGGTGCATGCGTTTGCATTCATTTGCACTCTTTCTTTCTTTCCCTTCCTTCCTTCCTTCCTTCCTTCCTTTCTTTCTTTCTTTCTTTCTTTTTTCATCTTCTCTCTCTCACTCTTGCTCTCTCTCTTCCTATGCCTCGTTCTCTCTCTCAAATAAATAAATAAAAATAAAATATTATATATATAGTTTATTTGAGGGAGGGGGAAGAGGCAGATAGAGAATGGGCGCGCAGAGCTTCCAGCTACTGCAAATGAACCCCAGACACATGTGCTACCTTGTGCATCTGGCTTATGTGGATACTGGGGAATCAAACTCGGGTTCTTAGGCTTCACAGGCAAGTGCCTTAACTGTTAAGCCATTTCTCCAGCCTCCAATTAGTATAACTCTCACAATATAGTTCTTATGTGTACACTTGACATATGTAAGTTCATTCAGGCCTTGAAATAATTCTGTGAGGAAGGTGCTATCACCATTCCTGATTTATACTTGTGGAAACCAAGGTGGGAAACATCTGTCAGTCTGAGCACTTAGGCTCTGGAGTCTGTGCTTTTAGCCACTGTGCAGTTTCCACTCAGCCTAACATGTACTATTTCAGGTGATAAAGTAGGAATAATAGAATGAAAAGTAGAAACTCCTGCATTAAGGCATACATTTCTGCATATCTTCCAATTCATTGAAAGCTTTTGTTTATACTTATTTAAATTTTATTTTTATTTAGTTTTTTATTTGTTTTGTGTGGGTGCTTTTGTGCCATGGTGTGTGTATGGAGGTCAGGATAACTTTCTGGGTTCAATCCTCACCCTCACTTTGTTGGGAGGCAAGACTTCTCATTGTTAGTTCTCTGCTGCATTGCCAGGCTGGCTGGTTCTGTGACCTTCTGGGGAATTCTCCTGACTTGCCTCCCATCTTTCCAAATATGTACTGGGGTTATAGAAACCTTGCATGCCTTTTAGCTTTTCTGTGGGGCCCAAGGTTCTAAACTTAGGCAAGCAAGCACTTTATCTATTGAGCCATCTCCCTAGCCTGTTTTTACATTTTTTGTTGTTTTAAGGTAGAGTCTCACTGTAGCCCAGGCTAACTTGAAACTCATTCTGTAGTTGCAGGCTGGTCTCAAACTCACCCTAATCCTCCTATATCTGCCTGCTGAGTGCTGGGATTAAAGGCGTGTGCCACCATGCCCAGCAGTTAATACATTTTCAATTACATTTTTCTTTACCCTTTATATAGTTACCTCATTTATCCATTCAGCAAGTATTTTACTCTTGTGATAATTTTGTTCATTGTAGTAAATCCCAACTGTTTGCATTACCAGCTTCTTGAAGTCAGGAATCTTGCTTTCTTATAAACTTGCTTTAATATAAACTATTATATTCTAGTTCTTAATCAGTGTTTGGCACTGATAGTACTCAGTAAATATTTGAGTAGTGAGAGAATTTTTCTGTGGAAGTATTTTTCTTTTGCTCCTGCTGTTGGTTGCTCTGACTTGTTTGTTTTTCTGTTGGTAGTACTTTGCCATTAATTTAGAGATGACATGTATTTATGAAAGATGTTAATTTTTATAGTCCGTGTCAAATACTTCTCCTCTGTTTATAGTATCTGTCTATTTATATGCCACAGTTTATATTTTTGAGGTCTGTTTTTTATTTGTTTTTATATCTGCCTCTGATACCAAATTTTGTAAAAATTTTCTTTCCCTTAAGTTATATAAATATTTACTCGTATCTGCTTTTATTATTTATACCATTTACTTTTATTTTATTTTGATTTTTTGAGTTAGGGTCTCAGGCTGACCTGGAATTCACTGTGGTCTCAGGGTGGCCTTGAACTCAAAGCAGTCTTCCTACCTATGCCTACCAAGTGCTGCGATTAAAGGCTTGTGCCACCATACCCAGCCTCCCATTTTATTTTTCACTCTTAAATTGTAGTCAGTTTGAAAACATCCTAGCAGTTTAGATTTGTGTGTTCTACCCATTAAACAATAAATGCATTATGGTTGTGCTTTCATGTTACATAGTGGTTGCTTGCGGGGCTTGTTTCCGTGACGGCCTTTGCCTCAGATGCCCAAGTTCTCACATGGAAAATAGGATAGTATTTGCATATAATCTATGCATGCCCTCCTGCAGACTTTTAGTCAGGCGTGATGGTGCATGCCTCTAATCCCAGGACTCTGGAGGCAAAGGCAGGAAGATCATTGTGAGTTTGAGGCCTGAATCATAGTAACACCCTACCTTGAGCCCCCCCCACCTAAAAAAAACACAAAAACAAACAAACAAACAAAAAATAAACAAACAAACAAACAAACAAACAAAAAAACCAGAAAGGGCTGGAAAGATGGTTTAGCAGTTAAGGTGCTTGCCTGCAAAGCCTACCAACTCGGGCTTGGTTCCCCAGTATCCATGTAAGGCCAGATGCACAATGTGGCGCATACATCTATAGTTATTTGCAGCAGCTGGAGGCCCTGGCACACCCATTTTCTCCCCCCCCTTCCACTCCCCTCCCATTCCCTCCACTCCTCTCCCTGCTTACAAATAAAACTAAAAAAAAAAATCTTTGTATTACTTAGAACATGTAATACATTGTAAATGCTACGTACATAGTTGTATTGCATTATTTAGGGAATAATAACAAAATCTACATGTTAAGTGCAGACATAGTTTATTTTTTTCTGAACATTTTTGATTCATAGTTAATTGTGTGGATGCTGACCCTGATGATGGGGAGGAGTCAGTTTCTGAGGTTTGTTTTTGCCTAATTGATTTTCCTTTTTCAAGTTTATACCATACTATTTTATATCACTGTAATTTTTGTTTTGTTTTGTTTTTTTGAGGTAGGGTCTCACCACTCTGGCCCAGGCTGACCTGGAATTAACTTTGTAGTTTCAGGGTGGCTATATCACTGTAATTTTATAACAGGCTTAATAGTTTAGCATATGCATCTTTCCTCAATAGCTATCTTTTCAGCATTATCTTTGTTATTCTCATGTATATATTTAACATTTTTGTGAAATATGTACACATTATCTAAAGAAATTTTCATGAGAGTTTTGATGGTAATTATGGTAAATTTGAAGAAATCAAACCTTTAACATAGTATCCAAGTTGGAAATTTCATCTATCTATGTAGCTTTTAAATGGGTTCTGAACTTTTCTTCAGTTTATGCTAGTTTTATTAAAAAATGCATATTTTTATTTTTATTTATTTTATTTTTTATTATTTTTTTTTTTTTTTTTTTTTTTTTGTTTTTTTGAGGTAGGGTTTCATTCTAGCTCAGGCTGACCTGGAATTAACTATGTAGTCTCAGGGTGGCCTCGAACTCACAGCGATCCTCCTAAGTGCTTCCCAAGTGCTGGGATTAAAGGCGTGCGCCACCACGCCCGGTTTTAAAAATGCATATTTTTAGAAGACAGATATATAAATTGTAGACTACTTACTCAACTGCCCAACTGAAGTTTGAATCATTCATTCATTTCTTTTTCTTTCTTTTCTCTTTGAGGTAGGGTCTTTCTCTAGTCCAGGCTGACTTGGAATTCACTATGTAGTCTTAGGCTGGCCTTGAATTCATAGAAGTCCTCCTGCCTCTGCCTCCCAAGTGCTGGGATTAAAGGCATGTGCCACCATGCCCACCTTTTGGATCATTCACTTCTAATTCTCTGATCTTAGAAAAGTTGCATAAGCTTGTTTTCAGAAGGATAAGGCAAGTAATAGTACTGTTTCATAAGATTATTACAAGGAATAAATGAGATGGTGTATGTAAAGTGCTTAGAACATTTTCTACATATGGCAACTACTCTGTAATTGTTCTGATTATGTCTCGATATTACATATATGGCATCTGTTAATATAAATAATTATATTATTAATATAAATAATTATTAATTGCTTCATTGATTACTTTTTCATTTTTTGTTTTAAATTTTTTTGAAAGTATATCTTTAAAGTATATACCAAACATGTGTATATTTTAGAGAATAATCATAAAAATAATAATGACCCACCACATGGCTTCGAGGTAGTTCACACCTCCTATAAAAGCTCCAGCACTGCTTTTCCATGTCATTTCCCTTTCCTTCAGGAGTGGACGTCATCTTGAATTGTGTATGTGTATGTTCCTGTTTTCCTTTATTGTAATATGTTCTTTTTAGGTGTACCTAAGTCTATATTATTTGTGGTATCTGCCTTAGGACATTCTAAAGAGATTCATACTGTGTACATTCTCTGTGAGGGGCTTTTATGCACAATATCTTTTGTGGTCTCTTCCTGTGTTACTGTAGTAGCCTTGGAAAAAAAATTTTATTTATGTATTCACTTGAGAGAGAGAGAGAGAGAGAGAGAGGGAGGCTGGCAGGCTGACTGACTGACTGTGGACCTCTTGTTCCAACAAATGAATCCAGGTACATGTGCCACTTTGTTCATCTGGCTTTATTTGGGTACTGGGGAATTGAACCTAGCCAGCAGGATTTGCAAGCAAATACCTTTAGCTACTGAGTCATCTCTCCAGCCCCTGTCATATATTCTTAAGCTTACTTATATTTTTCAATAATCAGGGCCTTGGGCATGCTAGACAAGCACTCTACCAACTGAGCTAGTTACCTAGTCCATTCTTATATTTAATGCAGTTAAATTTATTATTTAAATTATTAGCATTTTGTTTCTTAGTACGTTGTTTTCTACCCCAAAATCTGTAAAAATAAGCTTCTGTATTATAATTTTAAATGTTCATGTCTCATTTTTATATTTCAATTCTATCTGAAATCATTTTAGTCTGTAGCACCACATAGGTACTCACTCATCTTTTCCTTCAAGAAGGAAAAGAAGGCCTTCAAGAAGGCCTAACAAGACTGTCCTTGTTTAGTAACCTGTGGTATTATCTCTGTCATAAACATTTTTCATGGTATGTTTCTGGTCTCTTTTCTGTTTGTCTGGCCACACTGTCATCCTTAAAAAGCTTTATTTGTTATAGTGTGGCTCTTGAGAGCAGGTAAGGCAAGCATCTTAATTGGTCATTCTCAGGAGCAACTTTCTTTTTTGGAGTTTTTGTTTTTTGCTACAAATGT